>JAJQWJ010000022.1:5774166-7210000 GCA_023637945.1 Phaethornis superciliosus
GTTCTTTTGGTTTCCAGACTGGGCTGAAAGAAGTGTCTTTGGAGGATGATGAAGGAAGTGAGAAGTACTGTCCAGACACAGCCTATGGTAAGCAAACCAAGTTAAGCACAAAGGTCCACAGAGCCTTTTCTGGCCACATGCTGTATCTGTAAGAGAGGATTGGTCTCTACCTACTGCTGTAACAACTTCTTGGGTCATAGTGCTCAGCATCTGCGTTGGACTGGTGCAGGTCACTCCTGCCTGGAGAAAGGGCCAAACGTTGCTTTATTACTGTGTGATAAAACATAAGGATGTGATTGATGTTTGTCAGCTGCCTTTTGCTTTGGAGAAGAAAGGATGAGAGCCAGATACCTTACTAAGGTAGGAAATGGAACAAGTAGGGCGAGAGTACTGAGGAAAGTGGGTAGCAAATGAGAGACGCTCTGGAAAGATGGAGCCTGAAAGCATATTGATAAGAATGCTTTCCAGCAGAAATGCAGCTTGTACAGAGATACTGAGCAGTACTGACAGTATCAAACTCTCTGCCAGAGCCCAAACTGTGCATGTTTCCTCCGTTTCAGAACCCCCACGCTGTACCTAGTGGTTTTTCAGACATGTTGCTGGACTGGTGGGCAGTGTTGTCTCCAGATGGCTGACTCTGGTCCCCACCCTGTAAGCGATTCTGACTTCTGGCCTCTACTGGCCACTCATGTTGTGAGGAGGGCAGCTCTGCAGAGGCTGTTTAGTGCCCAAGGAGAGCTCTGTTTACACCAATCTTCCATATTGCTGTAACCTTCCACTATCGTGTGGCAGATGGAATAATGATTCATGCTGTGAATGTTCTCTGCGTGTTCCTCTTGCGCGCCTGCTGTCCTTTGCTTGGTTTGATCCCATTACATTAGATCACGTGTTCTCTGTAGTTTTCCATTGTATTCTTTTCCCCCCCTTAATGCTCTGTGTAGTTTCTTTGCTCTGGCAGCCAGATTTCTCTCTGAATATCAGCCACACAGCCATTCCATGGTAAGATGAGATATTCAGCAAGTCATCTTGCAAATCCCTGATTAACAGAAGCAAAGCTTTCCACCTTTCTTTTCTCCCTCCCTTTCCCCTTTAACATGCTTTCATTATTTGAGTTCCATTCAATGTGATCTGTGATTTCCCTTCCCCTCCCGTTTCACAGGCCTGGATTTTCTGGTCCCCGTCGCAGGTTACCTCTGCAGGCTGTGTCACAAATTCTACCATAGCGACTCTGCTGCCCGGCTCGCACACTGCAAGTCCCTGATGCATTTTGAGAACTTTCAGGTTAGACCCTTTGGCGATTGCATGGCCTGGCATTTGTTACCCCCGTGCGTGTCTCTTCAGCAAATTCACCACATTAGCTGTCTTGTCTTCAGTTCATTTCCATCATCCTTGGTGTCAGTTGTGCTGTAGCTTTCTCCTGGTGTGCTCTGTGTTTGTCTCCCATCACCCCTGTAGATCTAAAACCAGTTCAGTCCAACTTCCCAGCTACTGCTGCTGCCATCTTGTTGCCCGTTTCTGGCTGGAAATCTTCCTCAGAGTGTCTGCTCTGTTTGCTGAACCTGTGGAGTCTGTTGTTCAATCTAGGCCTCTTCTGTTAGGCTACAGGTGGGTCAAGATGGGGAAAGAACAAGGGACAGGCTGTTCCTGTGAAAGCAAGCTGGTACACATGCATATTTTCATGCAATACTGCAGGAACAGATCCTCTCACCAAAACTGTGGGTGTGATTTATCCATGCAGGGGCCTGGTAAAATCAAGTAGTCACTTTAGGAATCTGGAAATTTAACTTTACGGACTCTTTGTGGGATGGAAGCTATAAGCTGGTGAGAGTCCATCTGGTCCCTGGGGTCAGCCTGCACCAGGAAGTCTGTTTGTCTGCCTGCTACTGTTTCCAAGAAACTCCTTAGCACACAGCTCTGCCAGCTGATGCTGTTCCTTCGCTTTAGTGGCTCCACCTATAGAAGCCATATTGCCCCTTGCTGCTTTTGTATCCAAGAAGCTTTTCCTACTGGGCTTGCCTGGAATCTGCCTCCATCGTTCTGTCCTTGTTGGCTTGCCCCAGGGGGTAACGGGCCTGGATGAGTACCTTGTGGATACACAGGGCTTGCACTCTCTTTGCCCTCTCCAGTGACCATTGCCTGGGCCCTGCCCGTGCCAGAGAGTGGTATTCCAGGACCCAAAGAGAGAGGCTCCAACACTGACTTTATCCTCTGCCTGCACCTAAAGTCTCCTCCAGACAAAACTATTGTGCTTCCCTACAATAGATGTATCCAGCTTTTGATAGTGTTTAAACAAATGAGTGTTTTTCTGCTAGTCTTCAGAGAGGTTAGCTATTCCTAGTCAACTGTCACTGCCTCCAGAAAAGGGTGGGATGCTGCAGAAGCCAGCACTTAGAGCTGTGGATTTGGAATGGCAAGTAGCAGAAGACCACAGCTGTTCCTTCATGGTTGCTCATCCTGTCCCACTCCCACAGCCAGACATTTTGAGAATGAAGGAATTGGCCTTACTGTTTTCCTGCCTTATTTTAGATCATCTCAGAGTGAAACTGCAGCAGCAATGTGTATGCCTCTCTTTTGGCCCACTGGAAGCTGAAATCGGATGCTCTGCAAATGGATGCCAGAGTGACCTGGAGGGATTACTTGAGACAAGAGTCCAACCTTAAATATCTGCAGGCAGATAACGATTATTCTTGGCTGCTGAGTGCCTTGGGGTTGTCACCATCTGAGTTAAACTATTGCCAGTTTCTGAGGCACTCATCAGAGGAGCTCAGCACAGGGTTTCAAATAAGAGAACTGTCTGAGGCAGGTCATAGCATCACTTAAAACAAATTGGAATTCTTGCACCTGGTTTAGTTTGTGACTTGACTGATAGGGTTCCAGTGTGTTAGGAAATTGTTCATATCCCAGTAGGTAAGGACAAAGAACAAACCTGCAGTGATAAACTGAATGACAGTGTAAAGCTGCCTGTCTGGTGTGCTGTAATTCCTCACTGCCTACTACAGTAGCACTGCTTAAGCGATTGCACTCAATAGTTTCCTTAAATTGTCAGGTCTAGTGCTTTTACTAGTTCAAGGGGCACTTCAGCAGAAAGATGCAAGTGAGTTGATTGTGGAAGGAACTGTTGTGTAAAAGAGGAACCTTTGGAGCTTTGGTTTTTTCCTTTATCTCATGCTCTGAGTCTTGAATACCTTATTCATAACGGTGTGTTAGCTCTACAGAGTTGTTTTTCTGAAATCCAGTCTTGAAAATGGCTAGTACCCATACTAATCTCTTTGCAGACCTCTACTGGCACATCGTGATAGCAAGTGCAAATGAGTCACTTTATTGATGCTATGCTTACCTTTATTCTGTGGAGAACCTCAGCACCTTGTAGCAAGGAGATATTCTTGGTATCTTGGTGTTCCTGTCAGCAGTTTCACTGGCTGCACAGATTGTATCAGCAGAGTGAAAAATCTTTTAAGCATTCAACTTAAGTTTTGCTTCATCTGATAAACATGAAATCACATCTCTGTAGCTCTGGGCAGTGCATAGCCTCATGTACCCAGAGTTGTCCTGGCAGCAGCTGAAGCAAGAGCTGTCACTTGCACTGTTACATCTACAAAGTCCTGAGTCTGACTGAGATTAACAGTTGCTAAAACATGAATTTTTTTGTCTCAGGAGCTACAGGTCTGCCATGCACTCGCTCAGCATTAAGTAATGCGAGAGGGATTTCAATTTTTAATATTGCCACTTTTCCTCACAGGAGCTGACCCCTGTCTGCTTGAAGGCCTCAGCAGCCAGGCCAGGAGAGCTGCTGAGACAAGTCGTGCCCCTGCAGATTCTAGCTGCCAATCATCACTGTTTTTGTACAGGTTTTCCTGGACCAGCTGCTACTTGCTCCAGTGACAGTAGCTGAGCTTGTGTCTCACGTTTGTTTGTTTGTGTTTGCAGAGATACAAAGCAGCAAGGCATCGTGCCACAGCTGCCTACCCCGAAGCTCCTTTGCATTCCCAGGTCTCCAGCTCCCAATTGCTGGATGATCCAAAACCACCTCCTGCTACAAGAGCAGATACAAGTAAGAAGATGAATGATGACCATGGCATAGGCAAGAAGGGTACTGAGCTGTCAGCCCTGCAAGAACAAGCTTTGAGGTCTCCGGAGGGCAAGGGTGAGCTGGCCACCTCTGTAGCAGAGGGCAAAAGCCTATCCAGTGTGACTGATGATGTGTGTGGAGTCATGGTTGTAGAAGAAGAAAGTCTACAGGAGGAGAGCAAGTCCATTACCACTAGTGCTGCTTGCCTGCTCCCTGAAGAGAGCCGCACTCCAGGGGCGTTGTTGGGATACACTGGGGCTAAGGAGGAGGAAGCCAGTGCAGCCAGGCAAAGGGAAGGCACAGCTGGTCACCAGGATCCAGGGAATGGAGGAGGTTTAGGACAGAATGAGGAAGCAAGCACAGGCCAGGAGGCAGAGCCTTCCTCCCTTGCCAAAGGTGAGACAGCCAGTCTTACCTCTGCTGGGGGCAGACGCTCTGCTAGGCGCAAACCCAGATAGAGTGGCCTTAAAGGGAGAGCCCTTTACATATGATACTTGCTGGAAATGTTTATTTTCAGAGTCTTTTAATAGAGCAAAAACCTTCAACTTTACTGCTGTTTTTATTTTAAGAATAAAACAAGCCTGGCTTTAGCGTGTCTAATACAGGATGGTGTCAGTCATTACTCATACAGGTGGGATACAGCAATTATGTGGAAAGACTGAGGCTTGGATTGTTGAATCTGAAAGAATAATGATGTAATTTCCATAGGGGACAAAGTTCATGAAGTAGAGGATGCAGACTTATTTTTCTTATTTTTTAAGATGCAGACTTATTTTTCTTTAAGAATTCTCTGTAGTTGCTCTATTGTTTCCTTTCCAGGCAAAGGAAAAGTTTATCTCTTGGGAGACAGTGTGCCCAATTCTGCTCCTCAGAACCCTTTCCTTTCAAAGATGCATGCTCTTGGACAAGTGTCCTAAGATAAGCAGAAATGTGCATCTTGGTCCTTTAGTTAATGCTACAAAGCTTAATACAGTCTGTTTTCATAGTGGAGACTCTCAGGAACAAATCTGATTTCCAAGTAATTTTAATAAAACAGATTTCTTATAAATAATTTCTTTCAACTTTCAAAAAACCTGCTTTAACTTTACAGAAGTAGAACAGTAAGATTTGCTTCACAGTGCTGGCCTCAGGCCATCCTGACAAGGTAACAAATTTTCAGACTGGAATGCTCATGCATACTCTTGTCAAAATGTACAGGGGGGACTCTGCTAACAGCCCATGATGGGCAGGCCCCTCTTTCATTGCATAGCTACTGCTGTGATGGGGATGCCAGCCTGCTCTGGCAGCTTCCAATTGTAACAATCAAAACCATCACCCTAGTAATCTGTCTCGTCTGCTTGGAAAGGGACAGAAGTGTCCAGTGATCTGGGAGTATCTGCCCACAGTTCTTAAATCAGTTAATGTGAATAATGGGGAAGCTGTAGTTTCAAGGCAGGAGCTGGCTTAGGGTCCCCCTCTCCAAGTTTGTCACCAGTTACACCCATGGGCAAGCCTAAGTGTAGTTAGGACAGCTGCTGCCTACTCTGCTCTTTGAGGGAAGAGGCTGAAGCCCAAAGCAATTTTTGTTTGGATTTAATAGCGCAAAAGAGCAGAGTTCATTTTTGCACAAAGAGGGACTGCTTGCAAACAACCTGCATGGCATCAGGTTCCCTACAGCTGTCTTTAACCCCAGGGTCAGTGCCAGGCTCATGCAGGGGAGAAAAAAGAACCATCTTTCCTCCACCCAGCTGTGTGCTTCTGCACCTATCACTCAGCTAAAGAAAAAAGGAACATGGAAGTGAGTGAACAGCAGGACAAAACCATAGGAAGAAACAAGTAACAGGCACGAGGTACCTCATCTATTCAAGTTTAACATAAAACTGGTGACCAGTAAATGTCCCCTTAGCAACACCAACTGAGTAGTTTGTGGCCAGCACCCTAGACTGGAGGCTGTGATCCCTGCACATCAGTTTCCATGTTCTGCTGCTTGCTCTGCTGCTGGAACTCCAGGCGGGTCTGGCGGTTGGACTCCAGCAGCTCTTTCAAGCAAGCATGTAGATAATCATTCTTCTCCTCCAGGTGATCCAAGCAGGAGTTGATTTGGTCCAGCATGGAGTTGATTGCTGCATATTCTAAAAGGAAAGTAAACGAGAGACTGAGCAATGACACTGCAGTCAGTGAAGGCAGCAAGAGCCCTTGCAAAACATTCCCACAGTGTTTTGAGTGGGTGCGTGAAGTAAAATGCAACTGAATCCTGTGTGTGTTTTGTTCACTGATCAAATGAGGTCAATGGGAAGCTGGAGGACTGGCAACAAGACCTAAGGCAAGTTACCTGGGCAGTCTAAACACATTACGGGCATACATGACAGTCTTGGATCTCATAAATAAATAGCTGACTGCAGGCTGAGTGCTAGCACGCAGCAATCTGCAGTGCAACAGCACCAGATAAACCCCAAGGACAGGTTGGCCTTTAGCTGCCTTGGGAGACATCTTTCCAGATAAGGGTGCAAGCATTTTGGCAGCATGCTGAAATTAATTACTTGTGTAAGGCTCCTGGGCTGGGATGTGCTTCACCTGTCTGGGTTCAGACTGCTGAAACAGCACAGCCTTTGCAATGGCAGGAGCAGGGCTGAGCCCACTGGTAGTGGCACCATTATTTCTGGAGTCTCCTTCCCTGGAGACATTCAAAGCCCACCTGGATGCATTCCTGTGTGACCTGCTATAGGTGACCTTGATTTGGCAGTGGGGGTTGGACTCAATGATCTTTCAAGGTCCCTTCCAACCCCTAACTTTCAATGATTCTATGATTTCCAGTGGGAGGTAAGTGTGGGGTACCAAGTTCAGCCATGGGATTTTTGTGCACTATTAAGGCTTTAGGTACTTCAGATGAAAGCCACACTCATTTAGAATGATTCTGACAGTTCATTCCCCAGGTACAGCTTCATATTCGTGGCATTTGTTTCAAGTCAGAAGTGTTAGGCTCAGTACAATGTGATGTTCCCGGCACTGTCAATCAGATGAAGACAGCTGTGCTACTGTTATGGAATACTTGCTTTTAGATGGCTCCAAGCAATATTAACACAATACTAAAGAATAACAAAAATAACCAAACAAGGCAAATCTCTGCTGAGATGTTACTCGGGAACCCTGGGGGTTACAGGAGACTCCAGGCAGAGCCAGTGCTGTGTTCCTTTGACCTGTGAGCTGATGTTTGTGAGGACTGTGGGCTGGAGGACAGGGAAAGGTGCCTGTGTGGGCAAGACAAGCCCACACCTCAAAGGCTGGGGCTGGCTCCTCTCCACCCAGCTTCTCCAAGCAGCTGGGGGAATGTCTGAGCCAAGAGTGAGTGATGCATGCAGTGCCTGGCTGGAGAACTGCTCTGAGCTAACAGAGAAGAACATGGAAAAAGTGAGGAGGATGTGGGTGGATTGGTGCTGAGATCTCCCAAGCCAAACTTTGCCTCTCTCAGCTGCCTCCTTGACATTTCTATGGGCAGGGTGCTCTGGTGCCCCAGCACACCAGGCCCTGACTGTGCTATTAATGGCAGCTTGAAAAGAACTGAATATTTAAATACTGCAGTCATTTGAGGTATTAATAGCTGAAATTTTTTTTTATTAAAAAATTATAATTGTCCTCTTCTTGTGCCACTTTAGAGCCATTCATAGCAGTGTTAGAGCCTTTAAGTCTTTGGAGAAGTGCATTTAAGCTTGTTTATATAAGTCTGACCTTGCAGGTATTTGCAGAGGTGGCATTATGAGCAAGAACACTGCTGATGTATTTCCATTTAAAAAACAGACACGTTTTTTTCCAAAAAGGTGGCAATTATCTGTATTTTTCGAACCCTGTTTCCAGGTATGTGATGCCTGAGTATCCATGAGTTCAAGTTCTGTATTTGAGTCTAGTTTTTGATGCACCCTGTTCCACTGAAATGGTGAGCAGATCCCAAGCAGATACACTACTTACTTCTGACAAGTTATGTTATTCATCAGCTTGGTAAGAAGTCTGTAATCAGAGCAGGAGCCTAATTGTTCTCAGTGCCTAAAACTCCAGCAAAAGCTATATAAGTTGTGCAGCTTTGGGAAGTGAAAAATAAAAGTTAACAATTTTAAAATAAGCTGGGAAAACATTTTATTTTATTCTCTTCTGTTAGCTGCAAGCTTGGTGTATTTTTGTGGAAATTTAACCACATTCCCCATTGAGAATGTTGACCTGGAGTATGGCAATCACATTTTGTTATTCCTCTATATTTTCACAAGAACAGTTGCCAAAAATAAGGTTTACCTATTTGCATTCAAGGAAGTGATCCACAGCTTCAGCTCCACAAGACAAGGAAACAGCTACAGACTTCTATGACCAGCTACACACACAAAGCCCCAATTAATTACAGGTGAGACAACTTAATGCAGACTTGATGTAGATCTGATTGACTTTTTCTGTCACATCCAGTGTGTCTACAAGTTCTTCAAAAGGTCTGCAACACTAATCACTGTGATGATGCCAAGCAGTGATCACTCTTGGGGTGTTTCAGGGCAGAAATGCTCCTCCTGTCACTGAGGGTGGATCACAGCTGGGAGATTCACCTGCCCAGTCACATGTGGGTATGGAATGGTGTTTGGGGAAACTGTATAACACAACTCCACCATTTTCAAGGGAAAAGCAGCAAAATGCTTGCTCTTCAAAAGATTTCCAAGTTCAAGTGACCTCTGCACATGCATTACAGCTCTGCTCTTCTCACATTTTCTCCGTGGGCTTTTTCTACCTGGGCAGCAAAGTATCAGAAACTCCATGCCTAAAAGTGGAATTTGCCAAACTGATCACGTTAAATTCACTTTTTCCACTTCTCTGAAATCTGCCCACGCGATCTGTTCCAGGCTTTCGGAACCTGAACATTTTCTTTCTTCTGGGTCATCCACACCCCCCAGCAACTGCACGGAACCATCTTTGCACAAGAGAAACTAAAATAAATCCCCTCAAGGCAGCAGCCTGCAGGCGCTCAGCTCTGTGGGAACCACGGCCCGGGCCCCCTGGGTTTCAGAACCCACCCGTCCCGCAGCACCGGAACATCTGGGGACATCTGGGGACATCTGGGGACATCTGGGCCCTGCCCCTCACACCGACAAACCCGCAGAACCAGGCCGGGCCACCCAACCCCGCCGGGTGGGGAGCAGTTCCCCAGGCCGTCCCCACGCACCTTCCTCCCCGAAGCTGTCCCCGTCCCCGTCCCCGCTGTCGTCGCCGTCGCCACCGCCCCCCGTCACGTGCGGCTCCCCGTTGGGCCCCGCCATTCCGCCGCCGCGCGACAGCCCGGAGCCGCCCGCACGGCGCTACACTGCGCCCCGCAAGGCCGGCAGCCAATGGGAGGGCTCGGCGCCTCCTACGTCACGCAGGCAACCCGGCCGGCGCCTGGGTAAAGTCTGTGGTTAGCGCGCAGGGCGCCGGGCGGGCCGTTCGCGGGCGGGAGCGAGGGTTGGTGCTCACCGGCAGCCCGGCGGCCCCTGGGGGCAAGGCGCAGGGACAGCAGCTGGGTGCCCATCTCCTCGCTCCCCGCCTCCTGGAGGTTTTCTCAAAGTCGAGGTGTACCTTTATCCCAAGATGACCTTAGCCCCTACAGGACCTCCCTATCCCCGGGGCTGTCCCAGCCACAGCACGCACCGGCGCTAGTGAATGCATTTGGGCACACCGTGAAGTTGTCCTCAGGGGCTGCCCTCAGCACTCAGCCTTCCTTTCCTCGGGTAGATTATTAGGAATCGGCATCCAGCGCTTCCCCCGTGCCCGCGGGCTGTCCTGTGGGTGCTGAGGCCGCACCAGCGAGGACTTTGCTGCTGAACTCGAAACGCGGCTTTGTCGCCTGCTCTTCTTCATCCCTTCAAGTCGTTTGAACCACTCTCAGGTCACCTTCAAACCTCCTCTTCCCTAAAGAAACAAACACATTTCACTTTGCCCTTCCTTGTCTTTGGCCCAGTATTGGGTTTAACTCGCGTATCCTGAGGATATCTCTACGTTTTTTTCATCCCGGGGAGAGGTGCCACTGGGATGAAAATAACTTGCAATTGGAGCATTAATTCAAGCAGTGCTCCTGTGATAAACCCGGTTCGAGGGCTCCGTTATTAAGCGGGTATTTGGGGCAAGCAAGGAAGGTTATGTCCTCACTTACTGCATCCAGCTCTGCTCCGTTCTGTGCGGTCACCCTGCAGTGTGCTGCCGAGCTGGGCCCGTGCTCTGCCTCGAGTGTAAGAACTGCACATTACTGTACTTAACAGATGTAACCATGCTTTAGTGAAAAACATAGCAACTTTCAGCGTGAAGGTTTGTTCTTACACTGTGGGTACATACCCCTCAGAATCAGCAGCCCAAATGGGCAGCAGATGCTCTCAGAGAACAGATTAATTTATTTCCATTTAATGCTTCCATTAGCAACTACTTCAAGAGGCTACCCTCATTTCTCCACAGCCCGACAGAACCCCGATACCCACTCCACCTTCCCCTCCCCTGCCGCCATTTAAGGGGCGGGGAGGTCGGTGGGGCGGGACCGTCCCCTGAAGCCCTTCCCCAGCCGCCCAGCCTCGCCGTGCCGGGAAGATGGCTGCTGCTGCCGCCGCTGGCGGGGCCTGGCGGGCTGCTGCGCTGCTGCCGCCTTGGCGGCTGTGGGCCCCGTGCCGGGCGTACGGGGCTGCTGCTTCTGCTCCTCCTGTTCCTGGGGCTCGCAGGAACGGGGCTCGCCTGCTGCTGGGCGCTGCCTTCGCGCTGGGCGGCGGTGCCGGGCTCTACCTGGCGGCGCGGCAGCGCCTGCGGGAGCACTCGGCCGCTGAGGTAACGCGTTGCCGGGCCCCGCTCGCCACTAGAGACGGCTCCCCCTGCCCGCGTTCAGCTCCCTTTCAGGCCGCCTCCCGCGGCTGCTGCAGCCGCCATCCCCTCCTGCTTCCCCGGGCGCCTGCCCTTCCCTCGCCGCCTGCCCTTCCCCTCGCCCCCCGTGCCCGGCGAGGCCCGGGCACAACGCGAGTCCCTGTGGACGGAGCCCAGGGAGGGCCAGGAGTGATTTCTTACCGCTTTGCGGAGACGCGGCTGCTTTTGCTTCGGTTTCGGTGAAAAAACAAACAAGCAAATAAAACAAAACAAAAAAACCCGCCTAAAATAGTGTAAAAGAGGCCGTGGCAGCGCTCTGAGCAGCTGTAAGGAATTTCTGTCAGACTGAGAGCTCGCAGGGGGGTGCAGCCTCATGGTCTGACAGAATTGTTGCTTTTCCCATGGCCTGTCAATCGCTGAAGGACAGCAGTGTTTGGAAATATCCCTCCCTGATGTCTGTGCTCCCCTCTTTTGTCTCAGTTGTGTACAGGATGGGTAGTCCCAGGAATCTGCAGACTCATAGCTAAAACCAACAGCAAACTTTCTGTCTGCTCTCAGCATCCTGGGCAGAGGTTATGTTATGGTTTAAAGATTGTTAAAATATGGTTGTGTTTTTATTTAGTTTCAGTATTGTGTGTAGAAGGGTAAACTGTCTGGATTTACTTTTTTTTTTTTTTTTTTTAATCTGTCAGTGACCAGGAGTTTCTGTCAGATTAAATGTTTAGAAAAACAAAGATTTGATCCTTATGGAAGGTGAATATTTGTGATGCCATTTAAAGCACTTGTTAGTCAAGATACTTCGGTGATCAGATATTGAAACAGTGTCAATGATTATGCCTTAAAACAAAAGTGAGGGTGGAAGGAAGGTAATATTTCTATTTCTAGTAGAAAATTGAAGCTTCTGGTTTCTTCCTTCCCCAGCTGCCTGCTGGGAGCCTGCAGCTCACTCTGTACCAGTACAAAACGTGTCCTTTCTGCAGCAAAGTCCGAGCTTTTCTTGATTATCATGGACTGCCCTATGAAATTGTGGAAGTGAACCCGATACTGAGGAAAGAAATCAAATTTTCTTCCTACAGAAAGGTGCCTATCCTGCTAGCCAATGCTGGAAGCCCTCTGGTAAGCCTTAATGTGTTGAAAGCTTGATTTCCTCATAAGCAAGGAATTGGAGGCTGGCTTTGTCTCCATCTTGTCTTTGTGGTTTATCACGTGCAGTGTAATCTTTAGATCATTTTTTTAATCTCTCAAGAGCCTAAGATTTGTTTCTTGCTTCATCGTTTCCAATGTCTTGGCTGTATTAAATTTTTTTGTTGGCCTTCCTTACAAGGCATTATGTTTGTGTAGTGGCTCTAATCTGGTGATTATCCAGCTTCTGTCAGCCCTTGTGCAGGACATGTCATTTGTAGCAGTGGTAACAAGATGTGTTTATACTGTGGGGGAAATGAATGAGATCACAAAACACTGAAGATTCAACTTGGTTTGATTTATTTTTTTTTTGCACTGATGTGTTACTTTTCCTCCTTTGCTGCCAAGAGTCTAAATCCAAACCCCAGAAGAATGACATGTGCACCTGACTCTTAGGTCCTCTGTTCTTAGAACAAAAGTTGAAGTGATGCTATGAAGCAATCACAGAAGAGATATGAATATCAGACTGTCTTTAGATGTACAGGAGCTCCAGTGCAAATGGACTCTAGTACTAACTTGCACCCTCAGCATGCAGGGAAAAAGGTTTTGAAGAATTTACTTTTCAGTCTCACCAACCTCTTTTACAAGTTTGTTTTAATTATGTTTTTCAGCAATTGAATGACTCTTCAGTGATCATCAGTGCAATAAAGACCTATCTCATTTCCAAGTAAGAAAATGGGATGATGAGAAGAGTTGAAAGTGAATGGCCCTGGTGAACTAGAGATTGATAAGACTCTCTTCACAGAGTCAAACAAAAATGTCTTGCTGACCTTGTCCTCTGGATCTCTGGGTGTTTGGCCCAGCAGATCTGACCCTGGCTTGTGATATGTGTGGATGGTGCCTAGAGATGTTGTGATATATATGTGCAGTGAAGCTTCTACCTTTCAGAACTACTTTTTTTTTTTTTGCATATGAGATTCTCTTTGTGCAAAACTGACTAAAATACATACTACTGTTAGTTCTGGAACTAAGATTACATTTATCCAGCTACAAGATCTAGAATGAAATGAAATTGATGTGCCTGGGGCCTGTTCCTTAGGTCTGTTCTACAACACACTTGAGAAGGTAGGAAGCTTTACGCCTGCCAAAAATTTTTGTTCTGATACAAAGAAATGTACATTGAGAATTGTTATTAGCAAGAAGCTCTTCCAGAGGCTTTTCAAAACTGACTTCAAGCAGAATTTGGAGCCTCATGCACTTATTTTTAGAATAATACATTCTAAAATGTGTGCCTTTTGATCTTCTTATTTATGTAGTGGCCAGATCAGTGCTGATTGTGTTTCTGTCCATAGGAGGAATAGCTTAGAAGAGATCGTGTCCTTTTATCCTCCTATGAAGACTGTAACTGAGCAAGGCAAGGAGGTGCTTGAGTATGGGAATAAATACTGGCTGATGCTTGATGAGAAGGAGACAAAACGGGTCTACCCTGTCAAAGAAGTGAGAGTGTAAGTGCTCTTAAGTTTCTGGGCTCTTCAAGTATAAGGTCACTGCCTCCTCCAGTGATATGCATTTGGGGATGATGCATGTATTGAGTCTTGCTGGTGCTAACAGATCCTGTCACATCCTTTTGGTGTTTAAAAACTTGGTAGCTGGGAGGGGTGGTTTTGCTGTGTCTCTGACATAATTTGGAGTAATTCTGTTGGATGGCCTAGTTCCCACCATCATGGTCATGCTAGGCTTCTGTTGCCTGCAGTTTCCTTCTTGACTGTTCTTTTATATCACAGGGGAATGCTATGGTGTAGTAGTTTCCCTTTCTGCTTTAGCTTTCCTACTGGGAGTAGAAGCTAGTGCTCTGTCTTAGTCTTAATTTTAGTTTGAGGTTGGAGGAGCCTTGCCAGAGGTACTGATTCTGAGTGCATTTCAGAGAGGTCACCAGGGCACAAGGCTGGGCAGGAATTTTTGACACGTTCATTCTTGTCAGAGACTCTGGCTAATGCCAGTGTGATTCTGCCTCCTATAGTCCCGCAATCTGTAGCTCATTCACTGAGAAGTCTCTCTTGAATCCTTGCAGGGAAGAAATGAAGTGGAGAAAATGGGCAGATGATTGGCTTGTTCACCTCATCTCCCCCAATGTTTACCGTACTCCCAGAGAAGCTTTGGCATCTTTTGATTACATTGTCCGTGAGGGGAAGTTTGGCACCCTGGAAGGTTTATTTGCCAAGTACATGGGGGCTCTTGCCATGTTCTTCATTAGCAAGAGGCTAAAGAAAAGGTTGGTACCACTAAGAACCAAGTACACAAGAGGAACCTGCTTAGCTGTGAACCCCTGATGTCAAAGAGCAGAACCTAAGTGTTAAACTCTCTCAAACATGAGTAACAGCTGTACTTTAACTGGAGATACTGAACCCATCTGTTCATCTATTTATTTAATCACTAGTTGTGCCCTTTGCTCTCAGAGACCATCCAGTTCCCAGGCAAAGACCAGCCTATAAGAGCAGAGATGTTAAAAGGTTAAAGAAGCAAACTGTTGTCTTCAAACTAGTTCTTTTCTTTATCCAGACATCACCTTCAAGATAATGTCCGAGAAGATTTGTATGAAGCGGTTAATGAGTGGGTGAAAGCTGTTGGCAAACATCGACTCTTCATGGGTGGAAACCAGCCAAATCTTGCTGACTTGGTAAGGGTTTAATCCCTGCATTTATTGTTAGGTGTACTACAAATGATCCATCTGCTCATCTGTGTGAAATGATTAATACAGAGGCAGAGCAGGTCAGTTGCAGGAGATACATTGTCCACATGCTTTGTGCAGTAATACAGTTTTCACATGAAGGAGACCTAGAAATTTGTGTTCAGTAGGACAGTATTTGTTAGGTTTTTCCAGCAAAATGTTTCTTAAATTGGAGCCCACAGTTCCCATCTGCAGGTGGATGTTACTGATCACATGGAAACAGGATACAAGCAGGTTACAAACCTGGTTACTGCTCTGGCTCGTGATTACTGGTGAATAAAACCTCAGACCCCTACAGGTTTTATCCTGCTGGGAGCAGGATTCGTCCAGCAGTTCTTGGGAGAGCTAGTGAAGCATTTCAGACCAGGGCTTGATGGAGATGGGACTAACCTTTCCCCCATAGCTGCATGTAGATTGTGATCTTCCTGTACTGTTTTGTCATGGAAAAACATTCTTATTTATAGCTACCTTTCTGCTAATCAGCAGCAGAGCAGATGGTAGGACAGGGAAAGAACCTTACTAGCTAGGCTGTGGAGAATTTAGTGGCACCCTTAGCCAATGCCATTTTCTCCTGCTGTCTCTTAGTGTTGTTCTAATTTGTATCTTCTGGTACAGGCAGTGTACGGGGTCCTCCGAGTCATGGAAGGGCTGGAAGCCTTTGATGACATGATGGTTCACACCAAGATTCAGCCTTGGTACCAGCGCATGGAAGAAGTAATTCAAAAAGTTGCAGCCTGATGCCTGCTGAAGCTGCCTTCCTGAAGTACTTGCATGGTAAACAAAAATTCAGAAGGAATGGAATTTGTTTTTTAAGAGTTGAATGGACTGTTCACACTTAATGGACTGAGATGCAGGCACCAGAGACTGTCCTGTGTAGAGAATCAAGTGTTGATGAGCAGAAGGGATTCAGCTGCTCGTGTGTTTCAACATAGTATTTAGGATCTTGGACACTGCTGGAGAGGACAAACTCTGTACTGAAAAAGCAGTAAATAAGCTGCTTTTAGCAGGGAGCCCTTCTCAGAGCAGGTAAAAGCAAGCTGCTGGTGGCTAGTGTTACAGCCATATCAGGTGTGAGCAGCTTTTGCTTCAGTCTGTCTTCCGCTACTCATCCATTTGTTTTCCTGACTGACACACTGGATATTAGTCTTTAAATGACATTTTCCTGCAATAGAATACTGTAAGCCCAGTGCTGAGGGAATGGGAGGATCCTTCCCCTGTGACAGGAACCACGCTGCCCACGACAGAATTGTAAGCGTTTAATCTCCCATGTCAAGGGGTTCTTCCCAGTACTGTACGGGATAAAAGCTTGCTTCTGCCCTGTCAGCTCTGAGTTCTTAACACCGGGAAAGCACAAATGGAAAAAAAAAAAAAAATACACTTTGTATCATCTAACCCTGAAAATCAGTTTGTAAAACGGATTCAGGGGAATTCACGGCCCTCCCCGTGAACCCCCTGCCTCCTTTTAATGGTGGGATCTTCCGAATCGCGTTCACGTCACTATGGTGACGGGATCCATTGCGTGTTCCGTGGGATTGTGACGCGCGGGGGGGCGGGTGGCCAGGGAGGTTTGAATCGCCCAATGTGGGAGCCGCGGGCAGCGGGGTGGCGGCAATCCCGGAAGTGCTGCCGAGGCTCCTGCTCCTGGTGCGGGCTCCCGCCTCCCCTTTCGCTCCGGTTGCGGGGTATCTATGGCAACGGCAGCTCCTCCCGCCGCCTTCCCGCCACCGGAGAAGACCTCCTGAGGTGGCCGCGGATCCCGCGCTGCCCTTCATGGTGAGGATTGGGGCGGGGGAAGGGGGTTGCTGGGTGGGCCCCCGTCAGGAGGGTGGGGGTTCCCTTGCACATCCAAACCCCTGGGAGTAATTCTTTAGGCTCCTTCCCTTTGGACGAAATGGCCTCAAGGGGAAATACAGTTCGCTTATTAAAAGAAACTTCTTCGCTTGAAGTGTTTTCCAACACCCAAGACAGGTTGTCCAGGGAGAGGTGGTTGAATCGCCATGGCGGGCTCAGGGAGCGTTGGGTTCATGGTTGGACTCGATGACCTGAAAGGTCTTTTCCAACCGGAACCGTTGCGTGGGCCCTCGCCTCTCACTCCTCAGCGGTACCACCTTGCTCGGGGTGGTCCTCCCCGCCGCGAAGGAAAGCGGGAACTATCCACAAAGCTTTAAAAATACCCAGCGGGGAACGCATTCGGTACCGGGGCACGGACAGGCTGCGAGGGGTTGTTACACTCCTGGGGGTTTTACAGCCCCAGCTGGGTGTAAAATCCTGACCTTGGAGCTGATCCTGCGTTGGGCTGACTGACCCCAGAACAGGTCCCTGCCAGCCTGAGGTACCCACGGATTCTTTGAAAAGCCTTCAGAGGTTGAATTCCTGACATAAACTTTGTTGCTAGGGGAAGCTGAGTAAAGCACTTGAGTCTTGCTTGAGGTGATTCAAAAGCTCTGTGTAGGTTCTCAGTTGTTCTGTAGCATGTTTAGTTCTGAGGAGAGTTTAACCCTCAGGAAAAAGAGGATTAAAACACCCAGCAGTATTTGGACTCCCCGATAAGCTGGGGAGTCCCGTTCCTTCAGGGAAGTGTTGCTTCCTGTGAAAGGAACTACAATTGTGTTTTCCCCACTGTAATTTTCATAATTCTGACATGATACACAAGTGCATTTTGTCTTTAACACATACTGCTCAAAAACAGATGCAGTCAAATTGGCTTTATGCAGGATATTGCATGAACCTTGGCAAGATGCCAGATTAATCAGTGAGCTATAAAGAAGAATCTAAATTCCATCATAACGAATTTAACACACTGCAGCACAAGTCTGTATGGTGCTGGGTTTCCTTCAGCATGGGCACTAATTTGGATGCATCTCTTTAGCCTGCAAAACTATGTAAACCTAGAATCTTAACGTGTGTCAAATTTTACAGAATTTGTCAATGATGGCAGAATGTAGGGAAGGTGTGGCATTTGGGAAGGATTGTATAGATTTTCTGGGAACTATTGAAGTGTTGTTTCCTTATGAAATTGGTTAAAATTGCAGGTAGAATTTGAAGGTTTGTAACTTTGTATAAAGGTACATCATAGGTAATCATAGGTAATTGCACAAAACTTTTTCCATTGTTTAAACCAACTTTCATCATCAATACATAGGAATTACAGTCTTAATCCTTCCCTCATCCCATGCTTGTCAGAGGAATCCAGGTCACACCAACTTCTGTTGTTTGGGTTCATATATTTGATGTGTTTGCCATGTGTTGCCTTCAGTGTAAAGAAAGTGAGTGTTCAGAAATTGGCACCTTTTCCTATTAGTGTTAATTCTTTTATTTCTGTATCAGGTGCCCCTTATCCATCAATGAAGTACCTGGAGTCTCTATACAGAGCACACAGTCAAGAAGAGCTAAAAGCTTTCGAATAACTGTAAGTAATTTTACCTAAGTTGACAAAACCCTCTTGGCCAGAATCAGATTAGTGCTGCTGGTGGATTTTTGTAAGATTTGCAGTTGCATTATACCCTTACCTCAGTCAAAGCATCAGGCTCAAGGGTGACTTGAACCTTGCCTCTCTAGGCTTTTCCTTGTACTAGATATTGGTTAAGGTTATCCTTTTTTCTTTTTGTTATTTTTCCTTCCCTCTGAGGACCAGAAAAATGCCGTAATCTAAAAGCTTTTTAGCATTTGTTTAACTTCATAAAGACACTTTAAGAGTTAAGTGCATATGTCAGTTTCCAGGTTCAGCATTCTAGGATGGAAAGAGCCGATGGTTTCTTGATGTTTTTTTCTAAACTAAACTGTTTAGTTAATGCTACCTCTCCCTGTCAAATTTATCTTCATAACCATATCATGTTCATTGCTGGCAGCCTTGATTCACTTACTTGCTTTAAGACTGTGGACTCCAATGACTCTTACAGACACCTGACATCAATCCAACTACATTTGGTTAACCACATTAAAAGCAAAATACCATGAGCAGGGAAATAATTTGTATTAATCTTAGTTCTACAGCAAAATAGGGTGCCATTCAAAATGGCAGATGCTACTAAAAGAAAGGTCAAACTTTGACACAGGCTGGCCACTGTTGCTCTCTGGCACAGAGAGAAGGGTTGTTATTTCCAGTTTCCTTATTCACAGGTTTTCTTTCATTGTATTACCCTTTCCCATTTGTGGGAGAAGAGCCATGAAGAGCCGTTCCTCATCTCCCCCTTTGCACGTCCATGTGGATGAAAACACCCCTGTCCATGTCCATATAAAAAAGGGTCAGAAAACCACACCTGCAAAATTCCAGGTAGGAGTGTGTAGCTGGGTGTTTGTAAGGGCTACAGAGAAGAAGGTGAATGGTCCTAGAAGCACCACAAAAATCTTCAAGGTGTCTTTTACTGTTGTATTAGAACTGTAGGATGTATATTCATATTCAGTGGTGAATTGTCAGTAATCACTTCAAATACTTTTGTGAGATGAATCTGGAATGGAGAAGGGATCTCCCAGGTTGTTCCTTCTTCATGTGAATGGGTTGCATTGCTGTGTGTTGGTGGGGTTTTTTGTATCTCCATACAGAGGAGACTTCCTTCCCCTCTGCCCTCATCTCTCTTCCCTGGCCTGCTGGGTAAGGCTCTCATCACATCACAAGTGCAGGTATTCCAGTGATATAACAGAGCTGCCTATGTGATAAACAAGAATAACCATACCATGTGCAATAATCTTTTCCTTCTCACTGGTGTTGCTCTCCTCTGATGGCTGCTGGCTTGTCTGAGCTCTTGTATCATGTGAAACTTTGTGATATTTTCATATGAATGAAATTTCATTTGGTTTTGCAGCACTAAAAACTGTAAATAGTTCTTCAAAAGTCTATGATTTTTTTTTCCTCTCATTCTTTAGCAAAAGCAAAAGCAGAAAAAGAAAGGGGATACCATGAACATCAGCCGAGCTTCCCGAATGAAAACTAAGGCCCCCTGGATACCCCCAGGCAAAACATCTGTCCGGGAGTCCCCCTGCAAATGGGAGGTATGACAAAATCCCTAAAAAAACTTTCAGGGTTATCTGAAGTTGAAGAGAGCATTTGTGTAGTAAGGGAGCTGTGCTGGTCTGAAAGAAGGCTGCTGTCAGCTACCATCCTTTTAAAGTGTCTTCCATAATATTTTTTTCAGTATTTGGTATAGAAAAATTGGAAATTAATTAGAAGCCCATGGCTACAATATGCCTTTCTCCCCCTAGAAGCCAGAAAAATTTCTTTATTGTACTTTTGCTAGGTCCCTTCAAGATTGTGTCTTGTTACATGCAGTTACATGCTGCTGATCTTAGTATCTTCTGAAGCACAGAGCACTTGTGTAATATTGTGTAATATTTTCTTTTCTCATGGGTTAATAGTTTTGCCTTTTGTATTGCTGGCTTTTCCTAGAAAAGAATTTGATTTTTCATTATTTTTTCTTCTTTTTCTGTTTCAGCCTTTTTGCATTCTTGACCTTTCCCTGATGGAAACGAAATGTTTACTGTGGGGCTTTTTCCTTAATAGACTTATTGCAGTGATGCAACCTGGTCTCTGGTTTTGATAGAGTTAGGGTTAGCATACTGCTTATAAGTATAGTAAAAAAAAAAAATGCTCTTTATTGTCTTTCTAACAGGGACCAACTCACCGCCTGGAAATTACACCTCCAGATTCAGAAAAAATGCTTTCAGTTTTGCGCCTGAGTGACTTCTCTACAGATGAGGAGGATGCAGTTTACAGGAAAATGAATGATTATGAAAAGAAGATAGATAGCCTGATGAATGTGGTGGGGACGCTGAAGAATGAGGTGAGGAGACAGTGTAAAGACTGCTGGCTAAGGCTTTGTAGATAATAGCTTGGCAAGAGGGGCTGGAGTCAAGTCTTGGTGCAATGGAAGACTACCCAGGGTAGTCTTTAGCTTGCTTAAAACCAATAAAAATCAAACTGAGTTGTTTAGAAGAGCTGAACTATCCTAGTGAGATATTAAGCCCTACTATGAAACATTTAAAACATAAGGTGTTGCTGTGCTTCAGTTTTCAAATAGATTGTCTTCTTCAGAAGCAAATCTGGTACAGTAGTTCCACCTTCCTCTATGTTCTCTCTTCTTTCACATCTTCCAGTGTTTGTAGTGCTCTTAACTGCCAAATGAAATGCACGTGTCTGTCTTGAGCAGTAATAAACTTCTGAGCCCCATTCAGCTCCTGAGTAGTCTGTACAGTTTCATCTGCACTGCCAGCAGTGACACAGTGCTGCCACAGAACTTCCTGAGTAATCCAGACTGGGTAGATGGATGCAAAGTGCCAGGGACTATTTAGGTTGGTTTCCCCTGGTTCCCTGGAACAAGCAATAGTTGGAGCAATGGGAGGTATTTTCAGTGTGTAAACTGCTACCAGAGCTCCTTCTCTGCCATGTTTGAGGTCTGTCACGTCTCGTGGCTGATGACAATTTTTGGTATGTCACTTAGACCCAGGATGCTTGTGTCTCCCTGTGTTTGTGAGGTGCAAGATACTTCCAGGCAATAAATGACCTACACCCTTTTTGCACAGGAACAACCTGGAAGTATCTAGGGAGGAAAAAACCCAACAGAAATCACGATGATTTGTTGTTTGGTGCAATTGATTGCTGCTTCACTGGTTTTAGATGTGGATTCTGTGTATCACTTTAAAAGCACCTGGTTTCTCTTAAGTTCTGTTTATCTTCATCAGGTCAAGCTGCAGAAAAAGGAGGAACAGCAGCGAGTGACAAAGCGTCTCCTTGAGGAGCAGAAAGAAGAACTGAATGAAGTCACACAAGAGCTGGTGGAAACAGAGCATGAGAATACAGTGCTGAGGCGCAATCTGGAACGCATAAAGGAAGAGAAAGATCTGACCCTGTAAGAAAGCTCTAGTTCTCCATTGCTACTGCAAGCAGTGGTATTTACAGTGCACCTGCCTCCTTCATAGCTAACATCATTTGAGTATTTTGTGTCCTGGGTTGCAGTGCTGCTGAAGAATTTCTGTTCTTGGACTTTTTGTCACCTTTTAGGAAGTGGACTTGGATGATCAGTTGGAAGTTAATACTGCACAGTCCTTTTTCAGAAATCTTTGTGGATACTTCTGACATTACAAGCTCTGTCTAACAACTTTGGGCACAGAAAACTTAGAAAAGCACATCATTGTGTTTTGGGTTACGTAGTTTGTGCAGGCTCTGGTATGAGCCTGGCTTGTCCCCTCTAAATTCCTGCTTCATAGCTGTGGTTCTAGCAAGCTCCTGGTGTCAACTTACTGCCTTCTGTCAAACAACTTCCCCACTGAAAGAGGGTAAATCTTAAGTAGTGTTTATTAAGAGCTTTTAGCCTCTGATTTGAGGGATTTAGTGGGTTTTATCCAATCAACTGCAAATAGTGGATGGTACAGCTTTCACAGCCTCTTTTTTCTCTGATGGCTGATTTTTCATTACAGGTTAGAAAATAAGTACTTGCATCATCAGAAGGAGTGTTTGATGTCCAAGCTGAGTGATGCAGAAAGAGATGGAGCAGCAGCAACCAGGCAGATGCATGTCCTGAAGCACACCATTGAGAGACTCAACACTGTAGGTGTCTTTCCCTTCTCCACCCTGCCCTGTCCTGTCCTTCTCTTCTTTATTTTTGCTTTGGTTTTCTTCTAGGAGAAACACATGAGCAGCTCAGACATTAACACACTGACAAGACAGAAAGAGCTTCTGCTCCAGAAATTGAGTACCTTTGAAGAAACCAACCGGACACTGCGAGAACTTCTCAGAGAGCATCATAACCGAGAGGTGAGCAGAGTGGTGTGCTGGAACTTTGGAAGAGTTCAGGAGACTGTGTTGTCTTGTGGACTGAAATGGAATTCTTTTAACCTTTTTTTTTTTTTTTTTTTTTTTTCCCAGCCCTGCTTTTGACCCTGTGTCATAAAGGATGGATAGTTTTGGGTTTTGTTTTTAATTCCTACCTACTTCATAGAGTACAATTAACTTTTTCTGCTGTGAAGGTGTTAAAGCATCTAAGTATTTCACTGTACTAAGTGGTATTAAAAGGCATTATAGTGTTGCTAACATCTGGATACAGCTATATCTGCTGATCATGCTAGTCTGAAATGTTACTGCTATGGTTGCATTGGCTGAAGTCTGAGGACTTGATGTGGCCTTAGCTAATAGAAGCCTAAGGCTGTTCAGAGCTTTATTTTTGTGGGCTGTAAGAGCAAAACCAAGGAACTTATAAATAATTCTGTCCTACGTCTACAGAACAAACTTGTCTGTAAGAACAATACAGAAATGAAATTGCTCTTCCTCCTGTAGTTTGTATTTCATTTGAGCAAAAGCCAGGCTGATGGCAACAGTTCTTTCAGCCACTAGTGAGACTGGATCAAAGATCTGAGTTCTTCCACATGACTTTCCAAGAGTAGTGGATGAATCCAGAAAGGTCTAAAAGTTCTATTATTATAATCTTTGAGAAGTGGAAGAGCTTTCAGAGTTGGGTGATGATACATGCAATATTTAGCAAAATTGATGCTTCTAGATATCTTAGGAGCATTATTGCTGAAAGTGGGAGGAAATGGTTGATTTGACCAGATCTATTTTAAAGAATCTGTGACTGAATGGCTAGATGCAGGGAGACCAGTGGATGTAGCCTATCTTGACCTTAGCAAGGTTTTTGACACACATTCTCCCATAAAATCCTTCTGAGCAAGCTCACATAATGTGAATGTGCAGTGAGATGGATTAAGAACTGGCTACACAAAAGAACCCAAAAAGTGGTCACCAGTGGCACAGAGTACAGCTGGAGACCTGTGAGCAGTGGAGTCCCCCAAGGATCAGTATTGAGTCCTGTCCTATTCAGTGTCTTTATTAATGACCTTGGTGATGGGGCAGTGTCTTCTTAGGAAGTTTGGTGATGACACAAAGCTGGGAGGACTGGCTGACACCCCAGAAGGCAGTGCTGCCATTCAGAGGGACCTGGACAGGCTAGAGAGTTGGGCAGAGATAAATTTAATGAATTACAAGGGCAAATGTAGAGTCTTACATATGTGTAGGAACAACCCCAAGTACCAGTACAGGTTGGGGACTGAGTTCTTGGAGAGCAGTGAATAGGAAAGGGACCTGAGGGTACTGGTGGATGGAAGGATGACCATGAGCCAGCAATGTGCCCATGTGGCCAAGAAGGCCAATGGCACCTGGGGTGTATTAGGAGGGGGGTGATTAGTAGGTCGAGAGAGGATCTTGTCCCCCTCTACTCTGCCCTGTTGAGGCCACATCTGTAATATTGTGTCCAGTTCTGGGCCCCTCAGGTCAAGAAGGACTGGGAATTTCTTGAAAGAGTCCAGCACAGAACAACTAAGATGATGGAGTGGAACATCTCTCTTATGAGGAAAGGTTGAGGGAGCTGTGTCTCTTCAGCTTGGAGAAGAAGTGACCCTCCTCTGACAGGGAGGTTGGACTCAATGATCTTTTGAGGTCCCTTCCAAACTCTAACTTTCTGTGATTCTGTAATTTGTATAAAATTGACTTTTTCATTAAAAAAATTTTGGCATGTATTTCTTTTGTAGAAAAATGCTCAGAAGATCCTGGAGCAACAAGGAGCACTGCTGAAAAGGCTGGCTGATTCAGATGCAGAGAAAGTGGTAAGCAAACCAGAATCTCTTGGGCAGTTATACCTCTTTCCCTCCCTCTATCAGCCTAAATGTGTTTGTTACTTAACATGTGAATGGTGTTTGTTTTCCCAGCAACTACAAATGAAGCTTCGGGAGAAAGAAGAGGAAGTGGACAATCTTACCATTCAGATACAGGATAAAAAGGTAGGTTTCTTTTTCTGGTTTTGTTTCCTGCTCCACCTTCCAGTTTTGTGGAACCTTAGGTAGTCCAAAAATATGAGTTTGTAATTGCAAAACAATTACTTTTTTAAGGGATCAGATGAATGGCTTGCTTATAAAATTAGACAGAGTTACCTATTCCCACACAGTTGTGGATTCAATTTTCTGCTAATGAAACATCCATCACAAAGATGAGTGGGTAGTATTCTCTTTGCTTGGGCTTATTGCTGAATTGTCTTTCTATTTTAAGGTCCTTTTGGTTCCTGATGTCAAATTCCAGTCTGTTCCTCTCTTTAGGAAGTAAAAAAAGGAATGTATTGGATGAGGGATGGAGGGATGTTTTGCCCTAGAGCAAATCTTCCAGACCAGTAATTTCCATCTCATAAAATGAATGACTGCTCATTTGGTAGAGGAGCTGAGAAGGTCCGTCTGAGGAAAGCAGAGGTGGCTGGAGATCATTGAATGAAGAAATCTGGCACTGTTACATATTAGAAAGTATTCTTTCTATTAGATTATTGAGGGGAAAAGGTGTGTGCCTTGTTTCCTTCTTATTCAGGACCAGGCAAAGGCAGCAGCTGAGCTCTCCAAATCCATGGAGGTTGTGAGAGGCCGTTTGCAAGCGCAGCTGCGAAACAAAGAAGCTGAGAACAACCGCCTGAGCATCCAGATCCGGGTATGCTTCCAGTGGTCACTGGGGACTTTTCATTTGCTCTGATGAACTGAATTGACTGACAAGGGAAGCAGCTCTCACCACTCCTCTGTGTCTGGCAGCCTGCAATATTGGCTGGTGATGTTTATGCTACTAACACACTGTACTTTTCAAATGAAGTATGCATAATTTTTAAAAGATGGCTTTGCATCTTTTCAAGCATCAGGACAGACTGTAAACTATTTAATTTGCTTTCTGGAAAAATTGCTGTCATGAGTTCCTGAGTTTCATCACACTGATGTATGTTTTCTGCAGTATTAATGCGGAGGAGAAAGTTCTCCTGGTTTATATTGTTCAGTGTTACATTTAACATATCTGTTGATGTTCTGATGAACATTTGCATGGTAATGGTTTAGAAGAGCTTTAATTCTGTTAAGATATATGGCTGCCTAAAGCAACATTATTATATGAGAGCATTTCAATTAGTAAAGAGAATGTTCTGAGGTAGATCAAAGACTGGTAGACTAATATTTATCTTGGTCAGAAGATAAAATCAATATTTTAGAGAGCAGCTTATGAAAGAAGAAAATAAGACTTAGAAGGAAAGAAAGGCATATAATTGTGTGGGTGAAGAGTATCTCCAGGCTGGCAGTGGGGGGTTTGTGCCCAGCTGTTACTAGGAACTCAGCTGCTGCTTTGTGTGTGCAGGTATAAGGACATTATTACATGTGGTGTGTTTTCTACTCCTCCTGCAGAATCTGGAGCGCAGTGAAGCTCAGCATAAGGCAGAAGTGGAACTTACCATAGAACAACTGAAAGAACTAAAGCAGAAGGCAGAACATGATAAAGAGGCCCTGAAGAAAGCCATCCGGGCACAGAAGGAGCGGGCAGAGCGGACCGAAGATTATGCAGAGCAGTTGAAGGTCCAGCTAGCAGAGAAGGTACCTGATAATACAGGAGAGACCTCATTTTCAAATCATGCATCTAAATCTTTGCTTTCTGTAGCAACCCTGGGGAGAGTCTCTGGTTTCAACTAATGAGATTTATTTCTGTCTTGGCCCATTTGTGCTAAGTTTAGAACAAATCCAGCCATCACTGTATTTGCGGAATGTCCTTAATTTAGGATGTGTCATAACTTAGGGATTATAGCAGCAGGTCTGATTTTTCACCTGGTACTTCAGAACCATCTGAGACTTGACAAAAGCCAGTGAAATAAAGCTTTTCAGTTCAATTTTGTCTGAACATTCTGGATTGATTTGATTGTTAATCAAGAAGCTACTCAAGACTATAAAAACACAAACACTTAGAGATGTACTGGAATTTCCTTTTGAAAAATGACTGAAGGATATCAGGAAAAAATTAGGACTGAAACAAATTAGAAGGTAACATAATTTGTTACAAGGTACTTGGTTTTATTTTTCTTCTTGTTTCTAGAATTTCAGGGACCAGAGCTACTAGTAGAATCTTAGCCATGCTTTGTAGTTCTGATAGTTTGTCTGCCTTCAAAGTGGATTCTTATTTCACTGCTGTTATGCCTGCTGGCTGACAGTAGTGTTGGAGAGCACCTCACTGAAGGATCAAGAAGAATAAAAATAAATACTTGTCTTCAATCTTTTAAAAATCTTAGAGGATTCTTCACATACCATGCTTACCCATATCATTATATCTGCATGTTGTCTACATATCCTGTGTCCACTGACATTTTTGTTACTCTTTTTTCTCATGTATTTCTTTTGTTTGACAGGACAGTTATGTTGTTGAGGCACTGTCTACTCTGGAGTCCTGGAGGAGTCGTTACAACAAAGTAGTAAAGGACAAGAGTGACCTCGAACTGGAAATTGTTACACTGAACAGGTTGAAATAAAAATAGCGTTGAGAAACAAGTGTGAGTGGGGATGAGTTCTAAGTTCAAGGATAATTTAATTGAATAATTTAGTTGCATTGCCTCTAACTGTCCAAGCAAAACCAGCAGTGCCTAAGGGCTAGAGCAGAGGTTGGAGAGATTGAGAGAGAGAGAGATGTAGCTTCTGCTGCTGACTTGCCATAGCAAAGGCAGGTTTTTAGGATTTACCAACCCTTAAAACTCTATTTCTTTGCCATTTTGTGATGTATTGAAAGAATTAAGGTTGTCCTTCTTTTGAGAACTCTTTGAGATGCTTGAATGAAAGGAACCAGAGAAGGATAGGGAGTGTGGTTTGTGCCAGTTTTGGTTTGAAACTAAATAAATGCATTAGTATCACTGCAGTACAGTTACTGCAGGAAAAACTAGGTAGGTACAATATGAGAGAAGTACCTCTATCCTGTGTATCTTACAGGCAATGCATTTGAGCTCCAGGGAACAATTCATGTTTGTTTCCAGCAGGCTAAGGTAGTAGAGCAGTGAGGTAGGAGAACAGTGTGTAACAGATAGGTGTGCATACATGACTGGAGGAGGAAGATGAAAAGATAGGGAAAAGTCCTGTTTCAGAAGCTGATTTTTAAGGGTTAAGAGTCTTATTAATTCTTGTCACTTAAGGATTAACTTTCTTTCTCTGTGGCAGCCGTGTTGCAGAGTTACTGGAAGAGCAGACAACCCTGGAGGACAAGATGCGGGAGGACAGAGAGGCTCTGGTGGGTGAATTGCACCGACACACTGCAGAGAACACTTCTTTCAAAATGGAGAATGAAAAGCTGAAGGTCAGTGGTTCCTATGGGATTGAAACTGAAATAGTAGGGGGGGAAATTAACAATTATAACAAGCTTGGCCTCTGAGGACAGAGTTGAATTTCAGCCATTGCTCTCATTTAGTTTCAAACCTGTTCAGTTATCATAACCTGAGTATGATAGGGCAAGTGTGTTCAGAAGAGCCAAAGAATGTGAACATTATAGAAAGGCTGGGTTTCTTCCATGTTTTGGATAGGAGTATTGCAAATCCAGGTACTGTTTAATACAGCTGTCATCTTACATCTTGTCCTTACATCTTCCTACTGACGGCCACAGAACAAAAAACTGTAGCTCATGCAGGCAGAATGGTAATCTCCAGAATAAAATAACATGACTGGCATATTTCTTCTGTCATCTTATATCATTGGTGATCTTGTAGGTGACCTACATAGTTTCCTTCTTGGAAAGGTAGGCATTGATCCAAATAGAGAGTGGCCCTAACCCCAGGAACACAGCATGTTCAGGCAAATGGAAAGATCACATACCCACCACAAGCCTCTGTGCTTTTCTGGTGTAAATTTGGCAGCCCACTGAAGTCTGACAAAAGCACCTGTTTCCTTATTCTAGACCATGTTAGACAGCTGGCTTGGCTACTTCCAAGCACTTAATGCATGGTATCTCTTTTTTTCAGGCTAGTGTGGTCCCAATGGAGGAAAAGTTGAACCAAGCACAGATAGAAGTGCAGCAGCTCAAGAGCTCTGTCAGGAATTACGAAGGGATGATTGAAACCTACAAGTCAGAGGTAGGCATCTTGTCAAAACCTCTAGGCCTTGCACAAAGTGTTTTCTCCCTTCACTCTTTTGGGTTATTGTATAATGCCTTAACCCTTTGTTTTTTTGCAGTGTCATATGGTTTGGGTTCTTTTGTCTCTGTTAGCTTAACTTTTTCTCAAGTGTCAGCATCCAGACTGCCATGCCATAGTGTGGAAGACTTGCTTTCCTCACTGTGCTGATAATTTGGTCATTAGGAAGAGCTGACCCTGCACAGCAGGGATCTTGATTAATGGAAAACAAAGTCTGTTTTTAATTATTTCACTTTTCCCTGCTCCTTTTTGAAAGGTAAAGTAAAATAACTGACTGGTAGTGTGGCAAGTACTGTCCCTTGGCTGTTTTTTTTGTGGGGGAATTTGGACATTGTGGTAGTAGGAAGATGAGGCAAGAGGGGAGAAAATTTGGTTCAGCTCAGTGACCCAGGTGGAAGAAGCAGAAAGTGAACTTCCAAATACAGTTCTGAGGTGGTTCTCAGTGTGGCAAGAAACTTGTTTACCCTTGAGCATTTTTACTTACTCTAAAGCCTTGTATATTTGTTGAAAACAAATATAACAGATAGAGTGTGTGGGTTTTTTGTCCAGGTGTTGAAGACCCGAATGGAAGCAGATGATATGGCAGCAAAACTGGAGAAGTATGATAAAGAGAACAAGACACTAAGGAATGAAATGGACAAGGAGATTGAACTGGTAACTATTCCTTTAAAAACTGATATGTTGTAGACATTTATGGATCTTACTGGTCTGAATACAGTGAAACATGGCTGAATAGGAAATAAAAGCCTTATGTGAGTTTCTTTTTCACTGTTTTTTTTAATTCTGGAAAATTTATCAAACATTTAGCAGCTTCCTTTTGACTTTGTGGTGCTCTTTAGAGGTGTTTAAATTGCTTAATGTGTCCCTTGCTGCAGAAGTAGTGGTTTAGAACAGTGGACTGTGCAGGTTACACCATTTTCTGATGTGGAACAGCTGTCCTCAGAAAAGAGCAAGCTTGTAGTAAAATCAAAACCCAGGATCCAAAATACTCATTATCACTCCATCCACAGGGAATGCTAAATCCTAAGAAAAAGCCATGAACTTTGGCTTTGAAACTTAGCTTTGAACTCAAACACTGTCTCAATATCCACACAGTGCTTTGCAGTTGCAAACTAACAAAACTAAACTAAAGCTGAGAAATTTTTTCTTCTTTACCATATGAACATTACGAAGTTCTTCATGTTGTCTTCTTTGACTGTAGGTGCGCAAGCAGTTCCAGGGCAAGCTTGCTGAGCTGGAAAAGCTTCCTGAGATTCTAAAGATCACAGAGACACGGCTGGCAGAATGTCAGGACCAGCTTCAGAGTTATGAGAAGAAGAACGTGGACCTGTCTGTCATGATTGCAGATCTTCGTCAGCGGGTAAGGAACTGGCAGAGAGTACCTGCAGCACAGGAATCCACAAGTCTGGAATCAAGCTGAATTTCTTATCACAGGAAGGTTCAAACTTCGTCTCTGTTCTCGTCTCTTTTTGAAAAGATTAAACGTGCACTGCAAAATAAAGGTGTGTGCCATGTCTTTGTGCAAGTTAGTGGCTTAGCTAGCAGCAATCCTTACTGTTTGCAAGGTTTCTCATCTCTTGGTGCAGAATCCTGCTGGGACTTGAATAGCAGCTGTGACAACACTTGCTAATGCCAGCACTTGATTCTGTTGCTTCCATCATCTTGTCAGCTTTCCCTCCTGTGGTTCTGTGCTGACAGTAGTGTCCCAACCTTGTTTTCTCACCCTGATTTCTAATTTTTGTTTCTCCAGTCCTTGTTTTTTGTCCCCAGGAGGACTGCATCGGTGTTGCGGGACAATTATAGGCAGGCATGACTTCTACAACCATGTCTTGAGACACAGCACATGATCTTGCAGTCTGACTGCTTTACTCTGAATGGCCTGGAATTTTAGAGCCCTTGTATTTTGGGCTCTAATGCCTCTGTGGGGCTGCTCTCATGTGTCTGCTTTTAGTGTGTGTGCTTTGCTGTCCTTACTCTCTGCATGCAAACGTTTATGGACCCAGCTGTTCATTTGGAATACAGAAGAGTTTTCTCATATCTTTCCAGAAATTAACTGGAAGCACCAGCAAAATGGATGTTTAGTGCTTTGCTTTTCATTGTTCCTTTTCTGGCACTCTTCAGAAGTGGTGAATTGAGCATGTTTCCTCCTGCATACATTTTAGATGGTTGATCATTTGTGTGTAGTGAATACTCTGTAATCACTTACTGTAATTTTTAGATTGAGCTCCAGGGGGACAAAATGGAGATCACAAGAGAGAGGTATCAGTCTGCCCAGGAGGAGAGAACACAGCTCACCTTGAAGGTGGAGGAGCTAGAAAGGTTAGAAATATTAGGTTCTCTTAACTTTTCATTTCCATCCTCTTCCAATTTTTTTTTTTTCAGGGGATTGAAACATCTTCAGTCTTGGTCCAGTGCCCAGCATGCTTCCAAGATTCTGTGCATTTGCTTATCCCACACGGATACTGTAAAATTAGTTGCTGTCCACTGGAGAGAGTTATGGGTTTTTGCAGCACCTTTTATGAATGTTGTCAGAAAGGATGACTTACACAGCAGATAAACCATCTCCTTGTCCAATCTAGCCTGAAAATTTTGAAGTTACAGAATATTAGTATTTTTATCTATGTTTATAAGTTGTTTTAGTGATGATATCAGGGAATATTGAAGTATGACAATACTCTGTGTCCCTCAGTCTTTGAAATTTTGATTTGAGAAATGGAGAAGTGTTTCTTGGTGCTTTTGCCTTTCATGGGGGGAATAGAATCTATTTCCAGACTGGTCAGGCCCTGTCTGGGAAGGCAAACACTCTGTAAAATGAATAGGTTTCCTTCCCTTATTGTCTTAACCTAGAAAACTAGAGACAACGAATGCCCAGAACATAGAATTCCTTCAGGTCATAGCAAAACGTGAGGAGTCAATCCACCAGTGCCAGCTGCGCTTGGAGGAGAAGACGCGGGAATGCAGCTCCTTGGCACGGCAGCTGGAGATGGCTATTGAGGATGCCAAAAGACAAGTAAGTAATTTCTTGTGGGTTTGAATTTTCTCCGAACTATCCAACCTGTAAAAAGGGAGCGGTGAGAATGCAGGGAATACCTCCTCAGCCTGTAACCAAATTGGTGTAAATCATCACGATCGATGAAATACAGATAATGAAATGTGCTTGTACTGTTTGTCAGCACTTTAAACCATGGAAAAACTGAACCCTGCTCTCCAGTTTGCATAACAAGAGAGGAAAACACAAGGCTGAGCTGCTGCTTATGGATTAGAATGTGTCCAGTTAAACTGTACAGGACTTTTTGTGGGCAATGGAGTGGAGAAAAAACATAAAAAACACTTTGATAAAGTTGTTCTGTTGTTACTCCTAGGTGGAACAAACTCGAGAACGAGCAACGTCTAGAGAGAGGGCAGCCCAGTCCAAGATGCTGGATTTGGAGACCCAGCTGAGTAGAAATAGAACAGAGCTGAACCAATTGCGTCGGAGCAAAGACGATGTGAGTAACTTGCAAGGGAAGCTCATGCTGGTGTCCAGGCTGCAACTACAGTTCATAAACCCAGGTCCTATGGATTGCTGCAAAAACAGCGCAGAGTTGCATCTGAATTGTGGTCAGATTTCAACTTAATTTACTGTTTTTGGTTGTCTGAGAGAGAATGCAACTTCTTTTCTAGAGAAAAGGATTTCTTCTAGAAGAAAGAAGGGGAATCTTTCATAATACCGTGTTTACCCTTCTTGTTTACTTGAGTTTAATTGGAATTGGGTAGGAAGGTGGATGAGGTCAAGTTGCTCTTCACAAAAGCATTTACTTGAGCTAATCAATTCTAAAAGCTCAACTAACCAATTTTGTCTCCTCCTGTTTTTATAAGCGGGTTGGAAATGAGCAGCAGAAAAAATGATAAATATAGCACTGTCTATAGCAATGTTACCTACTGCTGTGTGCTGATTCCTGCTGTTCTCAGCACTTCTGGGGAGCAGCTAAAATGAAAACCAAACGGGATGACTTTTGTTGTCTTTTCAGCTCTTTTTTTTGTGCCCCTTCATGCAGGCAGAGCGCCAGTACGAAAGTCGCCTGCAGGATTTGAAGGATCGGTTGGAGCAGTCGGAAAGCACCAACCGCAGCATGCAGAACTATGTCCAGTTCCTCAAATCCTCCTATGCCAATGTTTTTGGAGAAAGTGCCTTGCTGGGCTCCCCCAGCCGTTCCCGTTCTTCTCCATGAGGACAGTGCTCTCCCTGCACCTCTACTTCTAAGCACAAAAGAAGCCCTATTTTCAAAGCCATATGACATGTAGAAAACAGGCATTTCAGGGTTGCTGTTAGGAGTTTTCCTCTTTTCCTTGCAGCATGAGGTGATGAAATGATGGCAGCATATGTGCTAAGTGTTGGCTATCAGCAAATACCAGTTTGGTGTTGGAGATGAGCATTACATCATCAATTGTGGCACAAACCCAAGTGGTTTCAGCTCCTAAAACCCTTCAGTGGTTTTTATTGAGTATGTTAATGTTTTCAAGAGCTCTTAAAATTTCATGCTTCTTTCATTATGTACTGGAGAGATCATGTGGGGCTTTTTGTTTGTGGGTTTATTTTTTAATATTTTTAAACTATTTAACACTGTATTGATACATTGGATAGTAGCATGGTGGTCAGCCCACTGGAAGTGTGAAGCTGAAAAATAACTTAAGTGCCTGGGCTCTACACTTAGAAGATATTATCTTCTGAAAAAAACCCACTGTTTGGAAACAGTTTTATGCCAGAAATAATGTTAGGGTGTTTTTCACTTGATTCTTATACTCTCTGTTCTTCACCTTTTTTTCTGAGTGTGATGCTAATGTTGCTTTACTCCTCTCACCCTGATTTCCTGATCCTGAATATTCCCAGGACTGAGCCAAAACCATCTGAATTCAAAGGAAAGATTGTACCTTAACTTCAGTGGCACCTCACCTCGGGCCTTGGAGTGAATGCTGTACAAGTTCAATGTGTGCATGAAATATTGACTTGGTCTTGAGCCAATCAAAGAGCAGCTCTGGATACTCATGGTCATCAAACCAGCCCACACCTTCTCCTGGAAAATCAGGTCTTCAATGTGTTGAGTCCCTAAATCTCATGCACTCTTTAGTGCACGTGCTTAGGGGCAAAACTAAACAGTTCTTATTATTCTGTCTTTTGTATCCTGTTTACGTGCAATGTGGTCACTGGGTGGTATTTGTCACAAAGCTTTTCTAAATTAATTGGTTTTTTTTAAAGTTCTCTAATTGTGTGTGTTTAACACTTCAAAAATCCTAAAGGTGCTATGGTAAAGCATACAATAAAGTACATTTCAATTCGCTGTGTTGGGGAGTTCCTCTCTTGTGTCTGTTTTTCTGTCCCTTTCTTTGGAAAAAGAGCCCCAGACGGGTTGGTGGGTGCAGGCAGCTATGCTGTGCGACCTTACCCCATTCTTTGGGCGGTGTCCTTCCTCTGCAGCCCGCGGTACACAGATAAGGGGAAAAAGGAAGAAGCTGCCGGTGTTCCTCAGTCCCGCCCCGTTCCTCACCGCAGCCCCCGGGAGGTGCCCCGGGCGGGACTCGAACCCGCGGACCCGGCAGGGTCAAAAGTCCGCCCGCACGCAAGGGGGCGCCCGCTCATCAGCGATCGTGGGGGTGTCCGGAGGCTCCCGGAAGCGGAAGGGCGGGGCGGTTGCCTGGTGCCATGGAGCGCGGGGTGGTGCAGGAGCGGCAGCTCCGCTGGCAAACTTTAGCGGCTCTGCGCACCTCCAGCAAGGGACAGCTGAGCTACCGCCGCCACTGGCTCCAGGATGAGGTGAGGAATGGATCCCCGCGGGCAGCTGCGAGCCCCCGGGCCGCCGCTGTCCTGCTTTCCTCATGGGGGGAGGGAGGGGGGTCTGTGCGCCCTGTGGGGTCTCAGGAGAAAATCTGTGACGGGGCCCTCCGAGCGCTGCCCAGGGGTTGTATGTCGGCTTCTTGCCTCGTCAGCTGTCCCTAGGGTATGAAATATATGAATCGTTCTTGTGTTGTCTCTCCTGCTTGGTCCTTCTGTCGTGCCAGTGTCTGGGCCCCTCTGCTCCCCTTCACGTCGAGTTCTGACTCCTTCGTAGTGGCTAAATAGTGCTGGGGTTGGGAAGGAGGTGTTACAGGGTGGTGGTTCTGCTCACCTGCACAGTAGGGCAGCCTGGAAGAAGTGCTGAAAAGACAGCAGAATAAGACAGGTAAATGGGATGCTTTATAAAGCACTTGCTGAGCTGTGCAGATGTTTTCAATGCGTGTTGGTGTTTCATTGTTTTGTTTTGTTTGATATGTTTCTCTCTAGGATGTCTTGGCAGGATGCATGACTCCTCTAGTGCTGTCCCCTTATTCTGGCTGGATCCTAGACAGAGTGGTTGGGCAACCAGGCCAAGAAAATGCATCCTCCAGAAGTTCAACACCTAAAGAATGCACTTCCCTCACAAGTGGGTCCTGTTCCCAAGAAAAGGTCACATCTGGCAACCTCCAGGGCTCTTCACCACTTTCATCTACAGAGCCAAGTGAAACAAAGGTAGCTTTGTGATTATAATCCATATTTGAGCAGCTGTGAGAGAAAACAGTGCAAATGTGCTGCCATAAATTGTCTGATAGTAATTGGTTTGTGCTTTATTAATTCTGGGGGGGGGAAATAAATTGCTAGTGTCAGCTTTTTGTAGGATAAGCAGGTGATGATGAAATCAGTATTAATGAGCTTTTCATAGAAAAATATTTCACAGTAGGACAAAAGCAAATTCCCTTTTTCACTGTTGTAAGGAATGGAGCTGGAGCTCCTAATTGGAGCTGTGGAGGTGTATGGATTAGCAGCAGGAGGTTCATCCATTTGGAAGGATGAGGTCACAGAGCAGGGTCAGGCCCCCTGTAAGAGTCCACAAGTACCCTCTTGGGTACTCCAGAGGCATGGAATGAATTAGGTGTGGTATGGGCCTTTTACAAAGCAAAAGGGTAAAAAGCTGAGCAATGAGCAGTTGAGTTGTGGAGGTAATGAAGTTGAGGAAGCACCTGAAAAGAAAATAATTGTCCATTGAATCAAATGGTGACATCATCACATAACAATGATACTGAGCAGCAAAGTTTTGCATCATCTTGGCCCCATTTAGAATGTGAGGAAAATGTTTGAATAGAGCAGCAAGATCTGATAAAACTTAGAGAGGCTGAAGGCTCTCCTGAAAAATGATTCTAAGTAGGAACCTGTCTTGACTTCCTCCAGTGCAACATCTTCAGTGAAAGTCAAAAGGATGTGGGGAGTCTGCCTGGACTTTGCTGGTGACAGTTGACCTTCCTGAATGTTCTGTATGCTCTTGATGTCTCTGCTCCCAGTTTTAATGGCTGAGAAAAGTAATTATCCTAACTTCATATAGGTGCTGGAGGGTACTCAGAATGTTGAAGCCACACTACTGGGGAATGTAACAGCCCTAAAAAGTTGTGCATTGGTCAACTCCTCTGATTTTTTACCAGTAAAGAGCAGCACAGGAGACTTGGTGTACCTGGTTTCCTTCATGTATCTCTCATCCTCTGTTCAGTCACTGATTTTGCTTATGTGCTGACCCCACAGGGAAACAGTGATCTTAGTCTGCTGGAAACAGAGCAAGAAATCTTTCAAGCAGTTCTGCCATCTAAAGTTACTGAAGTTGAAGGCTTTATTCGGATGTATGAAGAGATGCACAGCTTGAAAGGAAAGGTAAAACCAGAAAACTTGAGGGTGAGCTGTGTAAATGCTCAGCTCAAAGCAGCAGGACAGTAAATTATCCTAAACCTTTTAGAGTAGGTTTACTCTCCCAGTTAGACCATGTTGGCCCACTTTGGGCCATTTAATTTCTGTTTTCTTCTGTCCAAATTCCCATAATTGCTACATTGTGGTGCTTCTGGGACTTCTGCACTCTGCAGGAGGGGCTCAGGCAACGACAGGAGCAGCAGGAGCAGATGGTGAGGGCAGTGTCTGACCTGGCCAGTGAGCAGCTGAAGCGCTTTGATGAACTGAAGGAGCTAAAGCAGCATCAGGAATTCCAAGATCTGAAAGAAGTAATGGAGAAGAGGTGAGATCAGCTCTGGTATCTTTAAAATATTATAGTGCTTAATTAAAGTGAGGCTTAATTCTTGTGCTTGACAATTCTGTGCTAGTCACTTGTGCTTGAAACTCACCTGCTGCATTTCTTACATTAAGTCTTCTGTTATTGTTTGTATGGTAGATCTTTGGCTACTGGTGAAGTTTTAATGGTTAGAAAAGGACTATATTTGTGGTAGTTAAACTTCCTGTAGCTTCACTTATTTAAAAAGTAACTTGCTGTGTGTTTGCTTGCACTCCCTCTCCTGCATGCCTTGAATAAAGTTTTTCTCTTTTGTGTTTCTTGTAGCTCAAAGGAGGCTCAGGGACAGCAAGAGAAGCTGAAGGAAGAACACCGACACAGAGCAAAGGTCTGGGGCTTGTAGGAGTTACCCTTCATCAAAACCTGTGACTGCTCCGGGGCTCTGGCAAGGCTGGAGTTGATGAAGTATTTTTTGCCTCTGGTGTCTTTCTCTCTCCAGATCCTAAACCTGAAGCTGCGTGAGGCCGAGCAGCAGCGGCAGCGCCAGGAGGAGCTGGAACGTTTGCGTAAGGAGGAGGGACAGGAGAGGCTGCGTCGCCTTTATTCCATCCAGGAGGAAGTGCTGCAGCTCAATCAGCAGATTGATCCCAATTACAGGCACAAGGACTTGCCAAAAATTGATCTTTCTGCGTACAGTAATCGTGGCAACCAGATCTGTGGGCTGGTGTCAGGGCTCATCCGTACCACCAGTGAGGTAGAGGCTCTGGAGCTGTTATTACCTTTTGTTGTTTTTCCTTCAGAAAGCTTCCTGTAGTTGACACCAAAGGCAGCTTGTTACAAGGGTTATAAATAAGGTGTCACAGAAATGAGTTAAATATTTTTTCTATATACCATCTAATTTAAAAGAAGAGTTGTTTTCTATGTCACGTTAGCTACTCTCTTGAAAATGGCTTATGAAAATGCATGAGGATTTCTACAGGAGAGACTGAATGTGAAAATATTGTATCTTCATGGGTATCTCTAGTTTTTGAGATACCCATAGCAGCATACTGCTTCATGAACTGTTAAGTACTGAACACATTATGATACTCCTGTAGTCATAAGCCTTTTTCCAGCAACTATCTTTCTTTGGAAGCTTTTTTTTTCTCTCTGTAAAGGTGGAATACAAACCTTGAAAAACGAGATAATATCATAAGGCTAATTCCTCTGTTCAGCTTGTCACAGCTGGCTTTCTGCAGAGGAAGCAGTCTAGGCTTTGCACTGGGGCTCCCTTATACTTATCAAAGTGTGTTACTCATTTTTGTTGCCCAAGCTCTTGTGACAACAAGTCATGGGCTAACATTACTTGCAGGTCTTTTGACCAATATTTTGTACAAATGAAGGAGAAAAAGATACTTTGACCTAACAGGATAAAATGTGTAGTAGGCGTCTGGCTTATGAGAAGGCTGATGCTTCAGAGAGTCCTTGTGCTTGGCATTGTGGTGGAACAAAAGCTTGATGCTCTGTTCCCTCTTCTGTTTCTCCACAGAGAGGTCTCCCCACACAAGCAGACGTGGCCAGCACTGAACGAGCGCTGCAGGAGATGCGGGAGCTGATCACCAGCATGCAGCAAGAAATCACTGCAGCAGTGGAGGAAAAAAAGAGAAGTGAAAAGGAAGAGAGCCAGAAGCAGAAAGAGTTACTGAAAAAAGAGCAGATGAAGGCTCAGACACCTTCCCCTGCAGAGCAGCCAGGGGGCAAGCAGCAGAAAGAAGGTTGGTTAAGCTTTTCTTGCCTTTTTTCTGTTTTTTTTTAACTCCCTTCCCTTCTTTCACACTTATTTACTGTTAGGCTAAATGCTTCTTTGGAGTCTTGTTGTTGTGACAGCATCCCTTCTAATAGCCTTTACTTTGAACACCACTAGCAAAATAGTATAGGACTGCTAGCAGCAAACTTTTGAAAGGAAATGGATGCAGCATAAATGGATTATATCACCTGGAGCAAAACCTGCTGTTCCTAGACAGTATGCCATTGGAATGTTAGAGAATAACATTGCATTCTCCTGCAAGTGTAGATGGGTGATACAACAAAACATACAGGTACAAACCACTGAAATAACTGCCTTCTTGATCATAAGTTAAATCCAGATACCCTGTATGCAGGACTGTTGTATAGCTGTAAACTTGTAGTCATTTATGAATATAACTTTCTAAACTAAATTCTGGGAAAAAAGCACTTATACAGTTGTTAGATCCTTGCACTTTTTTAAAAAAAGCTTTCTTGATGTTGTTCTGGGTTGGCTAGGATAAAGCTAATTTTCTTCCTGGTAGCTAGAGTAGTGGTGTGTGTTGGATTGAGTACAGGATTTGATGTGAGAAGAATCTTGATAATATCCTGAGGGCTCTGGTCATTGCTAACAAGTCCAGGACTTTTCAACTTCCTGGACTAAAGTGAAGGTGCCTAAGAAATTGGGAGGGAGGGAGCATAACCAGAGCAATGGATCCAAACTGGGAAATGGGCTATTCCCTATCATGCAGCTTTGTGCTCCGTGTGTAGGTGGTATTTAATTATTATTATAATATTTTACCTGAATTATTAAGTAGTTTTTATCTCAACCCACAAATCTCTACTGTTCCAATTCTCTCCCCTGTTCCCCAGGGGCGCAGTGAGTGGCTGCATGATATTTAGCTGCCTGCCAGGTCACAATATAGGTTTTCTAGAGTTTTGGGTCTTTCTTAGTCATCTAGTTTTGTTGTTTGTTTATTTGTTTTGAGGGGGGTTTGCTGTTTGTTTTTTTGAATATCAGGACTTCAAGTTAAGGCAGATGAAAGTATCATGCAGTGGTACCAGCAGCTTCAAGATGCTTCTGAGCAGTGTGTGGCTTCTTTCAGTGAAATCAGCAACTGCAAAGACAACAGTGAGGTATGAACAAATTATTAATATTGTAGAAGAGTGATTATCTGAATTTGGAGGGGAAATAGAACAGCTTTCATTTGAAAAAAATTTATAAATTTCTGGCTTAACAGCCTTTGTTAACAGTCTGCTCATTCAAGCTGTGATTGTAGGTTACTTGTCTGTGAGGGTTAAGTTGTTTATTTGTTCTGCAGGTTAAAAAGATAAAAACAGACTTGCAGAAAGCAGCTACGATCCCTGTGAGCCAGATCTCTACCAGATCAGGTCAGAAAAAACAAGAACCCAATCCAGCTGAAATGCCTTTTGCTGTAAAGATTTTAGTAGGTCACATCATACCCAATGTTTCTATTATTATCCCTACAGCAGAAATCTGGTGTGCACACAGTCCAAGTCTTTTTACCATGATTTTTGCTTGTGTTTTGAAGGTCTCTTGCTGCCCTCAGAGGCATCTTGCTTCATTATGATTAAGTGTCTTTAATCAGATGTAGCAAACAAGCAGTCTTGAGATGCTTTACCCTTGAGGATGTGAAGGTGATGTGGTCTGGATAAGACTTGTCTGCTGCTCCCTTATATTCTGTCTCCCTTCCTTGTATATATTTGCAGGCACTAAGCTGAAAGAGATATTTGAGAAGATTGATAACCTGCTCTCAGGAAAGGCTGTTCAGACTGGAGGGCGTGTGGTGTCAGTGACTCAGCATCCACAGGGTCTGGATTTTGTTTATTACAAACTTGCAGAGAAATTTGTGGTGAGTCAGTGTTCTCTTTATTGGGGTGGCAAAGGTGCTCTAAGAAATTAGTTTGAACACTGTCTTCTGTCTTCAACTTCTAAGAACAAAACTAGGTGCTTAGCTTGCAGGTATTAACATTCATATTGATTAAGGAAGGTGCGTTTTGGGTTTAAAAAAAAAGTAAAAGAGAAAAAGCTGAATTTCTCTCCATTCTCCTATTTTCTCTCTTCCAGGAGTAAGAAATTTTTAAAATCCCAAACTTGTATGTTACATATTCTGAACAGTTAGGTACAGTGTTAGTGGAAAAGGCTGATGGTTTATTTATTATCTAATCACAAAACTGTATGCATGCTCAAAACTTTGAATCTTGGCAAAATTGGAAGGGGAAAAAAAGACCCTAAGGCCAGAGAGGCAAACTTCTGTCCTTGCTGTGTAGTTGGCAGCTCCCAAGAAATTGCCATTGTTTAAGATGCTTTTTGAAGTTGGCAGTATTTTTCTCTATTCTTTATTTGCTAAATTTGTGCTGTTTGAAACTGTCTTTTTGTACCTGCAGAGACAAACATGCACAAATTAGCCCATGAAGTAAAACTGTGACTGATCTGTAAACATTTGAAAATGATTGTTTGGAGTGAAAATACCTGTGTAGCCTTGTGCTTTGAGCCTGTATTTGCTACCTCTTTTCTTAGAGTCTAATTAAACCAAAAAAAGAGAGGGTTTTTTTGTCTGAGAAATTACTTGAAAGGGCAGAGACTGACTTTCCTTTCACCTTCTCCAGAAACAGGGAGGAGAAGAAGTAGCTGCTCACCGTGATGCAGCTTTCACAATTGCTGTTGTGGCCTCAGGAATCTGGGAATTACACCCTCGAGTTGGAGACCTCTTTTTAGCTCATTTACACAAAAAGTGTCCTTATGCTGTGCCATTTTACCCTGCATTGAAAGAAGGGACTTCTGTGGAAGAGTATCAGAGGTAAATTTATTCCTGGACACCTCCAGCATGAATCCTGCAAGGGTGAAGATTTTATTCTTCTGAGTAAATTCTACTTTCCCCCATCTCTGATTGCATAGGTTCTGGTGTGGACTCTGGAGAGTGACAAGTGTGCAGCTCCCCTCACCCTCTTTCCCTGGAGGATGTTGTGTCCTTCCACTTTGGAAGTGCTCTTTTACTTCCTTTTTGTCCTTTTCAAAGAACAGCTGATAGTGGGGCTTATGATCCAGAGGGTAATGATCAGCCTCTGCAATAATTCTTGTATGGTTTGGGGTATCCCTATTCTTGGTGCAATTGACTTAAATAAACTGAGAACTGGAGGGAGCTGAGTGAATGTGTTTTGCTGTACTCATACTGGAATGTCTTCTCATATTTAGGATGCTTGGATATGAAGTCAAGGATTCCAAGATAGAAGAGCAAGATCACTTTCTAAAGCGAATGTCAGGAATGATTTGTCTTTATGCTGCTATCATTCAAGTCCAGTGGCCTCATGGAAGCAAACAAGGGGTATGTGTGTGGAATTACAACTAGAACCTTGTTACTGTCCTTAGAGTCTATTCAATGTGTTGTAAACTTGATCTGTAGTTAAGGTGTGCTGAACTTGAACCATCTTATATTTGAAGGGAGATGATCGTAACCGTAATCAACAAAATAAAAACTTATTTGCAGTATTGACCTTTACTTCCTTTATATTTTTATAATGATCAAGTTTTATGTTAGGCTAATGTAAAATAACTTTATAAAATAGAAAGTAAACAGGTAAAACAGTCTGTTTTAATAATAACATTTTGAAAGTCATAAAACAAGTGGTGGGTAGCTTTTCTTTTGTTGCTTTATAGAAACATCCTCACGGGCTGAACTATGGGTGGCGCTGGCTCTCTCAGATATTGAATATGGAGCCTCTGGCAGATGTGACAGCTACACTTCTGTTTTGTTTTCTGGAGGTAATAAGCTAATGATAAAAGAGATGTAAATTGGTGGTGGTTTGGTTTCTGAAGGGATAGATGAGATGAGGTTCATTGTGATTTTTAACTGCAGCGGTTTTTTAACCTCTCCTTATTCCTTCAGAATGGAATGTGAAAATTTCCACACTCTTGCAAATAAAGCTTTGGAGCTGAATGATCAAAAACTTCAGTTTTCATACTTGAAACTTTTGTTGTTGAATCTGGTTCTGCGTAAGGTTCCTGGTATTCAAGAATAGTTGCATGGTCCTATAAGAGTAACGTCTGTTAATCACTTGGCATCAGTTTATAAAGTGCAATGAAGTTCTGTGGCCTCTCCAGCTGAACTAGTTCATAAAACAGGATGGAATTTTTAGGTTGAAAAGGTCAGAGCCTGATGTATATTAATTCTGTATCCTAGGATATAGAACTGTGCTAAGAGCTGAAGTCAGGGGAGACAGATTCTTGAACCCATGTTGCTTCTGTGCTTATTTAGAGAACTATAAAAGTAGAAATAAGGTAGAACTTGAAATACACACCGTGTGGATTCTGTTAGTAGTGGTGAAGTTTGAGGAGCTGTCCTTTAAACTGACTAATGTGAAGAAAGCTGATGAATCCACACTACTGCAGTAATCAAGATGGGGAAATGATCATAACATGCCCTAGGAAATTATACTAGTTAAAATTAGTTTAAAATGTTATTTTTGGAAGGAGACTGGAGCATGAGGAAGAATAACATAAGATTGGTATCACTGGCCACCACACAGTTGACAAGGAAAAAAGGTTTTTGTGGGAGCAGTGATGGCATTGAGAAGATTTGCTTGTGTTATTGCAGCTGTAGGTATATTTCTTTAAATGTCTGGACTAAATATTGGGTGGCTGATACTGAGCAGGTTCATTCAAATTGTCATGCTAGTCTGATACCCAGTCCTGGAACCTGATCTCTGGGGATTTCTCTACCATAGGTGTGTGGAAATGCTCTCCTGAATCTGTATAAAGCTCAGTTCTGGAAAATGATGATATTTATCCAAGAAGACTATATCCCAAGGTATGATATCTGTGGTTACAAATGTGAAATAATCCTTGTTTTTCACTTGGTGAGTCTTTGTCCTTAAAGGATTTGTCTCTCTTTTCCTATCTCTGCTACTCACCCCCCATTCACTTGTGTATCAAACCCAACTTTTAAGTGGATGCTGTTATTTCTGCAGAATTGAAGCAATTACCAGCTCTGGACAAATGGGCTCTTTAACACGTCTCAAGCAGTTCTTGGAGGTAAAGCAGTTTTTTTTCAGCTTTCAAGTGGTTTTGTTTTGGTTTTTTTTCCCCTTCATTCCATAGGTGCATCATTCCAATAATGAAACTGGTGCTTCTAGTAGCACACCTGATTGTCTTGCCCCATCACTATGGTGTTGCCCACTTCTTATAACTTTTCAGTAACTGAGTTACTTAAATAATTTTTCTCAATGAAAATGTATTTTGATTATAAATGAAAATCAGTGAGAGGGGATGTGGAGATGTGCAGGTTGAGGAGAATTCTGCTGATTCATTTCTGTAAGAGTAATTTTTTTAATTAGTGGTTTGTTTCTTTTTATCTGATACCCTGACTAGCTACATGAAAGTTTCAAACCTGTAAAATACTTGTTTTGTGAAGGTTGATTTAGATTATGATATTAAAATAAGATAGCTTCAGAGTTTATACTTGAATTTAAAAATAAATGTAGGTACATTTTATTAGTAATGCTTTCAATGTGTGCAGTAAGAGCCATCAGAATTCCTGAGAAGAGATGGCAAATTAAGATACACATTTATTTTTCCTTAGTTTTTTGTCTCTCTCTCTCCTCTAGGAATGTCTACAGCAGAAGAAAATTCCAGCACCAAAGGGTGCTCTGAAGCCTTCCTTTTGGAAATCATAAATCAGTTTGTGTTTCTTACCCCCTGGATGTCAGTGCTTCCAGACCTGGCTTCCTGTTTACATGTGAAAGCAAATTTTGTATATACAGGAACAAGGAGAAAATATTCCATCAGCCTTCTCATCTTTAATTCATCAAAAATTATGTTGGGCAGAACAAACTCGTGTTTAATTTGTTGCAAATAATTGGAAGTTATTCTTGGCTTTGGATTTTTATAAGTTTTTGTATAAAAAGAAGAGGTTTTAAATACAATATCCTGATGACCTCTGGGCTTCAGAGATTAAAGACTCTTGGGCTGAAAATTTGCACAGTGCTGTTCTGGAAGTGAAAATACCTCACAGCTTTATGCAGTCCTAAGGCAGGACTCAATATCAGAAATTTAACATTAGAACTTTATTTTTGTATTTATTACATCTGTATTTTTTAATTAAGTTTTAATTATTCTGACATACTTGCATCTTGTTTGTCTCAACAACATCTTAAAACTACAGTGAGACTGGTAAAGGCATTTAGCCAAGCAGTGTTGAACCTTACCTCTTGTTGAGTGTAACTTTGTTCCCACAGAGAGTACTTTCAGTTTAAGAGAGGTAGACTCACTGTTGTAAAAGGTTTTCAAAGGTAAAAGTAACTTCATGGGGGAAGAGCACAGGAAGTGCCTGGGTTACCTAAAGGGTGCTTTATAGGAGTTCTTTTTATGTAAATTTTATGTATATTGTAAAACTTTTGTACCAGTGGTGGACTATTCTGAGAATATTTCATTTGTGAAGTCTGTTTAAATTAATATTAAAGCTTGATATTTTTTTTTCTATGTAAACTGAAGCTGATGCAGTATGGTTTTTTCTCTAGAAGAGGGACAGTCAAGGAAAATCTGCTGCCTCTTGGTGAATACAGGAGGTAGATAACACAGGAGATAAGAGTGATGAGAGATTTTTCTGACTTATGGTGCACCGTCCTTGAAGTATTTTGGTAGCCTCTAAGATGAGAAGGTTTGCTTCCAAGTTCTAGAAAGTAGTGTATTATTTTTGCAATTTACTGTTGCAAGTTAGAGTTATATTTACCAGGTCAGGTTTTTTTTTATTCCTGAAATCACTGCAGTTTTAATCTGTTTAAAGCAGAGGCCATACAAAAATCCAAATTTGACCTTTACATAGCTCTTGAGATTTCAGAGAAGAGACTGTAACATGTACTTTGGAATTCAGGCCTTTAAAACCTTTAAGCTTTGCTTCAAAATTGACTGGTAAGTAGGTTAAAATTGTATTTGGTTTATAGGTTTTGTCCACAGACTCTGGAATTCTTTAGACTGGTGTTACCAGTAATTGTTCTGGGCTACTGGAAATCTTTTCCAGGTATCTTTTTACCTAATACACTGGTATTAGTATACTTGAAAACGCTCAGGGTTTTTTATGTTTTAATTACATCTTGTTTATCTACAACTAAGCTGGAGACTCACTTTGCCAAGATAGTAATTGGTATGGTCTGTTAGATGCAATTATTTGCCTGTGCCAAACTGCAAGGAGTGATTTGATGATGTATATATATAAAATACAAAAGCTTTCTTCTTTTTTGCTGACAGATACTAGGGTTTTCTAATATTTGTGTGAGGAATATAAGTACATATTTTTTTAAATATGTAATAATACAGTTATAGGTAATGAACATGCTATCCTGCCTCAGTAAAGAGCATCCAGATATTTATGTGTTCTTCCAAAAACACTACTAAGACTTTCTAATTGAGTAATGAATGTACTTGAAAACAGTAATTATCCTTTTTTTATTTTTTAGATGGTAGCTTAAGGTTATATCTGCTGCTTGAACTGGTGATTGACTTGTATTACACAGTTCTGCTTTTTTGAATGTTAGCCATTTGGTCTTACAAAGATGCAGTGCACATAAGGTCCTTATGCATGTGTTATTTATATCAAACAGGACTAAGGAGAGCATGGTGGATATGAAAACACTGTGAATTCACAATGAGATGGATTAAAATTGCTGTGAGTCATACTCTTCCTTAGAGACAATAGTTCCAGGCAGTCCCACGGCTTGCAATGCAATGTCACTGCAAGTGTTTTTTCCATTTAAGTACTTTTTTAAAAAAGAAAGTGTTATTAACTCAAAAATCACTCAAACCCACTCACTGCTTTGATCTCATGAAGTTCTTGCTGCCTTACCAAGGCTCTCAGTAATAATTAAAAAAAATTTTAAAATAAATTGGAGAGCAGAATGTCTTTGCTATCTCTATTTCAAACATCTTGTTTATCCTTAAGTCTCATTTTCTTTTGAATTTCTGCATCTGCTTTTCAAAATTAGATGTTTCCTTGCAGACTTTTGTGGTCTTTTGATGCTCTGTCCTTGCCAGGCTTCGAAAAGACAGCCTTACTTATAGCTATTTTTAATAATTTAACTAATGAGGCTGCTGCTTTGAGGCTGGCCCAGTGATTCAAATTCTGTCACCTGTCCCCCATTCTCTGCTGCTGCAGCACCTCCAGCTTTCAAGAGCCCAACCTGACCCTGGCTGAAGAGACGGGGGCTGAAAACCCCGCTGCCGCCGTGCTGCCCGGGCATTTTAACGAATTCCCAACGTGATTTTTGTATTTTTTTTCGTGTTGGAGGCTGCCCGGTACAGAGCGGTGAGGCCATTGCCACAGCCCCGAGCCCCGCCACGCCTGAGGGGCAACAAGCGCCGCGCTTCGGCATTTTCCGGCATCGCTCGGCATTTTCCGGAGCTCCTCGGCTTACTCCGCTTGTTTGCGCATGCGCTGCTGCCGCCTTTCGCCTGCCAGGCTCGGGTGGGTGGGGCCCTTCCGTTCCTCCCGAGTCTTTCCGAAGCCCTTCGGCACTTTCTGCTGGCCGGGAGACCGTTCTGCGGCGCTTACGTCACCTCCGGGCCTCCTTATAAAAGGGCGGGCGCAGGCGGCGTGAGGCGTCTGTGGCGGAGGGCGCGGAGCTGGCGGCGGAGACCTGCGCACCGACCCGGTGAGGCGGCGGGCGGGGGGGACGCTGTATCCCGCCTTCACCCCACCCCCCCCATCCTGCGCGGGTAGAGAGAGATCCCCCACCGCACATACACCCCCCTTCTGCCTTCCGCTGCTGCGGGGACAGGTGTAGGGGTGCGCGCTCCCCTCAGCCGCGGGGGAGGCTGAGGCTGAGGCCGCCGCTCTGAGGCCAACGCTGCCTTCCCGGGGCGCCTCGGCTGCCGCTCGCTCTCGCCCTCCCCGGCGGCTGCCGCTGTTGCCATGGTGGTGCGGGGTTTTTAGGTTTTTTTTTGGTTGGTTGGTTGTTTTTTTTTAACCCCAGATCTGGGCCGAGGCGGTGCCCGGGGGTCTCTCCTGGGCCATCGGGGGAAGGGAGGGAAGGGTGAGGGAAGAACCCCGGGCGCGGCGAGGATAAAGGGCAGGCGGGCAAGGAGCGGCGGGATCCGCCCTGAGCAGCCTCGACCCGCGGCAGGAATTTCATTCAGAGCCCTGGGGAGGGGATAAACAGGCGAGGGGGGATAAATAACAGTGACAGCGAGAAGCCCCCCGCCTTGCACGCCTTTTCCTTCGTCTCTATCCGGTAAGGTTTGTGGTGAAACCCTGCCGGCCCTCCCTGAGGTAAAATCCTGGGAGGTGGGAGACACAACCCGGCGCTGTGAGGTAACCCAGCAGAGGGGATTCAGTGCACAGCAATGGCTTCCCACAGCCCCATCCAAGGTCAGGAGATGCAGCAAAGTGTGTGAGAGAGGAGAGAAAACAAGGGGAGCGGTGGAGGGGCTGGGTGTTCAGTGATGGCTTGGGAAGCCTGTCTCGAAGGAGAGAGTTATCTCTGTGAAATGCCGGACACAGAAATAGATTGCACAACAGAGTTGTCCAGCCAAGCAAGAAGACATGTAAAAGAAATTCTCCCAACCTATGTGCCTATCATATATGTGTCATTCTGGTATATAGGTCAAGCACTATGGTTTCCTTCATAAAAAAATCGGGGTTTGTTCCTCCCCTGATTAACTTTTGCTGAAAAAAAAAAAAAAAAAAAAAAATCGAAGTAATGACAGGCAAGTTTTGCTCAATCCATTGCCCACATACACCTTATGTGGTTACAGTGATATAAATATATTGCTAGATCATAAATATATATCAATAGCATAATCATTTGTTCTGATATTTTAAAAAATTCATAGTTACATTTTTTCAGCAGGTTCATGTTGAATGTTTAGGATTTTTGGTAGCTATTTTGTCATAAAACAGCTATGAGTTCCAGTCTAAAATGTACGTGACTACTGAGCAGTTTTTCATACATATTTAAATAGATTCTGAAGAACATTTGTCTCGAGATGGCGAATGAACACATTAGGAGAGGGGAAGAACAACTCAGCCTGAAATGGTTCTGTATCTTTCTGGAAAGAAAAAAAAAAAAAAAAAAAAAAAAAAAGGCAAAAGCATTTTATTCTGGCATTTTGCTTTCAGTGATGTGCCAGAAGATTCCAATGACTGTTTGCTGAAAGGCCTTGGTCAGGGATTCAGACTTGTTCAAAACAAATATAAATCACACTGTGTGATTTTTATGCATTTAAGTGCAACTAGTAATGAGTTTTTCCATTAAATATTTGTTTGTCCTTACGAATAAATTGTGCAGAGAAAATAACAAAAGATGGAAAATGGGATGCTTTCTGCTGCATTGGGTGCAGGCACTGTAACTGTAGAAATGTTAAACTGGAAAATGCTTGAACCAAGATAGCAGGTTACATTGTTCACAAGAAGTAATTTGTTTCCATTTGTGGTGAGGAAAAAAAAAATCAGTATTGATAGATTGAAACAGAAATTTTATTTTAAAATGACATTTAGATGTTAGGCTTGGATGAGATCCAGACTTAATGAAGTTAGCAAACATTTGTGATTGGGCATTACATTCATAGCCAACCTTAGTAATCTAATGCAAATAGCTTAGTGTCTTTGCTGCCTTTTTTTTGTCTACTTAGTGTATCTGTGGGGTTGTAGTTGTTTTATCCATAAACACATTGCTTTTGGGGGGCAGCTCATCGCTTCCCCTGTACTGGAGGAAATAAAATGAATTCCTTCCTTTTCTCTGATGTGTGTTAGTATAGTGTGGGAGTTTGTTTTTTCCATTTGTCCCTGGAGTGTAGGCAGCAGCACAATGGGGTGGAGCAGACTGCAGATGCTCTTGATGGAGATTGCCAAGTGCAGCCCAGCTCTGTGCTCCTGTGGCTGACCGTGGATCTCATGGGGTGGTGAGCTGCCTTCTCACTGCTGCAGCTAAAACACTGAGCCCTGCAAATGCAGGAGAGATGTGCACTAGCTCTATCATGAACAAAGGCACATAACTGCAGTTCTTCAGCTGCTCCAGGGATTGCAGCGTGCTGATGGGGAAAGTGTGAGGTTAGGAGAGGCAGGGAAATTTCCGGGTGAAAATTCAGTGGGTTAGGGACACTTAACAGCTGCATAATTGGCCATCTCAAAAAATACCTTCTGTTGCAGCTGCTACTAGTCTGGGATTTTTCCTGTGGTAATTGAAAGTAAAAATCCTTGTAGATACTTACATTCAGAATCTTTGTATTGAGTTTGTATTTAAATTAAGCCACTCTGCTTGATTACGCTGTAGCAAGAAGTGTCATTTTGCCAAGTCCAGATAATTTCCTATACTTTGTTTTGACCTTCAGATTATGGTAGTTTGTTTGGTTTTTTTAAACTAACTGGAAAGGTTAATACATACCAAATGAAGTTTTCCTGTTAATACTTGTAACCTTTTTTTTGCATGGAGAGGTCTGTTGCTTGCAATAGCTTGTGTAACAATAGTGCCAAATTTTATGTGTCCAGAAAGAGAAGTATAAAGTGTGTACTGTGACAGAATATGTATTTAGAAAAAAACAAATTAAGTAATATCCTTGTTCTAGTCATTAGTTGAACGTTATCTTGATTTCCCCCTCCCTTTTAGACTCTACATTCCTCCATCATGTTGTCATCGTTTCGTAAAGTCAAAGTCCAGGTATTTTTACATAATGCATGAAATGTCATCGCCACACTTGCCTGCCTGTATTGTAATTACCTGTTTGACACAAAAAAACATTTGTTTGAGAGTTTGTTCCATATAGCAGGTGCTTTATTTGTACTTCACTGTCAAGTCTGATCTGCCTTTCCTTAATACTTTCAGTTTCCTAATTTCTGTCTGTGATGCATGTTGTGTGGACATTTTATAACTGTTGCAGTTCAGTGTGTTGGGATTTTGATGTAGATTAATTTTCTGAGAGATATTTGGTTTAAAAAATACGTGAGCAGTATCTTTTTACTTACAGCATCTGAAAGCCAACCATGATAAAGATTTACATTGTAGAAAGTTATGCTTTTGAACTGGGTTTAGATTCCTGTTCCATCCACTTGTATGAATTTAAAATCCTTGTATTGTAGTGTAACTGTTTATACATCCATGTCATTTTGCATTCAGTGGTGGTAAAGTAAATAGAATGTCTTAGACAAACTTCAGCTGAGTAACACAAGGAACTAGATTTTATTTGGAAATTGTAGTAATGTTAAATGTGTATACTGCAATTAAAATTACAATTAAAAGATTACAATTGGGAATGGAAAATGCTAAGGTTAATTACCTAATATCACATTACTTGGAAACTCTGCATTTCTGCAATGCAGTCAAGGTAATTTGCTTTCTCAGGAGTCTCAGCAGAGCGCAGTCCTTGCCAGCCCTGCATAGTTTTATTAAAGGTCTGTGGTGATATTAAAAACAACTGAAAGGGAAAGGGAAAAAAACACAAACCCTTGTACTTAAAAGCATCATATTCACATAGGCAGTTCAACTGCTATTATTTGAACAGTGGAATTAAACATTTAAAACTAAATGCCTAGAAATCAGCATTTCTTTAATTGTATCTTCCGTGCTTGAAAAATGAACAGTTAAGGCTGTGCACAAACTCTAATCAGCCTAAATCACTAGCTTTGCAGCCTGCTTTAGTTCAAACATAATTTACCTTTATTTTTCCCTTTTAATGCTATTGGTGCCTTTTGTCCCTGTAATACCTACTTATATTTTGGAGCTTGTCTGATTTTTACCTGTGCTGCAGTTAATCTGTAAGAGTCTATGGAATTAAGAAGTGGCTCCAACACATCTGCAGCACTTGACTTGATTTTCTGGTTTGGAATTCATAGAGGATTGAGGCTGCAGGTAACCTTCCTTAACTGAAAGGAAGTATTGGGACACAGGTTCCTGCTGCACATAGTCCACCCTTAAATTTTCTCTTTTTTTGTGGATTTAAATTCAAAACAGACCAAAGGACTGGGCATAAATTTTGTCTCAGTAGTGTTTTACATCTCCAGTATAGGCTACATGATATGTCATCTTTCATTTACTTCTTTGTAACCCAATATGCTCTTAGGGTTCCCTTCACAGGAGCAGGAGCCAGAGCTGTGCATACTTTTCAGAAGGATTGTCTTTTATTTATCTGCAGTACTAGTACATACTAACTTAGCACTAAATTAAGCAGCTGTGACTTTTTTCTGTTAGAGACTTACTTAGTGGCTTACTTCTTCCCTAGCATTATGAGGAAGCTATAAAACGTAGAAATGAAAGTTGGAAAAGCATACAATGTTTTTTTTTTTCCTTTGTCCTTTCCTTTTGAAGGTTATTCTCACATCCTAGATTAGAATTCAGATTTTTTTGCTTAGAATGATCAGCAGTGCATTCCTGTCCCCCAGGAGGGAGGTAGGAGGGAATAGCCAATATCAGCTAAATGTTCTTTTGACAAGACTTACAATTATTGATTAAAAAAAAAAAAAAAAAAAAAAAGCATCAGGCTGCTCATGTGTTTGTACTTGAGCAACAAGGAGTGTTTTGACAGGGAAAGAACTCCACTGCTAGGGTCCCATGTGCTGCATGTATCACAGATTCATAGAATACCTTGGGCTGGAAGGTAACACATGTCAGGACTTGTTTAAAGAGAAAGTAATTATTTTACTATGTCTGAAGAGAAACTAATTTTTAACTACATCTTAAGATAGTGATCTTTATATACTGACACCTGGTTGCTTTTTCAGGCAAAGGAGTGTAATTCTTTCAGCTTTGTGTAATTATTTTTAAAATACGCTAAAATCTCTATAGCACTGAATGTGTTTTACACTGGACTTTTAAATCCCTGAAAATGTGTTTCGGTAAGAAAAATGCTGACGTCTCTGATGGGTGTCTGCCCTGGTGGCACCACTGTAATTCCTGTTTAACCCACCTCCCTGCTGCTGGTTCCCAAACTTCAGTGATGTTGCTGACATCACAGTTGTGGCACTGCAGTGTCTATAAATATCTGCACTTGTATATTCCCAAGGAAATTTTAGTGTATCCTTTTGTAAAGCTTGTGTGAGGATGGGGAAGGATAATTATTTTGGGTTGAAGGATGAAAGTCGTAAGTTTATTTTGGGCTGTTTTTCTCCTAAATGGGCTACTTTTTTGTTGTCTCATTTGTTTTGAATTATTGAATACCACCACAATGATACAGTGCAAATATCCGTTTGTTATTATTTTTTTTAGCTAGACATAAGCTATTGAGTGGTTACCGGAATTCAGTCCTACAGCATTAAAGTGAAATTCCTTCAGAACAGTTGGGATCTGCTGGTTTGGGCACTTTTCTGCCTGCCTGGGCTGTCCGAAGCTTTGGCCAGGGCTGCTCCTCCTGGAAGGTTCCCTCTGCCCCAGGTTCTCTCTGCCCAACCTTATCAGGGTCGGTGCAGGCGGCAGCAGCAGCTACGTAGGGACGGGGCTGTTTATCTGGGGTCGGCCTGGGCATTCGTCTACATCCCAATGTCAGCTTTTTTTTTTCTTTTCTTTTTTTTTTTTTCATTAAAAACATAAAGCGTAACTTCTTGTTGAAGGTTCTCCTGCGTGGAGCGCAGAAGTGCACTTTGAATGTCGCAGCTGAACCAGGAAGGTTTTAGCAACCTCTTGGAGAGCTGATTTGTATTCGGGATGGGGGATGCTGCAGTTGGAGCCTGCAAACACCGGAGGTAGAACTGCATCACCCTGCAGCATCGGTGACTTTTGAGTTCAGAGCTCCCTGGTGACTGCTGAGCCTGCTCTGGCAGAGCAGAGAATTGCTGACGTCAGCTGATCTGCTGCAGGAAAGAACAGTCTATTATTGCTAGACCAAAGCACTTCTTTTACAATTGACTAGCTGGACTTACTGTAGTTATAAAAGGAGCCTTTCTTTTAACAAATTCCAGCAAAAAGATGAGCCAGATTGCATGACTTGTGTGGTGAGAGGCAAACCAGCTACTAGGCTAAATTACAGGTCCTGTTTGTTTGTTTGTTTGTTTTTTCAAAAGGTTAATACTTTAAAAAAGTAATATTTTAATAATTTTAATAATGTAAAATTTTTAATAATTCAAAGTGATTCAAAATAGCTTGGTGTTGGGGATTATATCCAATACTGAAATACAAGTTGACACCAAAAGACTGTACAGGGTTCCAAAGTCTAACTAAGATTTAATTTTCTCTAAGCAATGCTCATAACCAGAACAAGAGGAGGAACAGGCTACAGTTGTGCTGTGCATTTAGACTCACTGCTACTTTTTTGTTCCCTCACACAATTCAGTTTAAAAGAAGTGTTGTCAGGATTCAAACACAGCGTGTCAGCACAGGAAAGCAAGTTTTTAGCAATAACTTTCTTTTCTGGAGGAAAAAAGCTGTTTGAAACAGTGCTGGGGAAAAAAACAGCTGCTTTCTCAGGGAAACATCTGTAGCTGAGCTCAAGTTATGTGCAGAGTTTTGATCTTTTAATACTCAGATACACTAAGCAAGTGGAGCCTTTGGTACCGCTGCCAGATAAAACCTGGAAAGACTGGTTGTTTAATTTGCTTTTTTCCCTTGCCCTCTCTGGACAATAATGAGTGAAATGCCCAGGCCTGGAACAGAAAACAAAGCTGAATTTTCTTTCCTTCCTTCAACTGCCGCAATGCAGTTGGGGCTCAGAGTTCACGGGAGTAACAACTGCTGCTGGAATGGCTGTCCTCCCGCAGGGTGGGACTGTTGGAAGAGAGCTCAGGAATGTGTGAATTCGCCCCCATATGTTCCTTTCTATCAGATGGTCCCTTTACAAGTGCTTGGAAACCAAACAGAAAACATGGCCGTATAGATCTCTCTCCAACCTGTAGAGTTTGTCATGCAATTATGCAAGGTATATGTCTAATGAAAGCATGGCACTAATGACTAATAGCAATTTAATATTTAATGATGTCTTTTAAGTAATTGCCCATGTCTTTTCATGTGCAGTTGTAGACTGGGTTTCTTCCCTATTTCTGATAGGATTGATGGGAGTACATTTAGCTTGATGCTTACAGAGTTTATAGGAATAGCATTAGGAGATCTACACATGTAAACACTTGTGCATCAAGACATTAATTGCATATTTTTCAAGCAAGAGTCTTTGTAGCAACAGCTTCTTAATATGCAGTGTGTTACAAAAAAAAAAATAAATTAAAACTCCGATGACAATAATTTACTGCCTTCTAAATTTGTGTTACAGTTCTGTTCTAAGGCACATATCTCTTCTCAAAAATCAAATTAATTTTCAGTTCCTAAACTTTAAAAAAACAAAGTTTATTTAATTGTAATAGAAAAAAGGTGTAACAGTGGTCTTTTCTGTCTGGTATAACAGCTCTTTTCTGTCTGTGGTGACAATAACAGATTTTAGTATATAAAGCAACATACCAAGGTTTTCAGCTGAAGTGGACAGAGCAGGTTGCTAGGTATACAAAATGCTCCTTGACTGACTTGGTCAGATCTGTGAAGCACTTTGAGCCTCTGCTGGCTTTTGAAAAGCTTTGCAGGGAGCAGCAGGGTGGGTTTGTAACTTTTCAGCTGTCTAAGAGAACAGGGAAGAGCTGTGTCACACGCTTAGATGTGTGTCTGTATATGTATGCATAATATATAGATACCTATATATATGTATTTATGTGGACCAGTTAGCTGTTCTTTAAAGAACAATAATATTACTTATATTTTAAATAAAATGTTTCTAAATTTTATATGCTGTAGTGGAGACATGTCTATATATCTACATATATATCTGCACAGAAACTTATTTAGCACCTGATTTAGACACTTGCATGCTACAGTTTGAGACCACATGGCCTTTATGTGACTGCAGCCACGTTTTTCCAAAACAAGATGTTAAATGTCTTTGTAAATGTTATTTTCTCACTATTTTCTGCTACAAGTGTGCTTTTATCTATTTATGTGTCTAATATTTTATGTACATACCTGCACACATGGAGTAAGACTGTAAGTAACCACATGCCCAGGCTTTCCTTTCGTGGATCTCTTCCTACCCTACCATTGTTTTATAATACAAACAAAATGTTTTTGGCTTTTTGGCTTTCAGAAAATGGATCCAAGTGGTGTAAAAGTGTTGGAAACAGCAGAAGATATCCAAGAGAGGCGTCAGCAAGTTTTGGACCGTTACCACAGGTTCAAGGAGCTATCTTCTCTAAGGCGCCAAAAACTTGAAGATTCCTATCGATTCCAGTTTTTCCAGCGTGATGCAGACGAGCTTGAAAAATGGATCCAAGAGAAACTGCAGATAGCATCTGATGAAAATTATAAAGACCCAAGCAATTTACAGGCAAGTCCTACTGCCATTTTGTGTTTCCTGCACTATTAGTATTAGGGCGTACCAGGACAACTGGGATAGACAGAGCAAACACATAAATGTAACTTGATCTGAGCGTGGTGAAGAAAGATGCATGCAAATCCCCACAGCCTTGAGAAGTGTTCTTCAAAAGCCTGATTTTCTTGCTGATGTAATTGTGATATTTCTAATAATGGATTAGATGCTAAATCACCATAGAAAATGCTACTTGGTGCAATGTAGAACAAACCCAGCTTTGTTTAATCATAGAATTTGTTGGACATTTTGAAAATAAATGTGAATTAACTCATTATTTCCACTAAAAAGATACTTGTAGAAAATAATTTGGGGTGTGTGTGTGTGGAACTAGCTGATGGGTTCTTAGATATTTGAACACTCAGGTCTACAAGAGCAAACAGTAATGAAATAAGTAAAATTGTGGTGTTTGAATCTTCTTGGGAAACGTGGCACAGCTGTGATTTTAACAGTACACTTTTACTACTTGTTTGGCAGTAATGTGTTTTATGCATGTTCAGTAAAAATCTTGATGAGAAATGTGGAGGAGGGCTGTGCACCAAATCTCAGTCACATTCTTTGATCTGCTTGCAGGGGAAGCTGCAGAAGCACCAAGCCTTTGAAGCTGAGGTGCAGGCCAATTCAGGGGCTATTGTTAAACTGGATGAGACTGGAAACCAGATGATTAATGAAGGCCATTTTGCATCTGAAACCATAAGAGTGAGTTTTAAACCGTTTTTTTTCCTCATAACCTTTTCCTTAAACACTTTGTGCTGATTGCACAGGTAACTTTATAACTTTCTAAAATACTTGAAAATTCTGCAAGTATTTGATTAGTGAAATCACAAGGTCACACCTTTCCTTGGATCCAGTTTTGAGGTGAACTATCTGCTAGTGGTGTCCAGGAATTTGGACTGTAAAATCATCAATAATTCAAAGATGTCTTGAATAGCTGTGGTTCTTTCCAGAACAGCACAGTATCAAGAAGCAGCAAATTCACAAGTCCTTCTGTCAGAGATGTTGACCACTCATTTTTTGCTTACATGTAGCATTTCCATTTTCTGCAATAATAAGTAACAGAAGCAACATACCAGACATACTTCAGATATACAACTTCTGTGTGCCCTGCCTCAGATCAGATCTATAGTGGTCTCTACTTTCTGGCTAAGTTGAACTGACCAAATGTTTAAATCTCTCTGAAATTGCATTCTGTGGCTTTTTCTGTGATCTGCAAGTACCATGCTCTGTTTGCTTTGTTTGCCCAGCAATGCACATCTCTTAGGACAGCTGCTTCCTCCATACAAGCAGAAAACTTTCTTCAGATCCTTTTCTGAGATCTGTTATTGTTTTTCTTTCTCTCTAAACCTCCCAGCATCTGATTCTGTGGTAGATAGATTTACATTGACAGTATGTGACTCATTATCAGTGTTTTAAAAAGTCTGAGCAAACTGTAAATTTTAAGTAATGACTTGAGTTATACTCCTCCAGTGCAGAGTCTCATTTTTATCTGCTTATGTTTATGTGTTTTCTCTCTTATTCCTGCACACATGTGCACACACATACATTTTCATGCATCACCAGAAACACTTTGTTCTGCATACCAGCTTCTCTAGGAGTCATTTTGTTAAAGCTGCTGTTTCTGGGCCTCAGTTGTTTCAGTGTTGGTCCTGGATGCATTTGTCTTTGCAAAAAAGTCACCTTTATTGTTGTTTAAAGCTTTTTTTTTTTTTTAATAAAATTCAGATGTGAGCTGTTAAAACTTTTCAACAGAAGACTTGTGAATATTTCTGTAGTGATTATCATAACTTAACAGATACATTCAGTGTTACATTTCATTGTAACTAAGAACAGGTAGTGACTAAGAAAAGTAGGTTTTAACATTTTTTTTTTAAATCTTTTATCTTTTTATATTATTAATTATGTAACAAAAAACCCTAAAGTAATGATTATTTTAGAAATCTCATTGTGATTGTATAATCTTTACCACAAATACGAAAAGAATAAATGCTTTGCAGTTGGGTGATCTTAGATAATCCTGTGCCTTAGCTTCTCAGTGTAAGTTGCTGTTTGTGTTGTGTTTGGAGTAACCATTTCCCTGTTCATGGTTCAGTCTTTCACGCCGTACCGGACTGCACAGCGTCCCATAGTAACTGCCACCCAGGTTGGGTCCCACATACGAGTAGGTGAAACTTCTGGCTGTGCAGTGCAACTACTTCTTTTTTGCAATGTTCTTTCTTCCTTGGTTGACAATTTGCATTACCCTTTTGGGCAGTGCTAAGAAAGAAGAGTTGTCTGAGCTCCTTCCTTCCCTGAATCCTACCTGAACTTTCTAAAGGGATTAAATGGGCACCCGCCCGTGCTGGATGTTCAAAAGCTTCTCTGGTGTGGCTTTCAAGTTTCAGATTGGATGAGCAAAGCACTATAGATGATGGGTGGAGCACATTCTTTCCTGTTTTGCAAGTTGTGTGCCTGTGTGGGAGTGTGCTGCTTCTTTTGTCTATAAAGTTTATGGTTGTTCCCAACACTTTGGAAAGATGGAATACATCTAGAGAGAGACTTAATGTTAAAACTAGTAATTGTTCCTGAATATTATGTTACTGGACAATGCTGGCTAAATATATGAATTGATCAGTGCTAAGAGAAATGGTTAAGCTAATGCAAAGTGGCACAAGTATGACTTCAAAAAAACACTGCTGTCATAAATTAAAATAAAGCACAAAATGCAGGTGAGATTCACTTATTCAGAGTTGTCTTCTGTGTAAAAGACTGAATGGAACAGCAGCAAATTTTTTGTCTGACTTCACACTAGCATAGAATTTTAATCAAATTTTATCCAAAAATATTTAACTCAAAATGTTTACTTCATGGTTATGTTTATGTAACTGTTTGATAGTTTCATCAGTTATGAACAAATGTTAAGTACTCAATGATTTATAATTTTGTGCTGTTATATCACTTTACATAATTTAAAAACTAACGACTGGAGATGAAATTGTTTTGAGGTTTGTCCACCCTTTGTTTAAAATAAGGCTTAGGATCTACAACTTGTAAAAAAAAAAAAAATCTGTTAAGTTCAGGAAGGGAATAAGCCTAATCCTCTATGATACAGGATTTTGATAGCAGTATCCTATTGTTCTAGACTCGGCTGCAAGAGCTGCACAGACTATGGGAATTACTGTTGGAAAAGATGAGGGAGAAGGGAGTCAAATTGTTGCAAGCACAGAAGCTGGTGCAGTACTTAAGAGAATGTGAAGATGTCTTGGACTGGATCAATGACAAGGTATAATAATTTCCTGCCTTTACTGTGTTCTTGGTGGGAAATTTGATGTGTCTGTGTGGAAATTTTCTGTTAACATCATTGATAGGGTTCAGATAATCACTGAGAGCTTTTAAAGACACCCATACATTTTAGTTTACTGGTATTCCCTAAGCAGTAGGTGTGCAAATTACTGTACCTTCTTTGCAGCCACTGAAAAAAAAAAAAACAAAACACCATAATCAATTATTTCCTTTGAGGAGACCTTTAGATTTCTCATAGTAATCAAATTCAAGTTTCCTGTAAGGAAAATCTACAACATGTAAAAGCAAATGTGTTTTATAAATTTTCTAAATTATCTGTTCTAGAAAGCAGCCAGCCTAACAAGCAAGCAGTTTCTACATAATTACTTAATGATGGGAATATCTTTAGTTATATATTGTAGGGCATTAGCTGGAGGAGAACTATTGACTTTTGATTCTTTGAACTCTGAGGAAACAGACCACAAACCACACTATCAAGAAAAAAAGCCACAAAATTATCATGGAGGTTTTCTTAATGATGGTCTGTTATTTTGTTTCACTGTGGCTTCCAACTATAAACCCTGCATAACAGTTACTGAAATATGACTGCACTTTTCATAAAGAAATTATGCATCAGAAGCATACAGCAGATGCCCATATAGAATCTAAAAATGTAAAAAAATTCTAGTGACTGTATGTACTCCAAAACAGCACAGGCAATTATTTTGTCTTTTTTAAAGATTGTTCTTTCTGTGTGTATTTTCTTTCAGTAATATAGGTTATGGTAGTAATGATTGTCATGCACAGAATGGAAAAGTTGTGATAGGAGAAATGCTTATATTTAATAACTTGAAAAATTAACACGAGCAAGTAAAATGAAAAAATAACACCCTTAGTGATATTGTATGTTTTCTGCAACCATGGACACATGCTGGGGTGGGGAAGGAGTGAAGTTTAGTGCAGAAAACTTTGTAGTTCTACATCTGACTTTAAGCACACTGATTGCATCTGTCTTTGACTTGTTAATAATTAGGACAGGCTGTTTCCATTTCTAGTAGTGATTTCCCATAGGATATAATGACATTTACTTTTTTTTTGTCATTGTGCTAGGAAGCAATAGTGACCTCAGAAGAGCTTGGGCAAGACTTGGAGCATGTTGAAGTTTTGCAAAAGAAGTTTGAAGAGTTCCAGACAGACCTTGCAGCTCATGAAGAAAGAGTAAATGAAGTGAACCAGTTTGCTGGCAAACTTATCCAGGTAAATACTCAAAATATGTTGAAAATCTCTCTTGGCAAGTCTGGTGTAATACAGCAAGCTTTTGTCTGCAACTTCCTCTTTTTCCCCCAGCTTACTAGCAAATCTTTTGTTTTACTCTACATGTGCCTAGATCATTGGTCATATTAATCTTTAAATGGTCATAGTTTGATTCACTTGTTCTTCTGCTAAATAGCTTGAGTATCTGCCCAGCTAAGAGTGTTCCTGAAAATGTGAAGATTAGTGAAGAGAAACTGCTGTATTTGGGGTTAAATGCATTTCCTTTGGGCAACCAGGATTAATATATCTTCTCTTCTGATATTTCATCTGGAGCTTGATCAGGGATGGAGACGGGGCAGGAAATATTGCATTCCAGGGAAAAAAAATGATACTATTTACAGCCCTCTTCCCATTGTTGTACTAGTACACAGGGAAGCTTGAACTACTACAAGAGTATTGAATGTTTATGTAGTGAGGTTTCAGGAAAACTATTGTGTGAACATCTGGAAAGTACAGTCATTGTAAATTGTTCTTTTGAAAAACAGCAGTGTTTGAGTTTTATCAATGGATGTAACACCACAGAACATATGAAAATAGCATGGCTCCTTTTGCTCACTAGGAACAACACCCTGAAGAGGAACTGATAAAGTCCAAACAGGATGAAGTCAATGCAAGCTGGCAGCGTCTTAAGGGCCTTGCCCTTCAGAGACAAGGAAAACTCTTTGGGGCAGCTGAAGTTCAGCGCTTCAACAGGTATGAGCTTGGCTGGATCTGCTGAAGAGATGGAAAATTTGGATGTTTAATGATGCATCCAGCTCTCTACTCTAGTATGAGAAGAGCTACTGTTAACGTTTATGTTTTTGCTTTACTCTTCCTCGTGACTTGTTGGATGATGACCTTGCTGTTCTAGAATTACTATAGAGCAGTCGTTCTGATTTAGCTTTTCAGCAATTGGCAGTTTTGTTTGTTCCTGCTAATGGTAGTTCTGGTTCCCTTTCCTCTGGTTTTGTCCTACATGAGCCTTAAAAATGGTGGGGATTCTGTTGTCAGCCCAGTGCTTCTGGGGGTCTTTGGGCAGTGTCTTTCTATCCTCAGATTAAAAAAATTGTGATTTGTTGTAGTTAAGTAAAGGGTCAAGAGTGGAAAACGAGCCTACTAGGTGATGGTTCTTAGTGGTACTGTAATTCCTTGTTCACATCTGGTGACACCATCTGAAAAATATTTTTTTCTGGGGTTTTGAGATTTTAAAAAGTAAATTTTTATGCTGGTGTGGTGCGGCTTTTTGTTGTGTTTTTGTTTTTTAAAAGGATGATTGTAGTTGGCTGCTGTATTTTTATATATAAGGGTTTGTGTGCCAGTAGGTCTGGCATAAGTACAGGAAAACATCCTGTTTTCTTCCTTTTTCCATAGGATAGACTGCTTTCAATTTGTGCTTTGTTTTAAAGGGATGTGGATGAAACAATCAGCTGGATTAAGGAGAAGGGGCAGTTGATGGCCTCAGATGATTTTGGCAGAGACTTAGCCAGTGTGCAGGCATTACTGCGGAAGCATGAAGGCCTGGAAAGAGATCTTGCAGCTCTGGAAGATAAGGTACCCATAGGAGATTTGGTTTACCTGCAATTTAAACATGGTAACCTGCTTGTAAAAGACTGGAATCTTACTCCCTGTTTGTGGCTGGGTTTAGGTTAAGGCTCTTTGTGCAGAAGCTGACCGTTTGCAGCAGTCTCACCCAATAAACGCGTCTCAAATCCAAGTGAAACGGGAGGAGCTGATTGCCAACTGGGAACAGATCCGGACTCTGGCAGCAGAGAGACACGCTCGCCTGAACGACTCCTACAGGTAGGAAAGCTGTCCCACCAAAATGACCTTCCTGCCTTACCTGTAACTGAGGGCTCTTGGGAGGAGAAGAAAGGGATGTTTCCAAATTTTTTTGGCTTCTGGTGTTTCCAGAAGCAGTCTTGTTTACCAAATTATATTTTACAGTAACTTCTTGTTGTAAAATAAATACGTGATAAATACGTACAGCCTTTTGGTTATTCTCTGGATGTGTACTGCTTATGAAAATAAATACATTGATGTGTTAGGACCTTTGCTTTTTCTCCCATCTGAGTTGCTATGTGCATTTTGAAGTACATTATCTGACTTTTATTTTGGGGCTTTTTTAGTAGGCATATTATTAATCTGTTCACTGTGAAGTCCTTATGATACTCTGTGAAGAATAAAGCAGGGTATATTGTTTGATGTATTGTCCTGGATTAAATGAAGTACGTGTTTCTGTGATAGTTGCTTTGTTGATGTGGGATTTGTCTTTGTTGAATCTTGTTCCTATACCAGACTGGTTAGCCATGGAACATAATTTGTTAGGTCACTGTTGAGAAGCCATACTAAGAAGAAGCTTACCCTATTGTGGTGGTTAGTTTACATCCTTTCTGGTTTTGTTTTTCTGCTGTTTATAGATGTGATGTCTTCCTTTGCCTTTCCTGTCATAATCTCTTCAAATCAATTAACAGCAAATTTGCAAAGGAAACAGAAACTGACCACTTTTGCTGATAAGTGATAAGCACATGCCAAAGGCAATAACTATAAATGCATGCTGAAAGGAATCATAATTTCTTGGCTTCTTTTACAGCTGACGTATCTACAGTTGAAACTTTCTGTCAGTTCCCACACACACACAGTGTTATGATTGTGACAGCAGCAGTCCTGTGGGCTATCTTGAATCAGTGCTTGAAAACTATCTTATTTCTGTTGTCTTAGACATACAGGCTTGTAGTTAGGTATATTCCTTCTGCTTTCATATATAATGTATAAGCAAAACATGTCTATGAGAAATTGATAGTGAACCTAGCATTTTCCTAACTTTAAAAGGCTTAATTTCTTGATTGAGAGCATCTTTATTTATTTAGTATTCTGATTGCGCATTGGTATTGTCTTGCTTTGCTCCTATCTGAGGAGCATCTTTCATTTTAACTTTTTGGGGGGTAAGGATAGAGAAACCGTGCAAACAAATTATTCCCACCCATTTTTTCTTTTGCTTTCCCAAGGCTGCAGCGCTTTCTTGCGGACTTCCGAGACCTCACCAGCTGGGTGACTGAGATGAAGGCTCTGATAAATGCTGATGAACTTGCCAATGATGTGGCTGGAGCAGAAGCCCTTCTAGACAGACATCAGGAACATAAGGTATAACCATTGTACAGCCAAAGACACTCAGCAACTCTCAGCAAGTGATTTGTGTCTCTAACACAGCTTCTCAGATACCATGGATGTGGTATCGCTAGAACCATTTTGTCATGTAACTAACACTGTACTAGACTGCTGTCATGATTTGATGTTTTTACTTTTTTTCTTGATAGTAGACACACGAGTGTATTTAAGGATGTTTGATTGTATTTTATGAAAAGTAGCTTGATCTGGTAGTTAGACCAATGACTGTTTTAGTTCTCTGTTGTGAGGGATTGCTATACGTAAGCAGAAAGAGTGCCACTTAAAACCAATGTTTAGTTTCATTTTAATCTATGAATTTATGCTTACCTTATTTTTATTGTAAGGTAAAATGTTTCATTCTAGTTTTTGTGCTAGGTGTGATGTATTTAAAGAGAGATTAATATTTATTGTTCAGTTGTCCAGACTGTTGACTGTTATTTTTAATAGCAGTTTTCTTATTCTGACACTCTTAAGATAAATTTTGGTAACAGCTTATATGTGTCCCTTTTCATAGGGAGAAATTGATGCCCATGAAGACAGCTTCAAATCTGCTGATGAGTCTGGCCAGGCCTTGCTTGCTGCTGGGCATTATGCTTCTGATGAAGTTAAAGAAAAGGTCAGCTGAGAGCAACAGCTCCTAGAATAATTTTGTCTCTTTCTTTTGTGTCCATTAATTTAAAAGTTAAGTTTGTTATAGGGCTATAAGGTACAAAGTATCATCCCTCTAGCTTAGGTGTCTTTTTTCATGCATTTAAGTACTGTGTGCTTTTCGTTCTCATATTGAGACAGCTTCTGCCTATCTGTTAGTTGGGACTATTAGTAATATCTATTAGGAACTGTTGGCACATATTTCATGCAAAAGAAAAAAGGGTTATCTGTTTATCTAGGATTGCTATCAGAAGTGTTAGTAAATTTTTAGTGTTTCTAAAGTTTGGTTCTCTAACTAGTGGGGCATTTCAGGAAGTCTGCATAGTGAAACATTGGTCAGTTTCAAATATTGTGAGAGTGGGCCAAAGGTATTTCACAGGCAGAGACAGCAGGATGGTTTGCTGAAGAGTTGCTTTTGCATCAAAAAAGAGCAATTTTCCATTAAATATCTCTGTGTAGATTTAATTTGCAAAAGAAGAGATTTCTGACTGAATTCTGAAGGTCATTGCCACTACTCCAGCTTGATAAGCTGAGAAAAGGTCCTCCTGATAAGACGAGGATGGTGTCAGTAATACAGAAGATTGTTTTCAGTCCAGTGTTAACCACATTTTTAGAATCTCTTAAATTTACACTGAGATGGACATGAACCAGCCTGTTAAATAAAATTATTATATATTTCTCTTCACAAACCATTAGCTGACCATCCTCTCAGATGAAAGATCTGCCTTGCTAGAACTATGGGAGCTTCGCAGGCAGCAGTATGAGCAGTGCATGGACCTGCAGCTTTTCTACAGAGATACTGAGCAAGTTGACAACTGGATGAGCAAACAAGAAGTGAGTACATGTCTCTGAACTCTCCAGATGTTAATTTTTTTCATTTCATTTTAGTCTTCTTCAGACTCACAAAATTGGTGGCATGATGGTCACTAAACATGCATTAGTGAGCAGGGTGCTGTGCAGTTATTTATCTGACTGCCCAAGCTGCTACAATCACTATTTCCAACTAATGCTGAAACTATATAAGTTGTGACAAGTTGGCTTTTTTGGTGTGTGTTAACTCTTGTAAAATGCTGTTTGAATAAGAAGTTAAACAGAATTATTCAGAACCTTGGCTGTTAGAGGTGTACAGGGAGCACCATCCTAGTATATCATCCTTTACTTTTCAGTAATATCATATGGTAAGAAGCATCACTGGACATGCTTGAGTTGACTTGGGGCAGCTGAGCATAGAAACATAAAAATCAGTGATGTGTTTTGTTGCCTTCTTTAGGCATTTCTGCTGAATGAAGATCTTGGTGATTCTCTGGATAGCGTGGAGGCTCTTCTAAAGAAGCATGAAGACTTTGAGAAATCCCTAAGTGCCCAAGAGGAGAAAATCACAGTAAGACATTTACATTAGGTGGTCTCTAAATGGGCAAGAAATAAAACAAGCTAACCCATTGGCTGAGTGGGGCTGACACTGCTGGAGAATGGCAGAGAAGGGTGGGGTTTGCTCTGCAGAATTCATCCAGCTATGTGGGATGTATTGTCTCTAAAATGGGAAATGATGCAGAATATAGGATGGGGCTTGGTTGCTGCTTCAGAGAGCAGAGTAACCCAGTGCTTGCACATCATGCACCACACATTCAACTTTTTGCTACTTTTACTGTGATAAACTTAAGAATTAATCTACTTAAGTAACCTTGTACAATTTCTGTTATGACAAGTAAATGGAAACCTATTTTCTCTTTAGGCATTAGATGAGTTTGCTACTAAATTGATTCAGAATAACCATTATGCCATGGATGATGTTGCTACACGCAGAGATGCTGTAAGTATCTAAAATGGGTTTGAACTCTAGACTTTAAATCATATCCTGCTTTATTATTTTAAATGGTATGACTGCAATACAGGATGAGTGAGCAGAGCTCTCCCAAAAGTACACATACAGTGGTGGTTCTAACAAGCCTGAAGAATTTTCAAGCCTTTACTTTTTATTTATTTTCAGCTGCTGAGCCGCCGAAATGCCCTTCATGAAAGAGCTATGTACCGTCGTGCTCAGCTGGCAGATTCTTTCCATCTGCAGCAATTTTTCCGAGACTCTGATGAGCTGAAGAGCTGGGTTAATGAAAAAATGAAAACTGCAACAGATGAGGCATACAAGGTAAACACAAAGATGAATGTTGAAGTAATTTTAAGGCAATACCAGGCTTAATGTAATCAGTCTAATGAAATGAAACATCAGCCAAAATCATGCTGGTAGTAGGAAGTATTAATGGCAACAGAAGGAATTGTAATTTCTCCCTGACCCCAAGGGGGATCTTCCCATCACACTGTAATCATATTTATTCAATAGATGAATGTTCTGATTTCAAAGGCATATTTTTGGCACCAAATCCTCTTGTGACATCTTGTAATGTATATGAATGTAGTCTAATTTTACAGATTCTTCATAGACCTACAGATACTAATTTTGGATTGAAAGGTTCTTTTTTTTTCTCCGTCTGTAGGATCCATCAAACTTGCAAGGTAAAGTTCAGAAACATCAGGCTTTTGAAGCAGAGCTGTCTGCTAACCAGAGTCGTATTGATGCCCTGGAGAAGGCTGGCCAGAAGTTAATTGATGTCAATCACTACGCATCTGATGAAGTGGCAGCTCGCATGAATGAAGTTATCAGCTTGTGGAAAAAACTTCTGGAGGCCACTGAGCTCAAAGGTATGACTTGCTCAGAATGCAGGCAGGTTTGTTTTTTTTTTCTGGACAGTTTAGCTAGGAGAAGACAGGAAATGAGTTAAATGAATTGGAAAACTCAAGTTGTCTTTTGTCATGCAACACTGTCTCTCCATCAGGTATAAAACTGCGTGAAGCCAATCAACAGCAGCAGTTTAATCGCAATGTGGAAGACATTGAGCTGTGGCTGTATGAAGTAGAGGGACACTTGGCTTCTGATGATTATGGAAAAGATCTTACTAATGTTCAGAATCTTCAGAAGAAACATGCCCTGCTAGAGGCAGATGTTGCTGCACATCAGGTAAAGGAAAAAATTGCTCTTTCTGCCCTTTCAGATCTGCTCATTCAAAAGCATTCACTCTGGAGACCGTAGCATGTCTGTATTTTCTTAATTTTTGTAGCTTTGGGCTTTACAACTTATCAGAAGTATTTTTTAACTGTAGCTAAACCTGTATGTCTAAGAACAATGTCTTCATGACTTTGACAAAAATGAGCCTTCTGTAAAGTAAAATTCCTCACTGTGATCTGCTGACAGCCCAGCATTGTTTAATGCTGTGAATACCATCTTAAAAAGATGTGCTTTGCATAGGATGGTTCTTCGTTTGCAAATGATCTTTAGAATTTAAGCCTCAGCAAGAAAATCAACAAAATGTGGGTTCCTGGATTTGGAATTCCTGTTTGCTAACAGCTAAAAAAAGTTCATCTAGAGTAGTGCATCTGTGAAGTTAATGTAATATCGAGAATTTCGTGTTTATTTTATGAAATTGACAGATGAAAACAAATTACATTTATGCAATATGCTTAATACTAGCTAGGATTTAATTATTACCCAAATTATGGCACTGGCAGTGTGCAGCTGGTGACGCTCTTCTTCTGTCACAATGTCAGTTTTTAGGTAGGGCTTGAAAATGTTTTGAGTCACTGCAGCCATCTCACAAGTTCTCACGTTATGCTCTTGCTGAATTAATTTTAGGATCGTATAGATGGCATTACCATCCAGGCACGCCAGTTCCAAGATGCTGGGCACTTTGATGCTGACAACATCAAGAAGAAACAAGAAGCCTTAGTAGCTCGTTATGAAGCTCTGAAGGATCCCATGGTAGCCCGCAAGCAGAAACTTGCAGATTCTCTTCGCCTGCAGCAGCTTTTCCGTGACATTGAGGATGAAGAGACATGGATTAGGGAAAAGGAACCTATTGCAGCATCAACAAACAGAGGTTGGTCCATCCTGTGATATCCTGGATTTAGATGCCAGAATTTCTCTACTGTAATGTGTCTATGGAGCATTCCTTGTAAACTTCCAAAATATTTTATTCTAAACATTGTGAAGAGTTAAATATTGGTCATCCCCCACGGTTCTTTAACTGTTATGTTACTTCTACAGTTCCAGTGGGTCACTAGTTTTCATAGGACTATTCTCCAAATTTGCCTGGCACTGGTTATAGCTTCCTGAAATTTTTGTTTAATCTAATGACTCTGAATTTAATAATTAACTGTTTTAAACTTTTCAGGCAAGGACTTAATTGGTGTCCAGAATTTGCTAAAGAAGCACCAGGCTTTGCAGGCAGAAATTGCAGGCCATGAGCCCCGCATTAAGGCAGTCACACAGAAAGGAAATGCTATGGTGGAAGAAGGTATGTCTCAATCTTTTTAATTCTTCCTTTCAGAAATAAAATCCAAAAGTCTTCATACTGAATTTTGTTCCCCAGTCCTGTACAATTAAAAATCACAGTCTGGTTTTACCCAGGCCGTAGACAGGTACCTGCTAGCAGGTTATTCTTTTACCTTAAAATAAAAATGTTCTTTGGGAACCTGATGCTATTTTCACTCATCTCCACCTGCTTTTGACAAACACATGTAGCAGCACATGCTGCTAGATTCAGCAGCTTTGTGCCTATGATATTCCATCTCCATTCTTAAATTTAATGAATCATGATGCAGAAGATAATGTTCCATAAAGACTTTAAGAATCTTTCCTGCTTTTAAATAAGTAGCCATCTTCATTTCTGACTGTGTTCTTAACACCAGAATCCAAGATTCAGAATGCGTGTCAGAAAGATTTGTCTGTTGTCAAAACTCTGCCACTCCAAAGAAATTACTTTTCATGTTTCATTGTCAAGTAGTGTTATGGTGTGGCTTATTTTGTTCTTCATGACTCATATTCCTAGTACAGTCTGATGGAAAGGTGCAGTGATTTTTAGTCTGAGGCAACTGGACAAGCTGAGTTACACTTTCATTACTGTCAGCATGGCCTGTGTAAGTTTAAACAGGTCTAATTTATGTGATTTACAAGAAGTATAATAATCTTTTCATGTGCATTATTTATGTCTCCTTAAGTCCTTCAGTTTCCTTTCCTTCTGTTACCTAGGACATTTTGCAGCTGAGGATGTGAAAATCAAATTAAATGAGCTGAACCAAAAATGGGATTCTCTGAAAGCAAAAGCATCTCAGCGTCGACAGGACCTCGAGGATTCTCTGCAAGCTCAGCAGTACTTTGCTGATGCTAATGAGGCAGAATCCTGGATGAGAGAAAAGGAGCCCATTGTAGGCAGTACAGACTATGGAAAAGATGAAGACTCTGCTGAGGTACTTGAGATTGATTGACTCAGGTTTTCATAAACACAGTGAGGATTTATCCAGTGGTAAAAAAGTAAGGAGCTCTGCTAATTTGGGGATTCTTCGCAAAAAGGGCAGAAGATTTTTATATCAGACTGAATTTTGACTCAGAGTCAAACGATAACTAAGACACAGGAAAATCTGTAATTATTGCACATTAAATTTTGCTGTTCACGATATTAAACAGATTGCAAGGAAACTTTATATTCACTCTTTCAGGTGTTCTGGGTTTTTTGTAAAGTATAATGAGACTAATATCAGCAAATTCCTTACATGATGTTGCATTTCAGTATGAATCTGATTTTCAACAGCTCATTGGTCTGGAAGTAATTTTTTTGTTTAGAGTTATTTTAATAGTATCGTTCTGTGGTCAAACACCACATCCCAGATACTGCTGACTGGTATTTCATCAAAATGAAGTGCAGTTAGCACTATTTTCAGAGTGATGTTTGGTATTCCTGGTCAGAACAAAAGAATGTTTCTGAGATAAGGTGGAGGGAAAAGCACTAGAAGCATTTGGACTGCTATCTAGCCTGTGAATAAATAGAAGTAGTTTTCTTACTAGAGTCACAAGACTGGCAGCTCTGAAAAACCCACATTCCCTGTGTATAGAGCCAAGGTATATATTTTAAGCAGAGTAGTATGTATACCTTACCCATTTTACAAATGTTTTTATCATTTGCTTTCAGGCTCTTCTGAAGAAACATGAAGCTTTGATGTCTGATCTTTCTGCTTATGGCAGTAGCATACAGGCATTAAGGGAACAGGCCCAGTCATGCAGGGTAAGGAAAGATATTAATCATGTTGCTAAAATACTTGAATCAGCAGAAGGTAAAGACAAAGCTTAACAACAGTTGTTGGTTTTGAGGACTTACTGCAGACTGTGCTTGAATTAAAAAAAAAAAAAAAGCAGTCTGTTTTTATAATCCAAACAGGCAGCTGTGTTGCTTTGGAAGAAAACAGGATAATGTGATGATTTTCTAGGTTTGAGCCCAGGCAGCACCTAAAATAAATCTATCTGCATTATATTTATTTCAACAAAAATATATTTAAGGCACTCAAGTAGTGTTAACTAGGGCTGAAGTATTTTTTAGGACAACTGCAGTGATTGAAGTTAACATGGAACAACACATTTTTCTTGTCCTCATTTTTTGTTAGCAACAAGTTGCTCCCACAGATGATGAAACTGGAAAAGAGCTTGTTCTGGCACTCTATGATTACCAAGAGAAGAGTCCCCGGGAGGTGACTATGAAAAAGGGAGATATTCTCACCTTACTCAACAGCACCAACAAGGTATGCTCTGTGGAGCATTTCTTTTTTAATAAGAGCATTCAAAGAAGTTTAAGAATTTGCACATTTACTCTTTTCTCCCATTCAGCACTTCAAACATACTTCTTTAGCTCATTCTCATGACTATATCTGCCAACTTTTCTAAGTAGGATAAACAACATATACTATAGGGCATATATCTAAGGACACTTCCTGTCTGGTGAGGAATTTTTGGCCAAAGAGGGAGTAAAACCTAGATGTCTTCAAGAAGCAATGATCTCCATAAAAAGAACAAACTGCTGGGATCACCTGTTTGCTTGTGTTAATAGAAGCATCTAATTTGCAGCTCTGTTACTCAGCAGACTTTATGCTTTTCTCACAATGATTGTTCTGTGGGTTTCTTTTTCCCTCACCCCAGGACTGGTGGAAAGTTGAAGTTAATGACCGCCAGGGCTTTGTACCAGCTGCCTATGTGAAAAAACTGGATCCTGCCCAGTCTGCATCCCGAGAGAATCTCCTGGAAGAGCAGGGCAGCATCGCCTTGAGACAGGAGCAGATTGACAACCAGTAAGATCTAACTGCTGGGATATGACAGGCATCCACCATGTGCTGGCATGGCCTTTGTCTTGGGATGCCAGAAGTTTAGGTTAATGCCTAAAACTAGGGAGTAATTAATTTGAACAATACAAGGGGCTGCTTTACCAGTCACAACCAAACGAATTGTTTACACTTATTCTAGATTTTCTTGTTGCTTTTCCCATTTTTAACTGTAAAACTCATTACACTAGAGCTCAACTTGCTGTCTGACTTCAGTATTTTATGTGTTCCTTTTGTTGTTGTACTTAACAACTTAAACTTGTTTGTGAGTTATATCTGTCCTAAACAGCTCTTGTATTTGTAGTTGTCACTTCTTAACATGTAATCTGTTTTGAAAAGCTTTCTTAAATTTGGCTATGAAAAGTACAGTGACCTCCCTGTATAGGGCTGCCTCTGGAGGTGACCTGCATAGGAGCTGTGCCTACTTTGGTCGTAGCTCATTACTTTATTTCCTGAAATGTGATGCCATTATTTGTTGCCATTACATGGGCTGAAACCTGCACCCCCTCTTTTTTTTGTTTGTTTGGGGTTTTTTCCTTTTGCAAGAGGAACATACCATTGCAACTAGATAAAACTGCTTGGTAATGACCTCCTAAAGCCACATGGTAGTTGCAGATTAGTTCAAGCAAGGACTGCAGGTGATAGCTGTGAGCTACTGGCTCATCTTATCAAGCCACTTGGAAGCCAAAGCTCAAAGTTTTATATGCACACTGCCATCTGTTTGCACAGCTATGCTGTCATTCTGCGTGAGAATTTCTTCCCACTCAGTTGTTTTGAGTCACCAGCTATTACAGTGAATACAAGAATTGCTAGCTTTAGCCCTAGAATTTAAAACAAACCAAAAAAGCTTGTATCAGTGAGAAGAAAGGAAAATCGTGATGCATAGTTCAGAATTTTAATAATATGTAACTTTCTCTATGGGTTTGCATGCTACTTTTAAAATCTAGAACAAGGGTACCTTACTGTGAATCCAGGGGGAGGGAACCACCTTTTCAGTCTTCAGGCAAATGGCACAATGACCAGGAAATGAGGAGACCTTATAGAGAGAGTTCAACTGTACTGCTGAGGTTTCCTTGTGTGAATTGTTCTCCTGGTCTGGCTTGCTTTATTTGCTTCTGAATGACACCTAATTCTTTCCATTTAAGTGTGAACTCTTAAACCATCTCCTATCACAGACAACCCATGGATGGAGCTGCTGCTTTCATTATTTTTGTTAATCTGACTAATTTTTCGCATGCATTTGCTGTGCTCCCTCTGTCTGTGCAGGACTCTCATAACTAAGGAAGTCGGCAGTGTATCTCTGCGTATGAAACAGGTCGAAGAACTGTGAGTAGGATTAGCCCTTTCTAAACCATGCTGTCTCCATGCTAGCACTGTTCATTCTCTGTTTCTTTCTTTGGGAGAGCTGTTCCAAGGAGGCATGGAGGAAGCAGTTTCTACAGCGTGAATTAGATGAGTTTAGATGAGTGTCATGGTCTGTGTTTCTTGTGTTCTTTGTAGCCAGCCAGCTGCTTATCTTGTTGGTTACCTCTGTGCTGCTAAATTGGTTGATCATGTTCTACTCCATAATATGCTGAGTTTGCTTACCACATGAGGCTTTACTGGTATTTGAAGTGTTTTCTTTAAAAAGCATCTGTTACGTTTTCTAAGGTGCAGATATAAATAGTAATTCATTAATATAGATGTAGAAAAATACATACATATTACCAAGTAGTAAGGCAGATCTGAATGCCTGAGAGTTTGGGAAGGGTAGAGTTACAGTTTATCAGATACAGTAACACTCATGCTGAGTAGTCAAAAAGCATTAGTTTGTTTATATAGTGTTTTTGTTATAATAACATAGGCGTTTTTTTCTGGGAAAAAATACCAAGGATTGCATTGTGATTTTGGAGGTTGCTAGGAGACGTGAAGCAACAGTTTTTGTTGGCTGTGCCTGACTGTCTCTTCACAGAGAACATATTTCTTGAGAATCAAAAATGAAAGTACTGTGTTAATTTCTGAAGTGTTGCAAAGCAACTTTAAGAGAAGGTCTGCTTCTAAAGGAGTCTTGCTTTAGATCCTCTGTGAGCTTCACAAGTATTTCATGCTTAAAATTATGTGCTAAGGCAAACACTTGCAGTTAGGGCTGGCTTCAAAATTGGTTTTCTTCATTTAGTATCTCAGGCAAGTCAGGGCAGAAGGTTTATATTCAAACCTCATATGAAAGATTTTTCGTTCCTTTCTATCCAGCCTTAACCAGGATAGTCAGGAAACTACTATGTCTCTGCTTCCATGGAGCTGACTGACAGTTTGAGGTACAAACATTACAGCCCAGGTTATCAAGGAGTTTCTTCCACTGACTTTGTAGTCTCTGAGTTATTGGTTAGGTAAACACCACATGATGGAGCTTCAAGCTAGGAGTGTGATTGCTAAACCAATTGTAAATAGATACATCAGTTTTAACATTTTGAGGTTTTACTGGGCATTTTGAGGTTTTACTTTATTCTAACATAAGCAAGGAGTAATTTCACTGATGACAGGAATTCCAGAGATTTAAGAACAGTGCATTTCATGGATGTCCCAGTTGCATATATTTGTGTTATCAAACAAATAACATGTTTTTCCTAAACATTCAGCAGGTTTTGCACTAAATAGTAGCTAGGTAAGACGTTTCTGCCAAACAGCTGGGAGACCAGTGGATTTTAATAATCTGATGGCAACCTTAATGTACTTCAGGAAAACACTCAGAAACCCTGTGGGATCATGGAGTCGTTCCTGCAGTGCAGTGCTGCTGTAGCTTAAGAGCCTACCCTGACCTAAGCTGTGATTTGGGTTAGTTTGTGCCCAGTGGGGTGTTGCATGTGGAAGATCTCATTTTGGTGTGCATGTCCATGTGAAGGAGAAACGTGTGCTGTTCACGTTTACCTTCTCATGTACAAGTAGATCACTGTATAGAACAGTGTGGAGACTGCTGGGATTCCCAGCATCTTTATTGTTACCAGAACTTGGTAAATTACTGTGACTCAACTCAATCTGACTGCCTCCTGCTTTCCTTTTTTCCCTGTTCCAGGTATCACTCTCTTCTTGAGCTGGGAGAAAAACGCAAAGGCATGCTAGAAAAAAGCTGCAAGAAATTTATGCTTTTCCGTGAAGCTAATGAACTTCAGCAGTGGATCAATGAGAAGGAAACTGCACTCACAAATGAGGAAGTGGGTGCTGATCTGGAGCAGGTGGAGGTGCTACAGAAGAAATTTGATGATTTTCAGAAGGTATGTTTTAATATTGTATGCTGGTTTTGGTCTCTCCCTTCGGACTCTGTCTGTTAGTTTGGCTGGAAGCATCTAAGTGACTGAGTAAAATCACTTTTCAAGTTGTCCTTTTAGCTTTTTCAGGGATGGTAGCTTTTGGTCTTCATATTGGTGATGATGTATAACTGACAGTTTAAAACTGGGTTCCATTTCTAATTGTTAATTAGCCTTGTGTACAGAAAACTGATAGTGGGGGTCTTTAATCCACTAAAGCTCAGTGCTGGCAGCTGGGGTGTCTCAGCACAGACTCCTGCATTGTACATTCACTGGTAACTGTAAAGGTCAAAGGTGCTGGATTCCTGCTGTTTACAAATCACATACTTCTTGGCACCTCTTGTTCCACAGGTTTTGCTTGTGTGAATGTTAATGCTGTGATATTTTACTCTCCTGTGCAGGATTTAAAAGCTAATGAGTCACGTCTGAAGGACATAAACAAGGTTGCAAATGACCTGGAGTCAGAAGGGTTGATGGCAGATGAAGTGCAAGCAGTACAGCAACAGGTCTATTTTTTTTTTTTCTGATTTAATCTAGTCCTCTTGAGAATCAGAAGGCTTTCCTTTCTTGTGTTTGTTGTCTTCTACTTTGTGTGTTATTGCAAGATTCTAGCTGTTTTTTTGCTCTCTGGTCTGGTAATACTGTTGTTCTAACCAGAGATTGTCTATTTTTAAATAACACTATGGTAAATTGCACCATCTAGAGCTTTTTTCTTTTCTTAGGAGTGGAAATTCTTCAAAATAATAATAAAAGTCATGGAGAACCCAAGCATTAGCTGTGCTTCATGTGAATTTGAAATGTCAGCCTTTGCATATTTGCAAGAAAAATGGTGAAGAATACTAGGGGAAAAGAGAAATTAAAAAGAGCCCAACTCACAGAGGGGGTTTGTGGGTTTTCTGTGATTTTTTTTTTTTATTTATTTTTTTACTAACACATCTCCCCCCAGCCCTTCACGTGCTTGTGCTATTTCTGTAACTAATTCAGTCCAGTGCCAACAGAAGATTGAAGCAGCATGGGGCTTTTTTTCCTGAACTTTAAGATAAAGTGTTGCCATAGATGGTTGAGTAGTCAGACTTCCATTTCTGCCACACATGTAGGTTGTGTGAGCACTATTTTGGCTTTATGATATGCTGTTAACCAAATTATAGCATAAAAGTTCTCAAAAACAGTAAAAACTTTCTATTAGAAAATAAAAAGCTGATTCTGTTTGTCCCTATTTCTTTGCAGGAAGTCTATGGTATGATGCCCAGGGTAAGTGTTGATTTCTGAGATAGTGGGGCAATTGTAACAGATTTGGGATGTACAAGTACACTTTTGGTCATAATTGTAGTCCATTTCCATTAAGGAACCCAATAATGACTTTGAGTGGACACAGGAAGATTGTCACTGGTCCCTTCATGTCCTGAGAGGCTTATCCCACATCACAAATCCCAAAATGACAAAAAAGCTTTCTTGTATAAATTGATTTACTCTGTTAAGAACTGAACATGGAGAACTTTCAAAGATTTTTAATATATTCTGATAGTTTTAGATTTTGCTCCCTATTTAAAGCTGTTTCTTTGTTTTTAAACAGGATGAAACTGATTCTAAGACAGCCTCTCCTTGGAAGGTAGGTGTCAGTACTTGGTAGCACACAAAAGAAATGTAAGACAAATCTTCTCTGAAGCCTTTAAAACCTAGGGTGTTTGTTTCTTCCTGCATTTTGTAGAGTTCAATTTTATGAAGTCTGTATTTCTGACCAAGGCAAAGTCGTGGATTTTTAAGGAGTTTTCTTTCAGTTGCTTTTTGGCTCTGAATGGTTAGAGGTGACTTTAATACTACTTTTTTTTTTTATTTCTTCTTTTTCATGCAGTCTGCACGTATGATGGTACACACAGTGGCAACCTTTAACTCAATCAAGGTAATAATACAACTTTTTCTAAGCTGATTTTAAAGCTGAGAATGTTACCCTGTCTTTCATTACTCTTTATAAACCATTTTAAATGAACTTAAAGAAGTATTAGCATCAGATTATATCAGTATCATATACATAAAATAATTTGATTTGAAGTCTTGTGGAGAAAGCATGAAAAATATTTTATTTAACTAGGCTCCTTGAATTTGTGCATTCTTCTGTAATTGAGCAGAATATAGTAACCTTCATCCATAAAAAGCCAGTCTTTTGATTTATCTTATTGACACTTGAAGGAGTTAATGTAAAATAAAGAAGTGTAGCTATTTTAGGAAATCTGCCTGCATTGCTGTCAGTATTCTTAGTGTAGACCCCTGAAATCAAGCCTTTAAGAATGGAGATGAAGGGGTTGTTGCTATGTTTGCAAATGTCAGCAGAATGAAGATGTGGATAAGTATTGTGAATAAAATGTTACTGGTTACTGAAGTTTTCTCTGTGACATGGTAAAGCTTCATTGAGTCCAGCAGGAGAGTTTCTTTTGTGAAAAGTCATGCTGTAAAACCATGGTCTGCAGGATCAGTGGGGCTTTTTCTTTGTTTTGCAGGAACTGAATGAACGCTGGAGAGCTCTGCAGCAGTTAGCAGAGGAGCGAAGCCAGCTGCTGGGCAGTGCCCATGAAGTCCAGAGATTCCACAGGTGAGGTTTTTATACTGTATTTCTTCTCAATTCAGTAAAATCCTGTGTCTATTATTGGTTCTAAAACATAGTGACCTACCTGGTAGGTATCAGAGGTTCTAGTAGACCTCCATTTTAATTTTCTTTTTGTCTTCACTCAAATCAGAGATGCTGATGAAACAAAAGAATGGATAGAGGAGAAGAATCAAGCATTAAATACAGACAACTATGGACATGACTTGGCCAGCGTGCAGGCTCTGCAGCGCAAACATGAAGGCTTTGAGAGGGATTTGGCAGCTCTTGGAGACAAGGTGAGGTTGTGAGAAGGACAAAAGCAAAAGCTTGCTTTCTATCTAACAAAAGTGACTGAACCATAGAAAAGATTCTCTTCATTCTGTTTTATTTTCCATTCCCTAATTCTAGGTGAATTCTCTTGGTGAAACTGCCCAGCGGCTGATCCAGTCACATCCAGAATCTGCTGAAGATCTCCAGGAAAAATGTACTGAGTTGAATCAGGCTTGGAATAGTCTGGGAAAGCGTGCTGACCAGCGCAAAGAGAAGCTTGGAGATTCTCATGACCTGCAACGTTTCCTTAGTGACTTCAGGTAAAGATTCTGTTCCCTTCCTCTCAATTGGTCTGGTCTATTGTTAGTGAAATATACGTGGATTATTGTTCCACAGGAGTATTTCTGGGGAAGGTTCAAAAAAAGGACTCATTTTCTTGTTATGACTTATTTCAATGGGAGGTGGGAAAAATTCTCTATTAATGTGTGTTCACAGGGACCTTATGTCTTGGATCAATGGAATCCGGGGCTTGGTCTCCTCAGATGAACTTGCCAAGGATGTGACTGGAGCTGAAGCTTTATTGGAAAGGCATCAGGTATGTGAAAGATGCGTGTGGATAATAAACATCAACAAATGGTTCTTTTTTCTGACATTTCCCATTTAGAGTTCTGAAAAGAGATCAGTTCCAGCTCTGCCATCTCTTTCCTTAATAACACATCTCTGTACCTTGCAGGAACACCGCACTGAAATAGATGCAAGGGCTGGCACTTTTCAAGCATTTGAACAGTTTGGACAACAGCTTCTGGCTCATGGACACTATGCCAGCCCAGAAATCAAGGAGAAACTGGATATTCTGGATCGGGAACGGACAGACCTAGAGAAAGCCTGGGTCCAGCGCAGAATGATGCTAGACCAGTGCCTAGAGCTACAGGTATTCTGCTGCATTTTTAAAAAGAAAAATAATTTCTCCTTTCATACAATTTATTCTAGTAGTGAGTGATGTTCTTGGTCTGTCTTGCTCATCCTTGGGAGTTTTTTCTGCCTAGCTGTTTCATCGGGACTGTGAACAAGCTGAAAACTGGATGGCTGCTCGAGAGGCTTTCCTAAATACAGAAGATAAAGGAGACTCATTGGACAGTGTGGAGGCACTCATCAAAAAACATGAAGATTTTGATAAGGCAATCAATGTCCAGGTGAGGAATATTGCCTTTTTTTTTTTTTTTTTTTTTTTTTTTTTTTTTTTTTTTTTTTTTGTTTTTTTTTTTTTTTTTTTTTTTTTTTTTTTTTTTTTTTTTTTTTTTCCAACAGAAAAAGGTGTATTTTCCAGCCACAGAAGCCACCTACTTTTATTGAGAGATCATAGTGATAGTTTAGAGTCCAAAACATAATTTTTTTCCTAAATGCCACAGGTGAAAGATATTTTGAAATTGAGCTCTCCAGTCCTATAGAAGATAGACTTCCTTTTAGAGTCACATTTACAATCATGTGTATTTAAAGAGGAGGAAAAAAAAAGTCTTATTCTGTTCCATACCCTGCTCATCATTTGGCTTTAAGGAACCAGTCCTAATTTATGGCTTCTGTTTTGAATAGGAAGAGAAAATTGCTGTTTTACAGTCCTTTGCTGACCAGTTGATCTCTGCTGATCATTATGCAAAAGGAGTCATTGCAAGCAGACGGAATGAGGTTCTGGACAGGTCAGTATTGCCCTATTTGATGGGATGTGACACTGACTCAGAGTGCATTTGGCCACCATTCTGTGGCAGTTAAATGTGATAGTGTGTGCAGTCCCAGTTTTACATTCAACATGTAATAAATTGCATCCAGGTGGCTTCGTCTGAAAGCTCAAATGATTGAAAAGAGATCGAAGCTGGGAGAATCTCAGACACTCCAGCAGTTCAGTCGTGATGTGGATGAAATAGAAGCTTGGATCAGTGAAAAGCTCCAGACTGCAAGTGATGAGTCATATAAAGATCCTACAAATATCCAGGTGAATATGATTCTCAGCTCAAAAATCCAAATAAATTTTTTAACTTTGCAAAGCATACTCTGGTTTTAAAAAAATATGCTCAGGAATTCTTGCTCAGTGATACCAGAATAATACATTGTGTTGGACATGTTCTCCCTTTAACAAAGAGAAAATGGAAGTTACATTATGCATGAAAGGAGACCCAAAATAGAACACACTTGGTAATTATTGATGAATATAATTAATAAGATAGGTGGTATATGCAGCAGCAAGTTTCCTGAAGAAACCCCTGAGTACCTATTCTGCCTTTCTCTCACCATTTAGATAACAAAATAAAGAAATCGAGATTTTGGATCTCTCTTATATTCTAAAATGTGAAGTCTCATTTATTTTTCAGTATTAAGGAATAAATTAATTCAAGTTACCACTTGTCTTTTAATACTGGTTTATGTGAAGTAGTATGAATGCACTGAACTACTCTCTCAATCTGTTTTATAGCTTTCCAAACTGCTGGTAAGTAGTTTGGACTAGCCCTGGTATGTGAATTTTTCTTTGTATAGCTTATGTGTGAGCACAAGGTCTGGTTGCAGTCTGTGGCTCCATCCATCAGCTCATGCAATCTCTTTGTTTTCTATTAGTTCTTGACCCTACATCCAGGTACAGCTATTGATCTTCATGTTATGGTTGTGGCTTTTTTGTTAATGCCTATTCAGCATCATTTATTTATATATTCATTTTGCAGGTGTTCTGCATGATCTGTTTAATTTATGGTGCATTAGTGATGTGGTTTTGAGGGGGGGAATTGAGTTAGCCCATAGAAAAATAGGTTTCTATGAAAAAAAAAAAAAGGGTTTTGGCTACTGGGCCTGCCATCCTCCTGCCTAGATCTTCAGCAGTAATTTAACACATGGCATGATAGCAGTTGTTAGCTTGTGTTTGTAGAATCAAATGCTGAAGATGGAGGATTTGATCAAATGATAGATCTTGATGGTTTAGTTCTTGCAGCAGTAACATAGAATAGAGTAATAGAGAAGGAACACTCTGAAAAAGCTGCATACCAGATGGAAAGCTTGACAGGACTTGTAAGAATCCAAGAAGTGGGGTAAAACGAGGATAAATGGGAAGAGAAGACAGAACAAAGAAAGGAGAAGCTACCTAGAGTAGGAAAAAAAAGAATTGTTGCTTGTCACATTTGGCTGTGACACATTAACATTTTTATTTCTTCTTTAGTTGAGAAAAAAAAAAAAAGGAATCTTATATTAAACCAGAAAAGGCTTGGCTGGGATTTGCTGTCATGGTAATTACATGGAGATATGCAATTGGCAATTCAGTTTCTAATTGAATTTCACATGTTGGTAAATCTCACTTAGAAGGATGTGCTTTTATCATCTCAGCATTCAGGATTAAGAGTTCCCAAAATAAAGCAGTTCATGCAGAATTTCTCATGCCAGTGCTATAGTATTTGCCATCTTTTATTTTTAATCTAACATTTCCTTTCATTCCATTCTCTCAGGGCATTTATACCCATGTCCAATGTTACTAGCATTTCCAGTTAATCCTTGTAAATTCTGTCCTGTCATTTTTGTGCTATTATCATCTTTCTGGTGGGGGGATGGATCATGTATATATGAGAGACAATTGCATACTTCTTCCTACACCAAGGCTCCTATTGTTCTCATGGTGCACTCAACTCAGCAGAGAAATTTTTTAAAAAATAATGTGGCTCTTTTCATAGAGTTTTGTTAATTCCTTATTTTCATATACAATGTGGCTGTGTAGGACTACTACCAAAATTGTGCAGAGATCAGTCTGTAGCAGGGATTTCTCTTTATTATCTGTAGATTTGGAAGGGAAATAGAAATTTGTGAAATTACTATAGGAGTAGAAAGGATAACCTGCTGTGCTTCTGCTTCGAGTATTTATCATTGCTGCTTTTCACAGGTGATGGCATTGAAAAAGAGAAAGCTTTACTTGAGTAACAGCTATGCTTAATGCAAGGAATGTTGCATGGGCATCTGTAATGTGCAGAAGGTGTTGCCTGAGTTACACATATGAGCTCACTGACAGTTTTGCTTCATCAAAGCTTGCTGGTTACTCAGATTGAGTTACTATTTGAGCGAGCAGTAAGTATTCTTACTGAGAGAAAGAACTTTAGATCAGGCTACATACAGAACTCTGTGTATGTTATCAACTCATGCTCTCCTTACGGCCCATGAGAACAATTCCGGAGCCCTTTGTCCCAGTCTCTAACAACTTTGGGTTTGTTGTATTCAGAGCAAACACCAGAAACACCAGGCCTTTGAAGCTGAGCTTCATGCCAACGCAGATCGGATCCGTGGAGTCATTGATATGGGGAACTCACTGATTGAACGAGGAGCCTGTGCTGGCAGTGAGGATGCTGTGAAGGTTGGTACAAGGCTGAGAAGATTTGCTTAGTTAATGCTTTAAGAAGTATTTGGATAAGAAGGGGAGAAGAGTATCAGTCAGAAACAAGTCTTGTTTTATAGCAGCTTTTCCATTTCACCGTGCAGTAGAAACCAGGGCAATCATTCTGATTTGTTCTCCAGGATCAGTTTTCCCATCCTATGATCAGGATGTAGAAGTCAAACTGACTTGTACAGCTCAGCAGGAGGAAACAGTGACTGTGTAATTTGCCAGACTTGCACTGTGCATTTATGAGAATTTACGTTTTTAATCTGTAGCATTTATCTTTTCCATTTTCTAACAGGCCCGTCTAGCTGCCCTGGCAGATCAGTGGCAATTCCTGGTACAGAAATCAGCAGAGAAGAGTCAGAAACTGAAGGAGGCCAATAAGCAACAGAATTTCAATACTGGAATCAAGGACTTTGATTTCTGGCTTTCAGAGGTAACAAAGATTGGAATTATTTTATTTACAAGAGTAATTTTTTCTAATTTTTCATTCCTTTTGCTCATGTTAGATTTTGTGGAGCACAGCCTCTGCACAAATCTAGATTTGTTTTGCAAAAAATCTTTATTATCGTTGAAAATCTTGTGGATGCATTTGTTTTTATAAACAATAAGGTGAGAAGCAGCATATTTCCAGTCTGTTAGGAATTAAACAGGTGATGAGTCAAAGGTTTATGCACAGTGTAGAAAATTGAGATCATCTCTTTAAAACTCTGTTTAATTATAATTTCAACGTTTTTGTGAAAACACAACTTGTTCTCCATCCACTTTTCTTTCCCTACCCCCAGGTGGAGGCCTTGTTGGCATCTGAAGACTATGGGAAGGACTTGGCATCAGTTAACAACCTTCTGAAGAAACACCAGTTGCTGGAAGCTGATATATCTGCTCATGAGGTACTGCTTTCTCTTTTAGATGCATCCTAGTAACCAGCAAATTCTACAGGTACCACATCAGTCCATGCTGCACTCATACAGTCACTGAAACATGTTTTCTTCATAAAAGTTGTGCCTCTGCCCAGGAGTCAGACCATGATTTTGATACTGACATAACAAGCACAGCAGTGATCTCCAAGCAATTCACACTCTTTTTCACCCACGTTTCCAGGATCGTCTGAAGGACCTGAACAGTCAGGCTGACAGTTTGATGACCAGCAGTGCTTTTGATACATCCCAAGTGAAGGACAAACGTGAGACCATCAACGGGCGCTTCCAGAGGATTCAGAGCATGGCAGCTGCTCGCCGGGCAAAGCTGAACGAGTCCCACCGCTTGCATCAGTTCTTCCGTGATATGGATGATGAGGAGTCCTGGATCAAGTGGGTATTTGGAAGTTCCAGGCTCTGGCATGGGGACACGTGCTTCCTGCCAGCTTGCCAACAACATTCGTAGTGTACAGGGTGGTTTTATAACTTATCTTTTCCACAAGTATGTGTCTCTACAAGAACTCACCTTTGCCCCCCATTCCAGGGAAGCTGTACTTGAGGTGGCCTCAGCACTAGTGTGCACGTGGCTTCTTATCTCTACACATTTTCTTTGGTCAAACCCAAGAAGGAAAGCTCTGTATTGTAAAAAGTGTTTAGACACGGACCAGATAACCGAAGAGTGACTCTTGGATTTTTGGGGAGAGTTGCTAGCAAACATTCAAACCTTATTTTTTTCAGCCTGAAGTACTTCTTTCATTCTCGCCAGTTTCTAGGAGTTAATAAATGCTCTTTCCATATTGGTGTTAGAGGAGGGAGAGATGTGAGACTGACGGAAATGATTCAAATTAGAGAACCCTTTTTGTCATACTTCTGAAGTAAAAAAATTAAATTAGACAGCAGTAGGTAAACTTTAGAAAAGGTATCTATATTCTTAAAAAGAAAAGAGGACAGAGAAACTATCCACCAGAGATAAATGCTAGGTCTTCTGTTGCTTTCTTTTTTACCCCACACATTACCTTGATTATGCTGCCAGGGCCCAGCTGCTGTTTGCTGGTAACTCCTGCACACCATTTTTTACATCCAAGATTTCTGTGCTACGCAATGCATTACCTTATATATAGTATTTTTTTGTTGTTGTTTTTTATCAGGTTTGACCTATAAAAGTATTTTTCAAATTTTCTCTCTCTCTTCTCTCTTGAATTTAGAGAGAAGAAACTGTTGGTTAGCTCAGAGGACTATGGCAGAGACCTAACTGGTGTGCAGAACCTTAGGAAAAAACACAAGCGCTTAGAAGCGGAATTGGCTGCCCATGAACCTGCTATCCAGGTAAACACCTCTCCTTGACAGGTTTCTCTGGAGCTAACATCTTTCTTGTTTGTGGCAAATATGAAAACCAGTAGTAGGTGTGTTTGAATCCAAGTAGAGCACATTCTTCAAGTGTTGTTCCATTAACAGTGTGTTTCTCTGCTTTGCAGGGTGTTCTAGACACTGGTAAGAAGCTTTCAGATGATAACACAATTGGCAAGGAGGAGATACAGCAGAGACTGGCTCAGTTTGTGGATCACTGGAAAGAGTTAAAACAGTTGGCAGCTGCTAGGTGTGTGAGACATGTTTTTGTAAAATATAGCATTCATTAAAACAGTTACATAGACCTGAAATTACCTGGTGTTAATCCAGTACCAGAATGGTTTTTTTTACTAGAAGCTGTTGGTAGAAAATGATTAATTCTAGTCCTTCAGTAGCTGCAGGCTTTGTCCCCTAGTGAATTTCTAGAGCTGTAAACATGGCAGTCTGCTGCTGGAGAAGTGAAATGTGAATGATTGTTTGTTTAGGGTTTGGTCTCTGTACACTCTTCAACTTTTCTCTTGCTATAATTTGTTTTTACGGCTTACAACTAAAAGCCATACAGCAACATTGTGACAAATTTTACTTTTCTTTCCCCATAACAGGGGCCAGCGTCTAGAGGAGTCTCTGGAGTACCAGCAGTTTGTTGCAAATGTTGAGGAAGAAGAAGCCTGGATCAACGAGAAAATGACACTGGTAGCCAGTGAGGATTATGGGGACACCCTTGCTGCTATCCAGGTATGGAAAAAGCTGTCAGCTCTCTGTTGTTGTTTTTGCATTATTGTTGGTTAGAGCTTAATGAACCTTTTCTTTAATTGTCTTTCCAAGTTAGAGGTTATTGTTGATTCCTTTTGAAGGCACACATTGTAAAAAACCTTAAACTAATTTTATAAAAGTCTACCAAATAAATATGTTATTTCCTGTAGAAAAGACTTGCAGCTTAGTGTAGCTTTGCATCTCTTGGCCTTTGCTGGGCAGTCCTGGTTAAATCAAACGGCAGATTTTATATTGGAAGTCAGTATCTGTTTCCTTTTGTCCACAGAAAACAGCAAGTTGTGCTAACCAGATAAGATTAATATTTTTTGTCAGAAAAAAATTATGCTAGCTGATTTATAGCAATAAATTATTTTCTTTCTTTTACCTTTACTTAGTGATAAGAAATTATTTCTGCAATATACTGTCCCTTGTATTTGCAGGGCTTGCTGAAAAAGCATGAAGCATTTGAGACTGATTTTACTGTCCATAAAGACAGAGTGAATGATGTTTGTGCTAACGGAGAGGATCTAATTAAAAAGGTGAGCCATAAACTAGTTAGGAAAAACCAAAACCAAACAACAAAACCAAATTCAAAGGCTACCCAGGACACTTTAATGTCAAAGAATACTTACCCTCTCTGACGATTGATTTGTTGTCTCTTGGAAAAGAATTCTTACTTACTTTTTGTAGCTGAATAAGCTGTTGGTGTTAACTGCTTTCAAAGCTATTAATTGGGCAGTGGTTTTACAGTTGAAACCAAAATGTTCCAGTTGAAGTCCTTGCTCTGCCAACAGCTTATGGGGTGCCTTGGAAGACTTTGAGATCATACAGCATATTGCATGCTGATTTTTAATTTTTTTTTTTTTCCTGTCATGTAGAACAATCACCACGTGGAGAGCATTACTGCCAAAATGAAGGGTCTCAGAGGCAAGGTGTCAGATCTGGAGAAAGCAGCAGCTCAGAGGAAAGCCAAACTGGATGAGAACTCTGCCTTCCTCCAGTTCAACTGGAAAGCAGATGTAGTGGAGTCGTGGATAGGTATGTTCTTTGGGGCACAGTATCATGGCACACAGAAACTGAAATGCTCCTTCATTTTGAAAGATCTCAGCTTCTTGCTTTCTGTTGTAATGAGCAAACCTAAAATACAAAGTAACCAGCAGTGTAATACCTGATTTATGCTGTTGGGGTAACCTCACCTGGAACAGAGGGAACATTTGAGATAGAGGCTGACATTTTTACTGAACTTGTTTCGTTTTCCAGGTGAGAAGGAAAACAGTCTGAAGACAGATGATTATGGACGTGACCTCTCTTCTGTGCAAACACTACTCACCAAACAGGTCAGTACTAATGCTGCTTCCACCCATTAGTGGTGGAGAGGTGAACTCATTGGGAATACACAAGAATCTAGTATTTATATTTGAAATATATGCAGTGTATTGCAATTAAAAATACAGTCTAAAATATTTTGTTGTTCTCCTAATGCTTCAGGAAACTTTTGATGCTGGACTTCAGGCTTTCCAGCAAGAGGGAATTGCAAACATCACTGCTCTGAAAGACCAGCTACTAGCAGCCAAACACATCCAGTCCAAGGCCATTGAGGCTCGGCATGCTTCCTTGATGAAACGCTGGAATCAGCTACTTGCCAATTCTGCTGCCAGGAAAAAGAAGCTCTTGGAGGCTCAGGAGCATTTCAGAAAGGTGAGTGGCCAAACCACCGGGCTACAGAAATTTTAATTGTTCTCTTTGAATAATAATACAACACTTGCAAGTGTTCTTTCATTTGCAGGTATTTATTATGGAAATGCTGGAGACTTGCCATAAGCATTTTTGAGATGCTTGCACGAAATAAAAGTGAACTGTCACTGATGCATGCTAATTACAGATCATCTCCTATGGAATATTTGTATTACTGTGTAACTGAGCATCTGGCTTGTTTTCTATTTTCAAGGTGGAGGATCTGTTCTTGACGTTTGCAAAGAAGGCGTCTGCCTTCAACAGTTGGTTTGAGAATGCTGAGGAGGATCTGACAGATCCTGTGCGTTGTAACTCACTGGAAGAAATCAAAGCCCTGCGAGAGGCCCACGATGCTTTCCGATCTTCCCTCAGCTCTGCCCAAGCTGACTTCAACCAGCTGGCAGAGCTTGACCGCCAGATCAAAAGCTTCCGTGTAGCTTCCAACCCATACACCTGGTTTACTATGGAGGCTCTTGAAGAAACCTGGAGGAATCTGCAGAAAATTATCAAGGCAAGTCACAGAGAGAGACTGTATTCATAGCTTATGACTGTTCAGCTCTTCACTGGAAGTTGTCCTCCAAGAGTTTGTCACTATACTGAAGAGGGAAATACCTCAAAATTCGTGAGCAGATAAAAAATTCAATTAGCTATAAACTGACTTGCATGGTCTTCCATTTGCTGTCTTTCAAAAGACAAAGCACATGTGCCCACTTCTTGACTGTAAAGTGCTATGCAGTGCAGTAACTGCTGGTTCAGTTCCAATTCTCACAAGTTCATTAGGAATGTTCTGTGTCATCTTATATGATTTTCTCTAGACGATAGACTCTTTGAGCACTCAGTCTTGTTTTCTGAGCTTCAGAACTGGTATGCAGCTCTTGCATTTTGTGGTTTTATTAGAGGATGGGGACAATCACATTATTTCTCTGTTTGAAATTATTTATCTTCATTTCTCAGGAACGTGAATTGGAGCTGCAGAAGGAACAGAGAAGGCAGGAAGAAAATGACAAATTGCGCCAGGAATTTGCTCAGCATGCTAATGCTTTCCACCAGTGGATTCAGGAGACCAGGTATATTTTGTCTTCCCCAGGAGCTGCCCTTAGATAATTCCTCAGCTACTATTTGTACCCATCCTACATCTGTCAAAGTTGTAAATGTCTCCTGCTGAAAAGCAGCTATTCAGGACTTGTTCATTTCCTGCAGGGATTTGAGGGAGGCTGTTAGCCACAGGGAGAAGCCCAGAAATGGCAGCCTTTAAAAATGCTTCTGCTTCTCAACTTTTTTCCTGCGATAATTCCAGTTATCCAGGCTTTTAGTTTGCAGCACAGCTGAGGGAGGATGGAACAAACACATGGAAGCAGAATGGGTGAAGTGCCCATGGAGTTTCTGTTAATGCTCCTTTTGTGTTGAACAGTTTATTAGAGATCTCACTAGAATCTCAACAGAGAAAGAAATTGTGAAAAAAGCTTTAAGACTACTTTGTAATCACTCCCTGGGGTACTGTCTAACAATACCCTTGCCTAGGGAGAGTAAAGATTTTACTGTTAGACAAGAAAGTCTCAAGGTTGAGGATTGCAATGGACGTGTTTCTAGAACACAGGTAACTGTGCTCAGACAGTGCTGTCAGCCAAGTCTGATGCATTCTTGTTCAGAGAAGGTGAGTTCTGTTTTCATGTAACCCTGTGATTCTTTGTCTCTGTGTGTTTACAAATAGTTCTTTATCTGTCTTCATGAAATAATGAAATATAAGTAAGATTTTTAACTTTTTGATACTTGCTTCCCAACCAAATCTCTGCCCATCTCTGCCTTGTCTCTGTCCTGCTGCCTGATGTTTGGATCTTCACATTCCACAGGACTTACCTGCTAGATGGGTTAGTATTGAATTTTTTATTGTTAAAAATTTGGTGATGTGTTCTGGTCTGTCTGTGTATTTTCTTCTGTCACTACATTGCTTGTGAAAGCTGTACTGAAACCCTTTTATTTGGAAAGAGCAATCTGTGGCTGCAGTGCAGAGACAGAAAAGGAGATTCTGGAGTAGATTAAGTAGATTAACTGTAATAATTTCCTAACCAAAGGCAGAAGAAATAATTAATGGGCAGCCACTGACATACTATGGAAGTCCTAACTCATATTTATGCTCTCTGAGGGCTTGCACAAGAAAAGGCTCTTAGCTCTGTGAGGTATGGGAGTACATAGAACAGTCTGCCTGCAGCAGACAGCTGATGTTCTGGTTTCCCAGCATTCAGAGACATAGTGAAATAAACTTTTCCATTATAACAGTTCTCAGAACAATTAAAGCCCTCAAGTATTGACTGGTTTTGGTGAGGAGGGAGGAGGATTTCTATAAACTGAAATTATGTGTCCTCAAACTCCATAGAACACAAACACAAAGTGTACTTATCTGCTACATAACTGTGCCCCACAGAGATCATATTCTTGACAGGACAAACCAAACCTTCCAACATGAACCCATGGGCTTGTCTGGCTTTTGCCTGCAGTTTTAAGTCCTCTTTGCATTCATGGGGATAGCTCCTGATAAGGATCCATGCTGGTCATTTGTCAGGAAGGGGAAATAGTAAAATCCTTTTAAATGTCTTCAGACTGCCAAAACCTCTGAGAGTGTGTCTGTCCATTTAAATTTCTTCACTATTAAAAATCTGCGGCACAATGGGAGCTTTGTAATGAGACATAATGTAAAATGCTAACAACCCATGTGTGGGCCTGGTGCAGAGCCCTGTGTGTCAGCCCTGTGTAAAGTGCTGGGGAGGAGGCAGGGGCCTTTCTGGTGAAGAGAGAAGCTTTTCATAATAAAAGGGTGGAATCTTTGCAGATAACTGTGCTTCCTATTTGCTCTCTAATGATCACAGTGTCTAGTGTTCTCATGTTTCTGCCAGCTAAAAATAATTTGCTCCATTATTTGTTGTACAGTTTAATGGAACAGAGCAGATTTTCCTGGAACGGATGCTGAATTCTCTGCTCCTTTATAAAGCAGTGTTGTAGATTAGTTCTGGTATCCAAGAACGAGTGAACAGAAAGGAGCCATTTACTAAAAGATGTAGGGTCAGAGTTCGAGATCACCATGCCAGGCTCTTTTGTTGAACAAATTACCCGAAGGCTGCTGATATGCCAGGCAGAGATGGTCCTTAATTCTGCATGGATAGATTAAAAGCCCAGATTTAGCTCAGAGAGCTATTGGCTGTGCTTAACCTTCCTTGGCAGGAGGGGAGGGCAGAGCTTCAGTAAAGTTTCAAGATGAATTGCTGTGTGTACACCTTGCTTTTCAGCCTGTCATAGCTGCTTGTGTGTGCCTGGCACTGCCTGGAGGAGGTTTTCTTTGAGGAGGGGAGGAAGAATAATTTGGAATTTCAGAAGAATTCCTTTAAAAAAACCTGTCGAGGAGTTAATTGCAGGACTTCAGTTAGTCTCTTAGTGATACTCACTTTTTTATGACTTAGTGAAAAAAAATTATTCAAATGCTGGTTGAACATACACACAAAAAGTCTGTTACTATTTTCATCTAAGTATTTGCTTTTGTTTGCTGTAAGGTGGTGCTGGCTTGAAGTGTGGCTCCACTGCAGTGGCCGTGTTTGGGTGTGTTCTTTCCTCTGTTCTTTCTTTCTTCCTTTTTGGAATTTACTTGGTTTCTTTTCTTTGACTAGCATAGCATATCGTCGTGTCATTCGTGTCTATCAGTATGAAGTTGGGGATGATCTATCTGGAAGGTTTTTTCCTCTTTATTTTCTTACCTCACTTTGGTTTTCAAATGCACTCTTTAATTCCAAGGCTCGCTTTCTTTCCAACTAACTTTCACAGCTTAGAGGTGCTTGGAGGTTGGTTTCCTTGTTGCCTCTTTCCATGGTTGGTTCCCAGCTTCCTGCTCAGGGTTCAGGGCATTTGCTTCATCTTTAGCCATGCACTGAACCTGAGCCTTAACCTTGTGGTGAGATACACTCAGATGTTTGGTGCTTTTTTATTGCTACAGAACGATTAGCACTTGAAATCCCTTTCTCTAGAAGCTCAAATGTGTGTAGGGAGGATAGATTTCAGTGCGGGTGAGAACTCAAGTTTTACTTAAGATACTAGGAAGTTTTAGGAATTTAAATACCACATAGGAGAGGACAGCTGACCTGCCCAGTGTTCAGCACAGGTCATTGGTTATGAACTGTCACCATGCCTGTTGGAAGGACCAGAGGTTCTTCAGCACTGCTGCTTAAAGGTTGTTTAGGATCTGGGGGAGAAAAGCAGAATCCAGAGACCTTTGGGACCTGGTCCATGTGAAGTAGCTCTTGGAGACCATCACTGCAGGGTGATCTTCATAAGCCTGGAGTGGAGCTGCAGTGCACCAAGAAGCTCAGTATGGAAATCAGACCAAGAGGAGTGGCTGTGCCTCAGTTTCTCTGGGCACAGGATGGGAGAGGTGGGGCAGGAAAGGCAATTGTCCACCAACCACTGCTGGGTAGGAGAGGTCTGTAGTTTCAGCAGAACTTAGGCCAGGTTAAATTACTTTTAACCCAAACCAGTAGCTTTCAAGGTCTTTTTTCCCCCATTTTATCCCTGTGTAACACACCTCTATAGAGCTCCTGTAGGTTACTGGCAAATACAGCCCATCTCCAGCAGATCACCTGTAGTTGGTGTGTGTGTTTGTGTGTGTGTGCTGGGCACAGTGGGGTGGGACTGCACTAAGTCTCTAATTTCATGAGGTCCAGTAAAGTTGGTGCTTTGGATCTGGCATGAAGTGTGTCTGCTGATCATGTTGCCTTTTGAATGGGGCTAGAAATTAACTATATAAAGAAATAAGAATCAAACAAGATGTACATGTGTCAGTCTGAAATAGGATGAGTCAACAAACAACATACAAAAAGTTAATATTTACCGGAGAATAATATTGCTGTAAGGATTTGTAATTTCAAGGAAGAACTGTTAATTTCAAGCCCCACCTGCTTTTTTTTTTTTTTTTTTAATGGGGTAAGTGCTCTTTCTCACTGTGATTCTGTGTTTAGGTCTTGTATGGTGGAGGAATCAGGAACACTGGAATCCCAGTTGGAAGCTACTAAAGTAAGTAGTGCTTGCCTATTGGTAAAACACCTTTCCCATCTGATAACTTGGGAACACAGGGTGGGATTGGAAAATGCATGTGATTATATGGTAAAATCATAATTGATTTTACACGTTTTGAGTACTGAAGAGACCTTAGGGATTACATTTTGATGTCTGATAGCTACTTGTATTACAAGGCATTAAACAACACTGATGTAATTTTCCTTTTTGTTCTTTTTTTTTCTAAATGAGCATGGTAGGGCAGAGAGGATTTGGTATTTTTAGCATGTTTTGGAGGATTTATTTTTTTTTGTCTGAAGAACTGGTTTCCAAAAGCTGTTCATTTCCTACAGTGTGCATGAAGAAGAACATTGTCTTGAATACTGTTTTACAAATCCCAGTAAATGTATACATAACCCTAGCAGGAAAAAAAAAAAAAAAAAGTATAGCCTTCCTCTCCTGCCAGCCTGTGTACTAACTTTTTAAGGTTGTTTTTTGTGGGTTTTTTTAGTTTGGGGGTTTTTTTTGCACTTCCTGATTTTCTCCTCTGCTTCCTAACAGCGCAAGCACCAGGAGATCCGAGCTATGAGGAGTCAGCTGAAGAAGATTGAGGACCTTGGAGCAGCCATGGAAGAGGCACTTATCCTGGACAACAAATACACAGAACACAGCACCGTGGGGCTGGCACAGCAGTGGGACCAACTTGACCAGCTGGGGATGAGAATGCAGCACAACTTGGAGCAGCAGATTCAGGCTCGGTATTGCAGTGTAAAGGGTGTGGAATGTGAGGGATGAAAAACAGGAGACACTGCTGCTGGTGTCTGACAACAGTCCTGGCACAGTCTGTGCTAAGGAGTCTCTCCTGTGCTCTGCCCAGGGGGTGCAGTGAGCTTGTAAATCCCCCCCACCTCCTGGTCCTCTTCAGAGGGATGAAGTGAACAGGTTTGGGAACAGTTCCTGTCGGTCATTAGCAATGATGAGATCTTAGAGGAATCAATTTATTCTCTTGAGCTGTGGTGCTGTGTTGTTTGCTCATTTGTCCTCACTTTCTGATGGAGACACTGGCTTGGGGCAGATGGACTCCAGCAGAGTTCTGCAGTGTTCATGAGCTTTGCTTCTTCCTTTCTAGAAACACAACTGGAGTCACCGAGGAGGCCCTGAAGGAGTTCAGCATGATGTTCAAGTGAGTCAAAGGGAAAACATGCCAGAGGAATGCTCCTGAGATATTTTTGGCACGTGGATGGCTCCTGTTCACAGGACTCTTATCTGGCTGATCTGTTTGTAGCTCCTTTGTTCTCTGCCCAATTTTGTACTGAGCTGCTCTGATTTCTGCCAGATGGCAGGAGCCTCTGCAGACACCCGGGTGCAGCCACAGCCACCCAAGAGCCTCTCCTGGGCACACTCACTGGTGGGCACAGTGGTGTAGGAGCCAGAAGTGCCAGTGCATTCCAGATGGGAATGTAACCATTTTTCAATACTTTTAAAGCAAAGTAAAGAATTTGTTCTTTTATTTTTTATGTTTGTTAAAACTATTTATTGAATCAAGCTCATTTGTCCAGAATAATGGGCTAGTTAGAATGTTTCAGTTTTCAGCCCACTTCAGAGCTTTCAGTACTCAACAACTGACACTTGAAAACGAGTTTTGTTTTTATGTTTTTAGGCACTTTGACAAGGACAAATCTGGACGACTTAATCACCAGGAGTTTAAGTCTTGCTTGCGCTCTCTCGGCTACGACCTGCCTATGGTTGAGGAAGGAGAACCAGACCCAGAGTTTGAGTCCATTCTTGACACTGTAGATCCCAACAGGTATGTCATTCCACCTTTTTATATTGCAAAATAGTGTGCCAGTATCCTTGGGGTGTTGGCTGGGAGGTTTCTCACAGTCCTGAGATCTGTAAACGAGTGTTTAGGAAGGTAAGACTGATACTTGTGAAGTTTGTTTTAGAAGGTGATCTGGTGGTGACAGTTTTTCCTGCATTAAGACTTCCCTCCCTCCCAGAAAAGTTAAAGCCCCTCTCAGGTGGCTGGTCTGGGGCTGGACAGCTGTGCTGACAGGCTGTGTGTGTCTTCCTGGCAGGGATGGACACGTCTCACTGCAGGAGTACATGGCCTTCATGATCAGCAGAGAAACGGAGAACGTGAAATCCAGCGAGGAGATTGAGAGTGCTTTCCGTGCCCTCAGCTCTGAGGGGAAGCCCTATGTGACCAAGGAGGAGCTCTACCAAGTGAGTACTGGCTGTGGCCCCCACCAGGGAGGGACAGACAGAGGGGTTCTTTTAATAGATTTGTAACACCTATTAGTCTAATAGACTGGCACTAGTAACTTGGAGATTCGTCACTAGTTGAGTGAGTTCTGAACCTGCCAGGGGATCCAGAAAAGATGTTAACAGCCCCACCCAGTTGCTTTCTTGGTTCTGTAGAGAAGGAAAAACTTTAAGGGCCAAAGAACTACTCGAGGTGGAGTAAAAGAGGAGTTATTCAAAGGCCTGGCATGGGGCTGCATGTCCTGTGTTTGTCCTCAGGAACTCATGCTTTCTTTTAATCATTTGTGAGATTAGAGGGAGATGTTTCTCCAGACAGCAATTCAAACAAGAAACTTAAGCCTAAGAGTAGAAAGTAGGAACACCTCCTCCCTCTCATGGCCCTGCCAAGACAGCAAGTTTTTCCTGTCTGAATCCCACCATCTGGCAGAGAAATAAAGAGGTTGCACTGCTTCCTCGTATCGGTTACCTGTTCTGTCTTCTTATTGGTGAGAAGACTCAGGTCAGACCCTGACTAAACCCTCAACCAAATCTCCTGAACAGGCAGAAGGGTTCTGCTGCTCTGGCTTCTGCCCCGAGCTGTGCACCCCTGGGAACAGGGAGGGTGGTGGTAAATGCCTCATGGGCAGCCTCAGCCAGCCCATCTCCACCCCCACTCTGTCTCTCTTTCAGAACCTGACCCGGGAACAAGCAGATTACTGCATTTCTCACATGAAGCCCTACATGGATGGCAAGGGCAGAGAACTTCCTTCTGCCTATGACTACATAGAATTTACACGTTCACTCTTTGTGAATTGATCTCAAACACTAGTACCAAAAGATGCAAGGAACATGCTCACGTTTGCTGACTATAGCTCTGCATGTCTCTCTCTCTCTCTCTCTCTCTCTCTTTGTGCTCTTCAATAATCAATGTTGTAACCTTAAACTGCTTAGTGTAAAACTCCTAGGGAAAACAAACATATTGCAGTGTGCTTCAATAAAAGTTACTGGTTGAACCACATCATCTTGTGTTTAATGGTGAAATGCAAATTTAACTGTTATGTGGATGAAACTCCAGCTGTTGTGGTTACCTGTGTTTTACAGGCCAGCACTGTGTAAGAGGTGAGTGGACAACTTCTCTTGGGAGTCACAGCAGTAACAAGCTTCAGGCAGCTGGTTGTGTTTCCCCTCAGTCCATGCTCTCACTAGCCAGCTGCTCCAGATGGGTCATTTCCCTGGGTCCCTGCTCAGTGAAGTCAGAACTCAGCTGCCAGATTCTGACTGTACCAGCAGCATCCCCTGCTGCCAACAGCTGAGTTTGCTTGATGTTAAATTCTAGACAGTACACAGGGCATTCACCCACCACCTGCTTCATGGACACAGCAGGCTTCTGTGAGCTCTTTGCAAAGTCAAACAGGTGCACATCTCCTGTAAAATTGGAAAAAAAAATTAAAAAACATTGGAGTTTTATAGCAGGGAAGTTTGGATTTAACAGCAGATGAGTATCTGCTTAGTTTAGAATTTAGGAGTTGTTCTTGGTTAACCTGTTTCCCTTCCCCTCTCATGGTGTCTAGGCTGTGATATCACTGCAAGACAGTGCAGATTTATTCTGCTGGCAGAGAACTGAAACCAGCTTGCAAAATTCTGTGAAATCCCCAGTCCTTAAGTCAAAAAATGTTGGAACAGTTTTGTGAGGGAAATGTTCTAAATCACTGGCTCTGTCAAACACAAGAAAGCTGGCTGTAAGTTTTAGCCCCAGTACTCTTTGCCAGCCCTGTGAATGGCTGTGGCAGCAGAAGTGAAGGTGTCATCAACAGTGAAAAATAACTGACTGAAGTCATCTTGCTAGTTAGAAATGACTCCATTATACTAATTGCAGACTACAAACAATAGTCCCAGTTCTCTGCTTGTGGGAAACACTAATCCATACAGCTGACTTGTACTAATTAGTACCTACTACAATCTTAATTTTATGTCTAAGAATAGGCACCTGCAGTTACTTGCCTTCCCCAGATGCAGCTGCGAAGACCAGCGGTCGAACTGGAGACCAGCGTACACAGAAGAGATATTTCTTTGACAGCTGAAGAGAAACAAGGGGTTGTGTTTGCAGCATGGAGTGCAGGTGAACTTGTCCATCAGTCCCACAGCTCAGAAAAAGGTTCCTGGGGGAGAGAGGAAACCAGAAACAACTTATTTTGGCTTTATTGCTAAAGAAACAGAACAAAAATCAGTCAAAGAGCCCAACCTTGGCCAGTATTGCTGCTTTGCAGAGGTCTGAATTTGTTTCCTAAAGCAGCAATTTCCAGGCTGTCCTCTTAGAGGGACAGCTTTGTTACTGCCCTCAATTAAGTTTAATGAGGGCTGGTGTTGTCTACTGAGTACTGCTGGTGGGTGGTGGCTCAGGGATGCCTGAGAACTGCTGATCTAAAGACAAGCTTTGTTCGGGTTGTGTTTGTCTCATGCAAATTAAATGCAAACCTGGGCTGTCAGCATGTTTCACAGAAACATGGCTTGGGGCCTCTCCCTGGATGGTGGGTAAATACTGGCAGAGATGGGAGCTTAGAATTTAAATTCAGGCAGCTACTAGTGATGAGCTGATCACTGATAAATACGTGACTTTTTCAAGTCCTCCCCTTGTCTTTAAATTGCTCTTTAATATTAATATCTAGGATGATCTAAGGAAGGTGTTTATGTTCTGTGCTGGCCTGACTACAAAGGCTATTTTGTGTTACTCAGGTTGTGCCCACACTGTATTTGAGGGGGCAGCTTCACCGGAGCCAATGTACATTGTTTCTCCTACAACAGGAAGTTACTTGATCCAGTTCCCAATGCCAAGTCACCCCCTTTTGGAACTTGCTCACACACACACAACCCTCCCCCCACCAGCACCTTTTGAAAAATGCACTGCCAGAGCCAGGCAGTCACTGGTGTCCAACCTGCAGCACTGGTGTGGATGCACAGCACTTGCCTGTGGAAGGGCGAGCAGCTGACAGAGTACACAGGCCCAGCGTGGGGGGAGAAGGAAAGTTCTGCTGGTGCCCGGAGAGGAACGGAACCGCCTGCGCGGTGCAGAGCCGGCGTCTCGGCTGCAGTGGAGCACTTGAGGGGGCAGCCACCTTCCACACCCACAATGAACACGCGAGGATCGAAGTGGGAAAAAGAGAGCGAGGTCACACCCACAGCTGCCTCTCCCTGGGGGAACTGTGAGGAGAAGAGACAGAGCTGGTGTAAGAGCTGGGTTCTCCAGGGAAACACGTGTGGTTACAGCAGCAGGAAGCAGCCTGCCAGGGAGACAGCCAGCTGGTCACCCAACAGCCTGCACCAGCTCTGATGTTTGTAGCACTGCTCAGCTTCTGCAGCATCCTCCTACACAGGCATTATTTTAGTATTGCTATAAGCAAGTTCTTTTCCCTCTCAGCAGCTTCTCTGTAGAGGACAGCAAAACCTTGGCTCTTGCCAGTCTTCAAGGAGTAATTTCAGAATGGAAAGGGAGATGAAGGGGGAGAACTGCTGAACTCACCTTCTTCAGCCGAGTGCTGTGAGGGATCTGCTGAGCCACCATGGCAAACCCTTCAGCCAAGCCGAGCCAACCATCCCGCTCCTCCTTCCACACCAGGAGCTTCCCATCTGTTGACACGCTCAGCAACTGGGGGTGGTTCCTGTACTTGCTGTCAGGTAACCAGTGAACCTGTCCCAAGTGATGAGGGGGACTGTCAGCCTGCAGTCCCCTAACCCACCAAGACTGCACAGGAGCAGAGCCAGGCAGCAGCCAGTGGTCTTGGTGCCAAACCAACTTCTGCTGGGAGCTGGCACAGAGACACACATGCCAGGAGAGAAAATGAAAGCATGCAGCTTTAAACATCCAACTAAGGATTGGTGATACTTTGCTTAGATTTTTAAGCCACCACAAGTATTGTCAGCTGCATCTGTATCAATAAGCAGTGACAGCCTGGGAACAGGCCTGCTCTTCATGTATCCTGAACAGAAAGGAGTTTTTTTACACAGTGAGGATCTAGTTCAGCAAATGCCTGTTCAGTAGCTGTATCTGGGCAAGACCAGCCAACTACAAGAGAAAATAACTGCAAAATGTAGTGGCCTGTCTGAGAGTTTCAGGTAAAGCACCAGTAAGGTTTATAGGAACTGAAAACAGATACAGAGCAATGTCAGCTCTTGCCTCTGTCTGCTGGAGATGTTCTGTTACCTGATAGACTGGATCAGTGTGAGTGTCATCTGTCATCCCTGTCCTCCAGATCACAGGGTCTTCCCTTCTGCTGGTATCCCATACCACCAGCTCCCCACTGAACAGGCCACCTGAACAGGCAAAGATAAAACATCTAAGGAGGTGCAACACCCTTACTTCTGAGAGAAACTTTGGACTGAGCTAAGAGAGAGAATATGATCCAAACTGAAGAAATTTCATATGGATCTAAGAGCAACCTACCAGCTATCAGTGAAGGCTGGGAGGGGTGGAAAGCCAGGCACATGACAGAACTGGGAACATCCACCACCAGGTCAGGGTGCTGAGGATTTAACCCTCTTCTGTCCAGATTCCAGGTACAAACATAAGACTTTTCTGTGCTCCAGTCCCCATCGTCCAACCTGGAGAGGAGAAAGTTACATCCTGCTTTGTCTGTTCTGCAAATCAACACAGCCCAGCTAGATTGCAATCCTGTTGTACACCTGCTGTGCTTGTTTGCCACAAATGCCTCATGGATTATTGTTCTGGGACACTAGAAGACACCTGCCACTCTTCCTTTGTTATTTCTTTTTGTTTCCTTCATCACATGCTTATCAAAGTGTTGTATTGTCTTACTAACACCACACTGCCTGATGAGATGTCCTGTCTTGCTACAAGGAGATGATATATCTGGAGGACAGAGATCAGTGGCTAAGACAGGAAGCAAATATGTTGAGCCTGACTTCTACTGCTTTTATTGTATGCTCTTGATTCTTCTGTTGGAAGAGATACAATCAAATAAAAGAAGCAAGTGTGCATGCAATGGATAGCTGAGCTGTGAAACTCCTTACTGATGCTGTAGAGGCTGAAAGCTTACAGAGACTGAGAGAGACTGCAAGTTTGTGGAAGGGAATTCTACCATAGGTAACCACAGACACAGAAACCACATTCTAATCTGAAAACAGCTGTAGACTGGGAGAGCAGAAGGGGCAAGTAACAGACAGGTTTGCCCTGTTTTACTCCTCCCTATGCACTCACTCGTGGATCCCCTTTTTGCTGGGGCTTTTAATCTAAGGAAAGGATAGTGGAAGGAAAGGAGTAAGGGCAGCAGGAGGGCACTGAAAGGAGAGGTTGCTGTACACATTAATTGGATTAGGTGAAAGTTTTGTTGAACCCTCAGTTCAGAAACTCTTAGGTGTTTGTTAGCACATGTCCATGGCATTGGGTGCAGGTGTGAGCGGGTGCCAGGTTCATCTGGGGTGCTAAGAGACCACATGAAAACAACAAGATCTTTGACTGAGATAAGCACATACTTTCAAACCTCACCCACATATATTTTGCAAGTACATCTGCTCTTTACATTTTCTTCCCAAACAGATTCTATCTAGAAACAAATCAGTAAGAGTATATATATATCCATGTTCAGGGCAAGGGGGGAAAGTAAAAGAAATAAAAGCCATAATTTAAGACTGCCCCAAGATGTCCTTTGGATTATTTAACTTGTGTAAGGTACTACTGCAAAGAAAGTGAACACACCTAAACCTCAGGTCACTCTGAGATGTCACATCCCCCTCAGCTGGGCTCTCCATCCCTTCAGACACTCACCTGCCATAGGAACAAGCCACAACGGACCCGGTGGCATTCCAGGAGACACCAGTCACCTGCAGGTTGTGACCCTGAGCCTCTGGGTAGGACAGTGTGTGCAGACATGACACCTGGAAGGGAGGGGATTCAAGCACTGAAGCAATCTCTGAATGCAGTGAAATGAGATCTGTGCATGCCCCTGCAGAGCATCCTCTGGTTACAGAGCAGGCTTCCCCCCTGAACAATATGTGTGAAAAATTGAATTCCTGTGGGGGCAAAACCCAAAGAAAATGACCCAGTCAAAACCAGTGTGGCTTCATCATCACCTCTCCCAGGCTGCACACTTTGGGGGCTGCATGACAGCTCTGGAAGGCTGTGCTGTGAGGATTTACAACAGCTCCCCAGCTATGAGTCTAGCACTCACTAAGTTCTATAAGCAATGGTCTGAAAATGCCTGTACCAACACTGACTGACACAAACTGCTTCTACTCTTGAGCACTGCACACTAAACAAATGCAGTCTCAGTCAGGAGAACTGCTGAGTTGCTTTCTGCAACTGTTCCTAGGTAACTGTTGCTCTGGCATGTTCTAAAGGGGCTGCTATTGGAAACTGAAGAGAAGCCTACAACATGCTGGCTTCCTTCTCACACAGCTGCTGCAACAGTCACCAGCAGGAAGAACAGTTTGACTGAGCCCAGGCCACAAGGAAGGGAGAAAGCTGAAGAAAACAGCAGCTTATTTCTAATTATTATAATGTGGCAAGATCACAGCAGCAAAAAACAGAACTAACAAGTCAGAGCTGCTGCAAGCTACAAGCAGCTCTGCTTGGATAAAGAGAAGTAGCTGAATTCTGTCAACTTACTGTTTCATTCTGATCTGTCCAGTTCACTTCAAAGCCATAAAAGGCACGGCTCTTTGAGTTCTTTTTTAGCTCTTTGATAACAGCATCCTCCACTCTCTGAAGGAATGACAGAAGGCTTGGGTAATCTACTTGGACTTCTTGCTGGAAGTCTTGGACAGCATCTTGACTTTGATCTGTCTGCACACTGGCATCTCGGTTACTGTAAGACTGTACTGCAATTTCTGCTGTTGAAATTCTCCCAGTCTGGCAGCTTTTCTAATGAAAAGAAAAAAACCAAACAGACACTCTATAGAAAAAGTAGAAAACAGAAAAAAGGAGAGTACTGCATAAAAATACTCAAAGTATCTTCCCCTTTTTGACATTTCATAGAGATACTCAAGCACATTTGCACCTCTATAGTTCACGATTAAAAGCAGGTGCCAGAGATGTGTGACCTTCACACGATCTGACAGAGAGATGCCTGAATGCCTGTGGAACAGAGGCCATGTGCTCTACGGGACTGAATGGGGATGAGAGAACTCAAAACCCGCAGAGAGCCTCCAGAGGACACAACAAACACCGAAGGCCCTGATAAGCACAGCATTATCAGCTTTCAAACCTTTTGTGGCAGCTGCACGTGTGTATCTTTGCCAATCTGTACAGGTGACCTGAATTAGCAACACACCGCAGAGGGGCAAAGCCGGCAGCGGGTGGGCCCGAGGTGCAGGTGTCTGACATCTCGTTCAGCCCCGGGGGCAGGGCACGGGCAGGAATACAAACACTTTACGGGAAAGTTCTCGATACCGGACAGCCCTGAAGCAGCAAGAGCCTGAGGGAGGTTCAGCGACGGGCACGGAGGAGAGAAGTCGGGGCCTGGCCGCCCCCGAGGGCCTCCCTCTGAGGGAGGGGGTATAAGAGCGCGGAGGGAAGGCAAGGCAAGGCCCCGGGGGCTGCCTGAGGGCTCTCACCGCCTCGCAGTGCGCGCTCCGAGCGCTCCTCCACACTGACTCCACGTCGGCGCCGGGCACCAACCCGTCCGCGAACATGGCGGCGAACGGGGGCCGCAGACAGAGCTCCCACCACCGGCTCCGCGGGTTCCCATGGAAACGGGCGAGGCGCTGTGGGATGACGTCACCCGAGCGACGAGGCCGCCGGGCTGCGTGCGGTAAAGGGAGCCGGGCGGGTGCCATGTTGGGGAAGGGCACGGAGCGTCCGTGTGGGAGGGGGGTGTGCGCCCGCCTCGGCGTTTGTGTTGATTCCCTAGGTCCGGTGGGGGCTTCTCCTTCCTCCTGGGCCGCCCCAGCCGTGCCGGCACTGGGCCCCCGCCGGTCCCGCCGTGCAGCCGGGGTACAAGAGGCAGCCCAGGCGGGAGGGCACAGAGGCTGCCAGGAGTTAAGATGGCGCCGGGGTGGTGGGGGGGGCTGCGGCGGGAGCCGAGGGGCGGGGAGAGCCGCATTGTGCTGGGAAAGGATTTTTGAGGAGAAATCCGATATTCGGCGTCTGGCGGCGCGAAACTCCCGCAGCGCGCAGCGGTGCCGGTTTCGTGCCCTGCGGGTGTTCCCCGCCGAATGCCGCTGAGGTGCGGCGGAGAAACCGGGCTGGGCTGTGGAGGAAACTTCCAGCCTCCGGGAGAGGAATGATTCCTAAGGGTTGAAACCCAACTGAAGGACTCCGGTTCGGCTGGCGCACACGGCCCGGGCTGGGGCTGGGGCTGAGGGAGGGGAGTCAGCTCCCAGCCTGTGTGTGAAGCCTGGAGGCTATTTTCAATTTCCTTGCTTTTTCCATTCGTTGGTTTTGATGAGGGAATGCTGGTAATTTGTACCGTGGGTGAATTACTGTTTAACTGCGCTCTGAGCTCGCTGCCTGCCCCCTGAGCTGCTCTCTTAACCTGGTACAACATCTGGCGTCGGTGTGGGCACAGCTGGATCACAGCGTGCTGCTTGTGCCTGCAGAAATGCTGACTGTTGTCACAGCTTCCTTAAGTAATTCTTTCTACCCAGGTACGAGTGTGCTTATAGGTTTTTCTCTTAATTGTAACTCTGTTGGAACAACCGAACGATGAGCACACGGACTAAATTTAGCCCTGGTATGAGCAGGCAGACAGGCACCGACTTCAGCAGAGTTATTTGTGCTGCTGCTGGGAAGGAGCCTGGGCTGTGTGTAAAGATTACAGGAGACAGAGTCTGCCCTTGTCAGGACAGCTGTAGTGCCCCTTTAGCACATGTGAATCCGTTTATGTCAGAGCAAACGCAACGGTTCTGAGGAATTTAAATTAATTTTAAAATAATAGCCAATGAAATAGGATTTCCTAGAACTCCAGACAAAGAACTATGAAAGCCATTTTATAGTGAAACTGAAGCAGAGGTTAAGTGGCACCTCCTCCAAAAGCAAGGAAAAAATCCCAATGGAACTGAAGCCTCCAGAGTTCAAATCCTGTCCTGTGTATCTGCAGTGAGTCTTCCCTTGGTTTGTGTGGACTTTGAGATTCTCCATGGAAAATCGAAGACCATAAATGCATTCTTGGTTTGGAGTGATGGTCCTTTGAGCACTGTAGTCTTATCACTGATCAGCAAAGGAGTTAATCTGAATTTCCAGAAGATCAGCATCTCCTGCACTGGTTGCTGTGGAAGCTCTACCCCTGGCAGTAGCAGGTAGCTTTCCAGGGACAGGTGACAAGTCTGACTGCTTGCATAGTCCACTTCTCTTGTAGAGAGCCCTTGGCACCTGCTTTTGATGACTACTGTATGACACTAATGGACTAGGTGGACCATCGGCTTGATCAAGACGGGTATTTTTTTTAATGTCCTTTTTTTGTGGTATGTCTTCTTTTTTAATTGGGTCAAGTGTCAGGATACTTAATGATAAAATATACTCTGCTGTCCTTTTTTATGAATTTTAACACAAGTGAAACATCTCAAAAGCTACGCTGTAGAAGTCTCCTTTGGATTTTCAACCAGGTGTCTGTAGCCATAGGTTTGAGGCTCCTTTACCATCTTTCTTTCTTGTTCAGCTTTCTGTTTCCACCTTGTTTTAAGCATCCATTTACAAGGCAGCTTTAAAAGACGTAAGAGTATTGGAAACAATGCACTGGTTTTGTCACAGCAGGGCTCCAGTCCCTTCTCTGGAGGACATACTTGGTGTTTTGCCTCAGTGTATTCGTTCAAGAATTCAACCGCTATATCGTAAAACAGTGCTCTGCTGCTATTATTGGTGAAATCCTAGTACAGCACTTACTGGGAAATGCTCATTTTCTAAGAGATCAGCTTGAAGATGAGAAACAGTGACAAGAAAATGTCCCTTAATGAGAGTAATAAATATATTTTCTCTTCAAATTAAACCACCTTATTAAAAAGTGCATAGAGCGAGCGTTGTTGAATTAGGTTTTCTACTGCAAATAGTTAAATGCAGAAATTAGGGAGATTTTTTTAGTCTCAATTTACTTTGTGTTGAATAACTGATCCTAAATATTTGAACCCAATAGCTGAGTGTTTTTTTTAAGAAGTTCTTAACATTTAAGATTTATCATTATAAATAGATGATTGTAAGTCCTCACTAAATTAACTTTAATTGTTATGATTAGAACTGCCAAGGAATATTACTGTTTGGTAGTAGAGTAAATATCAGAAGTGTGAATTTATATACAGACTGAATCATAAGGAAAATGCTAAGTGCAAACTGCAGTTTAAAAACTTTAAACAACTTGTCAGAGAGAATTTAAGGAGAAAAGTTTGTGGGTTTTTTGAGATGGCAAAATGAGGTAAGAAAACCAGAATTTAAATAAGTGAAACAATCAAGAATTAACAATTTTCTCAGCAAGCTATAAGTAAAGTTACACATTTTGTGTAATGTAGGTGCATGCCTGGACCTTCTTCCCTGGGGATGAGGAAGGAGCTGGCAGCTCCAGAAGATGACTGTTCTAAGTAATTTCAGTTCAGTCCTTCTCTATTCCAAGATCTCTGATTTGCTTGGATTTCAATATATCAACAGTATTTTAAAAAAATCATATCTTGCATTTTCTTTCTGGCATGGCAGTATTAGATGCACAAATATTTTTGATTTGAAATCATAACACTACATAGAAAATAAGGTAAAATCAGGGATAATTGGGGGAGGGTTGTTACTAGCCTGAGGCTACCCAAGGGTCTCTTTGAGTGGCTCTCATCATTATGGTGCTGAGCTGTGCTTTTTCTTCTTTGTGTTTCCTGAGACAAAATACTAGTAAGTTTTCCCTTTCAGATAATGGAGCAAATCAGCATCAGAAAACTGACTAAAGAGAAAGCACTGTGATACAATGCACTGGGGGAGAAATGATCAGGAAAAAAAAAAAGAATGAGATGTAGCAATAAGCATGCACACTGGGGGTATGATTTCCATGACCTGGAGCAAAATAAATAAGCTACATCTCAGTAAGAATTCATCCACTAGTGGGTGCAGTAGCTGCTCTCTATTTGTGATAAATGAAATAACTGAATTCTGCTGAGGCTCCAGAAAGCTGAAGCTACAGTCCCTACACAAACCAGAGAGATATAACTGAGTCTTCCCACTTTGCCCCTTTCCCCTGTTCACTCCAGAGAGGTGCAAGTAAGAATGAAGAAAGAAAAAAACAAGAATGGCAGTGAGAGAGGTCTTGGCACTTAGGCTGACAGTGAGGAGTTTACTGACTGATGTCTCTGTTCAGAAGAATGGAACTTTTAATATATTTTTTAATATAAACCAAAACAGAATACAGCAAACCAGAACTCTTCAAACAATGAAAAGTGTTTGTATCAAAGAAGCTTCACTCCAGAACCTGTTTCTCTCCCCAACTAGTATAGCCAGCAAGCCCTAATTTGTGTTTCTCTAATTGTTGTTTTCAAACCTGTGCACTACTGTATTGCCTAACATGACAAATTTGGTTTGGCTGAGGCCTCAGTATTTAACTGTATTTTAACCCACAGATCTAAGAGTGTGTTTGAACCACATTTTTGTGGACATAAGACACTTGTTGGGACAATACCAAATCAGTTTCTCCTATATTGTTTAGCTTTGAACTAGATCCTGAGTGTAATGTGCTTGAGAGTGAGGGGTTTTCACTACTGATACAGAAGTTAGTTTCATTGAGGCTTGGAGGTTTGCATTAAATAGAGAAATCCCTAGTGAAAAATACTACCCAAAAGGGAAATGACTGGAAAGCTCCTTACATCTGCAGTATTATTTAAAAGGACTTCTTTTGGTTCATTAGTTTGGTGTAGCTTGTTCCTGAAAGGTTTTAGTGACAGAAACACCCTATTGCACTACTGTAGGTTGTGGTTGTTCAAATGGAAGACTGAGAAGTAAGGAGTTGACTGAAGTGTGTTTATCCACAGTGTTACCTGGGATATTCCTCATTTCATACTTGGAATGTGCCACAAGCATTTTTTTTTTCCAAACCTGTGCAAGGCAGAGAATTGCTGGTGCCATTTTTAGAGAGGGAAGGTTTCAGGTGTAAGGTTTAGATGACTTGCCTTGGGAATCTGTGGCAGAAGCAAGAACAGGACCCAAGTTCCTAACTAGCTGAGTGGTGTTTCAACCATAACGTGGGTATCTTGTTTGTGTTAGAGATTTGAGATTTTAAAAAATCAGGTGTTCACACATTCCCTGAAATTGAAGAAAGGCAGCCACAGCTGTTCAGTGTTGAGAAAACAGCATCCATATAGCCAACTGGATGCTCGGTAGCTTATGTGGGTTCAGGTCCTTATGTAGACTCCATGTGTTGCCTCAAGCTGTGTGAATCCTCCAGTTATTGTTTCTCCAGTGCTATTTGTAAATGGCTCCTGCATCTTCTCTAATTTCTCACCTTCTTTTCCCTGTCTTTCCACCCAAATGTCCCTGCAAATGCTGTCTTTTTTGCTTTGAAAATTGTACTTTGTTTAGGCAGAAAATCCCTTGTCTCATTTCTGAAGTTCTGTTACACCTAGAGTCATAATATGTTATAAAAATAATCCATTTTCATTAAAATAATAGGTCTGTTATGGTTTGTAGAACTAATAGTTGGGGATCCTTATTAAATATTAAGGGTACAATTTCTTGCATTACACAGCCTTTGGCTCTCATATTCAATGATGCTCATATTCATATTCTCAATATTCATTCCTATATTGTTGATAATAAGACGAAGATTTTTAGTTAAGTGTAGCCAAAATGGGAAGGAGCCCAGAGAAAGCTTGCCTTGTCACGGGTGTCAGCAAGCTACCACCACAGGGGCACAAGGACACGGTGCTGAGGAGGGGGTGTGGGGAGTGAGTGGCAAGCAAGTGCTGGCACAGGGCCAATAGCCATGGCACATTGACAGAGGCATCTGTGGAAGGCTCAGGATCCTCATTCCTGGCTGCCCTGGTGCTCCCAACTCAGTGGCAGCTGGGAGCCTCTGCCTTGAACAGAGGCTTGATGCTGTCAGCAATCTCTCCCCTTTTAGAGGTGGAGGCCTCTAGGTCCTGCTGAGTTTGTGCCAGCATGCCCACCATCTGATCTCAGAAATAAAAGTACAATCTGGTATACCACTTTTAAAAGGTAGCTGACTCTGCTGTGCTGACAACATGGAAGAAAATACCGAGATCCCTTCAATTAATCCCATATTTGATAACCATGACTAAAAATGATTTACCTGTTCTATACCTCATCAACTCAGAGGATGTCTACAGTACCTCAAACAGTTGTTGGAATTTTAATTGATATGTATAAAGCAGCTGCCCATCTCAAAAAGCACTGCAGACAGGTATTACTCATCTGAAGAGAAGTGGCTACCCTTTGCAGAAGTGCTGCAAAAAAAGGTGGTTTGGAAATAAGTAGTTATATTCCACTCAGTACCATTTGAATTGTGCTTATGTAAAGCAGGCAAGCAGAATTTGCATGATAGTTCTCAACTGCTCTTCAGAAATCTATATATGTAATTTCAAGCATGCTACTTTAATTTCTTATACATTATTTCTATGGACACTGATCAATAAACACATCGTAGCTTTACTGGGGTATGGATATGGAATTTAAGAGTGGAGAATAAAATAATTTCCTACTGTGACATTAATAAAGTAGGAAAGATTTGCAAGGGCTCCTTTTATTGATGTAAATTTCACCTCTATTTAGAGAGTTTGCATATTGCCAGTTTAGAAAAATCATCTTACACTTTATGTGAAAGACACTTCTGAACTGGCAAATACAAATATCCCATTTTTATTGGTCTACTATCTCGAGCATAACAGGGACCCCAAAGAATCCCAGAGCATATTATACAAGCACAGACAGATAACTTTACAAAATCATGCACTGCTGAAGATTATCATCTTCCCAAATGCACACAGAAGATTAAGGAAGCAGAATATCTTGTATAGACAAATTGGATAGGTCAGTGTTTCAACTGCCACAGAAAATACAAAGTGATTTATAATGATCACTTTCTTTTCATCCCCTCTGCAAGATGGTACCTTTACCTTCCAGGAGAGAGACAGAATAGCAGTTTGTCAGAAACAACAGAATGAATCACCAATAGCACCCATTTGTGTAACTTTTTTTTTCTTTACTGTGTATGTAGGGTTCCCAACACAAGTACTGATGCCAGTCTAATTTTAAAAAAAAAAAAAAAAGAGAGAGAAACATGACAAAATGGGGCTGAAGAAGACATGAATGTGGCTCTCTGTGGCAAAGTGTAAAAGACAATTGCGCCAATTACATGCTGGTTTTGGAACTCCATGTAGCGTAAGTCTATTGAAATATATATTTGTGAGGGGGAGTGGTGGGGAGGGAGGATGCACTGGAATGAGGCCTGGAGCTGAAATGCTGTTGTAAAGGCAGGAGAAGGAAGGAGAGCTCTAAACTGGCTGCAATTTTCAAATTTAAATTAAAAAAATTTAAAAAAAGGTTTGGAAACATTTTAATGCCAAATTATGTGACACCTTTCATTCCTGTTTTTCATTTGTCCTTAGTTTTCCATTTAATTGATTCAAACTTTTCCTATTTATGCTACCAATTGTGGAAGCTGGGTTGACCAAAAGCATTTTTATTTTGCTCTATTGTAGCCTAACAAGCTCCTGCTTATGCATCAGCTTATATACCTTTAATGACACCCATATAACTGCAGCAGTACTAAAAAATAACCCCAGATTTCTTACCATCGGCAAGGCCTGAGAGAACTTGCTGCAGTGCTGGGATCTGACAGGAGGCAATTTATAAGGAATTAACTCTGACAGTCACTTTATACAGCTGATTTTCAAAGAGGTAGGCACTAAAGATGTGTTAATGAGGGTACTGAGGCTTCATAATTATATTAGCATCTCTTTGTTACTCTCTACAACAGTAGTGCCTGGTTGACATTTCAATAGGAGTCTGGTAGTATTCTTTGTTATTATTATCCAGGAGTACAGTTATACCTTAGCTCCCAGAGGGCAATGTTGCATATAAATGCCTCTGTGAATTGCCAGGGCCTTTGGATCTCAGCAAAAGCCCTTGAAGGAGACCCTGCTGGATACTGAATGGATGTCAGTAAAATTTCTCTAGTCTAGACTCTCTCTTCAGATATGGACTCTCTCCCCTTTTCATTTCTCCCTTCCCTCCCCCTCCCTTTCCACTGTGCTGGTCCTTCTCACAAGGCTTAAGAACAGGAATATCCAGCACATACTGAATATTGAGTTCCAAACCTTTAAAGGAAGGAATACTGACCTGAACAAAACTGTGAACAAACTAACTTGAAAACAGGGAATAGTGTCACATTCTTGAATTTTCAGTGCAATAAAACCAGTGGTGCCAGAAGGAATCCCAGAAGTGGTGAGTCAGATAATAGACATACAACTGTGGTGGGAGGGAAATGGTCTCTACTGTGTTTTACATTGCCGCCCTTTCTAAAGGCACATGAAATTATTTTCCAGTCATACCACTGCAAAAACAAACATGGAGTTTAAAGGTTACTTCCTTTTATGTTTCTGAGAGATGTTATTTTTGACCTTGAAAGGGGAAGAACGACTTTTTTGTTAATGATCTCAAAAAAGCTACTCTGAATTTTACAGTATCACCTGAGGTGGCAGAGCACCTATTTTGTTTATTGATAATTTCACTGGCTTGTGATAATTTAAAACTTAAAAAAATAATTTAATAAAATAATGTTGCCTTTTCACACCAGTCAAAACTGCAACCTTCTCATCCTTAGGTTAAGGGCACAGTTTAACACCTCTTCCAAGTAAGCAAGACTTATGTGACATGTTCTTTGCCCTCCCCTCATTCATCCTGCTTTCATGGGACCTTTTTTCTATTTTTCATGACTCTGCTCCAGGGAACTAGATCAGAGAATAAGTCTGAGTTAAAAATACATGGGTTTTATGGGGACTATTTCTAACTGAAATCAGTTTCCTGATGCAATTTAACATGGGGCTACACACACACACACACAAAAAAAAAAATGTACTGGCACAATTGAGGGACAGTGTGAATGAGAAGAGGGAAGGAATGTGTGGTGGAGAATACACAAGTAGGAACTTCTACCAAAAAATAGTTTGTCATATTATGTCCTGAAAGACTTTACATTCTTCCAAGCCAGAACTCTTTGCTTTGTATTCAGATAGCACCTTGCACAAAGGGATCACAGTCACAGAACTCTCAGGATCCTCAGAGCTATTGTAGTACCAAAAAATAGTAAGCGTTCCTACAGACTGACACAATTAACCAAATTCCACTTGCAGATCTTCATTGTTGGCAACTCGTGCAGCATTTTATGTTGCCGAAGTTAGAGACTAGCTCTGTTCCTGAGTTCTGTCTCCTGCTCTAATGAGGAATAATTCTGAATAACTCTGGCATTCAGTTAACCTACCAAGAAAAGAACTACTTTGCTCAGAAAGCTTTTTATATTTAACTAGAATTTTTAATGAGCTTTGACATCCTCAGATGAAAGGAGTAACATGTACAATGTATTATGATAGCAAAACCTGTATGTGACAGATCCCTACATATTTTTCTCTTTTTTGTGTCACCTTTTCTGTCACTGTACTCCTACACGAGACTCATGACACACTGCAAATGTTTGAATAATTCTGATTTGAAACTACAGAATTGTAAATAATGTACTCACTCCTCACTGAGAAACGTTGGGTGTGTTTATTTTAATCTGATGTTTTCTAGGTAGAAACAGAGGTTACTCCCCCTGAGAGCTCAAGTATCGATAGTGCTCAATATAACAAGGAAAGTTTTTAATGATTCCCACAAAACCAGCTGCCACTTGGTAGCAAGACAATGGATGGAATACACATAGTGTAAAATTTTAGTCTCTACTGCTATCCCTGAGGGACCAAGTCTTGAACTGCTACTCAACTTTGTTTAGGATTCAGCAACAGTTTTCCTGCTGCAGGACGAAGGAGCTGATAAGTAAGAGGAACTGGACAGAGTTAAAATCCTAGAAAACAAACATTTATAAATTGTCTTTGGAGAAATGCTGGCTCCCTCTTAATTTTTTAATGAGTGGAGAAGAGGGAGAGGATCATCTGAAAGTCTCTTTGCAGGAAAACACATAGAAACACCAAGTATAGTTCTTCCTAGTCCTTAGCAGTGCTGTACCCCTACTTCTGAGTTATCCTAAAGCTTCAATTCAGCATTCATTTAAATCTATAATACTGTAGTTTTTAAGAATTTTTACCTGTAACTATTGTGTCTCATGAGAAGAACTCTATGTAGCACTAGAGGTTCTGCCCTAACTGAGGAAAGTCTAGCTTTTCTTCAGACAGAGCACCACTGATGGAAATCAAAGACTAGTAGCTGTTTCCCCTGTGAATCATTTCAGGGCCTTCTGCATTAAAAAAATGTTTGACAGAGCTATTCTAGACTAACCCCCAGTACTGTAGTGCTCCAGTTTGGAAGTGTCTTTATTTTTTATTAAGTATTCCTAGGTGGACTGATCAAACTTTTAAGTGGTCTGTTTTACCAAAAACTTTGTTTAGAGCTCCTCAGGCAAGAGGAGATGGATATTCTCATCTGGAAATAGTAGTAGCACATCTGGACAAGTTGTTATTTAAACATTTTTGGGTTTAGAAACTGCAGCTCAGTTGTTGTGGATTTTTAACAGTGTCTAGATCTGTGTCTGCTGGCACAGTTAATCAGTAGTTAGCAGGCACAGGGCTGCATCTGAGCTAAGGAACACAACATCCATGTCTGAGATACAAAATCTGGATGAAGGTTAAGAAGGGCTGGAAACTTCTCCAGTCAAATGTATCTATGAGCAGGGCCTCTTAATGTCACAATGCAGAACATAACTTCAAGAGAATTTTCCAATAAACAATTGCCCCTAATATCCCAGACAGCACAGATCAGTTCTGTAAAGAATTCACAACTGTATACCTCACATGAAAAAAATGAGCAAAATGCTCTTAGGTACCCACATCACATGCCCAAAAAGCAACGCATCTCATGTTCAGATGGGGGCTAAGTTTAATTGAATTGTAATTTAATTTAAGATTTTAGATAATATTTTGACTGCCTCTTTGTGTCTAGTATCTGGGAATGAGCACAAGTGTTACAAGACCATCCAGCTCTTCATAGATTACAAGCAAGCAACTGCCCTGGTAAGTTGAAAACATTGGTTAAAGGAAAAAATTCAGGTTTAGCAACTACATCTAATGGGAAATCCACCAAAAGTAAATTTTTAAAAAATCCAAATAGAATCACTGGATATATTCAGCTACATACTATTAATCACTCCCTGTTGTGTGTGTTACTGAACCACCATCCTCCTTCAAAGGCAGTTACCAGCCCAGAAATATTTTCATCTGAGGGTTTGAACTGCAACAACTGTGAGGACACGTGGAAGATTCTTCTGTCATTATCTAACCACTCAGTTGTAGTGTGAGTGCTGGACTGGGAAGGTCTGTGGCTTGCAGAGATGGATAAACAGTTGGAGGGGAGGCATTTGACTGTTTAATGTATGTGCCAAACTGTCTTTCTAGGGTCACAGACTCAGCAACTCCTCGGGGCTTTCAAACTGATTACATGCAGCAAACCAGCCGGTGTGTCTCTGCCTGCTGCTTAGAGTAAGCACTGCTCTGCCACTCAGCCCTTACTCTAAAGTGCAAGTTTATGTGTGCTTGAGATCTTGTGCAGCCTTCAGCTCCCTGGTGTACTCAGTAATTTTGAAGCTTTCATATAGTCTACAATTTTTTTTCTTCCACTCAATGGGGGATCTTCGATCCTAATACAGAGCCAGAATCTGCAAATTCTTTGTGGAAGATCAAGCTCCCAGCACAGATGTACAATGGTTAAGCACTTGGTTGCATTTCATCATTGGTAAAAATGATCCTTGATTTAGATTTCTCTGCAGTAATCCCAGGAAAGGCTGTGAGATTCTTTGGGATGGAAGGCTATAAAGTTGTTATTAATTATGTTGACTTGTATGATTTTATGTATGCCCATTTTGCATCACAGAAATACTGAGAAAGAAATGTACTTTTTTTTTTTTTTTCCACACATCACTACATAGTATTTGAGAGGATTTAGCACATTTTCTGATTTCACTTGCCAAATCAGGGGTTTATGTTTAAAATTTACAGTTGACTTAACATTCTAGAAACTAAGCATGATTACCAATTATTTCTCTGTCTTGTAGTAACATACTTAACTCAGGAAAGAGATATTGGAAGATCTGAGCTTTTATATCAAGGAGCAAAGATGAGATTATGAAGAAGCTTTGTTTAGTCAGTTTTTGAAAAAACACAGGCAGTTTCTGCTGCATTCTATGTAAACTGTGAGGCCATTGATCAGCTGCTGCCAAACTTCCAAAGATCCAAATATACATCAAGGAAAACAAACACGTTTTCTCCTCTCACAAAGTCATTGCTTTCAGAAAGCTGCAAAGATCTAACTCCCTTATTTGTCAACACCAGAATACTCGCTCACTGAGTGTGAAAGATGCCACATGCAGTATAATTTTGTAACCTCAACTTTACAACCTGAAGCTCAAGCAGAAGCAGGAATCCTCTGTAATACAGAGGGGAAAGAGCTGTTTGTGATACAGACAGCAGAGCTACTTGGACAGTGTAGTTCTGGAAAAAATGTTACTGTGCTGTTATATTTGATGTAGCTGAGAAAGGACTTTCAAGATGAGAGGAGGAGGACAGAATTATCCCTAAATGGATTCACTTAGGGAATTAGAGTTGTAAATATGTTTTAACCCCTCAACAGTTATTGAAGGACTAAAACTGCCTCAGAGGTTAGCTACAGATAATGAAAAACATTAGAAGCAAAGGGAGGTAACTGAATATTTATCAATTAAACCTCCAAATATTTGTTACATTTTATTACAGAATCAAGAATATTAAACACAATTACATATTAAGTCTAAGCATTATGTCATTTCTGAAAATCTCCAGGTAACCATGTAACAACAAGGCTTTGTATCACCCAGGTGCCATTTTCCTTCCTTTGTAATGAAACTACATGGGATTTGGGGTACCTACACAGAGGAACAGTTTTGGACTGAGTTGACAGTTGTGCTGCTACTCGCTTCCTCACAAATATTTGAGTCATGTTCCTCCTGAGCACACGTTAACAATGCAGCAAGAACAAACAGAATATCAATTCAGCTGCAAGAGCCACTGGGGGTGCTCTGCTCTCATCCTTCCAAGGTCTCAACAACTACTCAGTAGCTAAATTTCACTAATTAATTTATTTATAAAGTCAGAAGGAGACTGCATAGAGGGCATCACACTGTGGACTGCTGTCAGATTCTTTGAGCCAAGCCCCAGACTACATGCAGTCATCTGTTGTTTTGAGGCCTTGTACAAAACATACCCAGAAATTAGAATGCAGCTGAACTGTGTAAGCAAGGCTCCCTTTTGAAAAGCAGCAAACACAGGTTATTAAAGCAACTGTACCCCGATCCGTTGGACTGAAAGGAGAAGAATTAATATTAAGAAAACTTTTCTAACAGAAGGAGAACTGAGGAAAAGTGAAGATAAAATGTTTATCAGGAAGCTGGGAGTAGCAGATCACCAGCACTAAACTGAAGGAATAAAGCAGCTATGGGAAAGAACACTACTTCCTCTGCCAAAAATAATTTAACTGCTTTCTCTTTTTGTAGGAAAGCTTAGGTTTGAATTTTGCGTCTCAAATATATTTAAAATGTGATTATTCTAAAATTAATCCATACAATTAATATATACTCTGTTTTCTTGAATAGTAATAGTTTTAGGGCAGAATAAACAGATCACAAATGTTTTTAAAAGTATAGCAGTTGAAACTCATGATTATGTAACTTTAGATATATTAGTAGAACACCTTAGTCATGTACTTAAGGAATACCTACTCATTTATAGACTAAGCAAGCCAATTCAGATTAGGAGCAGCCAGATGCCACTTGGCTCATCATGTTCCTGCTTGGAACTGGCTTTTGAACACATAGCCCATATTTTCAAATTGTGGACCTTCAAAAGATAATCTAGAGAAAGACAATATAATATTAAATTGCAGATGAGAAAAAGAAGGGAAAAAAATGAAGCAAATACAGCTGTAAAGAGATGCAAAGGAAACTGGAGGAAGAAAAATAACCCCCACACACAACCTTACCTTGTGTGAATGTGAAGATATCCACATTAATTGATCTTGGGAGACAGAGAGAGAGTATGAGAGAAGTTACCTCACTGTGACAGGCTTCAGCTAGGCCTTTGAGACCATCCCTCTTGGGAAGGATTTCATAATCTTGCATTTATAAAGTTGCAGTGCTTTGCTTGTCTTTTTGTGTCGAGCAGTTACGAGAGTTTGTGAAAGCAGAGGATGGCAGCTCCTCTTGCCTGCTTTTTTGCACTGGGAAGCACAATACAAATTGTGGACATACCTCAGCAGTTGTGGGTGGCAATGGTATCATTGGTGGGAAGCAACAGCTGGGAACACAAAAGGAGAAAAGCAATTGAGATTGGGAAGTAACAAGTAGGAGCAGGAAGCAGAAAACTTATAGCAAGAACTCTGAGGAGACATGAACTAATCAAGGCCTTGAGTAAGTCCATTGGAAGGACAACTTTGGAGAGAAAAAAGGAAACAAGGAGGGAGAGTATGGTAGTATTGTGTGAGTGGGAAGCAAACACAAGAGGCAAATTCTTCATGAAGACTGTACTTCTTAGCCTATACTGTACCATGATATTCATCTGTCAATTATATGCTGTGTATTTTGACAAGAAAGAGTGGCTTGGCTGTTTCTTTAAGAGTGTAACAGCATTAGCTGTAACTGTGAAGCAGCAATGAGCTCTTCCATGACAGGTGGACAGGAAAGAGACAAAAAGGGTTATTTAAAGTCTGCTCCTTGGTGCAGTGGCAGGTGTGCTGGCAGACGGCTGTGCTCAATGACCTTCTAGAGCTGTGCTCCCACATTAACTGAGGGGGCTGGATGTGACTGACAGGGCCTCTGTGCCCTTAAACGTTAACATCTACAGATATTGCTGCGGGTCATGTTCCAGCTAACAGAGGCAGCGCAGCAAGATGGAGGTCACCATGTCTGCTTTAAAAGGAACACAAACTCACCTCAGAAACCCTTCCAGCACAGGAGCTGCAGGGGCAGGTCCTGAGGGGCCACTCTGCCAATGGGACCGCTCGGCAGCCATTTAGGGATCGTCTGGGGAAGGGTGTGTGTGTGTGTCTGTGTGTGTGTGTCGGTGATGCCACATTCCGTCCCCTCATTCCCGGGGTTGGGGGGCACGCTGACCACCTCCCTCTGAGGGACCGGTACCGACCCTGTCCCCGCCGCCTTTCCCTCACAGGGCGGGCGGTGCCCTCAGGGGAGGAGCGACCCTCGAGCTCGGCGGGCGCGCGGCCACGTGCAGCCCCACCGAACGCACGCATGCGCGCGCCGCCATTCTCTTTTCCCCCCCGCCGCACACCTGCGCGCGCCACCGCCCTTCCTTCCTCCCCCCTCTCCTCCCCCCTCTCCCCAGCAGCGCCCTTCTCCCGCCTCTCGCGCCGTCCTCTGTGTCTCCGCGCCAAGCCCCGCCCCCTCCGCTCCCTCCGAGGGCGCCGCTCCCGACCAATGAGCGCCCGGCCCGGGGTGGTGGGCGGGGGCGGGGCTGAGGAGCCGCCCCTCCGCGGCTGCGCGCGAGCCGCCCGCGGCGAAGAGGCGGAGCCGGCGCCTGCGCGGAGCCGCGCGCTCGCCCTCTCCCCGCCAGGGGAGCGCAGAGCGCATGCGCTTTCCGCCGCCCGCTGCCCAGCGCGCCGCGGGGGGGGGGGCTCCAGGCGCACGCGCACTGCGGCCGCCGCCCCCCCCCTTCCTTCGGGGCACGGAGGGGAGGGGGTCCTGCGCATGCGCGCCGCGCTGCCCGCCCCTCGCCAGCAGCAGCAGCAGAGGAGGCGGCGGCGGTGGTGTTGGTGATTCTGGCTGTGGAGAGCGTGAGGCACTGCGAGCGCCGCTGCCGCCCCCTGTTATCCGGGAGCGGAGGAGGCGGGAGCGCCCCGGAGGCGGAGGGAGACAGACAGAGCGGCGGTGGCAGCAGCAGCAGCAGCAGGAGGAGTCTGTGCCTGGCCCCCCCCTCCGCTCAGTCCCGTTACAGCCCCCCTCCCTCCGCGCTCCGCTCCGCAGCCACCAACATGTCGGCGCCGGCGGCCAAAGTCAGTAAGAAGGAGCTGAACTCCAACCACGATGGGGCCGACGAGACCTCAGGTGAGGCCGCGCCGGGGGCGGGAAGGGAATGGCGGCAGCCGGCGCGGCCTCCGCCTCGCACCGCGCCGCACCGACCGCCATTTTCCCCAACCACACGGGCCGCGGCCGGGCCGGAGGCGGGAAGAGCGCGGGGTCGGCCGGGCGGATGTGCAGGCCCAGCAGCAGCAGGAGGAGGCCATGTTAGCGCCCTTTTGTCTCCGCTCCCCGGCCCGGCCTCCTTCCCCACGGGCGCAGGCGGGGCCGGGGCGGGGGGCGCTGCGGCCTTGGCGGAGCAGCGGGACCCCCCCTCTCTCCGCCCCCCCCTCCCGGAGCAGCATCCGCGGAGCCTCATTGTGCTCCGCCGCCGCCGCCATGATGCTTCGCCGCCTCCTGCTCTCGGCAGCGCCGCGGCCGCGTGGTGCTGCCCCGCCGGGCGGGGATGGAGCGGTGCCGGGCCCCGCCGCCGGAGCCCGCCCGGGGAAAGCCACGCGGTGCTCGGGCCGCCCGCCCCCGTCCCCCACGTGCGATCGCGGCACCTCATGGATTTTTTTAAAGGTCGCCGCGCCGTGGGTTTCCTCCCGGCTGCCGCGGGAAGGGCGCAGCGCTCTGTCCTTCCTCCTTCCCCCTCCTCCCGGCTCCACGTCCGCCCCGCGGTGCTGCTCACACACGTGCTTTCCCTCCCCTCCGTACCGGGTTGGGGAGCGGCGCCCGCCCGCGCTGCCGGGGAAAGGCGTCCCCGGGCGGGGGTTGAGGCGTGCGGGAAGCGGAGCGGGGGAGCGGTGATCCCGCTGCACTGCCCCGGCCACTTCCCGCTCCGCTCATTCATCCCCCGGCGCGGCTGATAAACACCGCTCCTCTGACCCGCACCCGGGACAGGCTTTGTGGAGGACAAGTTCCCATCACAAAATCCCTGCCAAACGGCGACTCAGTGGTTTTATGGGGTTTATTTTTTGGTTGTAAGCATCCTTTTCAGTGCTTTTTGGTTGGTTGGGTTTTGTTTGGGTTTTTTTCCCGTTCTTTTGGGCATGTTCCTAGTTACGCTATTTCTATTGATATTTCTGCCCTTTGTAAATCACTGAACTTGCCTTTTAAATGTCTTGCTCTTAGTAAGTATGGCTTATGGCTTTTTAAATATAGTCATTAATTTGTCGCAATTGGCTTAACGCCTGAGCTGACTTGTAAAACTGTAGGGGAACGTGAGTTCTGATTTTTAGGGGTAAGTTGGTTTTGAGGGCCATTTCCTCAAACTTTCTGCACATGGCCACACCATACCCAGGAAGCAGCAGAAGTTTTAAGGCAGAGCAAGGCTTAAAACGTTTCATAGAAATATCCACGTACTTGTAAAATAGATATCTTAAGTGAAAACCCCAGGTGATTTGTCAGACGTAAGAATGAAGGGATTTTGATGTGTTTTCATTTGTTTTCCAGAAAAAGAGCAACAGGAAGCAATTGAACACATTGATGAAGTACAGAATGAAATAGACAGGTAAACATTAACAAACTTAAAGTGTTTTAGGAGAAATAAAAATATAGCTTTCAAAACAAAAAACACTGAATAAAGCAAGCACTTGGTAGCAATTCTCCCTCTTTAAACTGCCAAGATATACTTGTGTTCTGACTCAGCTAGATATAACAAGTGTATGATAAAAAAATGGAAGTAGCATCCTGGTTTCTTGTTTGTGTACAACTGAAAAGGTAGAACTTGAGTTTTTTAAGTTATTTGTGATAGTTTTGAAAATAAAAATATATTTGTAATTGTTTTTTCAAGTTAAGTGTATGCTATTTTGCAGAAGTATTTCATGTCTATATGAACCAAAGACTTGGTTGAAAAGTTAGCTGTTAATATACTTTTAATTGTTCTGTGTTCACATGCTTGTTGAGTAACACATAGAAAGTGTCAGTGAAACTTTAGTTTCAGAGGGCAGAACTCTCTGTGGGTTCTGTGTCAATATGTGCCTGGATTTTCTCTCCACTCATGCTGTGGGTGACTGTTGGGGCTCTGGCCATGTGAAGCTGTTGCAGGATCAGGGCTCGGCCTTTTTACAAAACCAGTTAAATGTTATATTTGAAGATTTTACTTGTGTAGGGTACAGAATTGCTTTGCTGTAGCTTGTTTGCCTGCCCAAAGCTATAAAGAGCAGGTGATAGCATTAGGTGTTATCCGCCTTCGGGTCCTTTGCCAACAAAATGCTTAAAAGGTAAAATACTACTTTTCTTTGCATAAATAAGGGTCTGTCCCACGTGTATTGCTGCAAAATGTACTGTGTGGTGAGGATGTTATCAATTAACACCAGTGAGATTGCTTCTGGTGGTGTTTCTTCATAGCTGTTACAAGTTTGGGCCTCGGGTTTCTTGTGAGATGCCTCACCTGTTAAATAGGGCAAAGCGGGCATACTCGTGCAGTTTTTAGGCAACTCTACTGATGATTTGTCTTTAAATGTGAATTATTTCTCCTGTGGTTAACGTGTCTCTTCCTATTACAGACTGAATGAACAGGCCAGTGAGGAAATTTTGAAAGTAGAACAGAAATACAACAAACTCCGCCAACCATTCTTCCAGAAGAGGTCAGAATTGATCGCCAAAATACCGAATTTCTGGGTAACAACATTTGTCAACCACCCACAAGGTATGTTCTTAATAGCCCTCTTTTTCTGTAAATTCAGTGTTTGCTTCCTTGTTATGTATCCTACAGATCTGGGTTTTTTTTAGAATTGTTGCTTGGCATGTGTTTAAACAGAAGCCTGTTTCATATGCAAACACTTCTTTTGTCCTAGACTGCATTTTATAAACTTTTTCTTTCTTGTAGTTGTTGACCAAAGGAATGTCTTGCTCATTAAAATCTCATGTTGTTTTTTTTTCTGTGTTTTAAATCAGAAGTTTCCCGATTTTCTTATTTAACTGGGCCCCTTAAAGAAAAAAAAAATTCTACTTTGTTTGGGGGTGTTTTTTTAATTGGAGGTGAGCTCCTTTGGACTCCTGACAATACACTGAGAGTACAAAACAAGTTTGTAAACTACTTAGATGGGGCAAACTGCATGTATGAAAATGTATTTCAGAGAGAAGGGTATGCAGGTATTTTCACTTCAAATGCAAACATCATACATTCTAGTAGTTTGTTGGCTGGTAACTTCCCCAAGAAGTTGGCTTGGACAGATCTGTTGATTGTTTAAAGTCTTTCTTACTGTCAGTTTCCTGTATTTCATCTGCACAGTGTACATTTCATAGCTTTGTTAATGTGGGATTCCCAATTTCTCTCTTAGTATCTGCACTGCTGGGAGAAGAAGATGAGGAAGCACTGCATTATTTGACCAGAGTTGAGGTGACAGAATTTGAAGACATCAAATCAGGTTACAGAATAGATTTTGTAAGTACTTTAATATCTTCCTGATTTTTTCTGTTTGTTTTTGTTTTCTTGTGTTTTAGTGTAATCACATAATGGGTCATAGTTTGTAACTTAATCTCTTTGGTGTCTCTCACGTGTCTGTACATTATGTGGGTTCTAACTCTTTGCTTTCAACTCTGCAGTATTTTGATGAGAATCCATACTTTGAAAATAAAGTTCTCTCCAAAGAGTTTCACCTCAATGAAAGTGGAGACCCATCTTCAAAATCAACTGAGATCAAATGGAAATCTGGGAAGGTATGACAGGGGAGAGATGACTGCTGTGCTCTGTGGTACCATTACTTTCATGATGTTCCTTTTTTTCTTTTGCATTGAAGCTTCCTTGCTCTTCCCTTTTCTTTCCCTCTCAACCCCTCTGCCACTTCTCTGTGTGTGTAGTTCATGCTTATCTTGCAGGGTTTGGAATACCCCATTGACATGGAAATCTGTAGTGAATTCTCTTGTGCTGTTGAGCACCACCAAGAAAAATGTGAAAGTACAAGTATATCCAGATGGAAAGATTACCAAGTGCATTTAGCTTTTCACTCTTTGGTGTGGATCTAGACTCTGTTTTGTTGTTAAGATAACTATTAAATTAGGATTTCCAGTGACAGCAGGGTTTTGGGAGGTCAGATAAGTTGGTGTTATGTTGGTTTCTATTTATTTCCTCAACTTAATTTCTAGACATCACATCTTTGTAGAAGTTGTAGCCACACAATAATTCATGCTTGGTTTTCATGCAGACAGTATTCAAACATAGTTACTTTTCTGTAGTTAGTTTCTATAAAAGTTGGGAGTTTCATGTTATCCTAAAGTGAGTATTTAAAAATAAAATTGAGGGTTGCAGTTAAGTTGCTGCTTACGTTGTCACCCTCGTGTTGAGAAGAAAACTTTAATGTTTTTCATTGAGAACCAGAACTTTTCTACAAGAAGTTACAGTCCCAAACAAAGCAGCTGAAACGTGATCTTAAAACATAGTACAAAATCAGTGAATTGTTCTTCATTAAACTCTCTAAACCTATAAGTCTTGTGATTCTGCCAGGATTGCAAGTAATAGACCTTTGGGATTACCACATAATCAGAGAAATGATTTATTTAAATAGCAGATAGTAATTTTCTTTTCAAACCTAGCAAATTGTTGCAAACATACTAAACTTCTGGGGTAGGGCAGTAGATAAAGGACTTGTGTATGTTCTTGTGACCATAAGTTTTAGCAGTTTGTGTAGATTTGTTTTGTTATACTTACTACAAGAATGGCCTGAAGACTGCAAAACAGGAAATCTTGGGAGAAGAAGGATAGGCAGTTCTTTATATTGAGTTAAAGACAGCTTAGAGGTGTGGAGACTTGAGTGTCTTTTCAGTCCTGTGTGTGTAGTAGTGGTAGCATTTAAGTACAATTACAACTACTCTCAGATTAGCATTTAGCCATTGTGAGATCTTTTAAATTCAGTATGTCATTAAACAGTTGTCATATATGCTGACTGTGATAGGGGGGCATATATCAAATGAGATGGTGTGAATTTTCACGTATTTCAGTGGAGGTCATTAGAAGCAGCATTTTACTGTTTTCTCATGTATATGAGAAATGCAGGTGGCTGAGTGGTATCTTTTTCTGTGAGTTGTTTGGGTTCCAAATGTATCATAAAGACTTGATCCTAAAAGAGGGAGTATGTGACTTCTCGTGGTGGTTAGATAAGTATCTCTAAATGTTGCTTATTAAAACAAAAAGCACAAAGCACAAACCCAAAAACCTAAAGACCACTTCTTTAGGCAACTTTTTAACTTTCTTTTCAGGATCTGACAAAACGTTCAAGCCAGACACAGAACAAAGCCAGTAGGAAGAGGCAGCATGAAGAGCCAGAAAGTTTCTTTACCTGGTTTACTGACCACTCCGATGCAGGGGCTGATGAACTAGGAGAAGTCATCAAGGATGACATCTGGCCAAATCCATTACAGTACTACTTGGTAAGTTTAGCACCAAGTTGTTGGTCCATACCCATAATAGCACTGTGCAAATGAAAGTGAATTTGATCACTGTAGTTAATGTTGCATATGTGTCTTTAAGGTTCCTGATATGGATGATGAAGAAGGGGAGGGAGAGGAGGATGATGATGACGATGAAGAGGAAGAAGGATTGGAGGATATTGATGAAGAAGGAGATGAAGATGAGGGGGAGGAAGATGAAGATGATGATGAGGGAGAGGAAGGAGAGGTGAGTAATCTTACCCCTTGTGCCTTCCATCTCTGGTGTATGAATATCAAAAGAAATTGGAGATCTACCAAGAGTACTGAGCCGTTGTTACAAGGTGACAATAGCTTTTTTCTGTACAATCCCTGACAAGGTGTTTGGAGAGCAGAAGCAAAACTGTTGCTATCTTAACTTGTGGAGTGGTTTCACTGCAGTGATATTTGTGTATATGAGAATGCCAATAAGTAGTTGATATCGGTGTAACAAGATTCTTACTTAATTAGTGGATATTCTGGCAAGGCTTTACTTGTAAATAGCTTTTTGTTCATGCATCAGTTCTGTCATTCTCCCAGCTGTTGGTTTATTTCTGCTTATTGCCAGCTTAGCTAAGGCTCTGTTGGGTTCAGGAATTAGGAATTTCCTTTGGTGTAGCAAGTGGGATTCTAGGGACTCTATACAGGGTGTTGTTAACTCAGAGTTTAGAATCTTTGTTTCTGGGAATGTTTGAATTTCTGCTGCAAAAAAGACTACTTGTACTGAGAGAGGAAAGCTGGTTGTGGGCACTGGAATACCTGGCTCTATTATATAAACTAGAATTTAGCATCTGAAAGTTGAACCATTTTTGCTCAAGTTTAAAATGACAGTGAAAAAAGATGACCACTTTCTAAATGTTCAAGTTATGTCAATGTTTGTAGTGATTCTGAGTCACTGTAGTTTTTTTAAACCTGATGCTTTTTCCTTTGGACATCCAGTTAGTAACTAATGTGTGGGTAGAAAGATGCTCAAGTGTTACTACTTAGTGTAGAAGAGAGGTCATCACAGAGCATGCCATGAGTAAAGCTGTAGCACTGAGTCTGTAGGGTAGTAAAACATTCTGGTTGTTGCACTTGAAAGTTGGTGCTATCTGAATTCTAGTGATCAGATTTTTTTAATTGTTGCTTATCTTTCAACAGGAGGATGAAGGAGAAGATGACTAATTGAACACTGATGGATTCCAAACCCCCTTTTTACCTTTTTAATTTTTCTCCTGTCCCTGGGAGCAAGTTGCTGTCTTTTTTTTCTTGTGCTCAGTCGCCTTGTTCTCTTGAGGTCTTTTTTTCTCTCCTCTACACCATGGTTCACAATTTATTTTGGGGGAAATACCTTGAGCAGAATACATTGGAAAAGAATCTACCAATTTCTGTTTCAAGTTCATTTTTATCCCTTTCTGTCTCAAAACAAAAACTGTTTATGGAATCAACACACCATGTTCTGTGGGAAAAAAGAAAACCTTCTGCTCCCTTCACTCTGCTGGAAGCTGAAGAGTGCTAGGCCCCTGTGTAGTAGTGCATAGAATCTAGCTTTTTTCCTTCTTTCTCTGTATATTGGGCTCAGAGATTACACTGTGTCTCTATGTGAATATGGACAGTTAGCATTTACCAACATGTATCTGTCTACTTTCTCTTGTTTAAAAAAAAAGAAAAAACTTTAAAAAAAAAATAAAATGGGGTTATAGAAGGTCAGCTGGGGTGGGTTTCAGATGTTTGGGTGGGTTAAGTGGGCATTTTGACAACATGGCTTCTTCTCCTTTGGCATGTTTAATTGTGATGTTTAACAAACATCCTTGCAGTTTAAGATGACACTTTTAAAATAAAATCTTCTCCTAATGATGACTTTGAGCCCTGCCACTTGATGGAGAATCAGCAGAACCTGTAGGATCTTATTTGGAATTGACATTCTCTATTGTAATTTTGTTCTTGTTTATTTTTAAATTCTTTTTTTTTTTTTTTTTTTTTTTTTTTTTTTTTTGTTTCACTGGAAAGGAAAGAAAGATGCTCAGTTTTAAACGTTAAAGTGTACAAGTTGCTTTGTTACAATAAAACTAAATGTGTACACAAAGGGGCTGGTTGGTCTTCACTGAAAGAAACAGTTAATACTCTGTTTTGAACTTGCTTGTAGTTTCTTGGCATTTTTGGGGGCATTTGGTCAGTGTTTATGTAGTGCAGTGCAACCTTGTGGTTGTGCAGATGGATAATTGATTCATTTGGGTTCCACTAGTTCAGTATTTGTAAAATGTTTCATTTGGTAGTGACTTGCACACTCTTTTTCTTGAATTACCTACTCTGTAAGCCAGGGCTGTGGGTGCATATGCCTTGTGTGAAGATGGAGGTTTATAATGATGTTTTGCAAAAAATCACTGGATTCTGAGATATTTTTTTTAAAGTAGTAACTTGCAGTACTGTATCTCCAGTAAATCAGTTTGTATGAAAATATCATGCAAGCTCAGAATAAAAAGACCAAGGGGTCTTACAATTAGATTTGGGTGTTTTTGTCTTTCCAGTTGAAAATAAATCTTCAGTGCAAGGTAATTTTTGGGCTATTTCAAAGAGCAAGATTCTTAGCAAAGCTTGTGTATAAAAAGTTGCTACTTGACTGCTTTCTTTCCTTGGTAGCAGCATGTATATATGCTTTAAATATACTGTCTCCTTTTCATTTTAAGAGACTGCATTTGAGTAGCTTGTAACAGTTTCACGTAGAGGTTGTTGGTACTGGTATTCCAGAAAGTGTAATGAAAGTTGTTTTTAACATGCTGTGCTTTTGAAATATTTAAAAAAAAATGTTGTATCAGCTAATCTAAAATTCAAACAGCTAGTTCTCTTTGGATGTGTAGAAAAGACTGTCTTCTGGGAAGACTTGCTGTTATATTCTCTGATTCCTTTTCCTCACTGAATTTGCTATAGTCAAATTCAGCTTTTTTTGATCCTTAAGACTACACTTTGCAGAACAAGGTTAACCTCTATTTGAAATGTGTCCAAATATTGTGTGTGGGGGAAGCATTCTGTAAATGTCTAGTCCAGCTTGGATTCAGTCCAGTTATCAGAGACAAGACAATGTCCAGTCTGCATGTGATCAATGCAAAAATAAGGCAACCATTTACTTTATTCCATCTCAAAAAAAAAAATATTCTGCCCTGATCCTGTTTGCAGAACAAAGTAAAATTATTAATTAGTAATGGTTTCTTACCATCTAGAGAGAGAAGGAACAAAACCTATGAAGTCTATAAACTTTGGATTCTTTTTCATTTGATTACTTTTTGTTGTCAGATTGAAAACCACCTCCTGTTGTGTTAGAGGGTCAATGTGCTACTACTTGCCATGATGCCTCATTACCTAATTATGCAGTCCTAATTGATGTTAAAGGAAAAGAATCTTCCTAGTCTTTAAAGCTTTAGGAAAAATACTGTGCCATTGTTGTTACAACCCTGTTGGTTACTGGCAGAAAACCTATTAAAACTGTTTTGAAAGTAATCAAAGCTTCAGGTTCTGTAAAGTCAAATACCATGAATCCCAATTAAATGCTATTTCTGAGATTTTTCTTGCATATTCTCTAGCATTTTAGAGGGTGCCAAAACCTTTTTGCTACTGTACTGGTAATATTGAGTTTCTTGTGAAACTTGAGGGTTTACTCCTGGCAGAGGCTAAAGAGTAAGCAAGGGCTAAAGAGTAAGCTAACATGCTTAAAGGAAAACTGTATTTGCTAAGTATAATCTTTAAATATTTTTCCTAGCATTGGAAATGAATAGAAATTAACACCTTTCTCTGCAACACTGAAGAAATACTACAGATGGTCATCATGTGCTCTGTTCACAATGTCTAAGTTGGCTGAATAGATGTAATGGGTGTTTGTTTTTACTTGATTTGTGTATGCATAAGAAGAGCATTTAAAGATAGATATCCACCTTGGATAAGAATGGGAGATTCTTACTAAACATGTCTGTATCTCAAATTCTCCATGGCTGCTTGAGCTCCAGTTAATCCTGCTGAATAAAATTTGTCACAGGTAAAAGCTGAGTTCAGGCTTTGGCCTGAAATTCCAGGGTTAAAATACAGAGTTGGTGGCAATTTAATAAACACAAAGCTACTGTGCTTGGGGCTGTATTATTTAAATAATTCAAAGGTTTTTATTTTAAGTTGAAGTTTCATTGCTATAAAATGCAATCTCTTGTCTGTAAGTTCTAGTGCCAAAGGAAAGCAAATACATCTGTGTGTAAATAGTTAGAAAGGTTTGGGTTTTTCTAAAACAAATTATCTGTGTGCTTATTCATACTTGTAAACATAGTTTTTGTCCCTGTAAACAAGCATTATCTGAATCGATTTCCCAGTCATTTATGCCATTCATTTGAATTTGTAAGCTTCTCTTTGTACCACACTCTAAAACAGGTGCATAACAATAGTACTTTGTTTATTGGATACTGTTCCTGAATTTTAAAGCCGTGCTTTTTTTTTTTTTTTTTAAGAGACTGAAATCAATGAAATAATTTCTCTGTACCTTCAAGATATCCTTCTGTTTGAAGGAATTAAAGTACATTTAACTGTTACTTGATGTTACTATTTCTAAGAGTCTTTTTCAAAAGAATCTGTTATTAATCCTAAACTTGGCTTTCAGGGCCGAGGTTTGTAGTGCTTGCTTCTTGTATGGGAATCAGGTGCTCGGTGAGATAAGAATGACAGGAGGTCACAAGTGACTCTGGAACAAGATGCTGGCTTCCCCTGGGGAACACATTTACATTTAGTCTCTAGCCCTCCCTCTTTTGGATTAAAAATGGAAACTTCTCAGACTTTTGATCATTACTTTCTCCAAGTGACTATACTCTCCTGGAGGAGCCCTCTAAGATATAACTTAGATTTATGCCATAAACCTTAGCTTCTCCAGGCATTGGGGCCGGTGGGACCGGACCCTTCCTGGGTCCTGGCCGGTACCGGGAGGGGTTCTGCAGCCCCCGCCATGGGCTGGATCAACGCTGCCTCTGGGTTCTCCGGTGTGCTGACTGGGGAGGGATCATCCCTAGCCGGGAAGGAGCGGAAAACGGGAGAGTTGGCCAAGGCAGAGGGCTCGGGGAAGCGGCAGCCTCCTTCCCCCCCCCCCAACCCGCACAAAACGGGGAAAGGCTTCACCGCCCAACCTCTGCCTCACACCTCCCCTTCAGCTCCGCCTTAGCGGACAGACAGAGGCTGCTGGTTCAGGGCAGGACATACCTTAGCCCCGGACATACCTTAGCCCCCGGCATCCCCTCCGGGACCCCCCCGAAGGAACCCCCACAGCTCGATCCCGGGACGGGACGGGACCGCCCTGCCCCGCAGCTTGGAAACCGCATCCCGCCCACCCCCCCGGGCCGCTCTCACGCTCCCCTCTTCCCGGCATTGATACTTCCCAGGTAGGAACCGCACCTGGAGGGCTGGCCCAGCCCTGGGAATGTCCCCGGAACCCGCAGGAGTCGTGCCCGGAGGGACAGACAGACACTCTGTGACACTCCCGTGGGACAGAGGTTACTGAGTGGGTGGGAACTGCTGATCCCACACACCGGCACCCTTTGTCCGCAGGATTTGCAGGGGCAGCTGAACCATACCCCTAGGATGGAGTAAGAGCCTCCCCTCTGGGATGCTGGAGGCCAGGGACAGCTCTGAGGAGGTGGGTAGCAGAGGGATGCAAAGCCAGAGGACGTGTCCTGCTCACACCCCATCCCCCATGTCCTGATGCCTCCAGGCTGAGGTGTTCAGCCAGCCAGATAACTGCTCCAGTCCCCCCACCAAAGCTCCTTGAACTGCCCCCCAGTCCTCCTCCTGCCTCACTAGAAGGAAAATAAGACCATAAGAGGGGGAAGCTCCACATGAACCCCAAGGGCAGTGGTGGCAAACCAACCCCTGCAAAACACCAAGGGCTCTCACCAAACCTTCCTCCAGCTGACTGAACCAAGCACAGCCTGATCCCTGCCTGCTGGGACAAACTTTGTCCCCTAAAGGTCCTGGAGTGTCCCTGCTCCTCCACAAGTCCATCTACACCTTTGGGTTGGACTTTCCCCATTCTGAAGAGTCTAATTAAAATCACCTCTTAAACACTGAACAGAGCCTGGACCATGTTACAAATAGCAGCAGGTTCCAGAAGGGTTTATATTAATCTAATGCACTTGCTTTATTAACAACGGGAGTGTGTTCAAAGGTTTTATAGATGTTTAAGGACTTATTAATTCAACACAGTTAAGCTAGACTGAAATTTCACATTTTGTGGTGATTTTCTTTCACTAATTGTTGAGTTGCAGATCATTTACAAAATGCATATGGTAGAAAAACCCTTCTAATTAAGTGAAAGAAAAACATTTCTGGTTATTAATATATTTCTCACTTTGTATGTGGGAATACTATCAGCTCCAGATCTCTTCTGACTCAAAGTTGTTTATTGCTTCAGGACTGAAAAAAGCACATTAGTGCAATAATTATATTATGCAATACAGCTGAGGAGGGATTCTTTACCACCTGAAAGCAATAAATATCTTTTTCAGTTGTTTTAAACGCTGGAGCTATGACACAATGCCTATCAGTTCTGCATGGTACCATGGCAGTACAGCAGGACGGTGCTTTTTCACTCCTCATAGCTGTGTGATTATTGCCAGCCTTGGCCAATGCATTTGGGTCATTTTTTCACTCAAATGTTTAGCTGAAGCCCCAGATCCTACACATAGAGGTACAGTTCTGTAGAGGAAAAAGTGATTCAAAAACCGACACTGGAAACAGGCATCACCCCCCTTTCCCGGGAAGCATCCTACCCAAAGGAAAGTTGCAGTTTGCTCATTCCTCTACTCACAACCGCGGGTTAGAACTAAAATTGGAAACCACCTGCTGGACTCAGCACAGCAAACTGGGCCCAGCCGCAGGGATTTTTCTTCTCAGCACCCAAACGGGGCCCGAGTCAAGGAGACCTGTTACTGCCTACATCCCCGTATCGTCCCTTTAGCGCGAATCCACCATTTTTTGTGCCTAAAAAGGACACCGACCCCTTCAAGTCTCTCCTTTCCCCAGCAGCCCGACGCGGAGGGCCATGGCCACGCTGAGAAGCGGGAGGTACCTCAGTCTCCTCAGAGTCCATCCTGTCGCGCCTCTCTCCTTCCCGCCGCCATCCCGGGCGCGCTGTGGGACTTCGCCTCCAGGTCTCGGCTGCGCATTTCCCCTGAGGGCGGGAGAAGGCAGCGGAACCTCCTGACAGGAGCGGGAGCCGCGGCTGCAGAGGACCCCGCGGGGCAGGGCAGGGCAGGGCGGGGTCGGGCCGGCGGGTGGGGAAGGGGAGGCTCCCCGCTCCCTGAGGGCCGCCCGCCGGCTGTTCTCCCGGGTCCGCACCCCACGAGAGGGCGCTGGCGGCGGCACGGCCGCTTCCCGGAGAGGCTGAAGTTTGAAAAAAGTGCCGGTTGCTGGCGGTGCCTTACGGAGCAATGGCGGCGGGGACCCCGCAGGTGAGCGCCGCGCTGAGGGCTCGGAGGGGCGGCGGAGTGGCGGGCGGGGAGAGCCTCGCCTCAGGAGAGTGGGGCTTCCCCCTCTCGGGCGGCCCCATCTGCACTCGTAGGAGGCCTCAGCGGGTGGAGAGGGCTCCCTCCATCCTCCCGCCGGGAAAGCACAGCTCTCCGCTCTGCCGAAGCCCCCGGCTCCCTCTCTAAGGAGCAGAGCTTCCCGCTGCCTCCTCCGCCTCCCGCGGTGGCCGCGCCCCGGGGAGCTGTGCGAGGCTGTGCGGAGCAGGTGGGATCCCCTAAAAACGCCCCTCCTGGCCTCAAGGAAATGGAGTCCGGGCCAAGTTGGTGCCCGCTGTGGAAATCACCCCCTCAGCATCGAGGGGGAGTGAGGAGGCGAGGCGGCCTCCGGGGCTGGCAGTGGGGAGATGGGGGAGGGCTGGGAAAAACATTAATTTCTGGAATAAGAGGTGCCCTGCCTTCTTTCCTTGAGGCGTTTCAAGCCTAATCGGAAGAAGAAGGGATGGAGAGACCGGCACAAAGAGCCGTGGCCAGGCCGGGCTCTCGCCATCCCGGTGCCTCCAGGGCTCGCTGCTCCCCACGGGGTTTGTCTCCAGACAGGGCTGCAGTTGCCTTTTCCCAAAGTTTCCGGTGTGTTTTTCTCATAAAGAGTGAACATGGTTATCTCTGTCTGTCAGGCACACGGGTCTTACCCGTACAACACGAATCTGCTGTGAAAATGTGATTTTTAAACATCCACGCGTGTGGTCTGCAGGATGGGGGGCAGAGGGGAGGAGTGGTCTCTTCATCGCTAAAAATCAGATTGTGAATCAATTTCTGTGCCCTTGGTGAGACTTGCAAGGGTCAGGTCCGCTCTGGGCTTTGTGCAGGAAACTCATTTCCAGGCTGGAACCTGGAACCCCTGGAACCGAGGGGAGGGAATCACCCTGGGCTGCAATGCAAAGGACTGAGTGCAACTTTGATACTGCTGGAAGTTTATGCTCCCTGGGAAGCAGCCTGGATACTTTGGTACCACAGAGCTAAGCAGAAGCCCTGTGTGAGTTTTGGCAACTCCACTGCAAGTATCAAAAGTGAGCTAATTTCAGCTAGTGTGGGTATTTCTCTGCAGTGTGTTTTTAGGATTGTGTTGGAGACAGACCCTGAAGGACTGACCTTCCCTTGGGAACCCAAGAACAGCTGCAGCATGGGCTGTGGCAGTATCCCAGCACTCCTCTGAAATTCCTGGGTCAGAATGCAAAACCTGAATGCAAATTCAGCTTTCCCATCCTCCTCAATTATAGAATGTTTTATTTTCCTGGTGCAAACAATGCCAATGTTGTGGCACTCTGATCCATAGAGGGGAAGAAGGATCCAGTAGAATACATCATGCTTACATTCTAAATATATATACAAAATTCACATGATGCAATAACTGGTATTCAGACTAGCTTCTGGCAGAGAGTGATGGGGAGGAAAATTGACTTCAGAACTGCCCAGACTATATCTGTTCTCTGAATCACTACCCAGTTCCCTGCAATCAGCACCCTTGGTATTACTTTTGCACCAGTACTCATTCCTTTTCCCTGGGCAGAACCAGGGGGTGGATTGCTTGCAGTCATTTACATAGTTTGGATAGAAAATAAATCTCCATGCTTTTTCCAATTATCTAAATGAGAACTGCAATCAGCAGCCTCCTTTTAGGCACTTGCTAGAGACTGAATAAAGAGCTTTCTGATTTTCCAACTTAGAGCTGGTAAAGGTTGCCTGTGACTCAGGAACTCCATGATTCAAGTTCTTCCTCACAAAACTCTGGATGTTTTTCAAAGCTCTGGCTTAGTTCCTGGCTTTACTAATTGGGCGAGAACTTCCTGGAATCAGGATGTTAATCTGAACCTTTTTGTTTTGTTACCAGTCTGAAAAACTCCTATTTTGGCTATTGTGTGTCTCTTGCAGACCCAACTTGGTTTTAGGCCAATTCTAAAATAGATTATTTTTTTTTCCCTTCATCTTTAATTATTTTGCTATTAGACTGAAACCATAGGAAAAACTGTATGAGGATGTTTTGTTGGGTCTTTGAAGTGCATAACAAAATATACTAATATGAACAAATAATTATTTTTGTGTGAGTGGCATAGTCTTTGGATGCATAGCATGCTTTTTAAGTAACACAAAACCAGTGTGGTTTATTATTGGAAATATGGTCAACTGATGAAAGAGTGTGAAAGCAAGTTGGTATTTCTGAGTTCTGTCTTTAGTCACTGATGTGCTATGTGACATTAAGTTGGTTTGTGTAGTGGAGCTCCTAAAAAAGCTCTGTTGGGTTCAGCTTTGTCTTTGAACAGTCAGCATCAAGACATGGATAAAAATCTGTATCATCACACTTGTAAAATCTAATGTTGATCAGAACAAGGGCAAATGTTGGCTTGGCTTTGATAGCTGTCAAACAAAGATATGTGTAGACATTAAATAACAAGGACACAAGTAAGCTGGAGGTTTTTTTCAATTATGGCTTAAAGCCAAATTTAGCATGTTGAGATAAAAGTTGTGTTCTGTCCTCTGCAATTTAAAGGTGGGTCTGGTCTTCCTGAAAATTTGTTGAAAAGGCTGGCTTCAGGATTTGTGTGAGCCAGGCTCTAAATGAATGAAGGAATGGAGTTTTGTGAGGGTATTGCTAGATCATAAAAATGAGTGAACTGTGTTATCTCTAAAATTTTTGCCCAATGCTGCTTGATTGCAGGGCAGCTGCCTCTTGCAGCTGGGCAATGGTGTGAACTTAATGGATCCAAGTTTCCAGCAAAAACTGGAGGGTGAGAAGGAACTGCTTCGCCGTGCTATACAGAAAGAACTGAAGATCAAAGAGGGAGCAGAAAACCTGCGCAAAGCAACAACAGACAGAAAGAATCTTGTTCATATAGAGCATGTGCTGAAATCTTCCAATCGAAAATTGGAGCAACTGCATTGGGAACTTCAGGAGCTTAATGCAAGGATTGTAATAACAGACAAAGAGGAGAGTAAGACAGGTAGGTCTTGGGTCATGATTGACAGGGAAGTTTATTATAGTACTTCAATATTCATATACATTGAATCAATACATTTTTCTGTTGAGGGCTCACAAGCAGTAGGAGGAGTTTCTTCTGTTGGTATTTAGCTGATGAAATTATCTGTGCAAAAAAGATGAGAATAGGATAATAGAGGAGGGAACATGAAATCAGTGAAGGAGGAAACCAGAGGCATGTGCTGGGCATGGGCGATAGAGTTTCTGGGCAGTTGAAGACTCAAGTTTCTTACATGAGTATAGAATTGGAATAATGCTTGCTAGGATGGGTTAATTGATAAACGAAGACAAATTTACAGATATGAGAGTATTTTGCAGTCAGTTTTGCAGACCAGACCTTATTGTACCTTATCTTCCAGCCTGATCTTCTATAGAGTCACCCATCTATAACACAGTGAAATGACACAAGAGAAGTTGACTAATTGTATTGATTGTACTGTTTATGCAGATGGATCTGCATCTCCAGATCCTTGTCTCTGGGACAGAAACCCAGACCCCATGGCAAGAAAGGTTGAAGCTCTGAAAAAGCAGCTGCATGTTGAAATGAAAGTGAAACAAGGAGCTGAGAACATGATCCAAATGTATTCAACATCCAAGGTAAGCAGGGAGAAGCAACCATTTCAGAAAATGGATTCCTGGGTCAACATTTGTATTTAAGATCTATACACAAAAACTCTCTGGTAATTGGTGTGTGAAAGCAATTCATTTGCTAAGCTTGCTTGGCTGAATCCTGGCACTGCATTTTGGTGCCCAGCATAGTGACAGCATGTCACAAGCATGGGACAAGCAGCACTCTGTGTGTCAGACTTGTCTGTTACAGATTTCAGGAGTTTAGCAAGAATCATCAAGAAACTGGATGGTGCATATTTCATTTGTCAAGAACTCAAGCCAATCAATAATTACCAAATGTTAGGAAAAGGCTTTTCTGAAAGTTTGCTCCACTTGGACCCATGGTGTGTTTGCCCATGCCTTTTTCTGAAACATCTGTTGGTGATCACTGCTAGGGAGGAGTTATTGGACCAGACAGACCAACATAGTCTGGCAGTTTTGATCCTTTTTGTCAGTTCTTACATGACAGATGTTAATTATGCTTTGACTCTTGAATGTTGCTTAGTGATATTAATGATAGAGTTGGGAATGATGTTGTTTAACTCAGCCATGTAAATCCTTCTGTAGTCTCAGTGGAAGGTGATGGGTACCTGTAGAAAAGCTTGTGTTACCATTCTCAAACAGCTGAATGGCCCTTTGGAGAGCCCTACCTCTCCCTGCCAGCTACAAACTCTGCATTCAGACTAGATGCTTATCTTAGCTGGTTAAATACCAACACAGGTGCTAATGCATTTAACTTCAGTCCTCATAGTGACTCTAGATTAGAGGCAGATTTGAGCAAGAGAAAAGTATCTCATAGGCAGTGGCATGGTAGAAGTGCTATCTCCAGGGAAACTTGAAAGCCTGGGAAGGTAGTGAGGGTAATATAAGAGGTACATTCAGTCACTGACTTGAAGAAAGTTTAACAAGTGCTGGTGTTGTACACTGAGTTGGTGTGATGTTTTGACACCATAGGTTATTTAGGACAGAGCACAGCATGTGGTATCTCCTCATGTTAGAAAAATTTCTGAGGTTTCCTGGCTTCATATTTATCCCACTTTGTGAGTTTGGCATAATCGTATTTAAAAGTCAAGGGATAATTTTAAAAAAAATCCAAGCTTATTATGAAGCTTAATTCAGTAAGACTAGCAGTGTAGAGGGTTGTGATGTTTTGATTTGTTCAAAACCTCTGCTCAAAAAACACTGTCAGCACAGCTGACCAGTGAACCACAAATCTCAGTGACTGCAAGATTTGGTATTAACTGGACATGTCCTTGACCTGTCCTTTCCCTCTACAAATGGAGATGGTGATCTCAAAGTCCTTGATCTTTAGCAATGTCTCCTTTACATAACTTCTTATTTCTGCCATTTCAGGATCATTTATGACCCTTCTGGCCAGTACCACCTTATCCTTGCTTGTGAGCACATTGTCATAATCCATTTTTAGTGAGTGTGGCTCTCTCTGCACATGCTTTCTTTTGGGCAGGAGCGGAAGCTGCTGGCCACAGCTCAGCAGATGCTTCAGGACAGCAAGACAAAGATTGAAATAATCCGCATGCACATTGTGAAAGTCTCCCAGTCAGCAGGAGGGATGGAAGATACAGTGGATCCATCAGGTAAAGTGTTTTAACTAACTGATATGCAGCCCAGAACAGGTGTGTCCAAAGCCCCAAGATCCAGAATACTCCTCCAGTTTTCATCCTCATCATATTTTATCTCCAAAATGCTCAGTGAGGATGGGGACCACCATCAGTGCTTTGGAGCTGAGGATTGAGGAGCTGAGACATCACCTCTGCATTGAAGCTGCTGTAGCTGAGGGGGCAAAAAATGTGCTGAAGATCCTAGGAGGCAGTCGGGTACAGGATCGCAAGTTCTTGGCTGAGGTAAGCACTTCTTCGGGCCTTCTTGGAGGGTTGTTTCATGCCCCAGTATTAGTGATTTAGCATGAATGGGTAGAGATAACCAAGAGTTATTAATTTGGGAAAATCCTGCCTCTCTGTGAGGACAGACAGATTGAGATCACTTTCCCTTCCAGGGATATAATTCCTTGCTTCCGTGAAATTTCTCAGGAACATCAGAAGTGATACTGATGGAGTAGTCAGGATCTATGGGAAACTATTTCCTCTTGTTTCCTTTTTTAGTAAGATGTTAACTGGTCTTTTTTTGAAGCTTACTCTGATAGTCCATAAAGGATTAATAGTACTGGACTGAGGCTGTATATTGAAAATTTTTATCTGCTTTCTGTTCTATTTCCTATTGTTAGGCTCAGAGTCGTTTGCAAGAGTCTTCCCAGAAGATTGACCTGCTACGCTTGTCTTTGGAACATCAGCTTAGTGAGCTTTCTCCTGATCACCCAAAAAGAGCACTCATCAAGCAGGAACTAGTAAATACTTCCTCCCTGGGAGCTCAGCATGGCAGCATCCAATCTACTTCAGTCATCAAACCTACAGCCCTTACAGGTATGTAAATCCTGCATGGCATGTTGTTATGAGAACAGAGGAAACAATTAATTGCATTTTTTCTCATAGTTGTGATGCCTCTCCTTATATGGACGTTTGATTTTCTAGGAAAATAACTTACTTCTTTTAGGCTAGCCAAAGCTTTCTGACCATATGGATTTGCAGTCTATTACTCTGGGGCAGATTTGAGCTCTTAACCAAGAAATCATTGAATTTGAGAAATCTTTGGATCCCTGTGAGGACGAGATGAAAGTAATCACTTCATCTTCTCCATAATAATGTTCTTCACTCTCCTAAAATTCCTCAGGAACATTGGAAGTGAGACTGATGGGTTGTCAGGATCTATTGGAAAATGTTCCAGGGCGTTCCCGAATGACGAGTTCTTCTCCCATCTCTGGCAGCCCAAGTGATCTGAGGTCTCTTTCCCGAGCACGGGTTGGTCTGGGAATCCACAGCCGTAGTGTTGCAGGGAAATACCTGCGGAATGAGGAGCCCTGTAGTGAGTATGGGGTTTCCTGCTGGATTCTGGGTGGCACATGGGAGCATGGGGTCTTCTCATCTGGGTACTAGGTTAGCCTGGTGTGAAGGTCATTACACGAAACCTGATTTCTTCAAAACTGAGAGAGAATTAATTGCATTATACCTTGTCTTCCTAGTACTCAAAATTACATTTTATTGGGATATTCACCTTCAGCGTGAGACGTTTTGATTTGGTGAGAGATTATAATGTGTGTTTTCTCCTTCGTTCAGATGAGGTCCTTGCTGTGCTCAAAGTGGACAATAAAGTGGTTGGCCAAACAAACTGGGGACCAGTTAACAACCAGGCATGGGATCAGAGCTTTGTCATTGAGCTGGATCGGGTAAGTCTGTCCTAGATTCCCTGATGTTGTATTTGTTTTTCCATTCCACTTTACCTAATTTGCTTATTTAGCTGCTATTCTACTTGGTTTAACTGTGTGTTGCTGCTGTCCCCATGTCCTTTTCTGTTCCAGTTATCTTAGTCTTCCCCTGGAGGCAGTGCAGCTCTGGCAGTGTTTCAGCCTGAACAACATCTGTTGTCCTTCTCTCCTTATCTGAGCAGTTTTATTTCATCTTACCAGCAACATGGCTTTCACAGGGGTTTCTGAAATGGGGAGCCAAGACAGCAATCCCCAAGAGGATCTGCAGCTGAGATCATCTGAAAACACCAGAGAAAGTGGGGAACAGAAGGATTATGGAAAATTGATATGCATACTGTTTAGTTTACTGAATTTTTATAGGAGCTGTGTGCCTTGTTTCCAGAGAGTGGGGGGCAGTAGGTAACTCTTCTGCTTTTTTTTTTTTCCCCCCTTTCTCATCCCAACAGTCTCGTGAACTAGAAATTGCAATTTATTGGAGAGACTGGAGAGAACTATGTGCTGTCAAGTTTTTACGTTTGGATGATTTCCTTGATAACGAACGTCATGGGATGTGCCTCTCACTTGAACCACAAGGAATGCTTTTTGCAGAGGTATAAATGTCAGCTTTGTTTCTTTTTCAGAGAACTCCGTCTGTTTAGGGTGCCTGCCCTGAAAGCACTTGTTCAACTCATGATACAAGGAGTGGAAGGAGCACTACCCTAGAAGGGTTATATCAATATCATTTATCAGCATAAGGAACAACATGATATAATAGATGTACACATGCCATAGCCTGAAGTAACTCTTCAGCAGCTCTACTGCAATTATATGTGTGTGTGCTGTGAAATCCTTTCATTTTTATTTGCTTTCTTTATGAGTCATCGTTTATACTTTAATTAAACATACGGCTTAATGGTCAGACTTGAATCACAGAGACTGTATGATCAGAGGCATTCCCTCTGGGTATGCTTATTTTATCATCTTTCTGAGGCTAATAATAGTTTGAAGTACCATCAATGAAGAGATCATCCAGATAATCCCTTAAAAGCCACAGAACATTTGCCTTTGTTTTGTGATGAAAGTTCCTGTGATCACCTTACAAAAAGTGGGATCTTGACCTCATGTACCCACATTTCCCTCCTCTCCATACCTTCTTGGGGTTTTCTGTGGTTTTGGTTTGTTGGGGTGGAAAGTAGTGTTGTTTGGGTTTATTGTTAGATTTTTTTTTGTTTCTTTGTTCCTGTTGTGGGGTTGTTGGGTCGGAGTTTTTTCTTTTTTGTGTGTGTGTTTACATCTGTGCCTTGGACTACTTTTTTTTTAATGCTTCAAGTGGCTGTGTTCATTATGTTTGGTTTTATCAGTTAGATTAATTTTGTTTGGAATATGAATTAGTTGTAAATTGGTTTTTTTTTTTCTGAATTTCAAGTAGCAGAAAATTTCAACATCTAAAACCACAGCTGAAGTAACAAGTGGGTAAAGGCTGAAGCTAGAGTAGTGTGGTCTGGAGTCTGTGGGAGTGACTCCTAACTTACCTGACAGATATGAGTGGAGAACTTGATGGCAGAACACGTGCAAGTTTGTGTTCAGAGTGTAACTGAATTATCTTGACAAATCCCCTTTGCTTCTCTGGCAGGTGATGTTCTGTAATCCTGTCATTGAGAGAAAGCCAAAACTGCAGCGACAGAAACGCATTTTCCCCAAGCAGAAAGGTAAGATGCTGGAGAACTCCCTGTTTACTTTTATCTTGTGTATGTAGGTGAGGGCAGTGGTTTGCACAGGCAGGCTGGCATGCATCCTAGCCCATTCAATTTGTCAGACATGAAAATGTTTGCTAATTGCTGTGTAAGTGGGTCAGCTTTATTAGAATGTAAAAGTTTGTTCAGTCACAAAAAATGCAAGCAGCCTGGCTGCAGCATAGTGTGTAATGTTGTGATGTTGTGGTGTTTCTCTTCACAATTAGCATTGTTATAGAGATCTAATTAGTTATTTAGTAGACTCCTTAGGAAGATCCAGGACTCAAGCTGTTCTAGCTTAACCAGCAGTGCTGTCAGCGATAAGCAGGCATTGGAAGGTTTTATGGAAAATTTATGGAATTGTACAGGACTGTAGGATGAACAGGCTACTGACTGTCTGTCAGGTCGCTGGAGCTGGCATCTCAGATTCATAGTTTAGGGAACGAGAAAAAATAGTGCAAATATCCTAAATGTTTTACTTTTTTTAAAATGTCTTTGGAAATTTTGTGTTAACAGGCTGCGTGATTAAAATGCAGTGTTGAAACAGAAGAAAACCTGACAGAGTAAAATAAGTATTTAGTGTTTTATGCAATTGCTACTTGAGGATTGTTATGATATTATATGGAACTGTTATACATGAAATAGCTGATCTGTATTGTCCTAATTATTAAACTTTCTTTCCTGAAAAAAAAGCTCAGTTTCCCTATACTGATCTACTTTTCTGAATAACTCATGAGTGTTTAGCTGAAAATGATAATTTAACAGTATATGAGGTTGTAAATTATTTGCTGTAATCTCACTGATGCTTTGACTCTGACTCCTCCAGGGAAAGAATTTCTCCGAGCTCCTCAAATGAACATAAATGTTGCTGCCTGGGGTCGCCTGATGATGAGTTTCCTCCCTCCATGTAGTTCCTTGAGCACTCTGAGTCCTCCACTTCATGATCCCATTCAGACAGGATTCTCTCCAGTTTCCCCACAAAGTCATGATTATTCAATGTCCAAACTGAGTAGGTAAGTCATATTCAGAGTGCTGGAATGTCAGTCCAACCATCACCAACTTAATTTCTCCTTTTCATTCCTTGATACTTCACAGACTTGTGGTGTGAATCAGGCAGTTCTGTTGTACAGTGTTGGTCTGAACCTTATACAGCAAAGGTGATACAAAGGTGTCTGTGTTCAGCATTCTCCCCTAAGAAAATCTTCAATTTTGTCTTAAAAATGCAGTGACTTTCCTGTGGCTAAGCTTACTTTTGGTGATGAAGCACCACCCAAGCCTCCACGCCTTTTTCTGATGGCCAATTCCAAAGAATCAACACCATCTCCTGCCGATTCTCCGGTAAACATCTCGGCTAGCTGGGAGAATTTTCTTTGTTGGTTGTCTTTGTTGTTTTTCAAGGCCTTGTTCTTCTTAATTGTTTATTACTGGAGAAATTAATTAGACTTCAGGCAGGCAGTGTTTTGTTAGCTGGCTGATCTCTGGGATTCAGAATGCAGTGAGCTATTGTTTATATGAGGTCTTTACAAAAATGTTGCACCTCCTCTTTTTTTTTTATTTATAATTATAGAGTTTTAATTACTTGCATAAGTAAGGTGGGAGGCAGGTCAGCATGGAGGGAGTTGAGAGGAAGAGTATAGAACAAATGATTTCACAGAGACAGCAGGGAAAGAGGGGCAGTAGGCTTTTTTAGGACCAGATGAAGTTCTTCGTCATTGAAGAAACTGGGCAAAACCAAGAAGAGCTCTACTTTTCAAACAAGAAGGAGCTGGATTTTTTTTTTTTTTTTGTAGTGTAATGGTTAACAACCTGTGTTCTACCACATCTTACCCTTTTTCATTTGGCTTTGGTGATAGAGGAAACTGCATCCTTTGGTCATTGTAACTCTTTCTGGGACACAAGATGCTTTTTTTTCTAGAAAGGAAAAATTTTTTTCTATGTTCTCCTAGACTAAAAGTGTTTATTTTAAAAGGTTTGACTCTATCAAAATAATATTGTACGCGGGAATAGTTTTGTGTGACCACACATATTTTGTTGCTGCTTCCCTCCAAGCAGAGACAATGATCAACTGCAGGAACTTGTATGTAGTTACGGTGGGTTATGACAGAGGAGAAAATTTGGATGTGGGTTATTCAGGTCTGACTTGGTGATTCCAGAGGATGAAACTGTAATTTTCATTCTGTTCCTAGTGTCTAAAGAGGCTGCATGTTGAGGAGAAGTCTTGCAGGTCTGCTATTACAGAATTTCCAATCCCAGCATCTCCAAGGTAACTATGGACTGTCTTGGGTCACAGATTAAAGACACAATGGGCTGAAATTTTGAGCATGCAGTCTAAAATTCCTGCTCAAGGTCTGCTTTGGTTTCTTAGCAGCAGACTCCTAGTGCTCAGTGCTTCTCTGAGGAGGGAATTAAGTCTTCCATGGGTGGGAAACGGCCCTTCATTTCACTTGGAGGCAGATGGAGTGCCTGCTGCCTTTTGAAGATGATCCTGGACTTCTAGGCTGTGGGTTGGGTTTTTTTTCTTAATTTTTTTTATTTCCAAGCAATTCTACAGCATGGGTTTCCTTGGTAACACCTTGTGGTCGACACAACATTCTGTTGCCTCTCTTTAGTCAGCTAGTTTTTCCCAGAAAGATGTTACATCTGTTGTCTCACCATGTTTCATTTCCAGCTCCTGTTTGAGAACTTCTCCTTCTGCCCTTGTCCTGCCATAGCCCTTGATATAAAGGTGTCCATGTGTGTTTAACACAATTACTGTTGAGCCTGCTGAAAGGACTGTAGGCAAAACTAAATTTTGTTATGCAAGGATGGGGTGGAGGGGAACTAAACCTGTTAGGCAAAGCAACAGAGAGAGCAAGCCTCAGAGAGTCAGAACTGTTGCTTCTGTTTCCCATACAGATGGAAGTCACACTGCTGTCACTGGAAGCAGTTTCCTCACCTTATGGTTACCTGCTCCCTTCTTCAGTGGCAGAACAGCAGCAAGCCTGTTTTCAGGATCTCTGCTTAGTGGAGGATTGCTTGACACAGCTGTTTGCTTTCCCCTTTGCTATACAGAGCTTCCCCTGGAGCAAACACACACTCCTTTGTTATCTCTTTATGCATCTTTTGGGTATTGTCTCAGCAATTCTTCTTTGTATGTGTCTGCAGGAAAAGGACAGTTCAGCTTGAGGATTTTCACTTTGTTGCTATGCTGGGACGTGGCCACTTCGGGAAGGTAGTATGGAAATCTACACTTTGTGGGAGGAGGGCAGTAGGACTCAAGATGAGAGTCTGGATAGAAACGTTGGAGTATGGAAGAGATGTGTTGCAATGCAGATGTAGCAAAGAAACCCAGCCCAACCACACTAGCACTTGATAACTGCTGTTAACAGTCAAAACTCCTAAAGATTTGTGGCTTCTAAGCCTGGAGGAAACCATCCTGGGAGTGCTAAGTCATTTCATAAATTACCATTCCTTTCATTATTTCTGTGATCTCCATTCCCAAACCTTGTGTGCATAGTTGCTTGCTGTGAGAGCTCTGAGGTGCTTATAAGGCTCTGGGCCAGCTGTGATACTGCTGTTTGTGAAAAGAATATAACTTGCACTGACATCCTTCTGGAATGATGCAGAAGTACAAGGAGCAGAAAAAAAGTGCTCAGTTTCCAGAGTTCCTTGACCTTTGTTTTGAGAATGACTGTCTGGAGTGGATGGATATGGTTTGTGTGTTCATGGGAGTCAAAGTCATCCAATAAAGAAGTAACAAATTTGGTTGAGGTATAGCTTTTTTGTTGTCTTTCAGGTACTGCTGGCCCAGTACAAGGCAACGGGGAAGCTGTATGCTATCAAAGCCTTGAAGAAAAAAGATATTATTAGGAGAGATGAAATTGATAGGTGAGCTTTATTTAGGGATGGCACTATTGCCAGAGGCTACATTAACATACCTGTAAATAAATGTTAGTAGGTATGATGTGTTCTGGTCATGGTACTATTAAGGTTAAATGTGACCTTAAGTTTTGGCTAATTAAAACCAGAAACAAGGAAATGTTTTACAGTGATGCTTTCTTACTTCTGGTGGAATAATGGCTGAAGAACACTTCAAAACTCAAAGTTTGGAAGTGTGTAAGATAAATATTGTACTAGCTCTACCTTTTATTTCTCTAACTTAAGATGTAAACATTTTCTTTTACACCCTGTCTTTCTCAAAACAAGATTTCTGCTGAGTTTTAACACCAAGTTTAACACTGACAGTTTTGTTCTTTGAATCCTGGCAGCTTGCACTGTGAGAAGCGAATATTTGAAGTGGTCAATTCTTCTGATCATCCATTCCTTGTGAACATGTTTGCATGTTTCCAGACACCTCATCATGCTTGCTTTGTGATGGAATATACTCCAGGTGGTGATCTTATGATGCGCATACATGAAGATGTCTTTCCTGAGCATATGGCACAGTGAGTTAAAATTAGAATTAGTCTAGTTTCTAGACACTATAAATTTTTATCTTGATTCTCATATTTCCTGTAACTATTTCTCTCTTTTAGGTTTTATACAGCCTGCGTGGTCTTGGGGCTCCAGTTTTTGCATGAGAAGAAAATTGTTTATAGGTAAAATGCAGCAAAGAATCAAATATAAGACAGTTCTGCAACTTGAAATTTTTTCCTCTAGCTAATGCTATATGCTCTCAATCTTGCTGGGGTTTCCAGTTTTTCTGTCTGTCTTTATTTTCCTCATCACCTGTTAGTAGCAGCATGTTCTTTGTGCTTACAGTAAATAAAGTCATCTAGCAGGTATTCATCTAACATGTTGCAGGTGATTAATCCTCGGGGACATGTCAGTACATTTGGGGGGGCACCTGTAAGTCACTGCTTTCTTTTTTACTGTGATATTTAAGTAATTTGTCATGCTGTTGTGGGATGCTCTTTTCCAGATGAATAAGCCCCACCTAGCTCCACATTGCTTTATGAGCTTTTCATTAAAAGGAAAATACCAATAAATTAAGGGGTATCTTCCAAATAATACATTATTTTAAGCAAATGTAGATTGTATTGTGTTTAGATTTGCTTCTCTTTATTTAACATCCAGCTTCTGCCTCTTGCAAACAAGATGTTGAATGGGAATCCTCAGACTCCACCATTCTCTTTCCTCTCCTTTGCCTCCAGGGACTTGAAATTGGATAATCTCCTTTTAGATGCTGAAGGATTTGTGAAGATTGCAGATTTTGGATTGTGTAAGGAAGGTGAGTGACTTTGAAGCTGAATCAGTTTAGTATCAGGGCTTTAGTAATCTGTTCACATTTGTGATGCAGGTGATTGTGTGTAATATTTATTCATCTCTGTTTTAAAAATAAACCCCCAAACCACCCAACTAGCCAAAAAACAAAAAGCCTTCACCTGCCTGGCTATGGTGAACTTGGAAAGAGTACTTTGTCCTTTAATCATGTGGAAATTTATGGTTGAGTTTACAATGTGCTTGTTTGCTCAAAGGAACCAGAATATGGGACTACTAAATATGTACTTCAGCAATGAAATCTATAGGAAATCTATAGGCAATTTCCTTTGTTTTGCTATTTAAGTATCTCTTGTATGTTCTTATTTGGAGTTTTTAGAGGCTTCGGGTTTCATTCTTCATTGTTGGCATTTACCAAGCACTGATGAGAGTCCTTGCCTAGTTAACAACACTGTATTATCCATTTATTAGTGGATTTTTAAAGTCTTCTTTTCCTACAGGAATAGGTTTTGGAGACCGTACAAACACCTTCTGTGGTACCCCTGAATTTCTGGCTCCTGAAGTCCTGACAGACATCTCGTACACTCGGGCAGTCGACTGGTGGGGATTGGGTGTACTCATTTATGAGATGCTTGTTGGTGAGGTAAGGCCACCTTTCTCTAATAGGACCTCCCTTGCTCCCTTGGGGAAGAGTAGTACTCAACCACCTGAAATAAAATTTTGTTGAATGTAGCCAACTATTTTAGTACTTAAATTACATTTTTCTCATTGGTAGAGCTTGCCAAACAATGAATCCATATACCTCCCTGCTATTCTCATCCCTATTTAATAGTGAGAAATGGGTTCTATGTGGATTAAATAATAAAATCTCCCAATTGCAGTCACCATTCCCTGGAGATGATGAGGAAGAAGTCTTTGACAGTATTGTCAACGATGAAGTCCGGTATCCACGATTCCTTTCATCTGAGGCACTTTCAATAATCCGCAAGGTAATGGGCTTGATGGGTCTCCAGGAGCCTGAAGAATTTACATTTACTCTGTAAGTGGGTCCAGAGGGACTCTATTAGGACTGGATAGCATTTGTGTGAGTAATCTGGAGCTGCCCACACAGACTAAGGAAACGTGTAAAATTTTACACATATTTTTCCTTCCCTTCTCTTTACATAAATGTCATCCTTCTGTCTGGGGATGATGATGGAGGCTTTTTACCGAGGTCTGTTGCTGCTAACTCTGAAATGGAGAAATGATGATTCAAGGGCAGGAAGTGCCAGAGTTATTCAGGGGAGATGGCTTGATTTGGTGGTTGACCCAGTAGTCACAGGTGCACAATTAAGATGCTTCATGCAATTTATAGCAGGTATGTTACCCATGTTGACAAGCTGTTTACAAGGAACTAGGTCTAAGCTATTACCAGCAGATGATGACCCTGCTGCAGAGTGAAAATGAGAAAACACTGAGGGGTCACTTCATCTCCTTCCTTTTGTTTTTCTCTCTGGAACATGATTTCTGTCCATTCTTTTCCCAGCTGTTTAATTTTGAACTGATATTTCCTGTAGCTTCTTCGGAAATGTCCAGAGCGTAGACTGGGAGCAGGAGAAAAAGATGCAGAAGAGATTAAAATCCAGCCCTTTTTTAAGGTAAGAACTCATGTTATCCCTCCCCCTCATCTCTCATGTTTGAGCCTAGAGTGATTTGTTTTCTGTTGGTATAGAGATAGTTCCATTAGTTGTCAGTGAGATATTAGTGACAGCTTCTGTTACACCTCATTGCTCTATTCAGAAATTCATGTTTCAATTTATGTTTGAAATTACTCCCTCAAGGTGTGTTTTCTGGGATCTGTAAGTTTTCAGAGCCAGTTTGTGCTGCTTCTGTATACAAATACACCAGTTTTTGGGACCAACAACACTCAATTGCAGAAGTCAAAGATGCTGTCAAGTGATGACAGTGACAGCCAATCAGTCTGCTTGATGGCATCTTCATTTGCAGGATACACTTGAATCCTAAGAGAAAATGAGGTTAAAGACACATTTGCTTTGGGTCAAAGGTATACAGTGTTACTGTTGCTCCTTGCCCTTTCCCATCTGTCAGTAGTTATTAGCCTTGTAGCCCCTGGATGGCTTTTCAGGGGAGTAAGAAAAGAACTTGGATGTCAGCAGAAATTTCTGGCAAGTCCACAGATCCACCTGGCCCCAGCTGGGCTTTATTCTGTTTCTCCTAAATATCATTTGAGCTGTAGCCTTGTTTCTTGGTGTTTTGAAGAGCAGCCTTTGACTGTATGGAATCTTTGTACTGCCAGGCATGCACTGTCTGTGCGTTTTGCTTTTGGTGGTTTGGGTTTTCAGTACTCTTCTTTTTTTTTTTTTTTCCTAATTAGTAGAAATAAGACATGTGCAAATGATTGGGAAGGGAGGCTGCAATCCTCCCTCTTACTTTCATTTTTCATAAATTACCTTCATAAATGTCCATCTGGCTTGTTGGCTTCTTTTTCTTTCAGGGAATTGACTGGGGTGCATTGTTTGCCAGGACTCTGAAGCCCCCTTTTGTGCCCACTTTAAGAGATCCAACTGATGTTAGCAACTTTGATGAAGAGTTTACTTCACAAAAGCCAATCCTTACTCCTCCTGAGGAGGTTGCTCTCCTAACCCGCAAGGAGCAGACTGTCTTCAAGGACTTTGACTTTGTCTCCAGACACCTTTTGGATGTTTGATTCCTGTGCTATAAGAAACATGAACAGATTCTTACCACCTTGAGAGACTGCAGAGAGGACTTGGCCTGAGCAATGGAAAAGTCAACAGAATTCCTGGAACTGGTGGTGCTGATGACCCCGGGACTGAGTGCCTTCCAAGCTGATTTAACCTACTGTGTTGTTTTCAACCTCGTTGGGAGACTGTTATCTTTAAGGAATAATTAATGTTTGACTGGATGTATCTTCTACTGTCATGGAATACAGATGGAAATTTGGAATTTGAGCTGGACAGAATGTAGTGAAATCAAATCATCTCTGCAACCCAGGTTATTCTTTGCAAAACGCCCAAGTAAGTAGCACAGCTTTTGAAAGGTGAATAGTAATAAGGGGAATGGCCACTTCTCACCTATTTTTTAGAAAAAGCCATGCAGCATTCCATCTTTGTAAAGATATGATGCCCATTCTGACTCATAATTATGTATTCCAGAGAAGGAATGGATTTTAACACAACCAAGATAATTTTAGGCTTAATAATGATCCAAGTGATGCATCTTAAGGAAAATTAGTCTCTTTCTACTTCTTTGAGGATGCTAAATCTTATTGGTTTTAATTATATAAAAAAGCCACTGCTTTGCACATGCTATTTTTTGTAATTTTTTTTTTTTTTACAATAAAGATACCTTTTCTTATTATGAAATTTCAGCTTTTCATCTGATTGGTGTTAACTGAATGTTTCACATTAAGCCTAACCATATCCTGATCCACAGGCAGGACTTTATTTTTCTGTGTAAATGTCAATAGTAATATTTTCCTTCATTCCTCTTACTCAAGTTGTCTCTATGCATATTGCTTGGTGTCAGCAGCTGGCACATACAAATGGTTGGAGTCAAGTTGTCTCTCCACAGATTTTATCAGTGTATGTATCCTGTATCTTTTGGGGGACAGATACACGAGGACAGTGTTAATATTGGAAAATCAGTCAGTTAAAGGTGATTTTGTTTGCCTGGCAACTTATTTTGTCATTTTACTTTAAGATTTTTTTTCTCTCTTAAATTCATAATGTTTGCTTATTGGGTAAAAAAAGGAAAGGTATCACACTGCTAGGGAGGCACAGCGATTACTCTTTCAGTTTGTCTTCAACAGAGGTATACAGAAGTTGAACTAATTCGATTGTGCTGTATCTGCAGCTATTGAGTCATTATTAAATCCAGGCTGGTCTGAGTGCTTCAGAAATGGGAGGGGTAAGAGCTATGTTTGTGCAAACCAGAAATAATCGCAGTGAACCGAGATTTCCTAATTTCAGAGCCAAGTACAAGTGCTTCTGAAAATTCCTGCATACAAATATCCTTTCAACATCCTGCTCTGCCTCCCAACCTAATGGCCCATTTAAAGCAGGATGCACATTTTCTTCACCCTTGTTTGAATGGTAATGGTTGGCTTGCTGTTGGCCCCTGCAGTGTGATTTGTGACTTTTCTAAAGGTCAGGCCCTCTGTAAAGTAGTAGGTAGCACCCTGGATTGTTAGCACAGGTGAAACATAGAACTTGGGTTTGAAGACAAAAGACCATGGAAGTGTAAAAGGCATATTTAATATTTTAATGTATAGTTTGTAGTAAATTAAAAAGGCTGTAAATTACCATCCCAGTGCATTTAAAAACAAACCAAAACCTGCCAAACAGAGCAAAACTGTGTGTCTTGAGATGCAGTACCTGCACAAATTTTTATGACTGATAGGTGAAGAACCAGAAATTGCTGTGTGGCAGATGAGCCATACTGACACAAACAAACTGCAGAATCCTTTCTGGATGGTACACCAGTATTATGAAAGCAATTCTTAGTGTTCTGATATACCTCTAGTAGGAGTTTCTACCTTGAACAAAAACTGGGCACAGCTTACTGTAATTGTTCAAAAATGGGATCCTTCTGCTGTTTTTAAACTGCTTTTGGATTACAGTGCTGCATTCACAACTGCACTGTCCTTTCATGAGGGCTCATCAACTTTTTAAACCCTGAGTGCATCCTGCCAGCTTGCCAGATGTGCTCTTGAGCTGGTGTTAATTCCTGAGCCAGCACAACTAAGACAAAATAATTTTAACTAAGGTTTGTCTGTGGTGCTGTTTTCTAGGGTTTTTTTTTAACAGACAGGGCTAGGACTGAAATTCATACTACAGCTCTTCTGCTTTTAAAGCTAATATTGGTCATACCAAGTTTCTTTTTGGTTCCTAGTGGAAACCTGACCTTTTATTACAAAGGAAAACAAGTAAGCTTGCCACTATCTGGACAGCTATCAGCACCCTCCACTCCCAATGAAAACAACATGACCTATAATCTTTCCTCTTGTGTTGAAACCTTGTATTCTTTTTATTTAAAATTTTCCTAGGATGTTGAGGTAGTAGTATTATCAACAATGTTACGTGCCCATGCTCTGCTGCTTGTTCTCTTCCTCAAATCCGTAAGAAAAGCCAGAGCATGAAGTTATCCACCGAAATAATTCAGTAGGCAAATATTTCTTTTCTGTCCAAAGAAAAAGTGGATGGTATCATTCTTTGCTGACTTCACTTGAAATGGTCTATGAACTGTTAACAGCAGTATCAACTTACAGAAAAAATGGTTAGGAAGCTGATCAGGGCACCACAAAATACAAGTTAATTATCTCATAAGCTGAATTTGGTGCCTTACAGCTGTTTCTCATCCACATTAACACTATTAAGCTTCAAATCTCAGTAAAAAGCATTAAGTTGAGGCATGTGGTCAAAATGAAGTTTGCATTTGACTGTCCAAATATTTACTCTAATATTTCTAGTACACGTCCAACACAACTGACAAAAGGCACCCTGGTTCTCGCAGTGAGAACTATGGTGAAGAAAGGCCCCAGGAATTATTGATTCTGGCTCTAATAGCTCCTGTTTCCTAGCAGCAAAAGGAGAGGGAAACTTTGGGGAACAGAAGCGAAGATGGATGCTCAGTCTCTTGCGTCTTTCCAGGAGAGATGTGGACTCAGTTAGCAAAGGAAGTGAATTTAGAAAGAGAACTCTGCTCAGTCCAGAGATTGGCTCTGCTGGCCTTCCCAGAACCAGTGCATCCCCTTTAACAGTGATATTCATACATAAAAAACCCAAACCTGACTATCCTTTAAATGCAATTTGAAGGATGAACAGGTATTGAACAGGTTGCATAGTTCATGGTGTACTAAAGTTCCATGCAAGGAAACAGCAGCAATGGCATCAGGAAAGCTTTACCCAGCACCTGCATTGGCACTCTATCAGGTAGGTACCACTGGGACTAGACAGGCTCGTTGTTCCTGTGATAGTAGATTTTCTCCCATGCAGTGAGGTGGCATGAACAGAAAAATCTCCAGAGATTGAGGACTACCCCTTGGTCAAAGGGATTCTCCAGGTCGGAGTGTCGCAGGTAGGAGATGCGGTGATGTGACATGAATTCCCAGGTGGTGGTGTTGCAGGAGATCAGATAGAGGTGTGAAAGCAGCAGCAGCAGGACAACGGTGGTGAATATGACTATCAGGATGAAGGATAAGAGGAGGAGGATGTTGTGCTGCAGCCAGTCCCAGGGCTGTTCAAAAGAGAGGCCTGACCTTTCAATTCAGAAAGAAGAAATAAGTTAAATGGTTAAAGATGAAGAACTAGTTACATAAGCCAAGCAGACATTCTGGCACATTTAAATGTGATTCATAACTAGTGAAGTTCTGATAATCATGTACTGCACTGAGTTCATACACTCTCTTTTAAGAGACTGCACCAGTAGTGACTTAGGTTCTAAGAAGCCGAAAAGATGTTGATTCTTCTGACAGCTGAGAAAAAAAACCTCTTCAGTTAACTTCTCTCCTGAGCAGTCATACAGCTGAAACCAGTATTTCCAGTACTTAGATCTGTAAACAAAGATCATATTCCAGTAACTGAAGCAAAACCAACTTTTTTACTGCTCTCAATTCTGTTAGTTTAAGCTTAAAACAAAGATGAACAATGAAACCTAAGTTATGAGATTCTGTTCATCTACTGATCAGCTGTGTTGTCCCTCAGCAGATTACAGGGCTTGAAATAGGTGATCTCCATGCTGCAAAAGAGGGTAAAGATAGAAAGCCAAACCAGTCACTGCTATGTTCTACATAAACAGTGGGCCTCTAGGAGCAATCTCAGAAGTCAAAGTGCTGCCTCCAGGCCTTACCAAGCAACGTGACCTCCCCACAGCAGAACTAGAAGCTGCACACTCAGGTAGACTATGAAGAGGGGGTGATTCTTCTCTCCTACACAGTTCTCAATCCAGGGACAGTGGTGGTCGTAGCGCCGGACGCAGTGCTGGCACAGCTGGCAGTGCTTGGCTCGCATTGGCTGCTGCAGAGAAAGAAAGAAACACTAGAAATAGTCCACTGGTTCAACTCAGTAGTTCAGCTCCCTGTTTGGTAGAAGAGGACATCATGCAAATTTGTCTTCCTCCACAGCAGTGCTGTCCTACAGTCACTTTTGAGATAATAGCACAACATAAACGTTGCTAAAGGGGAATCACAACTCCTAAATAAGTGACATCCAAATTAAATTACTCTCACACACTACCTCTATCTGTACACTTTATTATCTACCTACTTATAGGAAGTCCAGTGTGCAAAGCCAGTCTGTCCTATTCAGGAAAGCATGAGCAGTGTTGAGGTTAAGAAACTGGGGCCACAGCTATTGAAGAAAACATGCAGGAAGGGGATTGTCTTTAGGGGAATACACAGAGGAGGGAAGTATCTCTACTTCTGGGTGAATACAAGAGACTTGCTTAGAAAGCAGCTCAAGTACCAGGAATAGAAAAGATGAAAGATCTGGCTGAGAGAAGTAGTACAAATGTGCTTCATAGGATTTGTTCCCTGAAGGATATATACATGCTTTGCCAGCTTCTCCTTTGGCAAGGACCTGATATTTGTCAGGATAGGGAAGGTTATAGAAGTTGGGATAATGCTGGATTTTATTGAACTGATAAGGATCACTCCGCAAACAGGCATTTCTATGCTTTAGGCAAACTGTTTTCAGAGCTAATTTAAGTGTTCTAATTTTTCCTTCATGTTATCTTTTAAGAGTCAGATTAATGTTTTGTTGGGTTTAGGCCTCCAAACAAGCTCACAGCTACTGGTAATTCTTGTCTATCTCATGCTCAACCACTTTTCTCCATGTCAAGATACCTTCAAAATAACAATTTTTGACAATATTGTAAAGTCTGAATGACATGGCAGTGAGGATGTAGAATACAGTTTTCCCACAGCAAAAGATGACCCTTGTTTCTGTGAGCCAAGCAGGGGCTTGTTTCAGCCATGGAAAACTAGCATGCATGCTGATGTCCATCACTTCTACACCTTTAGTTACACAATTCATTTGGATCACTTTTCAATGTCAGGACTGCATCTGAATTCAATCTGCTTTTTGTACTTACTAGTTCTGTGAGTTTTTCAGCAGGAAGGTGACCCTAAGACAGAATTAAACAGACCTGCCATGACTCTGAAACACAGAGCAACAATAGAGCAGAAACACCATCACCACCAGCAGCTGAGTGAAGATGTTGCCAAAAAAATTTAAGTTTGCAAATTGTTCATCCCATTCTCTTTCAGTGCATTATGAATGCCTACCTTCACCATGCAGTAACCACAGCGCCTCATCGTGATCTGACTTGGAGCCTGGGGTATCACCATGCTTTGTTCTTCACTCTTGTCTGCCTACAAAAAGAGAAGGGAGTGACCAAGGAGGTTTTGTGTGCTGTGGTCTTGGTGTGGCTGAGCTGTCTGGATCCTTTTACTTAACAGTTACACAGTGCTATCTCTGTCATTAGGAAGGTTAAACAAGAGTGCCTTAGAATTGCTACAGAAGCTGCAGACAGTTAAGGTACTGCGAGAAAGAACAGGCTTCTGTAACCATCAAAAGAATGTTTGCATAGAGGCAGAAACAATTAAGATACCACACTAATCCCAACACTAAGCTTTGGGACAAAAATAAACACTTTTAGTCTTTGTTTCCAAACATAATGTCTTTCCAGTATAAGCAGTGCTTCTTGTTCATAACACAGCCAATGTTTAGATTAATGTTAATATTTTTGTCCTATGGTGTGGATGACCTCTCACTGAAACGCTGCCTCTCCATTTACCTCCCTGTAACTTGTTTGTGCATGTGTCCTCTGAGAGGGCAACAAACCTATAAACAGATCAATAAATAGAGCTGCAGAGAGTACTTCCAAGCTTGCCATTCTAGTCAGGTTTTTTTGCACTTGTACCACTTAGGAATGGTTAGTGTAATACTGGTCATGTGTACATTCCATAGGGTACTGCAGCCAAGACAAGACTTAAACAGCACAATGTGGTTACAACTGGAGTGTGGTGTAACAGTCATATGTAATGTCTGTGAATTACTGCAATTACAGAATATGAATCGGGGACTGCATTGCCTCATCTCCAAAGCTCTGTGTAGGTTTATGCACAGCACAACAGAAACTCATCTAGCAGAGTTTTTCTCATCTAGCAGACAGGGGGGGGAGAGAGGGAAGAAGGAAAGAAAAATTAAAAACCCTACAGATTTTACACCCCCACCACTTCCATTCATGAAGTGATATACCTTTGCTTCTTCTTCAGACTTTACAAAACCTGGATCCATGAGAGAGACCTTAAAGTACAGCAGGACAGAGCACAACACCAGCAGGACGAAGCCCAGCGGCTGCACCAGCTCTCCGCGCTCCTCTTGCTTCTGTAGGTCTGAAATGCACCCCCCCCCAAAAAAAAAAACCACCAAAGAAACAAACAAAAAAAAAGAGAGCAGCAATTCCTGGTGAGGCGCTTAGGATTCTCCTTTTTGGCTTTAATAAAGGGGTCCCACACCTACGGGGAGAGGCCGTAGGGGTCAGAACGGGAGAGAGGAGCAACAGAAGGGGAGAGAGGAGCAACAGAAGGGGAGAGAGGAGCAACAGAAGAGGCTCTCGAACGCCCCGCAGCCCTCAGGGCACCTCGGAGGGCCCCGAGGCCGGGGCAGGGCGGAGAACAGCCGGCATTTCCCCGCTTCCCCGGCGCAGGAGCCTCTACGCCCGCAGCCGAGGCCTCCTCCACCGCCTCTCCTCGGGGGCGGGCCCGGCCCCAGCGGCTCCCCCGGCCGGGGCTGAGGGAGGGGCGCGGCGGCTCCGCCTCACCTGTGGGGTGCAGAAAGAGCCCCAGCGTTAGGGCCCCGCTGAGGGACGTGTGGGCCGCTCTCACCCACCGCCCGCCGGGCCCCATGGCTCCCGCCGGCCCGGAAGGCAGGCAGCGCCCCAAGGCGGGGCTTGGCCCGGGCGGACTGGGCACGGCCCGGCGGGCAAGAGGGACCCTCCGGGAGTCAGCTCCGGGTTGTGCCCTGGGGTAGCGTGAGAAGGGTGGAGGGCTCGGAGCAGAGCCGGGGGTCGGTAGCTCAGGCTCAGGTCCCTGGGGTGGGAACCGGGGTCTCTTTCGTGCCCCTTCCCCGTTTGCAGGGGGCAGACCGGCCGCGGATCAGCTGCCTGGGTTTACCCCTGCCTGCTGGCCCCACACTCCGTGGGATTCTCCCAGGAGAAGGGCGCTTCCTGCAGCCCTCCCACCCTGCCTGGGGGGAACCCCTTTTCCCCCGGGATCTGCCCCACTCTCCCAGCCCGGTTTCAGTTCAGTTCTGTGGAGGAGCGCAGTGCTGGGGCTTTGGAGGCACCGGTACCGCTGAACCTACGCGTGGGCTCCGGGAGGGACCTGGCTGAGGTGAGGGCTGGGGGTGAACTGCGGGGCTGTCATCCTGCTCTCGCCCATTTCATCATTCCCTGCCTTCATTTCCATCCCATCGGGAAGAAACGCGGAGCTTGCACCCGGCTGAACGCCTTTAGAGTGGAAACAAAGTGCCTGGTGCCAGCTGGGGAGGAGGCTGCTGGGATGGGGTTGGATCCAACACCAGATCCTTGCAGTGGAGATGTCACCGGAGTCCCCTGGCAGCAGCAGAGGGAAGCAGGAATTCCTAGGGAATGTCCACGTCTGGAAGCAGACATCTAAAAGAAGTTGAACTGCCCCCAAGGTGTGTCTTTATCTTTTGCTAATAATAATAAAAACAACCCAAGAAGACTAGCTTGGGTATACACATTCACACTTTGAGTGACTGTTTATTTAGGGGAGGTAAATTTCACCACAGGCCTGCAAAAGTTCTGAAATCAGTGTTATTTCTTTAGAACTTGTCAGTTTTAACATAATTGTATCTTGCTGCTTTTGTTATCTTCTTTCTTAGTAAACATTGGAAAGAAAAATATTTTTTTGCAAATTCATCCTCCAGCACCTGCAAAGTAGCCGATTCCTTGATATTGTTTAACCAGAAATGGTTTGTTCTTGATTATTAAAATAATCACTTTTAAGTGACTCAGAGGTCACTTCCTAGGAAAGCACCTAGCTGCACGGGTCACTTAAATGATTTACCTGAAACAGCTGTGTTGAAATGTTAATAAAAATTGTAGTCTAAATTTTCTACAACCATTTAAATATATAATTTTTTATATTCTAGGTAAATGAAAAACCTCCAGAAATCCTCCCTCAGGTATTGTATAGACTGCATTGGTGCTTGTCAAATTGCACATACAGTTTGTGTTTGAGAGAGCCCCATCAGTCTCTGCCTGCTTTAAATATGAGAATTTTTCTGCTCCTTGAATTGCAGAGGAAGCCTTTCAGTATGAAGCTCTCAGCACAATAACATCAGGATCTGTCTACAAACAGGAAAGGTGGGTAGTGTCTTTCTGTTCTTTGCAGAGAGGTGTAAATGTTAAATCTTAATGAAGGTAATTTGAGTAGTAGCAATATTACCCACTAGAAAGTTGAAACATTTCGGTATTGTAGAATAATCTGTCCTAAGGAGTGCAAATCCTCACACTCTTTATGATTAGAATAATTTGGTGCATGTTCTGCTTTTTATGTTTTGTTTCAGCTTTGAAAACTGTCTTGCAGAGATCAGAGTTTATCTCTGTCTCAAGGGTTTGAAACTAGGTGACTGCTTGAATTTAGAAAGCCTCTACTAACAGGTTCCTGAGTGGAGAATCTGGGTTTGTATGGCATTCCAGCTAGGAATTTCATGCTGCTGGAAGCCTACGGTATCTCTCTATGCTTACAACATTGCACATTTGCAGATTCCTCCTCCTACTTCACTCCCCTACTGTCTGATTCTTTGGAAAGTTTACAATTACCATTTAATTAACTGCAGTTGAGCCTTTGCAGGACTAGAGTCTTTAGAAGAAAGTCACACCTGGCCTTAAATTAAAGCAGAGTGAGTGTTTTCAGCCAATCTTTCCTTAAGTACTCAGCTTGTGCCCACTTGCAAAGCTTATGCTGTGGAATGCAAGGCACAGATCTGTCACAGAGTTCAGAGGCAATCTGTAGAGTCAAATACTATTCTGTTTTGTTTCTTCTCCTCTCACATAATTTCATAATAATACACTCTTCCTCCTTCGTTCTTTTCTGTTGACAAACAGCATCATATCTCTTGGAACAATGGAAGGAGAAGCCACTGAACTGCATCATCACCCCATGGCAACTCCTTTCATTTTTAGTGAAATATATGACAGCAAATGGACTAATGATGTACCTAAGTAAATCACATTCATAGACCAAAGGAAGAAGACATTGTTAAGCACTAGGTTTAATACACAGCAGGTATCCAATGGATACAACAGAAAAGTTAATTCATTCAGAATTGTAAGGAAACAACAATTGTGCATTATGTTTCTTTTTTTGCTTGGTTTCACCATGTACAAACATTTGAACCATGTCTTTCACCATTGGGCAGGTCAGTGGACAGAGTAAAAGCAGACACTTGTTCATTATAACCAAGGTTATTTTCATTAAGCAAAACAAAGAAATACATATTTGGTTAGCATAAAAACTTTTAAAAAAACAAGAGAAGAATTACAGAGAGAATCAGTGACTATTACAGGAAATCAAAATACAGTCTGCTAAAGCAGAAGTTTTTCAGCTTCAGCAGGAAATCTTCCTCATTCCTTTTCTAAATGCTGTCTCTCATACAGCCCCCAAATTGCTTTTCATCAATTCCTGATGGCCATTACCCTCTGTGCTTCATACACATGGGTGTGATGGAGATCAGCTGTTTCCCTACTTAAAATTCTTTTTTTTAAAAAGCCCAAGCTGCCCTCTAATACCTGAGCTGTGGCAGGCTCCTCCCTGAACAGTCTCAAGGCATCTTTTCTGTGGAGCAGTGTCTGAATCCAGTGCCCCCCTATAGCTCTTGCTCCACTGATCATGAGTTGACTTCTTCAAGTGATGGGAGGGTAACAGGCTCACAGCTCCAAGACTTTTCTTCTCACTCATCTTTGGCAAAGGCCAGAGTGACTGCAGCAGAAGCACAACTAAGGACACAAGCTGGATAGGATTCAGTGGTAAACAAACAGCATTTTAGCCTGTAGGTAGGTGCAGGGTAATGGCAGTCATGATGCAGATGGATTATCTGCAACCTTACAGATTGCCACAAGTATCAGTGCTAAACTTTCTTGGCTTGGTCTAGGTGAGAAAGCCTGGTGCTGCTGGGTGTTAAGCATCACACAACTAGATGCCAATTGTTACAAGCAACTCCTTGCACAGATCTTGTGGATGGAAGCACTTGTGGAAAGTTGCCCACCAGTTTACTCTTATCTGTTCCAGAGAAGGTGGCAGACATCTGACTCCCTGCAGATGAGGGCTGCTGTACCATTGACTTTGGCCACCAGGAAGGAAACTACATACAGTCAAGGTAATGGGTTCCTTTGGTGGCACAGTCTCTGCACAGAACTACTGAATTGTGTTTGTACTCTGCTTGCCAAGCTTTTGAATATTAAAGGAAATGTAGTAGTGAAAACATGAGAGAGTCTGAGTGATACAACAGCTGTGGAGCACAAGGAGCCTCTGCCACATCTTTACACACTATGAACTTCTCTCCAGATGGATTCTTGTTTGACTGTTAGAACCCACTTCTGGTTTTCTGGGCAGGGTTGGTGGTCTGCTCTACAATTCTGTGTGGTGTTGGAAGTCTTCTGGTTCATTCATTCCTTGCTCCAGCAAAGCTGGAAGTCCTGAGAGGCTTCTCTGTAACAGTCAAGTATTTCAGCGTATCCAACTTGCCCCCTTAGATGAGACCTTCGTCAAAAATCAGCCACTCAGCCCTCCCCTCCTTTGCAGAATATTGGCAGCAGACAATCATCCTGTTTTGTCCTGAGTGCTGGATCAATGGCAGCAATTTGTTAACTCCTCTTTGCCTCCAAAAAGTTTCTTTAGGTCATGGTACATGAATTCTGCCTAGGGTGCAACAACTCCTCGTTTCAGTTAGAGAAATTGAGGTACAACCTAGTTTCAAACTCTTGATTACAGAATTTCTGGATTGGGTTTTTTTCTTTTGCTTCTTACTGAAAGTAAATGTTATTTCTCAGCTCTCAAAGTCCATTCATTGGCTTGAAGACTTTGAAGCTTATAGACATAGCTCATGTTACTCTAACAGGGATGTTGTTTCTTTTACAATGCTGTCTCAGGAATTTACCTTGCTGGTGGCTGCCTCAAAATCTTACATGTAGCTAGGGACAACAGACTAGTAATAGTTCCTTATTACCCCTGGGATTGGTGACAGATTTCAAAAGGCTAAGTCTGGCTGGCCTGACTCCATTAACCTCCATGTTGCTGACAATTTGAAATCTTTTCATTCTGGTTCAGGCTCAGGTGCAGCTTGATGAGGATATGTGAGCCGTGAGGGACAGATGTTATCTGTACAGTGTGAAACACTATAAAGCTTGGATCTTGTTAGTCTGGAATACCACAGTCCAGCTTGCTGCAGGTGAGACCTCGGTACAGCTGAACTTACAAGGGCATTGGTTTGAAGAACCCAAACCTTTGGGGTCTGGAGGAACCAAGTCATCACTTGTCATCCATTAAACTTGAGGGAATTGTGCCAAAATCTCAGTAAAGCCTGACTGTTTGGCTTGGGTTACAATGCAAGGCTGAGGTCTGCTCCAGCTGAGATGGGAGCTCCTGAGCTCCAGCATGGCACCAGTTTCTGATACCTCTCACATCTGCCATGTGTTCCCCTCTGCTCCACTCACACTTTGCCAACAGTCGGAATTCTGAGTGCTCTTTGTCATGTGATTCAAGATTTTAGTGGTAGGAGCTTTCACTATATGGGCATTAGAAGGGAAGAAAGCCTGGTGGGATGGCACTGGCATGTGAAAACACTTCAAAAGGATAGCAGCACAAAATGGAGAATTAAATGAGTAATGCTGGACTCCCCTAATGCATTCTCTGAGGCTGGCAGTACTTGCAGTCTCTCTTAGTTTTGCCTCTAGAAGGAAAATGTTACACAGAAAACAGATCTTGAAATAAGCTTCCCTGTCTCAAAGCTTATAGGGACACAAAATCTTGTGGAACAGGAAGAAGAGAGAAAAAAACATTTCAATCAAACGACTGCAAAAAAAAGTATAATTTGTCAAGTTTTGCAAACCATATGAAAACAATTCAAAAGTGACACAAAAATATATATAAGTTTGAAAAATACTTAAGAAAAAGTACAGATCTCACAATATCAAAACAAATGACGTATGGTTAAAAATAAAAGACATTGAATTAACACCATAGTGGCAGAAAAAGTAAACCTCTCCAGGGCAGCTGTGTTCTGTCATTTAAAGTGTCAGTTTGTGTATCTAGGATCTGTCTATAATGTGCTCAGCAATGACAACATTAACTCTGAGCATTAGAAGAACCTCATAGCAGCGAATCAAATCTGAGAGCAATGTGTACAAGGGAAGAGAGCAGCGAGGCTGTGCTCAGAGGCCTGAAATGTCCTAACACACCTGGCCACAGTCTCCAGACACAAAACCTTTTCTAAACCCCATTCAAAGGGAAGATTTGTGAATTGTGAAAGTGCTGTGGCAAGCAGAGGGCTTGGGCATGCCCTGCACAGTGTTGTTTGAGTGTCTGGCTGTGAGGCAAACCTTGGCCTTTGGCTTCTTCAGCCTTTCTAGGTATGGAGTCTTACAGGTGAAGACCACCCCAGTGGGACTTTCCTCTCACCTTCATCTCATAAACTGGAGTAATGCTGCTGATGTGAGCAGGTAAGTGCTAGTGGGAGTTAGGTAAGAACACGGCCTTTTGCTTCCCAGAAGAGGGGAAGCTGCTGGGGTGGAACAAGAGGTGCTGTTTCATGGGATCACATTCCAAAGGAGACCTAGAGACTCCCCAGTCTCAGAAGAGGACGTTAGCACCTCCAGTTGCAGCAGCTGTGCTGTTGTGAGCTTTCTGTAAAGGGAGATGACTTTGCCACTGAGCATGGCTTGCATGGGTGCAGGCTGAGAGGAGCAGAACAGTTCCAGCCCATGACTGTGACTTGCACAAATGGTACAGGCTGCTCAGGACTGGGCCCAGCAGAGCTTATTATGCAGAGGGGAAATAACTCTCTCTGGAATTTTTAGCCCTTCCCCATCAAACAGAACACAACTAAAAAGGTGGTGAAGGACTGGAATGAACACGTGTAGCCCTTTGTGAACAAACCTTGCTCCTTGATGTACAGGCCCCCTTAGAGAGAAAAGCTTTGTGTTGCCAAGGATGTGTAACTGGTTTTACTGGTCATCCCTGCCCTTATGAGGCTGGGTGGGCTGGCAGGTCCCACTGTACTGCCAAAGGGGACAAAACAGACCTCTTAATTTTAATGGGAATGTTTTACTTCTGAATGACCTACATACAGTTAGCAGTGCTTCCAGTTATGAGTCTGCTATTAAAAAAAACCCTTAAGGGAGTGACTTGAAAAAATCTTTCTTCCTCATTTCCTCCATTTACAAATACCACTAAAAAGGTCAGTTCTTTTTGGTCTAACTCTCTGGTATTGTGTCCCCCAACCTCTCCAACCAAATAAATAACTCATCACTGCCTGTAACCCCAGTGAGCAGCCAGTTCAGGGCTGGTGTTCTTGCAGACATTACAGGACCTCATGCAATACAGCAAAAGGGGATTTTTCTAAAAAGGGGGAAATAAAAATGTCACACTAGTGATCACACAGCTAGGTCTTCAAGCTCATGATCATTTGAGGCTCTCTGTGTGTTCTAAAATAAGAAGGTTAAATACATAATGTAGTTGTCTTTGTTTTCTTTTTATACAGAAATCATAACACACAGAACTTCAACCTGAAACTTCATAACAAAAAAGTCCACTAGTTTAAGGAAAGCATTTTGTTGTGCAAAAAGTCCCTCCCCCCTCTCCTCTTCACCTTCATCTACTGAGGGTCTCACACACACATAAAGTTTCCTTCCAACAGGCGAGTTGGTAAGAAAGAGTCCTCCCTATGTACAGTGAATTAGAGAGAAGCTGGATACAGTGCTGGCAAGAGGCATTAGATGATTGCCTCTATCTGGAAGTGTCCATGTTCTCCTCCTTAAAGTTACTGCAGTGCTCTATAACTTTCCTATGGATAAAACAAGGACAAGGAGAGAGGGTTTAGTTGAAAGAGTGACTCCAAAGGAAGATCAAGTAACAAAGTAAGCCAGGGAAGATCACAGTGGTGTTGGACTCTCCTCATTTGGAAAAATCCTCTCATTTTAACTGTGCAGTCAGCAATTTTACTGACAAGCCAATATGATTCTGGACAGGGAGCCCACATAAATAGGGAAAATGACCATGACTGGAGACTACTGGTGTAACTGGCAACTAGCCATGCAGCTCCTCTGTCCAACAAGCCACTTCTATAACTAATTTGCCCAGCATCCATCAACCCTGAAAACTTTGTGTATTGTCCACCTAGAAACACCTCTCTTGTCTTCTATTTTCATCCTCTTTTTCCTGCTCTTTTCCTGTTTTCATTTCTTAGCCCTCATACACATCAGCACAGGCCTTTCCTTACTTGATGTAGAAGAATAAAAACTAAACTAAAGCTAAACTGAATGTTTGATGACAGTGAATTGGTTTCCTACCGGGCCATTTCCTTGGTCTCTTGTCGTGCTGAGGCCATTTTAATCATGTCCTTCAGAAGGGGAATCCCACCTTCTTTGATCAGCAGTGGGCAGTATTTGTCAGCTGCAGAGAAAAGAATAAATCAGGTCTTTGTGATCCTTCACAGGAGTGGTACAAAGGGTGTCAGGAGGGTAAGGAGAAGCCTGTAGCCTGAGAAGCTGGAGCCAGCCTGGTAAGGCTGCCCTGGCTGTGAAAACAACAGACACAGAATGGTTTAGAACACAAGAGCATGGCCAGAGGGATCGAACCATTGAAGGCATTAAGTCTCATTGGAACTAAGTCTCACTGTTTTTTCTTTGGCTGTGCTGCCTTGGACATTCTTCCATCAGTCCAAGAAGGTTCTCTCTACCTATGCAGCTAAACTGGGAAGACTAATTCTGCTAACAAGCTCAGATCCACACCCTCAGCTTCTACAGTGCAGTGGATGGGATTGCAAAAAGGGAACTTACGGTAGACAGAGACCAGGTTATAGAGTGCCCAGGTAGCCCAGTGCTGGCTGACTGGGGAGATCCCTTGTGGAAGAAGTCGAAGGATTGGTTCAAATGACCTGCACAGAAATATTGCAGTTGTTAAAAATCAGCACCTTTGCCACTCAAAGCAATACAAACTCTGTCCTCGTAGATACCCTAGCAGCAAATCCATTGGCATGTCAAAGATTCTAGCATCAAGGACCAAATGAGTGTCAGATGGCATTGCTAGCAGGCTACAGACCCTGCCACCTCAGCATAAACATGCTGCCCAGACAAAGAGCTGCAACAAATGCAGCTGAGTCCAAGAACTGATTTCCATCCTTTCAACAGCTGAAACCCAACAGCACAGATCTTTTTGTAGAGGGGCCAAAGCAAAATTACACCCAGCCAAAGCTGGCTGCTCACATGTGATGGTTGCTGTCTCTTCTGACAACAATAATGTGTCTGTGCTGTAGCTCAGGCATTGGAATGCCATTTGTTCTGGATCCCTGCCAAGCACCAGAGGAATGAAAAGTACCTGATACCCTCCTACAGAAGGGCTTTGGAGGACTCCACCAGTTGTATTAACCCTTGAAGGGAGTTCTGGGAACTGTGTCTAAAACATCCCCCAGGGAAGAGCCCACATGACTACAGCAGTCCACATGACTTCCCGAAGCAAACAGATTTAAGAAGGTGGCAGAGGACAGCAGTCTCAGAGGAAAATGTTTAGGCAGTCCCAGATAGTCAGATTGTGGTTTCCTAACTATGCAGTGTCACCAGAAACATGCAGAAGGAATTCTGTTGGGCTCCCACACTTTTCCCATAGGAACTGCCAGGCAAGCTGTCTCATTTCAGCAGCCTATGCAACATGTTTCAAAGGCAGCTGTGAAACTCTCACTAAGTGTGTCCCTGAGAATGTTTCTCCTTCACTCTAAGCAGAGCCTCCATGTTGGTGCTCGACTCCTGTGACAATCCTGGCTCCTTGGTGAGTGGGCCTAACTCCTCCTCACCTGTAATTGATATTTCTCCTGGAGTTGATATCCCAGCTCTGGATGGCTGCCCACATCCTCTTTACAACTTCCTCTCGGGGGGGCTCACATATACCCCAAGCCTCTGGACCATCAAACATGATATGGGAGAGCACACCACAGGCATTATAAGACACCTCAATCCCATCTGCTTTGCTCTCCAGCAAGTTGCTGCCAAGAAAGAAAAGATCATTTAGAGATGATGATGCACCAGAGGTTTAAAGGTCTCCAGGTGATGCCAGAGCATTCTCTCTGCCCATCTATTTGTTATCCAGGCACTCACCTGAACACACTGATGAACTGGGAGGTCATGAGCTGCGGGCGGAGCTCCCTCACCTCTGCTACATTGCCCAGGAGGCCCAGCATGTTGCGGTGCAGCTCCTGCTTCTCTGGGAATTCCTAAACAAGCAAAGAAGAGGATTGTACAAAAACAAGGCTGTGGTAATGCTGAGAACAAGTCAACCCTGGAGAAAAACTGTAAAGTGTGTTTAGAAAGGTTGAATATTTTTGGGTAGTCAGCCATGGTTCTTTAGCAGATGCCAAATGGGATCACAAGTGTTTGAGATTAATGTGAAATGAGATAATTAATTGAGTCCAGGGCCCACCATTCCCTGCTGGTCTGCTTAAGGGAGCCTGCATGCAAGATGGGGAAAGAGGAAGATATGTTGAGTGTAAGTTTCTTTGTTCTTCTACTTAGGCAGATAGATGTGAGTAAGAAGAAAATATGCAAGCTTTTTCTTTTCTCTTTATGCAACTTAGGAAGTACTGCATCTCCACTGGCAGCATTCCTCCAGAGGAAAGCAGACACACTTACTTTCAAGCACTCCAAGAACAGTTTCATGCCACTGTAGTTAAGGAACATCTCACAGTTATCAGGAGTTTCATCGGTGATATTCCAGAGGGCACTCCAGGAGAACTCCATCACCTGATCACACTACAGAGCCAAGGAGAAAGGGACAGAAACTGAGCTTTGCTGATGTGGGAGCCAAGTGCAAACCAACCACTTGTGTTTCCTCTCTGGTATCACCCTAGATGCCTCCAGAGGTAAGGAAACCTTGTCATTCACTTTCAACTCGTCAGTAAGTGGGTTTTTTGTTTAATATTTTTGCCTGGGTCAAGAAATTCTGCAGCACCAGCTGAGATGTCTTGTGTTTTTAGAGAAGCTGAGCTGGTACGTTGCACTGATCTCCATGCCTAAGTCAGACTGAAAAGAAAATATTGTATACATTTTGGGGGAAACACTCACCGTTTTATCAGCCAGCTTCTTCTGAATCAACTTTAGCATTGTCTGTGGGCAGAGGAAGGCAGAGTGAGAAATAGTTCAAGCATCACAAAGATAAAACTCAGCTGCTGCAGTCCTGCAGGGCTGGCTGCAGCAAACTTTCAGGCATGTGCAGTTTTGACCTTTTGTAGAGAACCCACTTAGTATCTTTTTTTCTAAACCAGTGGGACTGGGTTATGTTCATTGTTGCAAGCATTTACAGAGCTGAACTATGTCACAATTCCTGAGCAGCTGAGTTTGCAGTCAAATCAGTTTTGACATGTATGACAAAGTCTGGAAATATGGTGACAAATGGTGGCCATTGCAGCACTTTTTCAGGTCTTTGAAAAAGTGAGGAATATGGGGAGACACGAGTTGGGAAGCTGATGCAAACTCTGGAAGATGCAGAAGGAGCTGGTCACAAGGTGGTACTAGTTCTGGAAATAATATGATGTGGTAAAGAAGGATGATGTAAGGTTACACTGCTTCCCTGCTCTCAGCCAGCCTCTCTCTGAGGCAGTGCTGGTAAGCCAGTAGAAAATGTCACCAGAGGACAGGTTCAGGGGGGGTTAGCACTGCTGGGACACAAGTTCCCTCCTGTGATAGTACATGGTTGGATCACTAGCTGGATGCATTTGGTGGCCTGCTGCAAGAGAAGTGTGCTAGGCTGGGTTAAAGATAAGGAGACACCGTGGGACCATACCAACCATGACAAACCCCATCTTGCCCACAGCTTCTTTATGATCATTGTCCACTTGGCAGACCAGAGCATTGCAGAGGTGCACAGCGATGCGCTGGATAGACTCATCCTGCCGGCTCTGGTTGAGGATGTTCAGCAGCAGCTCATTGACCCGGCGGTACTGGAACTCCAGCTCCTCAGGAATGCTGAAGTTACACAGTGTCAGGCAGCAGTTTCTCTGTACCTGGGTCAAAAGGAAGCAAACATTGGGCCAAGTGGCTGTGAAAACATAGACCATCACCTCACACTTCCTTGCTGCTTGGTACTGCAAATTTCTTGCTTGACAACAACCACTAAAATTTAGCACTGTGCTTTAGTCATGCTCTCTTGTCTCCCTGTCACTCAACCCAATGCCCATCACTTTCCAAGTCAGTTCCTCATTGCCTATAAACTCTTTACACAATAGTCACCATTCTCAATCCCAGTGGCATCATAACATCAGCCAGTTCCCAGGACAGGGGCTTGATATAGCGATTCTTTCTGTTGACTCAACATCTCCAACACCTGCACCTCCCAGGCAGTGCTGGACATCTATGCTGGACACCCTTCAACCACATCATAAAATAAAAAGCAGCCTTCCTATCACCACGTTCTTCCCCTTGTTCTGGACAACACCACACGGATAAGGAGCACTCTGCATGTAATCCCCATCACTGAGTGAAGGCAAGGAGCAGATCTGGGTAACAGCTGCTCTGGTTCCTGCCCTAACTCGCATCCTGGAGATTTAGAAGACCCAGATGCTGACATCAGGCTGAAGACTTAATACAGGGAGAGGGGACTGGGATCCGAGGGCTGCTGGGCTGCTCTTACTGTGACTTCCTGGTAGGACTCCATGCCATTCAGCACCACCTGGATGACCTGGCGCCGCAGCTTGACGCTCTGCTCCATGCGGTACTCGGAGTTGGTCAAGTAGAAGAGTGCTGCACTGCCAGTCACCTGGATGTTTTTGTCATCCTTGTGGCACTTGAGGGCTGTGATCACCAGCTGCAGAGAAGCAACATGAAGCATCAGTGCCACTGACTTGCTGCGTTGAGTCTTGGTGTGACAGTTATGGCTGCGTTGGGCAAAGACTGTTACAAAGCCTGCAGGGAATGGGTGGCCCAGGGATCACAGGAAGGTATGAAATGAAGGTACCTGGCTCCACTGCACTACTGAACTTTTCTCCAGAATGGAGATACAGATGTGGAGTCCCAGGGTAAAGAAAAGACTGGGAGTACAAAATTTCCCCTCTAAGAGTGAAGTAAATGCCAGCATTCACCTGAAGGGCTCTCAGCAGCTGGCTGCAGCGCTCGATCCGGGCGATGTCAAAAAGGAGGTTGATGGCCCGGGAAGTGATTTCTGGGCGGTGTTCAGTGTAAGCCTCAATGGCATTCAGGACTTGCTCTTCATTCTTGTCTCCACTCACCTGGCAGGGAAGAAACAAGAAGAATCAGGAAAGAAATGATCAAGGAGGAAAACCAGCATGAGAAGAGAACTCTGAGGGTAGATCTGGAAGGCTGAGGGGTAAAACTTCCCTTTGCCTTGCTAGCAGGGTTAGGCCTAGGATGACAGCAAAGAGGTTGAGTCACTTCTCAGCCCAGAGGGAGAAGAAATAGCACCTCTGGAGCAGGAGTATTGCTATTCACAGACTCTTATTGTCTTAAATCCCTTTCCTGCTTTCACAGACATCCTGCTCCTTCAGGCAGGATGATTTTTCCATGCCCTTCTCTAAGAGGCATGATTTCTAACCCTTGTAAAAGACACCTGGTCTTGCCTTCTGGCAGTTTTCCTACATCATCAATAGCTAGTGAAAGGTCAGAGCTCAGCCATCATACCTGAGACCCTATGTACTCTACTAGTGACAGCCAGTAATTTTCAAGTTCTACTAAGTGCCTACTGGCAATATTCTTACAGCCTCATTACCTTGTAGGCTGGAATATGTGTCAGACGACAGAGGGATGTTTCAAAAAGCCCCAAGAACTGGAGTGGTCGTTTCAGACCCCGGAAGGGAGCAATGCTGCTCTTTGCTGGCTCAATGCTGGTGGGGAAAAAAAAAAAAAAAAAAAAAAAAAAGATCACTTTTGTCAGAATTGTCATTTTTTTCATGTGTCTCCTGTCACAGAAACAACTATCAGCTCTCCATTCACTCTGTACTGCTCCATTACCAGAGTAATAGCTGTGCTTCAGTTCTGTTCCATACTGGACATTCATCCCAGGTGCTCCTGAATGAAGGGTTGAGTGTTCAGTAGAAGCAGCAAGAAGAATTAATGGAGACAGAATGCAGCTTTCCCAGGCAGAATTTGTCCTGGGAATTCACTAGCCAGGGTGAGCATTTCCTCTGAGAAGAGGGCCATGGGTTTCACTGATACAAAACTACTGGACTCTAGTTTTGCTGCCATATTCCTTATGGACCAAAATCCAGTGTTTTTTCACCAGATCTGGAAAGGACTGGGTTTTGTCCCACTTGTTTTGCTTTTATTCAGTAAGTGCTCAGGGAACAGAAGGGCAGAGCTCTTGGCTGATCTGGAAACCCTGGTGCTGAGGTGCACCAGGATTTTCAGAGGTTGATCTGTACCATACCAAGGTCAAATCTGAAAATCTGTCTTTAGGTTCTAAGTTCCTAAACCTACTCAGCCCTCCTTTGAACACTGAGGTACCAACTCAGTGTAGAAATGTTCTTTCTCAGGAGAGCCTGGACTTCAGTGAGCTTAAGAATGTTTTGTGTAGAAAGTGCATAAAGAACCCTGGAGTCCTTTCAGAAGAAATGTAAACCACTGCAAGAGATTCTTTATTACTCTTAAAAGTCCCTAGATGTGTAACATACTGGAATCAGAGCTGATTCCCATACCATTCTTTAGCATCAGGAGAAACCAGCAACAGCCATATCCTGCTTTTTAGTATTAATTAGATCTACAGAATTTGGAAGCTTGGGAGAGGGAGCTCTTCATAACACATGTTTGACTGTTCTATCCATCCAGGCAGACCTCAGTAACTGTTGTTTCCTTACCTGGTCTGGCCCATCTTCTCCTCCATGCTTGGGATAGTGCAGTTCTCCAGCATGGTGTGCCCTGAGATATCGAGCGAGGTGAGGTTGACCAAGTTTTCCACAAACAGGTTTAGAACCCGCCGGGTCAGCTTGAATTTGTAATAACTGGACAGATGGTCCCGGGAGATATCCAAGTGTCTGCAAATGACAGAAAGGAGCTCAGAGCCTGGAAAGCATTAGCTGCAGCTTCTGCCTCTTTACCAGAGGAAGATGACAAGGCAAGTGTGATTATAATTTTTATTTATGTATTATGATGATTTATTTCCTCCACAAGATCCAGGAATGTGGTTCTGTAAGCTCTGGCAGGATCAGCAGGATCTGGCCCTGTGTCTAACACAAGCACAAGAGACATCTGGTACAGGTCTACCTAGAATGGAGCATAATTAATCATTTTGGCCACACATCACAAAGGAAATTGCTCCAGGATCAGCAACTGCCTTTCCCAAGCTCCATCACAGCAGCCACCTGAGCATTTCTGGCAGGAGGTAAAGATCCACTAGAGGATCTTTGCATCCCCCAAAACATATGTTGCTTCATCCCACAAATTAAGCTGTAAAAGTTTTTGTCTGCTTCCCCAGTCTTCTATTTTTTCCACCTCAGGCTATTATTCTGCCCTGATTTAATTTATTTTAATGTATTTAAATGCTTAAGCTTTGGGGACACCCTGATGGTAAGGGAGTGGTTGGACAAACTGGCCAGCTATGCTCTGTGGTTGGGGTCCCTTACAGGACAGGGGCTGCTCTTGCCTGCCTAGGACAGAAGCCAACATCCCACTCACAAGAAGTGTCTTCTACTTGCTGTAGACTAAGTTTAATTGCAAATCATTGGGAGTTAAAGTACTTGGATTCAGAAAATGCTAGCAAGAATGTTTCCTGAGACTCCCAGGTCCTATGTTAACAGACCCTCTACTGTCTGCAGTCTGGAGAGATGATACTAAAGCCACTGCAAAGCATCCTGCATGGGAATAGCAAGGCCTCTCTCCTTGGCTTGGGAAGTCCTGGATCCCTTTCCTAATACCACTGTGCAGTCTGAATAGCAATTGTCTCAGCTCTTATTTCAGGAAGTCATTTCACTGTCAACACTGTTAGGTGGGGAGTGCCCATTTATTTACACTGCCTGTTCCCTTGGTGGCACCAGCCACGCATGCCACGATCCCACGGAGCATGGAGCAGACAGTTGGAGCTCAGAGTTTTTCCCAGTTTTATCTCAGAGCCAGGCTTAAACTTCAGACATTCCTGTTTGACAAGTGGTTCTGAGGACTGAGTTTCACAGTGTGATTCTCCCTGTATTGGTATATGTGCACATCTGTAGTAAGTTTTCTGCCCTCCCTCAGGTATTGTGCTGCTCTTTCTTTGTGTGGCTGGGGGGTGGTTGGTTTGGGTTTGTTGCTTTTTTCTTTTGTTTTTGGCATGTGCAGCTGTGGTTTGTGGGGTTTTACGTGGTGTGTGTGTGTGCACTTTGTTTTTTCAAGAGGGAGTTTCTTTTAAGTGGTGTTCTTTTTAAGGAAACTGCAGGCTGGCTCTAGACATGTCAGGTATGTTTGGTGATTGAAAGAGTGAGCCTGTTTGTGGGAAGGTTTATGGCTTGAAACCAGCAGTGAGTGGCTCTCTGTTAACAGACAAGCAGATCTTTCCCTAGCAGTGGGAAAAGGATAAAGAAGGAAGAACAGATCTGCTGACCTGAGCTTGCGAAGCTGTGCGATCACTTGAATGTGCTCCTCTGAGAGGTCCATGTTGTAAAGCACTAAGGAAACCAGACTGTCCTTCCACTGGGTCAGAAATCCCACATCATTCAGCTGAATCCCAGAGAGATCAAGAGCTGCAAGGGAGGCCAAAGGCCGGAGCAAAGTCTCCACATTTACCCCTTCGATCAAGCGGCCCAGGTTCAGGAAGCGCAAGCGGCTGAAGCCTTCAAAAGTAAAGTCCTTGACCAAGACCTGACGAGTGGGGTTCACCAAACAGTCATCTTCACAGCCCCCAGGGTTCTCCTCCTCATAGAAGATATTGCAGCAGCCAAAGAGGCTAAGGGAGATAAGTGTGTGGCTGAAGCTCACCAAGGTTTGCAGACTCTTGGCTGTCAGCTTCTCACAGTTAGTCAAGTAGAGCTCAACAAGATCCTGGAAGATCAGAAATCAAAGTCAGAAATATTTCACAGGTAGAGTGCCCACCCTGTTTACTACAACCACCTCCCACTGGGAGAGTCTGGGACCACGGATCACTGAACTTCACCACGATCCCCCATGCCCTATGCTGTCTCTGGGAGCTGAGAAAGGAGAAGCTGAGGTTCTCCCAAAGAAAATTTGACCAGTGAAGGACAGACTCTTGGGAATCTGTAGGATTCTAGCTGGTGCCCATGCAGCAGTGCTGCTCCATGAAGTGGCAGCTGGAGGCTGTCAGTGATATACCACCTGCTTCTTGATGGCTTCCAAGTCCTGGTCCTGCACAATCTGTTCCCGCAAGTGGATTCGAGCAAGCCTGGTGCTCCGGGGATCTGAGAACAGGGTGAAGAAGCTTTCATGGGGTTCAAAGATGCTGTCTGTCTTCACCAGCTCCACATACCTGTATTGAGGCAATGGTGTTAGCACAGCATGACACAAAGGCTCAGCTACAGCTCTAGCACCTTCACTGGTAATAGGAAAACCTGACCCAGTCCACAAGCACAGGCAGACTCTCTCCTGATTGTCCACAACAGCCTCTGGGGTTACAGGATCTGGTCTGCTACCTCTTGCACAGAACTAACCATCCTTAGGAAAATCTCAGGCAAAGGTTTGTGCAAGGTCATGTGTGTGTCTGAGCAAACTGGATTCTAGCAAGCACAGACTCTGGGATTCATGTCAGTCGTTTAAAGCCTAGTAATTTGATTTTTTCATTTTCAGAAAACTAGTTGGCCAAAATTCTCTGCCAGACTTTGTTGGTAGGAGTTCAGCTGTGAGAGACTGTGATAGGCAAATTATAAATCCCTGGAAACAGGCTGCTTTGTAAAGCTATGGGAGCAGTGACCTTGAAATTTAAGATCTATTAGTACTTTTCACTCTTATTTCTCTGATTTGAGAGACAGCTGTAATGCTCCTGTGGCTGTAAGTTGGAAGGCTCCTTTGTTGCTTCCTGATGTTTTTGGAAGAAGCTGTGACTGTGTGTTTCACTCTGGGTTTATCTGTGTGGAAATGGTGATTTCCATGGAAACTAGAATGATCTACAGCAGTACACTAACCCCTGGGGACACTTCCTTCTGAAGGTAACACAAATCCTTATTTCCAACAGGAAACTGGGAAAAAATCCAAACAGCCCTATGAATTCTTCCCTACTTTTCCCTTTACCCCTCACTGTTTCAGAGAACTGGAGTCCCCCAGCTCCTCCCCAAAGAGACAACAGCTCCTCCCCAGGCCGTACTCATTGACAAGCTTGTCACAAATCTCGCTTGGCAGGAAGATGTCAGGATGGAGCCGCAGAGTTTCGTTGTCCAGCAGGTAGCAGAGAGTCTCCTCCAGGTTCCGAAGGCAATAATCGGTACACAGGGTCATCAGGGACTCGGGGCTGTCGGATGCCATCTTGAGGGGAGTTACAGAAAGGGCAAAAGCAAAAGGAAGCTTTCGATTCAGCAGATCCTTTCCTCAAATGAAGTTCCAGGATGATTTCACAGGGACATCAGGACAGCTGTGAGCAGAGGGGGAGGAAGAAAAAGAAATTAATAGAGACAGGTGTCCTGCAGAGCTGTTGCACCAGGAGGATGTTGATGGTTGTATTTACAGCCCACCACTTGCTGACCTCAAAGGAACCTGCAGCATTTTGTCCTCTCTGGCAGTGTGCCCTTAATTATCAGTGTCCCCACCCCCAAGGGACACTGCAGGAATGAGTTAACGTGAAAGATGTTTGGAAATGAGGCTGCACAGGGAGAAAATGTTTCCTCTTTGCAGGGGTTATCTGGCTGACAAATGTTCTCTGAAAGGGAAGTGGCAGAAACCACTTTGTTTGGTTTCCTTCAGGGTGGGTTGTATAAACCACCAGAAAATTTATTGTTGGGACAGTCTTTTGTTTTAGTCCCAGTGGGATGTGGTGGGCCCATACCTTGTGCCTGCAATTCTGTGTCATCATTCCAAGTGAAATTTCATGTACAAGCTGAATGTTCCTCTGTAGAGCCAAGCCAGGAGCTTCGTGCAAGCCCTTCAACTAGACCATGAAGTGGATCAGAAGCCAGAGGGAAATGTACAGACCAGTCTGGCCTCCTGTTCAGTGCAGTGTAAGGTTTATGCCTGTGCTGCACACCTGCACATCCAGCTCCCTGGGATTTGCTCACCCAAACCATTCCAAATCTGTCACAAAAAAAAATATGAGTGGACGATCTGGAAAAAAGTAAAGACATTTTTTTCCCTTCTTAATTTTTAGACCAGGATGAAGGGTGGGTGAGGCAGAAAATTAAGGGGAAGCTGTTCCTATCTGTTATCTTACTTGATAAAATATCCTGGGCCTGGTATTAAGCCTCACTCACTGGCACTGAAGGAGGGCTTGCAGGAGCCTTGGAGGTGTTTAGCAGCAGTGACTGAAGATCAGCAACATCATTTCACTTCCAAAGGGTGAAATCACTCTTAGGTAGAAAGCTTAATGTGAACTCCTCTGTTTATCTCCATGGACACATAACAATGGGGTTGAAATGTTTATTTTTCCCCATTTTTGAGTTAAAATCTGTGTCTTATCAATAGGTATGTCCACATATTCTCTGTGCCACAGCTGAGCAGCCACTGCTAGGGAAGTGGTTGCAAAACATCCTTTATCAGAAATCCTTCAGTTTCTGATCTTTATCCTGTAGCTGCAAAGATCAGGAAACTTGTCTGTGTCTCCAGCTCTCTGCCTCTCTAAAGCCACCAGTGCCCTCTCTTTCCTTCATTCCTGCAGAATCAGAAGAGTTTCACTCCCTTTCCTCACCTTAATCACTATTCCCGTTGGTAGCTGGGGTGGATCTTCCCTGCTCCCCCTTCAGATGCTCTGCTTGGGCCATGACACCTGTAGGAAGGCTCAGTTCAGGTTGTGGAGGGGGTAACCTTTCAAATTCAAGCACCCAATGGTCTCTGTGGGTGGCAGGAGCACAGCTGTGACTGAGCCTGCCCAGCAGACCAGGCTCCCAGCCTTCAGATCCCTCCCTGTGCTGATGATTTCCATGCAAACATGAGGGCAGCACAAATTTCCTCCTTCTGTGTTTCATGAATTTGTTTTATGAGGGTGTGTTTCAGATCCAGGGACAAAGAGTTGGCCAAGAAATTAAACCAAACACAGAAGTCTCTAAAAAATAAAGTGGAGATCAGAAGTTCTCCCTGCCCAGGGATGGAGGAATGACCATGCTGGGTCACTCCTGCAATGTGCCCACCACAGCCCTCACCTCCCCTGACCAAGCAATGAAGATGGTGGATCTCCAGTTTTGAAAAAGCAGGAAATCCATAAATCCACAGCCTGCTCCTTGTGGCCCATTTCATCCTTGACTTCTCCTGACTACAGAGTGCTGGCTATTGTCTCACTGTCCATGAGGTTCTGGCTAAGGGAATGCAGGTGGGAGGAAGCTGTTCTGCACTCTGCTTTGAAGACCAACCCACTTCACCTCCAGAACAAGTCCCTCTCGTAGATTTTGCCTGGAGCTTGCTTGAGAGAATCCTTCCAGAAAGGCAAGATCAACAGGAAGATCTCAACCAACTGGGAAACATTTTCTGCTCTCCCTACCAGTTCCCTGGTGCCATGGGACAGGAGGTCCCTGCAGCCAGTGCTCTTCCACTGTTTACTACTGATGGCCAGATAACTCAAAAACAAATTCCCATTGACAGTGCATTGTCACGTGCAGCTGGAAATGGCCAGTGCCTGGGACTTGTCCAAGCAGCTTAGAGCACTAAAGGGCAAGGACTGCCTTCCTGTGGCTCTGACAATCCTCTGTCACCCCCCTCCCCCTGCTGAGACCAGCACAATGCAGTTGGTTGATCCCCAGCCCTGGAGAAATCAGCTGCCCTGTAACTTCCCAGCTCCCCGTGATCCACCAACAAAATCCCACACACAAAGTTTATCTAGAGAAAAATGGTCAAAGTGTCTCAGTAAAATAACACCAAAGAAAAATGTTTGTCCTCATGATTTATTAGGGATATTTAAATAGCACCCAGACCTTTTGTGACCTTCTGTAGGGGACATGATACAAGCTGGTCTCTGCCCCCTTGGTTAGAGTCAAGACACAACATGTGGACAGGGGCAGATGGCAGTAGGAATGCCAACAGCTGCACTGATCAATATTGTCTCTAGTTATAAGCTCAATGTGTTGATAAAAAAGGAACTAGAGATGCTGACAAGTCATTAGCATTTGCCTCATCACTCTCCTTGGGCAGCTTCCCAGAGGCACAGCTGGACCAGGACATCACCTGCCTCCCAGACTGCCACCAGTGCTTCCCACTGAGGGGCAACGAGCTCCCCAGTGCTCCTGTGGCTTGGAAGGGGCAAAGACAGAGATGTGAAAGATGGTGAAAATTCAAGTGCAAGATGTGAGAAGTCACTTGAACTCCTGCCATTATTTTTTTCCAAACTAACAGATCTGTCTCCATTTTTGGCTCCATCTGTACTGCTACAACACTTCAATCTGCAGTGGCACATGAGGCTGGGGACCACTCCTGTGGCTTCCTATGCCAATATTCCCTACCCTGGACTTCAGACCAATCTTCTTTCCCTGTCACTCTCCCTAGCTGGCTGCCCAAAGCCAAGCCTGACTCACCATGGCTCCGAGCCAACAACATAACGTTTCTGCTGTTGCTACACACAGGACTGGCAAAGCTGACTTTTCCAGCACCAGGGCCTCGTTCAAGGAGAGGGCAAACAATCCTCCCTGATGTGAGCTGATTGCAATGACTCCAGAGGAACAGATTTCATGTAAACGCAGAGTTTGGCACTGGTTACCTTCTGAAGAAAAGCTGCACTGTCATTTTGGCTGGCAGCTGGCAGCTACAAATCATCCTGTGTTTATTAATCGATGGGAAAATGCTACCCCTGCCTCACAGCAGGGAAACCACAGCAGGAGTGGAGTGAACTGCTCTGCAAAGCCTGTCGCTTCCAAACCTGCCAGCCTGCTGGGACTGACACCCTACACCAGGTGACTCCTGCTCCCCGGGGACACCTCTCCATCTCTGTACCAGCCGGCAGTAAGGATGCTCCTCGGGCTCACTCAATTCTCACACGGATTTTCTTTCCTGCCCAAGAGGAGACCCCCAGGGAACCGCTCCCTGGGGATCCGCCCTCCGATGGTCTCTGACAGCCCCGGGAGCCCCGTGTCACCGGGATCCCCGTGTCACCACCCCGCAGCCGCTCCCCCGGCCCCGCTCCCCGCTCCCCACGGGGCCTCTCGGTGCTCAGAGGTCACCTCACCCAGCGGCGCCGGGGCTCCTCCCGGGCGGGCTGCGGCGGCCCAGGGCCCTGCTTAGCGGAGCCCAGCTCCTCCCGGCAGTCCCGGGGGAGAGGACGGAGGCTCCAGCGGGCGGTGCTGCCCCAGGGGCGGTGGTTCCCCCCCGCAGCCCCTCGGCGGGCAGGCCCGGTGCCCCCGGGGCAGGGCGAGCCCCGCGGGTGGGACTGAGGAGGGGGAACGGCGGCACTCACCTGTGTGCGGGCCCCCGCCCGGCGGGGCGGATGCGGGGCGGATGCGGGGCGGCTGTCCCGGGCGGGCAGGGGTCGGTGTCCGGCCGGGCCCGCTCCCCCCGCCGCGGCCTCCGCTGTCAACAAACCCGACGTCACTTCCGCCAGCCGGGCCGCCCGCACCGGAAGAGCCTCCGCTACCCCCCTCCCGCCCCCCTCCCTCCAGTCCCGCACCGGAAACACCGGAGCCCTCGGGACGCCCCGGGCCCTTCCCGCGGAGCAGGGAAGCAGCGCGGGGTTCTTGGCGGCTCTGCCCGCCCCGGCCTTCCTGCACACAGCGTGACCTCACCGCCTCCCGCGGCAGCGGCGTGACGTCAAGAGGTGACGTCAAGAGACGGCGTCACGGCCGTGGCACTCGGGCGGCCCGAGGCGGAGTCACAGTGGGCGGTTCCGAGCGGTTCCGGGGGCGCGGCCTGGCCTGACACCCCCCCCCCCCCCCCCATAACCCCCTCCCCGGGCAGGGTCTCGGGGTTTCCACCCGGAGCGTTTATGCGGTGCGCGGGGCCGTGTCGCGGGGTCCGCCATGTCGCGATTACACCAGAGCAGGTGGGTGCCGGGACCCGAGCCGGCCCGGGCTGCGGCGGGGAGGGCTCGGCGGGCGGGAGGGTGCCGGTGGCTATGGGTGTAACGGGGGTGCCGGTGGCTACCATCGGTGTAACGGGGGTACCGGTGGCTATGGGTGTAACGGGGGTGCCGGTGGCTACCATCGGTGTAACGGGGGTGCCGGTGGCTACCATCGGTGTAACGGGGGTACCGGTGGCTATGGGTGTAACGGGGGTACCGGTGGCTATGGGTGTAACGGGGGTGCCGGTGGCTACCATCGGTGTAACGGGGGTGCCGGTGGCTACCATCGGTGTAACGGGGGTGCCGGTGGCTATGGGTGTAACGGGGGTACCGGTGGCTATGGGTGTAACGGGGGTACCGGTGGCTATGGGTGTAACGGCCGCGGCTCCTCTCCCCGCAGGATCGCGGACTTCCAGGAGGTGCTGGGCGAACCCACGGTGGCTCTGGCCAAGCTCCGCGATCTCTGCTTCAGCGGTGAGCGGCCCGGGGAGGGGACGGGACCGGCCCGGGCCTGGGCGGGAGGGGTCTGGGACCACCTGGAAGCGCAGGCACGGCGGGGGGGCTCGGGGGTCACCTCGGTTACCGCAGGGAACCCTCCCCACGGAGGAGCTGTCGGCGTGGGGAAGCCGAGGTGGCTGCGTTCTCAAGCCTGAGCTCCTTGGTGCCGCAGCGCTTTCCCCCGTGGCCTTTGAGCCCAGCCCCAAACTTCACGGCAAATCCTTCCCTTCCCCCTCTTCTGAAGCTCTGCTGGGTTCTGCTGTGCCCTCTCCATCACCTCCACGGTCCCCCCGCTTCCAGCACCCGCCTCAGGCTCTTCCCACCCCCACCCCCCCCGGGGGATGCACCGCGGGTAACCCCTGTAAACTCCTCCAAAAACTTCATGGCCCTTGGGGAGGAAAAATGCTGCCTTGCCCGGCGGTGTGGTGAGGTGAGTGGGGTTAACATCGTTATTTCTCTGCCTGCCGTTCCACAGGAATCCCCTTTGATGGTGGTTTGCGCTGCCTCTGCTGGAAGGTGGGTTTTGCTTGGGGCGCTTTTGTTTCTTGCCAGCGATGCTTGGGGTTGCTGAAGTGGATATACTGGGTTTGGGTGCTTCAGACTGTAAACAAACAAACAAACAAAAAAAATCCAGGGCTTAAAAGCTGCTCCAAGTCAACAGTAATTTGTGGAGATGAGTGCTGGCACAATCACTGCAGCGCTTCCCGACACAGGGCAGGCATTGCTTTGGGTGGCAGGAAGGGTCTGTCTGCTCTTGGCATCAGAGCAGTCCTCAGTATTGACCTAGGAGTGCATTTCTGTCAGGTTTGCTATTGATCAGACCTGTGCTGAAAAACAGCCCCCAAAATATTCCTGATTGTTGCTTGGCAAAGTACTAGGCTTTCTGCAGAAAGGTCCCAGTGGTTTCAGAGAGCAGAGCCAGCTCTACTTGCTGCGTTTGGTTTGTTCATCTTACAGGTGTAACAGCTCATTCTCCAAAAACTAATTCATCTGCATCTGTTTTCTGGACAGATACTCCTGAACTACCTCCCTTTAGAGAAAGCCTTATGGAGCTCTTTGCTGAAGAAACAGAGGTGAGGATGTGGGTACTGGCTCCTTTGTTTCTAATGATATCTGTGGAGAAGAAGAACAGATCCTTTAATAATTAAGTGTCTTCACAGAATGAATTTTCCTCCTGTGGAATGTACTGTTCTGTAGGCTGTCTCCTGGGTCTGGTGGATCGATCTCTTCAGCTGAAGAGAAAATCAAATGCCTTCTGGCTGAGCAGGGGGTTACTGAGAGTTCTACTGGACCTTTTGTTGACTTGATATTCTGCTTCATTGAAAATTCCTCTTTTCTTCCTTCAGGGATCTGTATTCCCAGTTCCTAAAGGAAATGATTATTCAGCCTGGAATCGCCAAAGCAAACCTGGGTGTTTCAAGGGAAGATGTGACCTTAGAAGATCATGTAAGTACTGCTAAGCCTTTGTTTTGCAGAAAATTCCCTAGGGCTATAAACTCTGGACCCCTGGACTGCTCTTGGCTCTGTTCTTGGACTGAGAACTTTGCCCTGCTAGCAGGAGGGATGGTTCCTAGGTACCAGCCTGGCGCTTGTGTCTCCATGGCCTTCAGTAGGAATTATTGGCAAAGCACTGATAGAAAAGAGCTGTTTTCAGCTATGCAAATCCCTTCTCCCTTCCTGTGGGGCTAGCTGCCCAGCTGCAGGTCTCCTAGGGAAAGGGAACTGCTGACAAGAGGTGCCTCTTGCAAAGATACAGCTTCTGGGAAGTCAGGGCTGTGGGTGGACTCGGAGCTGGCTGCTCTAACCAGAGGATATGAGAGGCAGCAGGGTCCAGTTGGGTTATAGTGTGGAAGGCAGAAGACTCACTTATTTCTAGTTAGGCTGCTGCTTTTTTTTTTTTTTTTTTTTTCCCCCCCCCCTTTAATTATTTCTCGAGTTCCTTGGTTTTTTTCCTTCTCTGAAAGTGCTGTTAAGGGCTGTGTGTTGGGGGAGGGAATGAAGTAACTGATAAGAAGGAACTGTAAAATGATACAACTGCTTCTGTGGCTGGTCCTGAACTTCTCTGCTAGCATGAAGTCCTTTGTGCTGCTGTGATCTCTGGAGACTGTCAAACCAGTGTGTTTGTAACACCCCACTTGTTGGCAGGTTACGGTCATCTTTGAATCATTTGGATATCACTTTGGAATGTTGCTTTTATTTTTTTCCCCTTCTCTTGCTTAGTTGTTAACTGTGCATGGATCCATCTCAGCTGTACAGGTTGGAGCTGCAGTCAGGAGTCTCCTTGACACGGGATAGGATACCTGATTTGGGAACAAAGTGAAGGGGCAGGTGTAAAGGGCTCGGAAATGTTGGCTTCTGTCACTGCTTGCTCACTCATTCCACAAGCTCTGAGCCAATTCCTGCACACTGTCTGAAGGAACAACACTACATGTAGCTGGTGAGAGAAAAACTTAAAACCTGAGGTGCTAGGAGTGTGCTGGTACTAGGCAACAGAGAAACAGGAGAACTGTTAAATCAATGTGTATTTAACTGAGGATTTTGATACGTGTGAAACATGCTTGTTCTGTTTCTGTTGTTTATTTCTTCAGCCTCTCAATCCAAATCCAGACAGTCGATGGAATACTTACTTCAAGGATAATGAAGTTCTTCTCCAGATAGACAAAGATGTCAGGTGTGTGAAGCACAGTGCCTCAGGTTTCTGAACCCAGGTGGTTTGGTTAACACTTCCTACCTTTCAAAAACAAAGTTGAATATTAAACTGAGCTTCCCATTCAACACGGGGCACATGCTTCCTCCTTCTGACCAGTTTCCTTCTGAATCCCTCCTAGGAGGCTGTATCCTGACATGGCATTCTTCCAGCGCCCAACAGACTACCCCTGCCTTTTAATCCTGGACCCCCAAAATGAGTTTGAGACACTGCGCAAGCGGGTGGAGCAGACCACACTCAAGTCACAGACAGTGGCACGAAACCGCAGCGGGGTGACAAATGTGAGCTCTGGCTGTGGGGCAGGCACCCTGGTGATAAGGGGAAAGATGTTTCCTGTTTGTTTTTTTTTTTTGCTGTTTCTCTCTCTGGTTGTGGAGTTGAATTAAGTGAATGCTGCAGCAGGTGCTGTGTGTTCTGTTGGACAGGCAGCTTTGTGGGAGCAGCTGAAGTGCCTGATGGTTGGTAGAAAGTTAAAAGGTGTATTTAATGTTAAGGATTTCTTTTTTCTTTTCCTGACTTCTGGTGGAAGTTGGCATTGCAGGAAGATGTCAGAGTTTTATGCTTGGTGTGCCTGTGTTTGGATGGGAACAAAACACTGAGGGGTTAATTTATTGAAGTTAAATGTACATAATCTTCCAGAACTCGATCTCCTAAACCTGCAGTTAGGAAATGAGCTGGGTACCTGCTGGAATGTTTGTTGTCCCTTTCCTCTTTCATGAGCATTACACCATGAGTGCCATATGCTGTTGGGGAAGGTGGGTTGCTACCACAACAGATCTATGCTTTTCCTCATACTTGTAACAAAGAAGAGGAACTGCTGTGGTTTCACACTGTGTGGGGTCAGTTGGTGCAGTGATTCAGGGGAACTGTTGCTGCAGACTGCTCTTTTCTTCAGGGCAGAGCCAACACGAGGAGTTCAGTGCCTTTGTGCTTCCCGAGTCACTTGTCTTGGTTTGTCAACACCTGCCTGCCCAAATGAACTGCCCAAATCTTTTGGGGGCTCAGTCTAATGAAAGCCAAGCTTGTCATATGTATAAAATTACCCGTGCTGCTTGGTTATCCCAGATCAGCCTTAGTCTTGCCTTGCTCTTCAGGTGAGCTCCCCTCTTAAAACCACACCTAATTCTCTGAGCGAGTATGAAGTTCTGCCCAACGGCTGTGAAGCTCACTGGGAAGTGGTGGAGCGGATCCTGTTCATCTATGCCAAGCTGAATCCCGGGATAGCCTATGTTCAGGGGATGAATGAAATCGTGGGGCCTCTTTACTACACCTTTGCTACAGATCCTAACAGTGAGTGGAAAGGTGAGAGACTCTTTTGGCTGCTCAGGAATGGCCATCGTACCGCATGTTCTCTGGTGTGGGAATAAGGCTCTCTTTAAACAGCTCTGCTTTGACTGATCAGAGCCAAAAAGCAAATCCAGCAAAAGATGAGGAGTTTTGGGGGACCAGAGCAAGTTGATAGAAACTGAATGGGCTGTGAGTGGTGAAAACATGGGAAGTGAGGATTATTGAGGTGTGTTTGTTTGGGTTTTGTGGATCTAAGTCACACTTCCTGAGACTTATATTCTCTTTAGAAGCTTTTTTTGGCTTGCACTATATATGCCTGGTAAAAGGAGAATGGGATGGGGGTAGTTTGCCTTTTACTTCTGCTCCATGGGAGCTCCAAGGGTGTGTGCTGTTAGCAGAGAGAGCAGATGGTGTTCTTAGGCATAGATAAATGGTTTGTGACCCCATGTCATGAAGACCTGCTGTTGCACACAGGGTCCAGGTCTGCAGTGACTCTGTAGATGTCTCTAGTTTAACAAAAAAAAAAAAAAAAGTGTTTTGTCCCAGGCCAAACAAGTTTAGATCTGATGGGATCTGATATTTGAATCCAGTACAGCAGCCAGATTATGAAGTAAGAATAGATTTGAGTCTCTCTGCCTCTATCAGTGAGGGCCTCCTTTAATCCTTCCATAATTTTTTTTTTTTTTTTTCTTTCTTTTTCTAGAACATGCTGAAGCAGACACATTTTTCTGCTTTACCAATCTAATGTCTGAAATTCGGGACAACTTCATTAAGAGCCTGGATGATTCTCAGTGTGGTATTACCTACAAAATGGAGAAGGTCTACTCTACCCTGAAGGAAAAAGATGTGGAGCTGTATTTGAAACTGGTGAGGAATTTGGTATTATCTCTGATTCTTGGTTAGAAGTGGAGGAGTGGAGCTTAGTAGTGCATTTGAATGTCAACCAGCTTTGTTAAACTATTACTGTACTTGAATAGAGGTTGAGAGAGTGTAGGAAGGGCTTTGCCTACAGAGCATGGAGGCTTTCTTATCTGTGAGCTGTAACAACCTCTCCTTGGAGTAAACCTAGAGCAAGCTGACACAGCAAGGTTTTCCTCCTCTGTCTGACTCTGAAAGCAAACAGCAGTTGTTGCAAAGCTGCAACTTTGAGCTGTGAGCTCAAAGTGACTTGGCCACAGTCCTTTCTCTTTAATGTCTTCTAGTTATCAGGCAAAATGTGAATTTTGCTGTAAGTTTCTTGGAATTTGAGGTTACAGCAATTGTCTCCTGTCTTTAAGAACAGACCAAAAACCAGGCCCCCCCTCCACACATGTTTCTGTTGCCACTGACAGCCCTAATTTAAACTGACTAGAGATAATTGCAGATGTAAACTGAAATCCAGCAAACTGGATCATCCCACCCACCTAACTGCATCATTCCCTTTCATCCAAGGTTCTCAGGGTGCTTTGGGTCAATGGAAGATTTTACTATATGCTGAAAATATCTTCAGGTCTTAGAGTCTATTTTGTGTGAAAGTCCAGGGAGAATTTGGAGGGGGAAGGTGTTCTTATTTCATCCTTCACCAGATCACACTGATATATATATATATATCAGTGCAAAGTATATATATATATACTTTTGTGTGTGTGTGTGTATGTTAAGAAAAATCAAGATCTGTTTCCTTTATAATCCAAAAGAGTGTTTCTCAGCACAGTGACATGACCCAGTGTTGGTTGGTGGCTGTTTCAGTGGAGAGAAAATGAACTGCTTACCATTTGGCTGGCAGGAAATGGTCTTGGCCATGCAGCAGCTGGTCCTTAAAGAATATCAGCAGGATCCTGAGCTTGTTTGACCTTGATCAAACTTACAGCCCCTAGGATTTAACAGCAGAAAACAAGAAAGCTTCAGGCTATAAGTGCTTACAGTATATTTTACTGAGCATCACTGTGTGAACTCTGTTCCATCTTTTGTTTCTTTTTGTGAATAATAAACCTTTTGATAAAGGGTTCTGGAAGGGAGAGGAAATCCTGACAAAACAAGTGCCTCTGCTAGAGGGGGAGGGCTGCTGCTTTGCAGATAAAATGCTGTTCAAATGGGAATGTTAAAATGACTTGGCAAGTTTAACGGAACTAACATAAATAGTGCCTTTAGGGAGAAAAGCTTCCTTTACTCCATGTTGTGGAGAGAACTTTTTTTTTTTTTTTGCTTTTCTGTAGACATGGGGCATGGCTGCACTGAAAATCTCTGTCTAGCTTGAGTGTGAGAGTCTTTGGGAGGAGGCAGTGGGTTTGCTGATGCTACAGCTTAGAGCTGTGTCAGGGTGGAGATGGGGATGGAAACATGGGGTGCATCTCTTGCTTGTAGGGAGTTGGCCCAGAGCACGTATTCATTCTTTGCCTGGTGCATGTCTGACAGCAAGAACAGAACATCAAACCCCAGTTCTTTGCCTTCCGTTGGCTGACACTGCTCTTGTCCCAAGAGTTCCTGCTGCCAGATGTCATCCGTATCTGGGACTCCCTCTTTGCTGATGATAAACGCTTTGATTTTCTTCTGCTCGTCTGTTGTGCCATGTTGACGTAAGTACACAGCACAGGAAGCCTTCCTGCTCTTCTTTTTCCCTCCTTTACCTAAATCCAGGGTTCCAGGAGGCCTCTTTGGGTATGTGTTAAGGCATCTGGTGAATAGGTCACTGTTCACAATGGTAGCAAAAGTGATATTAGGGGCCTGGGGTGCAGAATAATCTGTTTTTTAAAATTCCTGTTTAAAAGAAATCCAAAGTAGCTGGGAGAATTTCCATCTTTCAGACTAATCCGGGATCAGTTGCTGGAAGGAGACTTCACTCTGAACATGAGGCTGCTACAGGTAAGGATTAAATACAGTTGGCATGGGGAGCAAATTGAAGAGTCTTGAAATAGTGCTGTGAGAGCAGGGTGTGCCTGGCTGAAGAGATGTACCAGACTTCTGATGCTTGCATGCAGAAAAATCTTCAGGGATCTTACAGCCTGCTCCTTACTGAAAGTGTGAATCTTTTGCTTGTGCACCCCTTCTTTCCTGCCAAGAAATTGTCATATACTAGAGGTTTTTGGTGCCTTCTGGCTTGCAAAAAAATAAGTATTTTCCAGCAAATATGTGAAACCCTATGTAAGAGTGTTAAGCTTATTGTCTAAAAGCTTTTGTTTAGTTCTGAGATCTGTGAGAGCTGAAAACAACTGCATTGCATGGTAGGATATCTCTGCTTCTGCCAGTTCCTGCTTTGGGTTGTGCAAGATACTGGCTTTGATAAGGCTTTCTGGCATGAAGATAGCCCTTGTAGCAGGGCAGCTTGTACCCTTGGAGGACAAATTCAAAAAGAAAAAACAAATCTTGAAGGGTATTGAGGCTTGATCAGTTACAGAACAGGAAACTGTTAGCTGTTAAAAGAGTAACTGAAACTGGCTGTATCAAGAATGCTGTTGGCAAGGTTTGCCATGCTTAAGTGAAAGTGTGCACAAGAAACACTCCCTGGTCACTTACATCACTTTGTTTCTTTGACACAGGATTATCCAATCTCTGATGTTCATCTGATTTTGAAGAAGGCAAAGGAACTTCAAGATTCCAAATAGTCCCTGAGCCTAACAAAAGGTGTCAGAGAAACTGGCAGTGGATCCCAGGAGATACCCCCATGCAGTGGGGTGCATTAAAGCTCCTAGTGGTCTCTGCAGGACTTCAGGTTTTGTGTTTGGGCTACTGGCCACCTTGAAGACTTCTTCCTACTCTATTTATTAGGTCAAGGACTGATTATGTCCCCATCTACTTGGGTCCTGCACTCCAGAATTTTTCAAATCTCAAATGCCTCTGTGCTGCCAAAAGCAGTTCTTTGTATCTTTTTTAAATGACTTTAAGTTTGGAGAGAAAGAAACCATCTGCTTGGATATCTCCTCCTTCCTGGAAGAAGCTTACATGGAATAACTTCTGATGGGAAATGGACAGGCTGAGTCCCATGGATTTTGGTGGTATAGAAGGATCTTCCTTCTGTGAATAGAATGTATGCCAATCAAGTCACACATCCTGTCATCCAAGTAGCTTCTGGATTCTTCTTCTTCGTGTCTGCACTTGGCCATCCCTGGGGTGTGCAAAGAAGATGATTGCATCAGCTTCTGGTGATTGTCATCTGTTTGGACCACTTTGCCTGGGAAAAAGACTTGGAGAAGCTGAGATGGGAGGACACAACTACAGCTGGTGGCTTTGTGCACTGAAACTGCCTGAATCCAGACTTGCCTTATCAACAAGGTCTCCTTGGAAGCAAGACCATGGTGGGTTTAATCAACGAGTCAAGCGTCGTTCAAAGTCAAGCCTTATTACACACAGCCTTAGAGCAGGAGCTTGTTGCTGCAGGGAGGCCTCCAGCTGCTTTCCTGGCTCTGAACAGGAGCATATCCAGCTACAATGAGGATTCTGAAATACAAGAAATGGGCATCGAGTTGTGTGCAATGGAGACAGACCTATTTATGGGCTTGTACAGCTGTGGCACTGGGGTTTTCTGCCTCAGTGGCTTGCACAGTTTTGCCCTGAGTAAGCTCTGGTCACAGTAACCTTGAAGACATGGTACAGGTCCAATGTACAATTCAGAGTCCTGTTCTGGTGTAATCCAGTGGTCATACAAGCATTTCAGTCGTTAGCTGACTGCTGGCGCTGATCTACTTCTCTGTGTACTGATTCTGTTGGGAGTCACAGTCCTACGTTGGACACTTGTCCCTCTTGAGAGGGGGAAACTTTTCAGTTTCATTTCAAACACAGCAGAGCAGGCTCAGGAGAACATCAGTTAATACAAACTATGGAGAGAACTGCTCACCTGCCAGCAGAGTCAAGCTATTCAGAAGCTGCAGTCCTTGGAGGGAGAAACTGCCAGCACCCAGATGCTTAGGTGGTGCAGAAGCTCTTGGGTGAACACTAATCCAGCCTGCTTTTCCCTTTCTTTCTGTGCTCTGCTGGCTCACCTCTGCACAGCTGTTTGACACTGCAGTTTTTGGTATTTATGGGTATTGATTTGTTAAAGGTCAGTCGTCTTTGTAAGATCTGCTTAAGCTGCTGATGGCCTAGAATTGCCCTAGCAGGAGGGATGTTGTCAGTTTTCAGCTTTTTTGCTAGTGCTTTATCTTTCACTTGAGGGACAGTTCTTTACATGCTATTGTTATTTTCACAAGGGTGGTTAGGGAGACCAGAGAAAAGTTTGAGGCATGTGCCTGTGTTCATATTATCAATCCCAAGCAATCTCTGCCTCTTTAGAAAGTGCTTGAGTGACACTGGTGCAGCCAGGTGTTGCTGCTGTAGTGGAGCAAGAGCAACTGAAGACTTCAAACAATCTGTAATTAATACTTGTGTCTAACTAAGTGTCCCTCTGCTGCAATCCTTTTAAAGGGTAGTTTTCCTCCAAGAAATATTGAGTGGATAGACCAGGACAGCTGTGATGAAACATCCAGTCTGCTCTAACTGCTGGATAGATCTTTCTGCCTTCCAGGTGGTCTCATGGGCTCAGTTCTTGGGTCCTCTGCACTAGAGAGGGAGGCCCATAGTCAGACCTCTGGTAGGCACAAATGTAGAACCAGAGGGATGAACTCTTGGGTAGAATTGGATCTCCTGCAAGCACTTCTGCCTCAGAACTGTTCTAAATACTGCTTAGCTCTCACATTCCATGTACAAGCTCTGCTTGCACCTCCTGAAGTACCAGGCCTGTCCCTTTTGGGTTCCTCTGGTGAGTGCAGGGTTCCCTTATCCTGTGTTTTCTTACTGGTAACAGGATCATTCATGAGGGTTCCTGCTCTGGATAGCTAGAAGTCTCCTTAAAATAACCTGAGAAGGTAGGAGACCAATCAGGATTAAAACTTTACCTGGAAGTCAACGTTTGCTTGTTTTCAGGGTAGTGTTTTGGGTTGACTTCCTGCAGTGGTCTTGAGCCAGGTGCTGGTCTGTAGTGTTACAAACACTCAAGGGAGAGAGTAAGGAGATGGCCACTTGAGTAGCAGTGCAGGCAGCTGGCTGGGAACAGGAATCATGCTGCCTTCTCCCTTCCTAGGTGCTGAAGGGCTTATGTTGTGCCATCCTACTTATCTACAGGGAGTGATGCTGAATGCTTTTAGAGGGAGTCTGCAGTGGAGTCATGGGATGTGATGAGAGCTTTGGCTACTGGAAAAGCTCTCGGGGATAAATCCACGTGGTGGCTACTAAAATGAGTTCTCTGGGGAGAACTTGTAACACCTTTGATCCAGGCAGGCTGATTCCTTCATGAAAAGCTGCTTTATGCCCTTCTGTATCCCCACCTTTGTGGTAGGGCTTCTGCCTGGCTGTTGGAAGGAGTTGTACTTTTCAACTTGGGACATCCATTTCTTTATTCCAAGATTTTTTTCCTTTCTTTAAGAGCAAAACCAGATGTTCTGAGGTGACAAAAAAAAGTCTTGTTACCAGATTTTTTATGTCCTTGTGAGCTTCCTTGGCTTCATGCCTCAAAAGGCTTTTGGTGACTTTTTTGTTGTTGTTGTGGATGTCAGGCAGTATTTAATTAGTGGTTCCCTGCCAGTGTGGCCAAGTAACAACTGCTCCACCCTTGAGAGTTTTCCACCTCTGGTTTCTTTCCATCCTAATCCCTTGCAGGAGCAGCGGAGTTGGCAGAAGCAGCAGTTCTTTGGGTCAGGAGATGTTAGTCAGGGCTGCCTTCAGGACCCTAAACAGAGGGGGTTTAAAGAATAGCTCTTAAAACCCATTCCTCACAGGTCCAATGTTGCCAGGCAGGGGAAGGGGGCCCGGACCCCTCTCCAGGACCTGCGGGGACAGAGGAGCCTTCCCTGGGGGGTTTGCTCTGCTTGTGCCTTGCTGTAGTTCAGGCTGTGGGAAGCTTTGTGGCTTTGCCAGTGAGGTGGATGCAACAGGACAGCAGAGATGAAGTTGGTGGTGGCAGTCACTCAGAACACTGGGTTTTCTGTTTGAATTTTGCTACCTAACTTGGAATTATTCACGCGTTGGTGGTGAGGGGGACGAAGGCGTTGGGGAAGGCAGAGGCAGTTTTAGTTTTCCCTTAGCGAGTGTGACATTGTCTGTTCAGAGCACTCTTCTGAAACTGCAGATCACTGTTGTGATCTTTCCTTGCAAGAGAGGAACGAGTAACGCTTTTTTGTTTTGTTTTGACCTTGTCTGGAAAGAATTTCCAGAACACGCTCTAGAGAACACTTCACCACTCCAAACCTCCTCCTTTTATGCTTCCTTTTAAACACTATTTTTATAACGCTTCCTTGAATGAAACGGGTGGCTTTGTGCACACATCTCCTGGTGCTGTGACTCGCTTGGAGTTACCGCTGCTGCCGGTGATCACCACAGCGTTCATCAGCGCTGCGGCAGCAGCCTCGGGGCAGACCGGTACCGAACCGCCGGGCTCTCCGGTACGGGGTTGCCGGGGGAGCTGTGGCGTTCCCAGAGGAATCCCAGGGCTCTGGGGTGGGGTGGCCGCTTGGGACCCACTCTTTATTTGTGTACCCTCTCTTTCGAGCCCTCCTTGTACCCCCCCGGGACTCTGTCACGCTCTTCTCTCACTCCCAATAAAATGGTTCCTCCGATGTCGCCTGGGGCTGTCCTGAGGCGAGCCCTCGCCCTTAAAGCGGCAATGTCCCCGCCGCTGGCTCGGGGCGGAGCGGGGAGACGGAGGCCCGTTTAAGCAGCGGGTCCGCCGGGGCTGAGCGCCGCCATGCTGCGGGCCCGGTGGGTGCTGCGGGCCCGGTGGGTGCTGCCCGCCGCCTCCCTGGCGCTGGGCGCGGGGCTGGGGGCCGCGCTCGCCACTCGCCGCCGGTCCCAAAGCGATGAGGCGGAGGGGCTGCTGGCCCGCCTGCCCGTGGTGCCCGTGGTGGCTGCGGCCGGCCCGCCAGCGCTGCCGGGCTCCGGGCGGGTGGAGCTGACCAAGTACGGGCTGCCCGGGCTGTCGCAGCTGCGGAGCCGCGAGTCCTACGTGCTGTGCTACGACCCGCGGAGCCGCAGCGCCCTTTGGGTCGTCGAGCAGCTCAACCGGGAGACCCTCAGCGGCACCTCCGACCGCGGCGCCTGCGAATTCCTTGAGGATGATTCGGTCCACGAGTACCACCGAGCCACCAACGCCGACTACCGCGGCAGCGGCTTCGACCGCGGGCACTTGGCCGCTGCTGCCAACCATAAGTGGAGCCAGAAAGCCATGCGGGACACCTTCTACCTCAGCAACATCGCCCCGCAGGTAGGAATCACCCCCCCGAGGGGCAGCAGGAGGGATTGTGCCTCCCGGGGAGGGTGGAAAGGGGAAGGCGGAGCTGCCCGCGGTCAAGGACGGGCCCTGCTCCCTGATCCAACCCTGCTCGAAGCCTCTGCGGCTCTTGTGTGTGTTTGTCCTTGGAGTGGCTCAGGCAGAAAGAGGCCGAAGTCGCTGGAGGGTGCTGGGTTTCCTGCTAAACCCAACCATAGTCATCTGCAAACGTGCGCTGCTTCTCTCAAACGAAGAGAGAGGCTGCTCAGCACGGGTGATTGCAGGAGCAAAATTGAAGAGGCAGGCAGATTGTTGCAAAAAAACGTGGTCTGAGGCGAGTGGGTTCTGTTCTTGCATGTGCAAAACAGGACCTCGTGTACACAGTGTCCAGAGCAGAAGCAATAGTGGAGATGTCCTGCAACGTGCTTGGAGTGCTGTGAGATGTGTTATAGAAAAGGCAGGTGGTATTGTTATCTTAGTAGTGAAGAAAGTCCCCACTGATTGACTTTGCTGCCTGTGTCTCACCCTGGTTGTATTTCTAGGATCCTCATTTAAACCAGCATGCCTGGAATAACCTTGAGAAGTACAGCAGAGGCCTGACAAAAAGCAACAAGAATGTCTACGTCTGCACAGGACCCCTCTACCTGCCCAGGTAAAACAGGAGGGCCAGGCTGGGATTGTGCTTGAAAGATGCATTGTGCTGGGCAAGGAAAGCAGGCTGAGGGGTGAGACCAGCTGTGTGCAGAGGCTCTGTGGAAGGATACTTGCTTAGGACTGAGATTAGTTTGTGCATGTCTCATTCCAGGTCATTATTTCATGAGTAGAGGCAGGTTTCTTGAGTTACAGCATTAACTGTGTTATTTTTGTTTGTAGTCTTCAACAATCAAGAGCATTACTAGATTATTAGGCTAACATTAGGCTGCATACCCTTTTCCTGGAGAATAATGCTTCCAAGTTCTCCACTTATGAGCTTGACTTTAGTTGCAAAAACCTTGATGCAGCACTAAGAGCTGCTGTCTCACATTGAGATCTCATCAGGAAACAGCTTGGAGAGAGGCTGCAGGAAAGGGGTTGGGGAGAGCAGACCCAACACGCAGCTCAGGCCCCCACCATGTAACATAGCCTGGGTTTTAGTGGTGTTTTTACCCCCCTGCTGCCCAGCCAGGGCTGCTCTCTGCCGTGCTGTGGGGGCTCTCTTGGGGGGAGTAGCTGAGGGGGTGGATGTGGCATCAAGCTGGGAAATAACATGGGATGTTGCTGTTGGTGCAGGATGGAGGCTGATGGGAAGATGTATGTCAAGTACCAGGTGATTGGGAAGAACAACGTGGCCGTCCCCACCCATTTCTTCAAGGTGCTTATCCTGGAAAAGGAGAGTGGGGAGATAGAGTTGCGCTCATATGTGATGCCCAACAGCCCTGTGGATGAGAACATCCCCCTGGAACGATTCCTGGTTCCCATTGAGAGCATTGAGCGAGCTTCAGGGCTCCTCTTTGTCCCAAACATCTTGAAAAGAACAAGTAACTTGAAAGCCATCACAGCTGGAAACAAGCACTGAATCCCAACTAAACAAGTCCAGGTATCCCCTGTGGGGGGACCCACAGCAGCTGTCTGCAGAATAATAGTTCCTTGTGTAATTTTAAATGTGGGAAATAAGAATCAAACCAATGCCTCTCTTTACTCTTGCCCTTGTTTCATGTAAGAGTGAAACATGCACAGGTGGCAGGTCCCTAGGGAGATCCTGCAGAAGGCTCCTGGGTCCCTCACACCATCATGGGTCTTCAGTTTGCCCTGTCTGCAGTACAATGTACCCCTGCAATTGCTCCCTTTATCTGTGGCTTGTTAAGCTGCAAAGGGAAGTTACTGAATTTATTCTACTTAGCAAAGATGGATGGGAGTGAGATGAGTGCGGGGGAGGAGAGCTTCCTATTTTTTCTGTGGCCAAAGGACTGTTTGATTGTTTACTTTCAAAAGATGGTTTTAGCAGTAAAGTTTTGAACCCCCAAAGTATTGGTTGCTTCTTATCTGCTCTTACCAAAGCCCTGAATATCTCAGCAGGTGGGGGCAAGACAGAGCCAACTTTTCCAGCTGTTTTCCTGTTTGAGCTGACTGTAAGCAGAGCTTAAGGCATTAGAAAGGCAGCCCAACTGAAGCTCCAGCCCTTCCTGCTGTTGGGAAGGATGAAGCTTTGGAGTTGAGAAGGGAGCTGGGGAAGTTAAGCTAACTGTGGCAGGAACAGCTTCCTGGCATAAGGGTTGAGTTTTGACTTAGTTTAAGTCTGAAGTCGCATGGCTTTGGGAGCACTGAGCATGCAGGATCTCTTGACATGAAAGTGCCCATTCTCTCCATCAAGACAGTCACAGAATTCCAAGGTAGATGGGGTTCCACACTGCTTTATTCCCCACCCCAGGCTTGTCCCAGCTGCTGAAGGGCAGCCACCAGCCCTTGGCTGGCCCAGGCAGGCAGGAGGGCACAGACTTGCTGCACTGCCAGCTTTAGTCATGCTGTGCCTTGGCCCTGCCAGGCTCTTGGAGTGGTTTGCCCAGCAACCTGGCTTCAGTCAGCCCCTTCCCAAGGCAAGCTGATGTCAAGGTCAGTGTTTTCCTTCCCTCAGCTCTCCCTGGGTGTCTTCACAGCCTCATTGATGTGGGGTCTCAGTGCAGAAAGAGAGATCAGGAGTGCTTCCTGGAAGAGACCCGGGTGACAGTCAGACCCACTGGTGTCTCAGGAGCAGTGGGCAAGCCAGCTGCTCTTTGCTGAGGTGTCCCCACGGGACACACAGGCTGTGTCACTGCCCAGGCAGGAACTCTGCACACACAGGCACTGCACCCTTAGCCCCCTGCCCTACCTCTGTCCGGATGGTTCGGCTGCCTTGGCTGGGACAAGTGTTCAGGTAGAAATCAAACAAGACACTTGGGTCGGTGACCTCCAGGTTTGGATCCACATCAACCCCAGCTTCCAAGCCCTCGAGACCTCCAAAGACAACGAGGGCATGCCTAGGACAGAGCACAGGGACAAGGTGAGAAGGGTGAGCAGTTCTTACCCCTGTACCAAGGCAGATGCTACAAGCTTTAAATATCAAACCTTCAAATGGATTAAGAGTTGGCTTCACATAAACAGCTCTCTCTGCTTCTTGCAGATGAAGTTGACTCATTTATTTTGTTCAGGGATCTGGGTCTGTGTTCAAACCCCTCTATGCTGCCCTTACTAGCAATGACCAGTGCAGCCCCAACCCTAACAAAGCCCCAGAGCACTTGGCCAATGTGACAGTCCCTTCTATCAACTCCAGAAAGCAAGAAAGGAATTGGCTTTGTCCTGGGGTGCTTCTCCCAGCTTCTGACATGCAGCAGAATGTGTCTTGCTGTTAAAGGGAGCAGTGGAGCACAGGAAGGAGCCTGTAGGTGAGTCTTACACTTGTATCTAGGAGCATTCCTGCCCAGGAGAGCACTAAGGGCACAGGGCAGCTCTGCTACCCCCACCAGGCTCTGTGTGGAGCCAAGCAGGCAGGACACAAACCTGAAGGAGGGGAGAGTGGCCTGGTCCACGGAGCTGCCCCGCTCTGAGGTCCCAATGGAGAGATCATAGCCTTCCTTGAAAGGGCATTCTGAAAACACAGCACCTGGGAAACAAACACAAGATGGGGTTGCTCATGTGGTGCCCTTGCCCATGCTGTTTGCCTTCTGGATGGGCTGGAACACTCCACAGGTGAGTAGGAGCAGTAGGAGGAATTGCTTTTCAGTGCCACTAGTGCATCAGAAGAACAGTTCCTCTTTCCTATATAATTTAGTTGCTGCAGGAGTGTCTGGCACCTTCTCAACTGCAGTGCCTTTTCCTCAAAGCTTAAATGGGTGCAGGAGCCATTCCTTGACTAATGGCTTACAGTTTTTTTGTAGGAGGTCAAATCAACCAGAAAATAGGAGATAGATTTTGCAGGGCTCTTGAGCTCAAAGTTAGTGTTGATGTGAATGAACAGGAGGTAGTTGTCATGGAAATGGAGAGCACCAACTCTTATTTCCTGCTGCAACATGGACAACTGGTGCAATGGTGAGTGGAAGTGCAGGGTAGAGTACCAGTGGGTGACTGGAGTGATTCAAGCTCCTAGGTTTTTAGCCCTTAATTCTGATTGCCATGTGGCTCCTAACTGCAAGTGAAAGCTGCCTTTGAGACAAAACAAGATTGCTAAGAAAGTTTATGTCAGTGTGTGCTGCAGACATGCAGCCAGTGGGCCTCAAATGGGTGTGGAAGCCCAGGCAGAGACATGGCTGAGAATTTCTGCAAATACTCACTCAGGCAGGAGGCCAGGCGGACGCTGTAACCCCAGTACAAGCCTGAGACTGTCCGAGGGTGGTGGGAGGACACCACGATGCCTTTCCGTGCCTTGGTTTCTGAAAGGGAAGCAAAGAGATGGAACAAGCCCTGGGATCTCCTAGGGAGAGCTGGGTTTGACCAGCCACATGCAGCAGTTTCTTCTGGGGCAGGGCATCGTTTTGGTGTGCAACCAAGAACTGCCCTTTTGAGGCCATTCTGGAAAGGGTGTGAGTGTGTTTGGTCTGTTTGTTGTTGGTCAAGGAGCTGTCAGTTCTTTATATTCCCTAGTTAACTAGGGAATATTGTAGGGGTGTATTAGAATTTTGTGTAGAGTGAAGGGCACGTGCAGAGCTGTTGGGTGCTTTCAAACAGGAGTGATCTGAAGGCTGTTGTATGGAAGGACACACTCCTGCAGAGCTAAAGTTTACAGATGCCAGCAGAGCAGCAGGTTACCTGGGTTCTGGGGTTTCTTCAGATGCACAGTGACTCGCAGACCAGGGTTCAGCATTCTGTCAATCTGCACATCCTGCAGTGACAGTCAGAATCAGTGTTGGGTACTCTGGAAGTACTGGGGAGGAAGGGAACCCTTTGGGGAAGTGGGTGTCTGTCCTGCCCCAGGGCTGGAATGAGGAGCTCTGTGATCTGAGCCTGCAGAGCAGGCTGAGGGGGGGCTGGGTCATCAGTCTGAGATTTATTTTGCTGCTCCAAGGTTCAACTCCAGCAGAGAAGGAATGATGTGCTGGAAGGGGAAGGCTCACCAGCACCTGGGAAGCTCCAACCATTAATGAGCCAGAAAGAACAAGACAGTAACAGCATGGAACTTCATGCCAGCTTTCCATGGCCTTCAGAAACCCAGCAGTACCCACCCTGCCTGCTTCACATCTGCCAGACAGAGGAAATTGTTCTGGGATTTGTGGGTTCCAGATGGACATACCTTCTTCATCCCACAGTTGACAAAGGAGCCTCTGCCTGGCTTAATTGGCCGATCCACCACGACCCCTTCTCGGTACTCCGAGTCCTCATCCACACGCATGTGGTGGGGGCTGTCCAGGGGATTAAGGAGCCCTAGAACAGCACAGAGGGAAAGAGTTGCTAAGGAGAGGACACAGACTGTGATAACACAGGGGTAAGTGCAACTGCTCTGCTGCCCTCTCTGCCTGCACCATGAGGTGGGGAAAAGCTATCCAGTTCTGTGCATCCCATGCAAAACAAGAGCCAGAGCTCAGGGAGGGACAGAGAGGAGGACTCTTACCTGCAAATTGCAGATCCTCATGTTTTGGAAAAAAGGATTTCCTCAAGTACCTGTTGTCAGAGAAAGCTGAAATGTGAAACCAGTTTTTTTTCCTTTGGAATCCAAGCCTCAATTCTAGCCCTGTATTGATTCAAAGTACTTTCTTCAAGTCTCTGATCTATCACTGATGTAGCATGCAGCTTGTATCCTGCACTCACTACTGTATTTCCAGTTAAAACTCCTGAACCAGACGTGGAACAATCAGATTCTGCATAACTGTGCAGGATAAACAGTCTGGCTCCTGCTCCCATAGCCTCTGGCACGTGATGCCCATGTCAGTTCTGATGTGCAGTGTGGCCACTGTGGACTTACTGAGGGCATTCCAAGTACTGGAGGATCCGAGCCAGCTGCACACATGCCTTTCCTTTCCTCCCAATTCCTTCAAAATCTCCTTCCACAGTCCTGAAAGAGAAAGAAAGCAGCTTGTGAACTCAGCATGAGACTGCACAGCCCCACGTAGCCAGGTTTCCAGAAAACCAAGCCCCTTGCTTCTTAATCTGAAAGGTGCCCTTCCTTTCCCCCCAAAAATAAATGGGACCACTTGTAAAAGGGCTACTCCAGAGGTAGAGACTTAAAATTGTATTTGGAACTCTCTGTAAACAAAATACTTTTTCCAGTTTTGTTTTGCTTTTATCTTTGTGTATCTGCGTATTGATACAACCTGGCAGGTGGATGCTACAGAGCTCCATTGCTTGGCCAGTAAAAAGCTGAAGGAACAGAAATTCATCTTCCATACGCATGTAGGCACACCCCATCTCTTAAGAGTATAGGGCTTGGTCCTCTGCTGCTTTGTCATCCCCATGCTGGGGGATGATTCTAATTGCCAGGGCAGTTGGGTCAACATCTTTGCCCAGTGGCACAGGGATCCCTTTAATCCCGACATTCAAGCATTTGCTTGGGAAAGCACAGTTCTTCCCTGGTTTCAGCTGAAAAGACTGAAGAAACAGAGAGCAGAGAGAAGATGCTTTCTGCAGAAGATGGCTCCTCCTTACTTTACGTTTTCTCCCTCCTCGTCAAACACTACGATCTCATCCACACAGAAGATGGCACAGGCCCGAGCAATCTGTCCAGCGAGGTAGGTCCTTAGCTCCAGGGACTGAGCATTGTCCAGGATGGAGCCTGGCAGGGCTATGCTCAGCGTGTAGTGACGCCCTGGGGAAAGGGAGTGTGATCAGAGGAGAGCCAGTGGTCTATACACAGCATTTGATTTACTGCTTCAACTGTCCAGTGGGGTAGGACAGAAGAAATTTTCCCTTTAGGAATTTCTTCTCAGCCTCTGGAGGTGACTTGTCAGCTGTAAGGAGCAGGTATCCCTTTAAGGAGGAAACTTGTCGAAAAATCAGTTTGTACCCTCTTATTCCAAGAAATTCCTAAAAATTCTGCCCTAGCTCAAACCAGGTCATGGGGGAAAAAAAAAAACCCAAACAACTGCTGTTTCTTAGCTTTTAGCCACAGGTTTTCTCTTAATAAGGTCTCACATGCTACACCATGTTCGATGATCTGTATCAGAGCTGGGCAGCAGAGCATCACCTCTCCTACCCAGGTACAGAACTGACTTTTCCAGACCCAAATTCTTTGGCTCTTCCAACCCAGGCCTCCCCACAGGGGCTCAGCCTCCCTCACCTTTATCTTCCTTCTGCTCCTCCTGTTTCTTCGCTTGTTTTTCTGCCAGCTCCCGCATCCGCTGCTTTTCCAGTTTCTTCAGTAGCTTCATTTCTTTCCATTTTTTCTTCTCGGCTTTCCCTGGAACACAGGATGTTTTACACCACGACCGCTCAGCGCAGGGCAGCCCCGCTTTCCTTACCCGCCCCTAACCCCCCCCCAGCAGGGCAAGGGGATGTCCCAGCCTTACTCTCCTGCTTCCAGCGGCGCCAGTCCACCTTCCTGTCCCCAACCTGCGGGAGACAGACGCCATTACCGCCCGGCTCCCCTCAGGGACCTCCCGCTCACCCTCCTCCCCGCGCACCCCCGCACCTCCACGCCTCTGGGCCGCTTCTCCGCCATCTTCCGCACCCTCTCCCCCAGCCTCCTCTGGACACGCCCCCCGGCAGCGCTGATTGGTCCAGAGCGCGCTTTGTGCCCGCCCTACAGCGGCTGAGCCAATGGGGAGCGGGGGGCGGGGCCACGCGTCTGTGGCGCGGAGCGCGGCCTGAGCCCCGCCTCAGAGCGGAGTTGAGCGGAGCGGGGGGAAGGAGGCTGAGGAAAGCCGGGAAGAGAAGAGAAGGCTTAAGGGAAACCTAATTACGATGTTCCAGTATTTGAAGGTCAGCTACAAAGGTGCAGAGTCCCCATTTACAAGGGGCACCGAGCACAAGTTGCTGCTGGGGAGGTTCCGTTTGAACAGCAGAGGAAAATTTTTCCCCGTGAGGACAGTCAGACACGGGAATGGTCTCCCAGGGAAAGCGGTGGATTCCCTCGCTTTAGAAAGTTTTAAGTCTCAGCTCGACGGGGTGCTGGGACGTCTCATGTAAACAATGATATCAGAAGGGTTGGACCAGAGGATCCTTGAGGTCCCTTCCAACCTGACATTCCAGGATTCTATGGAATTCCCCTCTGTGGGGGAGCTGGGGTGGCCTGAATCTGGAGACCCACATCAGGGTGTGTGTAGGAGGATGAGGGGGATGCACCCTGTGTGGTGTGAGCAAGGGCCTGCACACATAGGGGTGTTGCAGCTGATCTGTGTGTTAGTAATGTAAATTCCTGGCTGTGTGTCTCTTTCCAGGGATTGCAGCTCTCCCAGCATTTGGCAGGAGCGTGGAGGCAAAATGTCCTCCAGTAGCACCCTCACCCACCCAGGATGCTCCAGCAGGTGAGAAGGGAAGCCCATGCCATGGGTGAAGGCAGGAGATGGGTGTTTGCTTCCCTCCACCCCTCCTGTGGGACAGTGGGATCAAAACCCCAAGGGATCAGAACCACTGGATGCAGCCTGAAACAGAACATCTGTGGAGCTGCTACCCACCAACCTGGGTGGGACAAGCACCTACCACCACAGGACATAACACAGGTGTTGCACAGGCAGCTCTTCAGGAGAGCTGTGTCAGTTTGGTAATCATCACAGAGCCATTGAGTCTTCAATAACTGTGGTAATTAATCTTTAATAAACGTCCACAAACATCGCACAGGCTGTTGCACATCACTCCTGCGTGACTGATGATGCTGGTTTACATTCTTATCCAGTTTTAAATCAAGAATGATGCAAGAATTACCTTCCAAAACACTGCTCGTGTTACCCCACCAACCTGCTGGGTGGGAGGCTGTGGGGGTCACCAGCAGCAGAAGCAGCCTGAGCCCTTCCTCCCCAGCCACTGCCTGTGTTCGTCAGGCCCTGACAAAGTATTGGGGGGAGGTTTGGGGGTGCACAGGGAAGGTTTGGCAACAGCCAGGCTATTTATGAAAGCCCATTTCCTTGGGAGAGCCAGTTACCAATTCTGCGGTCACTTTCTTCTGAGATGCAGAGGGAAAAAAGGAAAAATTGCCAAGTATGGAAAACAGCATTTCACTGGGTTGATCATTTTCAGGTTCATAGGAATCAACCTACTGATGAGCACAGTCCTGTGAGAATGCTGGTGGAAATGCTGTCCTGCACCCTGGGTATGTGAGTGGGGATGTGGACCCAGACAAGCCTCAGTAACCAGAACAGCCTTAAAGGTAGGTTCTAAAACATCTGTTCAGAATTTGGTGAAGAAAAAGACCCCAGGAGCCATCCTTACCTTGTGTTTTGCTGATGCATCCCAGAACTGATTAGCAAAGTCTTTAAACAAACTAAGAAGGAACACTGAATACTGGCAGCAGATGTGGAGACTCACTTTCACAAAATGATTGTGAAAGTGCAATTATTTCACAGTGACAGAAAGTGTCCCCCAGACTCTGGGCCTGGCAAATCTCTTACCCGTTTGTCTGACAGAAAATGTAGTTGAAAGCACAAAAATAACAATGTCTCAAAGTTTGTAGCCAAGCAAAAGAAGAGGAGGAAGAGCAGTTGTGGCAAGTGAGGACGAAGGAGAGTCTAGTTCACTCTCCAGTGTGCTCAGGGACTGGTTTTCTCCTGTTTCCATTTTTGCAATATATCATTAGCTGCCTTCAGTGTGGCTTCCTCCTAAACAAAGACAGCAGATTCAGTGGGGTCAGTTCAGCCAGATCCCCTCTCCCTTTCTGCAGCCATCAGTTATAAAAAAAACCCCTCCTGTTCTCATTCTGAACATCACAAATGCCCTTTGTTTAGTATGAGAGAGGAACAGCACCACTGGGACAGGCATAGCCCCTGGGCAGTTAAACACACACCAGGCAGGCTGCTTGCCTTGACCAAGAGATGTGGGATGCTGAGGGGCAAAGCTTAGGGTGGCACTGCCACACCTCTTGTCCCCGTGTTGATTTGTGTGCCTGCAGGAGGGGCTTGGACCATCTGTGATGCTCCACTCAGGCTCTAACACCCAAGGCTCTCTGCATTTCTTCTTGGCATGCATCTCACTGAACCAGCACTGGTTGTTACTCCCAACCTCACCTTCCTTCATGCTGCCATGGATCTCACCTTTGCAAAGCAGAACCGGACAAAATGGTTGTAGTTGTTCTTGTGGGCCTCACAGTAGAAAGCAGAGAGAGGGATGGCAGCAATTCCCTAGGAAGGGAAAACACGGAGCTAAGGTTACTCTTTCTGAGCTGGTGTTAAGCCATCCACTTACTGCATGCAAGTCTCTCAAATGGGCTTGTAGATGCTCTTGGTGCCCTGTCTGCTCACTCTGCTTGAGGTCAGGCTGCTGGGGTTGAGGCCAGCTGCTGACAGACACCCTGGGTACCCCCTGGATGAGCTGCAGAGCCCAGAAGGTGTGTTGTGCTGCTGGCTCCTGTGAGCACAGCCAGCAGGGAGGGCACAAAGCCACCTGGGGCAAATGTGGCAGAAAGGGAGAGATGCATTTACCTTGTTCTTGACCATCCACTTTGCAAATCTGTAGTCGTAGGGCTCCTCAGAGTTGGGTACATCAGGGACATCAGATTCTGCAGAAGCACAGCAGCGTAGAGGTTGGGGATGCTGCTGGGTGCCTCAGCCAAGCCCCAAACCCATGGCTCATGGGAGCTTGGATGGGGGACATGCTATTGTTGGTCTCTGCTTCAGTGGTGGTTTGTGCAGGTCCCTGTCCCTGCTAGTGGTACCACTCTGAGCTGTCCCCTCCCCATACTCAGCCCAGCTGGAGCAAAACCACTGCTCCACCACTCACTGAACTCGGAGATGTCTGCCACCAAGAAGTAGGTGCCCTCAGGGATGATGGGTTTCATCCCCACAGCATCCAGGCTCTGCACCAGCCAGTCTCTCTTCTGTTGCAGCTCTTTGGGTAGTTGGACAAAGTAGCTTTCTGGCTTCCCATAGAGCTCAAGCTCCCTCTGGAAACCCTGACCCACAGCCTCCTGTGAGGAGAGAAGAACGTGATGGGAAGATTGTCAAGGCTTGCTGGACAACTGGAGTCTTTGCTCTGATGCAATTCCCAGGTGATTAGGGAGCAGGGAGTGATTTCTCACTGCACCAAGCTAAGCTCTCTGCTTCTAGCCCTTTCAAATGTCCCCTTGGTTTTGTCAATCCAAAATAAGGAATATACCCCAGGCAGGCAGGACTCTCCTCTTCTTCTCAGGCACGTGCTGATGGCAGGGAGAGGAAAGTAACCTCTCCAGGGCACTACACATCACCCTGGCTGTGTCTTTCAGATCAGCTGAGGGCAGAAGGACCCTCTCACTGCTGCTTTGTGCATTTGGGAACTGCAGGGCCAGTTGGAGGGAGCCACCTTACCTGGGCAATTGTGGCACAGTGGTACACTGAGTTTTGGTGCACAGTTCGGACGTGCTGCAGCAGCTGTTCAGGTCCCACAGTCCAACCCACCTGCAGCCAGAAGAGTAGAAGGAAGGTGATAAGTTTTTGGGTACCTGCTCGGGCTCCCCTTTATTTGCCTGTGCTGGCTTCATTGTATTTTCCAGACAAGGGTATCATAAATCAGCTTTGGTACTTTCAGACCTGACTCAAAGCTGAGTGTGTGGCAGCAGAGTGCCCAGTGCCACGCTATGGCAAGGGGAGACATGTTCTGGAGCAAAGGGATGGGGTGATGAGGTCCCACACAGGGGAATTCACCTTCCATCCAGTGGCACTGAAGGTTTTCCCAGCACTCCCAATGATCACCGTGCGGTCCCACATCCCTTGCAAGCTGGCTGGCAAGGAAACAAAAGAGGAACAGTGATGTCACAGCTCAGCATGCTCACTTCTGGGCTGCATTACTGACATGGTGGAAGCTCTTTGCCCACCATAACCCATGGTGGCCTCTTGTGTTCATAGCACATCTTTCACCTGGATGAGCTCCAGAGCACATCCCGAGCAGGCAGCCAGGTTTCTCAAGAGCATCTCTTTGTAATGAAGTGTTTTCATACGCATGTACCCAGCCCCAGGGGTTTCCAGAGGTGCCAAGCACCTTCACTCTGCAACAAGGTGATTGCATGTTACTGCAACAGGAAGAACAGGCCTCTGAACTCATGCTGAAACGAATGTCCCAAAGCTAGAGACACCCAGAAAACTGTGGTTTTACAATGTAAGGGGAAAAAAAAATCAGTTTCACTGCAGCTAAAGGGCTTTTTGCTCTGGATCTCAGTAATTACCAGGAGACCCCAGCCAAATCACCAGTTCCTTTCCTGAAGATGCTGCACCCAGAGGAGACACCCAGGCTCAGCTGAGCCTTTCTCCGTACCGATGCGGATGTGCTCCTTCCCGTCGTACACCAACCACTCGTACACCTCATCACTGATGCACAGGACGTCGTGTTTCACACACAGGTCTGCAATGAGCTCCAGCTCCCCTCGGCTGAACACCTGCAGCAGGCAGGGAGGGGAGCAGAGATGCAGAAGGAGCATTTCCCAGTCTCTGCCTGCCCCTTCTGCCTCTCCCTGCCAAGCCAGGGTGGGCAGGAGCCACCTGTGATGGTCTCACAGGGCAAAGCCACTGCTGGCACAGCAGGACAGGCTTAAAAACACTGTAAGAGTGTTTGCAGCATGCAGTATTCCTACAACACTCAATTTCCTTGGGTGCAAGGATGGTCACTGCTATGCTGCAAATGTGGCTGGGTGAGCTGTAGCACCCCAAACAAGATTTGGGATCAGACCAAGCAAGGCCAGAGGCATTACCTTGCCCAGAGGGTTGTTGGGTGAGTTCAGGACGATGACTTTTGTCTGTTTGCTGAATTTAGAAGCCAGTTCAGCTGGGTCCAGCTGCCAGTCTGCACTAGACATCAATTTTCTATCTTTTGAAGGTTTCTAGAGAGAACAGAGGGGAATCTCGGCTTGCTTTGCTACTGCTGCACTTTGCTTACCACTCATCTCTTCACTGTGACTTTCCCCTCCTTGAGGGCTCTGCTCTGACCCACTCACCGGTCTCAGTGGGACAAACACGGGTGTCCCACCAGCCATTTTCACCATGGGCTGATAGCAGTCAAAGAAGGGCTCAATGATTATCACCTGGAAGAAAGGGACATGGCAGCACCCTCCTGGCCCTGCTCAGACCATCCCCGATGGTTGAAGAGACAAATGAGAAGGACAGGAAATTTTAGTCCTTTTTTTGTCACATGTAGAAATAAGGCAGTGCCTTGCAGCAGACTTTTTTTTTCCTTTGGAAGCTCAAATACTGTAGAAATGGAGATAAAACCTTCCCTGCTTTGCAAAAGGACTATGAAAATCTGCCCTTTGCAGACCCACAGCCAGGAAGGGCTCTCCTGGGGAAGGCTGCCAATGTAACAAGCCCAAGTCTTCGATTACCTCATCACCTTCCTCAATGAAAGCCTGGAAGCAGCAGAAAAGAGCCTGGTATGCCCCAACAGTCACCATCACATTGGTCAGAGGATCCAGGTCTCGTCCAAGCAGCTTCCCAAAAAGTTGTGCTAGGATCTTCACCAGAGGTGGGTGACCCTGTGGGGTGAGAGGAAAAGTGGGAACTGAGTTGCAGAAACCTCCTTAAACATGGACGAGTCCTTGGAAGGGGCTTGGGCAGTCAAGCACCCTGTGACCAAGCATGCAGGGCTGCTGGTAAAGCAGGGTGTCACAGCCCTGGGTGCAGGGGGCCTGGGCTGAGGCTGGGTGCATGTTTTGCCTTATATGGTTTGCTTTGTGTATTGCTGCCTGGTGAGCCCTGAAGCAGCCAGGGCTAATGGGGAGAGGGGGTATTGCTGAGGAGGGGGTCTGTCCACGCACGAAGACACGGGTGTACTGGTGCAGCATGTATTTCTCCCCGCTGAGGGCTCTTTCAAATGCCTCCTTCAGAAAATCTGGTGGTGGGAAGTCAGGGAAGCCCTGGCCCAGGTTCACTTTGGAGTAGGTAGCAGCCAGCTTTACAAACTCCACCCTGGAGAGAAGAAAGGGAGAGAAAGACAAGCATTTTGACATCCAGGGAGTATGCTGGTGCTGGCTCCATTTGCCAGCATCCCTTTGGAAGTGAGTGAGGTCCCTGCTGTGGAGCCATCCTGCTGCTCACAGGCAGACAGAACCAAGCACAGGTCATTTCAAACCTGTTTGAATTAAAAAAAGGATGAGGTATGATTGCACTGAGGGTGGCTTTGATTTGTTCTAGAAGGAAACAGCCATCGTGCTGCCTGGGTCTGTGGTCACAGCTGAAGGTGCACACCACTTCTGGACAGTCCAGACTCAGCAGGAAAGGTCTTTTCAAGCTCATACCAATTCTACAACATTTAGCAACTAGACACTGTAAAGGCCTCTGCAGATGGAAAGGCAGGCTGAACTCAGTGCTTGTCTCACCCAAAAGCTGGCTCATCAGCAGTTTGTAGGTTGAAACCAGGCACAGCAGGGTTTTAGGGAAAACCCATTTAAAGATCTTCAAGCAAGCAGTTTCCCCAATGTCATACTGTGCCAGGCAGGCTGGGAACAGCATGTGCAACATCCCTTCTCTTGCCTCTCTGCTTGCAGTGCCCTGGAGTAGGCTTGAAGCAGACACCAGGCTGCAACCTGTGTGCTGCAACCACTTGGCTCAGATTTGGGTGCTGCTGGCATCATTCCAGCGGATGGGTCAGATGGAGTGAAACACAGTACAAGATGCTCCCATCTGCCTTCCTGCAGCGTGGTGTGGAACACCTGATACAGCATAAAGCATGAGCAGCAGGTACAGAACTGAGCCAGAGCAAAGTCTCTCAGGACAAACTGGCCCTGCTGTACTTCCTCAGCAAATGCAAAGCAGCTGAAGGAGGCTGCTGCTCCCCTCTGTGTGGCTATGGTGGTTCCTGTGTGGTGTGAGGCTGCCTAAAACCACATCTACCAAGGTAAACCAGATATTCTCTAAACTCACCAGATATTCTTATCTATTCCCTCAAGCCTCCGAGCTTGCACTGGTCTTGACATTTTTGCCTGCAAAGAGAGAGAAAGAGAGTGAGTTTGAAGCTTTTGCTAATGGCAATGGGGCCTCACGTGAAGGGGACGTGGCCTCCCCAGGTATGTTTTTCCCAACAGAAGGTGTGCCCTTCAGTATTGCTTCATCTGCTGTTGCTGACCAACCTTAGAGCTGGAATGCTGCTGCAGTGGTTTCTGGAAAAAGCTTCATACTCTTTTTATGAAAGATCAAACAGATGGGAACTGGCAGAGGAGGATGTTTCATTTACAAGTTTCAACAAGAACTGAGAAAACAAATGAACAAAAGCAGCGTGTGTACACTCACTGGGGAGCTGGCAATGCCATAAACCTCATTTTCAGCTGGAATAAATCAGAGTCAAATGAGCTCAGCGAAGCTGTAACAGCCAGGCCAGTGACCCCAGACCCCAGGCTTTTGCCTTCCACAGCTTCTCTGGTCCTCCACTGGAAGGATCTTCCTGTTCTCTACAGGCTACAATCCCTTTTCCTAGAAGACTGGTATTTTTATTCCACACTGCTCTAAGGAGCAGCAGAAGTATTTGCTACTTTGGCTTTCTGGAGCCTTTGGTGCTCTATATCTTAAAATGCTCGTGTCTGTACTTGAAGTTCGTGGCAAATCCAGGCAGCCACTGGGTAGGGGTAAGAGGAGAGCACAGCAGGCAGGGCACTCTGATGTATGGAGACACAAGGTACCATTCCCTTGACTGACCTGCAATTTCCACGTGAGTCATGGCTAGGAGGGGTGAGAAGGACAGTAGGAAACGTTCGGAGCAAAATCGTCCTTCCAGATGGATAAGCACAGAGTGAGAATGTCAGATGTGCTTGATGGGGAATTTATTACAATGATGATGAAAAGCAGCAGAGGCAGAATTTAATAACTCAACAGTGTGGGGCAAAGGTAACCAGACTGCAAGGAGACTGGAAACCAGAGACAAAAGATGCTCAGTGCACCAAGAAAAGAGAGCGTGGGGACGCGAGGAGGGCGTCTCTGAAGCAACGAGCCAAGAAAATGATCATCACCCCAGCACATGAAAGATATTTGAACAGGAGGAGAACACGTGAGAGCAGCGGAGATGTGAGATGCAGGCCTGGGATATGTCAGGACAGGGTCAGGGCTCTGCCATGCTGGGATGGTGGGGGGATACCAGGTCAGCCCTCCTCCTCCCCAGGCTCAGCTGCAGCAGTAATTCCCCACTTACCTATTCACCTCTGCGGTTCCCAGGGGGCTGCACCAGACTTTGAAAAGTGACCCAACGATTTTTTGTGTTGAGATCTTTGGATTTTTATACAGCTGCAGCCCTCACAAGGGTTCTTTGCAACTAACTTGCTGAGGAGCCCTGTGTTTCAGAGGGCACTGGGTGGACTCTGTGCTCCCCCGTCGTGCCGGGCAGGCAGCCAAGGGTGAGCAGAAGTCGCTGCCTCCCTGGGTTTAGGGGAGCCCCACTTTCTGCACAAGCTCATGGATACAGTTAGCAAGACCTGGCACCTGAGCTGATTTTGATGGGAGCAGAAGGATTCATGGCTTGGGAAGGAGAAGATAGCTGGAGATGGAATATTAACAGCTCCAGCACTGTTCTCGTGTGGTGTGGCTGCTGCTGGCTGAAGTTCCGAGAATTTAACAGCATTGGCAAGTGTGATGGGGGTCAGTGGGAGGAAGGTGCTTTAAGCCTAGAAATTCCCAGTTCAGAGGAAAGGCCTTGTTGCCCCCATCCCTTTCAGGAAGAAAAATGACAAATACTTTATTCTTTTGACATCTCTCCTGTTCCCAGCCTACATGATGATGCCATGGGCAGCTGCCCATCAGGCTGGAGAGCAACACAGGCCTAGGGCCATGCAACCTCCAAATCTGTTTGGACCTGTTTTGCTCCACAAACCAAACGATGTATTTCTCCAGTTACAATCTGCCTGTTGAGTGGAAATGTAGAAGACTTAGCAACCACAGCCCTCCACCACTGGCTCCCTGATGCATGTCATTTCCTTGCTTGGTGTGTTTGTATCTCCAAGAGGGATGCTGATATTCCCCGAGTGCTTTGCAACTCAAAAGGTTTTAGTTGAAGAGACTATCAGGTGAGACAGCTCCACAAACAATGAGCTTTCTTCTGTATGCAGATTATTCTCTTGCTTATGAGATGTTCCTTTTAAACAGGCTGCCTGGGAATAAGTGGGTACAGAGGAGATTGCACCAGTGTGGATTTTCCTGACGTGCCCTGTCTGCAATCACTGCCAAGGCCAACTCCTGGGCTCCACACTGCTGCAACCTGAGCCAGGGACCAGGCTGCTGGCCAGAAAGAGTGACATTGGGCATTCAATACCTCATTGGAGTGTGAGCTATATTCAGCACTGCTCTTCCTCTCCAGCAAGAAGTGACGCAGAGAGGGTCCCACTCTCCTGAGCATGCCACAGCTCCTGCTGTCTCACTCCTGCGGGCACGGACCTGCGTTTCCCCCAGGAAAAAAAAAAAAAGAACAAAGGGGTGAGAGATTCACTCTATTGCTGCACAGGCAAAGCAAATGTTCTGTGTACCTGGGGATGCACTGCAGTCCCAGACCCAAAGCTGTGCTTATTCTGTTAGGAAAAGGGGGAACAAGCTGCTCTGTATGCTGTCACTGCAACGTCAAACAGCGCCAAAATTGTACTTGGTGCCCATGACACACATCAAGTCAGGATCACAAAGGCAGGGATGGTTTCTGCCTCCTCTGTCCCCAGTTCCAGGCTCCCACTGCTTTCCTCTGCATCAGGGAAAGCAGAATGGACACCAGTGAGAGGGCATCCTCCGGGAATTCAGGATTCAATATCATCTTCCCACCCTGTTTTATTGATCCCAGGTATCTCTTGTCTCTGCCCTTCTTTCCCTACAGCACCTCCACTTTCCTTGCTGGTGGGGCTGTCACTTGGTGGGGCAGCTGGGACTGAAGCAAGGGGCCTTAGGGATGGGTGCTGGACAAACCTACTCCACATCAACACACCTCTTCATCTTTCTTCTTGTTCTTAAGGTTACAAAAAAGAAAGAAGAGTGCTGCTATTTTTGAGAACCTCTCGTCTCTCAGCTGATGCAGCCACAGGCTGTTTCATCATAAGTTTCATTCTGATTAACAAGATGTCACCTTTCATCTCTAAAGTTATTTTGGTGTTTATTTTTCCTTCAAGGCCCCAGACAAATTAATTTCTGTGTCTGATGTAGCCTGTTCCTTCACCTCTGGTCCCCTCAACTACTCTACAGCATTGCTTAAACACGCTGTATTCAAGCTAAAATAAAGTTACTGTTTTGTTAGATACTTGAGATAAAAGTGGTGGGTCTGGAGGATGCTGCAGGCACCTTTATTTTGCCTAGCCATGGATTAATTCACCCATCTGCCAAAAATTTAACTAAAACAGGTTTGAAGCTGGCCAGCCCACAGGTAAGTTCTGAGTAAGTTCTGCTAAGAGTGCTTCCCATCCTTACATGCAGGATGTGAGTCCTCACTGTTTGTATTTTTTTATTACTAATACAAGTGCAAAGCTGCTGCCAACTGAGACTAGAGGGATTTCACATCTCTTTATCCAGGTAGGAAAAAATGGCTCAATATATGGAAAAATGGGAAACCACAGCATAAAATTGCTCAGGATGGAGAATTACACAATTCATCCCTGTGCATGGGATGGCTGTGTTGGAGATGGGTGCTGGGATGTGGGAGGACATAAAGTAAATGTCCCGGAGTACTGGAACGAGGGGACTAACCCTGCAGGTGACAAAATTAAAGGATGGCAGTGAAAAGGGCTTCACTGGATTACACAAAAGTACAGATCTGGGCTAAGAGCTGTATACAATACTCCTGCAAAAGATCTAGACTCAGCACTGGGGTCAAGGTAGAGAGGACTAGGGCAGAGGGCTCTGCCTCACCTCTCCAGCCCTGGACAATATTTTGGAGTGAGATCAGTCACCAGAGAGTCAAAAAGCCTGGGAAAGGCTTCAGCCTGTACATATGCTCTCAGGAAAGGAGCCGGGGCTTGTGCTGCCCTGGTGGGGTGCACAGCTGGGAGCACACTGAGGATTTTGGAGGTGACAATGGAAAGGTCACTGAGGGGACCGACCCCTCACCACCTCCTGCCAGGGGTCACCAGTTGTCCCCTCTGTCCCAGTGCTCTCCAAGCACCTCCATGGTGCTGGGGACAAAAAGCCTTTGTGGGTACAAGGGTCCCCCGGGAGGGGTCACATTGTGGGGTGGGAAACCGCATTGGGAGCATGGGCAAATTGCAGCAAACCGCAGACATGTGGGCACAGGGCAGCTCCCAGAGGGGATTTAGAGGGGAGGGGGAGAAAACCGACTTACATCAAGCTGGGCCACGCTGCCTTACGCTGAGAAAGTCTGGCACAACCGCCCAGGTTTCTTTGGCTCTCATACCGCCCTCTCCCAGGCCCTGAAATGCTTCATCTGCAGCAGAGACTTCCTGGGAGGAGTCGGGAGGCTGCAGGGAGGCAGGAGTCGAGCTACAACACTGATGGGGAAAATCGTACCGGGGAAAGGGAGGTCTCGGGTGGCTCTCAGAATCACCGGGGGGCAGGAAAAAGGGGGATTTGGGAGGAGGTCCCTGCCTCCCAGAGGAGCCAGAGGAATTCGGCAGCCTGGGAAAATATCCCAGCGTATTGTGAAGGTGGAGGCTAATAGTGGTGTAATTGTAGCAGGGCAATTTTTGTGCTATGGGTGTAATTACTTTGGCCTGGTAATGGCAGGGAATTTCCCTTTGAGTGAAGCCTTCAGTTATTTTGAAAAAAGGAATTTTTAAGTCAGTAAGACACTCAGAAAGCCCGCCCTATGGGCTTAATATTATTAGGGAAGAGAATGGATCATGGGTAGAGGAGGTGAAGGTATCAGTGTTAGGTTCATCAGGAGATTCAGGCAGGGAGGCAGAGGGGGTTTCAGTGCATGGATGTGGGACCTGGACTCTCCATCAGTTCTTTGAGGGATGACAATTGCTGCAATGAGGTGTAGAGAGCTGTCTCAGGTTCCCTCTTCCTTTTGTGACGAGGCTTTATGTGCACCAATGAGTCAGGTTCTGTGAGTGGGTAACTAGTGTCTCCCTTTCACAGCAGGAAAAAGTGAGCCACAGGGAAAGGAAGAGGCTGAGCTTGCTCTGCCAAAGGTTCCTGGAGCCTAACTTGATGTCCATCCCTGCCATGACTCAGCAGGAGGGAATGTCTGTGCAGGAAGATGCAAACTCTCTTTTTTTTTTTCCCTTCTGTTTAATTCAAACTTGGAAACAAGCAAATACAAGAAAAACTTGTATTTGCTTCTGTCAGGACATACATAAAACTCAAGGAAAATTATGACTCTCTTTTCAGGTTGTTCAGTTTAACATCTAGACAGGAATAATTTTTCTGAATTATTTTTTTGTTTTGTTCTCTTTAAATCTAGCTATTGCAGTGGGCTAGTGACTGTCTACAACAGTGTCCCCTGGCAGGTGGGGTCATGGGTCCTCTGGTACAGGTCCTGTGCCTATGATGACAGGAGGGTGCAGAGACCTGTAATGTTCCTAGAAAGGCACAGATGTACTTATTTTCTATAGCAGTGATCACTGCTGTATACAAGTTAAAATTGGCTGCACTTTACCACTCAGACCTGCCTCTTGTACACTAATGAAATCCTAACGAATGCCTTTGAACCATCTCTTATGAATTTTTTAAAAAATGATGGTGCCCAGTGTCCTCCAGTGCATCAGCCAAATGAAAATAACCATTAGTGAATCAGCCTGCTTTTTTCAGGTCCCACAAAATTACTGTTGGATATATCCTCATAACACGCCAGCGTTACTATTCCTGCTCTGAGGAAACAAACGCTGTATTTTTCCGTGGCCTTAGTGTGATGAGCTGTTGTTACAGAAATGGATGGGCTTTTCAAAATATTCCACTTCAGAAATGTTGCATAGGTTGGCTCTTAAGGAAGAAAGTGGTAAAAGCAGTGATTTAAACATTTTCATTCTCTTATTGCTAACTACCCTTAATGTTGATACTAGATATATCCCCTATCTTTCATTTGTGACATCCAGTAAGAAGTCCACTTGATTTTCTCCACTCATCTGGACTTGGGTGCCTCTGGTCCCTAAGTATGGATGATGTCTGTGGTCTTGGTTATTGCTTGATTATTCAAAGGATTGAGAACCAGGTGTGCATCAGTTTTGCTGTGGGTGTATGCACATCCCACAGCCATGGAGCGAGGTAGACATAGCTGATTTAAATCGTTTGCTGTTATTATATTTATTTAATTTTGATTTATTTATTTAGGAGATAAGGGGAGATTTTGTTGTCACCTGAGGATGGGCCCCAATAGTGGAAGAGGCAGCCTCCTGTTTTGTCTGACACACCCAGACGAGCAGCTGCTCCTCTCATGGCTTTGCACGGCTTGAATCACAAGCAGAAGGACTGAAAATGCAAACACATGAGGTTAGGGCATTGCTGCTGTAATTTTTTACTCTTCTGTGTTTTCACGGCAGGGACACCGGACTGAATCGGGGCCTGAAGGTGTCCTTGGCAGGCCTGGCTGTCCTCCCTTCTTCCTGAGGGACAGCGGCTGTCACCTCACCCTTCAGCACCACACGCTGAGAGTTCTGCATGGCCATGTACGAGGGACGTACGTGTGAGCAATGCTATACACTAAACTTTTTTTTTTTTAAAATTAATCAGTCCTGACCTCCAAAGGCAGCATGTGAGTGCACTCATCTCCCTATCTGAGGCTGCAACTGAAGCGGCTCCTTTAAGTCTCTCACCATTTTCCGCGCTGCCCTGCACCAAGATGGCGCCCCCGCCCTCAGTTTCCCCTCCTCTTCCTCTCGCCCCCTCGCCTGCCGCCATAAATGCCGCCCACCCCCACCCCCCTCAATGGGCTGGTTCCTGCACAAAGATGGCAGCGCGCCCTTCTTCGTTCCTGGCTGTCGGCGGCGGGACGGGCTGATGGCCACCATGCCGGCAGGGTGAGGTCAGTTCCGGGGCGGAGCGGACCCAGGGGCGGCTTGGCGAACAAAAGGAGCCGGAGTCGGCGAAAGGGAAGGCGGGGGCCGAGGCGGCCAGGTGGGTGCCGGCGGTCGGGTTCTGCGGCACGGCTCAGGCCCCCCTCCCCTCAGAGGCCTCGGGTGCGGACGCGCGGAGGTGCGGGGACGCGTTCCCTCCCCCAGGCCGTGAGAGGGGAGCGGGATGGGGCCCCGCGTTGGCAGGGCTGGGGTGGGGGGTCCGGCGCGGGGAGGGAGCGCAGCCCCGAGGGGAGGGCAGCGGCCACGCGTGGGGTCTGAGCGCTCCGCTGCTCCTCTCGCATCGCCGGGGCATGCGAGCGGGCGGGCGGGGAGAATTTGCTGACTAATTCGTCAGTAATTCGTTTCCTCCGTGTCCCCATCGTCCCTCCCGTGTCAGGCGGCGGGGCAGGTGGGTGCCTCACATCTGTGGGGCGAGGCAGGGGGATCCTGGCGGTGTCCGTGCTGACTGTGCCCTCCGGGGGACACCGGCAAGGGGGAGAAGTTCTGTGTTTGTTACCTGGCAGCAGTGCTGGGGGCGGAAGCTGGTTGGGTTTTTATTTATATCTTCTAGAGGTTGTCTTTTCTGTTTCTGGAAGGCTGGGGTGGTGTGGCGAGCTTGTGGGCAGAGGGGGCTGATGAGCGGGAGCCGGTGCCGAGGTGTCCGGGGTTTGGGCTGGCACTGAGGCCCTTCCTTGCCTGAGGAGAGGTGGGGGGAGAAGGTCAGAGAGTCCTCTCGCACGGTCTGTCACACCTGAAACAGAGTAGCTTTGATCACCGGGGTTTTCCTTCAAAATCTGTCAGCTCCGATCGTATCTTTGGGGTCTGGAGGAATATATTCTTGAGCATCTTCACTAGTATGGGAATTGGTTTTCTCTTGTTTTTGTTGTTGTTGGCGTTTCCCTCTCTTCCCTCCCCCCTCCACTGATAATCTCTCTTAATTTTTCCTTCTTGTTGACACAATGCGTTCTGGGGTTCTGCAGTCCTCTCTCACATAGCTAGGAGGCTGGACGCTTGAGAGATCTCTCAAAGCTTCGGTCTGCTCCCTTGCCTGTTTCCCCATGCCCCTTGCTGACATGCAGGAAGCAAGAAATAAAAACCCTAAAAACTGTTGCAGTTCTTGTTGATGGTGCTAAATTGATGCCACTTTAAGAAGATACATGTTGGTAGCTGTGTCCCCAAAGGAAAGGGGACAGTTGATTGACTCTAAAGTGGTTAGGAGTGGGATCTGCCTTTCCAGCTGTTCTTGATGGTAACATTTAAAGAAACAAAACCAAAAACATTTAGGCTTTTCAGAAAGCAGGTAGTAAAACCATTAATAGTTCTTCCCATCTGAAAAATCTTGTTTTTTCAGGAGTTAAACTGTTTCTACCAGTTTAGGCTTAGTTATAATACTAATATTCAACATCTCATTAGCTGCACACTTGCTTTTTTGGTGACTTGGAATAACAGACTGGAGATTCAGTGACAGTTGGAGATTCCTTCCTCCCAGGAGGTTTTGTTAGGTCCTAGAGCAGTTACCATCTTTCTAGGTATCAGTGTCTCTTGGGTTCTGAGCAATACTGTGACTTGTTCCTTGTTTCTTAGCTGTCCTTCACCAAGCTTTTACATGACATGGTCTCTCTGTGAACTTGATCCCCTCTTCTTTGCTGATAATCTCTGTTTTGTTTCAGGGAAGCTGTTTCCATGGCGTGTGGGGAATGCAACGCTTCAGCACACGCTCAGGATCCAACACACAGGAACATCATCCACTTCCAGCACAGAGAACTGAAGTACAGATAGCAGAACCCAGCTGCAGGGTAAGGGCTACAAGTCAGCTCTGGAGTGGTAAAATAAAGCCAAAAAACCAACCAACCAAACAAAAAAAACCCCAAAACCAAACTAGTACATTGTTTAAGCATAATTGCAAATCCCAGGGCAGTGATGAGGTTGCTGATAAAGAGCAAGGTGGTTGATCAGAGCATGAGCAGGTCCAGAGAAGAGCAACAAGGCTGTGAAGGGACTCCAGCAGAAGTCCTGTGAGGAATGGCTGGGGGTGCTCATTCTGGAGAAGCTGAGGTCTCCCCTGAGCCTCCTCACTCTCTACAACTCCCTGAAAGGAGGTTGGAGCTGGGGGGGTCCGGCTCTTCTCCCAGTAAGACAAGAGGGCATGGTCTTAAGCTCTGCCAGGGGAGCTTTAGGTAGGATATTAGGAAGAAATTCTTTACAGAGAAGGCAAGCAGCCATTGGAATGGGCTGCCCAGGGTTAGGGTTAGGATGGTAGTTTCTCCATCCCTGGAGGTTTTTTTAAGAAGAGACTGAATGTGGCACTCAGTACCATGATCTGGTAACCATGGCAGTAGTGGATCAAGGGTTGGACTTGATGATCTCAGAGGTCCTTTCCAACCCAGCTGATTCTATGATTCTATGATATGGGGAGAGTGGTGCTATGCCAATTATGCCCTTAGTTAGCTTGAAGATGAAAAAAGTGTACAGGAACTGAGCATTGTCCATATAACTGGTCTGTATTCACCCATACATGTAATTCCTGGCCACATAAACCCTGACTTCTCAATGCACTAAATCGTAAATACTTGAAGACTGTTCAGTTAATGGTTTGGTGACAGCTGCCTAAAAGGGATGCAGCTGAGAAGCAGCAAGAACTGTTTAGTTAGGTAGGTGCTCTTCCATTCCATTTCCTGCAGGGTGATGTTTGCATTGCTGTATAGGCATCTCCTAAGCAGTTTTTCACAGTGAACTCTTAGGATTGCCCTGGCCAGTCACCTGTGTGAATGTCAGGCAATGACAGAAACTAGTTGCAAGAAGCTCCATGCTTCCTTGGGTCTTCACTAGAATAAATGATGAAAGGTATTGTGAAATTCTGTGATGAGAAATGCTGTCCAGATTGACTGTGTTCTGAGCAGCAAGATGTGCAGTATGTTGCTTCCAGAATGTAAGTATACATTCTGGAATGAATGGTGTTCTTGCAGCTCACTCATCTGGTTTTGTACTGATCCTCTCGTGGTATTTGGAAACTTAACTTTATTCATGTAGGTCAAAGAAAATGTGCATAAACATTTTCTTGAAGTATGCCAGAAGCCTTATATTAACAGCTAATGTTTCTGTGTTTGAAATGTGGAGTGCCTGAAGCCTCCCAGTGGTGACTTACTGAATGCATGGAGTTGATTACACTCTAACAAATGCTTCAGGCATTCAGAAAGATGATCTGTGGTTTGAGGTTCTCTGATAACCTGCGTTTTTCATTTTAAATAAGCAGTGGATGTCAAATGTTTAAGTTGCTGTATTACTGCTGTGGAATAGGAGCAGGCCTTCATGTAATTCTTCTACCTTCTAAAGAAGGAATTTTTGTTCAGTTGGAGCTCTTGAAAAGGAAGTGAAACTTGCTTCTGGTGTGGAATTGAGCCTAACTGGTGTCTAGGAAAACAAAAGGGCAGGGCAGGTGAGTGCTCATGGAACACAAAGAGTTTAGGAGTTTTGTGTGGGGCTTCTTAATACTAGGGAGAGGAGAAGGCATGCCTAACTATTGTTTTGGTAAAGATTAAAATTTAACATATTCAGCTGCAGTGTGAGGAGCCTCCTTTATGCATTTTTTTGAGTGCTTTCAAAAATAGCTTGTTTGATATGCACACTAACACTGAACAGGTGTTCAGCAGTCTACATGCTTTTAAGAGAATATTTTGAATGCTTTTTCTTTAAACTGTTGATGTGGTGCATGTATTTTGTATTGCCACTTGAAATGCAGCTATATTTCATATTCCTCTCCTGCTGCTATGAAACTGCATTTGAAACTAAAAGCTATTCAGTCATGACCTCCCTGCTGAAATAATAGTTATTCCCTCTCCTTGTATACTGAGCATTGTTAACATAAGCTATAAAATTACCTTGGCAGTTCACAAAGCTCCTCTTGTGACAGTTTGCAAGCTGCTTCTCTAGCTGCAGCCTTCTTCTGTGCACAGCAGAGCTGTGTCCTGATCTAGTCAAGGGGCTCTCCTTTGGAGTCTTGGTTTTCTCCAGTCTTGGTGATCAAAGGTTAGATGGCCTACCCCTTATTAACCAACTCCTGCAGTCAGAAGATGTTCTGAGTTGGAAGTTATAGTTACCATTTGGAGCTCGTGGTCCTGAAGGCAAGGCTTAAAGTATGGTGAACATGTGAATAGGTTAATATGTACTTGTTCCTCTTCATTCTCAGACTGCATCTTGTTGTGATGATGGCTGATGTGATATGTATCTGGCTTTGCTCTCATCTGTATCTTCTTTAATCTCAACTGGCTCAGCTCTTTCAGCATGAATACAGCTGTGGCAACACCCGTGGATTTGTGCATGTTGTGACAGTCTGTCAACAATCAATTAAGATTGTCCTTGCTTAAAAGTTGTTTTTTTTATGTGGAGTCTGATGTCTTGATTTCTTAATCTGATGTGAGATATGCCAAAGTTCTGCTCTGACTGCCATTTCTGTCTGGCTGGAAATAGCTGGTTACCTATTCCTCTTCTCAATGCTGAAATTACATGCTGAAGAACCTTCTGCAGATAATTTAGTGCTTAAAGCTCTTCTGGTTGCTACAAGCTAATGCTGTTGCTGTCTATTTATCTTAAATAGTTACTAACAGAGTAAATTCAACTGCTTACAATAGTCATTAGAAGGGAGTGTTTCACAGGGTCCTGTTGGAATAAGGCAATCCTTTTCCAATTCAAGCTCCAGTGCCCTTGAAACATCTTTTTAAGGCAAAGAGAAAATAAATTTTGGATAGGAAGCCTGTGACCATGCACGTTCATAATTTATAAGCTGACACAGATGTTTTTTTTCTGGTTTACATCACTGTTGCAAGTCATCTTGTAGCACTTAAATTTACCCAGCTGTATGACACCAACATACAGTCCCTGCTTCAAGTGTCAGTGATGCTGATAACTCCAGACTGTTGAATTCTGTGGAGCTGGGGCAAAATGCTGTCAGAGGATATGGCAGGCCAGCCCAGGTCTCCAGATGGGATTGTTCTGGTAGTGCGGGTGTGTGACAGTAAACAGGAGCTGTTGCACTAGACTGTTAAGGAAAAAAAAAAATCAGTCCTGGATCTGACAGGAAGAGTCAATTAAGGAGTAAAGATGATGAAATGCTGTCTGTAGTGTGGGTGGATTATTTTTTTTTCCATGAGCATCAGTAAAGATGATGTGGCCCAATTGGTTCATTTCATCCTGCTGTATCTTGTGGCTTGAGTGAGACTGAATGTTGCATACAGCTGCTGTTGTGTGAAAAACAACCTACCTTGTCTAGTTCACAGGCTGTTCCACTTAGTGAAAAGTATAAGTTCTGGCAGCTGCTGTTGCACTGCTCTATCTGCTAGTTTAAATTATAAATGACCTTTTAAACTTCCCATACTCAGTTCTCTAGCTCAGAAGACGTTTGTCCCACAGGAGGGATTTTTTAAAAATTTTTTTATTTTTTTAAATAATGCAGAAGGGCCCTGATGTAGGGATAATGGTTGGTAGGGCTTTGGCACATGGCATCACTGCTATTTATTTCTAAACAACAAAGGACAAAATAACTTGAGTTGTTCCATCTCTTGTTTTGGACTTTTCCAGTTGATTGCATGGCTCTCCTTGTGCTTAGATTTTGTGAAGGGTGACTGAACGCAGCTCTGTTTAGTTTCCCTTTTCCTTTTAATTCTGGGCCTTGTAAACACGACGGAGGAGACATGTAAATTCCCAGTACCATTTCTGACCAGCAAAGCTCTTACATTTCCTGTTTTTTGAACAAAGAGCTCTGTGTCATGCCTTCTTTAGGATTTCAGGTGGCAGCATGCTGTGGAGTGAAGCTCTGCTCTGTTGAAAACTTACTGTAACATGTTGTAGCTCGTCAATAATCAGGGCTATGCTCTCAGCAGCATCAACATTTTTCTTTCTCTTACCTACCTCTGATGCTGTCAGCACAAGAACAAATGTGTCTTTCTCTGGGCTTCTGAGAGGTAAGAAACTCTTTCAGCAGTGCTTGAATTCTGCTTTGCAGTCACAGTCTTACAAGGAAATCTGTTGAGAATTAGGAATATGTGTAATGGAAACTCTTAAAGAGTTGCAAAATCCAACATACAATGCATCTGTGTTGACTTACCTTTAGTGGCATGCAGCAGTCTCCTAGACAGTTTTAGGTGGGAACTTCCCTGATTTCATGCAGATCCTGGAGGTAAAGGGTGAAAACTTCTTGTGCATGTCATGAGATTTTTTTTTGTGTAGTTCTGTTTTGTCAGTAGCTCCATTAGAAAAAGAATGGCCAAAAGAAAGAAGGAAGGCTGGATAAAGTATTCAGTAAATGATGAACTGAGCTGACAAACTAGCCAGTGAAACAGAACAGTGGTGGAGTTTCTGTTCACTATCCCAAGCTGGATGTTCTGGCAGCAGTTGCAGGCAGGAATTTCAAGTGCTGCTCAGCCAGGTGTCTGTCAACAATAAGTCAATCTTCACTTGTTTAGGTTGGGTGATTTTGGCTAGAGGAATTGTCCAAATCAGAGAATGGTCCTGCAGCTGTTGCTCTGTTAATACCTTGAACTTGTTAAGTGTCACTGGAGTCCTGGGGGTTGTGGAAAGCACTCGTGCTCTCAGCTCTGCCAGCCTTTATCTGGGTAGGTCCAGGCTGCTTTCTGATGTCTCTGTCAGTCAGATACATTTAATCTTGTTCCTGGACTGGTTTTACTATTTAGGTGTGGTGTGCTCAGGATGTCCCTGTTCTCTGACACAATTGATTATCTTCCCTCTCGAGGTGTGTCTGGTAAAACATAGGATTAGTACTTGGTGATGCCAGTGGTCAGCTGCAGTCTGGGGAGGTTTGTCAGGCTGGTTACTTAAGTCTGAAACTGCTGTTTTCTTCTGTTGTCTCAGCTGGTTCAGCATAACCAGTGAGGCTGTGCTGCACATGGTTGGGATGTGCCCAGAAGGCTGAGGCAGGGATGGGTATCTGGGAAAGGGAGCCCGTGGTGTGATAGGAACTTGGACCCAGGTGAATCTGTGGGTGCTGAAGAGCTATGTAATATCTAAATGTATAATGTGCAAAGATTTGAGGAGTGTACTTATTTAGGCTGAATTGATCCTGCTGTACAATTATGAGGTTTTAGTGCACAGATCTTTCTTGGTACAGTCTCAGATACTGCTGCTAGAAACTATCCTGGGGTTGTTCAACACTGGATATGAATAGCAGTGCTGCTTTGGTGTAGCTGAATCCCTCAAAGGTAAAGTAATTTCTTGGAGGATGGGGGAGGGTGAGGGACTGCTCAAGGAGAGAATTAACTATACTGGAAACAAATCACCTGTTTGAGTTCCTGCTGGGATGTTCTGCAACAAGAACTGTGTAAGAAGGAGCTCAGATCTCTCTTCACCAAGCCTGCTCTGACACAGTATTTCCCTTCCAGTTATTATGACTGCTCCTGTCAATATCGATGTGTTCTGTGCCCAGCCTTCAGTGAGGCTGTATGACAAAAGTGACTTAACAAATGGAGGTTACTCACAGTGAACACTTTCCTGCTGACAGAGCACACTAGAGTTCAACATCTGAGAAGAGCAGAAGCTTGAAATCCCTGCACTTTGCCTGCTGGTCCTGTGGAGCTTGGTCTGGTCTGGGTCACAAGGGAGATAACTTTATTTTTGACCAATTGTGTCCATACAAGGTTTATTCCTATTATGACAGAATAAAATCATAGAATAATAATCTCCATATAAAACATTCTGTTCTGCTGCCCACATGTTGGAAGAATCTGTATTCCAGCTACCTGCTTGGTTTCTATGTAGTGGTTGGAATCACAGAGCCTTATGGGAGGAATCCTACCACGCAGAAGAGTGACAAGAAACAGAGATGGCCCCTGAGAATCTGACTTCTCAGAGTTAGTCTGCTGTTGTCATCAACCCCAGCAGCAAAACTGCTTGCTCTAATCCAGAAGGGAGAGTGTTGCAATCTCATTCTCAAATTATTATAAAATGGAGTCCAAAAACAACAAAAAAAAGATGAATCTTGATATAGAGCTGTCTTTCAGGACCTAGAAACTGACTGCATGCATGGGAAGTCTGGGTGAGGAGGGGTGCAACTTTGCCACCTACTTTCTCAAGTTCTTAGTGAGCAGTTTTCCCTTTTACTGCAGATGCTGGAAGTAAGATTAGCTAAGACATGGCCAATTCCAGTTTCTGTAAAGGTGCCCCCTATTTTATTGTTGTTCTTCTAAGACTTGAACAGGGTCTCCACTGCTGCCAGGACATGTGGGGACTTGCTGTGAATGTCCTTTTCTTCCTCCAGTGACTCTGTCATTGTTACTGGAAGGCAGGAGATTTCCTGCTCCACCCTACCGGGGTTTAATCGCTGACACTGAGCTGTGGTGGGACACTCAGATGTTTTTTTTTAAATTTTCTTTGAGCTGCCTTGTAGGTGCACACTGTAAAGGGAAATTTTCTACCCCATGTAAATGGAGCCTGCTGTGCTAATTTCTTGTTGTTTTCCTTCCTATCTATCTAGAGTTACTAATCAAAGTATGAGCACAAGGTAAATTTTTTGAGAAGAAATCAGGCATTTCCTGGATAGGGCAAAAGTAGCAACCCAGCCCTGCAGCTCAACTCTGAAAGTGCCTTAACCACTCAATTGCTGAAAAGAGATCTTCTCTACTTCCTGAGCCAGTGAGGGGTAAATATGAAGAGCCTGATGATTCCTGCAAAAGTTTCCCAGCTAAGAGTGATGAATCCTGGAAGAAGGCTCTTTGGGAAGAAGTATCTAGGCAAGAGAAGGGAAGAGCTATGCTTTTTTTTTTCCCCTTCAGTGTGGTGTGGGAGGAGTAAGGAGCTGTTTAAAGAGGGAGCAGTTCTTTCATGAATAGCATCAGTATTTTCACTGGAAGTTTCTGAAAAGAGTAGGATCTTGCACAGCATTTGTGGAGAGTAACAAATGGCATGGCAGCTTTTGTGTTACCTCTTAGATGTAGCTTAGAAAGAGCCAGTACAAAAGCTTTCCATCATGTCTGACAGGAGTGTTTAAGAACAATGTGTTCTTGTTGGGAGACTGCCTTTAGACTCTAATAGATCCTTAGGGGGGTGTGTAGTAAGATTTCTGGCCCTCAAAGTCTTCCCTGGGCAATGAGTCTGGTAGGACTGAAGCTCTGCAAGCTCACCTGCAAGCATAGTTGGATTTCAGAAGGCAATTGTTCCAGCAGATAACACAGTGACTTTTGGTGTTCCTCTTTTGCAAAGTGTTCCAAGCTTTCTCTCATTTGGACTGTGGCAGTGCAGGACTCTGGTCCCTCAGTCTGATGATGGTGGGAGGGTTGCAGGGTGACAGAGAGGACATGTGTGTTCCTGTCTTTGTTTTTCCCTGTGGTAGAATGTCAGCAGTCTTACCCTCAGTAGCTGAACTTCTTGGTTTCTCAATGAATTGTCCTGCCTCCTGCTAGGCTGGTGTGGTAGGGGTGCTAACAAAAAAGCAAACAAAGAAAGAAAAAAATCAGATACATTTTTTGATGCTTCTGAAGAAAGAGAGAATAGAAGGGTAAGAGGCTTGGGATAGTGTAAGGCTTCTGTCAGTAGTGATTAAAGGCCTCTGTCAGAGGTATAGATGCTGCTGAAAATGCAGAAATGGAGTTTGATTTGGAATTTTCTTGTATGTGTAGACAAACAGAGAAAACATGCATCATTGGGAACTGTGATTCAGGGAACTGTTTTACTGCTGCCTTTGTTTGAGGTGTTAGGGAGTGCTGGGGATGTAAAGAAAACTTCTGTACCCTGTTTTATCCTTGAATAAGTACTTCTGCAGTTTGCACAGACAGTTCTTCTCAAATATATCTTGCAAATGGATTGTTCTCCCTGAGGTGGATGTCTTACTTGGGGAGAGAAGCTGAGGCATGGCTGAAATCCATTGCATAAGGCTTTGTAGCAAGCTAGCAACAGGTCTGGCTGGAGGGCTCTGAACACCTTGTCACTCCTCTTACTCAAGCTGCTCAGGTGGTGTTCAGAAGAAGTTCAGTTTTGCCTGTTCTTCCCTTGCCCTGGGCATGTGTAATCCTCTTGCCCTAATCTGCTCAACACAGTCCATTCTGCAGAGGCATGCCAACCACTCTGCAGCCTAACAGAGCAGTAGTTTCTTCTGACAGTGCTGTATGTGGCTATTTTCATCCCTTGTTTCTGCATCCAGTGCTAGGATTGCATGTGTTTACAGGTTGATAAATTAATAGATTAGTTTTTCTTCCTTGTTTTATGGAAATTCTGACTAGGGGATTGTTGTCTCTCAAAATTCCCCACTCAGAAAACAAAAGGTTTAACTTTGTACTTAGTTACCCTAGCCTGTCTTCTCTGATATGAATTAATGTAGTTTTGGAACTGGATGGGCAGAAGGATAAATGCTGCTTCAGAGATGGCAATCATCTTTCAGTCTACCACCTCCAGTTGCTTGCAGCCTTCCCTAGTAGCCCTAAGTCCAAGATGACATTTTACCATTTATTGTTGTAAGCAGCAAACCAGGGAATAGAGTTCTATATTCAGTGTCTCCAGGGAATGTGGTGCTTTTTGAGTTCATATTTGGAAGGATTTCCTTTGCAGTTCTGGGCTGAAAATTAATTTTAAATAGAAACTTGAATTTTATCAAAGCAGGTGGTGTGGGTACCCCATTTGTCCAAAGGGCTTTCTCCCAGCCAGTGGCATACAGAAACTTGCTGTGAACCTTGCAGCCCCCTGACTTGTTGGGGCTGTCTGTCTACATGATATTTTATGGATTGAGGAAACCTGATTTAATTTTTGCTTTTCCTCCTTTTCAATTGGATTAATGGGAGTTTCAAAATGCCTGAAAGATCAGTGCTTGCTCTAGTCTGGGGCTTCTGTAGCAAGTATGATGTGATATTACTGAACTTTTCACTGTCATTAAAAGAAGTTACAATGACTTCAGGTTCTTTACCTGTGTTGCCTGTCAGAGGAATTTTGTGAGCTCATGGTTATCCATCAGCCAGGCTTCCAGGCTTTCCATGAAGAATGTGCTCCAAGTCTCATCTGGAAGTCTGAAGGACAGAACAAGCACTGCCATAAGGCCTCTGCTTCCCAGAACCTTTTGATTTCCTTTGTGACACTTAAGTCCCAGCTGAGATGAACTCTAGGTGGGAGTGGTTGGTCAGGGAAATGAATTCTTTCAAGTATGTCTCCCCTTTCCTCTATTTCTGAAGCAAGTAAGACAAAGAGCAGCTGTTACAGGATTTCAGTACAGATTCTGTCAGAGGGCAAGTAACTAATCTTTCCTTGGAGAATTAATGCAAAGGAGGAAGCCAAAACTAATTGCATGGAAGGAAAAGTCATTATATCAGGCAATTTTTAATTTATTTTTTTTCAGTGGTTCTAGGAAATAAAAACCACACATGCATAGTTATTATTTTCTAGCTCTGTAAAAGCAGCAACCAACTCATGACAGCTGTGCTCTGTGTGTGGGTTTTGCCATTTCTAATGGTGCATCCCTGAAAAAAAAACCACCAGTAAACTCCTGGCCTGGCTGGGGTAGTTTAAGTCTGTCCACAAGCTTGCTTTAAAAGTGAGTGCCTTGCCCCACAGACTACTAAGGACAAATACCAGTTGTGATGTTTTGTGACAGTTCACCTGTCAGGGAAGACAGCAAAAACGAACTCCAGTCTGAGCTGTAGCAAGTTACTCACAGGAAGCTCATTCATTTTGCCTCAAAGTGACTTTGAAATTTGGCCTCAACTAATTCCAGCCTTGCTGTGGCAGCACTTGCAGTGAGTTTCCTCCTGCCCTCTGAAAAGCCAGAACCAAAGAGTTCAAGCTCCTAATGCTGCTTCTGGTTTCCTTCCAGGTGAATCATGATTCCAGTCACTGAACTGCGCTACTTTGCTGACACCCAGCCAGCGTACCGCATCCTGAAGCCGTGGTGGGATGTCTTCACAGACTACATTTCCATAGTGATGCTGATGATTGCAGTGTTTGGTGGGACACTCCAGGTCACCCAGGACAAAATGATTTGTTTGCCCTGTAAATGGGTTACCAAAGACTCTTGCAATGACTCAGTCAGAGGCTGGACAGTTTCAACCCCGGAGCGTACCTACTATAACTCTAGTCTTGTTCCCTCTGCTGACATGGGGCCTACAGGGATCCGGTATGATTTGGACCGGCACCAGTATAACTACGTGGATGCGGTGTGCTACGAGAACCGCCTTCACTGGTTTGCCAAGTATTTTCCTTATCTGGTGCTGCTACATACTCTCATCTTCCTGGCTTGTAGCAACTTCTGGTTCAAATTCCCAAGGACAAGCTCCAAGCTGGAGCATTTTGTGTCTATTTTGCTTAAGTGTTTTGACTCTCCATGGACCACTAGGGCATTATCTGAGACAGTGGTGGAAGAGAGTGATACCAAGCCAGCATTTGGGAAAATGAATGGCTCCATGGACAAGAAATCCTCCACAGTCAGTGAGGATGTGGAAGCCACTGTTCCCATGCTGCAGAGAACAAAGTCTCGAATTGAGCAAGGAATTGTGGACCGGTCTGAGACTGGTGTCCTGGACAAAAAGGAAGGTGAACAAGCCAAGGCACTTTTTGAGAAAGTGAAAAAGTTCCGCACACATGTAGAAGAGGGAGATATTGTTTATCGCCTGTACATGAGGCAGACCATCATCAAAGTGATCAAGTTCATTCTGATAATCTGCTACACCGTTTATTATGTCAACAACATAACATTTGATGTTGACTGTAAAGTGGACATTGAGAGCTTGACTGGCTACAGGATGTACCGCTGTGCTCATCCTTTGGCCACTCTCTTCAAAATCTTGGCCTCCTTCTACATCAGTCTGGTGATATTCTATGGTGTCATCTGCATGTACACACTCTGGTGGATGCTGAGGCGATCGCTCAAGAAATACTCCTTTGAGTCCATCCGGGAGGAGAGCAGTTACAGTGACATTCCTGATGTGAAAAATGACTTTGCTTTCATGCTCCATCTGATTGATCAGTATGACCCCCTGTACTCCAAGCGCTTTGCTGTCTTTCTGTCAGAGGTGAGTGAGAACAAACTGCGGCAGCTGAACCTCAATAACGAGTGGACTTTGGAGAAGCTGCGCCAGAGGATCACCAAAAACTCCCAGGATAAGCTGGAGCTGCATCTCTTCATGTTGAGTGGCATTCCTGACACGGTCTTTGACCTCATTGAGCTGGAGGTGTTGAAGTTGGAGCTTATCCCTGATGTGACTATTCCCCCAAGCATTGCTCAGCTCACCAGCCTTAAGGAACTGTGGCTCTACCACACAGCTGCCAAAATTGAGGCTCCAGCCCTTGCCTTCTTGAGGGAGAACTTGAAATCTCTCCACATCAAGTTCACAGACATCAAGGAGATTCCTCTTTGGATTTACAGCTTGAAGACATTAGAGGAGCTCCATCTGACAGGGAACTTGAGTGCTGAAAATAACCGGTACATTGTGATAGATGGTTTGAGGGAGCTGAAGAGGCTGAAGGTATTAAGGTTGAAGAGTAACCTCACCAAACTGCCACAGGTGGTGACAGATGTTGGTGTGCATCTTCAGAAGCTTTCCATCAACAACGAGGGCACCAAACTCATTGTTCTCAACAGCCTTAAGAAAATGGTCAACTTGACAGAGCTTGAGCTGATCCGCTGTGACTTGGAACGCATCCCCCACTCTATCTTTAGCCTCCACAATCTGCAGGAGATAGACCTGAAGGACAATAACCTCAAGACCATTGAGGAAATCATCAGCTTCCAGCACTTACATCGTCTCACTTGCCTTAAATTGTGGTACAACCACATTGCCTATATCCCCATGCAAATTGGCAACCTCACCAATTTAGAGCGCCTCTACCTGAACCGTAACAAGATTGATAAGATCCCTACCCAGCTCTTCTATTGCCGAAAGCTTCGCTACTTGGATCTCAGCCACAACAATCTGACTTTCATACCACCAGATGTTGGGCTTCTTCAAAACCTACAGAACCTAGCTGTGACAGCCAACAGGGTAAGTGAGCCAGGAGCAGAGCAAAAGGGAGCAGAAGTAACTGAGTAAGTCTTATCTGTGTGATTAAACACACTACAGTGGTGTGTGAAATGCTTCTGGCATTGCTGTTTTATTTAAATTCTCAAGTTTTTGTTTCTCTGAAAGGTTCAGCCAAGCAACTACAAAAAACTCCAGGGGGAAAACCTTTCTTTGAGCAGCCCTGATGCTGTAGGGTTTCTTTTCTTAACAGGGAAACTGCTTAGAAGTGGCAATTGGAGGCTGTTTAGAAATTTTGCTTCTCAGTTGTTGTTCTGCAGTCGGGAGCTTGTAGTCTCTAGTTTGACATCAGTTTGGGCCTTAAAATAGACATCTGAGGAAACTAGTCTTAATCTAGAACTACGCACTTAAACCTGTGAACTTCAGCCATGTTCATGCACTGTGGCAGCAGCCATCTAAATGCTGCCAGTTTACCACAAGTTGTTTCTTGGCTTGTGTCAGAGGGTGTTTATTTGCTTAAAGCAAACTGTACCCATGTTTTTTTCTGAATCTTGGTTCCTGAGTTCTAAATTAAGGAGACTTAACTTACTGTGTGTCATGAGGGAGATCAGTCTGTGACTATACAGGCTGGTGCACTGAGCTGTGCTGGATGTCTTGAAGCTTTCATTCATTCTGCCTGCAGTTCCTTGGAGGCTCTTTTTCTCTTGGAGTTTATTACCACCTGCAGTTGCAAAGAGGCTTTAAAGTAACTCCAAATTGTAGACAGATCTAATTAGTGGCTTCTGGGCTCTTCTGGGAACAAGCAGTAGACTTGGAGCAGTCCTACTTTTCACTATTATATATCAAGATCCTTTCTGCTATTGGCATGATGTATTCATAAATGAACACTGTCAAATCTGCCCATGAGAGGCAGACAGAGCAGCTTGAGTACCCCCTCACAGGGGAAATGCTCTCAATTCAAGTATTTAATTGCTAATGCAGTTCAGTATTACACAGGGTTCCTAATACTCCAGCCAGCATTTTGAAGTTAGTGTCTGAACACTCAAGTCTGTGCTGCTGAGGAGTCCTGGCAGCCAAGCAGCAGCCACCAGTGATCCCAGTTCAGCAGCTGCTCACTGTCCTGGCCCAGGCTGGGGGGCTGTGCATGTTGCTATGGGTCACTGCAGCCTTAGTGAACTCCATGATAAGCACTCATCATTTCATATTAAGTTAAAAGTCATATTTTCTCGAGGCAAGTGGAGCTGATATGGACAGTTTCTGAGGACGGCCTTAAGCAAAAATGATGGAGCTGGACAGATTCTTAAAGCTGCTGTTCAGAACTCTGAGAATTCTGTACCATTTGTCTTCTGGCAACCTTCCTAGCACAGCTTCCTGAGGGTTAATCTGCAGTGTGTCCTCTGCAGTCTTGGGGTGGAGCCTCTCTTGGTTGAAAAGGAGTTAGAGGCAGCTCCATTTTCTGCAGCACAGTGTGGCACCACCCATTTCTATCTGAAAAAAAAAAGAAAAAAAGAAAAGCTAATGCAACGGGGAGGCTGGAGTAACCTTCCCTCCAGTGTCTTTTGGAAACAGAGGGTGGTGAGGACCCAGTGAAACAGCTGAGCTGCTTTGTATCCTCTGCAGGTGCTTGGGCAGGGCCACAGTTGCCCTGAAGCTCTGAGGGACTGGTTATTTGTAGTAAAGTGACTGCAGGAAACACAAGGACTGGTAGGCTGGAATTTCCCAAGGCCAGAAATTATCTCAAATGTCCTCTCCTAGCTCTGCAGTACTAGCCAATAGAGACTTCTGGAGCTGGCTGGTACCAGTGTACCATTCTGCAAAGCAGGCTGTGTTCTAGCACATTGTTTGCTTCCTAAATTAGTGTTTGTCCCTTAAATAACACTTATTTTCAAGAGTCTGATCATTTGATTGCCTGTTGCTGTGTGCAAACACTCAGCAGTACCAATAACAATGACTGAATCCAACTGTCTTTGACTGGTTTGGTCTTGTCTTGGCTTTTCCTTGGATTCCATCTCATTCAGAACTGATTACAGTTTAATTTAGCCATGAATGATGTCATGCATAATTGAAGATTTTAAAACGACTTGGTTGCATTTAGAGGCAAATGGTGGCCTCTAAGATGAGGCTTTGAATTAAGGAACAATACTGAATTGCTATGTTTTTAGCAATTTCTTAGCCCAGTGTTTGTTAAACCTTAGCCATATTGCTTTCCTGGAAACTCTTTGGGACGACTGGACTATTAAAAGGCTTTCATAAAAATAAGTCTTATTAAATCAGCAACTCATGGATACTTGCAGGTGGTGGTGGTGGTGGGAAAGCTAATACCTGGTGGCTCTTTTTGGTTTTTGTTGTTGTTGCATTTTGGCAGTACCAAAAAAACTTTGTGCTTTGGAGCCTGGAAGGTTACCTGGTGACTTTGCTTGCTATACTTGATTTATTTATTTTTTTTTACTTTTTTTTTTTTTTTTCAGATTGAAAGTCTCCCACCAGAGCTGTTCCAGTGCAGGAAGCTGAGAACCTTGCACCTGGGAAACAACGTGCTGCAGTCACTTCCATCCCGGGTTGGAGAGCTGACAAATCTGTCCCAGATTGAGCTGCGAGGGAACCGCTTGGAGTGCCTGCCCGTGGAGCTGGGGGAATGCCCTCTGCTCAAACGCAGTGGGCTTGTGGTGGAAGAGGACCTGTTCAACACACTGCCCCTGGAAATCAAAGAGAGGCTGTGGAGGGCAGACAAAGAGCAAGCTTGAAAAAAGGAAAAGCCTCTGACCAACTAGAAGGACACAAAAGGCCATTCCAGTCCCTTTCCCCCCACCAGATCTTCCCCTCTCTTCCCTCTGATCACTACCAGACTAGCCAAGGAGTCCCTGAACAATCATGACTCTGAATGAGGTGGCTTCTTGCCTCAGAAGCAGGATGGGGGAAGCTTGGAAACAGGATGAGGATGAAGACAGAGTAGTTGACCTCTGAGCAAGGGCCAGTGGGAGTAAGAGGTGTTGCTGTTCTTCTGGATTGGAACTGGGGTGTGGTGGATGGTGCTGGTGAGAAGGAATAACCTTTGGAAGAGAAAGTGAAATGTAGGCATTACTCCAAATGGGGCTTATATCTGTGTCAGGGACTGAGTGTCCAGTGTCCTGCAAGGAAAGATCAAGAGGCTGGGAAACCTCTTGAACCTCCATCTCTTTCTGTGACACCTGGTACTGTTCCACTCTGATCTGGCAATGCAGCCAGTGAGGCCCCACAGTGGGGTGGAATGGGACACAGACAGCTGATTTTATCTAGATGCTGGCATTAGTATTTGGGGGATAAACTTATCCCAGACATCAGCCTAAGTGCAAGATCTTTTTTTTTTTTTTTTTTTTTTTACTCTTCTTTCTTTCCCCTTTGCACTGCACACCTTTTCTGCTGCTGGAGAAGAAGCCAAAGTCCCCAAACTACATATGCTGATTTAAGATTACACTGTTTTAACAGTTTGAAGTCACTTGTGCTGATAAGTAGATCACATAGCATCCTCCTCCAGTTGATATGGTGGAGGCACTAGTGACAATTCCAGAGCTTTAGTTCATTCTGAAATGAGTGCTTATAGTGCAAGTGGGAGAAGATCTGGATAAAAAGCAGTTGAACTGTCTAATCTGCTTTCCCAGAAGCACTAAGTTGCTTCAGTACCTGGCTTTTTTAAGATTTTAAGCTACTTTTAAAGTCCTGGTATTTTGTCACATATCAAATACAAACATACAACAGGACAGTGTGTTGGGGTTGCTCCTGAGCTTGGGGAAGTTAGTAAAGAGGAACATTCAGGTTTCCTCTGCACCTCTTGCACCTCACTATTCAGTTGTTAGATGCTTTGCCAGTGTTTTTCATGAATGCAGTTTACAGAGCTGCTCAATTGTTCTTTTCTATTGTCTTCCTCACTTCTCAACAGCTGTCAGTTCCTGTTACACCTTTTGATCTAAATAAGAGGCTAATGCTGGCTCAACTTGGTGCTGGAAAAGAAACCTGTCCTCTTCTTTCTTGTCCTTTTCATTCCCTTGGTGTTAAGGAGCAGTATGAGAATCCTCCATGGACTGAGCTCCCCATGATCCCTGGAACAGAGCAGTCTTTAGTGAAACAAGTCTGACCTGTTTGGTATTGTTTGGCACACAAAAAAGCCCCCAGCCTTCTGCACTGGTAGGGGTAGAGAACCTGTGGTAGTTACTGATAATCATGTCCTTGAGGTGAGGTTGTTAAGGTGTGCCTACAGTCCACCCAAAGTCTGCTCTACTCCATCAGAAGGCAGAGGAGGCTCAGGGACCTGCAGGTCCTGGCTGTGATCCTGTGCATCAGTCCAACAGGTTGGCTCCAAGGAGGAATGCTGCAAGCTGAGGCCATGGCAGCTTTGGAGGCCTCCCATGGGTACAGCTGAGGGAAGTTGCAGCCATCTCCAAAGCAATTCCTGGTGAGCTGCCAGCCAGGGCCCTGGCTTCAGCAAATCATGGTGATCCTTTCACTGCTGGGGCAGCAAAGCACGCTGTGGTTTTCTTCATCAGATGTAAGATATGAAATATATACACTAAACATGCTGAAACCATGGACAAATGTTAACTGGGCTCTGGATTTGTTCAGATGCTTAAGTAAAGCTGCATTACAATTCAGCAGATCTGCTTATAAAACTGCTTTTAAGAAAGATGTAAATTATGCCTCCCTTAGTCCATTCATTTTGACAAGCTTGAACAGGGAATAACCTTTATCTGGAAGGCAAGGTACTGCAAAAACTCTTCTTGCTTCTAATGGGGTCAGGGCTTTGATATTATGTTAGAGTTGGGGCCACTGTTAAAGGATGGGGAAGTATTGGTGTGGATGCTTCTTGGATTGTACTTGTTCTATTTGCACAAGCATTTTGGATCAATAAAGAGGACAGACATTGCTAGGTGGGCTTAATGCTGCTTAAGTAAAGCAGGAATAGCTTGAGTCTTATTTACAGTAGTACTCTTTTCCAGTCAATTCCTTGTGGTGGATGTGAGGGTTGTTTGGATTATGAAGGGAACTTAACTTTTCCTTACTCTGTGCCAAAATATTGTACTGAGGAGTAATGGCTGCTGAAGAGAGGCTTGGATTTTGTTTTGTATTCAAGACCACTGGGTAGCTAGATGGTTTACAACACATGTTCTAGACTAGGTAGTGCTGAAAGGGTGAGGTACCTCAGGATTTTCACCCTGCTTACAGGAGCAGAGGTTTCTTCTATATGTCTGGATCATTGTAAATGAGTACTTTGATTTTTGATTCCAAGTGTGGTCTTGGTTACACAAACTGAACTTTACACAGCTAGGTTAAAAGTTCTCTAAGCAGCTTCTGAAAGTCTGCAGCAGTACTTCTAGAAGCTTGCAAGCCTCCTCAGCTGTCCTGTCTCTGTCCATAGGACACATGGACAAGAGGCTATTCAGCCACAATTCAGAGACTGTCTCTGACTTCTGATTAAATAAGAGACCTATACTCCTCCTGCTTTCTAAGTAGAGACTGCCCTATGCTTGAGGTCTACAAAGCAATTATAAAACAGGCCAGTATTGATCATGCATGAAAACACTAGCTTTCTGCTGCTCTTACAATATTCTAAGCTTTTTTTTTTTTTTTTTTTTTTTTTTTTTGTGGATGCTGGGGCTTGAGATTGCTTCCTGTTGGGCAAAATTGGGATGAGCAGTTTGATAACTTCTTGTACTAGAAACACAGGTGGCACAAAAATACATTGCCACTCTGGAAGACAGCAATATATATTATTTACTTCTGATATGTGCTGCTTAGTCTTCCCTCAAATAGATACTGATTCCAGAGTATCAGTCTCCTATGATGAGCTGGAAGAAGCTTTAAGACTTCAAGGACAGGGTCTAAAGCATCAGGTCCTGAATGTGTTTACTGCTCAGTATTCCTGCAAATCTCATCCCACAGCAGAGTGAGTCATCCCTTTCCCATCCTTGCCTGGATTGCTCAGTCTTTGAAAGATGAGCTTACATCAAAAATCCTTCCTTATTTGCAAATATTCATTCAGTTCATATTATATTTTCCCTTTTAGTTTCCATCAAACTGAAGGTCGAGTATTTTATTTCTGACTGATCTTTAAATTCAGAAAAACTGTTCAGTTTAAGCAGACAATCAACAGTCAGGTCAGTGTCTTGTTCTCCTGTCAGGTTTTTCAAAGCACTCGAGTAGTAGCAAACCAGATGATTTATTAGCTGCTAAACCATACAACAGCTTGAATTAAAACAATTTCCTTAACAGCACTTCTGAGCTGAACAAGTTCTTTGAGCCCCTGTAGATCAGAATCATGCTCATCCCATGTTAGGATTGAAGATTAGTAAAATGTGATCATACCTTTCTTGCTAAATACCCCAAAAAAGTAATAAATTGCAACTAATTATTTTGAACCAGCTGAAAGGCAAGGAATACCAAACCTATTAAATGTGTTAAATTTTGCTGTATCTCTGAAACTATGCACTGGAATGTTAGCTGAAGTTGTTCTTTGTTTAAGATTGTTATCTGCTTTTATTATTTGGTCCCCAGTTAATTTGTCAGCTGGAATTAATTCACTTTACCAGTCTGAATGGTTAAATGGCTGTTACAGGTATCTTTCATGATGTGGTGTTTTTAGGTATTAATTGTCACTTCCTGATAATATCCTACCTCATTTTTTATTTTATTACTGTTTATACACTCCACTTAGCTCACTTCATTTTAATTAAAGTTCTTGATGTTCATTACCATAAATAGTATTAAGTGGCTTTCTGTTGCTGAACCACACTGAAGTCCTCTTTGTGTTTTTGTTTTGTTTGTTTTTTTTTTTCCTCTAACAAATGATTCTAGGAATTCTGAGAACAATGACACATCCTTTGCAGAGGATGAGGTGTATGGAAAAACTTCAAATATTGATTCAACAGCTGTGACATAGTTTCCTTTCCAAAGCAGAAAAAAGGTTAAGAAAGGGAATTGCATGGTTTGAGTTCTTTGGATATTTTTTTTTTTTTTTGTCCTCCTCCAGGGGGGTGGGGGGGCAGCTTTTTTTTCTCATTCATAGCCTTGCCTTCTCTAGAGATAAATTAATGTAACTTCTCCACTGAGGGACTTGCTTCTTCAAGTGTGTTTGTAGTAGTCTGCCTCAAGCCCGGTTTTCCTTCAGATTCTTTCAACCATGGAGAGATTTCTTAATTTTTGTCATGACTTCTTACTGACAAAAACAATATTGTCACACCATAAAGAGTGGAGTCATCTACTCTGAAATGTTACCTAAGGTAAGGCTGTGAATGCTAACTAGTAAAACTTGATTAAATATCAATTTTTTTTTTCTTGTTGCATTTTAAAAGGAAAACTTTTCCCCACTGCTTGGCCACACAGTGGATCCTGTAATTTTACTAAGTGTGTGCCACAACAGAGTGAGTTTTCTGTCCTACCTGCATTCCAACAGTGCACAGAACTGGAACTGGACAAGAGTATTGTTTGACTTGGACCTTCCTCCCTCCAGCTGCAGTGGCAGGTTAACATTCAACTTCTTTGGCACTATGAAATCTGCCAGAAATCTCATCTCTCAAATCTTTTTTTTTTAAAAGTAGCTGTACTTGAATTGCTGGACCCCAATAACAAAGGTGAACTTTGTGAATTCTTTTGGATTTCTGGAATTGCTGTTCCTCCTTCTTCACCTCCTTTAAAGGAAGTTTATGGAACAATGGGGGAAATTTTTCTGGAGGAGACTGAGGGAGAAGTGGGCTAATTAGCCTGAGTAATCTTTTACAGCTGAAAAACATGTCCATTTAAGTAAGACACTACTTGTGGCTTAAACATTGTTTCACTCCCATTTTGTAAATGCATGAGCAGGGTTGTGGTTTGGCATCTGAGACCTACAACTTGATGTAACATTTCAGAATCTTGACATTCACTTTGTATGTGGGATTGTTTGGGCAGTTGATCAACAGCACCTCCACCTTACACACTGAAGGCTGCTATTGTTTTCTCTGAAAGACTTGTAAGACTGGACACTTTAACAGAATAAAAGTTATAATTTTTAATTTGCATTTTCCTTTTATGTCTGCTTTCTTTTAAGTTTCCTTTCCTAGGCAAAGGCACACTTAGCCTTACACAAGCTTGCTTTTCAGAGACAGATGTTAATAATTCCAGCTATTGTGTAGGATTATTGAAGTTGTTTTTTTTTTTTTAACTCATCACGAGTCCTTGTAGATGACATTTATCTCTGAATAAGTACAAAGATGTACAGTGAAAGAGGCCCTGCTCAGTGACAAGCTCACACTGCCTTGTGTGTTGCACCATCACTTTAGCAAAAGAAGGATACAGTTTACCTTGCCAGTTAGAGGGCTGTTGGAGGGTTGTCTTGTAGTCCCATGGAAGTTCATCTGGGTTTTCAAAACATTTGTTGTGCTCTTCTTCCCCAGGAAAGGGACAGGAGCTGAAGTCAATGGAGAAAACTGCCTGTGGCCTGTAGTGTCTTCAGCCAGCTGCTAGTAACAAATAAATTGGGTTTCCTAGCTGTATGCCTACCCCAGGCACTGCTTTTTCAACTGAAAATCCTGTCAGATAGTCTCCTATTTGAGCATGTTCATGATGTGTTATAGATAACCAACCTCTAACTTTCAAGGGTGGTTTGAGTTTCTGTGCAGCTTGTTTACTGCATAGAAATGTATTTCTTTTGCCTTTCCTTGCTTCCTTTGTGTGAGAGACTACTTGACCACAGTGATGTTGGCCCTGCTTCAGTAGCACAATGTGAGAAGCGTGTGAACAGGTGAAATGAGGGTACCTGTGGTGCTGCTGCTTGGCATTGGTGGTTTTTAATGAAGCACTTTGTGGGACTGAATGCAGCAAACAGGACAAAATGTCCCATGTCATCTAAGGCTCACTTAGGACTGCAGCTCCTTTTGGCAAGGATTTACCAGCTCTGTATAGCAGAGCAAAGGGAAAGAATGAAAGGTGCTGTCAAAGAAAATTGGTGCTTGCTGAATTCCTGCAGGACAAGAGGTTGAGTTGATCTTTATTTTAAAAAGACTTAATCCTGATCATTCCAAATTTTCTGTGTAGCTCTCTGAAAAACAAAGATGCAGGACAGGCAGCTGGAAGTACATTGGTTTTATTCACTGCACCATAAACTTTTTTCTTTGCTGTTTTTTGAAGAAAGTAACCATCTTATTTTTGCTTGTTGAAGACAACAAGCATTCTCTTGATGGAAAATTACTGCATCTGTGAGGCTTCTACTGACTTGAAAGAAAGGCTTCTCAACACAGGGAAAACAGAAGTGTTCAAGTATCTATGCCATTTTAAATCCTAATATACTATTTAATACAATTTAAATACTGATTGCTTCTGTGCTCTTTGTTTCTCATTAAATACACTGTCACCTGTTGCTGATCAGTTTGAAGACTTCAGGAGAGGTGATGAGATTTGGCTGAATCTTTTCCACACCTTGCAATCTTGGCATTCCAGCAGTAATTCTGGTGAGTGCTGGGCTGCTTAAGCTGGTTCTGGAGAACCCTTGAGCTGGCTTGGATCCAGATGGTTTCAATAGGAACTCATATTGAGGAGGAAATCAGGGTAATCATGCCAGCCAAAAAAAGCATTTGAAACACTTGTGTTTTGTTTGCTGCAGGATTGTCCAGGTTCCAGATGTCACTCACTCCTCTACCTTTCATAGACATAGGGGATGGGCTTTGGAAGCCTTCAAAGGAATTTGTACCAAGTGCACTTTTCTTGCAGAGCTGGCAGGAGAAAATGTTTAATAGTCTGCAAAAGAGCTCTGTAAAGGGAGGAAGGGAAGGAAAAGGGGGCCATTTCCCTGTTTTGTCCAAGTATTTTCTACCTTCCTTATTTAAACTTACTGGAAGAGAAGGTTTTTACAAAGATGACGTCCTTATCTGTGACTTTTGTGGGGCATTATGTGGTTTTCCTCTCAGTGCAAAGGTCTCTAAGGCTCAAAATCAGAGCATGTCTGGAGTGACAAAGAACTGAAGGGCTCAGGGACAGACTCATGAAGGCTCCTGTAACCAAGGGGGTTTGTCTCTCCTGATTTATGCAGTCAGTTATCTTCTGGTGCTTGTGCTGTGGGCTGTGGTCTGCTGTTTATATTGCTCAGAACAATCCATGAACAGGGAAGCTCTGGTTTACTGTCAGGCATGTGAACTAAAGGAGGTTCTGAAGCCATCAAGTGGGGGTAAGGTGGGGAGTGGAGACAATGCCATGCTGGATTGCTGAAAAAAATGTCTGGGAATGAGAAATATGTAATGTTATGAAGGACCTGGGTAATAGAGGCAGACTGAGGGGTGTAAAGGCAGACATGGGAGCGTGTGTAAAAAGCAGTTTTCTCCTGGCTTGCTGCCATCCAGTGGGGTAGATCTTTGTGAGATCAACTTGCAGACAATAGCCACAGCAGGGATGGTTTTTTTTTCCTGATGGTTACACATTTTCCTTAAAACCACTTCAGGTCTATCAGGTGGTGAGACAGGAAGGAGGAACTGCTTGATTATTTTGTGAGTTTTGTTTCCCCTTCATGTTTGTAGTCCAGCAATTAAATCATCTTGCAAAATTCAGCTTTTTAAACTGTCAAATTCATATTTTGTGTGCAAAGAAGCTTGAAAAGCTGTAAATGCTCAAAACCTAAAAGCACTTGATTCTCCTTTTCAGTAAAAACTAAAGCCAACCTTGAACAAAGTGGGATTTTTATCAAGAGCTGATTCCCTTACAGAGCAGAAGACTATTTTTTCAAACAGCATCTCTTTAAGATGGATTTTCAGCTGCTAGCAGATATAATTTGGAAGCAAGCACCTTCCCATGGGCATTTTCCCCCACTTCATTTTCTTGGGGTGTTAGTTGTTGGCTAGGTCAGTGATGCATAAAACCACCCCCATGGTGTTACTTTTCCATGGAGCACTGCTGGAAGGATTTTTGCAGTGTTTCCCCCAAGAACACCTTTTTCTCTGGAGAGAAGGATCTTCCCCAGGGGTTCCTGTGGGATGGGCAGGATGTGCTGGCAGGGAGTGCCATTGCTGGGCTGCCCTCTGTGCCTCCACCTTCTGCCTCTTCCATTAATTTTCTGCTTTTTCTATCTCTGATTTGATCTTTGGCTTTAGCTATTTATGTGCACATCTGGAGTGAGCCGAGGAAGAGGTGCACATCACCCAAAACCACCTGGGAGTGAAAATAATATACATTCCCTATGAATTTTACCAACCCCTTAGTGAAAGCTTTTCAGCTTTTTTACCTTGTAATCTGACATTTGCAGTCTCATGGGTTGCTAAAGTCCCCTTTAGGTGCTGAAGCACTGGCAGGATGTCCTGGCTGAGGAAAACAACAACAACAACAACAACAAAAAAAAGGCTCTGAAGGGAGCATGAATGTCCACTTTCAATTTGTTTCAAAACTTTTAGATCTTTTCATCCCACTTCCATCTTCCTTTACCTCCCTTATGTTTTACCACGTTTACCAGCATAAGCACTCTGTTTTAAGCAGGGTTATTAATTAATCATAGAATCATAGAATGGGCTGGGTTGGAAGGGACCTCTGGGATCATCAAGTCCAACCCTTGATCCACTCCCCCTGTGGTTCCCAGCCCATGGCACTGAGTGCCACATCCAGGCTCTTTTTAAATATCTCCAGGGATGGAGAATCCACTGCTTCCCTGGGCAGCCCATTCCAATGTCTGATCACCCTCTCCGTGAAGAAATTCTTTCTAATATCCAACCTCAACCTCCCCTGGCACAACTTAAGTCCATGCCCTCTTGTCTTGCTGATAGTTGCCTGGGAAAAGAGCCCAACCCCCCCTGGCTCCAGCCTCCTTTCAGGGAGTTGTAGAGAGCGAATCACTGATAACCACTGATAGCTCCTTGGAGTTTGTCATCACATGGAAGCAGAACAGTTTTGTGTGCTTGAAGTTGACACCGAGAGTCAAAGCAAAACTCTGCAGCCCCAAATGTCCCTGTCAGGGACAAATGGCCAGAGATGGGGCCAATATTCCTGGAGCAGCAGTTCCGCTGGCTGTACAACTGTCCGGCTGAGCCAGTGCTGCTGTCATCACATGCTGGGGAAAGGATCACAGGAAGAGGCGGGGAGTCAGCCCTGCAGAGCCCTGCTGCCATCCTGCTGTTCCTGCTGGGGTCCTGATGGCTTTTGTAACCCAGCCTCAGATCCAAAAGGTAAGGAGCTGCACCCCGGGAAGGAGTGTGTCTGTAGTGCAGACACGTAACTGCTTGTGAGACAGGGTCACTACAGGGTAGCCTGTGACCGGGTCTATCAAAAATCTGCTTTGCAAACACTGTATTTTTATCAGCTACTCATATTGCATTCATTTTGAGTGTGTGAGGACTCTGTCGTGGCTACAAATTCTTCTGGAGGGCAACTTGTCCTGCAGAGCTCGTGGAGAAATTCCTCTCATGTCCTCTTAGCCGTGAGCTCAGAGTCTGCCTGTCAAGGGATTATCTCTAGGGTGTTCTATATAAAGAAACAGTCATTCCTACAGAGTTCACTTCATTTTGTAAGGGATTGTGTAGTCAACCGTGAGAAACCACCCAGAGGTTTTTCCCATAGCAAAAACACTTTCCAGCTTGAGACAGAATCTCATTTTTAGGTGACATGCAGGTGTGACTGCTCTGTTCGTGTCAGCAGACTTTGTAATTTCATGGTTGCTGGTTGCCCAGCTTAGATAAGGTATGCTGAAACCATGAAGGCTCTAGTGATATCTTTTCTGCTTTGTGAACTTATCTTCACTGCTTTGTGATATGTTGTTAACTGTATAGAATCCAAACCTGCTCATGAACTGTCTTTTTTACAATAGCAACCACTCCTGAAATTAAAAATTAAGAGCACTTTGTCCGGCTGCAGAAAACTGTTTTCTCTTGCTTTGTGCTGCTCCAGCCCTCCTGCCTGAGGACTCTGGAGGAGGGCAACCACCCTGTCTCTTCCAGTTCCATGAGGATGGTTTCCTTGTCCTGGAGCATTTTTTCACCCCAGAGGAGTGTGACAGCATGAGGAGTCAGATCCAGAGAATTGTAGCTGAGATGGAGGTGCCGCCGCACTGCCGCACCCAGTTCTCCACCAAGGAAGAGGAGCAGCTCCAGGCACAGGTACTGAGGAGGACAGGGCTGTGCCCACCCGAGAGCTGAGAGGGGGGAGGGAAAAGCCAAAAAAGCTGCTCAGGGCTTATTCTGCTCTCCAGCTCTCTGGAGGGGGTGGGTGGGGGTCCTACCAGAGAGTGAAGGAGAAGAGGGTGCGTGCGGCATTGCCCTGCTCCCAGCAGCTCTCAGAACACTTTGTACTTGTTCTGCAGGCAGAAAAGAGGTTATTTTCCAGGCAGCCAGAAAAAGAAAAGCCTCAATGTGAAATGTTCTTGTATAGTCCTAATCATTGCCAAGACATTTAGCATTGTGTAAAGCCTTACCATGAGTGATGTCCACTGACTCTGTTTTGTTTGTGCTGCGGTTTGATGGGAAAAAGATGCAGGTGAGTATTAACATTTTGATCCAAGGTTCATTTAGGTTTTTTTCGAGGATTCTATCTTCACTGGGCTCTTATCCCTGGCAGGGTAGCTCGGATTATTTCCTCACCAGTGGAGACAAGATTAGATTCTTCTTTGAGAAAGGTGTTTTGGATGAGAAAGGTAAGCCCTGGCCCTAGCCACAGGGAGTGGACAGGAGAAAGCTGAGGGAGGGGTTAGAAGCCAGTTTCCAGTTCTAGAGACAATTCCTGCTTTACAAACAGTGTTAAATTCTGTCTTTGTTTTGTAGGTAACTTTCTAATTCCAAAGGAGAAATCCATCAGCAAGATTGGCCATGGTATGTTTACAGGATGGGGCTTTGAAAGGGATGGATGAAAGAAATGTGTTTTTCAAATGTGAGGATTTCTTCAGACCTATTCAGTGTAACCTTGGCCATCTGAGTTTAAACCTTTCTGAGCAGGGAAGCAACTTTCCCCTTCTTCTCTTGCTTCTCTGTGCTTCCTGGGGACCACTGCATTCAATAACTCAAACCTCACCCCCTCTTGCAACTGTGTAGCCATGCGGCTCTTGTCTTTGTAACTGTACAGAATCCAAAGGATGGTTTAGTCTGATTTTCTGCATTAAATTCTTGAACTTGATTTCCACACACCTGCCTGCTTTTCCCCTCATCACTCTGTCACTGTCTCTGCAGTTCAGTCCATGCTGCCCCTCACTCTCATCAGTCTTAGAAATCTTACATTACAAAAAAAAGCCCTTCTGGGAGGTTTTTCAGCTATGCATAGCTCAGAGTCACTGGCATGTGAAAGTTTGGACTAAAGTCTTTATCTCTTTTTTTCTAAAAGATTCCTCTAACAAATTTCCCACCTAAGAACGGTCACATCCAGTACAGATCAAACTGTCTTCTGTGTCCCCTGCAGTGGAGGGTTGCCAGCACCAGAGCTCCCTCCTGGGATGTCACCAGCACTTTTTCTTTACCCTTACTGGTTACAATTTGACTCATTTCCTCTCTCCCAGATACCAAATTTGAGTTTTGATCCTTTTCGTTTTCAAACAATAGAAGGAAGACACAAGCAGGTTTTGATGCATCATGAACTTTGCTTAGCTGAAACTTCACTAAACTTGGAAATTCAGTACTGAGAGTTCTCAGTTCTTTGGTTTTCTCAGAAAAACTCTCCCCATTCCAGCCCCCTTGCCGTTCTTTTACAGTTCAGTTTTTCCCCAGGGGAAGTGAAAAGCCAGTAGATTCCTGCTGACTCGGCAGCTTAACAATTCAACAGGCTTCTTCAGACTTATTTTGAGTAATTATTCCTTTTGATTGAGTCTTGCCTCATTTTTTGCTCAGGAGCAGCCCCTGCTGGACCTGCTCTTGTGTCCTCGTGGTGAATTTGATGTGCACGGTGGTAGGAAGCACAAACAGCTCTGACCCATGGGCAGTTCCTCTGTCAAGGGCACCAAAGACAGACCCTAGCTCATTTTTGAAGTAACTACTTTTTTAGTAGGTCTTTAGAATTGTGGTTTGGAAGGGTGAATTTGTCTGTCTGCCTCAGGACCATGTATTGTGGTTATCATATTAGGAGGTACATAATATAATACTTCATAGCATAATATTAATTTTTTCTCACTCTGTTCTACACTATTTTTTAAAAATATAGCTGTGATTTGTGGCCAGTAATTATTTCTTTGGTCTCTAAAGAAAACTGTATAAATCTGTAAGTGTTGTACCACCTTAGGTATGATAAGCCATGTGTGTCCACTCATGGGAGGGATGGAAATTTCTGGTGGCAGTTTATCTTGCTTGGCTGTCATCTCTGCAGCCCATTGCTGTGTGCTGCCAGGTTCCCTTCTGTGAATTAAATCTCTTAGTCCAAAGCTTTTTCTTTCCCCTTAGCTTTACATGCTTATGATCCTGTCTTCAAGAAAATCACCCACTCCTCCAAGGTGCAGGTGAGCTGTTACTGTTTCCTAGAATAATCTAAGAAAAAAAAATTATGGAGTAGTTAATTAAAGTATTCTAGACTCTTAAGTATAGTAATTTTGTCCTTAAAAGGAGATGAAATAACTTCAAGGAATTATGCTTTGTGGTTTCCACAAACCAGCAAACAAATTTTGGGAAGTTTTTTTACAGGAATTGGGACGAAAACTGGGCCTTGAGAGACCAGTAGTTGTGCAAAGCATGTATATCTTCAAGGTACTGTCATGCAAGTTGTCTTGACCCTCGAGAAATAAGACCCTGTTAGGTGGGAAGCTGTGAGTCTCCTCTCTTCACAAAACACCTTTCTTTCCTTGCAGCAACCTGGCATTGGTGGTGAAGGTGAGACTTGAGTCATCTCTATATCACACTGCAGATAAGGCTCCTTTAGGAAGGAATATTACTAGGAAAAAGCTCAGAATAAGACTTAAGCCTATGGGTTCTGTGGTCCAAAACGTTTTAAAAATTATTAAAAAGCATCTGTGTTTTCCAGAAATGTCTCTACATCATATGCACCTTGAACAAAGAGCTACTTTTATATTTGCAGAATGTAAGGTGGTATTTTTATGTATGATTTAATACATGTGACAGCTGGGTGGGCAGAGTAGCTCAGGTTGAGGAGTCAGGGAGAATGAGGCTGATGTCCTTCTAGGGGTACTGAGTTCCTCAAGCACTAAGAGGCCCTAAGGACCATCTCTCTTGTTGCAGTGACCCCGCACCAGGATGCCACCTTCCTGCACACTGAGCCCCTGGGCAGGATCCTGGGGTTCTGGATTGCCCTGGAGGATGCCACACAGGAGAATGGCTGCTTGTGGTTCATCCCTGGCTCTCACACCAGTAAGAACTGGGGTGTTTTGGTGTGTGGCTGTGAAATACCTTCTGTCTTCTTCTTTAAGGGTAACACAGACCATGTTAGGTTCTCTGCACTGCTTGGTGCCCTTGCTTGTAAAAAGGACAACTTTATTTACTGCAAAGATCTCTTCCTGGGCTGTTGTCAAATCCACAACCATGTTTTTCAGCAGGTTCATAATTGCTTCACTTTGCTCTTAGTCAGTAGTTCATCAGATGAGTTTAATGTTTAGTTTTGAATCAATACCTAGCCTAGAAGTTAAGAATCCAGGGCTCTGGGGAAGGGAAGGGAAGGACAGTCCTCTTAAGGTTTTATTTACTCCAGAATCTGTTAAGATGAAGCCCATGAAAACTGCTCGTAGATCTTTTATTTTAACTTTGGTATTATTTCAGAAGCTTCCCTTGCAAGATTCAGACTGTCTTGCCAGACCACTGCCATTTAAGACTTTTACTGATAAAGGTCCTAAACCTCTGGGTTCTTTCTCCCCATAGAAAACCAGGTCATTGCTGCTGTGTGTGCCTTTTCCACAGCAGCCTTGGAATTGTCCATCAGGTCTGATCAGAACTGCAAAGAGTAATAATCCTTCATTTGCATTCCAGACTAGGTGTACACTGAGAAATCACTTATTTGTTTGTTCACATTCACTCACAAAACTTTTTATTTTTCCATTTGCATCCCTTCCACAGAGATCCATCCCTTTTTTTTTCTTTTTCCCATGCTGCTTAAATTTTTAGTCCTTTTATTTTTATGAAGGGGGAATAAAACCCCTCTTCCACAAGCACACACAATTGCCAAATATTGGTCTGAATTTCAGTACACAAGGAATTCCTCTAAGTCTTTGCACAGATTTCTTGGACATCACCAAAACCATCAGAGAATAGTCAGTGGTTAGAATAGTCAGAGAATAAGGTCACACAGAGAGCACAGACTCATGTCATGGCTGTGGGGAGGACCCATGGTGGTTGTTGTGTCTGTGTAACCACCATTGGGTGACCAGCAGAGTTTTCTCTTTTTCACTGCCTCTAATCACCTTTAAACTGTTGCTCACCTAAGCTTTCACTCAGGGAGTTTCCTCACAGCACTTTTAAGATGTGAAGGCACTGATCCCTCATAAACCCTGGAGTCAGCCACACTCCAATTGCAGTTTATGCTCTTATAGAAAGGAGAGATGGACCAAAGGTTGGCTTTGCATAAGGATATGATTGTGTTTCTAAAGGACCATGTTGCAATGCACAGAAAGAGCCAGAAAGGCAAACGAAAGGGAGTTGCATATCAGTTTCTGCCACAGCTGGAAAATCTTATTTGCTTAATGAGAAAAACCCACCCAAATTCCCAAGGAAAAAAAACCTCAATAGACTATAATAACAAAGTTCCTATCATTGCCAAAAGAAGTGACAGATATTGTTCCTCTGCTGTGCAGAATGTAGCTGCCTGTTTAATTTTTGTGTGTTTGCTTATTCTGTGAATTTGCAGGTGGAATTACCCGGAGAATGGTCCGTGCAGCTTCAGGTGCTTCAACGTGTGTGGAGTTTGTAGGGTCAGAGCCAGCCTATGAGGACAGCCAGTTCATACCTCTGCCTATAAGTAAAGGTAAAAACAACCCCCAAACAACTCTTACCCCAACAGCTCAGGAAAACCAAGAGAGCTGAAATTGTATTTTAACACTTGCAACTTCCTATGTATTTTAAAGCCAGCACTCATAATTTGAAAAAAAGCAGCCTGGGTGTTCCTTTCAAACAGGTGGGCTCATTCTCATCCATGGTGAAGTTGTCCACAAGAGTGAACTGAACAGCTCAGAATCTTCTCGTCATGCGTTCACCTTCCATGTGATGGAAGCAAAAGGCACCAGTTGGAGCAAAGAGAACTGGTAAGGTCACCAACAAGCAGCTGAGGGGACCAGAGCCTTTGCACTGCAATGGCCAGGATAAACTTTCTTGCTGGTCTTGCATGCCACACAGTTTCTGTTGGTAGTGCCAACAGAATTGATTTCATACCTGTAGAACTGGAATAGTCTCTGGTTTGTTTTTTTTTTACCTCTTTCTTACTTCCTAGGCTCCAACCAACCCCTGAACTGCCTTTTCCATCACTCTACACTTGAAGTTAATGATTGGCTTCTGGAGGCAATAGCTCATCAATACTCCTTTCTGTTCATGGTCCTTTTAAATATAACTCACCAGATCAGCTTTCAAGATTAATTTATCCTCTGTCCAGAATCAGGACCCTCAGCACAGCTGAATACACCTGTGTTAGACTGAAGCTTCTACTACAGCCTGAGCCCTACTAGTAGGAGAATAGTTGTCCAGTCCTTTTGGTAAGGAAACTTCTTCAGTCTTGAGAGGAGACCATTTAAAACCACTGCACCTTGACTGGGACCAGTTGAGAATTCTTTCTTCTTGCAGATACTCAGTATTTTATTCTGTTTAAGTTGAGTTTGTCTAGTGCATTTCTTGGCTCTGTTGATCCCAGCAATAGAGGTGAACATGTCATGTGAAGATGGCTTTTACCCTTAGGTCTCCATCCTATTGTTGGAATAATAGAATCATAGGATCATTGGAATTTTGCTTCATTGGGTAAAATGAAGCAGGAATTTACTTTTATAATCAAACTTCTAAGTATTTCTAGCAAACTGAGTGCTGGAGTGACCTCTGGGTGTATTAAAACTATTGCCCTCTCCTGTTTTTCTAGTTTGAAAGCTGTGAGCAGGGTAGAAGGAAAATGACTTTTAACTCTGGTGCTATTTAATGATGTTGAAGGCTCATGATGGAAGCAGATAAAGGTTTCTCTGTATCTTTCCATTAGGGGAGTTAATAATTTAGAACAGAACCATTCTGCTGAGCAGTGATAAGTCTGTCCTTTGATTATATGCACCACTGCCTGCAATGAATAAAACTATCTAGTTCAAGGGCGTAAATAAAAGCAAAAAGCTGGACTGGATTTGCAGGATTTCCTCTTAAAAGTGAAGAAAATTCAGCCTAGCACAATTACTGTCTTTGGTTTCCTAAGAAGTATCTGACAATCTATTGTGTAATAAGAAAAATAACTCTGGACAAACCTAAAGGAAAGCAGGATCAGACCTCAGGAGCTCTGCCCAGGCAGGTGGGTAAATTGGGCAATGCTGCCTCTCAGCTATTTGAGTCTCAGCTTGTTGCAGGGACAAACACAATATTGGACTCTGGGCCCATACAGCTCCACCCTTCATCTTACTCTCACTCCTCAGGCACTGTCTCAGGGCTAGGACTGCAGGTGTCTTGGACTTGCACAAAACTGTTGCAAAAATTGTGAAAATAAAGTGTCAGAAGTAAACTTCAATCTGGGCAACTTGCTGATAGAAGCATTTTAAAAAATTATTTTAAAATCTTGCTGAAAAAATGGACAAACTAAAGAACTGCTATAGTTATTAGAAAAGTTTATTGACTTCAACAGTTTCTGCTTTTGTAATGTGTAATTAGTTTTTTGTGGCTTTGCCTGTTTTTTTCCCCACTATTAAATATTATTCCAAATGGATTTAGAAATTAAAATGTTGAAGATAAAGCAATTTTTTTTTTCTTGTTGCATTAACCTCCAGGGCTAGAACTGCAACCTTCTTGTTAGGACTGTTTGGAAGAAACAGTCTCTTATGTTCCCAGATTTCCTGCACCTGCCCTGGGCAGACTCAGCTCTAGAGCCTGCTGAGTTTGGAGCTGTGTTCATGCATCACTCGGTGCCAGTGTGGCTCTAGGTGATGGTGCCTGGATATGCTGGGACACTTTCCTCCCTTGGTGTAGAGAGTGGCCACCCTTCTTATAAAACATGCTTTAAATGGTGCTTATACAGAAGTCAGGAGTTGGCAGAGCTCAGTGCAGTAAAACAAGTTGGGGCTCTGATGCAATAGAGAGGTGGCAACATCTCTGAGAGGTTTGCTTACTTTTGTTTTCTCTCATCAACTTAACCTCTTCTTCCTCTACCTCTGAGCACCCAGAAGAGACTTAAAAATAGCATTTGTGTTCAATCAGACAATGTACAAGTCACATTTGTGTTCTTGTGAACATAGAAATCAGCTCACAGTATTTCAAATGGGGGAGAAAATGAGACCAAAAGAAACCCTTTATTTTAAATAGATCTTTTTCATTTCTGTCTTCAACTATTTTGTCTGCTGCACCAAGAGCAGCTCTGAGCTCTCATTACAGTGCATATTACCACTCTTTTAGAGAAAAGGGAGAAATACCTGTTCCTGGAAGTGCTTCTATGCCATAAACATTATCTGGAGGTAGAGGGGCAAGATCAAATTATCAATCTGGGTTGTATAAGCTTCCAGAAGAGAAACTAAGGTCACAGACACCAGAATCCAGGCATAGCTGGAGTTCAGATTCACACTGCTGTCAAAGATCAGAATAAGAGCCACAGCAATGATCTGAGCAAAAATAGCTGTCATTGTCCCTTCAACAGTCTTCTTTGTTCCTGGCCATTTGATTTCCCCCATTGTACTGCCAAAAAGAGAGGCAATGGTGTCTCCTACCCCTACTGCCAGTACCCCAGAGTAGGGGACCAGTGCTCCCAGCCCAGGCAAAGTACCTTTAGGAGCACAAGATCTGGGGAACAACCACACTGGGAGGGACATGCCGAGGAGGAGGTAAATATGAGTCAGGATTAGAGGTCCACTGTCTCTTTCATCCAAGAAGAGAGACAGCAATTGCCTGAGGGTTTGGCCAAAGGGTTTGATCCTGAAGTACCGAATATACTCTAAGAAGATAAAAACTGCCAGACACAGAACTGCAGCAACGTGGAGAAGCTGGCGGTCATAAATTAGTCCAGGAACATAAGTAGCTACAACAATGAAATGGAAATATTTCCTGGTTATAGTCGAGGCCTGGTGTTTTTTACATTCAGAAGATCTCTTAGCATTCTGATAGAAAACCACACCACATGCTGAAGCAGCCAAAAAGGTCCAGTATACAAGAAGGTAAACTCTTGCTTGTGTCTGAAACAGAAACTGGAGCAGCCAGAACAAAGGGTTCCTCTGGATCAGTCGGTACAGCCAAGGCATGATGACCCCTAAGCCAAGCACTGCTGTCATCATATGGAAAAACATGGAGGAGATCCAGGTGCAGGAATCCATGAAAATGAAGAGCACGGTGAAAAAAAGCCCAAGAAGAACAACTCCAACAACTGCTACCAGAAGGAAGAAGTCGATGGGATCACCTCTGCCCTCCACTACATTCAGTGAGCGTTTAATGAGCTGATTGAGAACAAAACTGATACCTCCAAGAACCAGCAAAGCTTCTCCAGGAGTAAAACATCGGGGCAACAAGTACAGCAGGATCATACTGAGGTAGACAAAGATGAGCAGCACTTCTAGGACCTCGATCACTTCTGACACAGTCAGAGAGTGCTTCATGGTGTAGATAATTACACTGCCAGCAACACCAGTCAGGATGCAGGTGTTGGTGGGCACAGGTTTTGTGACACCGACTGCTATGACAGACAGAAAGAGAGCAACCAGCATGCCCGTGGAGGCCACGACGATGCCAAAACGTTCAAAGTAGACAATGCCAGCAGATCTGCACCTCTCCTTCATCACTATCCCCAGCAAGGGGATGACCATGCTGGCAGGCAGGAGGCCACTGTTGGCTCCTGTACGGAACTGGAACACGGCTCCCCCCAGCTGGAGCAGATGGTCCCATTTGAACTGGACATAAAAAGCCTGGAGGGCCAGGGCCAGGGCACACCAGGAGTACCTGTCCCACACCACCAGGTGCAGCAGGAGAACGATGGTGAAGACGAGCAGGGATTCCACCAGCACTGGTTTGTTTAACATGATTCCAGCCTGACGTGGCTCCAAAATCTTTCTGGAGAATCCCAGTGTGCTCAGCAGTTGTCCATTAGGAAGAATTCCCTTCCGTGCTACTGCAATCCCTACTTAAAAAAAAACAACAACACACAAGGCAAGAAATTAAAGGGACTACTAGAAAAACTGAAGCTTCCAATCACCTGTTTTGTTCTGAAGCTCAGTTTAACCAGATAATGTGCCAATTGTTTACGTCAACACGCAAGTAAATAAAAAAAAACAAAATCAGTGAGGCAAAGGGAAGTAAACCTTGTAAGATATTCCTCATCATGACCTAAAGCTGCCAGTGCTTTCTGTCCCCCCTCATTCCCTTGTCTTAGTAACACTTCTGCACTTTACTTTCTCTGAATCAAGGCTCAGGGCTAGTGACATCTGCATTACAAACTAAACTTCCCTTTCAATTTTTGGACTATGAGATAAAAAGCCAAAGTAATCAGGAATGCATGTAATGACTTAGGTTAAATCACACCTTATCTTTGTTGAAGTATTTGGGGCATTGACAATGCTCTGTGATTCTCACCAGCATTTATTGCCCTCTGGCAACCTTTATTTCTCCCTCTCTGTAGGCTTATATTCTAGCTGTATGTACTATACATGTTGTTAGGGTCTGATGTAACATTAAAATTTATTTTTGTTTTAGATCTGTGAAACAAAGTCCAACTGAAGAAGGGTCAGGTGCAAGCAGACTTTTATTTGACAATTGACACAAGCAAAACTATAGAGCCAGGCAAAAGAGGGACAGAGGAAAAGCAGATATGAGAGAGAAAAGTGGAGAAAAAGAGTAAGAAAGTGGGAAGAAAGAATGAGAGAGAGTCACCACCAGGGATACAGCTGTCCAGTGAGTTCCTTCAAGATGGCTCTGATCCTGGACAGGGTCTGATGCAAAAGAGTGGTGGGTCAAAAGCCAACCAAACAGCCCCAGCAAGGACAGCCACATATACCCCTGAGTTCCTTCTGTTCCCAAGGGGCAGCTCTCACTCAGCTGCCACAGAAGCCAGGGGCATTGGCATCAGAGCCACTGCAAACAGCTTTGCCTGGAGGGGGGGCTGCCAGCACACAGCTCTTATCTCTTTCCAGTCCCCACTCCCTGCTCCATCCCAGCATCACTACAATCAAGGTGGCTTCCTCCAGCCTGGCCAGGGCAATCGTGCCTGGAGGGACATCCCAGCATTAAAGGGTGTCCCTCAGAAAAGGGGAGCAGTGTCCACCCAGCCCTTAGTTCTTATCTCTTCCTGGGTGTCATCCCCCCACTCAGCTCTGGCCAGGCCAGGTTCCCCACCCTAGCCAGGACTAATCACTTTAAAATCGTTAAGACAATTTCAAATTAGTGAGATCAGACTCTCAGACATGTATATAAGTATTACACTGACATCTCTTTCAGGTTCTCTGGATGTATCTGTTTCTGTATTTCTGTTGGCAATAGAACTGATCCAGTTGTAGGTATCCCTGAAACTTTGGATTGCTTTATCCTCTCTGGCTCACCCTGAAGCTGATTAGCAAGGAAATTCTTATTAAATTCTGCTCTCCCTGTCTCATTATTAATACCTACATTAGCTCCCTCATGGAAGGCTGTCAGTTTATTTTAAGTTCTGCTTTGGGTTTGCCTCCAGTGTTGAATCTTGTCACCAAACTACACAGCTGAGTGAGAGCTCAGTAGTAACACTCTTAAAGTTTGTACTGCCAACTCCATTCCACTGTTGGTCTGGAGAGTTTAGTTATTTTTCACCTTGTACTGAATACTCTTAATTATTAATAGAGTGTTTTTTTACATCCTTGTTCATTGTTGATTGTTAAACAACTTATTACAGTAAATTTAATGATTTTTGCCACCTTAAGCAGAATAGAATTAGTCACACAGTCAAAAAACAAGAACTGGCATGGGCAAATAGCCACCTCTGACCACTAAAGGCTTTGGGGTCCTTATTGTTTCTGAGTCCAGGGGAGGAGGAAGCTTAGGGCTTACTTGAGAAGGGGGAGGATGAATACCCCATGGCAGCCAAAGGTTGGAAAAGAATCAAGCTGGCAACATTAAGGTTGCAACGCAGCTCTTGCTCAATAAGGACAGCTTCCCCTAGCAGGCAGCCTGCCAGCTGGGCCAGGAGACAAGAAAAAAATGTCACCGTATAAAATGCAGGTTTCCTGCTCTGACCCCACAATCGTTTTGGTTGGGAGAGACCTTCAAGATGCTCAGCTCCAGCCCTTAATGCTTTCACAGCTGCTGACCCGCAGCAACACCATCTATTTCCCAGCTGAATTATTCAGTTTCTGTGTCCCTGCTGCACTTGACACCTTCTTTCAGGTCCGGTGAAGCCCTCCAGCAGTCCCGTTCTCTCTCAAAAACCCGCCTGAACCCTTCGCCCTTCGTTTTCTGCCCGTTTCATCCCGGCAGCTGCCGGTGGGGAAGCTGCCGCGCTCCCAGACGCCCGTTAGCTGCAGCACCCGCTTCCTCCCTCTCTTCCCCGCATCTCCGCAGCTCCGCGGGCTTCCCCCTCTTTCCGCGCCGCCTTCCTCCTCCTCCTCCTCTCCCTCAGCCGCGGCAGCCGGCAGCCCGCAGCCCACCCTTCGCTACCGGGAACCAGGAGGCGCAGCGGGAACGGCAGCCGCAGCACCCCGGGAAGGGCTGGGAGCCGCTGGGACGCCTTGCCCGGGTGATCCCTGAATCCCACCGAGGAGCCGCAGCCTTTCCCGGACGCGCACCCACCTCTCAGGACGCCGCCATCTTGGCGCCGCCGCCGGTCACATGACCCAACGGGCAACGGGAGGGGCGGGGCGGAGGCCGCACCACGTGACACCGGCGGCGGGCGGGGAGGGCGGGAGGGGGCGGCCCCGCGCGGCGGGTCACGTGAGAGGGGAGCGAAGATGGCGGCGGGCGGGCTGCGCGCGAGGTGCGGGAAGGCGGCGGCTGCCGGGAGAGGGGGGGGGGGGGGGGGGGCGGGGGAAGGGGCGGCCCCCGGGGGTCTCGGTGTGCGGGTACCCCCCGAGACGGGGACGGGACGGGAGACGGAGAGGGACCCGGCGGGGATTGGGAATTGGGGGAGGGGGGGGCAGCGGGGAGGGTTAACGGCAGCGCGGCCCGTGCCGGCCTGGCCCCGCCCCCTCCCGCGCGCGCAGCGAGGCCCCGCCCCTTAGTGTGAGGGGACACCCCCCCCCCCCCAAATCCCCGGGGTTGAATTTCGGTGTTATTGGTGATTTTCGAGTTTTTGGGGCTGTTTTGTTTTCATGTTTCTGCTGCCCCGTCAGTGTGAGTTGGAGCCGAGGGTTCTGTGCGGGGCTGAGGCCTCGCGGAGTCTGTCAGGGACCCCCTGTCCCGCAGCTCCTGAGGAGCCTGGGGGGGGGGAGCTGGGGGTCTGTGCGCTTTTGGACAACGCTTGGCAATTGTAAAGGTTAAAATAGAGACGTGGAAAACGTATAAAGGAATCGGTGCCTCTGAATGAACCCCAGTGCCTCGTCTGTCCTGAGCACCTTTTTCTGATGTTTTTTATAACGATTGTAGACCGGGGTGTTCCTAAGTGTTTAATTTTATTAAATTAGTGTCTATAATGGGAACACGAACACCACTGCTACACGTGATCCCATAAAGGGAGCTTTCCTTCCTTTGTTGTCTTGCAGTCTCATGAATGAGCTGGCAGCAAACCCTGGGCTGGTTTATTCCCAGGAGAGCTTTAGAGGGAATGAGAAGCAGAAGGGTTGGCTCTGCCAGGCTCTTGCTCACTTCTACGAAGCCATTCTGTTTGCAGCCAGATTCTGTGGCCTTTTGGGGGCTTCTGTGTGGGCTGGAGGGGTTGTACCCCCAGCTGGTTGTTGGCTGAGTCAGGAAGGGTTCTTTATTTTAGACACAGGGAGGTGCTCAGAGATAGCAAGGGGTTAGCAGGTAGAAACTCTGTTGGTAGGTGTACTGGAAATATTAGTTCTTCTCATTCTTGTAAGTGGCACTGTGTGTCAGAACTTGCAGATGACTTTCACTGCCATAGTGAGTTATTTTGATGCTGTTGTTCTAAAAATAACCTAATGAGTGTTCTTGCTTTTGCAGACAGTGCTTGCGTGGGGAGCTGGAGTGTTTAACTCCAGACTTGTATTATGTTGCTATGAAATCATGATTTGTCTTAAGTTCCTGGAATACTCTTTTTGCAAACGTGGTTTTTCAGAGCTGCTGTAGGGAAACTCATTTTTCTGGATGCCTGTGCCAGGGTCTCAGGATTTGATCTGTAGTATCTCACAGCACAGATTGGCTTTTCTACAAAGTTCTCCAGTAGAAACTGGAAGCTTTGGGTAAATGCTCTCAAAATCTGTTGCAAATCATCCTACCTTACATAAACGTGTTGCAATTTTTCACTTCACCCAGTTTTATGTTCCACATAAAGTGGGAGAGGAAAGTGTTACAGAACAATTTGTTTGGAGCAGAGCATTGAAAGCAACTTAATATATTATTGCTCTATACATTCCTTAGCTTTCTTTTTGCTAACCTCCAAGTTCTGAGTTAATGGCAGCTTTGAAAAGGTGTAAGCTAAAAGGAGGTGATACTAAAATACTCTTTACCTTTTCCCATTGTATGCAGGAGCAGCCGAGAACTGTGGACAATTCTCCTGGGCAGATCAGCTTTAAGAGAACCAGTAAGTCCATGTCTTCCTAAGCAGCTTTACCTGCCACTGAGTGGGCTCCAAAACTGAATATATAATTTGTACATCTGTTTGAACATTAGTGAAAATGTTTTGCTGCTTTTCCCTCTTCCTCAGTGCAATTTTTGTTCCCCTGTCTCTGCTACTTGTTCATTCTCCCACTCCTTGTTTATAGCTGCTTCATGAACTGCCTGGAAGTGTGCATGTGAAAAGGTGGTTCCCTTTCTGGAGTGGACACAGGTGCTACTTTCTAGACTGGCTGGCCTGGGGTATTCAGGAGTGGTACAGCCTGCTTCCTTATATTCTGGGATGGAGCACGTGCTTTCAAGAATTTGGCCAGAGGTTGGAAATCCAAATGTTTCTGAACCTAGCCCACTGCCCCCTGTTTCATCTCCCTCCCTGCCATTAGCCAGGGCAGTGAGCTTGCTCATACAGTGTGCACCTTGAATCAGTCTGAATCATAGGTGTGTGTCTGGTGCTGTTCTTGTCTCTTTGGTGGTGGAATTTCTTTGCTTCACTTAAATTTAACAGATCTGATACTTGGCACTGTATGTTTGAGGAGCTGCTCCATTAGTATTTGGTTATTTTTTTTTTTAGGCACAGATTGCAGCAGAATTGAACAAGCACTGGCAGAGATTGTTAGAGGGACTTTCATACTATAAACCTCCAAGGTATAGTAATTGCTTTATATTACAAGTTAAGCTCTAGAATGGGACCTTCTAATAAGTAGAGGAGCATGTTGAATATTTCTCTCTGATTACATAAAGACAGATTTTTTTTATTCTCTTGCATGACTTGAGATTTCAGAAGAGTAGTAAGAGAAAGTACTTCACTCACATAACATTCACTCACATCCTCTTTAGTTCATTTCTTGGGACTGCTGTATTTTTCATGGTTAACTTTTTGTTTTTCTTTAGTACAACTTCTGCTGAAAAAATAAAAGCTGACAAAGATGTAGCTGCTCCTCTGAAAGAACTGGGTCTGAGGGTCAGCAAGTTTTTGGTGAGTGATGGTGCCATCTGCTTATTTTTTATCCCTGAAATTGGAATGCATTGGTTTGGGGGTTCTGGTATCCTAAGTAAGCTTCTTGATGTTGATGAATAGAGGCAAAGTTAAGTTCCTTTCAGTTCAAAATAATCTAAAGAATGTTAAAAGCACATGTTGGGGCTGTGGGTCAGAATTTTCAAGTGACTGGTGACCTCCAGGTGCTTTGGTTTTTCTGGTTAACATCCCTTCTTGCTCTAAAGGGCCTTGAATTTAAGCATCAGTCACCTGCTTTAGGTCTTACTTGGGTTCTTTCAAGACATCTGAAACTGCTCAGCTAAAAAACTGTGTCCCTTAAATAAGTTATCATGTTTGAATGCTGTCAGTTTACCTGTAAGGTGATGTTCCTGTGATCCAGCAGTTCAGAATTCAGTGGCTGGTGTTGGTACTTTTATTTTTGATTGTTGTGTTGCTGAAATTAAACTGGCTGCATGGAAATTGATGTATTTTGCTTTAAGCAGAAGTGCTGACTAAAGGAAGCTTCTGCCTGCTGCAGAGAAGTTTCCCTTGCCATATTTTGGAAGTTACTTGATTTGGAGAGGAGTGCTGCCTGACATTTGGAGACAATCTTTAATGACATCAGTCACTTTTTATTCATTTCAGAGCATCTTTGTTTTTCAGGGTCTGGATGAAGAGCAGAGTGTTAAGTTGTTACAGTGTTACCTCCAAGAGGATTACAGAGGAACAAGGGACTCCCTGAAGGTCTGTAGCTCCCTTTTATGTTTGATTTACTTCACAACTTTCCTTAATTCCAGTGGTTTGTTGATGCATGTGATCACATATGAGTCTAAGTTCTGATTTGGCAATGGCTTTGTAGCTTTTTGGTTCTGAAACTATGATGCTTAAATGCTGCTTGAAAGAAATGGAATAGCAGATATCCAAGCCAAACCTTCTAGTACATCTTCCTGCTTGACCATCTGCAGGAACTCAGGTTCCTCTGTCTCACAGGAATACCAGAAACCTACAGATTTGTGAAGGAGAGTGAGTGGAGATAAAGAAAAATGCTTAGTTACACATGAATAGTTTGGCTTCTTTTTTTTAGGGATCTGTCTTTCCAAAAGAGATTTTAAGAAATTATCTTTTGTTTATTTCAGTCTCGTTTTGGGGAGGATGTATTTTGTCAGTAGATATTTGTGCAGAATTCTTGATTTTGTTGTATTTTGCTTACAGACAATTCTTCAAGATGAAAGGCAGAGTCAGGCTCTAATATTGAAGGTCAGTCATTTCTGTTTGTGTTTTCTGTTGAAAAGATGTGTTGTTAGGGAACCAGCTTTAGGGATCCAGAAAATCTTGGAATACCAAGTATTCCTTCATATGAAGAACAAATTTTAGAAGATGCTTTTGAAACAGAGGGATGTGCATATATCTATATATATATAGAACAGTGTTAATGGTTGCTACAGAACAGAAATTGTAGGTTTACTATCAGGGAGTTCAGCTGGGAGGGTGTATGCTCCCTTGTTTTTTAAAGGGGTTCTGTGTTACTGTCTGAAGTGACAACTCTGAGATGGAGGCTGGGGCTCATACCTAACAGAGGATAATAGGGTGAGGAATGAGAGATCAGATCTCCCTGTCTTTTTGCCATTCTTTTCCACGTTTTTTCATTTAGCAGTATAATTACAGGCACATCCCCATGGATGTGTTTTACCAAGTTCTGCAAATTAATTGGTGTTTTTTTCCCGAGAACTTAAAAACTGGGTAGTTGAAACTCCACCTGTAGTAGTGTTTAAACAATGTATATTCTTGTGATGAGGACCATTGTATGGGAGAGGAGAGGGGGAGCTGGACTCTCTTAATATGTTGGTGCTGATAACATTGTATATTCACAGGTTGCTGACTATTACTATGAAGAGAGGATCTGCATTCTGCGCTGTGTCCTCCACCTCCTCACTTACTTTCAGGATGAGAGGCACCCTTACACAGTGAGTACAGGGACCTTTTCCTGGGTCAGATGTCATTAAAATACTCTAAATTTGTAAGTTGTGTAGTAACTGTCTGCTTGTGATTATAAAAAGCAGGTGACTGTGTGTGTAAGAAGTTCATTTGTTTGTTTGTTTAAGGCACAATACTTCCAGTGTGTTGAAAAGTTGGACAAGGAACTAGTTCCTAATTACCGGAAACAGTTTGAAGCCCTGTACAAAGCAGAAGCTCCTACATGGGAAACACATGGAAATCTCATGGTATTTGGTTTCTTTCTACTGTCTATTAAAATTTAAAAGTCTTTCCCTATATGTAGTGTATTGGAAAATTCATAGGTGCAGATGCAGTTAAAAAGAAAGTTTGTCCTTGTCTCAGCAATCTAAAATTCATTTTCTCTCTAACAGAACACACTTTTACTCAGAAACAAAGAGAATTTTATGGAACATGCTGTTCCTTGTAATAAATCCACTCAGAGCCCTGGGCTAACAGATCCATTTCTGCAGAGTTGTTCACAATCTCTGCATCAGCACACTGCGTGTTTACAGTGGCTTTCCTTGCCATTGATACAAACTGCAGGCTACACAAGCTGTTGAAATGCTTCAGCACTTCTCAGTGTCTGACTGCTTTGACTGAGCTGTGAGTTTCAGTAGGTGATGGTTGGATTTCTCCTCATGCAGACAGAACGCCAGGTTTCCCGTTGGTTTGTGCAGTGCCTCCGTGAACAGTCCATGCTCCTGGAAGTCATCTTCCTTTACTATGCATACTTTGAAATGGCACCTGATGAGCTGCTGGCATTTGCAAAAATGTTCAAAGAACAGGGATTTGGAACTAGGCAAACCAACAGGCATTTGGTAGATGAGAGCATGGATCACCTGGTGGATCGTATTGGGTAAGTATCATGTATATTCCTGAAGTGAGGACAGAGCAAAACAATTGCTTTTCTCAGGAAGAAAAAGCATTTAAAAGTCTTGCTGCTGACTCTCCACTGCTGTTTCAAGCTCAGCTTATTGTGATGAAGGAAAAGTAGCATTTCTGGCTACATTGGAGGTTTGTGACAAAAAGGAGGTGTGGTTGCAAAGCAGAGAGGTTTCTGTACACCAGCTTTTATCTAGTACCTAATCTTGCCTCTTGTAAGTGAGGACACTCCTTAGATGGCCTAGTGGTAAAACCGAATCTTCACAGTCCTGTGCTGTAGTCTGGCTGCTCCCTACCTGGGGGTGACTGCTATCTCTAACCTGTAGTGCTGCCTCACTTCCAGCTGCTATGGATCTTACAAACAGCAGATCCATGTCTTCATTTTGCTGCATGGGACAAAACTCATGCTGGAGGTGGAGGAGTTTGAAAATCCTGCCAGGCAGTAAAGAGTTACAAAGGTGGAAAAGCTGTCTTCAAATTTTGGATTACCTGCTGTTAATTCTGTGTAATTTCTTACTGCTTCAAAGAACAGAACAAAAGCAAACTAAAGGCTGTTTTTTGACCACTTAATAATTAATTTTTTCTTAACCCCTCCCATCATTCTTAAATAAAGTTTCTGACCTACTTGTTTTTATTTTTTTCCTGCCTGTAGCTACTTTAGTGCTCTTATTCTGGTGGAAGGCATGGAAATTGACTCCCTCCACGAGCGTGCTTTGGATGACAGGACAGGGGAGCACAAGTTAGCTAACAGTGAGCACATCCACCAGGTAAAGCATGGGCAGAGTAACCCCTGGTCAGGCCTAACAATACAGAGCTTCCTGTGGTTACCCAAAGAGTGCTGTTGAAATATGATGTCTGTAAGTTTCTTGTCCTTGGGTTGTTGGCCAAGTGTAGGAACATCCGTATAACATTCTGGGGCAAATAAGGATGAAATTAATTCCTCTTTCCCTTATATTTCCTTGGTTATGCTGTGCCTTTCTCTGCAGAAAGATGTGTGCAAAAAAGTGGGTGTTGTGAAGTTTCCAGGAGGGAGTGAAACAAAAGATTTGTAGTGTCAGTGCTTTCAGAATAGAGAACATCTGAGTTTAGACCCACTGTAAGTCTGTAAATCATGCAGAAAAACAGACTGAGGTTGGAAGTCTATAGTTTGGTCAGTTACATGTTTGAAATAATTAGCTGCAAGGAAAAGGTGAAAGTTAGCAAGCAGAAGCAATCAGCTATGATCTTCTTTCAGAAGATCTCAGTTATTTTTTTGTCTTGTCTCTGCACAGGAGATGGACAATCAGCTGCTGCAGTTGGGGGATGTCTCACATCATGCTTCTGTGCTTTTGGCCTGGGCTCTGCTCCGTCACACTGTAAACCCAGAGGAGTCAGCAAGCATTATCAGGAGGATGGGCAGCACTGCTATCCAGCTGAATGTTTTCCAGTATCTGACAAAGCTGCTGAGATCCCTGAGCAGTGGGGGAAAGAATGTGAGTTCCTTATAATCATGTGTACAAACTCGAGGGTTTTTAACTACTAATGACAAAGAGAGTGGTGATTTTGAACCAGTGTTCTTGCAAAGTAAAACTGGCTTTAAGCAGAGTATGAAGTAAAGCACCTTACTTTTTTTTAGTTCTAGCAGAAGGGTTGGACTAGATGATCTCCAAAGATCCCTTCCAACCCTTACCATTCTGTGTGATTTTGTGGGATTTCTAATGATAATGGCAATGGCAAGATTTCTCTTTTTGGTGAAATATTTTGTTATTGTGGAGCTGAATGAATGCCTGCTGCCTGTTTTGCTGTCCCACTGCTGACTGCAGCAAGGATGTGTAAATGTGGCTGCTACTCAGGTGTGCTCATAGTCTGTAAAGCAGACTGAGCACTGTTACAGTGTTCTTTAATTCATAATATTTCTCTTAATTTCTTTCTGCTGTGTTCTTTCTTCCCAGTGTACTGCCAGTACAGCTTGTATGTGTATTTATGGGCTTCTTTCCTTTGTCCTGACATCACTGGAGTTACACACATTGGGCAATCAGCAGGTGAGCATCCAAGGCTCATTGTGTCTGTCACCTAATTTAAATTACCAGTCATAACTGATGCTAATTACTTTTCTTAAATTGCAATCCTGTATTTGAGACCAAACCTTCATCTGACTTAGATCTAAAAGAGCAATTTGATGTTTTTCTGGTGCCTTTATACAGTGCAAACTTAGTAAATGCCTCTGCAGATAAGCCAAAACTGTGGTGGCACTTGGTCAGGATGATATTTCTGTGTGTAAAATAAAAGTTATTTTCTCTGTCCTATCTTCCTTTGAAGGATATAATTGATGCTGCATGTGAAGTTCTGGCAGCTTCCAGCATTCCTCAGCTCTTCTGGAAGACAGTAAGTGCACTGACAACTACTTTGACCTACCTTGCATATAACTAAAATCTGATATGAGATCCCCTTTTAGGAGAGGAGCAGACTGAGTGTGTTTGTGTATTTAGTTTCTAGGAAGGCCAGAGGAGTTAGTGTTCATTTTTTTCTGTCTTTGATTTACTTTTGCCCTTTCCTGCCTTTTAGGTACAGCCTTGGCTTTACTCTTGAAGGATACTGGAACATGTTTTAATATAGGTGATAGTTTAAACCAGGGCTGGGGTTGCAAGGATTGAACTAACTCCTGGCAAAAGCATCGTGCTTATTTTGTTGTTGTCACAGAATTAGGATGGTCTGTAATGCATTAAATCTTACTTCCTGCCTTGTACTTGCACACTGCCTCATGCTTTAGTCTGTGCAAGGACTGGAGTGATACTTTCATGCATGTTTAGTGTTAAATGTACAGCTTTGAAAGGAACTACTCTTGTGTTCTACTGACACCATTTAAGCATTTCCTCTTAGCAATAAGACATTTGTTTTCTGTTTGCACCACCAGGAACCTACTGCAGGTCTGGGTATTATCTTGGACAGTGTGTGTGGGATGTTCCCCCATCTTCTTACTCCTCTCCTTCAGCTGCTTCAAGCCCTTGTGTCTGATAAATCTACTGCCAAAAAGGTACAGTATCTCTCCTGGTGTTTGGGAGATGATTTATTTCAAGGCAGGGATAACATGCCATGTTATACTGCTTTCCATTAATCTGCTTACATTAATTGCAATCTCAGATAACAGGAATTAAGTTTTTTTTCAAAGAATAGAGGACAGGGATCCTTTTTAGTCCTCTGCTGTTGCAGGACACTGTTTTCTAGCTTTTAGAAAACTTTTCAATTCTAATGGCTGAAGATTAATATACTGCTTAAGTTTTCAAGTTGTAAGAAACTCATAAGAAGTTCCTAATTCATTAGATGAGACTCATCTGGACACATGGACTATTTAATGATGCTTCAGTAGGGCTGACACGTTGTTCACATCAAGTGAACTTGTCTGTTCCTGGAAATGACCCCACTGATGAACTTCTGAGGAGATCTGGCACTTTGGCTGTATTGTTTAAGCTCTCTCTGTATGCAGGTATACAGCTTCCTGGATAAAATGTCTTTCTATATTGAACTGTACAAGCATAAACCTCCTGATGTGATCTCTCACGAGGATGGCACCCTTTGGCGAAGGCAGGCTGCAAAGCTCCTCTATCCTCTAGGTGAGAAAACTGCAATGAACCTTTTCTTATTGAACTGCTTTGGGGAGTTGAGTTCTTCTATCTCAGGTGTAAATTCATGACTTTGTTTCACCTGGTTCTTGAATCTTTAGGACTTGGTCAAACAAATCTGCGCATACCTCAGGGGACAGTGGGCCAAGTGATGCCAGATGATCGGGCTTATTTGGTACGATGGGAATATTCCTACAGCAGCTGGACACTGTTCACCTGTGAGATTGAGATGCTGCTCCATGTTGTATCCACAGCAGGTGAGAGAGGCTGGGATTATCAAAGAGAATATTTCATAGTTCATGGTCATCGATTTGAGATCAATGCTAGGATTGAACAGCTCTGAATAATTTTGAAAAATCATGGAATCCTTTCCTAGAAACCTAATTTTAAAATTATAATACTATAAAATTCACTCCAAGAATCCAAGACCATGTAGTGAGATGAAATAAATTTTAGGCGTGGGAAAAGTTGAGATAGATAAAATGTTTTTTGTGTGTTAAAGGATCATGGGGATGTGTGGTCAGATTAACGCATGTTGTTTCAGACTTGATTACTGCTGAAGTATGATCTTGCATTCTAGTGTTAATTTTCTTTGCTCAGATGTCATTCAGCATTGCCAGAGGGTCAAGCCAATAATTGATCTGGTTCATAAAGTCATCAGCACTGATGTATCCATAGCTGATTGCCTTCTGCCAATCACCTCACGGATCTACATGCTCCTGCAGAGGTAAGTCCCTGACTAGTGTGAAGTCACCAATAGCAAAGGTATCCGAGAAGATAATAATGATCTGGAAGAATGGGTGGTTACTGATTTTTGCCTTGCAAGAAGTGCATCTGAGTGCTTGAACTCCCCAGGATTGGTGTTCAGTTCTTAAAACTGTTCTGGCTGCACACTGCTCAATGTTTTGCTGCAGCAGAATGGCTCCTGTTCCACTTCTCTCCTGAATGTTGTGCAACTTTATCCCTTTAAATACTTTTTTTTTTTTGGTAGCTATATTTACATGAAGGGGCAGTAAAGCATATAGTTAGATCAGTAATTTCCAGGTGTTAGGAAAGTTGTACTTAATTAACTCTCATCTCAGTGTTAACTGCCTGTGAGTGGATGTTCTGCTGCATAACTGCTGGTGGCTGTGACAGTCTGCTGTCCTGCCAGCCTCTTGAGCACCTTGATCTGACTCAAGTGTGAGAGGGTGCTGGCAAGTCTAGGCTGGAAGTGCAGACTCTGGTGTCTGCGTGTACCTGGTTAGGCTTTATACTTGTGAACTTCAGTGAAAGAGAAGCCTTTTGATCCCAACAACAGTATATAGGCTAGAGCATGGATGGCACTGCTTTTTATGCATCATATTTCTTTTCCCTAGGCTAACAACTGTAATCTCTCCCCCTGTGGATGTTATTGCTTCATGTGTCAATTGTTTGACAGTACTGGCTGCTCGGATGCCAGCCAAGGTGAGGAAATTAACTTCTGGGTTTGCTGGATGGAGAACTAGGAGTCAGGGATATGTGAATGAGAGGGAATGTCTGTGCTTTTCTCTTGCAGGTGTGGACTGACCTTCGCCACACAGGGTTCTTACCATTTGTTGCCAATCCAGTGTCCAATATGAATCACATGATTAGGTATTCATGATCCCCCATCCCTTGCTTTTTTTTTTTTTTTTCCCTAACCTGTTGATAATCTCTCATGCTAACTTTGCCACTGTGAAGTCTGTGCCTCTGAGATCTTTCACTCACATCAGAGTCCTGCTGTTCGTGTCATAAGCCCTCTTGCTTATTTCCCAGTGCAGAGGGGATGAATGCTGGGTGCTATGGAAACCTCTTGATGAGCATAGAACAGCCTCAAGGGGAATATGGTGTCACCATCTCCTTCCTGAACCTGATCACAACTCTTGTCCGGGTGAGTGCTTCTGGAAAGGTCTGCATGTGAAGTCAGCTGTAGGCTGAGAAAGTGAAAACCAGCTGTGACTGAGATCCCTGTGCAATGGGGTCTCTATGAGTGACCATTTTATGAAACTCCTTTCCCTTCTACTGTAGGTGCTTTCTCTGTAGTCAGATTATTTCAAAAAACTGTTTGGATTCATCTGATCCACAAAAGAGTAGAAGTTGTTTGTTAATCAATGTCCCCATGCTCAATGATTTTCTGTTCCTTTAAAAGACAAGGCATAACTTCTGCAAAAGGTTTCTTGTCCATATAAGTGGAAGGGAGACAATAACATTTCTGCTTCTTCTAGGGGCAGCTTGGTAGCACCCAGAGCCAAGGGCTTGTGCCTTGTATCGTGTTTGTCCTGAAGGAAATGTTACCAAATTACCACAAATGGCGTTACAACTCTCATGGAGTCAGAGAGAAAATTGGTAAGGATGTTGGTGGGGGGAGTGAAGAAGGAGGGGATAAAAAGGATCACCTGTCTTCTTGGACAAAATGTGTGAATTTTTACTCCTTTTTTATCATAACTTTTGTAGCAGCCATTTGGGATTTGCTTTGTTGCATGTCTATCACTATTGCTAGGGGTTGTGATTTGATTGAAAATCTTAGGAATTAGGCAACAGATCTTCCTGAACTGAGTAGTCCATTTCTTTCCTGCTCTAGGATGCCTTATTCTGCAGCTGATCCATGCTATACTGAATTTATGCCCTGAAATGGATCCTCGCAGCAGGTAGGGCAGGTGATGCATTTCAGATCTGCACTAGACAGGTTTACAGTGGCAGGAGGACTCTTGCTATGTGTTTGTTTCAATTTTTTAAATGTAAATGGCTAGGAATGAACTGGGATGGTTGTCTAGTTTTAAGTGCTAGGTGAGAAAATCCTGCAAGTACTCTTAGTGCTACTGTCCTGTGTCTGCATCTCACAGCAATGCCCCCAGCCTTCAGTCCTTGTGCATCTTCAGTCTGGCCAACACTGAAGCAGGACAAGCTGTCATTAACATCATGGGAATTGGTGTGGACACTATTGACATGGTAATGGCCTCCCAGCCCAGTAGGTGAGTGGTTTGTTTTGTTTCAGTAGTGTGAGTACAAAGAAGCAAATGATAATACTTGAAATGTAGCTTCAGGTGATGGCTCTTAACCTCCTTGTGTGGCTTTCTGAAGGTTTGAATCTTTAGCTTTAACTGTGGTTGAATTTCTCCTCGCTCTTTAGTGCATTTTTTCTGGCCAACTTTACTTGACACAGAGCCAGACAAACTTGCTAGCAGGTTATTCCTGATAAAGTCTGCTGTTTTATTTTCTTTCAAAATAAGTCTGAAAGGGAATCCAGACTTGTTGAAGGGGAAGTGAGACCTGTTTGAGAAGCCTTTTGACTTTACTGCTTTTCCAGAATGTTTATCTGATAAGGAAAATCTTAGGAAAATACCAGACTTAAAGCAAATAATCTGAGTTTTGGTTCATTATAATTTCTGTGAGGTAGGATATCTAAATGTTTCTCCCTCTGCCTTAGTACATTTTAAATCCCTGTATCCCAAAATGGGGGTGAAAAAAAGTGACTATAGACTGTCAGGCTCTTTTGTTTGATGCTGAAAACTCAGGGCTGGGTAGACAGTATTTTTGGTGGGTATGTGAGGGTTTGTATTTCAGCAGCTGTTACATGATGTCGTGACAATCTGAGTAAAAATGTCTTGTAACCCCCTGACTGACAGAGATTAGAACTCTCTCTTGGAATGCTGTGCAAATAACAAATGCTGGTTGTCAGCACAGTGACTGACTTTGGTTTCTTTTTGGAAACACAGTGATGAGTCCCAAGGCCAAGGTCAATTGCTGATCCAAACAGTTAAGCTGGCATTCTCTGTTACCAATAATGTCATCCGGTTGAAACCCCCCTCCAGCGTGGTGTCTCCATTGGAACAGGCACTTACTCAGCATGGTATGTATTTCTCCCTGGGGGAAGCTGTGCTTTCTTCTTAGTGTGTGTCTCATTACTAACAGGAGTTAAGATTTCAAGGTTCCAAGATGTGGTTTCTAGTCATGGGAGAAGACATATTCTCCCTTCTCTAAGGCGTTCTTCTCCTCTAAGACAGCTTCAAAAGCATGAAGCCAATGTGGCTTGTTTGCTGAAGATTGTAATGAGACAGGTGTAATTATAGAATATAGTAAATCAGCTGCTCCTGGCTGGGCCTGTGCCTTACTCCTCTGGAAGACTGGTCTAGTTCTCATTTACTGCTCTGGAAATCATAGTTGAGTAGCTTGTTATATCCTGTTGATGTTTATTCTCTTTAATTTTAATTGTGCTCTCTCTTCAGGTGCTCATGGAAACAATCTTATTGCTGTCTTGGCCAAATACATCTACCACAAGCATGACCCTGCCCTTCCACGCTTGGCCATCCAGCTGCTCAAGCGACTGGCAACAGTAAGATGAGACCCTTGTGACCCATCCCACCACTGAAACTCTTTCAAGATAACTTCTTCAGGCTTGTTTGTATCAGAGAGCTTAATGCAAGTCAGTTGAAGGCAGTGTGCACTGGAAGTGAGAGCACATTCCAAATCACATCAAGGGCTCCTGGTTTTTTAACATAATCCCCTGCTGTTTCAGGAGTCCCATCAAGAGGCTTCACACGAGTGAGGTGTTTCCTGCAAATTATTTACAATTCCATTTGTTTTCTTTCCACTTTTTAAATCACTTGCTCAAGTCACGCTCTTAAATACAATTCCTACGCCTTCTTAGCTGGAACTTTGGCATCTTACTGAGAAGAAGTCGGATCCTATTTTAAGTTTTAAAGAGATTTCAGCTTTGCCTTTTAGACTTTTTTTGTACTCTTCTGGGAACGTATTGGCAGTGTTATTAGAGCATATAAATCTAGCTCTGGGTTTATTTATTTCAAGAAACATTTCTCTCTGTCTTTTCCAGTTTTGTCATAACCCTTGAGAAACAGGTGAGGGACAAAGCAGAATTGCCAGAGAGGAAAATGTGGATTATTTTGCAGGTTTCTTGTTGCTTAATGACAAAGGGCAGTGTCCTTTTGAGTTCCATCACATATGTTCGTAGGTTCAGTACCAAATATTTTGGAATTTCAATTTGAAATACCAAATTGCCTTTTTTAGAGAGAAGAAACATTCTGGTTGGTTGCTTCTGATGTTCCTTTCCTTTTGCAGGTTGCTCCCATGTCTGTTTATGCCTGCCTTGGTAGTGATGCTGCTGCCATACGTGATGCCTTCCTCACCCGCCTGCAGAGCAAGATCGAGGACATGCGGATCAAGGTCATGATACTGGAGTTCCTCACAGTTGCAGTGGAGACACAACCTGGGCTCATTGAGCTGTTCCTGAACTTGGAAGTGAAGGATGGGAGTGATGGGTCAAAGGTACAATAGCAGACATTTGCCCAAAGACTCACTAGTCTTTTTTTGTAGCATTCATAGTGGCCTCAGAGCACTAGTCTTTAAAATTTGGTAGTTCTTATGTGTAACCTGATCTGCTTAAGGTAAAGATAACTGCAGATTGTGCTGGCACTTTTGCTGCTATCTCAGTTTCACTTTTTCTCAGCTTCACTTCCAAAACCTTCCCCAATGTTCAAGGCAAATACTGAATTAACATAAGAACATCTGCTGGGTCAGCAAAGATCCCTGTGGCCACTCTCTTCACTCTGTTAGTGGCTAGTCAGTGAGATTGAGGTACTATGGACAACACCACTTTGCCAAAGTACCCATTCCTCTGCAGCACAGTTCAGGGTCTTCTTGGGTTGGAACCTTTAGAAGGCTTAGCTCATTTATTATTCCCCTACAATTGTTTTTTTCTCTCTTGTGTTATAACTGAATTCCTTCTAGTGAAATACAAAATATGTGGTGGCATCATGTACTTGAGATTTATTTCTCTGTTATTCACAGAATCACAGAATGTTTAGGTTGGAAGATACCTCAGATCATCCAGTCCAACCTTTGACTAACACCACAGTCAACTACTAAACCATGTCCTTAAGGACCAGGTCCAAATAGTTGGTCCTTAAGGCCTTTTAAAAGTCCTTTTAAATGCCTCCAGGTCTGAGGCATTTAATTAATTCAAATGGAATCAAGCACACTATGGTTTAATAGGTGGTTCTGTGGCCATGTAACCTTTCTGCTTTCCTTTTGCTTTAGGAATTCAGCTTAGGGGAGTGGAGTTGCCTCCAAGTAGTCTTGGAGCTGATAGATTCCAAGCAGCAGGAGCGGTACTGGTGCCCTCCCCTCCTGCATCGTGCTGCCATTGCCTTCCTGCATGCTCTCTGGCAGGACCGTAGAGACAGTGCCATGCTCGTTCTGAGGACAAAGTGAGTTCTTGTTTTAACACCATGCATTTTCCTTCCTTTTTCCCCAAAATGCTTTTTCTTTAGTTCATCAGTTTTCAGAGTCATTTGTATATTAGCCTGTGTGTGCCCTGGCAAGTGTGTGCTTAGGAAGATGAGAAGTCTGTATGTGGTTGTAGAAAAACAAATATATTTGATTGTGGTTCTTTCATACCCAAGCTTGTTTTCTATGAAGTTAGAAACAGTCAAAATGCTGCAAGGCATGCAGCAGGGGTAGGTAACTGGTGCTTCATCTCTACCTTTTAGGCCAAAGTTTTGGGAAAATTTAACGAATCCGCTCTTTGGGACTCTTCCTCCACCTTCAGAATCATCAGAGGTGAGTGACATCCAAACAAACTGATGGTAGTTAAATACTTCCCATACAAGGTTTCCAAGTGATGTATGTGGCTCTTCCCTCTGCCTGTAGTTTTCTAAAAGAAATCATGACCAAGTGGTTTAAACACAGATAGATGAGGTGAATGCTTTCTGGCTTTGTAGAGACTGTAGGGCCATGGAATGTTTTTTGAAGTTCTCTGCTTTTTGTTCATATATGAAACAAGAATTGATGTTACCCAGTGGTAACACTTGCTCTTTGGAAGTTATGCTGTCTGTAGTGTACCATACTATAACTTGTGTGCTGTTCAGCAAAAGAAACTTGGATTATTTTTGCATAACTTGGGCTGACTGGTATTACAGAGGAATTGATTCGGTTCTTGCTATTTTTCCTTTCTGTGGGAGTTTTTCCCTTCATTGTAAAACCCTGTGCTCTCACTCAGGCTGCTTTGAACACATCGTTCTTTCCACGTTACCACCAGTCTACAGTCAAATGACATGACTGTTGTTATCTTGGGAGAAACTAAACTGGAGTATCAGTCACCACAAGTGGATGGGTGGGGATGAGTCAGAATTCCACTTCTCCTACACAGCTAGGTGCTCAGATTTTTTTTATTTTATTTTGTTTTTGGTCTTTATAGCTCAGTGTCTTGGATACCTGTGCCTTAATCATGAAAATCATCTGTTTGGAGATCTACTATGTTGTCAAGTGAGTCTTTGCTAGTCTCTCCTTCTTCCTTGTATTTTTTACTTGCCTAAACTATGTGTGTTAAATCTTGATAGACCATGCAGGCTTTGAGGGAAAAACTGCATGTGTGTGTGCACTTTTCAAATCTGGTGAAAATGTGGGAGGAACAATGATCTATAAACAAATCCCAGATGTGCATTTGAGATTCTTGTGATCTCCAATTGCAGCAAGAGGTGTTAAAGTCTTTCTGCTGCCTGTAGGTGAGAGCATTAGTTTTAGTGTTTTCCTTGTATCCTGGAATGAGAATATACAGTATTTATTAAAACTACTTGTAAACTAAGCTAAGTACACCCACTGCAGTGATTGCTGAATAACATTTTGGTAATATTCTCTCACTCATTTTGTTTTCCTGAAAATAACTGCCCTTTAATATTTTGAAAAGTCAGGATTAACTAAAACCTCTGGGGAAAAAAAATAAATAAAAATTCTCAGGCTTTCTTCAGGGATCATGTGTTTCCTTCACATTTGATGCAAAAAGTGGGATTCCCTGCACAGGTTTAATCTGTGGAATAACCTTCACTTGCAAGCTGTGCCCTTGGCTTTCCTACCTGAATCTCAGAAGAAGTGTAACTTCTGACCAAAGAATAAATGAAGGTAACTTCTCCTCTTGATTTGGTCAGGGGCTCACTGGATCAGTCCCTCAAAGACACACTGAAGAATTTCTCCACCAAAAAGCGCTTTGCCTATTGGTCAGATTATGTGAAGTCATTGGCAAATCATGTGGCAGAGACAGAAGGGAGCAGCTGTGCCTCTGTGACAGAATACCAAATGCTCATCTCAGCCTGGAGGATGCTGCTGATAATCTCTACTAGCCATGTAAGAGCTACATCTTCTCTTTCCTGATAATCTCAAATAAACATTTTAAATAAACCAACATCATCTCTTTTGGGGTCTAAAAAGCCAGAGTGAAGAATTCACTGTTTTTTTCTTTCAGTTTTCTTGTATATATGCTTACACACAAGTTGGGCACCAGCATGGTACAAGAGGTTAGAGTAGGTGGTGTTTTGCTGTTTGATCAAAATGAGCATATTGTCTGTCTGAGCAGAGGAGTAGTAAGTAATTTTTATAGTAATTTTTATAGCAATTTTAAGCAATTCTGTAAGCCTGAAGAGAGTTTGCTGAGTCAAGTAAGACAGGGATGCACTATTAGAGAAATTAGTAATTGTTGACTTTTTGTCAGCTGTTGGTATATTTCAGTGATTTCTGTAAAATTGCATTATTCAGCAGGTAATTGTGAATTTGGTGAATTCTTAGAGTAATAAATTAAAACAGTAGACTGATGTTAGGCTGCTAAGAAGATGCATCTTTTGCTGTGCTTGATTGATCTCTGTCTTTGTGGCTCTTAGGCAGATATAATGCATCTGACTGATCCTGCAGTTCATCAGCAATTGTTTCTGGATGTGCTAAATGGGACCAAGGCTTTGGTAGGTGCTGCTTCCTGTCCCTTCTTCAATATCCCAGTTGCTCATCTTTGTTCTCTGAGGAGTTGTTTTAGATCCTGTGAAACTGGGCTGAAACAAAGTCTCTCTCCCTGAACTGATGAGCTTGTTATAAGTCTTTATTTTTTTTATTAGTTGTTCTTGTCATCACTGGGTGACCCTGCAGGGGGTCTGATTCTGGTTCCTTCAGTGCTCCTCTGGCGACTGAAGGGCAAACCTGGACATTTGGTGCTGGTGCTTGGGCTGAGGATGTAAGTGTTCTTATGTGTGACTGCTGCAGCTCTAACTCTTGCAATATTTCTTAGCTCCTCGTTCCCATGTCAGTATCCTGTCTGCAGCTGGGGTCTATGCTATGCACCCTTCTTCTGATCCTGCTCAAACAGTGGAAGAGGTGGGTATTTTGTTTGGATAATTATTAGTAACTACAAAATATAAAAACTTGGGAGATTATTTTTGAGTGTTTTGCTGTAGTGAGATTCAGTGATCTGGGGAGGTCACTGTAGCCTCATAATAGAATTGCCATTTTGGGATGGCAAATGCCTGCAGGTTGTTGATGAAATCTCTTGTAGTGATGCATTTATGGTTTGGCTTCCTGCTTGGTGGTGAAAAGTATATCCAAAAAGTTTTTGTGATAGTCCTGCATTCTCACTGTACTGTGGAATGTCTTCAGTGTGATCCAGGTTTTGACTTTACTTGGAAGAACTGTTTTTATTTTTGTGAAACAGTCAGCTGAGTCAAGCCAATATATTTATTGAGGGATCCTGTGTAATCTGAAGAGCTCTCCCTTTTTGTTGTCAGCGAGTTGGGTTCAGTGGATAAAATCATAAACTCCTTGACGCAGATCCTGGAGGGAGTGCTACAGGCAGATCAGCAGATGATGGAGAAAACCAAAGCCAAAGTGTTCTCAGCTCTCATCACTGTGCTGCAAATGAAGGAGATGAAAGGTGAGGTGGTGAATATACAGGTGCCAAGAGCAGGGCTGTCATGGCACACCCTGACACTTCAGTGTTTCCAAGATGAAAATGCAGCTGGTGTTGGTAGTGCAGGGTGCTGAATATTGTCACCATTCTGTGGGACTTCTCTGCTTTTTTTCTTACTTGCTGTAGCTAGTTTTTGAGAGAGATGAGGTTTATCACTAACCATATGTGTATTTCTTCCCTTCCCTTTTCTTACCCCAGCAATAACCTCTGTGTTTGATCAGTTGGATAGAGACAAATTAAGGTTCCCATGGCTTCTTGAAAACAGCTCAGCAGGTGTGGGAGGGACACTACTAGTGACATCTCACAGAGTGACTGTAGAGCTTAGATTCTGGCTTGTATTTCTAGACCAAAACACAAGAAAATCTTCTGAGAGTACATTTTTGTTACAAACCAGAGAAAGAAGTTTGGTCATTACTCCTGTCACTTGTTGGGCATCTTGCACTGCAGTAGCACTTGGAGACCCTCAGTAGAATCTGGGCAGTATTCCTCTGTACCAAACATACAAAGATAACTGTGGTGTTGGGAAATGCATCATCTTACCTCTGCATGTAGTCCTTGTCCCACTGCTTGGCCCCTGAAAGCCCCCAGGTTTTTGGAAAATAAATAGAAAGAAGAGGACTATGTTTTTTTAAATGTTTTTCTTTGCTGTTGATTTTGAGTTTCCCGTCATTCTGGTGAAAGGTGGTGCAGTTTATTATAATGGTTGATAAGAATGTAGTATTTATACAGACTCATTTACACAGAACATAGACTGCACTGAGTCTGCCTGAGCCTGCTCCAGTCTGGAGACATGGGTAGGAAGTGCTGTAGTGAGCAGTTATGGAATAATCTGTCCATAGTAGGCACACGTAGTAGATGTGTGCCATGAAATGCCATGGGCTAATGAGACTTCTTGGTAAAACTACGTGTTTTTGTTATACAGATGATCATCTCATCCCTTATTATATATCCTCTTAAAATTAATCCTCCAATTTAGTCACAGTTCCTCATGTTCTGTTTTGTAGGTTTTGAAAACAAGGTAAATACTAACTCCAAGAAATGTGTCCCAGTGATGCTGTCAGTTAAACTGGAAACCCAAGCATAAGGACTGTGTGTTAACTGTTGTCTGTTGTGTGTGTCCCAGTGAGTGAGATCCCACAGTACTCCCAGCTGGTGTTGAGTGTGTGTGAAACACTCCAAGATGAGGTCATTGCACTCTTTGATCAGACTCGACACAGCCTGACCTTGGGGGATGCTACAGATGACAAGGACAGCATGGAAACAGATGATGCCTCCAGAGTTAAACACAAGGACCAGCGAGATGGGGTAAAGGTTCATCTCCTTTGCAGCCATGTTTCTTCTCTAAAAAACTCTCTGTGTGCTTGGAACAACTTTCCCCCACAACCTCCTGCCTTGAAAGGTAGTTTTGGCAGTTTCTATTTCAGGATTATTCCTTGTCTTTTTGGCACACAACAGTCTGGGAACTTGACTGTTGCTGCCTCTCAGATCTGTCCTAAAAAAGGTTATCACAATTGCTAATACAGACAAGAAGTGTGCAGAGTGTAGTGTGAGGGATACCAGGTGCTTTTATTTGTGATTCTGAGAATGACTGAACTTCAGGCTGTCTTAGTAAATGCTTTCAAGATTTTCTTGGTACCCATGTCAAGCCTGTACCTCTTTTTTCCTTTCCTTACCACTGCAGGTGTGTGTTTTGGGTCTGCATCTGGCTAAAGAGCTCTGTGAAGTTGATGATGATGGAGACTACTGGCTTCAGATTACTAGGAAAGTCCCAGTGCTTCCTACCATCTTTGCTGCATTGGAAATCAGTCTGAGAGTTAAACAAAACCTTCACTTCACAGAGGCCTCATTACATTTACTGCTGACGTTAGCAAGGACTCAACAGGTGAGAGATGCGGGGAAATGAGAGCATATAGCCATACATTTTTAATAGGAACTGTATAGCTCATTATTCTGTCTGCAGTGCAGCTGAATAGTCATCTGTAGATAAAAGGGATTTTTTAGAGGCTGGCAAGCAGAAGGTCCTGTATGTATCCTGCCTGGCTTGCCTTGTGCTTCTCATTAATGGGATGTCTTGGATGGTAGACCTGAGCAAGCCAGAACAGTCCTGTAATTTAGAGCAGGCACTTTCACTAAATATGTTCTGCAATGCAAATTATCCCTCCCCCCAATAAAACAGTATGAAGTGTTGGAACTGTCTCTCTTATTAGTTGCAATAAAGTGTTAATTATCTATGAGAAATTCATCTTTGTGTGAGGCTTTAGGTGAAAGCAAGGTCTTTCCAAAGCCGGCCTTTTTCAAGTATTATGTATATATCAAACCAGGTGATACCAAAATGGAATTCATAGTTCAGTTATGCAGGTTAGATTTTACCAGACAGTGTCTGCTCATACTGAATTTTTGACATTATAGAAGAACTGTGTGTAAATGAAAGTTCTCTAGAAGGACAGTGACAGTGCAAAGGACAGAAATACCTAATGCCAAGTGAGTCTCTTCAGTCTCAGAGAGCACGTGCAGATTTTAACAGCAGTTTGTTCTGTGACTTGCAGGGAGCAGCAGCAGTGGCTGGTGCTGGTGTCACACAGAGTGTCTGCCTGCCCCTCTTGAGTGTGTACCAGCTCAGCACCAATGGTTCCATTCAGGTGGGTGCCACCTCCTTTTGGGTGGGAGTGCAGCAGGAGTTTCTGGTTGGAGCAGAGCGTTCCTGCTCTGGGAAGGACAGCAGCCACCCCTAGAGCCTGGAGGCTTCCAAAATGGTGCAGAGGGGTTGTGGCATGTGCCACGCTGGGCAGCAGTGTAAATAATTAATTGTGGGTTTTATCTGATCTGTTCAGACCTCTGCTTCATCTCGGAAGTCTCTGGATGCCCCCTCTTGGCCAGGGGTCTATCGGCTCTCCATGTCGCTGATGGAACGGCTGCTGAAAACCCTGCGGTACAACTTCCTGACAGAGGCACTGGACTTTGTTGGTGTCCATCAAGAGAGAATTCTTCAGGTATGTCACATTTTTCCTCTGTGATGGTTCGCTTGGTTTCTTTGTTGGATGTTGAAAGAGGTCAGAAAGTATAAAAGCATTATAGAGGTATATAAGAGGCTCCTGATCCAGGAAAATACACAGTAAAAATAATTCAATACAATTACAATAATTGAGTGTGATACTGAAATACCTGTACTGGCTGGACAGTGTCAGTGCAGACAGGAGTTCTGTTCATGGGTGCTGAATTACCTGTTAGTAAGCACACTCCTAGGCAAAGAGCTCTCTTCTCCTGTGACAGCGTATGCATGGAGTGCGTTGACCTCTGACTGAGAATATAAAGTGCTCTGAGTTTGTCCCATGTGCTGTGTGACTACTGTTGTGAATGCATTTTCTGTCCCTAAGGGCAAATCCTCTGTGTCTTCAGTTTTTTCTTCTGGAGAAGAGAATGGTATGTTCATGATCTAAGAGTAACCACCCTCATTTACTTCTCTCTTTTGCAGTGCCTGAATGCAGTACGGACAGTACAGAGCTTGGCCTGTTTGGAAGAGGCTGATCACACTGTTGGCTTCATTCTTCAGCTCTCAAATTTCACAAAGGAGTGGCATTTCCATCTGCCACAGCTTATGAGGGACATGCAGGTAGGAATTGGGACACTGCTGTGGGTAATCCATTGCCTTGGAGTGCAGGATGTATGTTAAGAGAGAACAGCACTGTCACCTTTTTGTGGCTGTTCTGGTAGGAACTATTGCTGAGGTAATTTAAATGTCTGTTCTGCCAGTACTATGTCTGAATTGAGTGAGGAAAATTAATTGTTGGGGATAGCCAGATGGTAGCTTGGAAAAACAACTTGAGGCTTTCATTTCTCACTGCCAGATGACTCCAAGAAAACAGTGGGAAATGAAGCAGCTGCATTGATCCTTTGTGATCACAGTGTTTTGTTTAACTAGATTTTCTAGCTTCTACCAGTGACAGGGAATAGATGGATTTTGAGCTTTCAGAGATTTCTCCCTCCCCTTATTTATTTCAGGTGAATCTGTGTTACCTATGCCAGGCCTGTACCTCCCTCCTGCACAGCCGCAAAATGCTCCAGCACTACCTGCAGGTGAGGATGGGGACTGTGAGCCCAGCTGGAAGTTAGAAGTGTTGCATGCCTGTGCTTCCTTTTAAAAAGCCAACTGTTATTCAGTATCTATGCTCTGGGATATTGAATTAATTGTCTGCAATCTTGGTGATGATTATTGGCAATCATTATCAGTTAGGGTGTGTATCTCTCCACAGAAAAAAAAATGTGCAAAGAGTGGATAAAGTCTCTGGACTGTGTAAAGCCAATCTTGGAGAAACAGCAGCCTGTGTTTGAATGGTACTTTTGTCATTGTACAGCTGCCTATGCTGCAGCAAGCAAACTGCATTGCTGTAGTGCTCTGTAGTGCCATTAATTAAGCCACTGTTGACCTGGTGTCCTTGATCTGATGTGATTTGTTTAAGAGGGCAAGCTCTTTGTCTTGGGGAATCCTTAAATTTATCAGGTGGAGATGATGCATTGCTACTGATGTGTTCTTTCAGCATGGCTAAGGCTTGCTGTGTTGATTAGAGATTCTTTTTCCAGAATGTGGGATCTAAATAGCCTCTGCAGCTGCCTCCCTGCAATGCAGTGCCTCCCCTCATGCACACTGAGCACAGATTCTTGTGCTTCTAGCAGGTGACAGACTTTGGGTGTCTCATTTCCTCATTCCTTTTGTTCATAGTTTCTTTTTTTTTTTCCTGAAAGTAGCGCAAAATTATCAAATCTGCATTCAAGACTTTCTTTTTCTTGTTTCTCCACAGACAAAAAATGGTGATTCCCTTCCATCAAGTGTGACTCCACGAGTGCAGCGTAATCCCCAAACCTCCTCCAAACATCCCAGCCCTGAGTCAGAGGCAGCAGAGCAGAAAGCATTGCTCACAGTGCAGTACAGCCTCTTGAAAATCCTCAGCAAGTCTCTTGCTGCCCTGCGCCACTTCACCCCTGATGTCTGCCAGATCCTCCTCGATCAGGTAGAGGCAGAGGAAGGATTCTGCTCCCTGACCTGGTGGTGGTTTTCAGTATTTCAAGGGATGTTCTGGGTCTGTGTGGTGAGGCAGTGGCCCTGGTGTTGGGCTGCAGGAGGGCAGGACACAGGGGAATCCTTTTAGGAACCAGGCACTGATCAGTGGAGGGCTTGGCTGATCTTGTATGTGATCTGTACAACTCTCTGAATGTGTAATCTTGGAGCAGACACAGACCAAGCTGGGATATTAATCTCATTCTTCTGAAAAGATGTCTTGTAATCCTCCTGTGTTTGGGTGACCAAGTGGCTGGTCTCAAGTTCAGAAAAGGGAGGTTTAATCCTTGGTGCTGGCAGTGTCCTGCTGCCAACTTTTGGTAAATAGGCCTGGGTTTTGGGAAACTATCCAGAAACAGTCATTCCTTTAGTTTGCCACTTGGTGGCAAGCTGCACGGCTTGGGAGTTGGAGAAGATTCATTCGACTGAGGAGAGCCCTATAGTCTGATTGTGCAGCTCTCTGCTGCTCCTCTGTCTTAGTTGGGAAATGATCTTAGTGCTTCTAGTTCTCCTCACAAAAAGCATGATACAGGGAGCAGGTGTTCCACTTACTAAGACAATAACACGCTCATGGCTTCAGGGCTCACTCGCTCTTTCTGTTTCCCTGCAGTCTCTGGACCTTGCTGAGTACAACATGCTTTTTGTTTTGAGTTTCACCACACCAGCCTTTGATTCAGATGTTGCACCTTCCTTTGGGACCCTGCTTGCCACAGTCAATGTGGCCCTTAACATGCTGGGAGAGGTATGAGCTGTTCCTGTGTCTGGGAGAGCAGAGCAGATGCAGTGATCTCAGGGCACTCATTCAACTGATACCTTGAAGAGGAGGAGTATTTGCATCTCTAATGCCTCTCTTTCTTTCCCTTTAAGCTGGATAAGAAGAAGGAACCTTTCCCTCAGGCTGCAGGGCTGAATATGCAAGAGGGAACTAAAACCCTCAAGTAAGTTTGTAGCTCTTTGATTTAGTCCTGGCCAAGGAGCAGAGCCAATTGCTCTTCAGATCAGAGCTGAGGTTTAGAGGCCTCTGTGTAGCTTCAGAGCTGCTCACTCTGAATCCATGGAGTTCAGGAGCCCATCAGAAGCTCTCTAAAGCAAGCAGGGATTTTGGGGGGAAGGGTGTTTGAAGCCATCCCATCTTAAGTAAACCACTGAAGATGCAGGTAAAGAGTTGTTTGGTGCTTATTTACCAAGATATTTAAATCAGTGTTCCCTGATGGCCAGGAGGGGTTTCTGCTCTTTGGGAGCCGCAGCTTGAGCAGGATGTGGGCAGCAGCAGCGTGTGTGAAGTCCTTCTAAAATTCTTTAACTTTGAAAGGAGAGTGCACTGACCTTTACCCAGGACTCCTGCTGATTTGCTTTTCTTTGCATAGGTCTCTGCTTATGTTTACAATGGAAAACTGTTTCTACCTGCTCATCTCCCAGGCTGTGCGCTACTTGCGGGACCCAAGCGTGCACCCCCGCGATAAGCAGCGGATGAAGCAGGAGCTCAGCTCTGAGCTGGTAAGCAGCTTGTGCCTGCACCCCTCCCTTCCTCCCTCCCTCCCTTTCTGCTGTATGTGAGGCTTGTGTGAGGAGCTCATCTGTTTTTGTCTGCCCTGTAGGGCCCATTCCTCAGTGTGAGCAGCATGGGCTACACGCACCCTGTTGCACCTTGTCTGGGGAGGGAGAGGGATAGGGAGAAGGAGGGGTGTTTGAAGGAAGCTGACTGCTCACCTGCTTCTCATTTCAGAGCACACTGCTCTCCAGCCTGTCTCGTTACTTCCGCCGTGGTGGTCCCTCTTCACCTGCCAGTGGGGTTCTGCCCTCTCCCCAAGGGAAGTCTGCCTCCAAGCTGGGTCCTGAGGGGCAGGAGCCTTTGTTCCAGCTCGTGCAGGCTTTTGTCCGGCACGTGCAGAGATAAATTCTGTCCTGCCCCTGCCTCCCTTTTCAAGATTTGCACCAGAACAATCCACGTCCACCTCAAAAGGCATCACCTGTGGCAGAGCTGGTGACAAGGAGTGGGAATGGGAGGGAGGGCAGGTGTGGGCAGGGGTGTAAACTGAGCTGGAACATCAGCAGCCAGATCCCCTTGAACTCGTTGCAATCCAGCAGCAGAGTGAATGTAAAAAGGGAAGCCAAGAGTGGCTCTTCAGCCATCAGCCCCTGTGCACAACCCACGTGCTGTGTCCTGGCTGACTACAAGTGCTGAACAGTCAAAACCTTTATTTTTATAGCTTGTCCCTCAGCTGGGGAAGCTGTGGCTGGGTGGAGAGAGGAGACAAACTTTCCTCTGGGCATTAACTCTGCTCTTAACACAAGGTGCAATCTGCCTCTCCCTCCCAGTCAGAGTCCAGTTAAGGCACAACCAAGGGATCAGCCAGCAATTCAGAGACCATCTTTCTACTGCTATTTTTGTACTGAGTGGTTCAAGGCAAGATGGTGTATGTGTGCTCATGCCTTCCCTTCACCCTGCAGTCTGTGTGTTGTGTGTGTTTCTGAAGAGCAAGGCCTCACTCAACGTTTTTAAGTCAAAATTCCATCGCTCCAGTCTTGCAGTTTTTTGTAACTGTGCCCTATTTATACTGATATTAAAACCTTTATAGACAGCAGCTGGGTTCCTGGTTTTGTATTGGGTGCAGCAGCCTCCAGCTCCAATCATTCATCTTCTCTGTAGTGGTTCTGCTGCATCAGCTGGGCTGAAGCTCCAGCTGGCAGTGATGTGACTTGTGAGTGAGGATCATCACAGGGTGATTCTCTTGGCTTTCCCACACCCACTCCCTTTCTCTTACTCTCACAGGGAACTTGTAGGAGATGTTAAGCAAGCATCATAATAAAAGATTCCTCAGGAGTGATTCTTCTGCACAGGATGGTGCAGATGGTGTGGTTTGCTCTGTGCACAGGTCCAAGCTGCTGCACTGTTTAGCCTGGCGCCAGTAAAGGGAAGATTCCACAGGGAAGGTGGACGGTGCTGTTGCAGCTTTCTCAAGTAGATCAACAAACTTCCAAGGCTCAGTGTGTGATGGAGACAATAAGAGAAGGTCAGCCAGAACTCTAGATAGACTTTTCTGAGGTAAGAAATCAAATGTCAATGTAGCTGCATCCTACCAGTTCTTTCCTAAAGAGGCACTTGATTGCTTTACCAGTCAGAACCTTTTTCATCTTGATGGTTTTATGAGACTGCAGAGAGAACTTTGAGGTTGTTTTTTTGGGGCGTTTGTTTGTTTGTTTGTTTCCTGGTAAGCCTAAGTGATGGTGATACCCTAACACAGTTTGATCTAGTTTTACTTGACCTGAAAGCTATGGAGAGATTTGTACTAGCTGGGAGGGAGCAAAGTGGCCTTTAAAGAAGAGAGGAGATGGGTTTAATTACTTTCCTAACACTGAGGGGAGCTGCTGTGACAGTGAGGGAGGAGGTGTGGCAGTCCCAAGCCTGATCCTGTGCAGATGGGGTTACCTGTAATCCATTAGTGTAACACATGACAGCTCCTGCCCCAGGGAAGTATGAGTGTGGAGGTTACAAACTGGTGATGAGTAGCTATGGGGAGAGGAAATAAAGCTGGAATTCAGTACATCAGAGCAAGTTCAGTGGTGTTTAGAGGTGCTATTTGATAGCTTCTCAGTGTCTTTTGTTACAGCTTTGGAAGCTACAGCCAGGGTGCTGATCACTTTGAGTGTTCAACAGGAACAGGTAGAATGGGAATTCAGGGAGAAGTAACACACTCCTAGGTATTTACTCAAGCACTAGAGTGAGAGTTGATGGTGCTAGGCAGGAGTCCCTGGTGCCAGAGAACAAAGAATAGTGGATGCTGTTGGCCACAGCTTCAGAGCTGTAGCTGCACTTCAGACATCTGCACTTCAGCCCTGAATTGTACCTGAAGGGAGTGCTGCTGCTGGAGCAGATCTCCTCCTGGCTCAGTTCTGAGGGAAGAGACACCATTTTCTGCATCATTAAGCTGCTGCTGGTTTTGCTAAAGGGGCCCCTTCTCATTCTGTAATGCACCAGGGAGAGGAATAACAGAGAAATGGGGATGTCACTGGCCTGAGGGGAAGGCACACGTGCTGGAAGGAGGAAAGGAAGTAGATCTGGTAGTGATAATCATGGCAATTGTAAAACTGACTGAAACAGCAGCACAATGTGATTCTCCTGTTCCCTGCCATTTGAGTTTAGCAAAACTGAGTGCTGTTGCTACACTACAGAGCATTTCAACAGCTGCTTTTCCCTGGAGTTCTTTCTAAGCTCAGTGCTTGGGACAAAGCTTTAGGATTTGAAACTAGCAGCAGATCCAGTTTCCATAACAACAAAAAAAGTGTTAGATCTCAGAATAGCATTTCCAATCTCAGCTGCTAAAGCCATACTGCTGCTGTAGCTTTGTTTCAGGTTCAAGAGATGTTTTTTCTTAGAGTTCCTGAATCTGTAGTGCTGAGGTGTCATCTGGGGAAGGAACTGCACGACATTAACTACCTCAGGGCATGTTGGCAGCTTCAGCTTGGACAGGAAGGATGAGCAGCTTTGTCTGGCTTTTACACCCAGCTCCCAAGACTGGGATAGCAGCAGAAAGCAGCTCCCACCACAGCTGCCTCCCTGCCCCTGCTGCTGGAGAGGGAGAGCAGCCCTGAACCCACACAAGATGCTGAGGCAGGAGGTCAGGCAGTTTGTTTATTGGCAAATAAGTGCTGAAAACCATGAGCCCTACATACACAGGTGCTCAGTGCCCTGTTACATTAGAGTGGTCACAATACCAGTGGGGAAAGTGCAAAAGATAACAAACAAGCAAAGTTAGTTCTGACATACCAAGGGGAAGGTTGTGAACAGAGAGCTTGGTGCAGGTGAATTTCCCTTCCCTCCAGCTTGAGTGGAAAACCAGTGACCCAGCAGTGGAAGTCCTTTAGCTGAGCTCTAGGTGAAAAGCTCCTTAGGGAATTGAAAGATGTACACACCCAAGCACTCCCTTTGAGCTAAACCACCACAAACATCAAGGGCAGCCTGGATTGTTGTGTGTGTATGGCCAAGAACAGCTCATTGTTAGAGACAGAGGCAAGTGGGACAAACCTTCCCTCTACTGCACCAAACCTGTTCACTGCTGGGAGGGAGGCATTACTTAAATCGATGATCTAAAGTGAAAATAAAGTCAGGCTAAAACATGCCTGGAACAGACACACTGAAAGAAAAGCCTGGACAATCAACACAGGGAGCAAAGCTTTGTAAAAAGGCTTGTAAACTGTGTGCAGTCCAAGAGCAGTTTCTCAGAGGAAATGCAAGCAAGATGCATGGTCCCTTGCACTGAGGTTTGGTTTTTGACATACAGACCCTTTGTTCTCAGGTTGGTCATCACCAATTTCCTTCCAGCTTCAGACAGTTGTACATGGAAGCCATCAGGCACCACACGTGGCTCTTGGAAAGCCTCCTGTGCCTGTTCTCCCACAGGAGGTTAACAGGCTCTTAAATTCAGCCTCCTCACCTTAAGAGCTACAACAGGTCAGAGGGTTTGTGTGGGACCCATCTCCACTGGAATGCTTGAGGGTTTGACTTGGGCAATTCTGCTGCTGAAGGAGGGAGGATGGGAGGGGGAGGCAGGCACTAACCCACACCAGACACAAGGGGAAGGTCACAAACTCCATCAGCAGCTGCAGAGGGAGACAGCTCTGGCCCTGGGAAAGCCACTGCCATACACACGGCGAGGGAAGGGAGGAGAAAGGAACCAAGGAATCTTGCACCATCCAGACTGACCTCAAAGCAGGCTGCACTGGTACTTAACACATTCAGTCTTGGGTGCCACCAACCCTTTCCCAAAACCTTACTGAAACAGTTTTTGCCACTTCTTTCCCACAATTCCCCTATTAGCAATGGAGTGTCAGCCCTGAAGAGAGCAATGGTCTCGGATGAAGAAATCCGCATTGGAAGTGCCAGGAGATGAGGGGTGCATTCTGCTTGTACATTCTTCTTCCTGGAGATGTTTAACTTAACAGTTCCAAGTAAGTGACAGGAACTTTCCCTTTCTGGTTGCCTCTTTCCCCTATGAGCCAGTCTGGATCCATACCTGGCAGGCTGTACACAGTGATCATCTGGGGAGAGAAGACAGCATTAGACAGGAGCTTACTCTGCAGACAGAGCTGAGGAGTTCAGTCAGATGGATACAGAAAGAACAGTAATGCCTGAGGTTCATGTAGGGGCCACCTGTGCCCTGTCCCTGGAGCTGTCTGCAGCTTTAATAGAAGAGCTACAGCAATCTGTCCAGTGTGTCCCTATTGCCTTTTCATTCTTCAAATTGACTTAAAGTATTTTTGCACACAGAGTGGATTGATATTGCCATGTCATCCCTTCTGGATAGTTCAGCCAACAAAAGAATGCTACTTGCTGCCTTTCCTTTTTCTCAGCATGCTTAGAGCAGGCCTCCAGGCAGTAGCTTATCTCTGTCTCAGCTAAGGTAGCTCTGAGGGTCACAGTGAAGAAACCAAGTCCTGGGGTGTTAGTTGGGTCCAGCTGAACTCCCAACAGGAACAGAAGTTATTGGGGTGATATTCCTGAACAGTAAATGTCCATGAGCACAAGCTCATTGCAGCTCAGCAGGTGCCAGCATCAAGGAAAAGATTCTATTAGCACTTCCATAAAAAGGGGATTTAAGGAACAGGAAATGTAACAGAGATCTTGATGAGCGTGCAAGGGGCTGCTGGGCAATAACAGCAAAATTCAACAGGAGGTAAAGCCACCAACCTCATCTGCAAGAAGTGCCAGCTCAGTGCTGTCAGCTGCTTCATAATCATAAAGGACTCTGGCCTTCCGTGTCCCACTGGCAGGAGGTTTGACTTCATTTGGGTTCAGTACACCCTCTGCCAGGGTGTTAGGCACCCCAACAACTGTGGGCACAACTGGAATTGTAGGCACAGGGGGGATTGTGGCAGCAGACACGGCTGGAGGAGAGGTAGCAGCTGCAGGAGAAGATGTGGAGTCTGGATTACCTATGAATGTGCCTGAAAATCTTACAGAGAAAAAAAGAAGAATTCTGGTAAGGAACCAAGAAAAAACTCATTCTTTCAGTAGTTACACTGCAGAAGTGGCCCTCAAGAGCTCCAACTAACAGCTGTAACACCTGAACTGCCCCGTGAGTGGGGAAACATCATACTTACATTTCTCCTTTGGAGCTGCCAGCATGGAAAAGAAGGGAACAGGAGTAGTGAGTGAGCATGCAGAGGCAACAGCCCCTCCTGGGTCAGACCCCCCCACTGATGTGACAGCCCTGTCCCTGCCCACAGGGTGTGCAGCAGCACAGAATGAGGAGTGCACTTGAGCTTGCTGCTTGGCAACAGGAATTGGCCTCCCATGTGATTTAATTAATTTAGAGGAAGAGTGTTTGAGCTCTCACAGCCATCATGGTTTGGGATGGATGTATAAAACCCCAATGAATCCAATGGCAAAGCCTGCTCCAAATGCAGCAGTGGTCACCACTGTGTAAGCTCAGCAGCTCTGTCAGACCTTGGAGGGGGATTTAAAACTTCTACCCCGTGGTATAAAGCAGGCTGGGGAAGGAGGCCTGAGCTTGGGGTACTCAGTTGAGGAACCTTTAGAGAAATTAAAGCTGTTCTCTTTCTTACCTGCCCAGCTGCTTCTGCAGGTCTAGCATGTACTGGTAACACTGGGCATAGTAGTTGGTCTGAGACTCCACAAACTCATGGAGACAACGAAGATGATTCACCTGGAGGGAGAAGGACATCAGTTTGGGTGCCAGGCACAGGAACCCTCTTCCTGCAGCTACTGCCTACCCCCAGGGGAAGCAGACTTGTGCACACCAGTATTTAAGTCACTTGATTGTCTTGAATACACTGATTTGTTAAGTCTAGGAATGTTGCCTAGGCCCAAGGGTGGTCTCAGAGAGGAGGCTGTTCCTGGCACTGTATCAATGCCCATGTGGCTATTCCACAGCTCTGTTGAAGAAAAAACCCAGGTTTTTCTGGCTTGGAAGCATTTAGAGGACTGCTGAACTGCAGGTGCCACAATGGCACTGCCTGCACATACTTCATTATGGTTTTTGTTGGAATATTCCAGGTTAGGAGAAGGTTGCTGTAGCCTCCAAGTTTCTGACCTCTCCTACCTCTGCTCCCAGTGCAGGGCTCCAGCATCCTCTTGTCACCCTTCAAGAAAGGAGCCAGAGCCTCTGTAGTCCCTGTCACCCCCCAGTTACCCAGGAAGACACTCACATGTGTGCTGCTGATCCCCTCCAGCAGCAGCCGTGTCACCTCTGCCTGGCGATCAAACTCTGTCTGTGTCAGCCTCAGCTCGTGTTCTGCCTGTGGAACAGCACAGGGTGTTCAAGACAGCACCAGGCAAGGACCCCCCCTTCTGCTTCTCCTAGCACCCACCCCCTCCACCAACCCCTTTTGGCACTGAGACCAAGTGTGCTGCTGGCTCAGCAGGATCCTCGTGCACCTGTGACACTGAACACCAGGCATGAGACACCCTGGGTGAGGATCCCAGAGGCCTCTGGCTGTTGTTTCCACTTGATTCCTGCTTGAGCCTCCACTGGATCACTGCAGGTTGTGGGATGGCAGCTCAGGGCTGCTGCAAGAAGCTAGGAAGCTCCTGCTCTCACAAGACTGAATATGAAGGTGGAGAGGCTCTGTAAATCAGGAGGTGTGTGGGAAACCAGTCCTATGCCTGCTCCTCTCAGTGCCCACTGAGGGACCAGAAATTGGGCAGCTTCTGCTGCTCACTGGTGCCTGTCACCTGCAAAGGCAACACTGGCACCTGGACCATCCCCATGGCCAGCATGGCTCTGAGTGCTGCAAAATCCAGCTCTGGGAACTCCATCTCTGAGCCTGCAGACAGAGGGACATGACATGTTCCTCATGCTCCCCAGGTTTCTCTACAGAAGTGCAGCTTTGGCTGTTCTCCTTTGTACCACTGCAGCACAAGGGCCTCAGACAGGGAGCATTTATGCTGTTACTCCTTTATATTGCTCCACAATGGAGATGAATATCCCAACCCAACCCAAGGCTCTCCTGTGAAGCTTGGGATTTGTTTTGAGCTACAAAGAGTTAAACCATGGTTTATAGAAGGCTGCTCTGCAGCAGACATTGGGCATTCCAAGATAAACTGATATTGGCGACCCCATTTACCAAACAGACAGAACATCTCTCCCCCACCAGCAAACACTGGGACAGTTTTGCAATACCAAGGTACCCAGGGGGGGTCCTTGCAAAGAGAAGAGCTCCAGAAGCACTGGAGCAGTCAGGTGCTCTGGAATCTGCTCTCCCCTCCTGCTGCCAGGGGCAAAGGGCTGAGAAGCAGCCACATTGCTCCTCTCCAGCATCCACTGCTCTTACACCAAGTGGAACACACCAGTTCCCTCCAGCTTCCTCTTGCTGGAAGGAGGAGCATGGGCTCTGATTCCTTTTCCCCTTCTCCAGGAGCTGCAGCATACAGAGGGCTCCCTGCCTTGCTGCAGCAGCTCCTGCACAGCTCTGCAGCAGTTTTGCTGCTTTGGAAAGGCCCCGATGCTTTTACTGTCATTTAATCAGATTTGTCTCTTTTAAGCTGCAACTGATCTATTTCCTTGCATCCTCTGTATAAAAGGGATTATTTAAAGGAGAGGGGGGGATGTAACAGGGGTTGTGCCTCACTGAGCACCCAGGGGTTCTTGCTCCTGGGAGCTGTGCAGATTCCTCAGCAGCTGCAGATCTGTGACAGGCAAACCCAGCTCCACTTGGCTTTGTCTGGGATTCAACCCACTGCCTCTCCCTGCTCATCCTCAGCAGCTTCAGGATGTGGATTCCCACCAAGCCAGGTCCCACGAGGTCCTTTCTAGTCCTCTGCTTCTCCAAGGCATGGAGAACTTTGAAGTTTACTGACGTACCTTGGTCTATCCAAGCAGTACAGACCAGAGACAGAGGAACAGAGCGTCACATGCTCATAGCTGCCTGCAGTCAGCTTATTTGTTTGAGGGACTGAAGGATTTAAAGTAGAGGATGAGCTGGGTCAAACTCAAGTCTGTTCTGATGAGGCATTCAGAGTAAGAGGTTGCTATCATGCACAGCATGCAGGAATGTTGCTGTTCTGCCACCTTGCAGCTCAGGCTCATCTCTGCTGCTGGTGTTAGAGGTATGAAAAGGAAAGAGGATCCCAGAAGGTGTCTCTGGAAGCTCCGTATCATGCTGAAACTCCACAGAGCTCACCCTGCTCTGTAGTCCACTAGCAGCCCTCCATCTGTCTTCATGGACAAGTCACACTCCTCTTGTGGAGCCCAGAAAATAACCAAAATCTGCTACTTTGCCTCCATGGATCCACTCAGAAGGGGAAGTGCAGCTCACCCAGACACAATGAACTCCAGGACAGGTTCCAAACCTCCCACCCTGCCCTCCTGACAGAGCTGTTCCCTCCAACAGCCAGGGCTGTTCATGGGGAAACCCTCTGTCCATGCTCCAGCTCTGCTCAGAATTCCTGCTTGGACCCAGCACCAGCAGGCAAGGGGCTCCTGGAGGCTGTGATGTGTGGCAGATGCAGAATTGGAGCAGGCAGGGGCTCTGCCCCAGGAGCAAAGCTGAATCACCTCACAGGGCATCACCTCTGCTCCTGGGACGTGGGACCAGGGCTCCCAGAGCTGATTTTCATCACAACCACCCGGTCTGCCTGGGCAATCTCACCCAAGGTGCAGCCAAGCTCTTCCCCAGCTCACTGGTGTCACACTTGGACCAGGGCTGACAACAGCAACATCCCAAGGATCCTGCCCTGCACAGGAGCAGGAAAGGAGCCTGCAGCCCCCTCCCCTACCCCCTGAACAGCCCCCAGAAGGTTTGAGCACCATCTCAGCTGGGTACTTACTTTTTCCACCTCGTCACTCCACAGCTGCAGGGGCCACAGAGCAACAGGAAAAGGAGATCAGTGTTGGAGACGTCGAGAGGCACTCAGCAATAACACCAACTGCAAGGATGTTCCTTGGACACAGCAGGCCAGCTCCAGGGACAAGCTAGCCCTTCACCCAGCAGCAGCTGCCAGATCCCTGCCCCTTCCCTTGATTCTTGCACCCTTGAGCTCAGTTTCACAATTGGAGAGCAAATCCCTGCCACCAGAGTCAGCAGCCAGGGCTGCCACAGCCACCGTGTTCATGGGGCTCCAGGAAGAAAAGGCTCAATCAGCAACATCCCCTGAACATCCAGAGTTACTCTACTGAAGCCTGCAGAGGTTGGTGTTGCAGGACAGCCCTTCTTTTAGGATTGTGGAGAGGCAGATGAGCTGCTTGAGCCCACAAATAGGACCTGGGAGCTGCCATGAGCTCAAGCCAGAAGCATTCCTCATCCACCAGTGTAGAGAGCTCAGGTTAATGGGATCCTAATCCAGCCAGGCCATGCTGCCAACAGCAAGGAGTAAGTAAAGGCTGGATCTGCAAAACATTTCACTGCTCCTCCCTGCCCTCCTCCACAGGGGAACTCTCAGGGCAGCACAACACTGCTAGCTGCTTGCTGGGATCTGGCTTTAGGACATGAAACAAGTGACAAGAATCACACACAGTGATGGGAAAGGGAGAGAAGAGGTAAAAAAACCACATTGATCCTTCTCAGAGGTCCTTGGCTTGGCCATTCCTCAGCAAAACTACTCCCTCAGCCCCAGCCATATGAAGAGAAATCACTGTGGGAGCACACCAGCCTGCCAGCAACACCCCCCATCAGTGGGGCCAGGGGAGAGGGCATCTGAGGACTTCAGCTTCACCCTGAGATGTCCCCTTTGCAGCTCAGGGAGGTTCCCCCCAGCCCTGCACTGCAGGCAGCCCCGTGCTGGGGGCTGTGGGATGGAGAACATGACCCATGCTCTCCCAGCTGAACCTCGCCAGGAATCCCTCAGGTGGGGCTGTGTGTGCCATCTCAGGGTGCAGAGATAACTCCACAAGGAGCAGCTGCAGGAGCTGCCTGCCCTGGGGAAGGACTGAAGGAAGAAGGGGTCACACCAGGCTCCTGGGCTTGCAGCTCAGCTCCTGTTCCATGGTAAGTGGCCTGAGTGGCATTTCTTCTTCTCTGAGCTGGTATTGTAGGTGGTGTCCTTGGTGCTCTCAGGCTGGGTGCTTTCTCTGACCTTTTGCTGGATGTTTTGTTACTGCAGACCAGGAACTGGTTCACATAAAGCCTGGGCAATTTCAGACATTTCTTAGACTTTGTCAGTCTAAGAGCTCCCACCCTGGAAGGCAGGTGAGGGGAAGATCCTTGCAGGCAGCTGAGGAGCAGATCCCAGCCTGATCTCCTGCTCTGGCACGAGGCCTCCACCAGCAACTTCTCATGTTTCTGGGGGAAAGTTTATTCCAGGGGCAATGAGGCTTTTCCACTCTGGCCATAGGTCTGCCTACTTAGTACTTAAGTCATTTCAGGCCCATTTAATAATTTCAGTACTGAATTTGTAGCTGGATTTATTTTCTCTTCTGTTTGCCTTGCTGTGCAATCTCTATTCCCATCCCTGTGGTGATCTGGGGCAGTTCAGCTTTGCCCAGACCCATCCCTGGGCTAAGGCACTACGTGATTCTAGTTAGAAGTGTATTAGGGAGCAGAAAAGGCCATGATCTGCACTTGCCTTTCTCCACCCCAGCTCAAGCCAGAGGAACCCTCTTTAAGGTACTCAATATGTTTTTTTTCTTGGAATCATTCCTAGGAGAACAGCACATGACAAGTGGCAGGGTCTGAAGGAAAAGGGATATTTAGGCTTACACAGCCCACATTACACCTTACACAAAAACAAAGGTCAGTGTGGGAGAGAGGAGAAATGGCTCCTCAGCCTCCAACTCATACAAAACCAAGGGAGGTGCTTGTCTCCAGGTGGATCTAATTCCATCTGAGCCCTCCTGTTACAGAAGGGGAAAAAAATGAAAGCACCATGTTATTCACCTCTCAAAAAAGAACCCAATATAAATTTAGAATCCAAATCAGAGCCCTGCTGTGAGGCCACGTGGTCCAGGAGAGAGCTGACCTCTCTGCTCACCTGTAAGACGAAAGCTTTTACCTGGGCAGAAGCAATTCCTCCCCCAAGAAGGGAGCAAAGCTCAGCAGCAAGGTGAGCAGCAGCCACTGCTCTGCACTGCCAGTACTCACTAAGACTAAAGTAGCACAAGGACTCTGGCCTGGAAGAGAAGCAGAGCAAGAGTATGAAGAGCTCCTACCTTGCTGACCCCTTGGGATGAATGCTGGGATTAGGGAGCTTGTTGCACAGCAGTCCTGCCTGCAAAGAGCTGGGGAGCAGCCTGGGCTCAGCCCCCATTTTGCTATTTAGAGATGTCAGTGGGTATTCATCTCATCCCTGCTACTGCAGCTGGGCTTCACGTGACACTTCCCACCACCAGTTCCAACTTCTGACACAGTTTTGGGAGCCACCAGGAGCACTGCTGGCTGGGCCAGCAGGTTTCTTCCTGGCACTCCTGTAGCAGGTTCTGCTGTGTGACCAAAACATGCTGCAGGGATCAAGGTCAGTGCCCCAGAGCCCTGCTCCCCCTCTCTGGTATCATCATCACTGCTGTCAGAGCTCTACAGGGGGACCACTGAAGTGCTTGGCATCTGTTCCCCAGGCCAGCCTGTAGCTGGGTGATGGTTGGACAGGTTCAGCTGAGCATCTGGGCACTCTGTGAGGTGCTAATGGATGTTATACACAAGCTTGCCTTCAGGTCTGCTTTAGAAAGCCCTGGGGAATGGTCAGGATATTCTGTTCTAATCAGAGCTATCGAGAGGCAGGGAAAGCCCATTTATCTCCTCTGATTCTCCTAGAGCTCAGCATGAATCTGTTATTGCAATACCTGCACTCTGCTTGGAACACAACATTCCAAGGGAGAAGCCAGAGCCACAGTTGCTGTGCTAGGAGAGGTAGAAATGAAGCAATTGCTGCAGCTTCTTCCTAAGGAGCCTCAGCACCAGGCCAGTTATCTATGGAATGAGTTTTCTGGCTTTTGTACAAAGCTACTTCTGATCCCAGCATTGGTCTCCAAGAAGGTCTGGATAGATTCCCCTGGGAACTAACACTGATGCTATCAGCTCAGACATTCTTCTTTCTCCAAATGGGATGGGTTACCCATTAACCAAATCCAACTTGCTTCCATGATGTTGGTTGTTTGCTGGAAGGCTGGGCTGTCCTTTTTCCTCCCTACAGATTCCCTCCCCAGCCCTTCCACTCCCCAGTTATTCTATTAGCAGGCATCAGTGTTGTTCTGAATGCTATTTAGGAAGCAAGGTGACCAGTTTTCAACATTTTAATGAGAAATGTGACATTGTGCAATGGGGAGCCATGAACACAGCACAAAAAGCCCTCTGCTTGACCACAACCACTTGACCAGTGCAACACAGTAGAGATGCAATGGGTGAATCACCCACCCCCAGCACATCTGACTGAGGAACAGCCATTGACAGACAGACCCCAAGATTAAAGGAAAAAAATTGACCTCATTTGCAGAATAAATCAGCCTGCACTGGCATGAGGGGTGGCTGAGAAATTCCTCTCCCTTTGCTTCTCTTGAATAGCTACAAGGCCTCTGAACACTGACACCACAGTACTGCAACCACCCAGAAAGGCCAACCTTTGAGGTTTTTTTTTCCTTTGAATTGTTCCACTAGCAATATAATACAGTTAGATGATTCCCACTGGAAACGTGGACAAGAACTGGCAGAGAAACTGGAGAGCAAACTGAGCAGCAAAAGTGCCAGACCCTGACCCCAAGGGGGGGTTTTGCATCCTTCCGACTGAATCAGAGGAGCCCTGGGCAGCCCATGTCACATTAAAATGTTGAAAACAGCAGAGCACTAGGTCTGAGTTTAAGTCAGGTGAAGAGAGGGGCAGAAGGAGGCTGGAGAGGCAACATCCAGGAGGAGGCAATCTTACCGCTGAGGCGCTGGCGGAGAGAACGTAATTACGAGGTCTGGTCTCCTGAAAGTCAGGCACAGCCTGCAGTGGGGAACAGAGCTTCAGGTACAAGTCATGCAGCAGAGCTGGGAGGTGTTGGTTGGGCCATGGATGGAAGAAGGGGACTAGTGGTTGGTTGGTTGGTTTGTTTTTCCTGTCAGCGATGGGAGTTTAGTTCAAATTTATAGGGGATGGCAGGAGGGAGGTCTCCCAGTGGTGTGTGGGAGCCAGGATTGTGCAGGAGGATGTGGCCTGGCTTGTGCTTGAACAGGAGAAACTTCTACTGTTAGAAACTCTGCCCATACTTGCAGCCATCCACTCACACAGCAGCTGCTTGGAGGGGAGAAGAGGCAGCACAATCTCAAAGGAATTTCTCATCCCCTTGCAGCCAGCAGGTTGCTCATCTCATGTTGGCTCAGTCCAGAGGGCAGGACCTTCCCTCCCCTTGTTGCCTGCCTACAGGTCCTAATGTGTCCCTGGACAGGGCCTTGTCCTTTGGGAACATTTACTAGCACCAGAGCATCCTTTTTTGGGGATGAAAGAAATGCATCTACTAATTTTCATGCTCACCAAGCCTCTGGGCATGTTTCCTCCTAACAGATCTATTTTCAGTCAGAGGCATGGCTTAGCCAAAGCAGATCTTGTCCAAAACCTTGCTGTTGCCAAAGGTAGTGGATGAGTTGTTTTCCAGAGGTCAGGAAACCTCCAGGCTACCTTTTCCATGGCTAAACTTCTGCCTTGGGGCAGGAAGAAACACTGGAGGTTTTTCTCAGGGGGATCCAGTCCACCTCCCCACAGTTGTGGGCTTGCTCACCATCACATAACATGGTCTCTTTATTTAGCTAAGATAAGCTGAGGCCTCCTCCTGGGATGGCCTTTGGCTGTATTGTTATCCAAAAACATCAACCAAGCAGCTGGCTTACACCAGGACCATTGCACTGGGGTGGTGGGTCAGGGCATCCTCCTGGTGAGATGTTACTGTGCAGTGGCTTGCTGTGCAAGGCTGGCAAACAATCCAGCTGTAACCCAGCTAGGCTCTTAATCCTCTCAGGCCCCACATTTCTTCTCCCAGGTTATAATCTCTTTGTAGCTCCCCCAGATCTGCTTATGCACCCTGAGCCGATTTGCTGGGCCCTGAGCAGTCTGCTGGAATGAGTGACCACAGTGTGTGGAAGAGCAGCCAGGCAGTCCCAAAGATCTTTTAAACCATCTAGGAGGTTTGGGAATGGCTGGAGGAAGGAATAAGGAGGAGTGATTCCTAATACAAGTCAAGCCTGAATAGAGAGAGAAATATTTTCAGTGAGATCTGAGGCCAGCACAGCAACAAGGCTTCACTGCTCCCTGTGGGGCCAGGAGTTTCACAGAAATAGCTTCTTGGCTATTTTTTACAGATCAAAAGCAAGTGAAGTAACCTCTCCTCCCATTCCTTGGTCTCCAGAGAGTCCCAAAACTAGTCATAGCACATGGGATGAAGGAGGCAAGCTGCTCCTGCACTCCTGGGCATGGACACGTCATATTTGCAAGCAGTGGTGAAAATGGACCCTCCTCCCTCCCCCTCCTGCTCTTCTAAAGGGGCAAAGGGGCAAACCCCTGGAGCTTGGGGGACAGAACAGCACCACAACCAGATCAACCTGCCTGTCATTGTCTCTGGGCTGCCTCCCTTCCAGGAGGGGGACTTCTCACCCCACCTGATCTCCTCCTGCCTGCAGCTGGAGGAGCCTGAGTGGGTGTTTCTGGGAGGCTGTGCAAGCAGTGTTGATGGAACCAAGCTCCAGAGAGGAGCGCCAGGCAGCCAAGATGATCCCATCTTTCTGGGACACCTTCCCCAGGCAGCCACAGCCCTGACCATGCTCCAGGGCCAGTCCTGATGGGACAAGGGCAATATGAATTTTCATTTTAAATGGGAAAGAGACAATGAGAGGTATTAAAGGAAAAAAAAAAAAAATCACAGCACTGTTAGCACAGTCAATACTCACATCTCCCTCACACTGAGCAAATTACAAAGAAACAAAACAAGAAGGTTAGTAAACAAAACAGCATCAACAGGAAGGACAAAGCACAGAGTCTGAGGGAAATGCACAAGCCCAGAGCAGCTCACAGGTCTGGGCAGCAGCACATCTGGAGGGTCAGACAGGAGACAGAAGCTGTGGGAACAGGAGATTGCAGTACAGAGAGGGGAAGAGCAGCAAGAGAGGGGTGAGCTGGGAGAGGTGTGATACTTCAGGCCAGCTTGGGGGGAAGAGGTGTGGCACAGGACTCCAGGCACCTGAGAGGGAAGGTTGTGGTCTAATGGAGAGTTAACACCCCCAGAGCAGAGGCAGCACTTCTCCACCCCATGCTGGAACCTTCCACCTGTGCTTTGTCCTCCTGAGGCCAGGGACCTCACCTTTAAGCTAAGCTGGGTAAGAGATGGGTGCCTACAACAGCTGAGGTTGCTCTTCTCTTGTGTTATCTCTGTTTTCAAGAAGCAAACAGACTGAAATGTGGCTTGGGGTGACCACCCTGGAAATCCTCAGCTGGCTTTGCACCCTGCCTGGGGTGCTCCAGCCCTGCAGTTTCTGCAGGAAACCAAGCTTTGCTTTTCCAGCTACAGGGAAGTTTTTTATCCAAGAGTCTGTGGGCAGCTGAGAGGCTTTGAGATCACTTCACGTAGGAAGCAAGGTAAAGAGGAAGAGGTTGGAAAGGGAGAGGAATCACAGGAGTTGTCTGAATTCCTGCTCTGATTTGAGCTCAAGATAAGGCAATGGCCACCACTTCCACTGAGACTGGGGGAGCCATCCCCTCCAGAAGGGGAACTGGGGATCCCTGAAATTACCTTCAGTGGATCTATCTGACCTGACTGATGAAGCTGCTCTCTTCCAACAGGGCAGCTACTGCTTTTGTCCACCCAAAGCTTTGTTCAGGGCTTTTCCACATAGGCCTGAGCACTCTGTTAGCCCTGCTGATGGAGGTGGTTGAGCTTAGCACAGCTTCCCCATGTGGTGTGTATGCAGTTAGAGCTGGAGAAAAGGGAAACCACCAGGGGAGCTGCAAGGCCAGAGGCCCAGCTGAGCAGATGGCTAGAAAATGGTCTCATGGCAAGGCTCCTAGGCTGGTTTCCCAGTGTGGCCAGAGACTGAGAAGGATTCCTGCCTATTCTGATTGCACACATTTGCTAGATGAGCAGAAGCAGAAATTGGCAAGTTCTTGTGCCAACAGCCAGAGCACTACAGGATGGCAATCTGCTTCACCAAGGCTCTCCAGGGAAGCCAGCAGTGCTCAGCTACATTCTCTCTGCCTTCTGCTCCACAGCCTCAGGCCCAGGGAGAGCCCAGCTCCAGGAGATCCCTCATGCCCAGGGGGTACCCTGAGCTGACAGACCTTGTCAGGCCCAGACCAGCACCCACTTGTCCCCACTGCTCAGACCTGTGGACAGTGACACTGACCAGTCCCTTCTGCACTGCTCTGACCTGGAACCTTTCCTAGTTTGTGTGCCATGGTTTCCCTAAAGTCAAGAGGGCAAGACTTCCTTGTATCTAGACAGCACCATGAATTAAGTGAATAGGGAGGCTGAGGGAAGGACCTCTTTTGGCAGACAGTCTGACCCCAGCCACTCCTTAAGGCTCCCCCAGCATTCCTGCCTGGAAAAGACCAAGTTTGCAGAATCTTAGCTAGTCTGAATCTGCTGCTGCAGAGCCCCAGCCTCCTTTCCCCTTGTGTACCTCCCAGCTCAGCTCTCTCTTGCCTTGCTTTGAGACCCCCCAGGGAAACTGAGCAAGTCGTCAGAAGATGCAGCCTTTTAGCACAAATTGTCTGGTAATCACTAGGAGACAGGAGTCTGGTTCAAGTAGAATTTTCCAGACTCTGAAAGCTCAGAACAGTTTGTTTCATCAACTGCCCTATGGGAGAGCATCTGAGGAACCAACACATGGCTCCTGCTCCAAGTTCCCTTGTGTACTGGATGAGGAATCCCCCACCCATGCCTGCCAGAGCCAAGACATAGTAGGTTAGCCTAAGTTTTGTCCAGAGAGCATGTGGCACTGCTCATGTGAGCCAAGCCCTGGGTTCAGAAGGAGAGAGAGGTGAATGAGTGAAAAGTTACCGCTGCTTTTGCCTCGGCAGCTTTGGCTTTCTTCAGCCTGGCTTTGCAGGCATCCAGATCCAGGCGGCGATTCTGCAGGATCCTCCGCTCTTTCTAGAAGGGACAGAGAAGGAGGTAAGAGCAGACTGGTCTGGGGAGGTACTGGGGAGGGAAAGGGACATGGTATCATCTTGGAATCAAATGTATTTCCTTATCAAAAAATGCTTGGGAGAAAGAGGTTGTTGCGTTCACCTCGTTAGCAAGAGTTTTGGGCCTGGCTGCCAGGGACACCAGGCCAAGCTGGAAAGAGGAGAAGGCAGCCTATGGGTGGGTGGTGCCCACTAAGCTGCAGAAAAGGAGACAATTTCCTCATGCACTTCAACTGATAATCCTTCCCTGCCCCAGAGGGAGCCCTGAGCAAGTCTAGGATTGGTATTCCCCTCTCGTGTTTTTTGAGAGAACAGGTATGGAGTCCCCTTTTCTCATCAGGAAGGAAAATGAGTTCTCCCATCACTGTCTCTCTTCCTCTCCTGTTGCCCTCCCTCTCTGCCCTTCCCTGTGCCATACTCACAGATATAGTTCTCCAATCCCCTTCCAGGAAGTTGCGCAGTGGGGTCAGGAAGTTGATGGAGGCAGAGTGGATGAATTCCCGTTCTGCTGCACCCAGGCGCCTCTGAGTCTCTCCAACTTTTATCAAGGTCTTCCCTGCAATAACAGAAGCCTTTCACTCCAGGAAAAAACAATTAACCTTGTGTTAGCTTCAGCCAACTCACCCAGAGCTACCAGGCTCTGTCTTGAGGGACAAAGGCACAGGAACCCTGGCTGGATGAGATGCCCATGGCTGTACCACACCAGCTTCAGTCCTAACTCCATCTGCTTTTAGCCTGAGGTCTCTTCTCAGCTGCTCCCAGTGCAGCTTTGATCTTATCTGCTGAGGCATTGTTTCCACTGATGTCCTTTTACTGCTATACCTGCTTCCACAGAATGATCTTTGTTCCATAAAACAGAGGCACAGGAACAGAACAGCAAATTAAAAAGCACCAGAGCAGAAAAAAATGAGTTGATTAGGCAGTGCTGGCTATAAATGCAGCTACAGCTGTTCTGCCTGTAACAGGACTCACTATTGAGCAGCTATTGATTTGGAGAGCAATAACAAAGCTCGTGGCAGAAGCAAGGACAGCTGGAAGTTCAGGCTGTGTTTCTGTGCAGCTCTGCTTCTTTGGAAGTCCAAACTTCCCTCAGGAAGGGGCAGTGTTAGGATCTGAGAGCAGACATGTGCTGTGGTCAGGAAGGGGCTTGTTGAGGCTTAGAGCCAAGCACCAATTTTCCCAGTATATTTTCCTATTCTCTTTCTGCTAGAGAAAAGTTTCTACTCTCACCTTTCAGGACACACTTTAAAGGATGGTTCTCCTGTTCAGAGTCTAGAGAAATTCTCTGCAACTAGATACCACCTTAGACTAAAAGTGTGCTCAAACTGGACAAAGCCAAAGCTGCTCACTGCAACCCACTCGAGGCTAGTTTAGAAAGCCACAGAAATAGCCCAGGATGGTTTCTGCATCCTGTAACCAGTTGCACTGGCTACCCTGGGTCCAGGTGTCTCTATTTCTTCTCCAGCTCTGCCAGCCCTGAGGACTGTATTAGGAATGGGGAGACCCCTGCCCCTTTTCACTTCACAGCAAGGCATGCTCCATGCTGGGAGGAAGATTTCCTACTCCAGGTGGGCTGTTTGCTTCTGTGCTAGAGAACCTCCTTCTCTGGCAACAGCTTTGACATCCGAACAGGCAGACTGCCACCAGAGGAGCAGGCCACTCTGTCCCCTCCAAGAGGAATGCTGAGGAAGTTTTAACTCAAAACAGTAGTGGGGATGCTCTTAGGAAGGGATGGATTCCCAGGGCTTTTGACTTACCATAAGGTGTCCCTGGCCCAAAGTCATTAGCTGCTTCTGTCATGTACTGTGCCAGGAGCTCGCCGTTGGTGACCCGGGAAGGCACCTTCCGGTCAAGCTTCTCGTAAAGGAATTCTTCTACTCTGGCACCTGGGATGAGGATGTCACCAGTGGTTACAGGATGAAAGATGAGCCCCTGGAACTGGCATTCTGGGTGGCCCACCCCCTGCAGTCCTCAGTCATGCACTGGGAGAATGTGTTCCTTGCCCAGCCCTTGGGAGCTGCCCTGCACAGAGCAGCACTCAGGCAGCTCCAAACTACAGAGGGAAGGAGGGACAGGCCCTGCAAAGATAGGTTTATTCCAGCTCCCACAGCCTCAGTGGAATGGGGCTCCCTGCCAGAGGGCATGTCCTTTAACACTGAGCTGCAAGCAGCATTTGTCCTTCAAGCATGAGAAGGAGCTGGACTTACTAGGGTTTGGCTGTAGCAGGACTTCAGTCTGACGCAAAATCTTCTCTGTCCAATTCTTTGTGCTGTCTGCCCTGGCCAGGAGGTTTTCAAAGTGAGCATCCAGTTCAGTCTTCTCAGCCTGACCCAGCTTTTCTTCAGTAAACTGCAGGCAGGAGATAAGTCATGAAGGTCTGTTCTACTAAAGCAAAAGGAGCAGGCTACAGAGCTATTATGAGACACTGAGGCCTCTCCCATCTCATGCATTTGTCTTAAGAGTAGAGCTAAAAATCCTTCAAGGTGTCACCCTTTGTTCACAGACATCTTTCAGGGTAAAAGAGCAAATTTTTGCTCAAGAGTGTAACAAGCATTGAGATAGAGTCCAGGTTTGAGAAGTGTTCTGGAATAAGTAACTTTTACATAAGGTCTGGAGGTGCAGCATGAGATGGGAAGGTCTGGACACTCCTCATTGCTTCCCTGGGGAATTTTTGAGAGAAGATCCCATTGCCTCTCATCCCATTCCCGTTTTCCACTCACTCCTCTCAGCAATGTTGGCCAAATGTAGTGTATTTTTTAGAACAATTTCCTGCTCTTGATGGAAGCAGTGTCTTGGTGGGTCACAAAAAAGACTCCTTTAGGCAGCTGTGGCACTTGGGATCCCAGAGAGGTTGCAGTTGTCCTTCTAGCCCTTGTTGCTGGCTTCTGGTGCCACTGTTATCAGGACCTGGTGCTACTGTACAAATACCTGGTGCAGTCAGGTGTCAAGAGATTAAAGTTTGGCTAAAACTCTTAAATGAAATACAGCTCCTGTCTGATCTGCCTCTTGTACCTTCTGCCCTCCTGCATCCCACAGCTCAGCTCTAGATGGGCCAAGATGCTTCCCCTCCTGAAAGCCTTCCTGGCAAGCTCCATTCCTGTGGCTGCCCAACAGCCCCAGCTGCCTTCACATGCAGCACAGTGCTGGGAACAAAGTGAGATAAGGAGCACAGAACCAGGGCAAAACAACCTTTAGGAGTCCTGTTACCAGCCCTATGTGCAAATGTTGCTAGATGTCCAAGATAGACAAGCCCTGCAGGTATGTTTACACAGTGACCTGTTTGGGCAAGATTGGGGAGCTCGAGCCAGTGACCTCTTTGCATGGTGATGGTGGGGACAGACACTCAGCTGCAAGGACAGTCACACTCCCTCCTGCAGCCCCGTGGGGACAGGGGACTCACAGGGATTGCTTCACTTGTCTCTTTCTCAGCAATTCCTGGCACTCATTTTCATCTCAGTCTTGCCCTGGCCCTGTGGGTAAAAGCAGATTGGAGGTGAGATGGTGTCTGTATGGCTTTGTACCTGGATGGCTGTCTTTGGGGGACCCACAGGACTATCAGACATGTGTGAGCAGCTGAGGCTCTCTCTCTGTCACTGCTGGAAGCCCAGGGCTGTGTTCAGACTCTGCCAGGCTGGGCTGAGTCACTGCCATGCAGCAAACTGGGACTTCCCAGGTAGTTGGCACCAATTCTCCAGTCATCTGTTTAAGAGCTCCCTTAAACAAGCCAAGACTCTTTGATGCAAGCATTACAGTCTCCTTCACCCCTCCCTTTCTCAGAGATCTTTTTTGAGGTCTCATCTCACTTTCAAATCGAGCTCTTCTTCCTGCAGTTTAGACTCATCCTGCACCAGCACCTGCCCTGGAGCTGTCAAACCTAAACCCAGTTTCTTGTTGGCTTTTTACAGCATTGCTGCAGAGTCAGATCTGAAGCTCTCCAGAATCTCCACAGAGCTACTGCTCATCTCTTGAATTGCTCCAGCTCTGGGGTCCTTTGCAATATTCACAAGAATCACTGCCCTTAGTGGTTGTTCTCTGCAACCCAGCCCTTCACCCACTGCAGTGGAATAACAGGCAGGGCTCATTTGCACAGCACTTGGCCAGGGAGCAGCCAGGACTTGGTCACTCAGTTCTTAGGTCAGGCACTAAAGGTTTTTGTCTTGCAAGAGGGCAGAGGACACGCACCATGCTCACTACAAGTCTGGGCTATGCCAGAAGGAGAGGGTGAGCAGAAATCTCAGCCACACCCTGTGGCTCCATAGGGTCAGGCCAGAAAACAAATCTCTTATTCAGGCTTTCTCTCAGCTGGAAAGCAGGGCATGAATGTCATGAAGTGGGTGCAAAAGGCATGGGAGGCTGTAGTTCACATCTTGGAAGACTGTTGCTCCATTTCCACCCAATTCCCTTAGTGTTGCCCTCACCCTGCCCACAAACCAGCTGCAAAGTCCAGAACTGAGCAGTCTTGGGGCACTTAGTACCACCTCACTGCAGGCTGCTCCCCTGTAACACACACCTCAACCTCAGCTGTGCATGGGGACACTGATCCAGCTCCCTCTGACCTCTAACATGACTTTTTAGATGGATCAGAGAACTTGCCCAACTTCACAGCACTGCTGGGAATGTGCCATCAGTTTAGGGGTGAGCAGGAGCAGCTTGCAGTGAGGTCAGATGAAACTTCTCAGGAAAGCACAGCCAGCAGTGGAGATGAGAGGTAAGTTACACTCCTCATCCTGTCAGCTCCTTTGTTCTTACTTCTGCAAATGGGGGGTCTGAGCTTGTAGGTGCCAACAGATCTCAGCTGCTGAATCCCTCACATGTTGCTCCCCAAGCCCATGTCCCCAGTGAAAAGCAGGGCAGCAGTTCAGGAAGTTGGGCTGCTCCAGCCTTTCCAGTAGAACTCCCCCCATAATGGACTTCTGTCCTTAGGAATTTATTTTCTTAACATGACAATTTCATTATTTTTCCTTCCCATCAAAGGCTGTGAGCAGGACTACAACCTGATGGTTGGGACAACATTCCTGCCCTGAACCAATTCCAGGATCTGCATTCTGGGATCATGTGGCAGGTCAGAGTGTGCCAGGCTCTGCTGATCCTGTCCTGCAGGAAAGGTCCCTGCAGCTGGCCTGGCTGAGCACCAGTCCCATCTTTGTGCAGGGAAGCTGAGGAAGTGATGAATAATGCAGGGCAGGCTTTGTGAGTGCCACTCTCCAGGAAGAGGAGAGTCCTGCTGCATTCTAGGGCATCAATAATTCAGTCAAAGGTTGGGTTTCCTCTGGGAGGCTTGGCTGGCAAGCAGGAACATGAGATGCATTACCAGAGCTTGTGGGCAAGCAGGCTGACAGATCTGGGAGAGCAGCACTTGGAGGACAGGCCCAAAAGCAGCAGGATTACTTCTGGACTGCAGTTAAGGCAGCTGCACAGCTTGGGAGAAATTCCCCTTTCCTTAAGAGAGTTTGGTAGAAATGCTGTTGGCAAGTAGAGCTGAGCTGGATGTGTCCCTCTGCATGACAGCTAAAATATCAAAAAGGTTGTGCCTACAGCCCTAGAGCTTTGAGGCCCTGGAGGTTAAGCTTGAAAATAGCACCTGCATTGTTCTCTTTGCTGAAAGCATTAGAACCTTTCTCCCCTTTACAGGGAGGGCAATAAAATCCCAGAGCTCCCACTGAGTTATGCCACCACCACAGCTGTTTTGCACAGTGCAGCACGAGTTGGCTTCTGTCTCTGCCAGGCTTGTGTGATTTCTTTTTCTTTTCCATTCCTCTCCCCTCCAGCTGGCCCAGGTCTGTGTGCTGTGAGCTTGGTCAGGGGAGCTGCAGCCCCCTTGCAGAGGATCTGGTGGCAGAGTTTGGGCCCTTGTACCACTTGCAAGGTCCCCAGTTTTTTCAGCTGGACATTAATTATGATTTTACACCTTAAATCATGAAGATCACACCAGGGCCAGGATTCTTAAAGCAGGAACAGTCTCCTCCACCTGGCAGTAAGTTTGGGCCATTGAATTTTCTGAAGCCTCTCAACAGCTCCTACTGCCCAGGCCATGGTAATGTGTGTTCTTTCGGTGACCAGAGGCACAAAAAACTCAACTGAGGCAAATCCCAGCTTGTGCAGGGTCACGTTAGGAGAGAAGCCATAGCCACTCTGTCAGCATCTAAAAACTACCTGAATTTCAGTGGCTCTGGACCAGATATGGAGTATGCTTCAAGTATTTGGTCACCAGGAGTCAGGAAAGCTGGGCTGGAAGCCAAGGGAAACTGTGCTAGAGGACAGAAGGAAGCCATTAACAGGACAGCTTGGTTAACTCATGAGCAAGGCATTTATGAGAAGGGAAAAATACTGCCCTTGTGGATTCATAGGCATGTTTCAAATGGAAACACGCTCTGGCCTGTGCTTCTTGCCCTCAGAACCCTTTTCTTAAAGTCACCTCCTATTCTTTTGACTTCTAAGGTGTCCAGCACCCAAGATACCAACACCACAGCAAGGTCAGTAAGCAGAGGAGAAGCTGTTTTATCAGCAGAGCTGAGGGATGGGGGGGTCTGTCTTTCTTCAGGGTACTATAAGTCAACCTCCAGTGCTATAGTAATTACATTAGCAGTGGGATAAGCACCCTCAAGCTGTATTCAAGCTTGGGCAATTTCACCCAGAGCCACTTTACATCAGAAGTGACAAAAGACAGACACCTGCAATTATTTCCAGACATCCCTGAGAGAGCCTGGCTTGTATTCAGTCTAAGAACAGAGATACCCAGTGTGTCACCTTTGGAAGGAGATGCCAGGTTAGTAGGGAGGCTGGAGGTGGTAGCCTAGCTTCCTCTGCAGAGGTTTGGGATCAAACCCATGTACAGATAACTGGAAGCTGATTAAAGAGAAAGACCTTGCTCTTCATCAGTGGAGATGAAGAGAATGACCTGTTTGAAGTCTGTCTGCAGGTGCTGCAGTGGTCAAGGGCTATGTGCTGGGTCCCCTCTGAGGACACTGATTTGATCATTGTGACAGGTGGTGCCAGAGGCAATGCAGAGTGGGATGCTGAGTCCTACAAAAGCTCTCCAGCCTTGCAGCTGCCCAAGCCTGGAAGCTTGTTCTCCACTCCCAAGATGGAAGAGATCATCACTGCCTTTCTCTTCTACATCCTCTACTCCTACCAATTTTCCTTTTCTGAAGGAGAGCAGGAGAGATGCCATGAAGCCCACCTGAAGCCACTAAGCTGCAGGGAAGCCATCCCAGAGGCTGTGGGGTGGAGACTCCAGTATGCTGACCATGCTCTGCCTTTCTCTCCCTTGCTGAGCAGAGCTACAGCCCTTCTTCCAGTTTGAGTTTAGCTCTTGTGTGTTGGCCAGACATCTCAGCCAGACAGCAATAGCTAATGCTGTCTGAGTGGCACAGCATGTAATGGTCAGTCCATTTATCTCCCAGTCACTGCAGTTCCAGTAAAACATCCCTTTGTTAAATGCCTGAAGCCAAAGAAAGCATTTCCAATGCTATAGAAAGCTGGGCTTATCCTAGGCAGGTCTATGCTCCTCCTGGAAGCTCTTTCCTGCTAAAGAGTACTACAAACTCAGTCCTTACTGCCAACAGCAGGCCTCGACTGTTCATTTCTGGCTCTTGGTGGAGATGGGGTGATGTTCCCCCACACTAGCAGCAGGACTCTACAGGGACAGCCCAAACAGTCCGAATTCCCCCAGCAATTACATTTCAGAAAGTAGTTTTTAGCTTCAGTGATCCATTTTCTTCCAGTCTCCCCTCCTTCTGCAAACACCTGCACGCTCTCCACAAATCCACAGTGCCCATTTTGTTTCAAGAAATTACTACTGTGATTAGTCATATGAATATTCATGTAGCAGATAATGTGGAGTAGGTGTAGCAGGCAGAAGCCACTATTTATAAACGCCTCCTTGCTCTGGAATCACTGTGTGCAGACACTGTGCCCATGCCTGTCTCCTTCCTACGCCTTGAAGCTAAAAACCACTTATCAGAGCCTTACAATAAGGCTTCTAAACATGAGATTTCTCCATAGCATTTCTTCCTTTCTTCTGCTACCAAGGTCATCTGCATGAGAACAACATCTTTCAGCTTTCCATCTGCTCCTTATTTTGCACCTGTAGTTAATATCTCTCTTTTTCATAACATATGACTCATTGGCAGAGTTACAGGAGGTGATATCTGTTTACAGGAGACCAGTTCCTAAAAGAGCCAGAATTACTCCACTCGCACAGAAGGTCTGGATCAAGACAGCACCACTCTGTTTATCAACCCCCACACAATAGGTAGAACAAGAAGCCCAGTCCCAGAGTCATCAGCTGGACTTGACTTTTTTCAGACAGGATCCCAACCCTCTCTGCCTTATCTCTCCTCAGCTGTCCACCCAAGAACAGGTTTCCCATTTTCCTGCCCAGGGAGTGGGCAGACTCAGCAGCCACCCCTCCCCATTTGCTGCACTTTGCTCCTCACAGGTCACCAAGTTTCTTCACAGCTCTTGGGGGTCACTGCATCCCCAGCAAGCTCCTGCTCTCCACTTTGGGAAGGGTGCTCCTGCTCTCCACTTTGGGAAGGCTGCTCCTGATCTCCAGTTTGGGAAGGCTGCTCCTGCTCTCACAGCAGCCCTCAGGGATGCTGCCTGCTCAGCCTTAGCATCTTCTCCCTCGCTGGGTTTTCTCAGAGCCTGGGATCTACTCCTACATTACCTCCCGAGGGGCTGAAGTGCAGCCCCAGCTGCAAGGCCACCTCTCCAGCCACCATTCCCTGATGGCTCTGGGCACGGCTCACAGAGCTGCTGGTTGCAGGACAAGCTTTGCTCTGAGAACAACAACCCTTAGGCAAGCCATGGCCCTTCCACACTCCCCTCTCTCCCTCCCCAGCTCAGGAGCAGCTCTGGGGCTCTTTGCCTCAGGATTCTCACCCAGTGCCCGGAGGTGGCCGTGACACCCAACCCCTTCACCCCCCTCCCGCGGATCCCATGGTGCCGCTGCCCCTGGAAAGCGGTAACGGGGCCAGGCCTGACCTCCCCCATCCCCCCCGTTCCCCGCTCTGATGAAGGCGCCGTTGCCATGGCGACACGCTGCGGCCTGGCCCGGTCCGATCCGTCCCGCCTCGCCTCACCTGCATGGCACGGGAGAAGAAAACCCCCGCATCCGACGCCAGTTTCTTCACGTTGAAATCCATGGTGGTGCCGGAACCGCCCTCACCCCCGCTGTCACCGGAGGCCGCGGCACGCCCGCCCTTTATAGAGCCGCTCGGTGCCCTCCTCCCGCCGTCCCGCGGCCTCTTAAAAGGGCTCCGTGTCACCGGGCGGGGCCTGATGCCGCCCAGCCGGGCGAGCGGTGCGGTGCGGTACGTGCAGCCGTGGAAGGAGAGCGCTGTGGCGCGGTGGCAGCCGGCGGAGGGCTCCGGTGCCCCCGGGGATCGCCTCAGGAGGCGGGGATGGGAACGGGGGCGGGGGCGGCCGGGGGGGGGGGGAGGAGGGGGCGCAGCCCCTTTAAGGCGCGGGGGGGGCGGGGCTCTCAGCCACCGCCCTATGGCCCCTCCCCCCTGCCCCTCCCCGCTCCACCGCACTCAGCGCCGCATCCTCGAGCCAGGCCCGGGGAAGCGTTGCGATTGGTGGGCGGGCGGGCAGCTCTCCGCTCTTATTGGCTGGAAGGTGGGCGTTGGCTCCGCCCCTCCCCTCCACCGCCCTTGGCCCCGCCCCCCGGCCAGGGTAGGCTGCGGCGCGGGGGAAGGAGACGCTGCCCTTCCGCGGCCATGGCGCCCGGCGGGGGGAGAGGGCGCCGAGCGGGGCCGGGCAGCCTCCCCCGCCACGGTGAGTGGTGCCGCCCGCGCTCCCTCTCGGGGGACGGTGCCGATGGGCTGTACCATCGCGGGAGGGGGGTGGGGGGACACGGAGATGGGGACCCCCGAGTAGAACCGGGCCTGGGGGCTCGTAGGGACGCAGCGGGATGCAGAAGGCACGGGAGCCTCCGAGAGAGGGAGGGGTGGGGATGTCTGAGCTCGGGGGTGTATGAGGGCGGGAGGCGCGGGGGATGCGCCACGGGTGCGGGGCATGGGGGTGCCCGGGGGTGCCGAGGGCCCGCGGAGCCCCGGTTGCAGAGCCCCTGGTCTGGGGTGTGCTGCGGGGAGGTCCCTGCCTGGCCAAGGGGTTTGACACCCCCGGGGGTCTCGGCACCGGGCAGGGCTGGGGTGAGATGCCCTGGATGGAGGGAATTCCCTGGGACTTCACTTCGGGTACCCCTCATCCCGGCAGCATCACCCCCCTGGCTGTTTCTTGCCCCCAGATTTCTCCAGCTTTGCTCTCCTCATCTCTGCACTGCTCAAAAGGTTGTGTTTAACCTTGTGGGGAGAGCCCATCACCCGTGTCTGGTCACCTGGAGCCCCATTCCAAACGTGGTTCCCAGGGGGGGTTACACCAGCCCGGGGTGACCCTCAGCCAGGCAGGAGCAGCTCCAACACCTCGAGTCCTGGGTCCAGTTCTGGGCCCCTCAGGTCAGGAAGGAGATTGAGGTCCTGGAGCAGGTCCAAAGGAGGGCAACCAGGCTGGGGAAGGGATCCAGCACAAGTCCTGTGAGGAGAGGCTGAGGGAGCTGGGGGTGTTCAGCCTGGAGAAGAGGAGGCTCAGGGGAGACCTCATCACTCTCTACAACTCCCTGAAAGGAGGCTGGAGCCAGGGGGGGTTGGGCTCTTTTCCCAGGCAACTATCAGCAAGACAAGAGGGCATGGACTTAAGTTGTGCCAGAGGAAGTTTAGGTTGGATATTAGAAAGAATTTCTTCACGGAGAGGGTGATCAGACATTGGAATGGGCTGCCCAGGGAAGCAGTGGATTCTCTGTCCCTGGAGATATTTAAAAAGAGCCTGGATGTGGCACTCAGTGCCATGGGCTGGGAACTGCAGCAGTGGGTCAAGGGTTGGACTTGATGATCTCTGAGGTCCCTTCCAACCCAGACAATTCTATGTTTCTATGAACACCCATGCTGGGTTTGTCTTCTGAGGGGACAGCAGAGCCCATCATGGCCACACATGGGGCAGGAGCTGTGTTCCCTCAGGTCAGCTTGCTGCAAAGGTCAGCCTGGCAGGGAGGAGGGATAAAGAGTTTGTAACTTTGTGGCGTTTAAAAGATGACATCCCTGGTTTCAATGCATTCTTCTGCAGCTCTGTCCTTGGTGTTAAGCACATCCCTCCTCTCCAGCTCCCAGCAAAGCTCTGAGCAGAGCAGCACTGAAACCTCCAGGGCAAACACTCTTTGCTTGGTCTTTGATGTGCAGTAAAAGCAGAGTTTTAACAATGAAAATGTATATTTGGTTATTTGGAATAGTGTTGTGTTGTGTTTTGTTTTGTTTTGTATGGGGACTGCAAACAAAAGCCCTCCAACCACGTGCAGACAATTCTGGTGCATGTAGAAATGTCTGGCAGCTATCAGGTCCAAGAATGTTGCTGTAGAGCAGTTTGGAAATATCTGCCCCTGTGGTTGGCAGGACAGGCAAAAAAAAAATGCTGCTGTTGAAGAAGATACTGTGTACTTTCTGCTTGGCTCCAGCACCATTGCTGTACCAAGGGACCTGGTGTGTGGTCTGTGGAGTACAAGGAGCTGCAGCTCATGTGTGCCCTCCACTCACCTGAATTTTCTCCTCTTCCTGCAGGAGGAGGATTGCTGGATGAAGGCTGACCCCAGGACTCTGAGCCAGAAGCCAGAGGAAATTTGGATTTCTTTGTGAGCAGCTGACAGCATCCACAAGTGTCCTTCCCCTTTGTGGCTCCTGAAGGTGCCAAGATCCTTGTTCAGCCATGGCATTTAGAAGGACAGAGGGAATGTCCATCATCCAGGCCTTGGCAATGACTGTGGCAGAGATCCCCGTGTTTGTGTACACAACATTTGGGCAGGTACAACATGCAGAAAAGGCTTTTCTGTCTGGTTCCTGTGCTGTTCTCTTTGGCAGTTATCTGTAGAGAGAGAAGAGTTTGTGTTAGTTGTGAGGGTCAGAAGCATGATGAGGAGATGCTGGGGGGGATCTGGGCAGCTTGAGGGTTTGAATTGCATGGAGAGTTTGCAGGGGTGGATGGTTGTTGCTCAGGGTGGGCTTGGAGCTGGGAAAGAAGAGAGAAGGCCTTCCCACATCCCTCCCTAGCAGAATGCCTGGGCTCAACCTTTCCCTTCTACAGAGATGCTAAAAAAAGACTTTTGTGTTAAAGATGATTAATACATCTCCCTCTTGTAGTAATGCAACACCCGGGGCCATAAAGCTCAGCTACATACCAGGATTTAGGAACTGAGTTTGCAGAACCTGCATAAGTCTGTTAGGGGCTGTGTGCAGATGTCTGCAGTGTGTTTTGATGCTGAGAATTGAGACCAAATTCCTCGGGTTCCCTCAGACCGACGCTCTGCGGTTCATTGCGTAGCAGGGGCTTGTGTGGGTGGGAAGATGGGAGTGCTGAGGTGTCTTATGTTGAAGATTGCTTTAAAAAAAAAAAAAAAAAAAAAAGAAAAAGAACAAAAAGGGTGGCGGAGTTTGTTTTTTCATTGTTGCTCTCTCGTATCTTTTGTGTTCAAAGTCTGTCTTCTCTCAGCTGCGGCTCTCCCCAGGCCTGCGTAAGGTGCTGTTTGCCACAGCCCTTGGGACAGTTGCCTTGGCTCTTGCAGCTCATCAGCTGAAGCGTCGTCGTCGTAGGAAGAAGCAGATTGCTCCTGAGAAGTGTGGCTTCAAGGCTGGAGGGATCACAGTGCCCATCTTGCCAACCAGAAGGGTCTCCTCCGTAAAGAAAGGTTGGCCTTGCAGGGAAAAAAAAAAAAAAGAAGAAAGGGAAGAATCCCCCAAAAAGCTTTTTGTGAGGGAGCAAAAGGGGTGTGCGAGGAGCAATGGGAAGTTCCTGACAGCTGAGAGGAGAGCAAAGCCATTTGTATAATGCATTGATGCAGAATTAAATTAGAAGCCTAGAGTGGAGTGCTGTGAACACTGGGTTTGCAGGGTAAAGGGAGAGACCCTGAGCTTAAAGCTTTTGTGAAGAAAAAAAAGTGACACTGTGGTCTTCACCAAGGTTTGCAGTTCCTATCCCCCTTCCTACAGAAAGACCATGGACCCGTAACACCCCTCTTCCCCTGATGAAGCCCAGGGCACAAAGTGACCTGGCTGTCTATTGTTCTGGGTGATGACAATAGGATGCCTGACCCAGGGGTCCTGTGTGCAGCTGAGTCAGTGAGGTTTGGGGGGGGGAGGGAGTCTTTCCAGGTCTTTCCAGCTCTGCTCCAGGGCTATGGGCAGTTTCTTCACCTGCTTGTATTACTTTTTGAGGTAGGGCTGACCCAGGTCCTCAGCAAAGCACTTTGGGAAATAAGCATTTGTTTTGTGAAAGGTGCAAATCATTAGGCATTTTAATAAGAACCAAGGGAGTGATGTCTGTGCTCTGCTTGGCCTGAGGGGAGCTGGAGGAGTTCTTCCTTGATGGTTTCCACTTGTGCTTCATCCATAAGCAGTGAACAAATGCTCATTCCTCAGCCTCAGATCCCCACTGCTATCAGCTTTCTTAGTATCTCAGAGCAAAACAGGAGATCCATGACTCATTTCTAACTATTGGATGCTTCTTTATACCCATCTGTGATCAGACCTGATCGTGTGATGTACCCCTCTGTATTCACAGCTTCAGCTGGGCCTAAAATCCTGTTTTGTGTGACTTTTCCAACTGCAGGATACACCAGCAGGAGAGTCCAGAGTCCTGGCAGCAAGAGCAATGACACGCTCAGTGGGATTTCCTCCATTGAGCCCAGCAAACATTCCAGTTCCTCCCACAGCCTCGCTTCGGTAAGGACCCCCTTGGCTGGGCTGGGAGATCCCACAAGATCACCCACTCCTTGGGATTGCACTCACCAGTGGATAATGCCAAACCTTTTGAAGCAGAACAGGTTACTGCTTAATTGTAGGGTGGGTTCTGATATTAACCTCACAGTTACTGTCTGGAGTTGCCTGCATGAAAGCAGAGCAGCATTTTTCCTGTGGTTGAAAACCCCGGGGTACATCTCACCCCTTTGGCACATGGGGGCTGTAGGAGGGGCTGGTGTGTGGGACATGGTCCTGACTCCTCAGGGCTCTCTGTCACCCCCTTAAGAAGTGAGGCTGGCTTGTTCTTGGGTTTTGTAGCAGTGGGGAGCTTCTTTGCTTCCCTTCACAGCAAGGGTTTGCCAGCACATCCCTCCTGTGCTAGGGTGCTCATGGGTAGTTTGGTTAAAAGCAAGTCACCTACCAAAATCTGACAGCTCTGTTTGGGAAACAGTGCAAGTTCTACCTCCTCCAAAGCCAAAAGCAACCTATAAAAACAGGTAATTCAGGCTTGACCAGCCAGGAGAAGCTGTCACTGCTTATATCCACTTCTTCTGAGACCAAATGCAGAAGTGCTGGGGAGTGTTTGTGGCTTCAAGACCTGTTGTACATCCCCGTGTGCTGCTGCTGGAGCAGTGGGCAGCACAAATGAACCTCTGTGGTTTTGTGCTCTGCAACTTAATGAAAAACACCCTCTTGGTGTCACCCACCTGGCCTTAGTGGCTGGTTACCAGTGGCTGGGGCAGGAAGGGATAAAAATCACCCCTTTGAAAGGAGCTGTTGGCCAGCAGTGCCCTGTAGCACATCAGTGCTGTAGTTCTGATTGTCCTGTAAGGTTAAAGCATCCCAAAGTGGACAAAAAAAAAATCTGTGCTGGCCAAAGTGTGTCTCCAGCAGGCGGCAGTGGTGGCACATGCAACCCTGCACCAGTATTCCTCTGGGGTAACTGGGATATGATCCAGCCTCTGTCCCCTTCCAGAGTAAGAAGGACGCAGCAAGGGTGCAAGAAGGATGTAGGGAGGATTAGGTTGGATATTAAGAAAAATTCCTTTACTGGAAGAGTGGTAAGGCATTGGAACAGGCTGCCCAGGGAGGTGGTGGAGTTACCATCCTTGGAGGTGTTCAAGAAGCAGTTGGCTGTTGCACTTCAGGAGATGGCTTAGTGGCGTGGTAGTTGGATTACAGTTGGACTGGATGATCTTGAAAGTCTTTTCCAGCCTTAATGATTCTATGATTATGGGATGTGTCAGTGCAGACCAAGCCATGTCCAGCTCTGCCCTCTCTTCCCCTGCAGGGACTCTAATTAATTCCCCTGTGGCTTCTCCTTTCCCATAGATGCTGTCCAGGTTTTGTGTCAAACTTAACTCTATTTCTCTCTAGATAAAAAAAAAAAAAACAAACCCTAAAACTTTTCCCACTGCACGGGTGGGGAGATCCACACAGTGAGGGATCTGTCCCTGTACCCCCTTCATTGTGGGGGGCTGAGCATCTGTGACTCTGTGCTTTCTGCTTTCATGTTACTTGATGGGAAGGCAGCTCATCCTTCACACAGCTGCAGATTCTGCCAGTTCTCTGGTCTGCTTCCTGGGGCTGCTCATTGCCATCTAGTAAGTCAGCAGTAGTGAACTGATGATTTGCAGTTCTGGATCTCAAGGTGATTTGTTAATGATCTGCAGAGATTAATCAATAGAGGCAGAGCAAGAATTCATCTGTCAGATGATTAGTGTGGCTTTTTTCTAGTACCAGGCTCACATTTGGATATCTTTCTCTGAGCCACATGAAAACACTTGTCACTGACAATGTTTGAACCCAGCACTTTATTGGGTCAGACTTTAAAAGACATTTATGCACTAGTGTGAAATTGGAGAAAGCTGACAATGTGCTGTGGGGATTGTATTGCTCAGCCCTCCCAGGGGAAGGTTTGGTTACAAAGAGAAAAGCAAGGATGCCCCTGGCCAAAGTCCCTTGATGTATTTTTGCTGGTAATTTGTTCCTTTGTTTGGTCTGTGGTTGCTTCCCCTCCATTTCCAGTGTTTTTTGTAAGGACAGCTGGGGCTGACATGAGCTTTCTGTGAAAATACTTGTGCCTTTGCAGGGATCACTTTGGAGCTTTCTTGGGCTGCTGCCTCCACCAGTGCTCTCCTGCTAGTACTCCCCATTATTCAGCTCACCATTTCCTAGTGAAGCATCAGTGTGAATTGGTTAGGAAGGTATTTCCCACACAACTTTTCTGTGCTTCCAAGGTGCTGGGTGGAGCAGAGGGGGACATCTCACTCTGCCTCCCCTCGCAGCTCCGTGCTGCTCTCAGCAGTTGTGAACCCAAGCAGGAGGGGACTGGTAATCCTTGATACCTCCCCAGGCACTGGAGGAGGAGGTGGGGAAGCACAAGGGCAAACATGGGGAAGAAAAATGGCTTCTCATTGCAAAGCAACTGGTGTTGGTGGTTGTCTGGTCTTAACATTAATCCTCGGAGAGAATTAAAGAGAAACCTGGTGCTCTCTGCTCCCTTCCTGCAGATGGTAGCAGTCAACTCTTCAAGTCCAACACCAGCAGGGCTGTGGGAGGCCCAGGCAATGGGGGATGCTGGAGCCATTGGTGATTCCAGTGCAGAAAGCCTCTATGTTCAAGGTAAACAAGCACATTGGTAACACCACCCTGGGAAGGCTGTTAACTGCTGTGACAGCAAAAAGGAGGTGTAGAGCATCAGCAGCTCAATGTGGGGCTCTAGTCAGAGGCTGTCTCCAATTCTAAACTTAAACACAGTCACTTGTTACCTACAGAATTCCCATCTTTTCCTAAGGAAACATATCTCTGTTTCCTCAGAGAACAATTCACTCCCAGTGCAGTGTTCTTTGAGTAACTCACTTTGTGTGGAGAAGAGTATTTTGGAAGTAACGTGGCAGATGTTGCAACCAGTTTGAGGGTGTCCACCTTGATTTCTAATCCAAATTAAAATCCACATCTAAAAGAGAAAGAAATAGAATACATTTATTCTTTCTTGAGAGGCTTCCATCTTTGCTGAATTGCCTGAATGAGCAAAGACTTGTGCTGTATCACTTTGTTCCTGGTTGGCCTGGCACTCTGACAGTTTGCATTTTGTTGCATTGCCAGGCATGGAGCTGTTTGAGGAGGCCCTGCAGAAGTGGGAGCAGGCACTGACCATCAGGCAGAGGGACAGTGCTAGTACCAGCACCCCCGTGCCCTGGGACAGCAAGAAACAGCAAGAGAGCTTGTCTGAGAACACCCCAGAGGTAGGTCCCCACTTTTCCCTTGCTAAAAGGCCAGCCTGGGTGCTGGAAGCAGTAATTAAATGAAGTTAAAATGAAGAGCAAACGAAGGGCAGAGTTGGACCAGACTGTTTAAGAGCTGTCTGTATCTCTGGCTTCTTTATGTAATAGGAGTGGGTGTTTTTAATTTCTTTTTCTTTTTAATAAGTCTCGCCCCCTCATTCCCAGCCTTTCTCCCCACCTTCTAGCACTGACATGTCAGTCACTGTCATGCAAGTCCTCCAGCAGCAGAGGCTCTGGTGGGAAAAGGCTGTAACCAGTGCAGCCCCAGAGAGGAAGAAATAGCTTTTTGTCTGGCAGTGTTGTGTCTGTAGCTTTTTAACACATTTAAAAGTGAGGATCTTGATGGTCACTGTGGCTTCCTAGGAAGCTGGGTGGAGAGGCAGAGGCTGGTGTGTATTAGTGAGTGTGTATTAATGAGTAAAGCAAAGTGGTAACTTGGCAGGAGCTAAATATATGCCCCTGCTCACTGAGATGTGTAAATTGTTCATCCTACAGCTATAAAACCAGTATTTTAGAACAATGCCTTGCTCTCTTGGACTTGAGGACTATGCAGGGAAGACCTCTGATAAGAGGAGATCCAAACTAGAATATTTAGATGACAACCATGAAGAGCAGCTGTAGCTCAGGACTGTGGAAGGAGCTAAACTCCCAATTCTCTAGGAGTTATTGCTGGCAAAAAATGTTCCCTCTTATAAACAGGGCCTGGTGTAATAAGTATGTGGGATATTTATCTTTTGTGCTAGATAATATTTATTCAAGTCAAATCTGGATTCTCTTGTTTGTGTTGTTCCTCCTTGAGGAATCCTATTATATTTCTGAAAATGAGTTAAAAATGATTGATCTGTTACCAAAATAAATTTAGTGCTTCTTGTTAATGCTTCTGGCTTCTGGGTGAGATACTCATGCAGGCACAAGGGTATGAAAGCAAGATGCTGTGTCTTTATTTTTCTTCCCTCCTTTTTTTTTTCTAGCCCCTGTGCTGCCTACAGCAAACTTTGCTTATGCCCAGCACCTTAACCCAAGGATTCTTACTCTGTTATCCAGTTCTGTGTACTCTGTTATATTCAACACAGATTTTCTGATGTGATTCTCTCTTGAAATTAGGCTACAATCACAAATCAGGAGGATTAAGGGACCTGTAGGTCATTAAAACACCTGTTTTTCTGGATGGCATGTTAAAGTTTTCGAGTTCTTTCTTCCTTTAATAGAAAAACAAAATTGTGAAGCTAAAAAGCCAGAAAGTTTGAACAGGCTGTGTAGAAACTTCCCTCCCCTTGATTAGCATTGCAGAATTAATGATTTTTTTTATTATTTTTTTTTTTAAATTCATTTAATCTGCAAACTGCTAATCCCTTTTTACTGAACATTTCCTTCCATATTTGTGCTGTCAATCTGTCTCTGCCTAGCTGGCTAACTAAGGGTGACTTTTATGTATGTTCAAGGAGGAGTCCCAGAAAAGAGAGTTTGCTGAGAAGCTGGAGTCCCTTTTGCACCGAGCCTACCACCTCCAGGAAGAGTTTGGGTCTTCACTTCCATCAGACAGCATGCTGCTGGATCTTGGTATGGCATCTGGGTTAGAAGGCAGTAATTTTACTGCCTGGTTTTGCCTGGCCTGCATTTGCCAGGTTCCTGCCTGGTTTTATCTCTTTTCTGTAAGCTAGGCAATAAAGTAGTAACCAGGTGCTGTTTGAGGGGGTGGGACAGAGAGCACGAGAGCTAAGAGGAATGGTTGTCTGTGAACTCCAACACATGCAGCTGCTTCTTCTCCTCCAGAGAAGACTTTGATGCTGCCATTGACGGATGGGTCACTGAGGCTTCGGACGGATGATGAGGACAGCTCAGCTTCTGAGGACTCCTTCTTTTCTGCAGCAGAGGTGACTTTTAAGTTTGAGCTGTGTGTCACAGTCCAGCTGCTTGGAGGGGAGCCACAAAGGCAGTGGAAACAAACACATCTTGGAAGAGCAAGGTGGTAAAACATGGAGCAGCAGCCCCAAGCTGGGAGGTTCATGATGGATGTTAGGAAAAACTTTTTAATTAGGGGCATGGTGCAGCCCCTACCAGCTAGCACTTCCATGTCATCTTCCTATCTACCGTGGAAAACATGCCATAACAGCTAAGAAAGTACTGCTAATCAAATGTAATGTGGCTTGGTTGTGTAAATTTTAGGGGATATTGAGCTGGGTCAGAGCTGAGACAGCTTTGAAACTGGTGGGAGAAGAAAAGTCTTATCAGTGCCAATTATGTCATGCAAATTTGCTAGCTGCAGAAGGCACATCTTCTGTGTGGTCTTTTGAGTATTTGCAAATATTTAACAAGGCTGTTTTGTTCTTCCTGTGTCTCTTGCCACCTCTACAGCTCTTTGACTCCCTCCACTTTGAGGAAATACCATTCCCCCTCTCTAAGCCAGTAGCAGCGTATGAAGCAGCTCTGCAGCTGGTGAAAGAAGGGAAAGTTGCCTGTCGGACACTGAGGTGAAGTGCCAGCTGGAGCTGTGGGTCTTTGTCTGGAGGTTCCTTTGGGCAGTGTTGACACATCACTTGCCTTTCAGCAGCCCTGTAAACAAAATAACCCTTTGGGGTTGGAAACTCTCGGCATCCGTCCCACTGGATCCAACTTCCCAGGGAACTAGCCCTAGATTTTAAGACATGTTAAGGAGGGTAATTGTCCCAAGGAATTTGTAATGGGAAATGGGACTGTTCTGTGAGGCTGGCTGGCACAGTCTTGTGCTGTAAACAGCCTTTGCAGAGGGCCTGTAAAAGGGAATGCAATTGTTCCTTTCTCCTAGGGACAGACTGGGAAATTCTATTTTTTGTTTTTTAAGTAACTGTAGTTGGTAGGAACACAGACATCATCGGAGCTGAAATTTATGCAGTCCTTTCCTTTTCCCTCTAGGACAGAACTCCTTGGCTGCTACAGTGACCAGGATTTCCTTGCAAAGCTGCATTGTGTCAGGCAGGCCTTCCAGGTGAGGACAGGTTGAGGCTCTCAGGTTTCTGTGGTGTTGCTGCCAGCAGCACCTTCTCCTCCACCACCCCAGGTGTGACACCTTTGCCTCTCTAGAGCAAGTAAAAGCAGCAAGTTTCCCCTGCTTAACTTCCCTGTGCCCAGCTGGGGCAGTTGTTATGTGGCCACTGATGCTGGTTTAGTTCTGGGAAGTTAAAGTTAGGGAATCTGGGAGCTGCCCAGAAGCTGGTACTCACACTTAAGAGTTGGAGCTGGGCTGGAGTCAGACCTCTGAGGTGGAGGAGTGAGGTTTCCTTCTTACCACAATCCTCTTCTTGGCAATGTTTCTCTGGGGTCTGAACTGCAGATTTTGTGCCCTGGCCCTGCTGCCAGCCACCCTCTGGCTCCCGTGCCTCCATTCTTGCTGCTTCCAGTCTTTCAGCCTAATTTTAAATTTGCTTCCTGGAGAGGGAAGTTTTGTTTTCTAGACTCCATCTTATTAAAGGTTTATGATAATGGTGTATGCAGCACTGTGCTGCTTTGTGTACTGTCCTGTTTTTCTCCCAGATCAGTATCTGTGTGGGTGTAGGCACTCACAGGAGACTTCTTGTGTTCCCTTTGCAGGAGCTGCTGGAGGATGAAAGCAATCAGCTATTTTTTGGAGAAGTTGGGAAGCAAATGGTGATAGGACTCATGACAAAAGCTGAAAAGGTAAGGAGTGGCTCTGTGCATCTCCTGTCTACAGCCTGATGCTGTGCCTCACTGGAGCAGAGGATACAGGCTGTGCATCAGCAATGGCATCATCTCAAGAAACATAGGAAAAGGAAAAGATAATGAAACTTTGGCATCAACAGTTCTCAGATCACTGGCTTAGTCAATGGTCATCCCCTGTACAGGGAAATTGTCACTTGCCCAGCATTAGTCTCTTAGGTGGCTCATTTTGTGTACAGGTGTCTCTAGCTTGAGGGTGTGTCTGTTCCTTGAATAAAGTGGAGCAAAATAGGTGCTTTGAGTCACACAGCTGAGCCTGGGACAATCCATGCCTCCCAGAAAGAAATTCTTTCTGGACAGTGTGTTAAAAACTGCACCCAGTCACATGCATTGATATCTCAAAACAGAGTAGTCAAACTTTGGTGAAAGGTGTCTGCAGCTGTTGTATCTTCTGAAGTGTTTTGTTTCTCTGCTCTCCCAGAATCCCAAAGCTTTTCTGGAAAGCTACGAGGAGATGCTGCGTTATGCACTGAAGCAAGAGACCTGGCCAACTACTCAGCTGGAGCTGGAAGGAAGAGGGGTTGGTAAAGACATTATCTCTACAAAATTGCAAAGGAGTTGGAAATTAATGGTTATGCAGGAACAGTCGAGGAGTGAAAGAACTGCTGCTGAAATACACATAATTCAGCTTCTTACTTTTTGTTGTTTCAAACCAAGAGAGTAAAGTTCATCTCTCTTTATTTTTTTTTTTCCTTTCTTTTTTCTTTTTTAAGAGCTGTTCCCTTTACAGATCATTCTGCTCTCTCTGACAGGTGGTATGCATGAGTTTCTTTGATATTGTGCTGGACTTCATCCTCATGGATGCTTTTGAGGATCTGGAGAACCCACCCTCCTCGGTGCTGGCTGTGCTGCGCAACCGCTGGCTGTCTGACAGCTTCAAGGAGACGGTGGGTGAAAGGGGGAGTCCTCGTGCTGGGTGTGAGATTGAAGTGCTAAGGCTAGGAAAGAGTGTAACCTCAGCTGTCCTGGCCAAGCTGAATTTTTCTCTTTAGAAATACCATGCTTTCCTGAAGCTCTAAACAGCAATCTTCTGGTACATGTAAATTGTTCGTAGGAAACGATTGTTGCTTATTTTGAAAGCACATGGTTGATTCCAATAGACTAGAGAGCAGCCTTTATCAGCAGCATCATGGAAGTATTAAAATATGACAAAATATGAATTTTATGAATGAGAATGAGACGATCAAAACACAAGAGAAAAACAAATGTGGGGTTTTTTCTGCACCCAGCCATTCACTCTGGTGATACCTCAGCAGACACTGAGGCTCAAATAGTGACACTTTCCTCTAGTCCTGGCCTCTAGCTACTTATAGCTTCACTTTCATTGACTGAGAAGAAGATGGTTGGAAGGTGCCTTTTAACCACTGCTTACAGTCTGTTTTCTGGGGTGCTTGACAACTCTGTCAGATCATATTAGCAGTCTTCTAAACCACTTTGGCTTCTCTCAAATGGATGTGTAGTGGCTAAATCTGCTTCCAGTTCCCCTTGATTTTGTCACTAATTTTATAGTTGTTGGCACAAAAGGGCCACTGCTTTGATGTTTTGATGGCAATGTGTTGGTACTTTTTTTGAAAATAATCTCTGTAACTGATAGTCTCTCTCCATTAATCGTAGGCTCTAGCAACTGCCTGCTGGTCAGTTCTGAAAGCAAAAAGGAGGCTTCTGATGGTGAGCAAAAATAATTAAAAGGGAAAGAATCCAATGTATTTGAAGCTGAAGATAACACCTAGCTCTTGCCAAAATACAAAATCTGAGTGGTATCAGACTGAACTGAATAGCATTCTTTGTGAAGCTTCAGAGCATCAGGGTTCTACCACCACTGCTCCAGTGCCATGCCAGTTGATTTGTTCCTCTTAAATCTGTGGCTTTCTGAAGTATCACAGCAGATGAGTTCATGGACCTGGGGAACAGGAAGCCACAACTTCACAACCCCAGTTTTGCCCCAGGGTCTGTGGCCTTTGGCAAGTTTTCAACTTCTGTCCCAGAGGCAGCTGGTACAATTGGGTTTGCATTCTGGGGTGGTACAAAGAGAAGTGAGAGCACTGGAAAATGTATTGGTGCTGTCGTGCAGTAGCTCTGTCTTGGATATTTGCATGCCTTTTCCTGGTTTGGTCCAGTGATTATAAATAGAGTCTATAAAGACTGCCTGATGGTTGCTTTTAATTTTCTTTTATTTATTTTCCTCCTGAAATAGTAGTGTAGAAACATAAATATAAAGCTCTTGTCATCCTACAAGGGATCTGAAAGATAAATGCAATTCTGAAGGAAGAGATGTTCTTCAGTAGCTCTTCAGTTACTGAAGCACAGTGCTTTCTGGCAGGGAATTCACTGATACAGAATAAGCTGCAAAATCTGTCTGAGAACCAAGGGCAACCTATTCTTCCCTTCCCCTTGGCAGGTACCAGATGGCTTTATCTCTCATTTCTACTCCGTATCGGAGCATGTCAGTCCTGTTCTAGCCTTTGGTTTTCTGGGGCCCAAGCAGCAGCTGTCAGAAGTCTGCAGTTTCTTCAAGGTAAGATGGCTTTTCTGTACCCAACCTGTGTGGGACTCCTGCTGTCTTCTGGTTTAAAGCTGCAGATGTGTGCTTTTGGTGCCAGATGTGGCATTAAGAAACTTGGCTCTGTACACAAGCCTTTTAAAAATCACTATTTTTTGAGATAAAGATTGCCAAATTCAGGTTGATAAGAATTTCCAGCACGATTTGCCATAGCTGACAGCAAATCTGATGAGATCAATTCATACCATCAGTATTGGAAAAGATTATGGGTGCATATGCTGAAAGAACACCTTGTATAAGAGCACATGGGATCTTACAAGCTAAGTACTTAGTCTTAAAGCCTAAATCCTCTCGTTCTTGTAGCTAATATTGCGAGAGGCTGCGTTGTATTCATGAAATGCTTGCATGGATATTGCAGTGGGTATCAGCATTGCTTCTCTGACTTCAGGAGCTTTGCTGTCCTGTTTCAGAGGCATGAGGAGATTTAGCCACAAAAATCACACCCAGCCTGAAGCAGATCTTTGCTTGGATGGCAGATAGGCAAAATTTCTTACAAGCTTCTCCGCTTGCCGCAGTGCAGGCAGCTGGTGTTGGCAGGTGGGAAGGAAGTCCCCTTCCTGTAAACCTTCCTTTGGTTTTTGCAGCACCAGATAGTGCAGTACCTGAAGGACATGTTTGATTTGGACAACGTGAGGTACACAACGGTGCAGTCTCTGGCAGAAGACATCCTGCAGCTGTCGCGGCGCCGCAGCGAGATCCTCCTGGGCTATCTGGGCACTGAGACTTCCCCAGAGATGAATGGCACAGTTCCTGGGGAAAATGAGCCCCTGAAGGAGCTCATCTGAGTCAGTCAGGGGAGGAAAACAGTTTTGTACAAGGACCTTCCTCCTCCCAGAGATGGATAAAATGACCTGTGAGGTGAAGTGGTGGCAGCAAGACTGTCTCAACACACAGCAACCTGGTGGGACCATCTGCTTTTTAGAGCCAGTAGTGTTTGCTGGGATGGATCCAGGACCACTTGCCAGCTTATGGTTTGAGTTTCTTCTTTGTTCCACCTTCCTGTTCTTTTTATTACTGTTATTTTTAATGTGTCATAAACCACAAACTGCCTGGGCCCAGTTTTTTTGCTCTTGAATAGGGCAACATATGTACCAGTTTTGTCTAAGTGTTTTCTGGGAGATAATTCCTGATGTTTATGACTGTGTGTGGGAGCAGGAATATCACTGGTAAATTCTCCACTTGACCCTTAGCTTCTCCAGGAGGCTTTGTTTGCTTTGGGATTTTTATTACTGTTCTCTGCTGTGTTTCTGCAGACATTACTGCTGATTTTTACCTTAAGTGTTCTAACACCTGCAATGTAACTAGCAAAGATTTCTTTCCCAGGAAGGAAGAAATACTTCTATAAAGCACTGAAGTAAAATGCAGGCTTCTGTAATGAGTCTGAAGCTCTGAGGAAGTTGGTCTGTTCCCTGATGCTACTCTTTGCAGGCCAGATGATGGGCTCTGTGCCATGGTCATCCATGCTTAGGACATTGCTGAGGTCTGTGTTTGCTCCTAAGGCAAGTTAAGAGTGAGGAATGGGGGGTTTTGCATCCTGCTTGTGCATGCAGAAAGTCTTTAACACCCATCAAAGTGCCTTGCTATATTTCAGAATGAGCAAGCATCAATCTTTGCTGGGTAGGAGGTGTGGGGTGTGCCCCAAAAGAGGGAAGCAGAATAGGGTGGTGCCTGTTCCTATTATGGGAGGTGTTGGATGTGGTGTCCAAAAGGGATTCTGTGTGCAAATAACTCTGGGATCATGCTGCTAGAGAGGGAATGGTTCTTTATAGTCTAAGAAACGTGGTGTAAATTTTGGGTGTGGATCCAATGCATGTGTGTGTGTGTGTGTGTGTGTGTGAGACTTTGTGGTGCTGCCAGGGGCTCTTCTCAGGTGGTAAGAAGTTGAGTGCACAGCCAGCACCTGAAACCTGACTGCTCTGGGGCATGGGCTGAGCTGGATACTGGTGGATACTGGTGTAGGGAAGCAGCAGTGGAGCACACTGGGCTTGAGGCAGTCCTGGCTCTTGTGTGAGGTTTGTGGTGCTTTGCTGAGTCCCTCTGAGGGCCACAGATGAGAGTTGAGGGTCCAGCTTGTGCTTTCCTCTGTTTCAGTCCACTTAGAGTGTAAGTTCTAGCCTCAGACTGGGAAGGAAAAGGAGAGCAAAATAATAACAAAAACATGGGATTCGGTGTTTTGTTTTTGTTGGTTTTTTTTCTCCAGACTGAGTAGTTATCCCTGGTTCCAGGTTACAGTGCTTAGCTAGCCATATCTACTCCTACTCTAGCAAGGGGAGGAAAAAAAAAGACAATCTGGAGCTTCTGTATGAGTGCAAAGTCTGCAGAAGGGCTTGGGGAAACAAAGGTCTTCTTTCTTTCTCTTCAGCTATCTGATGTTGATTCTGTGGTGAAAGCAAGAAGGAAGTGAGCAGAGAAAAAGTAAAAAGGAGAATGTGGGTGTAAAAGGAGTAGTTAAATGCTCCTGAGATGGTTGCAAGAGGGTGAGTGTGGAGCACATAACTTCTGTTGCTCTGTAAGCTTATCAGACTTATCCTGAAGACCCCATTAATGCACTGAACACACAAGAGCTGAGGCAGAAGTGAGGAGCAGCTGAGCCCAGAGAGGCTGCATGAAATAAACTGTTAGGAGAAGGATTTAAGAGACAGGAGTTGAAACTGGGGAAGGTTTCTGAGCTGTCTTGCTTCTGGCAGCATGCAATAAGAGAAGGAACAGGGTATTTTATTAGCATGACACACCTGCTATAGGTGAACTGTGATTCAAAAGTGTGTTTCATTCTGAAAGCAAGTTACTTTGCCAAAAATACATGTTTATAGTGTTTTGTGCTCTTGTATGGCTGACTTAGAAGGAAGAATAACTTCAGCTTTGTATAGTAGTTAAAAAGATGCTAAAATGTAAAGATTGGTAAGGTGGGTTGTAATTTTAAACAATCACTGCTGTTAATTTCTCATTTTTAGAATTATTTTATGTGTATTTATTTACTACTTTGTGTCTTCTGGCCTCAGTGCTTGGGGCAGCAGCCCTGCTTTGTGTACAGACAGTAACACTGGCCACTGGGTTTGGTCTGTCACATCTTTGTGGAGAAGATGCAGTGACAGGGTCCCCATGAAGCAAACACTGACTTGCACTGTGGCATTTTAAACTAAGAAATTGTAAATTCCTAATCAGTTGAATGGAAGAGAGACAATTTTATTACAACTTGATGCTTTTCCTCAGCCTTTAGTGCCCTCCCAGTGGCAGCTTCTTCAGGGTTGAGTTCTCCCCCTCCACCTGCCAATGCTCACTTGCTCCTGCACAAGCCAAGAATTGTCTGCTGAGATAAACTGATTTTTCTCTTTACTGGGGAGCATGTTAAGCTTCTCTACACCTCTCCCCTCCCATTCCATAGCTGCTCTTCCTCCCTCCCCAACCCCAGGAAAGGCAAAAGGTGTTCTCAGCCTCTGAAGTGTTAAGATCAGGAGGTCCAGAGGAGTGTTCTGTGGCAGAAGCTCTCCCTGACCTCCATGGGTTGGTGGCCAGTGACCTGCTGTGTTCAGCTCCTTTGGCTGCAACCCCAGGCAGGAGCTCTGGCTGCTCCCACTGATCCCATCCAGTGCAGGGTTTGGCTGGAATGGCAGCCACCTCAGGCTTATCTGTTTTGCAGGGTAGAGAAAAAGGTTATGACAGAAAAACTGCCTGCCCTCTGGCTCTGTTAAGAGATCACTAGAAAATCCTCCTTTCCCCAGCATATTGTGTTTAGCAAAGGAAATTCTTCACTATTAGAAGCAGATGAGGTATATATTCTAGTAAGATCTCTAGAGAGAAGATATTTGCCTTTTTTATAATGAACCCTTATTCTCAAGGGGTTAAACCATTCTGGGCTGTCACTTGCAAGATTTTAACACTGATGGGGATTTAAGGTGGCTTAGCAGCTGTGAAATAAAATCCTTCAATAGTTACTGATGCTTACACAGAATTTTCAATATGCATGGCTTTTTTTTTATGTTTATGTCTAGGTTGTAGCAATTTTCACCAGTGGTTCAAGTATGGACTCAGTACTTCAGTATGCACATAGAGACAGCACCAAATGGCTCTGGGAGGGTCTTAGTGATCTAAAAAGAGCAAATGTATTAACTTAAAAAGCGTGGGGAAAAATCTGCTTTGTTGTATCTATGAGATCAGTGTGGCTTTGAGGAGCATGACTTGTACTGTCTCATACAAGGATGTGGGAAAGCAGGATTTTATTTTCCCCTCTCCTGTAGAACATTCCTCTGCCATATCTGAAACTAATGAATGTAAACTTGTGCCTGTTTTGTCTTGATTTCCTAAAGGTGTAAAAATCTGTTTGTGTTCTGCTCCTTTCTTTTTCTTTGCAGCTATTTTTTTATGATTTTTTTTTTAATACCTTTAATCTTAGGATCTGGGCATTGCAAGTCAAATAAAAATTTCCTCCATGATTGTGTTTTTGTTTCTAAACTTACTGGCAAAGCTTGCTAGAAACTCAAGCCTTTGGTTTCTGATTCAGGTGACTGTTGTGGTGACAACTCTGGCACTAGAGTGGTGTAAGAACAAGGTTTGCCCTTCCTTAGAGCCAAAATGCTAAACTTGGAGCAAGTAAACTTAAGGAGTTTGTTTGCATGGGGAATTGTCCTGGTTCTGCTGAAGACAAGTCCATAGATGAAGCAGGTTCTAAAATAAACATGACAGTGCATGGCACTGTGAGCAGTGGTTGAAAACTGTGGGGTTTTATCTTTCAGATTTTTCTTTTTCCGTGGTGGTTTGATTGTGTTTGGGTGTGGTGTGGGTTAGGCTAGCAGACTGGGATCAAGTGGCAACAGAAATCCCAGTAAGGAGGAGAATCTCTTAAAAAATTGTCCAAGTTCTTTAAGCATTTTCATCTGCTTCCCAAACTCTGTGAAACAAACCCAGGGGAAAGGCTGTGTGTTGCTATCAGAGATGCCCATCTGCTGAGCAGTGTGGGGAAACTCTTCTCCTTCCTCTGAAGCAACTGCAGTAATTTAAATACTTTCATTTTCAAATGATACAGCAACCAGATTGAGTCAGATAGGCTCTTTGCTTCCTCAGTGATTAAGGCTTCAGCCACAGGCTTAAAAAGAAATAATAAAAAAAAGCCTTAATTAGCATTAATGCAAGCCTGTCATGAACTGTGATGTATGCAAATGAAATGTTCATGAATAGGAAAATTTTATGTCTCATGCCACACCCTGAGGCTTAGCTGAAAGAGTTAAAAGGAGTTTGTCTCTGTTTCCATGGTGTCAGACTGTATACTCATGACATCTCCAGTGCTGAAGGAGCAGAGCAAAGGCTGCTCTGTGTGTTGACACTTTCTTCTTCTGTTCAGGAAGGAGTGGGTGAATATAGCAATGAAGCCCACAATTTTCAGTACTTGTCATGGTACATAGATCAAATGTAATCCACTCTGCCAGCATAACTCTATATTCAATAGCTTGGAAAGGAGGAGATTTATTTAACTTGAATAATGAAAGCAATATATCACTCATGCTACCTTGTAGCAGCCTCCTGCAATGAACTGAACTTCTGCAATAAATATTTGCCCTTTCTTTCCAAATAATAAGACTTTAATGCTATTTTTCTCCTTGAAATGCCAGGAAGAGTGTCAGCTTTGAAGGGCCTGTTGAAATTAATGGGACATAATCACAGTTGCTACCTGAAAACAGATTTGTGGCTGCAGGAAAGGAGTATCCCCCTGTTTGAAATCTTACTTTAAGGTCAGTGTGTTAAGGGATAGGAGCCCTTGTGCTTTCCTGTCATACAAAAATCAAATTCTAAACATGCCTATGTTTATCACTTCTTAGCTGCTCTGGCAGATTTCTTTTTCTCCAAGTTTTAATTACTCTGATAATGAATTAACTGTGATGGTTTGGTCTGAAGTGGTGTGTTTGCCTTCTACAAACTTTTCTGTGGCATGCTGCTCATGCATCTCTTGTTTTGAAGGGCTGCACTGTTTGTGTTCTGCTTTTTTTCTCAGGCATCCCAGGTAAGCAGCACTTTCTGGGAACATTCATTTTGGTTTGGTCTTCAAAGTGGCTGATTTCAGTAGCTGGAGGTATTTAGGGAGGGGAAAAAAAAGGTATTACCTGGAGCAGGTGTTTCCTGGCCTCCACAATACCATTTAAATTATGTGCAGAGAATCAGCAGCAGTTTCCTCATCTCCCTTGAGAATGAAAAGATTTTATTTCAGGCTTTATTTTCTCATGTGCACGTTCACACAGGAGCTGCTGATCCTTTACAGAGCTGTGGCAAGAGCTGTGGCTGTAAGAGTCTATGTTCCTCATTGGGTTATTTTTTTAAAAATGAAAAGAAAAAAAAAAAACTAAATTTTCAAACAGAGTTCAGCCCTTCATCATTCCTGTGGCAAGCAGAGATGTGACAGGAATATGAAATTATAATATAAAACGCTCTTGTTGGCGGTAAGATCCGTAATTATGCAATTTATAAAACGAAAGGCTCCCTTTTTAAAAACCAAACCAAACCAAAGCACTTCTCACCCCGGGAAAGGATGAGAGGGGCGGGGAGCGGTTTTTGGGCCCCAGGCTCTCCGTGGCAGCAGGATCCCATGGGGCGGCAGCCGGGGGAGGGCTGAGGGGAAGGGCTGAAGGGAAGGGCTGAAGGGGAAGGGCTGAGGGGGAAGGGCTGAGGGGGAAGGGCTGAGGGGGAAGGGCTGAAGGGGAAGGGCTGAAGGGGAAGGGCTGAGGGGGAAGGGCTGAGGGGGAAGGGCTGAGGGGGAAGGGCTGAGGGGGAAGGGCTGAGGGGAGGGGATGAGGGGAGGGGATGAGGGGAGGGGATGAGGGGAGGGGATGAGGGGAAGGGATGAGGGGAAGGGATGAGGGGAAGGGATGAGGGGAGGGGATGAGGGGAAGGGATGAGGGGAGCTCCTGCCCTGGGCGCTGCTTCCCCCCCTCCGCTCCGCGGCCCCCGGGGCCATTTTGCTGCCCGCGCGCCCCTTCCTCAGCGCCCCCCCAGTCCATGGCCGCAGCTGATTGGCTTAGAGCCAGCAGCAACGGAAGCTGCTGATTGGCTAATCTGCATCTCCCCTTCCGCCAATGAGGAGGGGCTCTGGCGCCCGCCTTTCTTCCGATTGGCTGTCACGCTACCTGCGTCCTCCTCTTATTGGCCAGCGCTGCAAACAGCCTATTGGCTCCGCCGCTCCCCGGGCTGGATTTTTAATTGGGTGTCCGTGGGGTTGGCCGGCGCTTCACCTGCCGCGCAGCCTCATTGGGCCGCGGCTTTCCGCTCCCCCGCCCATTGGTCGCACCGCCCCTTAAGCGCGCTCCGATTGGCCGTCACGACTCGGCCCGGTATCCGGGTAAGATGGCCGCAGTCGGAGAGTGCTCGCTCCCCGCTCCGTGGCGGCCGCTCTCCCTCACTCACGTCGAATACCCCGCAGGTAACGCTCCGCTCCGCCTCCTCCCGGGATGCCGCCGCCGCCGCCTCCTCCTCCTCCTCCGCGCCGCTTTCCCGGGCGGGTCCCTCCCTCCCTCCCTCCCTGCGCTGCGGGGCAGCCCTCAGGGCCGTGCTGGCGGCTGCCAAATAGTGAGCCCGGGGCGGGCCCTGAGGCGCCTGCGCGCTGCGGCCGCTACCGGATCGTGAGGCGCGGGAGGACTCGGCGCTGCGCATGCGCCTTGGCGGGCAGCGGGGCTGCAGGGGGTCCCGAGCCCCGCGGGCTCTGAGGGGATTGATCCCGGGGACGCCCTCCCCTCACAGCTCCCTTCTCTCCCGCAGCTCCCCGCAGCCCGGTGGCAGCTCCTGAGGGGGTGGTAGGGCCGGGGGTCCCCTCCCTGCCCTGCTGAGGGGTGTGGGGGTTGGGGGTGGCCATGGGGTGAGCCCTGTGGTGGGAAATGCCCGGGGGACGCCGGGTCAGCGCTTGGCCCCCGAGGGTTTGGGTTTTGGTTTGAGTCAAAAGAGCGCTGGGTACCTGGGGTTGGGTCCCCAAAGGTCCCCAAAGGTCCGGTGGCATCTCCCCCACCTTGAGGGGAATCCCTGACCCAGCAGTGTGCAAGGACAGGGGAGGCTGTGGTCAGATTGCAGCTCTCAGCAAAATCTCATTATCAGCTGTGGTCTTCAGGAGTTCCTCTTCAGGTGCTTCGTGCTGTGCTTGGGTGAGGTGAAAAAAAAAATAATTTTTTTCTTAGATGCTTGTTGTAATCAGAGACGCTGGCAAAAGCAGGATGTGAAGTGTCAGTGATAGTATGGGAAAATGCAAATTTGGTGTTAACACTGTTCTCAGGGTTGCTGGTTGTAGCAAGTCCCTCTCTTGCCATGAAATGTTGGTCTGGGTCTTGTTCCAGTAGCTGCATTTTAGTTCCTGATGAAAGTTCCTCTCAGAAGTGTTGTACCTAAAGCTTCCAAAATATTTAGGGGTCTTCTGGGTTGAAAATACTTATTTAGCCAGGAGACTTAGAAGTGATAATACTGTAAGTACTGTAAGACAAGTGATAATACTGTAAAGATCTAGTGCTGGAAATACATTAGTTCTTGTGCCTCTCCCCCTGTATGGCTGTCTTACGATTTTCTGTGATATTTTCTGTGAAAGGTTGGCATTTCCTTTTCTATCTTGCATTATCCTTCACCGTATATGTTCTTCAGCCATCCCTTTTTTTAATATATTCATCTGACAGTTTAGGGGAGAGGAGACTAATTTTTCCAGTACTGATAAATTACCTGTGTATCTTCTGTCCTTATCTGAACCTGGCTGTACATGCAGAGCATCCTGTGCACTTTTTCTTGGATTGGTTTGGGAAAGGAAGGTGGTTGAAACTGCTGCACCAGGGTGATCTCTGAGATCTTAAGGAATGTGACAGAATGTGATTATTTTCTCTCTGCTCAGAGTGCTTCTCTGCAGGCAAACAGAGAAAATGATTGTGTGTGGAGAGGGTAAATCACCACCAAGAGTAGTGTTAGATATTGAGGGGATGAACACTGTGTTTGTCTTGGATAAACCTTGTAATTATGGAAGCCTATAAAGTGGAGACAAAGGACTGAAGCAACTGGAGGTGCAAAACTTTGTTTTGGGCTGGCAAAATGAGCTGCAGTAAGATGGTAGGTCTGATACTTTTAATTGGATTAGGGGAAAGTGCTCTACCTTTATTTAGAAAGCTGTTTACATTCTGTCTGTGTAGAGCTTAAGCCCAGGTCCATGAAGTTGCTGGATAATGCATATTTATAAAATAGTGATGCTGGCAGCGTGCTCAGCACAGAGGAGTCAATGGAGCCTTGTGCTGATAGAGATGGCTCAGAATGTGCAATAGATCCTGCTTTTACCCACATAAATTATTAAGCTGTCTTGGCATGTCACCCAGTGCTGAGTGGCAAACATCTTTTGCTCTTGGCTGATCCCAGGGGTTGCCTGGAGTCCAGCACTGTTGCAGTCTGCTCTTAAAATCTCACCTCCTTAAAGACTTCCCGTGGGGAACTGCTGTCATCCCAGCTTTCAGCTGCCAAGAGTGATGGTCCCTCTTGCTGTCACCAGGTGAAAAGCAGTCACTGCTGATTTCTGCCTGCCAGATAAAACACATTATTTGGCTTCTGCTGGTAACTGTGAAGGGAAGAGGTGTCTCCAGAAGGGTGCTGGTCCTCCCTGTCTTTATCCAATGTTCCCTTATCAGCAGTGATACAGTGTAAAGCACCAGACACCCATCCTTACTGCTTCTCTGGCTGCTGAGTTCTCCAGGGCTTTCTGCTGTGTCAACTTTGAGCAAGACCAAATAGGGAACAGTGGATGAACTCTGTGGAAGTGGTCTGAATAACAGAGGCTTGGGAGAACTGACTGAAAAATTATTGATAGTAAATGTCAAGAGGAAGCATAGGGAGAAGAAGCCAACAGTGACAGCATAACTTGTCTGTAAAGCCTGCAGCTGAAGAGGACAGTCTGTAAAAATATCATCCTGATAGTGCTTTCAGAAATGTTTATTCCTGGTGCTTTTCATGCAGCTGTACTCTCTGATGAGACCAAGGAATGCTCTGGCATAGTTGTTGGCAGGTAGGCAGGAATAATCCTTTTTCTGTGCATCTTTGCAGTAATGGGCTGATGATTGCATCAGGATTGTTAGGGCCTTTTGATGGATATCTAAATGCTGTGCTCTGAGTGGGTCTAAATGGCTCTTTGAACCCATTTCCGTTTTGGATCTCCTGTGTCTTTGGCACTGAGCTTTGTGACTCAATGCAGTGGTTGTTTCTTTTCTGCTTTTAAGTCCACTGCTCAGTAATTTCATCAAACACTATCTCATGTTCAGTGAGAGGTAACAAATGTTTGCTGTCTGTTTCTCCCTATCATTCACGATGACTGTGTCCTCTTGTTTTCCTTCTTCAGTTGCTCAGTATTTTCTGAGTGGCTGCAGTTTCGTGCTTGTTGTCTTTGTCCCCTTTCTGTTTGCCTCTTCTGTGTTTATTATCTCTTTTTAAGATGGTTACGCCAGAATTGCATAATAAATTTTTGCAGTGCTGTAACAATAACTTCTGTTTTGCTCTTAAAAATGTTCTTTTTGCCTGCTGCAGGGGTTTGGATGTTACTCTGAAGGTATTGGCTCACACGAAGTCTGAGGGTTTTTTTTGTTTGGTAACAACTGAACTAAATCCTGTCATGTTGTGTGTATAATTAGGGTTGTTTTTCCCCGTGTGTACATGGGATGACTTTGTGTTGCAGGCTTAGAACTCATCTTCAGGGACTTCCTGTCTGTAAGGGTGAGTTTCACCAGACAAACATAGAGTTCCTGATTTGTTGGGGGGGGTTATTATTATTATATGGAGAAAAGAAATGAAAAAACTCCCTCTCTTCAGTGCAGCTGGGATTCTTCAGCCTCTGGGACCTTCAGGAACTCCTTACATTGGAGAAATTCTTTAAGGACAGAAAGCTGGTGTGCCAAATCCTTTCTCTGGGGAAGGCCAGGGAATTTTCCTGTTTTCTCCCTTGTGAAGGGTGTTCACTGCAGGCAGGGTTGGAGAGGCAAGCGTGCAGAATCAGCTCATCAGTGAGAAGGTGCAGAGCAGAGGTGCTTGTGCTCTGCAGCTACTTGGGCTCAGCATTTTGCTTTGCTATTCAGGATCAGCACATCTTGCTGCTCTAGAAATGTTTGTTCTGATCACCCTTGCTGTGATTTCTGTTCAGGGTTCATATCTGTTGAAAGCAGCAGATACCACCCTGTTGTTTGGCTTCTTTAATGCAGGGGGTTTTTTCTGTTTCATTTTCCAGCAGGAGTTTGAGGTCTGACGTGCGCCTCTCATGCCATAATTTCAAGCCTCCTGAAGATATTTTTACTGCCCCACAGCCTGGATGTGCACAATTAGAGGAAATGACAGTCCATCAGGAATGTTTACTGGTGTAAATGCTTGTGACACACACACACTGCACGTTGTCTGTGCAACTTGCACACATCCCTTTAGTCAAGAACGTTCAACCCGCAGCAGCACCGCAGACAGAGGCTGCAAGAGGAAGCAGTGGTGAAGCCAGATCTGGTGGTAGGATGTGGTTAGAGTGCTGTTGGTTCACATTTTTACATTATATACAGGCTAAGTGAGTGTGACCAAGCTTGAATATTTCCACTGAAAAGAATGCTGGGTAAAATGTTGAATTGGAGCAGAAGTAGATGCTGAATGAAGGCTGAAAAAAAATCTTGTGCTGCTGAGCTATATATAGTGCTCCACCTATTTATCTCTTGGGTGCCTGAAAATGAGGTAGTTGAGTTCTTTATTTTTTTCATCTCAGGCCCCAGAGGATGCCCAGAGAAGACAGGATTTTAAAGAAAGCAGAATTTAAAACAAAACAGATGTGCTATATATTAAATAGATTTCCCCCCTTTTTTTTTTTTTTTTTCCCAGAGGTTTTGTTTCTGTTCCTACTGGTTGGAGGAATTGCTTTAAAATTCCCAGTTTAGTGAAATGAAGAGTTAATTTTTTAAGGTGGGGGGTGGGGGAGGGAATCTGCTGGCTAGATCTGTCTGGACTTCAAACTGTCAGCTCTCCTGCAAGTCCCACATTCCTGGGAGTAACTCTCTGAGCCACAGGAGTGCCAGAAGGAATCAGGCTCTGAGTCCCCGGGAGTGCTGTGCACTGATCAGTGCTGCCCTTTCTCTCCCAGCTTCTTCCCTGGGGATTCCCAGTCATTTCCAAGCTGGTTTATTGAGTGCAGCTCTGCCTTGAGCTATTCCTCCAGTACATTTCTGATGGCATTAGTGAGTTCCTGGGGTGCAGGGTGAGTGCTGCCTTCAATCAGTGCCCAGCTATTTATTTGCCTCTTCCCCTGGGCAGTCTGGCTGCAGTGTGTGATTCTGCTTGCTTGCTGTTAGCTGCAGTGATGTGAAATATTATTAATGCCATTTCTGTTCCCTTTTAAATGGGCAGTTTGAAATATTTGGGGAGCTGTTGTTTTAAGGCTGTCTCAATTAAAAGGCTTGAGACCTCTGCATGCAGGCAGCATCTGGGAGTGATGGTTTCTGGTTCTCCACCTCAATTTCAGCTGTGGGTTGTGTGCTGGTGAAGTAGTTTGATTTATAGGGTTTGTTATCAAGTATCATAAAGGAGGATCCTGAATATGGTACTCCTGGTGCTATTTACACCAAAAGGCTTCCCTAAATATTCTTCCACCATCCACACAAGAAAAAGAACCCACCTGAGAGGATTATTAATCTGCATTGGTTTCTTCTTGACAAAATTAGGGCTTTTGGTCTTGAAGTGCTCAGTGCCATGGATTAAGAGAGTGAATGATCTGAAACATGGTGACTTCCTGATGGTCAGCTGTCTTCAGCTGCCAACACTGGAACTGAGATTGTTGGAAAGGCTGTCAGAGTAGTTTTGATTGTCTGGTGGCTTGTCTCAGGAACTCCCTTATCACTGAAGATAGGCTTCATTTAGTTGGGAGGTTGTGACTGATGTAAAACCAGCAGGGGCTCCATTCACTATTGCCAGGTAACCCATCCTGTCACTTCATCCATGTGGCATTGCTGCTCTGCTTTGGGGGTGTTTGGAACCCACCTGATGATGGTGCAAGGAAAGTGTCACATTCAAAGTCTTCAAACACTTTAAGGACATGAGAGAACCTCTCTGCAGTCAAACCCAATGTTTTTGGGGGGTTTGTCCTCTGAATCACTGGAATTTCACTGGTTGCAAGTGATCTGTGCTCATGATGTTGCTGGTTTCCAAATCTAACCCAGAGTCTGGAATTCAGGGGGGATGTGTGCACAGTACCTGATGTAACCACAACTCTGTCAATAGCATTAGGTAGGAGGGTGAACTTCTTAGCAGTCCAGTAAGTTTGTTTTGGGGTTTTTTGGTTTTTTTGTTTTTTTTTTAAAGATCAGCTCCAGTGTTCAGAGTTTGAGGTTCAAGTCCATATTGCCAAGTGCTGCTTTAAAATATGGGTGTGTGGGCTGGGGAGACTCAGTATCTTGCAGTGGAATTGATCTAGGAATGAGTCCAAGGCTCAGCCTTGCAGAGGCATCCTGTTTCCTTTTGAGAGGAAGGATAAATTCATGTGGGGGCTGATCCTCTTGTGTTCAGTGGTGAGGTGGAGAAGATTTAGTTTCTGAGAACCCATACAGATAGGACTGTGTCTCTTAAGTTACTCCCTGGGTTCATACAGTGTTTTTTATGGCACCTACTGTCTTTAAAGGTTTTTCTGCTAGATAGTTCTTACTCTCCTGATACGAATTGCTTAGCTTGGAGGAAAATTACTCAGGTTTTTTTGTTTCCTTGGAATTTATGCTCATGTCTTCTCTTCCAATGCTTTTGTACAACGAGAAAAATCAGATTAAAAATGCATAGCTGCTCTTTGCTGCTGTGTGTCTGTGATAGTTCAGGGTAAAAGTTTTGAAGTACCTTATGGCCTCTTGTGAAGTGCCATTGCTGCTCCCCAGTTCTCCCAGGGGGATAACTGGACTGGTAGCTCCTTGGGATGGAGGCTCCAGGTCCCTTCTGTGTGATACCAGGGAGCTGCTGGTTCAACAGCAGAGCCTCCTTTTTCCCCTTCACCTCCTGCTATGGTTTGCTATGTATTTCCTCTCCACTTTACTAATGGTAGTGTTCATGCAGACACATGGTGAGACAGATTAGGGAGCTGATCCAGCTGAAAACTAACCCATTATAGTAAGGGAGTGGGAAAGGATTTGTTTGGGGAGTGTTTGCTGGTATGTGCTGGCACAAGGAGGTGATATGAATGAGGGGGAGGGAAAGAGGCTGCTTCTTTTGCAGCAGCCTGTGCTTATGTTGGATTAAAATGACTGTGGGCCCACACCCCCATGGTCATTGTTGTAAATTGGCTGGCAGTCATCTCTGCTGAATGATGCCACACTCCTCTCATCCCTACTTTTCAACCTGCAGGTAGGCACTGCTGTCTCTCTTGCCTGAGAGCAGTCTCTGAGATGGAGATTTGCTGCAGTGATGACTTTGTCTCTGCTCTCAGCATTTCAGGGCAGCAGCTGACCCACACTCTGGTGGCAGGCCTGTGAAGTTCAAACTGATTTGTTTCTCTTGTTTGTTTCCCTAGGTGATTTCTCGGGTCAGCTTTTAGCTTATTTGAGTCTTGGTCCAATATTCATCATTGTTGGCTTTGTAACACTCATCATATTCAAGAGAGAGCTTCACACGGTGAGTCCTTCTTTCCCCTCCCAGCTTCTCCTAATGCCATGAATATTTTCCTTTGTCACCTGGTGCTCCTGTATTCACACTTCTTTTTCTCTCTTTCAAGAGCACTCTTAGGTAAGGTGATGTTCCTGTCAAAGAACAGCAGGAGACACTTATCACCTGTACCAGGTTAAAAGACTGCTTAACCTTTGCTGACTTTTCTGTTACTCTCTATGTTTTGGGCATTATCTGTCCAAAAACATTGAGGGAGATGTCTAAGGAACTAAAGAATGCTGTTGCAGAGTGGGAACACTCCTAAGATCCAGTAGGATCATAGTAGATTCCTGCAAGGCAGCCAGCTTCTGTAGGAGATGGTGTCTGTAACTCAGTAGGATGTGCTTTTTTTGAACTACTGAGGCAGAAAAGGGGATACAAAATAAAACCTACAGATTCCCAAGGGCGTGGATCTGTCTATAACTGCTGCTTCCCAGCTGTGACTCAAATACCAGGGACAGAAGAGACTTGGTTTTGTCCAAATGACCAACAAGGGCTTTTTTTGTAATGGGAATTTGGTCACAGCAGCAGCACTAAGTTAGGGGGTGTGTATGGACTGTTGAGTTAAAGAGCAAAAATAAAGGCTGCCAGTCTGGCTTGGTTCAGAATTGTGATTTTATTTTAGGTTGGAGGAAACAACTTCAAGATGCAAATATTCACTAGGGAAAAGCCAGAAAGCCTAAAAAGCCCCCCCTTTTTAAGCTATTTACCCAAATAACAGTGTGTGCACTCCCCCTGTTGGTCGTCGGTGAATGACAATCCCTTAAAAGCTGCCCTGTAAAAAAATGTCACTTTCTACCCTTGCTGCTGGAAGTATGCTAGCAGAATTGCTATAATGTCATTTTTATCATGTATCATCTGCTGAAAAGCTGCATGTACACAATGTGTTGCCAAATGCACAAAGTGGGCTGAAAAAAAAAATGCTTTTCTGCCTCAGGTAGAGAATTTTGAAGCCATTTGTGTTAACTCTAGTAGTAAAAAAAAAAAAAAAAATTAGAAACATGTATCTTTTGGTGTTTTGTCAACAGAGAGAGCCTGGTAAGTAGTTGGATCTTTTAGACAGGCTGATGTGGGTTGTCTTGTTTCCACAGATCTCTTTCTTGGGAGGGTTGGTGTTCAACGAGGGAGTGAACTGGTTAATAAAAAATGTAATCCGGGAGCCTCGGCCCTGCGAAGGTATGGTGTGGCCTTTGGGGGTGGTTGAGTTTTAAGTGGAATGTTCACTGTGGGAGGGCCAGAGGGGGGGTTTTCCCCTTTGCCTTTGAATGTTTGGGTGTGAGAAGGCTGTCAGAGTCATCTGAGCAGAGAGATGTCCTGTGAGCTCAGGTCCACAGACTCCAGCTGAGCGATCTGGCTCTGTGGAGCTGCTACCTACAGACCAGACCCTGACCATACTCTTTCTTCTTCTCTTCCCAGAAACCCATTCAACAGTGACCACAAAATATGGGATGCCGTCCAGCCACTCCCAGTTCATGTGGTTTTTCTCTGTCTATTCCTTTCTGTTCCTTTATTTAAGGTAAAAAAAAAAAAAAAAAATCACTGCTAGGTTTGGGCTGTTAATATGTTGAAACACCTGGAATGGATGGCTCCCTTGGTGTGTGCCACTTGGTCTGGAGGACTGCACAATTTACTGTGGTTAGGGTGGACGAAGCCATGTGTATCTTGATCTGAATGTAGGACTGTAGGCACCATTTCTAAAACCAGAAGGGGATGGGTAGGCCTCCTACACTTGGCTGGGTTCAGGTCTCTTGATTTACATTTTCTAAGCTGTGATGATCCATCAGTGTGAGGGAAGAGGGGAGGGGAAGGGAAGAGGGAGGAAGAAAAAAAGAGCTGCTTTCTCATGTGTCTACTCAGTTTTGTCAGTGGGGTGTCTGCAGTCTTTTAGGGTAGTGCTGCCCACTTGCATGACTTTTGAGTTCATCTCCCTTACCCAGGACTGGGTTTACATCCTGTGCTGTGCTTTTTCCCCAACTTCTCGCCGGGGCATGGCTGTGTCTTGTGGCTCCACGTGTGGAGGACAAAACTCACAGTTCCTCTCACCTGCGTGGGTGATGGAGGGACTCTGATGTCTTGGCTCCCTGTTGCATATGCTCAGCATGTGCCTTTCACATCAGGAACTGTGAGCATTCTGCCTTCCATCCCAGCAACCCCTGGTAACAGTAAGAGAGAGAGGAGCGTGGCTTTCTGCCTTCTTTTTAACCCCTGCCAGTGGGACAGATTGCTGCTGGGATGGTACTGAGCTGCCCAAACCCCACAGAAGTAGAGCTTTCCTAGGGTTTCAGAGCTAGTGAGGAGATAAGGACGGCTCAGCTCCCTGCTGCTGTGCTAATGGCTCTCCATCTCTTTCAGAATGCACCAAACAAACAATGCGAGGTTTCTGGATTTACTATGGCGACATGTGCTGTCCCTCTGCCTCGTCACAGTGGCTTTGCTAGTCTCATATAGTAGGTATGGAGCAACTGTTTGTCTTTATGCTCTCATACAGTCCTGTGGCCTTTAACAGCCAGCAGACCTCTCATCCCTTCCCCTGCACTTCTGATCTGACTCTCAACGACTGCCGTGTGAGACCCTGCCAATAAGCAAAGGTGCTTCACGCGTGGGGCTTCGTGGAAGCATTTATAAAACCCAAGATGAGCTGAGCTTCTACCAGTTCCCTGCCAGCTCCATTGCCATGCTCCAGCCTCACTGCCTCCCCCTCTTTTCCAGCACTAATCATGGAAGCATTGCACCATCCCTTGGCACAGCGGCGTCTGCAGCACGGGGATTGCTACAGTTGACCAGTCTGATTGTTTTGCTTGAGCTTTAGTTGATAGAAACATTTAGAGCTGTTTGAATTGCAAGGCTTAGTTGCATTAAGATGAATAATGAAACTTTGATAATTATTTTTTTTTCCCCTGTAGTAGCTTAAAAACAACAATAATAAAAAAATACACACAAGCATGCAAAGTGAGCTCTAGCTGTTGGAAACTATACAAATTCAGGCTAGAAATAAGGCTGTGCTTTCCACAGGAAGGTAATTACCTGTTGACACAATTGACTATACACTAGAGCTGATTATTACTGGTTATTTTAAAAATTTTGACAGGACAATTCTGTAGGAGATGTGGTCTAATTCAAAGAAAAATTAATTTGAGGAAATCCAGTGGCCTGTGCTAGGCAGAGGGTCAGATAAGATGATCTTAATGGCTTTGTGATACACGGGTGAAAATAATTTTGAACGTGACTCATGTAGCTTGTATGCAGAGTTTAACAGCCCATTAATAGAGCTTTCTGAATGGCTGCAGGCACAGTGAGCATGCTGTGGTAGTGCAGCCTTCATGCTGTCACATTTGAGTGGCAAATCCTAACAAAAATGCTGTGTTCTTAAAAAACCCTGATTTAGTAGTTTGGAAGGGACTTGTCCTGTGTCTGAGTCTCTTGTGGGAATCCACAGTAAGAGTTCCTCAGCTAGTCCAAAGACAGATCAGCAGTGGAGGGTTATTGACTTAAGCTCCGTAAGATGAAACTGCTGTGGCAAGGAAGACTGCTTTTCCCATTTTTTTACCCCCAACTCCTTTTGCCAGCTTTTTAATGAAAAAGTCAGATATCCACTTGTAAAATCTGGAGAACTTCCTTATGTCTGAGGGTCCAGTGAGGCATCAGCTGTTGATTCAGGCATCCTCTTGTTTTAAAGCCTGTCTGGTGACTCTTCTCTTCCACTGCAGGGTTTATTTGCTTTACCACACCTGGAGCCAAGTCTTATATGGAGGTGTGGCAGGCAGCATTATGGCCATAGCTTGGTTTGCCTTCACACAAGAGATCCTAACTCCTCTCTTCCCAAGGATAGCTGCATGGTAAGTCTCTCTTCAGTGGAGGTTTTATTCCTGCAAGTCTGCATTCTGTGGGTTTGCTCATTAAATGAATCCCTTGCAATGAGCTTGGTAACACAGGTGTAAGAGAATTATCTGGCAAAAGAAAATCTTCCTAATTGCTGTAAAAACTGGCCCATGCATCTGAAGCACAACAAATGTAAAGATACTTCACTCTCTAAAATTGCAGTTGTAGCTGTGTGAGCCCCAGTGATAAATCATCTGCTCAAGCTTTGGTGGGCTGCCAGTTACAGATGTTAGAAATGAGAATTCCTGGGTTCTGTTCCCGTTTGGCATTCTGACTGTTGTGTAACCAATTCCTCTGTCTTTTCTTGTTAATGCACACACCAAGGATCAGATATCCTCACCTGATAGGGGTGGGGGAGAGAGAAGTTTAAACTGCTGTTGCATATGTAAAGCCCTCCTGAAGTTGGGAGATGTGGCAGTGCTGGAGAAGCTTTCCAAGTTGAACAAACCTTTCCTGATGAATGTCTGATGACCACCTGAAACTGCAGAGTCCTTTAAATGGGTGTGGTCTGGAAACATTGTATAAGAATAGAAAAAAAAAAATAAACCCACAGATGGGAGCTTTTTGTTACTTAAATTAAAAAGGGTCTCCTTTCCTAGATGAAAAGGTAATAGAATAGTGATTTTAAGTCTGGAGCAGATTTTGTGCTATTTTTATTTTGATCAAAATTGTTATGCAGAAGAAGTCTAATTATTTTCCCCTTTCCACTGTCCTGTCCATTTCCAGGCCAATTTCAGAGTTCTTTTTAATCAGAGACACCAGTCTCATTCCTAACATCCTGTGGTTTGAATACACAGTCACCAGAGCAGAGGCAAGGTAAGTTTTTCTGGGGGGTGGAGGAGCTGTAGCTGGTTTGACCTGTCAGGTGCAGTTATTAATTTATTTTACAATATGTAGATAGCAGCTGTGGGTAGAATAGTGCAGAGTAAAGCAATACCAAGTTGTGGGTTATATGGCATCTGGAAGACGAGTCTGTTGGGGGATGTTTGGAATTCAAGAATGTCTCATTTAAAGAGCACCTCAGCTTCCTAGCTCCTGTTCTTTGCACACATTTCTGCTGTTGCACCCACCCGTGCTCACTTCAGACAGGGTGGGTGTTCTAGGACTCTGCTGATCTCCCTGTGGAGCATGGTGGGGGCAGCTTTATCGTCGTGTGGAGCTGAGCAGAGCCTTCCTTTCATCCTCTGCTTTTTTGCTCACTGTTTTGCCACAGAACCCTGCAGTGGGCCTGGGGGGTTCCCTCTCTGACTCTGCCTTCTCTCTTCCCCTTCCAGAAACAGACAGCGCAAGCTGGGCACGAAGCTCCAGTGACGTGGGCAGCGTGGGGACCAGGGTGCAGGTTTTACCAGAGACAGACAAGAGCAGAGACCTGGGAGCAGCAAGGAGCTTTTTAACAGGACCAAAGGAACAGGCAGGGACCATACCCAAAACCTGAAAGCCTTTGCTCTGCTTTAGCAGCTAGCTGGATGCTCCCTGATGCATGTGGGACCGTGCAGGAGTAGAAACTCATTTTCAACACAGATGCACATTGCTGGTTGGAATGTACCATCATGTCTACGTCAGGGGAGGGGGGAGAAAATGCCTGGTGTCATGTTTGGGGGAGGGAAAACCAAAAATTAATCCTTTCTGTGACTTTTTTTTTTTTTTTCAGCATGAAATATACACACTATTTATTTATTTTTTTAAATGGAACTATTGTTTCTGGGGTGGGTGAGGCATTGATTGTGTGTTTTGGTTTTGCTTTTTGTTTGGGTTTTTCTTTTTGGAAGAAGATGACAAAACTAATCTCGAGTTGGTCATGCGTAATTAGGGCTTTTCATTTTTAAAAACTTAGGAGGGAGGAGGGGAACTAGGATGGGGTGACCTAGGCAGATGGGACAGGAAGGCTTCCTTTCCTTTCTGCAACCAGTTTGGGAGATAAAATCCATTCCAACTGCACTTTGTACAGATGGAAAGAAAGACTAAAGCTCTGATTTTTAACACTAGTGATGGTTCTGCAGGGAAACCTGCGTGGATACCATTAAGGGGAGTGGGTGTGTAAAACAGGAAAAACTGAAATATACTGACTTTTTTTTTTTTTTCCACTGGTCCTGTTGTGTAATTAGCAAGACTGTCTTTCTCAATCTCTTCTAGGTGGCAAGATTATCACACATCTCACATTTATTCCATCTCTTCCTTTATAATTTTATTACCTCAGGGTTGCTGTGATCTGTACAGCTTTTGTTGTACTGAGCATGCTAGTGATGGCACTAGAAAGCCCATGGTTATTAGTGCTGTGCTCCAGTAAGAGGCAGCCTGAAGCCTTACAAAATTCAGTTGCTAGTCTCTGTCTTAAGCACTGGATTTTACTTTTTTTTTTTCTCTTAAAAGCTTCAGTGAGGGATTTTTAAGAATGAACAGAGACAACCACAAATGAGTAGCAAGGTGATTGATGGATAACTAGCTCAGCTGCTGTGTGAATTGTTTCTCAGAGTCCTGTTAGAATCCAACCATGAACTCCAATAGTGAGACTCCTACCAGTTGTGACAGTGGCTTGGTTGGGGTTCTGCAGTAGTAAACTTGCATGCTGAACTCCTACAAGGAAGTTTTGCTTTCCATCATCCTTCTTCCACCCTGGTTCTTCGTGTGGCCACTCAGCTCTCTGGATGCTGTGTCTCTGTGGGAGTGTGCCTGCCATCTGTGTGTGCTGGTGATGCCTACAACTTCTGTCACCCATGAGTTGAACCTGGCAAGGGCTATACTCGAAGTGCTTCAGGGCTGTGCATGGACACTTTCTGTATTTCTAGTCTATAATGCAGCAGTTCAAGTGTAACTACAGAGAAGTATTTATTCAAAGCACAATTGACTTGAACTTTCACAGATAAAGGACAGCTTCTGAACTGGCTCAAAGGTGATCGCTGTGCCTTCGATGCAGTCATGTGAGCAGAGGTAAAATGACTGTCACATCTCAGTCTTGCTGCCTGTTTTACTATCTCCACTTCAGTCAGACTCCTGCATTACAAAGCTGCTTCAAGTGAGATGTGTTTCTGTTCATCTTGAGTCTTTTTACTTTTTTAATTACGTTTAAGTTTTCATCTGTGCCTGTTGCCATAGGAGTTTGTGTGTTCGTATGGAGCTGGAGCTGCTGTTGGAGATCAGGAATGAACCCTGTTTAAAATTCTGTGTTTAGGTAGCTATGGGTAGTAAGCTGTTTTCAGTTGTTATAGCAAATATATACATTTTTAAAGAGTTATTTAGTATTAGCATACCGTGAACAATCTTGTTAACATCTGAAGGACCTGAGCACTGGATCTGCTTTGAATGTGCATCAGAATAAAGAGGCATCTCACAGCTTTCACAAAGACATTTGATCTTGGAACAGCTCCATTAAAATGAGACAGGACATCAGATAGGCCACATGCTGTGGTGGTGCTGTATGTTGTGGGTTGAAAGCTGGTACTGATCACTAAAATGTCTCTCAAATGCATGTCTTTGCTCCTTATATCTCTTGTAAGTTAACTTATAAAGCCAGAGGGGAGGTGACAACTCTCTTCCCCAAGGTTGAAAGAGTGGATTTTTTCAAGAGTGGCTTAGCCCTTCCCTAGCCTCTCTGAAGCTGCTGTGAAAACTGTGGAAGCAGAAGCACCTATTGAGAAGTAGAGCAGAGGGAAGAGGCTTCATCTCCTGGTGGAGAGCAGTGTAGTGGATAAAGCTGTTCCACTTCAAACCCAAGCTTCCTACAGTAATTCTTGGGAGTAAGGGAAAGGAAGAAGAGCTCTTGTAAGACACTGTAATAAACTCTCCCCTGTTCTCTGTGAGTTGTTTGTAATCTGCATCTTCTGCCTACTTTTGCTGTACCCTTCCAGAAATCTTTGCAATACTTGATATAGTAGAAATCCCTTCGTGATCCCATGGATTTTCTTAACTTAATGGTGCTGTGCCAGACAAAGATTTGAGGTTTGCCTTATTATCCTACCCCTGTATGAAGTCTCCTGCCACTAGTTTTCTGAAATGGAATGTTTTCTTTGGAATATGTGGCTTTGCAAGCAGATGCTTTCTGTTCCTCCCCTGTACTCAAGGGGGCTGGATGGAGATTCTAAGACAATAAAAGGAAGGTGACAGAATGCTGTGCTTCACTGTTCTTGCTGTCCCCACACAAACATCCTCCCATAAGGGTAGGTATGGAACTTCTGCAATATCTGAGAAGACTTAAGCTTTTTTGTAGCACTTAGTTGTTTATTGCTTTGTTTTGTTTTTTTTTTTCCAAAGAACATTTCAAAGCTTTGCACAACATGGATTACACTACTGAAACAGTATTTAACACAGCTAACCAGCAAAGCATGCAACACTACCAGGCTGGGTCATAAACTGCACTCCAATTGCACTCCATCTGAATATTTCCAGTCTATGCATTTCTTAAATTATTTGCTCCAAATTGGTAGTTTTTCTGGAACTTGAGTTTCTTGTACTTAATGTGCCTTTAAGACAATGGACATCTCTTAATAGAGCAATCAGAAACAGGGAGAAGAATAGTATTCAGTCAGCTGACACTGAAAAGAAGGTGGGAATCAGGAGGACATCACATTTTAGAATGTGTGCAATAAGAAAAAGACTTATTAAAGGAAAAACCTTGTAATGATTGTAGTGTTCTTTCAAGCACTTACCAAAATCACCTTAATTCATCTGAATTTCAGCTCACCATGTCATTAAGGATGCATTAAGTGGCTTTTGAATCTTGTACCTCGTTCAATGTGGTAAGTCTGCTTCTTGCAGCTGGACTCTGCTGAATCTACTGGGATATCCAGATTTAGATCTGGAATAGATCAATCCCATCTTCTGAGATACAGTCACAGCAGCATGTACTTCTGCTTAGTCTTTAATAGGCACTTTCCTTGGAGAGCCTTCCCTTTTGATGAGAGAAGTAGAAAAAGTAGAAATACTTAAGTGGTAATACTTTAGCATCAATGGCTGAAGGCATTGTAGATGGGGAAAAAGAATTCATCCCCTAACAAAAGAGGTTGATTCAGTACAGCAGGCAAAAGGCATATTTTTCCAATGCAAAAGGCTCTGTAAACCCAGATGTTATTCCAGCAAGGTTTGGTCTTTTATGAAGTGTTTGAAAATCACTTACACTGTGATAATACCAAGTATCCTCCTGCAGTTTTCAGTCTAATTCACACAGGAGTCAACAGAGCAGGGATGTGTGCTCACAGGCTTGTAGTACTCCTGTTGGTGGCTTTTTTAGACTATCTCACTCCATTCAGGATTCTTCTAAAAGATCAACTAAATCCATGTAGGTGATGTGAAAGTGATGGCAGTTCATACAATCACTGGCTGTGCAGGTGAGTTTCAGTAAAATTTTCCTTTTTAAGGTTTATTTAGGTATATGAATGGTATTTCAAAGCTTTTTTTTTCTGTAGGAAAAAATGCAGTAGTGTTGGCTTGTGTCTTCCAAGAAGGAAATTAAAGATTTTTTTTTTCTTCTGTTTTAAACAAATTTAGTGCAAATTTCTTCAGATGTTCACTAAGGCACTTTGATCATGTCCCTTGCTGTTCTGCTATCAGAGAAGTAGCAATGATGATTAAATATTTCCCTGTTATAAAACAGGCCATCAGACTCCTAATCCTTCTTGTTTATGGTGATGTCCCAGCAACCACATCTTGCAGTGTGTGCAATTTAAATACTGAATTCCTGTTGCAGAAATAGCTCTCTCTAGAATTCTTCCTTACCCCATATGGTTTTAAGAACTAGAAGTATAGTCAGGGGCTTGGATTCTGACAGATCCACTGGAATTAGTGCTTACAAAAGTTCTTATGCTACAATTGTATGTTAATTTTTATCTTTTACTGCTTTCAGTTTGTCAACTGAACATGAGAACACTCTCATGGGATTGCTCTCTTGCAGAACAGAGCTGGCACAAATCTGAGTAACATAGCAGTAAGAAAAAACTCCCAAGAGTGGCAGGAAAGGTGCTGTACTGTTACTGCAGGAACAGTAATTGCCACAATCATCTGCAGTGTTTGCATGGCCTTGGCTTTCTTCCTGCTTTTCAAAATCTTCAGCCTTGTTAAAGCAGAGTGATGAGAAATAAGGGTGATTCTGCAGCTGCTCTTCCTTTAGTTGTAAAAGATTGAATTCTATGGGAAGTATGTTCTGGAAAACTCTTTAATTGTTTACAATTTAGGCATAATTTATTCATAAATGCACTGTTTGTGAAAGCAAGTTATAAAACCACATGGGTTAAGGTGTGCCCTGAAGGAGATGAGGCATGTGGCTAGGGAGGTCATCAGCATCTTGTTTCTTTTCCTCAATTCCAAAGGAAGGTACAATGAAGCAAGTGTCCTGCTAAATGCATAGGCAATCCCTTCTCATCTCTGCAAATGTTAAGGTACATAAAGCAAAGCTGGCAAAACCTGTGTGAGAGAGAAGTTTTGTGGAAGTTGTGTGGGGAAAAAGCTGAGCCTGAAGATCCATGGAGAGAGCTAGAACAGCAAGCTTAACAAAAAAACCCAGAACAACAACAACAAACCACCCCCCCCCACCCCCCTTAGTTTGTAGCAAATTATATTCTGTTGTTAATAGGGTCAGTGCAACAGAAAGGAGATCCCAGCATCCTGAAATGAGGGGAAGGGAACATTCCCAGGCCTGGAAAGCATGCAATGGTTGGAGTGCCTGACAAGTAGTGCAGTGTGCTCTCATGACACTGGATCTGCTCTGACTTAAGAACTTCATTGCCCCCTTGCCAAAGTTCAATGGTGATGTTTTCCTGGAGCAGCAGAAAGGTCTGCAGTCAAGTCTGAAAGATGCTGCACTCTTCAGAAGACTAAACCAGTAAAAAGCCTTGGTTTTACAGGAGTTCTAAAATAAACACCCACTGCTTTCCCTGGAGAAGAACTACCTTCCTCACCAAAAGGATTTAGGCTCTGGTAAGGATTGTGCTTTCTGTATTCCTTTACAAGTAAGTTCCATGAAAATTGCATTTGGGTCCTCTCTGAGGACAGGAAGGTGCACTTGGCATTGATGGGAGAGGATCAGTCAGTTCTGCTTCACCTTAAGTCTTTCATCTCACCACAAAGCCTTAACATCTGCAGATGACCATTCTGCAACTTCTTGCTAAAAACAAATGGTAAATGCCCTCCTAGGTTCCAGTCTGGGGAAGCCATCCCCTCAATCATTTTCTGAGGAACTGGGAACTTCAGTGCCTGAGGGATAGCCCCTGTAGTTGGGAGTTATGCATCATGTTGGCCTCTTAGAGTTTGGATTTTGGAGTGGACTGCAGCAAGGTCCTCATGTCTAGCAGTGCTTTCTCAAGGTAATGTGCCATACGGCCTGCATTTGTGTCAGTACAGCTGTTGAATGCTGAAATGGCAAAGTTGATGTGTTCTTCCATAGGGTTGTAGCAGATTCCATATCCATCTGGAACCACGGGACCAAAACACATCACACAGTCTGTCTTTGCTGGGACCTGTGGAGAGAGTGTGATTAAAAACTTCTGACCAGTCAGAGAAATGGAGCCATCAAATGCTAATGGTGCTGTCAACAGCAGAGGACACTGCTATCTCCTGAAAATGTTCTAGCAGAGGGTCTTTTTGGTCACACTTCTCTACCACCACACTCATGCTGCATTCTGCCATTTAGTAGGAATGTGTTTTCTTACAACAATAGAATACTTCTCCCCAAGGTAAGCTTGTAGGAAGTCACAAGCAGAGCTATTATCGGTAAGTCTCAGCACAGCAGATGAACTTTAATTGGTATCACTTGGATTTAAACACCAAAAACTTCTGGTGATCTTGGCCTTGAACATATTTGTGTCTTACAGGGTTGAGAGGGACAGTGGCAGCTTTAAGATCAGAGATCTGCAGCTTTATAGGATTGGCTTGAAAACTTCTGTCCCCAAATGAAGATTGGTTTTCAACAGAAGTGAATGAAGGAGAAATACAGAGAAGAAAGGCAATGAAAAGAAACATTTTCCATTTTTGCTCAGATGAGTCCTACCTGGCTGGTTGAGAGATTAAAGTGCATTGCAACAGCATAGGCTGTGTCCATGAAGAGTTCAGGGATGCTCACAAGGTCCTCAATAGCCTGAAGCTTCAAGCCTAGGAGGTGGCGATCTATGGCATTGCCCCTGATTGCCTGGAAGGAAGGAAGATGAAATGAAAATCTGCCAAGCAGGCAAGAGGGCAACACTATCAGTTTATTTTGGTTGAAGAAGTACTTCAAAAATCTCTAATTGTTTTAATTTAGAAGGAAAATAGATCTTGCCTTTAGGACCAGGAGTCAGTCTTGTTTGTGTTGTAAAACTGTGAAATGAAACCCAACAGGGAAACCAACCTTACAGTTCCTGCCTACAGGCCTCCTCTGGTTTAAGGGGGCCTCTTGCAATCTTGGCATTGATCAGAAACAATAACGATGAGAATTGAAGCCATTTTCATATTTGATTCTCTCCTTTGGCTGGTCACAAGGGACAAAAACCACCAGCTAGAGAGAAAGCATTCACTCTGTGGCCTACAGCACTGTCAGATCTGAGTTAGCCCTGTGGAACAGCAGTAATGAACACATTGCTGTGCCAGCAGAGAAAGCTCTTAAGGTCTTGTCTTTCACCAGAACCCTCACCTGCTATGTAAAACCCCACCTCTGCATGCAGAGAGGACACTCACCATATCAGTATATTCCCTATGGGCCTGGGTAGCTCTCCTCAGCAAGTCTGCTTTCTCCTGGTCCTGAGAACACACAGATTTAAGTGTTACTTCAGAATGGAAAACCTCATTTTAGCTGTTCCTCTAGGACAGAGGGCTTTTCTGTGTCTATGCTAGACATTTTTAGATGTATTAAATTTAATTTTTAAATACTGTTTTTCAGCTGCCTTAGGCCATTCTGAATGAAGTTGCCAATCCATCAGTAAGTAGCAGAATTTAGTTTGAGTAGCTAAACAGACTTTTAGAAGGGACATACTTCTTTCTGGTGGGATAAGAAACATCCAGGTGTTGTTTCCCAGGTTTCCAGCACATGTGAAATGAAAGCCAAAGGAAACCCCAGGTGTGTAACTGCATCCTCCTTGTTTTAGCTCAGCCTCCTATCGGGTGCGCTTCTGCTTAGCTGCATCCACCTGGCAGAAGGTCAGCCAGGTAAGCAGCTTCCCTCTTTTTCTGGAGTCCTCTGACTTTCAGATCCTCACCGATTTATCCGGGCTGTCCATTGACTGCACAAACTTCAGAGAGGCCACAGAAGTGGAGCGGATGGTGTCGGTGCGGCCCAGGCGGAACATGCGCAGCGAGGCGCTCTCGTAGGTGGCACAGACGTGGCCGTACATCCTGGGGGGTGGAGGAGAAAACCCCAGAAGTCAATTTGCCCTGGGAGAAACGGCCTCGTGTGAAGAACTGAAGGGAAGACTTCACGTGACTCAGTCCCCTTGGCAGCTGAGGCTTCCCTGGGTAGGGCTGTACAGACACCGAGGAGAAATCTCACCCGCTCCCTGGCAGCAGCCACAGGTGAGATCTGCTCAGCCCCAGGGCATGGAGAAAAGGTAGGGCCAAGGAAACAGCCTGCAAGAGGCTCAGCAGTGCCACCTTTATCAAACTTGCATATTTGAGCCCACTGGTGAAGAGGTTGAGAAGCTCTACCTGTTGGTGGTCTTACCTGTAATATGCTAGCTGCAAAGCCAGCTGGATGAAAGCATCAGGACTTATCTTCTGTGACTTGGGGAAGTTTTTCCCAAATTGATGAAAGACCGTGACTTTGATATCCAGGTCTTCAACCATTCTGCAAGGAAAGAGAGAAGAAGTGTTCCCTCACCTCTTGTTTGTTCTTGGAACATAAATTTGCTTTCACAAGGCTCAGAGAACATGCTCTCTAGATCTGACCTATGCAGGGACAGAGAGTTCCATCTCACACAGATGTGTTGGGACAGCACCAGGGATGGGAGCTGTTTTTGGTCACCGCTGAAAGTCTTCACCTTGTTAAGACAGGCTCTGGTGTGTGTGTTTGTGGGCCAATATCTCTAGTTAAATCCAGTAAAACCTTGCTCTTTTTCAGTAAATGGGATGTATCAGTAATTACCCTTTTCCAGCCCTTTTGACTTTCTTCCAGGCAGGTGGCTGTAGTGTGCTTTTCAGTGAGGTTCAATGCTGTTGACCCAAGAAGGGAAGACTTTTCCCAACTGGAAAAAGTCCAAAGTCCCTGGCTGCAGGGAGGGGAGCCTCATTTAAACCACTGGCATGTTCTAAAGAGGGATGTGAGTTACTCAGTCACTCACCACTCTCCACTGCTTCACACTTACATGTTGAGGTTCTGCTTTGCCTTCTCTATGTCTGTCTTGATTTCTGGGGTGATGTTAAACCGCAGCTTTTTGGGCATTGGCAAGGGGACCGTGGGTGATCTCACCAGATCAGGCTTCTTCCTGCACAGAGAAATGATGATGTTTAACCAGACCTTTAACACCAGGCTCAGCTGAGCACACTAGAATCTGAGTAGAAATTCTCAGGAGATCTTCCCTAACACCTTGTGCCATGAGTCACAGGCCAAAAATTCTTCACAGTGTCAATACAGTGTTTTTTGAAGGGTATGGATGAAACATCTTCTGTGCCTTCTGCCCAAAAGAAATGCCTCTTCTAGGCAAAAGTCCTGCTAATTCTGAACACTGCAATTCCCTGAGAATGGAATCAGTAGCAAAACTCAGGGGAGAAGCTTGGCCACTCAGTTCTCATCATGAATACAAGAACTGCAATAGGTAATTAGCATACAGCTGCCCTTCCTCCAGAACAAATCCTGAGGTGATGAGCTGTAGAGGCATGTTCTTAGGTTTTAAACCACCAGCTCCCCATCTCCAGCTTTGAGGAAAAGCAGAGGAGCAGGACTCACGTGTATTCCACAATGTGATCCAAAAGAGCAACAATGGGTGGGCCCTCTGCAGGAGCATGCTCATACACAAGACCACAGGAGCCATCTTCAGCAATGATGAACTGTGAGAGAAGCAGGAGAGGACAGCATTGAAGACAGAAACCAGCATGTGGATCAGGAAGTATCCAGAAGAGATGTTAGTGTCTCCCTGCTCTGTATCAGAATGGTGTAACTGAGGGATGGATCTATTGGTGTGCTCAGTGTCCTGGCATCACAGAGTGGGGCACTGGTTTTGATTTATTTAGATCCACACATAACACAGGAAAAATATCACCATGTGCTACCTTACCCTTACTTTTCAATTAGTTGGAACATTTTATCCCATCAATGACAAGTTCCAAATAGGAACAAAATATCTGGAAACATGAAGAGTTCAGCAGATATGAGAAAAATCCTTTAAAGCACCCTTGCTACTATCTACAAGCCAGGATGTGTCAACTAACGAAGGAAAAGCTTAAATAGCAGCTGCTGTTGAAGGCTCTTGACAAGGCTGAATGGAGAAGAGATCACAGGGATACTGCAGGATAGCAGCTTGTGTTTGAAAAAACAAAACAAAAAGCCATGGGGCAGCTTCTGGCAGAAATGGGAAGAGTGACAAGCTGAAGGGAGATGGAAGGAACAGACCCCCCTGTGTTTGGGCTGCCTCCAAGCAGAGGAGGCATTGTTCACCTCAGGCAGAAAATTGATTTACAGGGAACACAAAGAACTCTGTTACACTGAACAAGTGTGGGCAGAGGGAGTAAAAAAAAAAAAAAAAGTCCCTGAGGCAGGCACGAGTGCTTGTGGTGACTGCCAGGGAAACTGCAGGATCTCCTACAGTCAGCCACCACACCTTGTCTCTTTTGTTTCCTCACTCTCTTAATATGAGGAAAACTTTCCCACAAAAGGTTTCTGGGATTTCTTGGACCTTTGTAGTGTCAGGGGAAAATAATTTCCTCCAGGCCCACATCTTTAGAGCATCAGAACTTACTTGAAGGGTTTTGTCAAACCATCTGTTCCCACTGTTCCAGCGACTGCCTCCACCATGCAGCATCTGAGCAGCCACGTGGCTCTTGTAGATGTCCTCAGACACCCGTGGGATGGGACCATCCAGGCAGACAGTGCAAATGCTCTTCTCAATTGCACGCACAGATTCCTTGTTGGTCTTGTCTGGGAGAGAAAAGAACAGCAAATAAGGAAGGGGAATTGATAAACCTTGGCTTTTAATTGGAGGGAGACTGGGATTTGAAAGAGGGGTCTGAAGGACCCAGTGTTGGATTGCTGTTGTAGCTCTGTGCAATTCTGGTCATTTAGGGTTGTGTACAGTCATGAAAATTGTAACCAGCTGGGTGGGTAGAGATGTGAGCATGCTACACTCACCCTTTTTTCATGTTGCTTACATCCCACCCATTTGCAAAGCAAGAAAAGGTTGGATTTCAGGTCTAACAAACCAACCCTCAGATTTCACCTGTCTCTAAAACAGAAAAAACAACATTTTGCAACAAAATAAAGTTGTTTCTTCGAGATGGAAAACTCGTCTGTCCAGAACAAGCTTTCAGAGGTAAGAACTGAGGACAGCAGTGGGGTTGGTAGTTCAAGCACTCGTGGTGTTTGTTAGCACTTGCACCTTGGGGGCTCTGCAGACCTTTCAGAAGGTTGTTGTAGGCTTTTGCCCAGCTGTTCCTGTGGTTGGTGGTGAGGATCCCAATAGGTTCTTTGTTTGTCTGGAGGGAGGTGTTCCATATCTTCTCCAACTGAACGAAGAGCTGGTCAGTGGTAAAGGGAGTTCCATCACTGTTGTAAACATCCAGCTCAAAGAACTAAAGGTGAGGAGGACAAGGATGGAGAAAATATGAGAGAAAATCTATGTTGTCTAGATGCAGAAACAGGAATACTACTTTGAGAGAAGGTAAGACATGGCCTAAAAACTCAGCTTGAAAAAGACCTTTGAAGGATGCTCAGGATTGAGAGACCTAAGTCCAACTTCCCTTGCAGGGCCTAAATACAGTCCAGGTTTTAAGATGCTCAGAAACCCCAATAGTGAGAGCTACACCACACAAGGACTCAGCTGTGGCCGTGGGGTTTACTATCCAATTTCCACTTGGAATTTCCAATTCTAGATGTGATCTCTAGGCTTTCAGAGAAAGGAACTGAGGGAGAGTTTCTCTCAGTCTGTTGCTCACACCTGGCAATCCCAGCTGCTGGCCAGGGAGCAGGAATGAATCCCTGGTGAGGGAAACCTGGTGGGCAGAGCTTTTCTGTTGTTCCCTTTCCTCTGGACCCCAGCTAGCTGAAGGGGAGACCTGACTGCAAACCAACCTGCAGAGCTGCTGCTGTACCTGGAAGTTGTGAACCACTGTGATGTGCCTGGACTGCTTTTTGCCTTTGGCATAGTTGACGATGGAATCCCGCTTGGGCCCGGGGATGCGGCAGGAGGAGAGGATCTGGTAGTACTGGTTCATGCAGAGGGGCTTCCCACCCATGTATTCCACTGGGAGGGTCTCACTGGAGGCACAGCAAGGTAAGGAGAAAAAGGGGGAGAAAAAAGATCAGTGAGAAAGCCATCACTGCCCACACCAGACAGGCACGGGTGTAGCCACGCTCCAGCACTCTCTCCAGTCAGATGTAAATGGTTGCATAAAAAAACAGGGTGTTCTTTGCCACTGCTACCAGATTTCTTAGCAAGAAAGTGTCTGTTTGTCAGCCTTTCCTTTGGGAAAAACACTGGGTGCCTGGACCTTTCACATAGCATAGCATACACTGTCATCTGCAGAGGAGAATCCAGGACACAACTGAGGTATGTACTGGGAGATGTATTATTTCCAGTGAAATGATAGAAAAAAGGGTTTAGGCTATAATTTTGAGTGTCTGATGTTCTATCTATGACTCATAAACTAGACTGGGAGTCACTTGAGCTGTCATATTTCAAGCACCCTTCTCACAGTTGGCCCTGTGCCTTTTCTGGATGTGGATGTAAAGGTGTGATGTTGATAATGGGCTGGTAAACATATTTTTGGAACATAAATAAAGCATGTTTAGCAGAGGTTTGTTAGTGAACAGAAGAAAAAAGGTAAGGAGGAAGAAGTTTCTCTAGAGCTCATCCTGTCTAGCTGGGAGGTGAGAAACACCAGAAACCCAAAATGAGGGAAAAGAATTCCTGCTGCCTGAGCTGTAGTTTGCTCTGTGGGCAAACAGAATTATGTAGTTCCACAGGACTCACAGTCAGGCTCACTCCCTCTAAGCATATACATGTGCCAGTGGAAGTATTGATGTAAACAAAGACCAAGAAGAAAGTAAATTTGTTTTTTTCCAGTGGTGGTGACCCTCTCAGCAAGCAGTGATGTTGATTACAAGAGCTCTTTCTGAGAGATATTTTCCTTTGCCTTTCTATTGGAAGAGAGAGGTATTGACTGGGCTCAGCCTTCCTATGGCAGCAAGGAACATGTGAGAAGTCAGGAGAACCACTAACTCACTTGTCAATCATGGTCTTGAAATCCAGGATGCCCTCGATCAGCTTGGCAGCAAATCTGGAAAAATATCAAATATAACAAGCTGTGATTCCAACACAGAACATCTGGGGCTGAGGAGGGCTAGCAGAGCTGCTTTCTGCTCCCTAGCAAATTCAGCCTTTCTGCCAAGCCTGTGTTGTGCCCATCTCTGCTCAGCTGATACAGCCACTCTGGGCTTGTCATCTGAGATTGCTGAATAGTCCTACCATGTGGCACTTTCTTTTTTTATGTATCTTACTGTATAACCAAGGAACTCTGGACAGCTTTCAAGAAAGCAGTGTCTATTCCAGATTCAGAAATGACCCTCTAACAGCAGCATATTTTACTGACATGTTGTGATTTTATCACACCCTTGTTCTGAGTCTTAACATTGAACCAGCATCAAGAAAAGGAGATTTCTGCCTTCCCCTGGCCAGGGGCCACCCTTGAATTTCAAACTGTGAAGACTCACCACTGCTTAGCTCCCACCTGATGAATATTCTGCTGCTCATGCAACTCTTAAGATCATTCCTCTGGCACTGAGGGATCTGACACAACTGCAGGGATGGTGCCTGTGACACCGAGGTGTTGTGCTTACCAGGATCAACATAAATGCTGCCAGTGCCAGCTCCCAGCAGGGAGGCATCAAACTGCTTGGCTGGGAGCTCCCACCCAGGTGTGGGAGGCAGGAGGTCACTGTGACAAGAGGGTGCTCTCAGCTGAGCTTCAAAGGCTTTAAAGTCTGAGCATTTGGCATTTGGAGGCAGTGTCATCTGGAGTTGCTCAGCCTACCCATCCCTAGTGAAGATCAAAGGCCATAAGCCCCAGAACCTCAGGGCTGTTAAGCACAGAAGTGTTCAGTGAAAAGCTCCCAGCCTTATTGCAAAACATCTGGGTAAGAACAGCAAGAGAGCAGACAGCCTGGGAGCAGCATTAGGGCTTGAGGGGGGGCTGAGGAGAGGTGAGCTGACCTTGTTTTCAGCCAGCAGTGTTGCCTGATTAAGGAATGGAGAACACTTTCTAAACTTGCCTCTTGGTTTCTGAAGCTTTAGGCTGAAGCCATTCTGTCAAACTTCTTTCTGCAGCCACAAACTACACAAACATGCATGTAAATTGTTTTATATGGGAACCCAGATTTTCATGCAGCTGCTTCATTTCCCTGGCTGGGGCACTGGCACTTCAGATTTTATCTTCTATTTGGATAACTTAAGAGTGAATAATTTGAGGGAGAGTTTCAGAGATCTTTGTCTGGTCTTGCACTGTCCCTGTGGGGTTCACTCACCCTCTCTGCCCCTGCTCAGGTGAATCCAAGGGACTGCAAAGGGAGGATTTGTTCCCAACCTCAAGGCTCCCCTGGCTGGTAATTTTGACCTGCCAGAGCACTGATGGTAACTATGGCAAAGGGAACCCTGCATAAAGGTCAGTGCTGAAGTTCTTGTAGTGCTGGTTAAAAATTAAAGGGTGACCACAAGGAAGAGACAACATGATAGGGAAAAACTGGGGGTGGAGAGATTCTGCTGACTCTTTAGTTTTCCAAACCATAAATCCTAAGTGAAATGACACAATAAAGGGACAGTCCCCTGCTGGAACAGGCTGAATGACAGTCCCTGCAGCAGGCTCCCCTGTCCCTATGAACCAGCAAACTCTGGAGGTATTTCTGGTTGGTATCCCCTATCTGCCCAGGCTACATCTTATGTCTTCCTCAACTGGACACAGAATCCCAGTGCCTCTTCAGTGCTAGAGCAAAGACCAAACCATTGATTTTTAGCCCCTGTTTAGTACCTGAATTACTAGACTCTTTGGTTTTCCCCCTTGATAAAATATTTGGTCTGGTTCAACCAAGATTTTCCTTACATCCTGGCAGCCTCTCCTTACCTGTCCAGCCCTCTGGCATGGCACAAGCAGCTATCAGATTTGGAGACCATGGAGTCATTTCTCTCTTTCCCAGTCAGCCTAAACACCCTCCTTCCTGCCCAGCAGAGATGGCTCATCCCACCTGAAACCTAGGGAAAAGTAGGAAAGGGCATTACCTGAGCTGACCTTGTCGATCCTGAAAATCCTGCTTGGGTAAAACCACACCTGGGCTGGAGTGGACCACAACTGGCAGGCGATACTCCAGGTAAGCTGTCTTCAGCCACCAGTCTGAGAGCTGGGATGGAGAAAAGGAACATTGCAGGCATGGCATCTGCTGCTGTTGGGACCCAAACCTGGCTGGATGGTCCCAGCACCCTTTCCCCAGTTGGGTCCCCCAATTTGGGAACAAACCCGTTTGGGTTTTACGCTTTGCATGTGAAAGGCTCCAGGGGGGTCTGAGCAAAGCAGTGTGGGGGTTCTTGGTGCAGGGTTTGAGCAGAGGGTTTCCCTCAACCTGGTGCAGCTGTGTGATGCTAATGGATTAGAGGCTTCAGACAGGGTCAGGGTGACTCCCTCTCGTGCCATAAATCTCTCTGCTCACTCAGCTCCTCTTGAGGAGCTCGGGGAGGTGGCCAGCAGATCGCTCCTGGAGGCCCCATAAAAACCCCCGGGTGCCAGCAAGTACAGCCAGGACACTGGAGAGCCCTCAGGCCTCCCACCCTCCCCAGCAAGAATCTCAACCTACCCAGTTCTCTGTTTTTTTGGCTCTTCTCTCCAAGCCTCTCTGCAGCCTCTCCCCGACACCTCCCGGCTTGCGGAACTCGGCCACCAGGTCCTGCGTGTGGCTCAGCTCCTCCTCACTGATGATGGGCTGCAGGGCCAGCAGGTACCGGTCCAGGGTCTGCTGGAGTGGTGGCACAGGGAGATGGGGCAAAGCTTCCTGATGAAGTTGGAATCTGCCTGGGATCTTGGTTAAAGCTGTGGTTTTCAGCAGGCTCTGGGGCCTGGCCTGCAAAGCACAGAGCAAATGTCGAGGTGAGAGCTTCCCCCCTGGGTGTGCGGGAGGCAGCAAATAACCTGGAGCTGGGAATCTCCATCCCAACCCCTCTGAGGGCACACAGATGGCCCAGGGTGGGAGCAGAGTACACAAAGAGCAAACACAAGGCACGGGGCTGCTGACTGCGGGCTGGAGGTGGTTGTGGGACATCCAGAAAAGCTGCAGAAGAGAAGCTCCATCTTCCCAAGACGCTGAGTCTCAGGTCATGAGAGGAAATTCTGCCAGGATAATGACACATCCCAACTCTCTGGGTGCCTTCCAGCTGAGTCTCCATTCATTTGAGAAAGTCAAACCCTTCCATCCCATGGTAAGTGGGAAGAAAGTAAGTTATGAAAGAAACATTCTTATTTACTGTCAGAAAATTTCATTACAGAATGATTTTTGTTACCTCTTACAGCAGCAGAAGGCTGGAAAGTTAAGCACAACCCTTGTGCCTAATCAAACCACCCTTGGGGCTTGAGGAGGCAGAATTTATGTAAATTTGGGGCAGGATAAAAATGCCTCTTCTCTGTACACCACCAGTGATGGCCTGTGATTTGTAGGCCCTGGGGCAATATTGCTTTGTGCTTGGGAACCTCCCAGTTACTGGAGGACCCAGCTATGGTACCAGTGTGGGAATGGTCAGGTTACAGGAACCTTTGGAGGGATCAGTGAGAGCTGTTTGGGGACCTGTGGGTGATGCCAACAGGCTCCTGGGATCTGATGGGGTCATCTGGAAGTGAAAGCCCAAGAAAGGATGGTACTATTTCCCTGGGTGGAAAGATGAAAGAGAACAAACCCAACTGCTAAGCAGGAAATGAACTTGCTAGTTTCCCCCCCCCCAAAAAAAATAAAGACATCCTCTTGGATGAACAGGGTTGGACACCCTTTGGCTTGAAAATATCTAAATTGTACTCTGGAGGTTCCTGCTCTGCTCCTTCCCCTTGGTTGGATTTACTAAATCAGACACTCTTCTACAGGACTCTGGACTTTGCATGCTCAGTGCACTGGGAATGCAGTCCCAGGGAGAACATGCCCTTTGATTTCCACAGCACAGAGAAAACAGCTGTCCCCCCACCTCCTCCTGGGAGTCAAACACAGAGAAGAAGGAAGAAAGAGCAAAATATGCAAGGTGACAAAGCCTCTGCGTGGTGCTGAGCCCCCAGGAAAAATTCCCTCTGCTTTGTAGGACTTGGTAAGAACTACAGAATCAAGGTTTGGTGAAGGAATGTTAAAAACAAGAGAAGGGGGGAATTACAGAAGCATGAAAGAAGAGTGGGGCTGGAAAAGAAAGGGTGTAAATCACAGCAGTGTGGGCATACTGTACCTTCTCTGCTTGCTTCTGCTTCCTATCCATGGCTGGTAGGGCAGAAATGCTGATAAACCTCTCCCTCAGCCTCTCTGGGTTTCCTCTTCCACCTGACAATGTGCTGCCCAGGCAGGGCATCACCTCATTAGCAAACTGCCACCTGATTGCTCTGATCAGAGGGCTAAAGGCCAACACAGGACCAGGAGAGTCCAGGGGTGATCAGACCATCAGCTGCCACCAGGGCACCTTGCTGGGAGACCCTCCCATGGACATTGACCCTGCACTGCCAGCTTGCTGATCAATACCATGTGGGCAAAGTCCCTCTGATCAATAACTCTGGGTCTCCAGCCATGGCAGAAGCCAAGGTCCTGGGGACATGGAGCCCTTCCCTCAACCTACAACTCCAGTGACCACTGTGAGAGCAGCCTCAGCATCTCCAAGCAGGACAGACCCCAGTCTGTGTCCTGGAAGTAGGTGACACCGTGGGCTGGGACAAGCTGCAGGGAGCACTTCTGTGGGAGATGGGGAATTCAGTCCCTTTGCTCAGGAAAAGGGTCACAAGGGTTGAGGATAATTCTCCTGCAGGAACTGGACAGTGAGCAGCACCACTGTAAGGGAGGTAGGATTGGTGATGGAGCAAATTCAGTTTGGGGCTAAAGGTGGTATCTTGCTGTCCCCATGCCCTATGCATGTGCAGTCATTGCTGCAAGCTGAGACTCTGTGGGATTCTGGGTTTGTCACCCCTTAAAAATAAAATTAAATGGGTATCTCCTAAATGGGGGTTCCTAAGAACAGAAGTGTGCAGTCACAAGGCAGATCACCCTCTCCTTGGTGTCTGCCTCATATTTTGAGGGGCAGGCCAGTGCAGTCAACATTGCTAAGCTCAAATACGATGATTCCAAACAGGTTCAGCTTTTCCCTGAGGTAACAGTGAAAATCCCAAACCAAATTCACGGCCAGCACTGCCCGGTAAAGCGGGGAGGGGGCGTTTGTATCTTTTTCTCTTTTAGGTCCTCTGCTTATTTGTTCTGAGGTGAAACCCGGGCTCTTTGTGGGAGGGGGAACAGCGATGGCAGCAAAGGGAGCAAAGCAGCCGCCCCTCTCCCCCCCAGCACCAGGGAACACAAAGCCCATGGGGGTGAGCACCAGCTCCCAGCCTGGCACTGCTCCCCAGCCACATTCCCAAGCAGCAGCTGAACTTTCCCCAAACCTGCAAAGCTGGTGGGAGATCCACCTGGAGCTTAGGGTTGAGGAACAGGAGGAATTTCAGGGCAGTGTCTGATTCCCAGCATGGACCCAACATACAGTGTCAGATGAGAGGGGTTTGTCTTTTCCTTTTATTTTTAAATGAGAAGCCAGACACCCCCTCAAGCCCGGAGACAACCAGTCCTGCCTGGCTCCTCAGAAACTCCCTCTGGGAGTGAATCCATCAAGTGGCTGCTGTTATCCCACTCTGCCTCCTCCTCCTCCTCCTCTCCCAGGATGGGTTTGGTGTTTCCAATAAACACTTGCTGGGACCAGGCAGGGGCTGGCAGCTCTCTGGAGCCTTCCCCCGGGGGAAACTGCGGGATTTTAAAGGTGAAGCCCCCAGGAGCTGCTCCCTGGGCTTCCCTCGCCCGTGGCCATCGGGGACAGTGCCCAAGGCACGGGAAGGAACCGGGTCAGCCCGAAGGAGGAACTTCATCTGCATCCCTGCCCCCCACCCGGGATAAACTCCTCTGGCTCCTGGAACCGAGGGACCGGTGGTCACAGGGCTGGTGGCCAAGGGGTTGGTGGCCAAGCCCCTTCCTTCCCCCTCTCCTCCTCGCAACGGGGACCCTTGTGGATCCTCTGCCTCTCCGGTGCTCACGGAACCCGAGCCTCATGGGTTCGGGGAGCGGTGCCGGACCCGCCCAGCAGCCCCGCGGGGATGGACCCGGCATGGGCCCGGGTGCTGCAGCCCCGGTGGTGCCACCGCCGCCTCCTCCTCCTCCTCCTCCTCCTCCTCCTCCTCCTCCCAACGCTGCCCGGACGCCCGCAGGGAGCAGCACCCGGTGCTGGAGCTGACAAACACCCGCAGGGCGGGGTCCTGGCCGGTTGTCAGGCCCGGGGCCGTGTGTCACCGTGTGTCACCGTGTGTCACCGCCCGGGCACGGGCAATCAATCCCCGGGGCCTCCGCCAGACCCTTCCCTCCCGTCGCGCTGTCACTCTGCCGCGGCCCGGCCGCCATTTCACACACACACAAACACACATACACCCTCCCGGAGTTCCCCCCGCTGTTCTCCAAGCTTTTCCCGGTACTTTTCCCGGTACTCACCACGGCCCTGGCCGCCACCCCCAGCATTGCTCCGCAGCCCCCGCCCGCCCCAAGGACACCGGCGGCACCGCCACCCGCACCGCGCGCCCGGCAGGGGGCGGGGCCGCTCCGCCGCCATCTTGGGGAAGGGCAAAGGAGGGGAGAGAAGCACCGGGACCGGAGGGGAACACCGGGAGGGGATGGGATGGGAACGCCGCTGTCTGAGCGGGGATGCGGCTCCCCCGGGGGTTGTCGAGAAGCGTCCGCCGGCTCGCCCAGCACAGCGCTTCCTCTCCGCGCACGTTTGTTCGCTCGCTTGTTCTCCGGCGGTGCCCGGCACAAACATGGCCGCCCCGACGTCCGGTGTGGGCAGAGGAGGCCGTGAGCCGCAACCGGGGTGAGGACGGTGGCCGGGAGGGGCCACGCCTCCCCCTGACAGCGCCGGGAGGATTGCCCTGCTCCAAGATGGCCGCCGGCGGCTTCGGTGTGTCCGGAGGTGAGAGGTGAGGGGTGGCGGCGGTGGCCGGGCTGCGGGCTCCGGGAAGATGGCAGAGAACGAGCGGAGGACAGGTGAGAGGCGGCCGGGGCGGCTGCGGGGCTCTGTGGGCTGCGCTGGGCGTTCTGGAGGGTTCCTTAGGGCCGGGCTGGGCAGCGCGGGGGTCACCGGGCCGGGGGTGCCGGAGCCCTGGCTGAGGGGAGGCGTTGGGGAGGGGATGGCTGAGAGGCCGGGCCTGTGGCGGGGGGAGGCGGGGAGAGGCTCTGCTGGGGTTACGGAGCGGCCCCGGAGCCCCCGACCCTCGGGCCGTGGGGGGGTTGAGGCCTGAGGCCTGCGGGGCCTCCGGTGCGGGGCGGGCCCGGGAGAGAGGAGAGAGGAGGGAGGGCAGGATCCCCGCAGCGGGAGTGGGCGGCTCTGCAGGGCAGGGTGAGGGGGATTTAGGCTCTGGAGCAGGCAGGGTTTGGGCTCCCTGTAGCCCCTTGTCTGTGGTTCTGGCTCTCCTCACCCCCTCAGGGTGGGGGGTGCTGGGGTAGAAGCTCCATTTCTGGGAGCCACGAGAGTAAAACTGAAATCCAAGTTGCTTCTCCTCGTTAGAGGAACACACTCTGCTCCTGGATCCATCACATCGTTTGTTTTGGACTTTTGCTGATGATGTATTTGTTTCTATAAAAGGAATTGTGACCCCTGCAGCACGGGCTGTGTTTCTTTCCCTGAGTCCCCGTGGTCTCTTTCCCAAGGGGAAATGCACAAAGAAGTGATGATCACATCAAAAGAAGTGATGGTTGAGAAACAAATGCAGAGATGAAACAAGTGCTGTGAGGAGGCAGAGGTCAGGCTAACAGTTGGATCCCCTTGGTCCAGGACACTGCCCTGGCAGCATCTCTGATCTTTTTGTATCATCTGTCTTAATGGACAAGTCAGTGTATTTGCCTTTTTGCACCACAGCTCTGGAATTTCCATTGTTTTCATAGTATAAGTAATTTTAGAATAAGAGCTCCATTATTAGGATGCTATTCACTGTGAGCTGGGTGCTGAATTACCAGAAGAGAAACACCTGGGTCTTTTATTCACATTCTTCATGTGTTCCTCTAATCCTTGTACCTGGCAGTTTCACTGTAGCTTCCTTCTACTGTAACTTTAATGTAATTTATGCTCAGGAATAAACTAAAAGTTTTAATGCCACAGGCAGGTGATGAGATGGCATTTGTTCTGTAGAGGGAGAGTTTAAAGGGAAGAATAATTCAGTGGCTTTCTAAGGAGAGGTGAGGGGTCTGGAGCATGCTCTGTTTTTCCTTGGACAATGAATTCATTTTTATCCTGCTCTGCCTGCTCAGTGCTGCTCTGCTGCAGGGAAGGCTGCCCATGCTTCTGGGTAGTGTTTTCTATGTAAATGCAGGCAATAATATTTTATAATAACATTTTAAGGATCTGGAGTTTGGTGTTTTATGTCAGGGAGCCAGTGCCTGAGGTTGCTGTGGTCTGGAGAGCAGTTGCTGAGGTGGCTGGTACTGAACAAACGCCTTCAGATTTTCTAGGATAAAAAAGATCAACTGGGTGACTCCTGCAGAACCCATCAGTTCACACTACCACCTGGTTTCCTTAATAATGGTTTGCTGCTCTCCTTCTTGCTGTTAAACTTGCACTTAGAGGAACACATTGCATATTTCTCTCTAAACCCATGGAGACTGGTAACCCCAGTCTGGGACTGCTGAGTGAGAACAGAGCTCTGGAGAGCCTGAGGAAAAGCTCAGCCTTACAGCAGGCTTGGATCCTGGGGAAGGAGCCCCTCTAATGCATTCCCAACTTGTATTTGTGTTAAATGTTCCATTTTGGGCTCTGTGAGGCCTTTTAAATGAAAATATTTTCATGGTTTCCACCTGGAAGAGGCTGTGTCCTGAGGGCTGCAGCTCTGGACTGCCATCTATTGAACTGCTCTAGCTCTGCCTTTGCAGGGTTTGTCCTGTCTGGTGAATTTCACTTCAGGCTGAACACCCTAAAAACCCAGGCACAGCTGATTTGTTAGTTCAGCTTTGTGCTTCAGCACAACCTGGAGCTTTTCTTCACCAGACAGAAATAAATAAACCAGCTGGACGTTGTCATTTGGAGTTCCTGCACCTCCAGGGGTGCCTCTTTAGCAGTGAAAACAAACATGCTGCCACTTCTTGAAGCCTTGCAGTGTCCTTAGGATTTTGTTATCATTGAGGGGATATTATTGGGATATTATTTGGTGAGGAGGATGTGGTGAGATGATGGCTTAGGCTGGGGTGGTTTTGTTTGCTTTCTGTCTCCTGGGAAATTAACACCATTTTTTACAAAAGGATTTATTCTACTCCACTCACTTTATTTTACCTCTTTCTTTTTTTACATCTCCCAGGTGCCTCTGAGGAGGTGGCTCCTCCCCTCCAACAGAACTTCATGATCCCCAAAAAGGAGATAAATGTGGTTTCTGACATGGCCAAGTGGAAACGCTCTCAGGTATGGCTCTGGGGTTTGTTCTGCTTCAGTAGCAGCCAGGCCTGGTATGGGCACAGCCATGAGGTAAAGCAGGTTTGGGCAAGTAGTGGGAAATTAATTAATTTGTGTTTTAAAGCAGAAGGATAGCTGCCTGCTTGCAGGAAAATGACTTGGCTGTGAGGTGTGGAGTCTGGCAGCCAGCAGCTCCAACAAGGAGTGAGCCAGGGAGAGCCCAGAGGTTGAGGGAGACAAAGGGTGTTAACAAATGCTTGCTGCTCCCTCTCAACAGTCTAGGCAAGGAGGTGGTAAATATTTCCTCCTACCTAACCTGCACATTATATCAAAACTGGATTTACCCAGTGCTGTTTGAACTCAGCTTGAGCACTGTCCTGCTGCCTGGCTGGGTTGGCTCCTCAGCCTTCCCACCTTGCTGTGCTGGAAAGGGCTCTAGAGCCAAGGCCTTCAGTTTCTCTGGGTAATTTTTATTTCCAGTATGTATGAAGCTGGTGGAACAGGGAACTTCTTCCAGTCTCTGCCTTGGAGGGATTGGGGTGGTAACCCAGCCTTGTCCCACCTCTTCGGAGCAAGTTCTGGCTTGATGAGAAGCTTAAGTTATAGCCAGGTCTGAAGCAAACCTCTAGGTGCTGCTTCCTTTAAGTCTCCTGGGTTTAAGGGATTACTCCTCAGGATTTCTGGGCAAGAGGTGCCCAAGGAGTGAGAAGTGGCAGCCTGCTAGTCTAGTGTTAGAAAAGATTCAGAGCTGTGGGCCTGTATTGGATACAATGCTTCAAACCCAGGAGATTTAAAGAGAAGAGTGGTGAAAAGCCTGGGCTGTTTGCCACTTCCTGCATGAACGTGGGAGACGAATAGATAGGGAGTAGGGAGATAACAGTGCAGAGATAAATGTCCAGGCCCAGCTGAGAATGCAGAGCCCAGGAGTTTGAATTTGACCTGACAGGAAGCAGGGAGCTGAGGGAAGGATTTTGAGAGCAGTGCAGGCTCTTTTAGAACTTTCCTCTCTGTAATTTTTGCAGTGCTGCAGAGTTCTTAGTGCAATCATCATCTGCCAAAAATAGCAATAACCTCTCAGCCAGCCCTGCACCCCTTGTGTCTTGGGAAAGGTGCCCTGGGTGTGCAGGGGTGCTCCCATGCCATGCTGCCTCTTCCAACAGCCTGTGGGCAGTTCCTAACACCCTCTGCTCTCGGGTGTCCTTACAGGCATATGCAGATTACATGGGCTTCATCCTCACCCTGAATGAAGGTGTCAGGGGCAAGAAGCTGACCTGTGAATACAAAGTTTCAGAGGTAGGAAAAGAGTTTGAGTGCTCTCAGTTTTCCTTTTCTGACTTTGTTTTGGTTTGGGTGTTGCTTTGGGGTTTTTTGTGGTTTCTATACTCAATATTTCCTAGGTTTGAAGATGTGGTATTCCCTCCTGGTTGCAAGCAAAAGGCTGGAATGTCTGTGCTGTTCCTGCTGTCCCACTGGAATTCCTGTGGGACTTTTGGCCTGTCCCTGGGCTTCCCCATTGCTAAAATGGTGTCCAGTCAAGGGTCTGGACATGAGTCTTAGGAGGAATGGCTGAGGGAATTGGCCTTGTTTAGTCTGAAAAAGAGGAGGCAGAAGGGAGACCTCGGAGTTCTCTACAACTACCTGAAAGAAGGTTGTAGTGAGGGGGAAGTTGGTCTTTTCTCCCACATAACTGGTGATAGGATAGGAGGAAATGGCCTCAAGTTGTGCCAGGGGAAGTTTAGATTGGATATTAGGAAAATTTCTTTCAGTAAGAGTGGTCAGGCATTGGAACAGGCTGCCCAGGGCAGGTGGTGGAGTCACCATCCCTGGAGGAGTTAAAAAATGACATGGATGTGGTTTACTTGGCAGCTTGGGTTGAGGGTTGGACTTGAAGATCTAGGAGATCATTTCCACCCTTCATGATTCTGTGATTCTGAGAGCACTGATCTCCTCACCTTGCTGTACCTGGGCTGTGTCAGCTCTGGTTTGACAGTGTCACTGCTGGGACCTGCTTCACCCAGGGCTGTGCTGAGGGTGTTGGGAGGGCTGTAGGGCACACACCCCTTGGGGCAGGGTCTCCCCTTCCCAAGGTGTTAGCAGGAAGGACTTGATGTGTCTGACTGGCTGCCAGCTCTCTCTGCTGTCCTACCCAATTTCAGTGCCTGTTCACCTTATCAGGGCAGAGCAGGATGGTTGGGAGGCAGGAGGGAAGGGGAAGAATCCTTGGTGGTGTCACTGCCTGGCCCCAGCTGTGCTCAGAGCTGGCCTGAGGTCTCTCTGGGTGCTGCCATGAGCACGTGTTGGCCACCAGCTTTGCTTCTGTGCTGCCTGCTGGATCCCACTCCCTGGTTCTGCACTGTGATGTGGTTCTTCAGTTCAGTTTTCCTGTTGAAACTTATCAGGGCTGTGTGAAAAAGCTGGGGATGGTCTGAAAAGATCCAGGCAGAATGGGAAGCAGGCTGGGCCCTGTGTGTTTACAGCTTGATTCTGGTGTGGGAAGGCAGCTCAGTGATGGTCTTTGACCCAGTCATTAATGTTTGAAGGAGGCCAACCACCCCTTCTAGGAGCCAGTGTGTAAATGAGAAACTTACTTGTAGTTCACTGGGGGGGAGCAGGGATAATGAGTCCCTCCCTGACAGGCTTTGTGTCCACCTTTTGTTCCTTCAGTTCAGTAGGAACTGCTGTCAAACACTCCTCCTGCTTTCCACTGTTTGTGTTGCACCTTTGTAGTGATCTCCCTCATTTCCAACCATTCACAGAGCAGTTGTAGGGAAACAAAGTGTTAAAAATGAGCAAAACAAAGGGAAAAAAACCCCTAAACAAACCTCTTCCACCAACCCCTTTCGGAAAAGCTGTCTCAGGGCTGCACTGGTACAGAAAATCCCTCTCAGAGTGAATGTTTTCCATCCATGGACCCAGTGCAGGTGACAAACAAGAGACACAATCTCTATCCTGACTGCCTGAGGAGTGGCAGAGGCCAGGTCTCATTCCCCTGGCACTGAGGAGAGCAGAAGTCTGTGGCTGGAGGCAGAGCATCCCCAGGGTCTCCTTGTTGATGAGGTTGCCTCTTGGCTCAGGCTCGTTTGTAGATCAAACTGCTGATCTCTGCTTTTAAAGGCTCAGCCCCCTCGTGGCCTCTGCTTGCATCTCTGCTCTGCTTTCTTCTTTTTTTGCTGTACCTGCTGCTGATTTGCTTTTGTGCTGTCCCATCTTCCTCCCTGATCAAATGCTGGGGACAGCCTTCCTTTGGCAAATGACCTCCTGGAATCCTTTCTGCTGACTGTGTCTCCTCTCTCCACGACTTACTGGTATTGCTTTGCCATGCAAGGAAAAAAAAAAAAAAAAAGCAAAAGAAGTATAGTGTGCTCTGCTTTGAAAGAGACAGCTTAATGGTTTCCAGAGGAGTGTGTGTTGATACCAAATTCTGCTGGAGTGAGAGCTGGATCCTTTGGGGGCTGAGCCCCTTCTGAGACTTGCTGAGTTCACTGTGCTCTTCCTGAAAAATTACATGGAGCTGTCTGGGGTTTTGCTGGAGGCATCTGACAAGCAGTGATAGCTGAGCTGTTGTGCAGGGTCCTGGCACAGAGGCAGTGTCTGGCACAAGGTTGTGTTGACTGATAGGCTGGGACCTGCCTCCTCCTCCTCCTCCTGGGGGGAATGGTTTCCAGCTGGGGATCCTGGAGCAACTGCCAGGGCTGCAGCCCCGACCTGGTTTTTCCAAGCTGTGACTTTGATCAGGGGAGCAGTGCAGCAAGGAGGAGGTTAATTTGGGCCAGGAGAGGAGGAGACTTTCCCTTCCAAGGCCCTTTGGGAAGCTGGCTGGCCTTGGGGCTTGCTCTGGGTCCTGCAGGGGAGTGGAGGGAGCAGCAAATGCCCTGATTTTAGCAGCTTTCCCCTCTAACATGGCCCCAGGTACCCGCAGGGGCAGGCTGGGTCCCCAGAGGTATTTTTGGCTGCTGTGATGCCTTCTCAGCACCTTTGCCTGCCTGGCCCCTGCTCTTGAGAGATGCTGACAGGTCCTTGCTCTGTAGGAGGCTCTGGGGTTTGCCTTTGGGACCGGTGGCAGACTCAGGGTCAAGGGGATGCAAAATCAGCACAATGAGAAGAGCCAGGAGAGGTGGGGGGAGGGAGAGAGGAGGGGGAAGGCTGCCCTTGCTTTGATCACTTGAAAGGTAAAGCAAAAATAGAGCTTAAAAACCCAGTCAGGCAAAACAAGGCTGCAGTGGTGCTGATGGTTTGGTTCCCGTAAGCTCTGCCCTTCCCCTCCTTTCCCTCCCCTCCCAGCTGGGATCAGCCCTGGATGCTCCAGTTTTCCTCTGCTGGACAATGAGGAGCTGCTGCTTTCAGTAACCCCCTTTTCAAAGGGCCTGGAGCCCAAACCCAGCTTCATCTCTTTAATTATTGATTGAGTTTGGCTGAGCTGGCAGCTGGGTCCTGCTCCCCCCCTGTCCAGCAGGGATGAGCTTTTTAATCCCCTCCAAGCAAGCTAGTGGGGAAGGGGGGAGGTTGGGCTCCTGTGCTCCCCAAGGCAGATCTGGGGAGGGGGGAAGGAGCCCAGTTCCTTGCCAGCCATTTCTCCAGGCAGCAGTGAGTGCTGAGAGGGGTTTGAAATATGGGAGCTGCTGGTAATGAGCTGCTGGTGCTGGTGGATAAATCACCAGCATGATTTAATTATTTAATGCAACCCAGTGCTGGGGATTCTGTTGCTTAATTGGAGGGGAATGCAATAGCCAGGAAGGAGGAGAGCTGAGTCCAAACCTGGCCCAGTGCATGGAGTGGCTTTCTGCATCCATGGATCTGCATTTCTGCAGTGTTTTGGGCAGCAGGGCTGGGGAGCAGAGGTTGCTGTGCTGCCTCAGGCCATCTGAACCCAGGGCACTGGCCCATTAGTGGCTCCAGCTTGGAGCCTCACCAGGGCAAACAGAGCTTCTGCCTCCTCCCTGTGTCCAGTGCCACTTGGGTTTTTTGTGTTCTTGATGTGCTCAGGTCTCTTTCTCTATCCCAGCCTCTGGCCTGGCTCAGTGGCCAAGTGTTAAGGTGGATCCTTCCCCTGCCTCATCCCTCTGGTTGATCCCCCCATGTCCTCTGCTCCTGAGGAGCCTCTGTCCCTGGGAGGCTGTGTCTGCCATGAAACCCTTCCTCCTGGGAGCAGAGGGCATGGGGAGTGATCAGGGGCAGCCTGGCTCTGCTGTCTCTGCCTCTCCACCCTCCCCCTTTGAGTGGCACTTCAAGGGCTGGAAACTTGCTGGGCTCGGCTGTTTGCTCCTCCTCCAGGCAGGCAGCATGAAGGATTGAAGCCCAGCCCAGGAGACCAGCTGGCTTCACACGGTCGATGCCTCCAGCAAAGTCAAACCATCCACTGCTTCTGCTCTCCTCTTTGTCCCCTTGAAGGAGGAATCCCCTCTGGAGACAGAGGAGCCTACATTGCCCGGGGCCTGGCCAGCTGCTGCGGTGGCTGACAGCTCTCTGGATGCTTGGAGTCGGGTGAGGAGAATCACAGAGCCTCTGGCAGGCTTGACCAGTTGTCAGCAGAGCCTCTTAAAACTGTTTGGAGCTGCTGAAAGTGCTGGCTGTGGTGCTGCCTCGTGGTGCAGGAGGTGGAGCCATTCCCATGTGGATGGACAAGGCAAGGAGGAGGCTATGGGCACTGCCCAGCCCTGCTCCTAAGAGTACAGCTTGAGCCGTGACACCTTACTGTCTGTTCTACCTCTCTTCTTTTCCTTCATGGCCACAGCAGTGCCTTTCCCAGTCACTCTTGTACATCCTACTCCTGCTCCTCATTACCTCCTTCCAGCTGTAGGTGTAAGAAGGATGGCTCTGTTGCTTTGCTGTTGGATTTGTCTTCCCATCAGCTTTGCTTTTGTGTTGAGACATTTTTCTGAGACAAGAGCTTCTCATGCTTGCTCTGATGAGAGCATTGGTGAGCAATCCAGGCTGCCCCTTCCCACGGGTAGGTTTTATTTTGCCACGGGCAGTGGGTATCTCTGGGATGGAGCTGCTGTAACAGTCTGGCTGCTGTGAGTTTGAAGCACCAGGAAGGTTGAAGCTGCTCTGAGTGCTGTACAAACTCTGACACCTTCACTGCTAATCCTGACTCTTAAGACAGACTTCAGGACAAAGATTAGAGGCCTTGAGAAGGGCCTTGAAATCCCATCAGCAGCCACTGGTGAGGAGATGCAGCCAGTGCTGTGCTGTGTCTCAGGGGGATGCAGGACCCTCAAGATGCAGAGCCTGAGTTTGGTGTTGAAGATCCCTGAATTGTGTAACACTTTCCTGCTTCTCATCCCAGCTAGGAGCTTGCTGTAGCTCTTCTCCCAGAGGTTTTTGAGCACAGTGCTGTTACAGCACATAAAAGAGTGTGTGGGTGACTGGAGAGCCTGCCTCAGGCTGGGCTCTGTGCTGGACTGATCTTCTGAGGGAAAGGACACTTTTCCCCACTCCTCTGCATTTGGAGGAGGGCTTGCACATCCCAGTTTGCACTCACCAGCCTTAGGCAGGATGGTGTGGGCTTCAATGACTCCAGTCCAGGGCAGAGATGTCAGAGCCTGAGGGACTGCTCAGTTTTATGTCACTGTGACCCCCTCCTCATCTTTGTCTCTGTAGCCCATTGAAAAGCTGGTGGCTCTTCTCAACACCCTTGACAGATGGATTGATGAAACCCCACCAGTGGATCAACCTTCTCGTTTTGGGAACAAAGCCTTCAGGACCTGGTATGCCAAACTAGACCAGGTGAGCATCTCTCTCATCTGCAGGGCTGCATGCAGCTCCCAGCCAGGCTGGCAGAGTGGCTCCAGCATTGTGTGGCAGCCACTGCAACCCCCACTCTGCAACAGTGAGCAAGAGGGGGACTTCTTGTTCCTGTGACAGATCTGTGGTCACTCGAGGGATCCTTTTCTGTGTTTCAGGAAGCAGAAAAGTTGGTGGCAACAGTCATTCCCAAGCACCTGGCTGATGCTGCACCAGAAGTGGCTCTGTACCTGAAGGAATCCGTGGGGAATTCCACCCGCATCGACTATGGCACAGGTACTGGGCAGACACTCTGTGCTCTCTCAGAGCCTGCTGACCCTTCAGAGCCTGGTGCTGCATTTATTCAAAGGTGGTGTTGCTCCCATTAGTGCCAGATTGATACAAACACCTTCCTTCTGGAGCCTCTTCCACCCCTGTGTCCAACCTGGGCTATGGCTGTGTGGGGTAGCAGCAGGGCTGTGCTGGGACATCCTTTTCATCTCTTATTCAAGGAAATGTGGAACAAGCTGTGCAGACTGTTCTGGGATAAGCTGGAGGAGCTGGTCCTGTACCTGCTGGTCTGCAGCAGGCAGTTTAGAGGAATTGAATATAATTGCTTGAACTGGAACTAGAGTGGAAAGCATGCTTGTGTTCAGTGGGAAGTGACTTGAGATCTGGTGCTCCCTAGAAGTGACATCATTGCTTAGAGAGGGGTGTTGAAATCTGGAGGTAGGAACAATTTACACCTAAGGAAACAATTACAGCTTGGAGTAATTACACTGTCTTCATTTAAATCCCCAATCACCTCCATGCTCTGCTTCCCTGTCTGGAGGACTGGTGGTGGTGCTGAGGAGAGCATCCTCTGCTGAAGGCAGGAGAGCAGGATGCAAGGAGAGATGACTTTGGAGCTGGGCTGGGAGGAGAGGAGGACGTGGGCAGAAGGCTGAAGAGCTGGAAGCTGAGCTGTGCTTGCCGGGAGAGCTGCGGCTCGCCGGCACCAGGGGGAGATGTTGTCTTTGAAAAGGGACCCACTGGCTGGGGTATTGTTGGCTCAGGGAAGAAAATTTAGGCTGTCCTCCCCTCCTGTGTGTCCCAAGCCAGTGGCTCATGTCCTGGCACCCAGGGGCTGGACCATAGGTGCACTTTTTTCCTACACTGGAAGCTGCACTTCTTCATGGTGTGGAACTGCTGAGCTTGTACCCTCCCTTCTTCCACTGGAGGACATTGCTCTGCCTTTGCTGGTTGTTTTTTTTCCTTGCTCTTAGCTGGGGGACCAAGCTGCAAGAGGCTCAGCCTGAGATCCCAGTGCCTTCTGTGACAGACTGTTCCTGGCAGTGTCCTGGGATCTGCATCTTTCTGACACAGGAGGAAATCTGTTTACTTGCAGATGTGAGGCTCTTGCATCCCTCAAGCAGACAGCTCTGCTGTGTTCCATTTCCCTGCTGTGCTGAGCTCCTGGGAAGTGTCCTTGCTCCCAGCATGCCCAGTGTTGGAGCTGTTTTTCCTCAATAATATATTTTTCTTTTTTTTTTTTTTTTTTTTCCCCTCTAAGTTAACAATCACCTTATGAATGTTTAGAAGCCATACTCTGGGTGGGTGCTGTGTGGGGATGAAATATTGCCAGCTCCTGGCATTAATAGGATGAGGTAGCACCTTAGGGACAGCTGTCCCAGGGCTTTTGACATGGGGAATGTGACCACTGAAGTTTTGGTGCTCACAGAAAGGTTGTGTTGGGGACGAAAGATGTCACATCTCTTTATCCCTTTTAATTCCAGGGCATGAAGCTGCATTTGCTGCCTTTCTCTGCTGCCTCTGTAAAATTGGTGTGCTCAGAGTGGATGACCAGATGGCCATTGTCTTTAAAGTATTTAACAGGTGAGGTAATGGAAGGAGAAGGTTGGGAAGCACTGGGCTGTTTGTGTCCCCTTCTAGCTGTTTGAGGTGATGTTCCTGCCTGCTCTTTACACCAGACTCCTCCTCTAGTCTGGGCTGATTCTGCTCCTTTTCTTCCACTCAACCCCATGTTTTTGGGAGTGAGGAATTGTCAGCAGAGCCTGGGATGGGAGCTGGGCAAATCCAGGGCTTCCTATGAAGATGTCTAATTAGATAAGGTAGGTGCTGAAGGGCTTGCTGGACTAGGAGAAAAGGGTACAATGGGGAAAATGAAGACAAAGTCAGGAAAAATTAAAAAGCAGAGGCACTTTTTATTGAACTGTAGGGTGAACCATTATAAATATCTCCAACAGAAGTGATAGCACCTTGTCTGTTAGAGGCTGAGTGTCTTTCTGGGAAGTTGCTTTGGTTGAGCACAAGTTCCTGAGCTCTACAGAGGTATGTGGGTGAAACTCTGTGCTTTGTGATAGACAGGAATGTCTGATCAGAGGATCTAACATCTCTTCAGGCATTAAAAAAAAAAAAAAAAATCTGTGAAACTGGCAAGTCTCCACTGCTGCTCTGGATGTGTTTCCAGCCCAGGAAATTGAGTTGGTAGTGATGAAACTGATGGAATGGGTGTTTAGAGCCCAGAGTTCTAATCCCAGTTGTATCACTGTTTGGTGGCATGGAAACCATTTCCCCCAATAGTACTCCCAGCTTTAATTTTCCACCTGAAAAGTGGATGTAGCAGTTTTGCAGTAAGGTAGAAAGCTTCCTGAGCTCTTCTGGAAGTTGCAGAAGGAGAGCAAAGTGTCAGTGTTTTCTAACAATCGGGCTGGGGAAAGCTCTGCACCAGCATAAGACACTGCAGATACAATAAACCCCTGCCCCCTAACTTGTTAGTAAATTTTGTGTAAAAAACCTCCAATATTTTAAAGATCCTGGTCTATGCTGTTGTGTGCACCATCAGGCAGCTTGCTGTGGCAAAGGAGCTGAAGATACATTTTATGCACTGTGAGCTCTGTGGAAGTCCTGCTTGCAAGTGATAAAATTTTGTCTTTCTCCAGACTGGTTGTTCTTGTCCTCATGTAAGACAATGAAGGAAGGCAGGAGAAGGCCTTGTCTGAATTATTCCTTCTCTCTTTGGTCTCAGGTACCTGGAAGTGATGAGAAAACTTCAGAAGACTTACAGGATGGAACCTGCTGGCAGCCAGGGCGTGTGGGGCTTGGATGACTTCCAATTCCTGCCTTTCATATGGGGCAGTTCCCAGCTGATAGGTACTAATAAAAATTTTCTCTAGTCCCAGCCTGCCTCCTGCTCTGTCTGTCTAGGTTGCAAAGGTGATGGGGCTTGGGACTGACTTTTATATTCAAATATGTCAAATTTGTGTATAATACAGCAGAAGAGTTTGCTTGGGGCTTGGATTTTTTCTTTTTCTCGACAAGTGAAGTTAGTTGCTTAGGTTGGGAGGTGGGAGGCTTCCTTGTACACTACAACTATCTTCATTGCAATGACTGCAAGATTTGTAAAAGGAGAGTCTTGGTTTTGGTGGCAGAAAACACATTTTTTGCTGTGGGGGGGTTTACCAGGTGCTTTCACTGCTGAGTGAGGCACTGGAGTGGGAGCTGAGATGGAAAGGAGCAGCTCTAGGCTGCCTTTTGAAGAGCTCTCAGGGGAGGATTGTGTTTCTTCTGGAAGAGGGGCAGGACAAGGCCTGATTTAACTTGCTCTCAGAATGAGGGTGCCATACAAGTTATTTCCTATTGTCTCTTACTCCTTTTAGACCACCCAAATCTGGAGCCTCGACACTTTGTTGATGAGAAGGTGGTCAATGAAAACCATAAGGACTTCATGTTCCTGGAGTGCATCCTCTTCATTACAGAGGTGAGGACCAGGAGGTTTGTCCCACTGGGAAGTTATCTTGGGATTAGATACTTGGCACTGTCTGTGCTTTTGCTCTTCCTCTTTTGCTTGTTTGTTTGCTTTCATAGAACTGCATGGATGAACCGTGGTTGCATGTCTGAGATGCTCTCCTTGAATTAGTTGAGACAGGGATGTTGAGAGGAAAGTCTGATTAAGCTAGATGGGGTGTGGATTGCAGTTGAAGGCAGCTGTAACAAGAGCAAACAAATAACCTGGGATCAACACTTGGATCAGTCAGTGGGAACTTGGATGGAGAAAACTGGTGGAAGATGAAGTAGAGAGCTGCAAAACTGCTGGGCTTGCCAAGATAACCTCCCTTCCCTCCAGCCCTCGGGTGCTCCCTAGCAGTGCCTGGGCCTCCCCTTGCTTAAGGCATGCTCCCAAACCTCTGTGCAGCTTTGTCTCCTCCAGATTCTACCAAAAGAGTTGTCCCTTAAGTGTCCCTTACTTCCAAACAACCCAGAGCAGAGGTGGTGTTGAGGTTCACCCTTACCCACTGACAGCTCTGTCAGGACCATGTTTCTGCTCGAGCTGGGGAGAACCCTTGGGTGAGGGACTGGGGATGTTTGAGCAGTGTTTCTCAGGGGGGGAGCTCGTGGCTTTTTTCCCTCAGCTGCAGGGGGTGACCTGACTGTGTTTCTGTTGTCCCCTGTGCTCCATAGTCTGGGCAAGGAGAGCAAAAGCCACATGCTCTGTTGTGTTGAGGGATTTCTTGTCTCTGGCAGGAGAGAGCTGATGGGATTAATTTTGAAGGACAGAGCACAGTTCTGTTCACTTCTTGCCCCCCAATCTCCTCTCTAATTTTGTGATTAAATGAGAACTGAGGTTACAGAATATGAATTTAACCTTCTATGTAGGAAATTTTCATAGCAACCTTTGGCCCAAACCCCAGGAGGTGCTCTGCCAAGTCCTGCTCAGTCTAGTAGGGTTTGTTGGTAGGTAGCACCTCACAGGGTTTAACCCTTAATGAGGAGATAAATCATGTCACAGGTAGTAAAGAGGTGCTGGCAGAAGAGATCAAGATGAGGGAAGGAAAGCAGGAGCCAAGATGCTCCAAGACTGATTTTAATTTGTGCCTCTGTGCTACGTCAGTGTGTGAGCCTGTTGAGAGCATAAGAACTTAGATCTCTTGACTTGTGTAGAAAATTCTGCAGTGCACAGATAACAGGTGAAGTTTAAAAATGCACAGCACCCTGCTGCTGCTTCAGGTGACTCTGCTTTTCCCAGCAGAAAGCTGTCTTTTTTCACAAGCTTTTAAAATAAGTGATTTCACTTCTTTCCCCACACGTTTGAGGATCATGGAATTCGGGGTTTCTGCTGAGTTCCTCAGTGCCACCTGGTGGCAAGGAGCTCTCCTCTCGGGAGGGATGGCAGCAGCCTGGATTGTCAGGTGCAGGGGTTTCCAATCCATCTTCGTGCAAGCACTGTTTCTGTTTTATGAAGATTTTTGCTTTTAAAATTTGATATTTTTTGTCCTTTCCCGAGTGCCTGGGAGGGCTGGCATAGCCACTAGGGGGGGCTGGGGCAGCCTCCAGTGCCTCCAAAGGCTTCCTCTCCAAAATCAACAACAAAATAGCAAGGGGGAAGGCAGAAGTGATTAAAAGACTTTAATAAATTAAGGATATTCTTTTCTTCTGAGCTTGGCAGGTGGAAACAGCTCTTCTCTAAAGGTGTGGAACACCTAGCAAACACCACCACAGTTCCCATCATGGGTCTGGGAAGTCTTCTTATCGCAGGTTGTGTTTCAGCAAGTTCCAGTCACAGGAGGTTTTTCCCTTTCAACCAAGAGAATATTCTCTTGAGCAGACGTTTTTCCTCAGCCTCTGGGTGACATTTCAGAGGGGGTGTTGTGGCCACCTCTCTCTTTTAAAACTCTTGTCTCTGAAAAGCAGCAGTGAGGTGATGAACCCACCGAGGCACCCTCCTTACAGCACCCACCCTCCTGCACGGGGCACGGCAGGGAGCTGGGCCAATCTCTGAGGTGATTTGGGACCTGGATGTGGGGTTCTTGAAGAGGGTGAGCTTTATGGAGCCGGATGGGACTTTGGAACTGTCCCCTTGCTGCCACTTTGCCTGCCAGAGTGTGCTATGAGGATGAGGAGGGTTGGGGAGCATGGCTGCAGTGCCTGGGGCTGTGGAGGGCAGAGCTGTGTGGGTTTGTGAACAGGGTGGGTGCTGAGTGCTCCCCAGCTCTTGGTGTGGATCCATACAATCACCCAGGTGCTTCTCCCAGGGCCCAGAACAAGCAAGCAGGAATTTTCAGCTTCAATCTGGCTTCTAAATTTGGAGGTTTGGGAAGGGAGGGCTCGGGTTTCTGCTGGAAGGGAAGGAGCTGACAGGAAAGCACGGCCTCAGCCGTCCCCCCTCCCCCCGGCACTGACAGAGGAACCATTTACAAAAGGCCGATTCTCTTGGGAACCGAGAGGCAGGAACGCCGCGTCTGTGAGTAATTTCCTGCTCAATATGGCTGCTCTGACTCACTGCCTTCCCCTGGGGTCACTGCGGGACTGCAGCGCCATCGCTCCTGCTCTTCCCCCCCCTGGACTCTCCCTCTTCACCCTTTGTGGCTAGGAGGAGATGGAGGTTTTTTTGTTTTTGTGATTTTTTTTTTTTTTCCTTCCTTCTATCTCCCTCCTTCCCTCTCACACTTGTAATTTTTTCCTCTCCAGTTTGGAGCTGTGGCCCCAGCACCCCTCTCCAGGCACCCCTCCTGTGCTCTCCCATCACGCTGGATCCAGCTTGGGAAGGGGGAGAAGCAGAGCACGGGGACAGTGGCTGATGGAAGCTGTTGCCCCTGCCCTGCTGGAGGGGGGTTTGGTGGTGAAACACAGGCAGACAAATCCCCTGTATGCAGGGGGATGCTCTGAAGGAGCTGCCTGGCACTGAGGTGCCCGCCGGTGCCAGTTCCTTGCACTTCAGAACCCACCAGCCCAGCTGGGTAACACTGTGCTGTCTGGGGGGTTCATCTTGTATCTGACAGGAGAGCTTGGAGATGAGCTGCTCATCTGTCATCCCCCCAGCTCCTCAGGACCTCCGTGGGGATGTGGCGGGCAGAACCACAGACCCACTTCTGGTGCTCCAGCCCCAGGGTCGGAAGCACGTTGTCCTCCAAGCAGTGGGGATTTTGGGTTCCCCCCTTCTTGCTTTGGGTCCCCTCCTTCTCCTCTTTCTTTTTTTGCTGCAGGCTGCTGCCACGCAGACCATGTGGAAGGGCAGCAGCAGTTTCCCAAAGCAGATTGATCAGCCTTGCTTGCTTTTATACTAGGCAGAGAGGTGGTTTTGGAGGCTCTTTTCCCACCCTGGCTCCAGGCCTGTGCGTGCCTGGAGGGAAGGGGTTAGTTGTTCAAGCCCCAAGTTGAGGAGTCCAAGAGATTCCTCTCTCCCCACGCTCCTCTTTAGCGTGAGCTTCGGCCTTGTGGTTTCTGATGTCATGGGAACTTTGCTCAGTCAGAGTGGCTGTGTTGTATTTCTTTTTCTCCCCGAGGGTCTGTTTTTGTTCATGGAGGAGAAGAAGAGGCAACTACCCAGGGAATCAACATGCAACTGTCCCTGATTGCAGCTTCCCTTGCTCTCCCTCCTCCAAACCCCTCATCCTGGGAGGAGGAACACTGGAGTGTAAAAAACCAACCAACAAAAAACCACAAAAACCCAAAACAGAAAGCGTCTGCTGCAAGCTCAGAACTCACAGCTCTGGAGCTGGTGTGGAGAGCAGGGCTGGAGCATTTCCCCTCCCCCAGATCCCCCCTCTGCCAGAGGCAGGTGTGGAGTGGGCTGCAGACACCAGAGCTGCTGCCAGCCCGTGCTGCCCTCTGCTCAGGGGTTGTCATTGTCACTGTTTGTTGTTGATCCGAATGGGGAATGAGTAATTTTCTTGGAAAGCCCAACAGTGCTGCACTGGGAGGTTGCTGGGTAGAGTAGGAACAGTGTTGAGCTGAGGTCTGCTTGGGGGGAGAAGGGGATCTGTGTGGGGCTTTTTTAATGCAGCCATTGAAAAGAGAGGTGTGCAGAGGGAAGTCTGGTGAGGGAAGCGTGGTAGGAAAAGGTTTGGATTTATCAGGGAAAAGGGAGGGGGGGGGTGGAACATGATTGCCACAGCTTGGTGTCATGTGGCCACAGTGGAGGGAGGGAGGGAGGAAGGGAAAGCACAGTGAGGTGGCTGCTGCGTGGGTCACAGGGTTTGGTGGGAATGTTTGCTTGGAGAGAGTGTGAGCGTGAGTCACTGCTGGTGCATGAGCTTCCTGGCTGGCCCAGCTCCCTCAGCCCTGCTCCTGGGTCTCTTGCAGATGAAGACAGGCCCCTTTGCTGAGCACTCCAACCAGCTCTGGAACATCAGTGCCGTGCCCTCCTGGTCCAAGGTCAACCAGGGCCTCATCCGTATGTACAAGGCAGAGGTGAGCACCCTGGGCAGGAGGAGGTTGCTTGGCCAGGTGCCTTCTCCCTCCCACTTTGCTGCAGGTCAGCTCTTCTCTTCTGCTGCTCCTTGGTGTGGGGGCCTCGTCACAGCTGGTTGCTCCTCAGTGCTGACTGTGGCTTGGGAGTCCTTGGCAGTTTGGGTGCTGCTGGCTAAAAGTCTGCCCAGTGTTGGCCCCCAAACCAATCCCAAACCAGACATTCCTTGCAGACGTGACTTTTGCCATTTCTTGTCTTCCCAGAGTACAAGTCGCAGGTCCCCAAATGAGGGCTGATGTCTTGACCTGCTTGTCCTTCTGGTGCCTGCCTTGTCATTTTACGTGGGTTATATTTTCATCTCGTTTTTCAAGAGCCCCAGAAGAGGCTGAACACTTCCCATCTCTCAGCACATGCCTTGTGCTGGACCAGTGAGGCCACAGCTACCCCCTGGGCTTGGCAAACCCCCACCTCCCCTGGCTCTGCTGGCTCTGCCCCAGAAGGTTTTCCTGGTGAACCCTGACCCAGGGAACCGGGCAGTTTTGGCTCTCCCTTATCTCTCCTTCCTGCTTGAACTAACCCTGAGCTTGAGGAAGCAGGACAGGAACTGGGTCTCCAGAGGGAACTGCTGACAGGCAGCATCTCTTGCTGGGAAGGATGGGACCCTGCTGGGAGTCACTGTGGGAGGAGCAGGGATGGCAGAGCAGGGATGGCACAGCTCCCTGGGTGCACGTGGGGGTGCATGGAGGAGTAAATCCCATTCTGGGTCTCTGCTCCAGTCAGCCACGCTCCTCTTGCACTCCAGACTCAGTGCACAAAGGGGTTAACTGTGCTGAGCTCAGTGCTCCCTCCCCCAGCCCTTCCTCTGCACTGCACATCCTGTGTTTAGGTTCCAGGCCACATACCTCTCTAATCTGTGAGGTGTCACTCCCAGGCCCGCTGGCTCCTTCCACCCCCAGCTCAGTTTTCCTCCAGAGGAGCAGGGCTGGGGGTCGACCCCCCCCCCCCACCCCCTCCACTGGCTGCTCCTGGGAGGGAGATGCCCCTGGGCTGCCCCCCCAGGACTGCCCCTGTTCACAGCTCCATCACAGGGGCTGGAGATGTGGGAAAACCTGAGCTGGAGGCTCTGGTATGAGGGCTGGGGGGGGCTGGAGGGAAAACCCTGGTGCTGGGAGCACTGCTGAAGTGCAGGTCTTCTAAAACCTGCAGCCTGAGCAGAGTTTGCTGCTGCCTCAACAGCCCTGCCTTGGTTCTTGCTTTCATAATATCAGTGAGGTTGGAGAAGATCTTAAGATCATGCTTAGGATCAGTTTCTTCCCACACTATTTGGATACTCCCCTGGCACCTCTGGTTTGGGTTCTCCCAGCTGGTGCCTTACATGTGCTGTCTGGTTACTCCCACCTTGTGCACCTTGAACTTTGCAGGAGAAGCCTGGCAGTGATGTGCCCGGGGTGCAACTTGCATGTCCACTGGTGTCATGGGGCCACCATGTGCTGGACAACCTGCCTGGCCTGCTGGGGACAGTGCAGCTCAGGGGGCCTCTAGAGAGCTGGAGATTCTCTGGCTCTTTTTAGGTGAACCCAAGATATGGACTTCTCTGGAGGCTTCTGCTCTATTATGAATAGCAGATGACATTCTGTGGAAATGTCAGATCCAGTACTGTTCAGTTTCTAGAAATATCCAGAAGGGGAGAAAAGGGGAAAAAGCAAAAGCTGCTAGGAGGAATAACAACACAAATTTAGGCTAAGGTGTAGAAAACACTGAGTCAACCAAAGCGCTTTAAATTTAGGGTTTTTTTCTCAAAAAATATTTGTAGATCTTAAAGTGCTGTTCCTAAACACATGGTCCTTATGCAGCAAATGTCTTCTCCTGGCACTGCATGGAGCCTGGGTTCACCTGGGTGGGCAGAGGAGAGGGAGGACTCCCACTGAGGGCTCTTCACTTGTTCTTTATGTCTGCTCTGAGAAGTCCCAGCTCACTGCTGGCTCAGCTGGTTCCTGTCTGGCTTTGGTGAGGAGAGGAGCCTGGACATGGCTGGACAGAGTGTTCAGTTATGGTGTGCTTGGCCATGCAGCTGGCTGGCTCCTGGAGCAAGTTTCTGCTGTGTTCCCAGTTATGTTGCCTTCACCCTTCTGATCTTTCTCTACTTACCCACTGCCAGCATTAGCAGAAGATAAGTGAGCCAGCTGAGAGGGACTTCATCCAGCTCAGACAGACAGCTTCTGGGGCAGAGCTCAGGGCATGTGGTAGTAAAGAGAGGGAAGGTTTGGGCTTGTGGTGTTGCTTACTGTCTGTCTGTGCAAGATTTCCTTTTTTCTTTTTCTCCCCTCCCCTCTCCCTGCCCCTCTGATCACCCCTTGCTCTTAGATCAGGTGAAATCAGACACTCAGGTGGAGGCTCCAGCTCCTTAACACATCTGGGGTGGCTGAGAAGTGCTCAGTGCTGATCAGGCTTTGAGTGGGGGCAGCAGCAGAGCCAAGGGGTCACTGGTTAGAAGCAGAGCAGGAAAAATCAAATCCTCACTGCTCCAATCCAACCTGCTCTCACTTGGCAGAAGCAGGGCAGTCCCCAGACCTTCATTTAAAAACCACTCTGGATTCTTTGTCTCTGCTCTGTCTCCTCTGTGGGATGACTTTCACCAGCCAGCAGGAAGCTCAGGTGGGTGTGTGTGTGGCTGGGAGCTCCAGTCTGGATCAGGCACTCCAGACCCAGTGTGCTTGCTGCAGGGTCTGTGGATGGGCAGCAGACTGGAGACAATGTCTGTTTATGAAATCTCAAATGTGCCCACTTCTAATATAAATACAATGGGTGAAGATGTGTTAGCTTGCAAGTGCAAGGGCTTTTCTAATTCTCTCCATCAAAAGCAAGGGAAGAAGTTAACAGAATAGAGTGTGGTTAAAGCTGCAGCCTTGATGTTTTTCCCCTGAGCCTGCTTTTGAGTCTCCTGACCTTTCCTTGTCTGCAGCAGTCAGTCAGGAAATACTTTCCATTGTAACTAATCTAGTCCTAGTTCCATCTTTAAAGGTTGGACCTGATGCATCTTTCTGCTCCCTGATTCAGTCCTGAGCACACCTTCAATGTGATCAAGATGATGGCAAAAAGAAAATAAACCTGTCCCCTCCATTTAGCTGGTGTTGGCCAAGTTTTACCCACAAGCATTGCAAGGAGATTCCTGTCTCTTGGTACCTCTTGATAATCCAGTAAATTTGTGCTAATGCTGCTGGATAGAGGAGGAAAAGTTTCTCTACTTGTCTCTGCTTGGGCTGGTGAGGAGTTAAGTGGAACGGATGCCCATTCTTCCCTCTGTTGGTAAAGTCTTTTCTCTGGAGCCCAAACTGGTCTGATCTTCCATGGCTGTCTTGGAGCTGGTTGGGCTGACATTTCTACCTGTCAACATCTCCAGTATTCATTTTCTGAGTTCCTCCCTCACATCACTGCTATCCAGCACTGCTTCCTCTGAGGGTTTGTCTGAGTGGTTGTGCTGGGAGATGGCAGCTCTGAGCATCCCACGCAGTAGGAAGATTTGAAAGTGATGTGCCCTGAATGTCACAGGACTTCTTTTCTCCTTCCTGCCTTGCCCTGGAGGTTCATGGCTTTCTGCTGGCTCTAACTCCCCAGGAGCAGATGGAACTGTGCTATACTTCCACCTCCTCCAAACTTGCTTTGGCTCCAGTGTCCTTGCAAGCAGTTGAGTTGTCCCTGCAGCAACGAGGTGGCCACCATCTCACTGCCAGCCTGGTGGATGGGGCCCTGTTGCAGCACCACGAGCTGATCTACAGCCCTTGTTTAGCACAACCACTCACAGCTGATGGGGATGATGTTGGGGTAGCTGCAGGTGCTGGGTTGGTGCACACCTACTGCTGTACTTGTAGCTTGGGGTCCCTGCTCTCTGCCCTTACCAGGGGCACGGAGTTGCTGGGAGCAGGATCATGTCCTAAACTATGGCAGCTTCTGTATCAAAGACCTGAGAATCCAGAATGCAGTTTGGAGCAGCTCCTTGTGGCTGCAGGATGGTGGCTGGGGTGTGGGCACCATCTTGGGAAGGGAAATTATCTTCCCTAGGGAGTTTCTGCAGCTCTCAAAGGGTTTGTGGGGTGAAACCCTTCAAAGTGATCAGCTCGAGCAATGAGAGGTGGGGAAGGGAAAAAGCTGCTGACATAGATGTGGCTCTTCTCAGGCTCCAGGCCTGGATTCATCAATAAAAAGCCTCTGCTGAAAGGAAGGGGATGGGGTCATGAAGTGTTCCTGGGAACACTTGGTTCCCTTGGGAAGGGAAATTATCTTCCCTAGGGAGTTTCTGCAGCTCTCAAAGGGTTTGTGGGGTGAAACCCTTCAAAGTGATCAGCTCGAGCAATGAGAGGTGGGGAAGGGAAAAAGCTGCTGACATAGATGTGGCTCTTCTCAGGCTCCAGGCCTGGATTCATCAATAAAAAGCCTCTGCTGAAAGGAAGGGGATGGGGTCATGAAGTGTTCCTGTGCTGAGGAACCTGACAGGAACATGGTGGGGGGTGACATGGGACTGATCCTTTTCCCTGCAGCCCCAAGCTCTCTGCCCGCTGACCCCGGGGCAGGATGTAGCTCTGGCTGCCTGCGTAAGGTGGAAACGTCTCCTGAATTCACCTCTCTTTATCTCCCCTCCTGCAGTGCCTGGAGAAGTTTCCTGTGATCCAGCACTTTAAGTTTGGCAGCCTGCTCCCCATCCAGCCTGTGACATCCTAAGGAGGCCGCGGGAGGAGTCGATGCGAGCAGAAGCGAAGCGTGCGGCGTTCTTCCTCCTCCCCTCTCCCCCTCCTCATCCCCTTGCCCCTTCATTCCTGCACATCCTCATCAGCAGCCACGGATCCAAAGCACTCGCTGGCCTTGCACGGGAGATGGGACCTGGAGTGGCTCCTCCTGCACGTCCCCAGCACAGGGATGTCCTGCCAGCACCCGGGCCAGGGCTGTGCTGCTCTGCTCTGCTGTGTCCCCAGCCAGCACGATGGCCATGTACAGTTCTGCTTCCCTTCTCTGGGAGGAAGGGGGTGTGGAAGGAAGGAAGGCACGTGTGTATGTGTTGGGCAGTGGTAACTGTGATTTCCCCTTTATGAATGTCATTGAAGTTTTCCTGTTGCTGGTTTGGTTTGGGAAATCACTGGGGGAGGTGAGGTGTGAGCCTGCACTTATCCATAAGCAGCCACCTCTGCTTGCACAGGGAGGTCTGAAATGGGAAAAGGAAATTGTAGGGAAGGTCTGTGGGTTGCTGGGGTGCCATGTCTCCCTTTTTCTGGGTAAGGAAAGCCCCCTCCACTCCCTAAAGCTCTTCTTCAGAGTTCCCTGGGTCTTCCTTTCCCGCTACTGCCTCTTCTCTAGGGAATCTTCCAGGCTGTGGGGGTCTGAGCTGGCTCTGGAGCTGGAGACAAGGTCCCTGGAGGGACCCAGCTCTGTGGGAACAGCTATGTAAGGACACTGAGCAGTGCCTGCTCAGGCTCCCTCTTAACGGGCACAAAACCTCATGTGTTGGCACATGTTCATCTCTGGGTCCAACCTGTCCTCTGTGCTCCCTGTTTCTTCCTCTGCTTTGCTGCCCCAGGGCTGGGGGCCTCAGTGGCACAAGGTGACTGTGGTTGCTACTGCTTGGTTGTAAATTGTAGTGAGAGCCCCACAGCAAAGGGATTTCCCCAGAAAGCAGTAGGTCCCCCAGCTCCTGGGGAGGCATCCCTGGAGCAAGGGCAGCATGGGGGGTGGGGGAGCAAGCATGCAGCTTTACATGCTTTTATAGACTTGTGCTGGAAAGAAAAAACCTGAATAGCCCAGGGCAGTGGTTTAGATCTGCAGAAAGCTCTTTTCCTTTGTTATTCCCTGCTGAAATTGCTGTGCTGGACCTTGGGCAGTGCCCTTCCAGCACTTCCAGTGCCACCAGCAGCAGCATCCTAAGGGCAGGTGAATGGATTGGGACACAGTCTGGATCACACCAGGAGCATCAGGAGGAGGGCAGGAGCAGCTGGGGCTGGGTTTCAGATGAGCTGCCATGTCCACAGGTCTTCACCAAAGTGGTCCACAACTTTGCAGCTGGTGAGGAGATGTTTCTTTTTGGGGTTTCCAAGGTGTGTTCCCAGGCTGCGTGGGGGGGGGACAGGGTTCTGGGCTGGTGTTTGCTGGGGGCAGCAGGGATCCTTTTGCTGGTGCACTGTTTTATTGTTGGGGACAGAAGAAAAACAATCCTGCCTGGGAATCTTTTTGTTTGTTTTGTTGTTTTTTTTTTCACAATTTTCTTTTTGCTAGGCTTGCTCCCTCTTGTAAAGGTTCTTGCAGCCACTCAGAGGAGGGAGAGTGAGAAAAGAGTCTAAATTAAGAGGCAGTGAAATGCAGGTGTCCACAGAGTTGAAGCAGAGCTTCCTGCTGCTGCTACTGTCCTGGCTGCTGCTGGCTTGGCCCTGGGTGAGGGTCAAGGATCCCTGGACTTGCCTGAAACAACTTTTATAAACTTGCATTTTTAATGAAAATGGAAGAGTGAGGTTAAGTCTTGTTTTAGTCCTAAATGGGATGTGTGTCTTGGCTTTCCAAAGGGTCTGTTCCTGGAGTGGTGCTGGGAGCAGTGTAGCAGTCAGTGCCTGGAGTGGAGACTCCAGACATCTCCAGCAGTATTCCCTCGTGTTGCTGTGTGGCTTCTGGCAAGTGTCACCATGCTTTAAGTGGCTCTGCAGCATCTGGCTGGCAATGGCTGAGCTAAAGCCTGTGGTTTCCCAAAGCTGCCCAAGGGTTGGGAGCAGATCTCTCCTGGTCTTCTTAGGGGGCTTCCATGCAAAAGGATGGGTGGAAATGTTGACATCCATGCATGGGAGGGACACCGAGAATGTGAAGTCCAGCACCAAAAAAAGGGTTGGGATTTGCTTCCTTCCCTTGCAGTCCCTGGGCTTGGGACCTGCTGAGGAGTTTGGAGGAGGCTCACCTAGAGCTCTTGTTTTTTTGCTTGCCTGAGTCTGCACATCTGTTCTGCTAGGAATTTTTGGACTTCAAGCAGCTAATTCTTGTTGGAGAATTGTTATCAATTGGGATGTGCCCCTGTTGCATGGCAGTCAGCTCTTTGCCTGCCTCTGCCTCCCTGCAATGCCCATCACTGGTTCTTGGGGCTCTGCTCTTCTCCTGGGGGTCCACACACTCAGTAACCCCCAGGGCTGCTCCATCTCTGAAGCAGCACTCCCCCACTCCTCTTGTGTTGTGGTTTTAATTAAAGTCTCTGTGTTTTTCACTGGTGACTCTGTTGGTCTCTCTTGGACTGGGGGTTTGCTCCCACTTTGGGAGCAGAGCTGGGAAGGCTGGCAGGCTGGAGCCTTTGGTATGGGGAAGAGGCTTTGTGGAGGCATTTTTTGTGTCAGTGGTTGTTCTCTTGCTTGCACCAAAGTTGACTTGCATGAAGCAAGCATACCCAGGCTGTCTGTATCCTTCCTAGGTGCCTTTCTGTCCCACACACTGTGTTTTATTTATTTATTTAACCTTTTGGCTATGTGCACCCCTCTCTCTCTCTCTCTCCCAGCTTGGATGTGGCAGGTAGGTGTTGTGTGAAGCTTTGTTCCCAGGTCAGCAAATACTTCTTGAACCTCCCTACCCTGTTTCTGTGGCAGGTGAAAACTGGAACCCCTCCTTTTCTTCAGATGTTTTTCCTGTCCTGCTGTAAAGGCTGACTCAGGACCTCCAGCATCAGTTTAACTCAGCAGCTTTGTGGGCTTTAGACAGAAAATGAGACCTGGGCCCTCTCGTGAGTGGTTGGAGCTGGTGTAGATGTGCTTAGCAAACACCAGTTTGCTTGTCACTGGGTTATATCTTCTCTGTCAACACAGGCCAACTGTCTGAGTGCATGTTGCTAAAAGTGGCAGCAGTGTGGAGGGGTGGATGGTGAGCAGCAGTGTCAGCTTGGAGCACAGATGTTGTCTTTGAAGGCTCTTGAATCCATCTTGAACCTGTGTCCCTTGGTGAAGATGAAGGGAACTTGGGCCCTTGGAAGGGAAGCAGATGTAGTGTGGGTTTCTCAGCATCTTCCCACTGACCAAGCCAGTTTTTTCTAAATTGTGTTCTCAGAACTGGATCCTTCAGGGCTGCAGTGTGTGGGCCTGTGCATGTTTCTGGTTTAGAGCTGTTTCCTTTACACAGGGCAAACCACTGTCAACCTTCCCCCATCTCTTGCTTTGCACCCCTCTTTTATAAATGATCCTTCTGGCAGCCAGTAACAAATGAAGTAAGAGTTAAGAGAAGCAGCTTCATGCAGTGATAGTAGTAAAAGAATAAAAAATAGAACTGTTTCATGCCATTGTTGCTGGATTAAGTTGTCCCTGGTGTGCAGCTCAGTTCCATTACGTAGTGCTGGGTTCCTGCTATTAAATAAACAAAATCCCCACTGCAGGACCAGTGTTTGTTGAACACCAAAATCTGAGCTGGCAGCTTCCAAAATGAAGATGTAGTTCATGCCCCAAGGAACTGGTGTTGAGCCACCCAAGAGCCCTGGATGTCCCTGAGTCCCTGCAATGATGTTGACATCTGAGAGGGAGAAAAAGGCAGAAATGGGGGGGAGAAGGTGGAATTGCTGGTTAAAGATAACTGCTGATGGAACCTCAACTCTCCTCCTGCCAACATGCTGGTGGGAACCTACAGTTGAGCTCACAAGGATCTCATTGCTGCTTCAACAAGGTCTAGAATTTAGAATCAACAGGGCTTTTGGAGGTCATTTCATGCTCTAGTTTCCAAGAGGAAAGATCTTCATCCTTTAGCATTGCTTCCCCTTTGCTGGATGAGCACTCTTCCCATAGACATTGGAGCAAACACTCCTTGAGCAGCCTGGGGGGACAGACATGTCTTTCCCTGGTTTGATTTTGTCAAAATTTGTCCCAAACTTCAAACTAGGATGAGCCAACCTGAAAAGGGCTGCCTCCACATCAGACACAGTGAGGGCTGAGACCCTGAGGGGCATCTTCAGCTTGGAGATGGACTTGTTGTGAGGAACACAAGGCTCTGAGCAGGCTTTGGAGGTTAGAAAAGGCTTTTGAGGGGGTGGGGTGGAGTGGGTGCTTCTGCTTGCTATAAAAAGCCTGGGCTGGGGAATGTCTGCATTGGGCAGATCTGCACAGGGTGTAAATGCAGTTGTCACTAAAATTGGAACCCCCCGTGTTCCCAGTTGCAACTGGAAGAGAGAAAATAAATATCATGGAAATCCCTCAACAGAATCTGAGCTCCTTCGTGGTCAGTGTTTGTAAACCCCTGGAAATGGGAGGGGGGGTCTTGTGGGAGCAGCACTGTGGGACCCTGATCCAGTGGGCAGCAGGATGGGTGGTTAAGTCCTCCTGAGCACACACTCCCTTCCTTTTGTAAAAACAGATGAAGGATGCACTCAAAGATTTGCTGAGCCTGTAAAAGGGGGAAGGAGAGAAAGCAGGGGAGCAGTTCCTTACCAGTTCTTCTGTTCCTAAGACACTGGGGTGAGAGAAACCTGAGCAGACTGCACTGCACAAGTCAAGGTACCCAAATTGCCTCTTGTGACATGAATCCTGCCCAGTTCTATGTGTGGAAAGAGTTTTGTTTGTGTGGAGGTGGTGAGGTCTATGGGGCAGGACCCAAGGCTGGTGAATGGCTGAGCTGCAGAGCAGTTTTTGTGCAGGGAGTTGAAGTGGTGCCCCAGGACTCTGCAAACCCAGGCTCAGGGTAGGCACCACATTTGGGATTTCCAGTGCTGGTGTGCTGGGCTATTGCTAGCAGAGCAAAGCATGAAGATGTTCCTGAGAGCTGATGCATTCTAAGGTGGCTACAAATGATAGAAAATCGACTGGTGTGGTGGTAAGAGAGAAATTCCAGCTCGATTGTGAGATAGTGGAGTGTGTTCTGTGAGTGGGTACCAGATGATCACTGAAAGCCACTGCTCTACTTTTCCGTGTTCAGAGCCTATACCTTTAAAAATATTGGTTTAGGTATTACACATCCCCTTTGAAAAAATTCCCTTGTAGGCAAGAATAAAACTTACAAAAAGGCTGTTACAGAGATCATCAGCTCTCTATTAGATAGCTTGGAATATGCTCCACTAGCACCAGAGTTTAGTCTTCTCCAAATTACTGTAGAGGATTTGACTGTATCTTGCTGATCCATCCACATTTTAATTTCCTCTGCACGGATACATATTGCAGGATGCTGGAAATCCCCAAGCCCACTGGAGCTGCAAGACTGGATGTTTCATCCTGTAACACCAATAAAATGTTAATGCATACTAATAGCAACAGCAAAGGGGTTTATGGAGCGAGCTTGGAAGTATTTTAGAACTGCCAGGGTATCTGTGTCGCAGAGAATTTGGGGTTAGACTCATCAAGTATTGCACTTTGTCAACATGGGAAAAAAACCCAAACCTCAAATATACCTCAAACCATCTTAATTTTTATAATTAAAGGGGGAAGATAGAAGATGAGTCCCTGGAGAGAATCAAACAGGAATTGCATATACATGAGAGAGCTGCCCACTGGTTTGGATGGATTCAGGTGTGGGCTCAGTTGCCTCCTCTGCTGCAGGACACCCACTGTAACCTTAACTAATGACACCACCTTAGTTTCCCACCTGGAAGAGACCAAGAATAAAGGCACTGTCACACTTTATTGTCCAAATAAATCCAAGCATGAGGTGACACAGATACATCAGTAGCATGAAATCCAGAGAGCTGGGGCACAGTTTGGCTTCTCTGCACATTGCACTGCCCAGCTGGAGCATCTCACAACTTCAGCAGCTTCCTGCATTTCTTCTCAGCCCAGCTAGGTGGTGTGGTCCTGTTCACTGCAACTTAGGATACAAAAAAAGAACAACAAAACAAAAAACACCCCCCAAAAAATTGAAATTGGGGTCAGAGGGACAGGGGCTCCTCCATCCTCCAGCGTTTCTCTGTGCTGCTCTTGCTGGAGCTGGCAGGCTTTGGATGCACCCCTCATCCTGCCTGTCCTGAACAGGCACCTTTGGGATGATTCAGATGGTGCTGGAGGACACTGGGATGAGTAAAGCAGCAGCCCTGCTGGCAGCACCATGCCAGGAACTGCTGATCCCCCCTGCCTGGCAGCTGCTCTGCTGTTTTCTCACGCTGGACCCAAGCATGTGGTCTCCGTGGTCCAAGCAGAAGAGCCTGGACGACCACAAAGCTGCTTGTTTGAACCGATGTGCTCCAAAACCTGGGGATTTTCCAGGGTCAACAGCTCCCGAGCCAAGGTAGAGGCCAGAGGCATTGCCTCACCCAGCAGGCACCCAGGGCCAGGCTGCTCCAGCTTTGCCTCTGAGCTCTCCTTAAACAAAGTTGGGCTGAGTTAATCCAGCAGTAGCTCTGGGGGGACAAAGTAAAGGCTCAGTCCTCCCCCTTATCTCTGCTCATCACCCAGCCCAGCACTGCAGAGCCTGGGGATATTCCTGTCTCAGCTTTTAGGGGGTTTTAACCATGTTCTTGCCTTCTGGTTCCTACAGGAGAAGAGGAGGTGGGATGTTCATGGTGATGTGAGGATCACAAGTGTGGGGTTTGCTGGGGGGAAATGGGTGAGGGAGGAGAGCAGGACATGGCCATTATTCCCTAGTCCTGGGGGTTGTCCCCCTAGCCCTCAAAGTCCCCCAGGCTTTTGTAGGACCAGCCCCCAGGGTGCTGCTTTGCTGCTGCATGGGCTCATCCTGCATCCAACCCCAGTCCTGCTGGGAGCTGCACAGCTTTCCCTGGCCTTCCAGCAGCACAGGGATGCCGGGGGCTTGATGTCCATCACTGTTCACACACAGATTTTGGGGGTTGGTGTTTTCTCCCCAGCACCAAAGCCAATGAAACAGGAGGTTTCTGTAACACTGCCCCAGAGCTGTGCATCCCACTAGCCTTGGCTGGCTGCTAGGGAAGAGTTTTTAGGAATATCCCTGAAGCCTGAGCACCCTGACACCCTGTTTGCCAACAGTTTAGGAGCAGGAGCAGATTCCTCCTCGTGGTGTGCAGCCCCAAATGCTGCCAGGAGTGTGAGGGGAGCTCTGAGATGTGTGTGGCAGCCACGGGCACCTCATGCTGGGGTTTGTTCATCCTCACTGGGGAGTAGAGGAGAAACAAAAGCTGGAGCAGCATAGGGCACCAGGCTGGCTGGGTGAGAGGAGGAGGGAAAAAAAAAAAAAGAGAAAAAAAAGAAAACAAAAACAATTAAAAAAAAGAATTGTGCAGAATTTCATCAGGGAGCTTGAAAAGAGGTGATTTTTGTGAGCACAGTCACCTCCCCGAGCAGAACTTCCCTGTCTCCAATTTCAAAATTCCATTCACATCAACATACACTTTCATGTTGTAAAACCTGGGGAAAAAAAAAAAAAAAAAAAAAAGCAGTTTCATGCTTTTCAATGCAAAAGCCTCATTTTGGTGAGGAAAAGAGCAGAGGGGGAAGCACTGCTTTGGTGGTAGTTTTTTTAAAAAAACAGTCCCCAAAAATGAAAGCGTGGAAACGCTCGGGGCCACCTCCAGCTGCTGCCTGCATGGGGCTGGGCCCAAGGGGGCCATGAAACAACCACTGGAGTCCAGCCCTGAACTTTTTGCTTTACCCCACCTGGTGAGAATGAAAAGTGGATTTGGTGGGGACTGACTTCAGAAGTGCCTCTGCCTTCACACCACAGCCAGTGTTTCCCACACCAGGAAGGTGACACCAGGGGCACGGGGCAGATGCATTGATAGCTGTGAGTCCCCAGGATTTTGGCACCACAGGAGAAGGGGGAAAACAGTCCCCTCCTGGCCATGGGTCTGCTCTGAAGGGGACCTTTGGTGCCATGGAAGCAGCTGTAGGAGGGCAGCAAGGATGGGCCACAGCAGCATCCTGGGTGGCTCCTGGGGTTTTAGTCAGTCTGGGAAAACCCTTGAAGTGGGCTTTCCAAGCAGCACATACAGGGTTAATGTTCTGCCCTGTCCCCACAGGTGTGGGACAGGTGTTGGGCTGGCCCAGTCATGGGGTGGAAGGTGATAATAAGAGCAGGGTTTGGGGGAGGTTTCTCTTCTTCTCCATCTGTGGGATCTGGAACTGTTGAGTGCTTTCCCTGGGGAAGAGCAGCCAGGGCATCTCTGCCTCCAGGCTTGGCTGCTTCCTCTTCTTGCTGATCTCTGCATGTTAGTTGGCACTGGGCAAGATCCTGGATGAAGCCTGTGGCTCACTTGCCTGCCCAGCACAGAGACCATGAGAGCAGCTCAGCTGGAAATGCCTTTGGCTCTGAGGAGCAGCTGGAGGAGCACTCAGCCTCCCAGGGTCTGGCCACAGCACTGCAAACCTTCCCCAGGTACCTCTGCAAGGGGACCAGGACCCTCATGGACAGCAGAAACTCCTTGCCCAGGGTCAGCAGTGACACCAGGAGAGCTGATGGCCAGGAGAGCAGGTAAGCCCACTGCTGGCTTATGAATTTTTCTTGGCTAAGATGGATTAGCCCCAGTGCAGAGATGTTAGCAGCTGGTTTTCCTCAGATCTCAGGTTGTGGGAGTAGCAGATTTTTCTCTGGAGACCCCTTGGTGGGTTGATGTGGTAGAAAGGTGGCTGAGGAGGTCTGTGTGCCCTGTTTTTCTGCAGGCATCTTCCCAGCTTGTGTCTCTGACCCCTAAAGCATCTGATGTTGGCATCTTCCGAATGCTGGGGGAGGTTTTTGCTTCTCCTTCTCTACAACTGAGATACTCGTGGGTCGATAGTGGTGTTGGTGTTGCTGAGATGGCTGCTCTGCACTGAGTGGCTGCTGCTTCTGGGCAAAGTTCTTTTTATTCTGTTGTTTCTGTAACATTGCTTTGCTGTGGGAAATAAGGGGCAGCATCTCCTGTCTCACAGGGGACTACTCTTAACTTTCCTGGTGTGCGCTGGTAAATCCAGGATGGGCTCGAGTGACATTAATAATCAAATCTATAAGCAGGATATAGACAGGCCAAGTGTGAATAATTACTCCTCAAATGCTAATTACCCAGGCCCAGACCAAACCCAGTGTATGAAACATGATGCTAACAGGAGTGGTCTCTCGACCACGTTCCTGTGTCCCTTGCAGGTCTCCTACTGCTCTCTCTGCAGGGGACTCCTCCAGACATCTGCTAGCACGTGCAGATCCCAAAATGTGCTTCTGCTCCTTGGTATTTGAGCTCTGGAGATGAGGTGGGAGGGGTGTGAGTTGCAGGTGGCATGGGGATCAGACGAGCACGAAGTTGTTTTTCTGGGACTGGTTGCAGTCTTGCTCTTGACCCTTGTGGTGTAGAAGGCCATGGCCCAGCTCCATCTGTGGGTCATTGTCTGGGAACCAGTGCCTGGCTCATGGGGCAAGGGGGGGTTTTCCAACCCCTTCCCAGGGGAGCTGGGAGCAGAGCTGGTCTGGCAGAAAGGGGCTGGTTCTCCATCACCATCTCAGTCCTTGTCTTTCAACCACAGAGGGATCAGTCAGGTGTGTGGTGTCCTCTCCCAGGGTGAGCTGCTTCAGCAGCACAAAGACCTGGCTGGGCTGTCAGCTTTGGTGCTTGATTTGATGCACAATGTCTGAGCCCTACAAACCCCTGTGGGGTGCTGCTGGTGGCTGTGCAGACCCTCTGCTAATCCTGCAGCCACCTCTGTGATTGCCTTGAGGTCAGAGGAATAAGGGCAAGAGCTGTGCTGGACCCTCCTGGGCTCTGCAGGCAGCTGCCAGCTGCTTTCTGCCCTTCCTGCCTGTCAGCTCCTGGGAATATTGGGGTGGGCTCAGGAGCTGCACCACCTTCGGGTTGAATTTCTGCCTCTGCACCCCGAGGCAGCATCTCTCCCTGGGGCAGGGTGACTCTTTCCCCAAGGCAAAGGGGCTCAGCAGAGGGGCACTGAGGGCACCCCGAGGATTACATTTGTCTGTGGAGAGCATTTTGCGTGGTGAAGGGAAGGCCACAGCTGTCTGGCAGCTGGTGGAACGAGCTGTGTGTGCAGGGAGGCAGTTCCCTCTGCCATGGTGCAGTCCAGGACCCCCCCGGCTCCCCTTGCCTGTCCCCCCCCAGCAGTTCTGTGCCAGCCAGACTCCCCCTGCCCCCTCCTCAGGACCCCTCAGTGCTTTGCTTCTGCTCCAGGGCTGCCGGGCTCAGGACCCTGGGGATGCCGGGGGCACCAGTGGGAAGCACATGGAAGGATTTTTAGGGTCAAACGCTTTGGTGTCAGCAACGCCAGCTCTTAGGTGGGGCAGGCTGAGCCGTGCTGGGGGAGAGCTTGTGTCTGGGCTTTGGGGAGGGGGGGGGTCTGATGGTGGCAGTTGAACTCCCCCAGGCTCGGGGTCTTGCTCCAGCCCATCTGCTCAGCATCTCTCACTGGAGACAGGGACCAGAGGGGTGGGGGGCTGAGGCAGTGGGTGCCTGCTGGGGTGTGCGGGGGGCACAGCCCCCTCCCCAGTGAGCTCTTGGCAGGCGGTGTTTCAGCTGAGTTGCGAAGGGATCAAAACATTTTGCGCCTGGAAGGCGAGGGGCGTGTGTGAGAGTGAGGATGGGCTCGTGTTGGGGGGTGCAACCTTCCCCTGTCACCTCCCTTCTAGCCTGAATGCTTCTGCCATCATGATTAATTTATCAGGTACTTATGAATATGCTGATGAGGCTCTGGTTTCCAGGCTCTGCTTTCAGGAGAGAAGCTGTGTGATGGGCTTTCTGCTGCCGCCGCCTTCCTAAAGAGAGAAATGTCATGTACCGGGGTTTTAAAAGAAATAAATAAATAACTGTGCCGCCGAGAGCGCTGGAGTCTCAGCGGCTCCGTGGAGCTGCGGGACCTCCTGGGTCCTCAGGGTCAGGAATATTTTTTGAGTGTCCTCCTGGCACATGCACCCCCTTCTGCCCCCCCTCCCTGCTGGGTCCCGGTGATGCAGAATCCCCTTTGCCAATCCCAACCTTTGGAACCTTGACTGAAGCCCCAGAAACTTCCACCGTGAGGCCCCCCCCGAGGAGAGAGGAGTTTGGGAGGGATGGGTGCCACTGGAAGTGGGGGGCTCAGGCCCTGCAGGAGTGTGGGAGGGGGGTGGTCTCCTGCTGATGGTCTCCTTTTCATTTGGAAACCCCAGGGAGATGGGGAGTGAGCGGTTTGGGAGGCTGATGGGTGGGTGCGTGTGGCTGCTGAGGTCTGCCCTTCTCCGGGGGGGGGGTGTGCTGGGGACAGGAGGGGGGGTACAGGGTTTGTCCTTCAGCTCTCGGCTGTGCTGCCCTGCGGGCACCCGCAGGAGGACCTGGGTTTTGAAACTCCCCCCCCCCCCCCCCCATCCCGTCTGCAGCTGCGGTTTCCCGGCCAGGGCCGCACAGGCTGGAGCTGCGGGTTCTGCTCAGCTCCTCACCAGGAGTCTCCGTGTTGGGGGTCCCATCCCTCGGGGGTCCCATCCCCAGGGCTTGGAGCAGGGATAGGGGCTCCTTGGGTGGACCCCCCCCTTCCCCCGGCTTGACAAAACCATCCCCCTCTGCGTTTCGCGGGGTGCACTCAGTTTATATTTGGAATTCTTATTTATTTTCCTGGGCTTGGGAGGAGCAGGAGAGGGAGCGGGAGGGGGGGGAGGGAGCGTGGCTCAGCCGCGCAGCCCCCGCGCAGGACAGGGTGCGGGGGAGTCGGACCCCTGCCCCTTCCTTTGCCCCGCAATGGGGTCGACTTCGACCCCCCCCCCAACCCGCCCCCTCCCCGGTCCCGGCGGGCGCTGCGTGTCCCGCGCCGGGCGGCAGGGGGCGCTGTGGGCGCGGAACGGGCGCGGGCGCGGAACGGGCGCGGAGTTGGGGTGGGGGGGGTGAGGGGGGGGCAGCGATCCGCGCTTTGGCTCCTCTGCGGCTGTAAGGCGTTTGCGGAGCCCTCCCCCCTCCATCATCCCTTTTTTTTGGGGGGGTCTCTCGGTGGGAGAGGGGAAGGCTGCGCGGGCGCGGTGATGAGCAGAGCTGGGAAGGGGGGGTTGTCCCTAGAGGAGGGGGTTCTGGTGAGGCTGAAGGGGTCCCGGGTGGGGGGGCGGTGGGTAGAAGAGCGGTTCCGGCTGCGGGATTTGCGGTGGATTCTGGAAACTGCTGGTTTTGCACGGGATTTAAAAGGAATTAATTCTCGTGGGGGGGTGGGTGGGGGGGTGGAGGGTGTGAGGAGCCCCCCGCGTTGGTTTTGTATGAAGGAGAGGAAGGGAAAAACCAAAAAATGCACATACAAAAAGCGGGGAAAAAAATAATAGAAAAATAATTATTAAAAAAAAAAAAAAAAAAAAAAAAAGCAACCCTCCCGCACCACCCAGCGGCCCCGCGCGGTGATAACAAACTCCAACTTAAAAAAAAAACTTCCCGAGCGCATCGGGGGACGCGGAGGAGCTGCCCAGGGGCCGAGCAGCCCCGCACAGGTAGGGGCAGAACCGGGGGGTCCCGGCGGGGGAAGCGGGGAGGGGACACAAACCCCGGCCCCTTCCCCACCTGGGGCTCGCTGTGCGTGGCACCTGCGGACCCCCGGAGGGGCTTTTGTTGCCTCCTGCCAGTCCGGGGGGGGCTCCAGGGTGGGTGTATGGAGCTGGAAGGTGTCAGGGAGGGGACAAAGGGGGTTTAGGGGGGCAGGAGGGGGGTGCACAGGGGGTGGGAGCCTCAGGAAAGGGTCCCCGGTGCGAAGGGGAAGGGGTGGCTCAGGAGAGGGCTGCGGTGGGAAGGAAAAGGAGGGCAAAGCAACATTATAATCGACTTTTTATTAAGATTATAAATTTAAACAAATCTGAACAGTTTTACCCGGTGATATACAATTCCATATGCACAAAAATACAGGATTACAAACAAAGAAAAAGGAGGGGGAAAAAAAAAAAAAAAAAGACCCCAACAGACCGTTTGGCAAAGCATCCTTGTTACACATAGTGCTGATACCGTGAAGTTGAGAGTGGGTAGGCTGAAAAAATAACAAACCAAACAAGGGGGGGGGCACAACCAGAAAACCCACCTTTTTACAACAAAAGGTTTTTCTTAAAAAAAAAAAGAATTATATATATATATGCATATATATATATAAAAGAAATCAAGAGACTACAGGAGACAGATCTCGTCACAGGACCAAACAATGCTGCAGGATGAGGCTGAAACCAGAACAGTTGAACTTAAAAAAAAAAAAGGTAAAGAAAAAAGTGAGACCTGACAGAGCACAGGGGGACGTCAGTCGTGTTACACGGGGACCTGCGGCATCACAAACACACCCGGGGCGGCTCTCCCTCTCCCCGGAGGGACCCCCGGCCCCTGCTTTACCCCCCTCCCCCCTTTGCTATCCCCCCCAAATTCAGTTCTTGTAACCCTGGCACAAGCGGTGGGAAGGAGAAGTCACATCGCACACGTTTCTTCTAGGAGGAAAGTTGCAATGTTTGCATTTCTGCCTTTTTTTTGTTTGTTTGCTTTGTTTTTTAGATCTATAACGAAACGCACAAAGGGGGAGCGGCGGATTTCCTCTCCCCGCACCCTGACCGCAGCCCCGGGACCTTGCGGGGCAGCCCGGGGTGAGGAGGGGGCCGGGGGTCCCGGGGGTCCCGGTTCTCACGTGGCGTTTCCCCGGGAATCCCGAGCGGACACAAAGAGGATTATTTAACTAGGTGCTTCGTTGTTGCCTTTTTTTTGTTTGTTTGTTTGTTTGCGCTTTTTTTTGTTGTTGTTTTTTGTTTTGTTGTTTTTTTTTTCTCTCTCTCAGCTCTGCAAAAATAAAGTCCCAAGATCTTAGATTTTTTTTCCTTTATTGTACAATTTATAAAACACTAACGTGGCTCTGCCCTCCCGCCTCCCCTGCGCACCCCTCGGTACCCCCCAACCCCCCCTCTCTCCCCTTTTCCCCAACCCCCCCCCTTCCCTCCTTTGTTTCAGGGTCCCCCCCCTTTGGAACCGCTGTCCCTCGGCTCTCACCCTTTTGCAAACCCAACCTTTACACCCGCCCCTCCTTAATTTTTTTTTTTTTTTTTAATTTTTCTGTGGGTTTTTTCGCTCTCCTCTCCTCTCTAAAACGCGACGATTGCCCGAGTCCAGGCTCCCAGGCTCGCCAGCGCCTGCTTGCCACACAGTTGCCCGTTCAGGGGCTGCTCCGAGTCCTGCTGCCTGCTCACCAACCCCGTGAAACCGGAGCCGAAGATGGAGATCAAGTTGGAGATGTTGGAAGAGTCCTGGGGGGGGTGTTCCGCGCTGTACTCCTCAAACCGGGCGCGTTTGCTGCACGGGGCGAAGGGGGGGCCGCCCCCCACCCCGCCTCCCCCCGCTTCCCCTTCCTCCACCCCCTCCTCTTCCTCCTCCTCCTCCTGCCCCGGGTAATACTTGCGCTTGGTGCCCGGTGTGGGCGGCGGGGGATGGAGCCCCGGTGCCGGTTGGCAGCAGGAGGGGCAGTGGGAGCAGCAGTCCTGGTGTAAGTACCCGTTCTCCACCGTGGTCACGACGTGAGTGTCCAAATCCAGCACCGTGGTGCGGCTGCTACAGTGCGGGGCCCCCCCGCTCCCCAAGTCACACCCGGAGGCATAAAGCACCCCCGGGGCCGCGCTGCTGCTGCTTCCTCCTCCTCCTCCTCCTCCTCCGCCACCACCGGGACCGGCGCTGCCGGCCAGGCGGTAAAATCCCGGTGCTGAGTCCCTGCAGGGGGGTGCTCTCTGCAGCTCCGCTGAACACCCCGAGCCTTCCAGCACCTCCGAACCGCCCCGCATCGCCCCGCAGCTCCGAACCTGCGTGTCGGAGGGCAGCGGGAGCCCCGCCAGGTCCTGCGGGGAGGAGGCTGCGGGAGGCGGGCAGGGGGGAACGGCGAGGAGCGGGGCTCCGTCGGGGTAGTGCTGCTGGCGGCGGTAGAGCTCGGCGTAGCGTTCGCTCAGGTAGAGCTGGCGGGCGTTGCGGAGCACATAGGAAACGAGGAGGTTCTTGTGGAGCTTGATGCCGCCTCGCTGTGTGCGGGAGCTGTGGATCTTCCGCAGGGAAATACTGATCAAACTCTGAGCATCCAGGGTGCACTCCATCCTCCTCCTCCTCCGCCGCCGGCCCCTCAGCATCTGAGCTCGCCACCCGCGGAGTCAAACAGCCCGGGCCGCATCCACACGGAGGCAGGCGGGGTGGTAAAAAAAAAATAAATAAAATAAAATAAAAAAAAAAAAAAGAAAAAAAAAAAAAGGCGGATAAAGAGCGAGGGGAAGGAGGGGTGGGAAAGAGGGAAAACAGAAGGGGAAAAAGGGGGGGGAAAGGGGAAAGGGAGGGGGGGAAGGGGGGAAAAACAAGAGCCTGAGGTGGCTGGAGAAAAGGGGGGAAAGAGAGGGAGGGGAAAAAAAAAACCAAAAACAAAACAAAAAAAAAAACCAAAAAAACCACACAACAAAATGAACACAAAAAGCAGAGAGCGGTGGCTTTTAGGGGGCGGGCAGCGGCGGGAGCGGAGCGGGCATCTCCGGTGCTGCCGGTGCTGCCGCTGCTGCCGCCGCTCCGAGCAGGCACCGCGCGTGCAGACACCGCCGCGCGCGCCCCCGCCCCCCCCCCCTCCCTTTTCCAACCCCCCCCTCCCTCACCCCCCCCCCGATTCTCCCGCCCGGCCCCGCCCCCTCCCGCCCTCCCCGCGCGCGCGCGCCGGCCCCGCCCCCTTTTTCTCTCTCTCGCTCGCTCTCTCTCGCTCCCCCTCCCCTCCCTGGCCCCGCCCACCCCGCACCCGCCCGCTACCTGTCGCGCGGCGGTACTGAGCGCCCGCCCGCCCAACCCCCGCCTTTTATAGCACGGAGCCGGCCACGCCCTGCCCACCCTCGCCGCCTGGCGGCCCAATCGGGTTGCGTTTAGGGGCGTGACGGACAGGTGAGGAGGCCAATAGGAGAGAGGCGGGCCCCTGGAGCGGTTCAAATGGTGACAGCGCCGAGCGGGCCGGGAAAGGCAGCGGGAGAGGGGAGAGCAATGGGGAGGGACGGGGACGGGGACGGGGACGGGGACGGGGACGGGGACGGGGACGGGGACGGGGACGGGGATGGGGATGAGGACGAGGACGGGGACGGGGACGGGGACGGGGACGAGGACGGGGATGGGGATGGGGTTGAGGATGAGGATGAGGATGAGGGTGAGGGTGATGAAGGTGATGGTGGTGGTGGTGGTGATGGTGATGGTGATGATGATGATGGTGACGGTGGTTGTGGTTGTTGGAGCCCGGGCACCTCCTGACCGAGCCGCTCCCCTCACCCAGGTGAGCGGGAGGGGGGGCAGCCTCCCCTGGGGACCCGGCACCAGGACCCCGTTCCCCTCTCCCAGTGCCACCGCCCCGCACAGCAGCACCCCTGACCTTCCCCGCACCTTCGGGGAGCCCCTCCCTTGGGGGCTGCCCCTCCTCCCGGCTGCCCGCAACCCCTCACCTCCCACCCCCCCCCCACCTCCGGATGCTCCAGCCCCGCCATGGAGGGCAGGGGGCACCTCAGCTCTGCCCGTTCCCCCCGTACCCCAACAGCGAGCACCCCCCAACAGGAACCCCCTTCCTTCTCCCACCCTTCACACACCTCCACCCCAAGCTTGGAGGGCTCAGGCGTTTCCCCTCGGGGAGAAGCAAGCCCCGTGTTTCAGTGAGTGCTGAGAAAGTGCCCCAATCACACCTGGTTTTCCCCCAAATTGGGGGTAGGGACCCCGCAGGGGATTTGCTACCAAAGGGCTCCCCTTACAGCTCCAGGGCCAGTAGACCCCGCTCCAGAGGGTGCCCTGGGGGGATGTGAGGGGCTGGGGGCTGCAGGGTCGGGGATGCCCCCCGTGTGGCTGCCCAAAGGACCTGGACTCCAAGGGACCCAGCCCAGGGAACAGCAGTGCTTGGAGAAACCGGTGCCACCTCAGAGGAGCAACCCTGGGGCAGCAGGTAAGAGTTTGGGTTGGGGGTACAGCTGGGGGGAGTGAGGGGATCGCTGGGGAGAGGGGGCTGTGAGCTGTGGAGCTCGGGGAGGGATTGTGGTTTCAGCATCTTGTGTAGAAAGCAGAAGGTATGGAAACAGGAGGGGTGGGTTCCCCACTGGCTGCGGAGGTGGGGATGTGCTGGCTTGCATGCCTTAGTGGTGACTAGAGGCAGCTGTGGGAAGGCCACTGGGTAGCAAACCTCCCCCCCTCCAAGCTGAAGAGGCCATCATGTAAGGTGGTCATGGGGCTTATCAGCTTTGGGGGCACCGTGCAAAACCTGGGGCTTTGGGGGGTATGCTTGGAGGGCTGGGGGCTTTGCTTGCTTCCCAGTCTGGCTGGACCCTCCTGGTTAAGTTCACCCATGTCCTCCACCCAAGGGAATGGCCCAGTGCCATGGAGGATTTTCTGCCTGTGGAAGGGTTCTTGGAACAGCAGCTAGGCTGGGACAGCTTATTGTCCCCTGAGTGGCACCTGGCAAAGTAGTCCTTGCTTGTGAAAAGTTGCTTGTGGAGCAACCTTCTCCACAATCTTCCCTGGGCTGTGCAAACTGGGGGGAATGACATCCCGCGTGTTCCCAGGCTCTTGTAGGATGCTCTCGACCCGATTTGCTTGTCTGTAATGTGGAGAAAAAACACAACCCTGTCCAGAGAGTAGCTGTAGCTCAAGGTGGTGGGAAAGGGCAGCATCTTAGGTGTGGGACTGTGCTGTCTCCTTCCTCTCCTCCACCAGTCTCTCCCTTCCAACCCTTCCTGGCTGGAGTTCTGGGAGGTGATACCCAGAGCTGTTCTGTGCAGATAATATGGGGTGCAGCAGGGCTGAGGTTGGAGCACATGACACAGACCAGTGCTGAGCTTTGGGTGTTTTGGTGGCAGGAGCCAGGCCTTGCTCCCACACAGTGAGATCAAAAGCTCTGCCCTGGCAGAGGTGTTGGTGCTCGTGGGCTGAGCCCCAGCTGTGGCTCCATGGTGTTTTCTGTGGCCTCCTGGGCACTGGGGAAACAAAGCAGTGACTTCTGCTGCCCCTGCCAGCCTGTGCCACGTCTTCCACCCAGACACTGTGGGCAGCAATTGCCTCTCTGGCCCATCTCCAGCTGTAAAACTCCAGCCTAGGTGGTCCAGGCTCAGAGCTTGGATTTCCCCTCAGCTGGCTGCTGGGGAATGTCTTGGGCAGCGTGGATGGTGCCAGATGCACAGCATGGCCCTACAAGACACCCTCTGCCCCACACTCCCTCTCCCCATCCCACTCCCCTGGCCTGGGGACACTGCCCGCTGCTGTCCCTCTGCTCTTTAATCCTCACGTGGCTCTGCTGGCCTCGGGTTGTGGCTTTAACCAGAGGCTCAGGTGGATTTTGCAGGGTCCTGCCTGTAGCAGCACTGGGTTTGTGGAGGTGCAGAGGGTGTTTGGGGCTGTTTGGGCATGGGGGGACCAGCCTGAGGCAGGAGATGCTGCTGGCTCTGGCTGTCAGGGCAGAGCCCTCTGCTGTAGCTGTGTGAGAAGCTTCGTGGCACCAGGCAAACCCGAGAGTGCAGCAGAAGCCTCTAGGAGATGAAGATGGAATTAAAACTTTAATCTTATTTAGACTCTGGGTAATTAATATGAAGGCTATAAAACACGGGCCTGATCCTCTCGCTGGCTGCCGGGCACCACGGTGTGGCTGGCAAGGCTGATGGCAGCTGCATCCTGGATCTCTCTCCTTCCTGCTTGGATCTTCTGGTGGGTGTGAGTGTTTTGTTTGCAGACACGGTGGCTTTAATCCTGGAGCTGGGACAGGCTCTGGGCTGTGAAAGCTGAGCTGCTTCAGTTTAGCCAGGGGACTTCAAAATCTCCCAGAGACAGGAGTCTGGCTGATACCTGGCTTGGCACATGGCTCTAAGCTCTGCTTTTTAAAAAGACCATAATGAGTCCTGTCCTCTTGCTGGCTCTGTAGTCCCAAGCTGGGTTTGTTGGGAGCTTACTTTTCCCAGGAAAATCCTTGTCTTCTCTAGCATCCCTGTTCCCTGGTTTCCACTAGGACTTGTGTGCTCTTCCCATGGGAGAGGGCTCTAAGGACTCCACTGCCTTAGGGGACCTTTGGTCTGAAACCATCTTGGTATAAATGTAATTGCAGCTTTGAAATGGCCACTAAATGGGGAGTCCCATTATTTCTCCAAAGGAGAGGAGGAGGGCAGAGGATTTGCTGTCTGGGGGGCTGTAGGGGGGGATGGTGCAGCTGTCCCACACTGGGGCCAACCCTGCTGATGTCCTGGTGCCAGGGCTGCTCTCACAGCCATGGGTCCTGCAGCAGAACCTGGCGGTCCACTGCTCTCAGCTGCAGAGTAAACAAGCTGGCAAGAGAAACCATTTTGCTTCAGCTAGTGGGAGAAACCCTTTTTAGGCAGCACTTCCAACTGGCAATGCTCTCCTCTGTTAACCCCCTCCTTCCCCTTCCAATGAAAGCAAAGTTGCAGCAGGCAGGGATCAGGTGCTTGCTGGTGCAGCTTTGCCACCCAGAGCAATGAACACAGACGTGAATTTACTGCTTGATCTCGTAATTTCAGTGCAATTAGACTGGCTGCTATAGAGCAATTTCCCCTTGAGCCTCAGAGGCCTGGGCCTGGGCATTGCCCAGCTTTTCTCAGACAAGGAAGCAGAGACATTTGGGTTTTGGCTGAAACACAAGTTTTTTGGGTGCACCTGGAACTTGACTCCCTGGAGATGTGTCTGCAAGTTGGAGCTGTGGGTGCCTGGCATGTCTGAAAAGGATCCTGCTTTTCAGGCTCACTTATTACAAGTCAGGCACCCAAAGCTAGTGGGAAAACAAGCCAGAACAAGGTTTTCAGGCTGAGCTCTGAGAGCAGGGCTGGCCTCTGCTTCCCCCTCCCCTGTGCTGGCCGAGTGCAAGGTTTCCTGGCTCCCCAGGCTGCTCCCCAGCATGGGGGGGATGTGTAGGACAGACCCATGGGGTCTGCTGCAGCAAGCAGGGGACAGGGCATGCTGGCTCCAGGAGCTGTCAGCCCTCAGAGCAGTGTGTGCACCCAGAGTGATGGAGGGGGCTGTGGGTAAGGCTGTCACTCCACTTTCTCACTGCTCTGGTACCACAGTCAAATGCATCATGTAAGACCCTGGATAAAATAGGGACGAAACTATATTGGAAAATCACCCATTTAATTTTTTTTTTTTTCTCCTTACTTTTGGCTGGGGAAGTGTATAATGTCTCCCAAGCACTATCATGGCACAGGGCATGGATCAAGTGCTGAGTACTTTGTTCTGATCTGTTCTTCTCTGACTTCACCAACCCATTTCTTACATTTTTTGTCCCCTGGGCACCACTGTGCAGGGTATGGGTGCAACCTGAAGCTTCCCTCTCACTGCCGTGTGACCAAGCACATCCTCACCCATCCTTGTGCCCAAAGTCATGTGGAAAGACACTCTTGGTGTTTTCTCTGCTCCTACCAAAGTATTGCGAGGTCTCCTTGTCTGGGAATTGTATGATTTGCTTAGACTAATCCTGGGAGGGTGGAATTGAGGAGGTGACTGCTAACGGGATCTTCCTGCTGATTGCCTCTGCAGTGGGCTCAGCTTACCCTGCTGTGAGAGGGCAAATGCTGGCTGTGTTGGCCAGCTGGTGATGTGACCCAAAGGAGAATGGAGTCCTTGTCTCTTTGTTCCTGGCATTCAAAGGACATGGATTTCTTACAAAACCCTTGCAGGCTGCTAGAGGTGCAGCTAAACTGGGTGCAGCAAGCTTAGGAGGAAGCTTTAGAGAAGAAGTGATGAAGGTGATGTCCATTCCCTCCAGTGAGGTGTTTTGAACCTTGGGCTCACGCTTCCCTGGACCCAGGCTCCACAGGGAACTCGTGACAGCTCCCTGCTGGACATGGTGCTCACCCTTTTGTGGAAAAAAAAACCCAAGAGAAAGCCCCCCAAATTGTTTGCTGCATCTGGTGTCAGGTCTCCGGAGATGGTTTTGTGGGAGGCTGTGGATGTGACCCCCATTTCCTTGGAGAAGGCAGGTCTGTGCTGGGGGCTCCCTGGGGAGCAACTGGCTCTCTAGAGACATTTTGGGGTTTTGCTGCTGCCACCCCAGAGCATCACTTCCAGGAGGAATGAGGTGCTGTGGGCAGGCAGGGCTGTTTGCTGTGGTATCTGACAGTGACTCCACTGAGCTGCTGGATCAAATATCCTGAAGTCTTTAGTGCTGGGCAGCCAAAGGTTGGTCCTGGGGCTTGGTCTGCTACAGCTGTAAACGTGGCTGTGCTGGAGCACAATCCTGTCCCAGCTGGAGGGTCTGTCTCCAGCAGCAGTGTGAGGGATGTTACCTTCAGATCCCTGTCCTCTCTGTCCCTGGAGGAGCAGGATTTGCAGCTGTGCTCCCTACCAGCAGTGGGACCAGCAGGTTCTCAGAAGAGCCTGGGCAACAAACTGTCCTATAGTGATGGAGAGCACGGAAACCAGGCACCTGTGATCTAGGACTAGCTGTATCTCTCTGCCTCAGTTTCCCCTCCTGTCTCCTCTGTCCTGTGGTTTCTAGGTACTAACTGTGCAGTAGTGTCTGGTGTGGGGGCCCTTGGGTGACTCCTGTGACAGGAATTGCCCACCTCCAGTGACACCAGCATCCCAGTCTCAAGGTGGTGATGCTTGGCACAGAGAGCTAAGCAGATCCTAACCCCTTCCCTAGGCTTGCCAAGCCTGCTGGGTGGGTTGTCAGGGCAAAACAAAAAAAAAAAACAAAAACAAACAAAAAAGGTATTAAAATTGGAGCTGCATCTCGGGTGGGGAAAGAACTCTGAGAAGCTGTGTGGGACCTGCCCCAGGCACAATGGGGGTTCCCTTTCAGGCTAAACCTGACTTGAGGTGTGTGTGCAATTAGTACTGCCCTGAATTAGGGCTCTGAAAGGGTTAATTGCTGCTTGTGATGGAAACTGCAGCCTCCCCCCAGCAGAGCCCTTCCAGCCGGGAGGAGCGGCCTGGCCTTGGCATGCCCTGTGCATGGATGGAGGGATGGAGAGAGGGATGGAGGGATGGAGAGAGGGATGGAGGGATGGATGGAGGGATGGATGGATAGAGGGATGGATGGAGGGATGGACAAGAGGACTACAATCCCCGGCAGGGAGCAAACCCCCAGGGTTGCCCGCGGGATGCCGGGAGTGGTAGTCCGGGCCTGGCGTGGGGGTCCCCGCTGCCACTCGTGGGCTGGGGCGGGGGGACCCGGAGGGAATGTACAGGCTCGGGGAGGAGCCAGGGTGTTCACCCACTTTGTTGTTAAATACCTTAAAGGAGCAGCGGCTGTGCCCGAGCGAGCTCCCTAGCGGAGCCTCAGCAACCTGGGCTGTGGGCTTTTTAAAGATAAAAATCACTCGCGTGGCCTCGGTTATTAATGACATCTCCCGAGCTCGGTAACTCTTTCGGTGCCTGTGCACCGGCAGCCGGGCCACGGCGGAGGCTCTGCCTCCATGGGGGTGATGCTGGACCACCCCCCCTGATCCTGCATCCATCCGGAGCATCCTCGGTTCCCCCCCGGGGCTGCCCGGAGGAGGGGGACAAAGCGGCCGCTGCTCTCTGGACCCCCGAGAAAATCATCGCCGAGGGTGTTTTGATCTCAGGGGAGAACCATCCCTGAGCCCTGCTCTGGCAGGGGAGCGTGGAGCTGCGACGGCGTGGGCAGCGAGGCAGAATTCTCGTGGCACGGCCGTGACCTGGAGATTTCTTCCTCCCTTTCCGGCGGGATGCAGTCTGGCACTGGGTGCCTCCAGCCACACAACTTGGCTTGGCCCTTGGCATGTACCCAGCAGACACCCACATCAAAACCACCGCCGTTTGCCTGGCCCCTGGCCAGCAGCTCCCTCCAGACAGCTTGTGCAAACCTGGAGGCAGGTGACAGGGAAGCATCCAGCACCCCTCGGCAGCTGGGGATGGATGGGGTGCGTGGTGGGAGCCAGGGCTGGGTGGGTGACCCTGTGGATGGGTGCTGGAGGTGTCTGTGAAACGTTTGGCCCAGCAGAGCTGGCCAGTAGCAGGCACCTGCCTGCCTCGAGTTGATTTGTCCCTGTGTCCCCTCTCTGAGCCTCGGTGCAGGGGGATGAAATCCCTCTGGTCAGCAAACACGCCGGAGAAGGGCTGCTGGAGAACCTCACGGACTGGAAAAGCAGGAATAACCACCAAAACGTGACTGGTGGGGAGGGCTGTGATGGGGCAGGGAGCGGGCAGATGAGTTGGTTGGTGCTGGGTGCTGGTGCTGGGGTAGATGACCCAGGCCTGGCTGTCACCTGTGGCTCAGGGAGGGTTGGGTGGCAGGGCTGAGCCTGGGGCTCTGGGGCCAACTTTTCTCTCCTGGGCTGTGGTGTGCAGCTCAGCCTCCTTGCAGCCCCTGGGCTGGGTGCTTACCTGCCAAGGGGCTGCACTCGATCCCTTTTCCCTCTTGGTTGCAGGTTTCAGAGGGATTATTGGGCACATCTCATCCTGCCTGGGCTCCAGCTGGTCCCTGCTGTCAGTTCAGGGTTGTGTCCGTGCAGCTTCCAGCCCAGTGGCAAATCTGACAGCAGGCAGAGCTGATGGTTTTGCTTGGATCTGGGGTTGTCTGGGTGAAATTCTTACCCAGAGCAGCTGAACTCTTCCTTGGGGTGCAGAAGGCTCTTGGTACATGTGTGGCACAGTGGGAGTGGAAGGTCTGAAGCCCACCAGAGTTTGTGGCTGCAGAGGGACCTGAAGTGCCAGGACCTGGCTGCCCTGTGTCCAGGGAATTGTGTGGTTGAATGCTGGAACACAGCCTGGGCAGCTGTGACCTCCTGGGTGCATCCAGAACAGCAGAGAGGGCTGCAGCAGAGTCTACACCAGCTCCTTTTCTTCACAGAAAGAAGGAGTGGAGTGGGAAAGGCTGCCTGGCTGCTGCATCCAGCGAGGAGCCCGTGGTGGTTTGAGGCACAGGGAGCCCATGCTGCTTCTGTACTGTGGGTGCAGCCATCCTGCTGCCTCATGGATGCTGAAATAAGAAGCTTGGAGGGTCCTTGCCCACCTGCAGCCAGCCCAGAGCAGTGTGTGTGAGCACAGAGTGAGCAGTGCAGCCATTACAGCGAGGTGTGAATGGAGATGATGGTGTAGTGGGGAACAAATCCACCTTGCTTGGATGCAGGGAAGAGGGTGGGGGTTCAGTTACCACCTCCTCCTGTGTCTGGGTGCTCTCTGGGGGCTATCCCAGGGCCAGGTGAGGTGGTGCATCCCGGGCTGCATGGCTCAGCCTGCAGCCACACTGCCTGACCTTGCTCCAGTCACTTACTACCTGTGCTCCTTGCACTCCTCGTTGCTGTGATGCTGACACTGGCTGCCTGGCAAACAGCTCCTGTGCTTGTGTGTGCTGTGCCTGGCCCAGTGGGGACCTGCCTGAGAGGTTGTGTGAGCCCTGATGCAGCATTTGAGGGGGGGGCTCAGGGACCTGATGAAGCTGTCTGGTGGAGGAGGGCACAGCAAAGCTCTCCTCCAGGCCTGTCTAGCTCTGTTGCTTGTTTTTCTGCTTTTTTCATCCCTTGCCTGCCATTTGGGAGCTCTGTACCAGCAGCCTCATGGTTGCCTAGCACATTATAATGGTTGTGTTGCAGCAGGTGCCTTGGAGGAGCCCTGCACTGAGCCCTCTGAGGAGTGTAACCCTGAGGAAACCCTGATTGCTTCTGACCCAGTCCTGCTCTGATGTTGGAGCAGAAGCCCCAAAGGATGAAATGCAGCTGTGAGAGGAGGTGGCAGGAGCTGTGGGCTGGGGGTTCTGGAGGCGAAGCTGTTTGCAAACAGCTCCTGGTGCAGTGCCACACAGGCATTCCCAAGGCTGCAGAGAACTTTTCCCACTCTGGAAAATGTGGAAATGAAATGTGGAGAACATTGCTAGGCTAGCGTTGCTAGAGGAATTAAGATCCAAGCAACTGCATCCATAGGAACCTCAGTTCTTCCTTCATCCCCTTGCACATCCAAGTTAATTGCATTTCCAACTGACACATCAAGCTGTCCTGCCACAGTCCTGCAGCAAAGTCAGCATGGAGTGGTTGCTCTGGGATATAAACCTCACCTCTGGTGTCTCACTCTCTCAGGGGAATAATATCTTTCCCAGGGCTGTTTCTGCTCTAGCCAGGTCTTGGGAGCCAAAGGCTGAAGCTGAGTGCCTTGCCAGGTCTTTACTGGTATCTCTTGAAGGGGAGACTTGTCAGGCTTAAGCAATGAATGAAATCTTTTTAATGGGTGTTCAGCAGCCACTGTGGAGATGCTCAAGGGCATAAATTTTTTAAGAGCATAATGGATGTTAAGCTCTCAAAAATAAATCTTAAGTCTCCCTTGCTTGTGTTTCCCAAGGTATTGGTGGCTATCTTAAAATGAGAGAGCAAGTGAAACGCAGTAACAGGCTTTCAGGTGGGGCAAAGCACCAGTGTGGAGCTTCTGCTTTCTTTGTGTGAGTTACCACTCGGTTTTCAGGATGCTGATGGTCAGGACAGCAAGGTCTTAATCCCTGGTAGGTGCTTTGAGGACCCATGCTGGAGAGCAGAGTTAAAGGTTTTCCCCCACGTGGGTCAGGCTGCTTGGGCAGAGCCAACACCACCAGGTTCTAAACCCCTCCTGCCCAGAAGCCTTAGTGATGGCATCCAGAGAATCTGGTGCCAAGCTGCATGGAAACTCTCCTGATGAGCAGAGTCTGTGTGTTGGGAGATGGGCCAGCACCTTCTCCCCTCCAGCACAGGGCAGGAAGACCTGGACCCAGCAGCCCAAACCATCTCAGGGAGCTAAGGATGGAACTGGAAAGTACCAGGGCCTCCTGGTACCACCTTGTAGCAGGACCCTCCTCTTCCACTTTTGCATGGATGAGCCCTTCCTGGGGAAGTGATTTCCCCGTCTGGGGGCTTCCCCCCTGGCTCTTGTTGCACCTGGAGCTGGGGCAGTGGGAGGAGATGCTTCCCTCTGGCTGCTGCAGTGTCCTGGGGTTGGGAAATGGGGAGGAAGTGGTTCCATCCTTCCCCAGCTGCTGATACCCCCCAGCAGGGAAGCAGAGTTGCTCCTTCTCTCTTTGCAGAGCCAGCGATGCCGAGGAGGGCAGGAGGTGGAGGAGCTGGCAGGGCCAGCACTGCTGAGGGTGCTGCCAATCCGACAGCCCAAGACATGTTGGCTTCTGCTTTTCTTCTCCTGCTGCTGGAGCAAGGCAGGATGGCAGTTCCAGGAGTGCTGAGCTCTTGCTTGTCTCCTCCTGCCCGGGAAGGTTGGGCTCAGGGAATGTGGGAGCAGCTCGGATCCCCAGCACAACCCCGGGGTGAACGGGAGCTCTGGCATCCTCCAACCCTGCACCCTGACTCCTGCTCTGGCTGGAAATGCTCCTGCCTTCCCCTGGAGGTCGGGTCTGCTGTGACTCTGCTCTCCGAGGTCAGTTTGTAACCTGCTGAGGGCTCAGCCCTGTTTTATGGAGCTTTCACACGAGGTGTGCCCTGCGGATGCCCTCCCTTGGGCTGTGGTATCTGTGCTGGGGAGATGAGCAATGCCAGTGCCTTTGTGCCTCCTGCCTTTGGCAGGATGGTGAAGTTGGGGTGCTGAGTGACTTGTGTCAGGTCTTTCTGCTCCTTGCCTGGGTTTTGGAGTGGGTGTTGTCCTGCTCTGAGGTGAGAAGCTCTGAAACACATCATTTGTGAGTGTCTCGCTGCTGGGAAGAGGCAAGAAAAGTGGAAGATTTGGGAAAGAGGAGGGAAAAAATTACTTCTTTGAAGTATGGGTTGATGCAGAAATGTTGCCTGCTGCTTCTCTAACCCTATATCCTGGTAGTGATTGGTGTGTATTTATACAAAGTGGAAAAAACATATTTTTCTGGTATGGAGTGGGTCTGCTTGAAGGGCTCTTGTTCACTGAACCCAACTGCCTGAGTTCACCCCAAGGGCAGCTCTGGATTCTGTGTCCCCATTGCTCCTGGGCCCTGGGTGGTCGATCACAGCTAACCCAGAGGATAAAAATCTCTCTGTCACCCTGCTCCCTGAAAGCTGTGAGGATCAGGGCTCTTGCTGCTCTTCCAAAACTGGAGTTGTGGCTGCACCAGGAGCCGCTGGCATGAGTTGTGAACAGCCCCTGGTGCCTCCTTACTCTGGTTTGCACATCTGGATTTTCTTTCCTCTTTCTCCACCCTTCTCTGAGCACTCCTCACATCTGCTTGGGCTGGGAGAGCATTTCTGGGTAATTGCTGCTGGAGAGACCAGGAGTAGAACACTCTCCCATCCAGCATGAGTTTGCAAGTTCTCTGGGTTCCCAGCTGCTTTGGCTGCTGCTGCCTCTTAGGGAAGGAAAGGACTGAGCAGGGGTCTCTGCTCCTCAGCACAGCTGCACCGGGGCTCTCTGTGTCTCCCAAACCCAGCAACTCTTCCCCAGATGGAGGATGGAGCCCTGGGGGGATTGGCCGTCTGCTGCTTTGCTGCCCAGAAAGGTCTGGAGGCTGTTTTACACTGCTGCTCTGCTGTTACCCACTGAATTACACCGAAAAACATCCTCTCCCCTGTTATCCCTAAAGATGGGTGCAGATGACTCCCCTCCTGACATGTGCGTGATCTGTGCACGCTTGGCTCTCCTCTCTTCCTGGGCAGCTGGCAGGTTATTTTTGGTTCTGGAGCAGCCCAGATCTGGTTTCTGCTGGGGTGAGTCCCTGTCCTGCACAGCTCTTGCATCCCCTGGGCTGGCAGGAGGTGTGACATGCTGGATTCCCTCACCCCTGGCTTGGTTGGAGCCCGTGGGGATGCTCTGGTGTTCACCTGCTGGAGGAATGCTTGGGCATCTCCACGGAAGGGCTGGAGAGAAGGGAACATTGTCCAGATCTGTGGGGACTCACCTGGACGTTGTGGCCTGGGAAACCTGATCTCTGGGCCTCTCTGGGGGGAGAGGGACAGGCAGGAGCAGCTGGTGCTCTCAGAGGGCTTGGAAATCCAAGCCAACACCTCGTCACGTGCATCCCCCTTGGCTGACAGGCTGGAGGAACAGCAGCCCCTTCCCTTGGCTCCTGGCCTCAGGAACCCCTTTGTTTTAGGGGGGCTGCAGGGATTGTTGGGGGGCAGCAGCTCTGAGGAGATGCTGAGACCCTTCCCTCCTCCCCTTCCTTGGGAAAGGCTCCCAGGGGGAAATGTGGGTGCTGCTCTTTGCCCTCCTCACGGTGAGGATCATCCCTCCTCTTGAGCCTCCCCTGTGACTCCCAAGGTGTTGGAGCCCTGGCTTAAAATTCAGGTTCCTTCCAGCAGTCCCAGTGCAGCCTGGCAACTGGGGGGTGCTGCCCAAAGCATCCTTCCCACATCTGCACATTGGGGTGCTGGGGGGTACCTGCTTTCCTGGAAAAGGAGGAGCAAAGGGCAAATGCAATCCAAAAGGGCTTTCCCAGCAGGTTAGACACTGGCTGAATATTTGCTGGGCACCTTGGGCCACAGGGGAAAGCATGAGTGCTTGTTCCTCAGCACCCAGCTGGCTCTGCAGGCTGGAGGAGGTAGGTCCCTTGCTGGAGCCCACAGGAGGTATTTTGAGAGAGATTTCTTGTGTTCAGGAATCATTTTCCAAGGTTTTTAGTAGGCTGGTGGCCTCTATTTCCAGGTCTTTTCACTTGGTCTCTGTATGGATGCTTGAGAATCCGTGTGCCTGGCAGTGTAGGTGGGATAAGAGCCCATTCCAGGCAGTGCTGGCTGCTGTGGACACTGCATCCAAACACACTGGGTATCTCACAGGGAGAAGAGGATTAAAATCATGGTGTGTGTACTTATTTACAGGGCAATGGCTGGCAGGGGTGAGCTGCCAGAGGTGCTGTGGTTTGATCTGAGCTGCCCCTGGGTGGCAGGGGAGGCTTCAGCAGTGCCCACCCAGTGCTCCCTGCATAGCTGCTGAGCCAGGGCAGCATTTTCTCACTGAAAACTCTGCCCTTATCTCTGGGGAGGGAGCATCAACACGTCCTCCCACACTCCTGCTCATCCCCTCTCAACAAAATGCTGCTCTGATGTTTCTCTCTGCTCCTGGTAGGGAGTGAAGCTGTTTCCACTCTCTAACTATGGGGCTCCTGGGGCAGGCTTGAAGATTTGGGCTCTCCTGCTCCAAACATCTCCACTTTCCTCTCTTTTTGGGGTTTCTGACTGTCCTCCCAAGACCAACCTGATTCCTAATTCTGCAAGATTGTCTCCTGCCAACTCTTGTGTGGGAGAGCTCCTCTCCCTATGGAGCCTTGAGGGTCTCAAATGCCACCAAAAACAGACCCAAATCAGCTGTGAATAGGCTTTAACTTACTATTCAGGAATACAATAGAAAATCAAATAGGTGCTACATCTCCTTCCACTCTTTGTGTGCCTGGGTTTCTTTGTTGCAGGTGATGGGAGGGGAAAGAAAATGGGTTTGTTATGAAAGCACCAGGTCCAGGCTGCCCTGCTCTGTTAATCTGGAAACCAGGAGATGGGAAGCAGAGGGCTGGTGTGGACCAGGGCTGCTGTAGGGGGGAGCAACACGAGGCTGAGGTTGGTGGCTCTTCAGTATGCAGAGTGGACCTGAGCTCTGCCTGGCACAGAGTTTGGTGCAGGTGGTTTCATCCTGCTGCTGCTGCCTCCTGGTTTCTGCTTGCACAGCACTGAGTATATTTTGTGCCCCTGTGCCCACCTGTGCTCTGCTTCTTCCTTGGCCCCACCACTCTGTTCTGCTGGGCAGAAAAAAAAAAAATCACCCGAGCCAAGACGGAAATTCAAAGGCACAAAGCAAAATATTTGGTGTGAAGCAGCCCAAGGGTGCCCCATGCCACCAAGATGTCTCCTGGGGTGGGTAGGAGAGCCAGGTTGTGCTAGGTTCTAACCTTAATGATGCCCAAAGCTGCTGCCAGGGACATGGTGCTGAGCAGGGAGGAGGAAGCAAGGCAAGAAGCTCTTCTTCCTTCCCAGCTGATTTCCAGGAGCTCTGCTTTTGGGCTGGGCTGGTTGGGAAGGGGTTGAATCCCAGCTTTGCAAAAACCCCCTGGATGGTGCTCCACATCCAAACCTTCTTCTCGTCTCTGGCTAACCCAGTGCACCAAGCCATGGATGGGCACAGGGACTTCCCAGCTGCACCAGGCTGCAGGATGGGGAGGCAGCAGAGTTGTTGGGTCCCTTGTAAGTGACCAACTCGTTGGGTTTCATGTCCTGGGTTCCTGCTGGCCCGGGTGTGGGTGCAGGCAGGAGCCTGTGGTTAGGGAGCCTGTTGGACATGAATACCATGTGAACCCAGGCTTCCCTTTTGAAGTTTGACACCCGGGATTTTCCCCACCCACTAGGAGGACTGGAGACAAAAAAAGAGCAGAAAAGAAAAAGGGGGGGGAAACCCAACCAACTTTCCTCAGCCATCAAGGAGGCAGCAGTTCAAGGGGGATGTGGAGAAGGGCTTGGTGTGTGTCTGCCTGGCCAAGACATGCAGGTACAGCCCTGCTGCAGCCAGGTTTTGGGTTGAGCTTCTCTTGCCAAAGCTGTGAGGGGTTTGCAAAGGAAGGAAGGAAGTGAAGGGAAGGGAAGAGTTATCACTGCTTGGTGTGTGATGGCCCCAAATCACGTCCCCTCTCTTGCCACTTGCAGGTGTCCTCTCCCTTCCCAGCTCCATCCCCACCTTGGGTGAATCAGGAGAGCCAGGATCTGGCCCCACTGATGTAAAGGTTGCAGGATCAGGCTGCCTTAGACAACAAAGTCTTGCTCTGCCTGTCAGATGGATACCCCAGGGGCAGACTGGGAGGGTGTGGAGTGGAGGCTTCTCTTTGCAGAAGTAGGATGGGAATGTTTTCTGGTCCTGCCTGTCTGGTTTAGCACTTCTGGCTGGGGCTTGGATGATCTGAAAGGGAGCTTGATCTGAGACACAAGGCTATGACTTCTCATTATTTAAAACTTCTTAAAGCTTGAAGCTGCAAAGCTGAACCTTGGGCCCAGGTTCACCTGATGGACCCAATCTGCCAGGGATGGGGTGGTGGACATGAAGTTGGATGTGAGCCCAGCCTCTGGAAGGTTCTGCTGGTGCAACTTTGAGAAACCTTCAAAGGTAGCAACAGGGTCCCATCCTGTCCCTTGCCTCCACCCAACTCTGGGCCTCAACTTTAGGTTTGAAGTCAAACCATTGGGATATTGAAGTGGCTGCCTTGGCATCCCAAAACCCAGGCTTGACTTTCACAGGGTATGGTGTGTCCTAATGTCTCTGGAGAGAAATGGGCTAAGTGTGGCCAGATGGGTCCTGCCAGAGCCTGGAGCAATGCCTGCACCCACACACAGTGACTCCTGGTCCAGCTTGTCCTTTAGCACCATGAAAAGAGACAAAAAGTGACATTTCAGTCCCCTGCTTTGCAGGTGGGATGTAGGCAGCTCTGTGGCTGTGCCATGGGTGTGTTGCTTGAGGTGGAGAGGAGCAAACACTGGAGGAGAAGGGAGCTGAGCTGGGGAAGGATGCCTGCACCTGGCAGGTACTGGGTTGAAATAGAAGGAGTCTCTTCCAAGGCAGCTCTTGATGGAGATCAGCCTTGAGGTGATATGTATGGTGGCTGATAAATTTAGGGGAACACCATTTTGTCAGTTATCTCCTTGTCTGGTGTGCCAGATCATGTCCCTGGCTCACAGCCTGGTCCTGACCCAAGCCTATGAGCTCCATGGTGAATATCTGTGCCCAGGACTGGGAGCAGTTTCTTCTCTTCCAGCTCCCCTTGCATCCTTGAGACCTTTAATCTTTCACACTAAACCAGTCCCCCTGGGGAAGGGGGTTGTTAATTAGCCCCTTCTCTCCTCACTTCTCACTACCCATGTTTCCTAGTGAGCCCCTCTGCAATGTGTCTGTGAAGCTTCTTATCTGCCCTGGACAGATTTCCCTGGTGGGAAGGAGAGGTGATGCTTCAAAGGCTCCAGTTCCAGTGTACGAGTGCCTGCTAAGGTGTGAGGAGCCCTTCCTAGCCTGGCCTGGATTGGGAAGGAAATGTTGGGGCTGTTCCCTGGGCCCAGATCCAAGGCAAGGTAGGAGGACATAGTCCTTGAGCAGTCTTGGTCCTGAGATAGTGCTGGACCTGGATGGGATGGAAGCTGCTTGTTCTTTTTCATAGTGGGAGGGCAGGAAACATCCCTTGAGCTGGTGGCACTGGCACTTGGAGAGGAAGTGGGATCCTTAAAAGCTGGGCTGCTTTAGGGTCTTCTGTTTTGTTCCATGGGGAATGGTGGTTCCTCTCTGTCCTTGCCTGTCCTATTCAGCTTCAGGTTGGGCTCTACATGAAACTGTTCCCAAATAGGATAAAAACCAAACCCCTCACCAAGAGCTCCCAACTGGCGTGGTCCCTGAGGGTGGTGAGGGGATGCTGCTTGCCTTGCTGAGGCTGTCAGAGGAGAGAAGGAATGAAAAAGGGACCGGATCCATAGGTGAGGATCCAGGAGGAGCTGGAACTGCTGATCCTGCCCAGGGCCCCTCTCCCTCCCAGCTGTGTGTGTGTGTGTGCAGTGGGGCACCCAAACCTCACCCCGTGTGACGTGCAGGGAAATCAGCCCGGGTGGGCTGTGCTTCGGGCTGTGGAGGATGGGGTGCCCGGGAGAGGGGTGCTGTGGGTGGGCTGCTCCCCCTCCACACTTGGGTGAAGCTCCCCCAGCATCTGGAGTGGCTGGGCCAGACCTGCTCCTATGAGGAGAGGCTGAGGGAGCTGGGGGTGTTCAGCCTGGAGAAGAGGAGGCTCAGGGGAGACCTCATCGCTCTCTACAACTCCCTGAAAGGAGGCTGGAGCCAGGGGGGGGTTGGGCTCTTTTCCCAGGCAACTTGCAACAAGACAAGAGGCCATGGTTTTAAGTTGTGCCAGGGGAAGTTTAGGTTGAATATTAGAAAGAATTTCTTCATGGAGAGGGTGATCAGACATTGGAATGGGCTGCCCAGGGAAGCAGTGGATTCTCCATCCCTGGAGATATTTAAAAAGAGCCTGGATGTGGCACTCAGTGCCATGGGCTGGGAACTGCAGCAGTGGGTCAAGGGTTGGACTTGATGATCTCTGAGGTCCCTTCCAACCCAGACAATTCTATGATTCTGTGATTCTATGAGCTGGGCTAGGGAAGGGAAGGGAAGGGAAGGGAAGGGAAGGGAAGGGAAGGGAAGGGAAGGGAAGGGAAGGGAAGGGAAGGGAAGGGAAGGGAAGGGAAGGGAAGGGAAGGGAAGGGAAGGAGGTGGTTGTGCAATTGTTCGTCGGAACCAAACGTTGAAAGGAGCGGGAAGGCTGTGGAACAGAGGAGGACATCGAGGAGGAGCCCCAGTACTCCCTGTGCCGGGTCCCTCAACCTCCTCCCGGTCCAGATGCTGAGCTCAGCACCGCTGAACGGTGCCCCTTGAACCCCCCTCCCCAGCCAGCACGGCTGAGGGTTTGCAATAAACCCTGAAAAAAAATCCCTCGTCCTAGAACTCTCTCTCCTGCCAACTTCTCAGCCCCTGCGCTCTCGCCCGGAGCCGGCAGCTGCGAGGATGGAGCCGGGAAAAGGGGGGGGATAGGAGGGGCTGGGGGTTGGTACCGGCTGCTGTCACCCTGTCGCCTGCAGCATCCGTGATTGCAGCCCCGCATTAAAGCCTTTGGAGCTCCTCGGTACCAAAGTGCGGGCTCGGAGTTTTTCAGGAGTCACCCGGGGGAGCTGGGACTGGGAGAGCCGGAGCCTCTGAAGAGAGGCAGAGCTTGGGAAGAGGCACTGCTGCCTGGAAACGGTGGGCAAAGGCTTTATTGACCACTGGAGGTCACTTTTTCAATAATGCAGTACAATCCAACTTTATTTTGTCAGTACCTTTCATGCAGGCTGCTCCTCCCGAGCTTCTCGGCAGCCCCAGTGCAAATGGGGAGAGAGGAGGAGGAGGAAAAATTTCTGCTGGAGCTGGAGGGGTGGAGGCTGCTGAGCAGCTTGGGGTAGAGAGGAGAAGGTGCTTGTGCTTCAACAAAAGGGTTAGAGGAGGAGAGGAGCCAGAAAAAAAAAAAAAAAATTAAAAAATGAAGCAGCCTGGATGCTGCAGGTGCACCTTCGAGCTCTTCCTAAACAAATGTGTGTGTTTGGCCCCTGGGGGGAGGCAGGAGGAGGGTGCTGGGGTGGCAGCTGGGCACAGGGTGGGTGCCACAGGGAAGATCAGCTGGAGCCAGGCAATGGTTGGGAAATGAAGATCCTCCAGCAGCCTGGTCAGAAATCCAGGCTAGAGTGAAGGAGGTTCAGGAACCCTGTGATCTGAACTCAGAGGTGGGCAGGCTCAGACCATTTCTGAGCCAGAAATTGTGCCTGAATCATGCTCCTTTGCTCCCTACCTGGTGGCCAGCAGTTCCTGAGAGGGGACTGTGTCTCTCCTGCCTGCTCCAGGTGTTAAAGGAAGTTTTGTGCCTGGCTGATGCCCCACACAGGCTTGGTCAGGTTTCTCCTTGCAGCCCCATGAAGACAAAATCCTGAATGCTGTCCTTGGGCAAGAGGAGTTGTGGGGGACTGTGAGGGAGTGTCATTGGTCACTCCAAAATCCCATCCCAGAGTGAGGAGGGGAGCCTGGGACTCTCTGATGCCAGCAGCTCTGCTTTTGTGAAAGAACTGAGGGAGTTTCTGCACTGGGGAGGAGCAGAGTCCCTGAGCACAGAAAGAGATGGAGGCTGGAGGTGGAAAACCTGGCAAAATTATTTTGGAGGAGCTTAACAATAAGGATTCAGAGTCAATGGCTGGCACATGAGCTCTTCTGTCAGGCTGGGTGCTTCCCTTGCAGGGTGATGCAGTTTCCAGACCTTCTGCCTCTGCTGAGCAGCTTGGGGTGCTGGATGTGCCTGCCATGGGTGTGACCTTCAGGAGAGACACCACTTGTGGGGCAAACCTTTCTGAAAGCTTTCTGGCCCCTCTCAGGGTCCTGGTGTGCAGCCTTGGCTGTGCCACAGGCAGGGATGAACCCCACTTGCTGGGAGAAAGTCTCCTTGTCCCTCAACTTCAGCTGGAGCTGTGCTGGTAGATGGTCACCTGGGGCAAGGGGAGCTCTTCTGCCTCATAGCAGCCTGGGGACAAAGTGCCAGCAGAGTCCCCCCTTTCAAGCAGCAGCACTAGGGCCAGAAATCTGGGCTATTTGCTCATGGGTGCCTGGGCACATTGAGGTCCCTGGATGGGGACAGAGAGTGGCCTTGGAGAGAGCGTTGAGGGATGTAATCCAGAGCCTGGAGGTTTTCCTGGCTCAGAGGCATTCAGGGGCCAGGTTTGTGTGGTTTGCATCTCCCTCTGCACCACTTCCCAGCATTGCCTCTCCTCTCCCGTGCCTGTCCTTGCTCTTAGCTCTTTCTCTGGCAGGAATGTAAACTCTAAGCTGTGTCCACTGAGCTTTGGGCTCTCCTTGTTTTGGGTCTCCAGCCTCTCCTGGGTGCCCAGGCTTAAATTCCCACCTTCTGCCTGGGGAAGTGGAGGTCTCCTCCTACTTTACCTGAGCCTGCTGGAGCTGTTTGAAAGGATCACAGGGTTTCAGCAGGACTTTGTGAAGCCCAGAGGCATCTGGCCTGGCATTGGAGGAGTTCAGTCTTCTCATGTTACTTTTTGCTGTGCTGGAAGCTGGTCAGGGAGCTGGTTGTGCCAGATCTGTCATGTGGGAACCACTTCTCTCTGCTGCCCTTTGAGGACCTGGTGTTCAGGCTTGTCCAGAGCCACGAGTGGTCATAGGTGACCTGGAGGCTCCTTGCATCCAGACCCTCAAGGCAGATGTCAGTGTTGCCTCCAGTGATGTTGCTTCTTCAATTTGCTATTCCTCATTTTTTAATTCTAGTGTAGCTGCTTCAGATGGTGATGGTTCCATCCCCAAAATGAGCAGATTTGGGGGGAGCTGGCTAACTAAATATCGTCCTCTTTGAGAGATGAGAAAGAAATAACTGCTTTTCACATCTGTTTCTTCTACAGCTTGGGGAGGAAGGGGCTGGGTTTGCATGGGAAAGTCAGTTTTGCATTTGGAGGCCCCTGGACTGGGCAGGGAATTGTTGCCAGGCTGGAGCCTCCTGCCCCAAATTCCTGTTGGGACCTGGATGTGTACGAAGACCTCAAGTGTTTAACTGCCAGAGCCGATGGCAGTCAAGACACATCAGGGCAAATATTTAAAGATCCACTTTTATAAAGCCACTTTTTGGCCTATAAACCATCTCACCCCACAGCTCCCAGTCCCCATTGCTCTGAACTCCACTGTTTGCTGCTCCTGCTGCTTGCTGGCTGCCATGCTTTAGTGAGGGATTTTGATTCTTTCCCCCAACCCGGGGTTTTATTTTATTTATTTGTTTGTTATATTTATGGAAGGGATTTTCTTGCTTAGGGCAGAGTGGAATGGGAAGTGCTTGGGCTAGCAAGGGAGGTTTATCCCAGCCCTGTCTCCCCTTCCTTCCCATGCAACTCTTTTTACTCTCTCAGCTGCTGTTGCTGGAGCAGTAAGTGGTGAATCTCTTGTGCTGGGGGCAGGAATGCTCCCTCCCTGTGTTCCCTCCCAGCCTCTGCTCCAGGACAGTCTGGAAGATGGGACTGGAGGGGATGTTGCTGGAGAGGAGCTCTGAGTTTCCCTTTTATCCCCTGTTACCACCCAATGGGCTTCCCAGGATCAGACTCCAAGGCTCAGCCAGCTCCTGGTGGATGACTTCCCATTGCCTCAAAAGCATTTTCCAAAAGGCTGAATTGAGGAACCTGTCTCCAGGGGGTGGCAAGGCTGGGATCTCTTGTCCCCTTTCCCTCCAGAACAGGTCAGGCACAATCCTCAGGACTCCAGAAATGATCCTTGCCTTGTTTATGCAGTGTGGAGTGGTCTCTGGTTTGCTCTTCCCTTTGATGCTTCATCTTTCAGCCTGGGTCCTGTGGAGCCAAGAACTGACTGGCTGCTAACACAGGCAGCTCTGCTCCTGAATGAGCAAAAGAAAAATAAATAGCATCTCAAATTGCAGCTTGTGGGCTTGATTCCTGCTCTTTTTCCAGCTCTGCGACTCAGGGTAGTTACTTCTGCCTTGCATCTGCAGTGAAAGTTAAGATAGTTAAGATGGGGCCCAGGATTGTTTTGGGATAGACCCAATTTAATCTTCTCATGCTTCCATTTCTGCCTTGTATCAAACCTTGCTCAAACTCTCCTAGGAGAGTTGCTAAGATAACTCCCTGGGGTCTCTGCAGTGCTTTGAGATCCTCAGGTGTGAGTGGTTACAGCAGCTTTTAATAGCACTTCTGGAACAGAAGTCCAAAGCAAGGAGAAATTCACAGCTGATAAGAAAAGCCACCTTGGTGCTCTGGGTTAAACCCAGCATTTTGCCCTCTAATTATGAAGTGGTGGCCTGGGCTGTGGAGTGATGGGTGAAGATGGGATGGTTGAGTTCTGCTGGATGGAACCTGGCCTTGATTTAGTGCCTGTTGAGATCAAGGGGTCTTTGATTTCAGTGGGTATTGAATCAGGCACAGTGATATCAAACAGCCTAATCAGATAATAATTTCAGATTGTCTGAGATGGATTTGTGGCCCTGAGCTGGGGCAGGCAGAGTAAATTGGGCAGCCAGCTGGGGGAGGCTGTGTGAGCCAGTGTGCCAGCCACTTGTCCCTAATGAAATGGGATGTCCAGTGCCAGGCTGGTGGTGAAGGCATTCAGGGAGCTGGGATGGGGTGTATGGGTCAGGCACCCTCCTTCCAGACCAGGAGATCCAACGTGAGCCTGTGCCCCTCTCTCACCCTGTTCCTGGGTGGGGATTAATGCAGAGGCTGCTGTGCAGGTTAGTGGCTAGAGGAGCTAACAAGGGAGGGGAAATTTGGTGGTGATGTTGTCTTTTTAAGGCCATGCTTCCAGGCTTCTTGCTAGAAATAATTTTTTTTTTTGTTTGGTTGGTTTGTTTTTGTTTTTGTTTTGTTTGTTTGTTTGTTTGTTTTTTGTTTTCTTTTCAGCCCTTGGTGTATCAAGCTGTCACCTGAAGTAATTTCTGCTGTTTTGTAAACTGGGAGACTGGGCCCAGCGAGAGGAGTGCTGTATGGGGAAAGATGTACTGGTGCTTCTCAGGGATGTCTGATCTCCAGGATGACTGTTTGGGGGATTGTTCTTTTGAGGCTTGAGCTTTCTGATCCTGAATCTGGATATGTTGGCAGAAAACCTGTTCTGTAGCATGATTCCTTTCCAGGGATCCTTAGGGAATTTTGCCTGGCTCTTGCAGGAGCATGAGATGTTTGCAATGTCCTTGATCTCTCCTGCTCTGTGGCTCATTAGCACTGGGTTTCTTGAACTTTTTTTTCATTTGGCAGTGCCTGGGATAGCACATAGTCATGAGCAGGGGCTGGGAGAGGTATTCTGGGCTGGGACATGTATCTGCAGTGACTGTAGCATCACCCACCTCTCTGCTACTGAATATTTCTCCTGCTGTGGGTGCTCTGCTGGAAGTGGTGGCTGCTGCAATGTGGCTGGCTCTGAAACACCTCCTCCAGCAAAAACCTGAAGCTCAGAGTCTCACCTCACTTCTGGCCTGGCAGATGAAAGGTTTGGGATGTGCTGCTTTGCAAGGGTCGAAGCCCAATTCCTCCAATTTTATTTGATTTGTTTTATTTTTTCCTAGCAGTTGTATTTTCAACCACGAGCTCCATCTTTGAAGCTTGCTCTGTTTTGTTTCCCTAGGGTGAGAGGAAAAAAAAAAAATTGGTAGTGTCCTGTTGTGTGTGCATTTCAGGAGGTCTGAGTGGTGTTTGCACCCCAGCCTGTCCCACTTGTGGCTGCAGGAATGTTATCTCTAAGGTCTCCATTGCCCCAGTAAACTTGGCTGGAAGTGGGTCAGTAGATTTGAAAGATCTGGGGAGAGGTGTTGTGATGGTATCAGCATCTGTACCATTAAGGAAAAAAACTGCAGCCAAATTCAAGGCAACAATGAAAACTTGGAGAGGAACGGAGGCAGCAGATGCAGAAATCCCTCTGGGTCCTATCGAGTGTTTTGCCAGTGTTAAATGCTAAGTAAAATATAGTGTCTGAGAGATCAGATCACTGGGTATTCCCTCTGGACAGGGAGACCCTGGCTTGAATATTTCTCCAGTGAATCATCTGCTGGAGCTCTCAGAGCAGAGATCTGGCATGGGGACCTTGCTGTGTCCAAGTGGCTGCTGGAGGTGACATTGCTACCAGGCTGTTTGGGCAAGACCACTTGAAGACAGCACAGAAATAGCATCATGCAGCTTGCTGCTGCTAAGCCTTGGTTGCCTGGGAAAAAAAAACCAAAAAACCAAAAAAAACCCCTTTCTGGGATGGCTTGAGCATCCAGAGCTGGGCTTTACAGGGGAAGAGGCAACCAGAGGGGTTTGGGCAGGAGGGTTCTCTGCTGCTGCTTTGGGCTTTGGGCAGCTCAGGCTGCAAATCTTGCTTCACAGAAGCATCCCTGCATTTTACAGAGCCCTTCACAGGGCTCTTCCAGACCTTCAGCAGGATGTAGTCATTTAGCTGGAGCCCTTCTCTGTGAGCTGAGAGGTGGGACACTGGCAGCCAAAACCATAGGAGGTCAACACAAGAGAAGGAGCCAATTGTTGAAAGATCTTCATGAAAGATGCTGAAGAGCACAGGGGGATGGAAGGCTTTCCTCAGAAGGAGATGGTCCAGTTAGATTTTTTTTGTTTGTTTGTTTGTTTAGCTTTTTCCTTTAATCTTTCACAGAGACTCTTCCCAAGCAGGGAACAGATGTGAAAAGATTGTCTTATGTTGCAAGAAAGCATGATGGGAGACAGAGAACCATTCAGCCTTCATGATGCTCTGGTGATGGGTTTTCTTCCCCCCTGAGCCTGCTCCTAGGACATGCTTTGAGGTACCTGCTGCCCCTCTCCCTGGTTTTGGGGAGCCATGTGTCAGCTGTAGCTGGTTTGGGGGATGCTTGGCTGCATTTTTCATTTGGGTTTAAGGAGGCAGAGACACTGTGTGGACAGTCAGTTTGTGTGGACAGCATGAGAGCTGCAGATGCTCTGTTTGCAAAGCTGTGGAATTCCTGGGAAGGGGTTGAATCCTATCTCCTCCAATAAAGCAGCACAAGTCTGGGCCTCCCTGCCCCCACGGGTTCTCGTTTGCCTGGGTCTGAGAGCAAATCCAACCCACCCTTTGCTTTGCTGGTTCCTGCTCAGGTCTGCCCAGCCTTGCACCAGGACAACTTGAACACCAAGAACATTTTCTGCAGCCGTGAGGGAAGCAAAGCTTGGGCTGCTCTGTTTGGAGTGCTGGCAGCAAGCTGTTCCTCTGCGTGGGCTACCATGCCTGCCAGGAAAGCTCTTCTCATTCAGGAGAGAGAAATAAGCTGTGCAAAAAAAAAAAAAAAAAAAAAAAAAAAAAAGGAGGCACATCTCTTGATAAGCATCCCCTGCAACTTCAACCTGTGTGTGCTGGGTTCTGAAACATGGGGCTGGCTGGGTGGGTTTGATACAGGGATGTTTGTGGGGTGACCCTTTGGACCATGCTGGTGCTGATAGAGGATTGTCCTGGTGGCTGTGGCTGGATTGTTAGCCCTGAGTGGGATGCTGCAGGGATTACTTACCCCAGGAACAGAGCAAGGCTCTGCCATGTGACACAGTAGAGGACACAGTCCCTTGTGTGTCCCCTTGGTCCCACTGCTGCTCCCAGTGCATTTTCATCCCTTCTGGCCCAGAAAGAACAATGGTCTAGAGATGCCTTGGGCTGCTTTTGGGGCATATTTAGTCTCTTTAGTGTTTTTTCTTGGGTGGTGTTTGAAGCTTGCTGAGGATGCTGCCCTCACACTGCACAAGGAAGGGATTTTTTTTTTTTTTTTCCAGCCCTTCTCTTACATCTTTCAAGAGGAAACTCCTGAGAGTTTGAAAAGAAATATCGACCTTGACCTTTCCTTTTGGAAAATTTTGGCTCCTGGTGGAGGTGTCTCTGTGTTGAGCAGATCCCTGGAAGCCACTGGCTGGGCAGAGGGTGCTGGAGCCCCTCAGGGACTGTGTCCAGGGCTCTGATTTTGGGCAGCACCGAGCTGTGGGAATGCTCTGTGGATTTGGGATCTGCTGGAGTGTGACTGCCCCGATGCACTTGGGTTTGCTTGGGCTGCTCAGAGGGTTTGTGGCTGCCCTGAAATCCCTTGGTCTCTTTTGGAGACCCGTGGGATCGGTGCCACCCCCAGTCTGGCAGGGGAAAAGAAGACAAGGGGAGGCAGCCAGGGAAGTGGGGAGATGCTGAGCCACGAGGGAGAGGAAAGCTCAGTTCCCAGGTCTCTCATTTCACCATATCCCCCCACCTCCTCCCCACAAAAAATCTCCCAGAAGCGATGCAAGGAAGAGGGAACCACTTCTTCCCCTTCCAGCCCTGGGGATGGAGGAGACCCTAACCCTGCTCTGCCTCACTGGGATGCAGCCCCCTCCTCTTCCTCATCCCCCCCCCACACATTGGAGGCCCCTGGCTGCCTTCAGCCCCATACCCTCCCGGATGTCAGGGAGCCAGACGGGCTGCCCCAGCCCAGTTCCCAGCCCCAAACAATGGGACCATTGAGGGGCTGGAGCTGAGGGTGAGCCTGGGCCAGCCCGGCTGTGGGCTGGGGCTGGGGCTGGGAAGGACAGCTGAGCCTGCTTGTTCCACCCTGGCTGAGTTACAGCCCCAAAATAGGCACCTGGTGGCCATTTGGAGGCTTGGTACTCTCTGTCTGGAGGTTGCAGCTTGTTTGGGAGTGGGGATTTTGTGGAGTATTTATGGCTTGGAAGGGGGAAAGGAAGGAGGGAGCCTGGCAGTGGTGTGAACTTATTTTTATTTGGGTTTGTTTTTTTTTTTTTTCTGTTAAAAGGGCAGGACCACTGGTATTTTTATCCCTACCCCACACCTTCTCATAGGTGCTTACTCTTCCTCGTGAGCCAGGCACCTCCATCCATGAGCCAGAGGCTCATCCTGCAGCTGCTGTGATGGCTGGGACAAGGGGGACAAGGGACAGAGAGGATGAAAGCCCCACGGTGGGATCACAGTGCTCCCAAAAAACCTGATCCGTGGTGAGTGAGGGGGATGGAGAGATGCTGTCAGCAGCTGGGGAAGCCACGAAGGTGAAACCATTGTAGGTGTTTGCCCACCTCCATCTGCTGTCCTGCTCACTGCTCCTGGGCTCCTCCGTGGCTGCCAGAACCACCTCTTGTCCCGTGGGGTGTTTGTGGGTGTCTGCAGACAGCATTTCCCCCTCCTCCCTCACCATTTCCCCTCCCAGCCCTTTGCCTGGAGCTGAGATGGATGCTGCCTGGCTCTTCTGGACACCGAGCATCTGCTGAGCCCGGTGACTCCAAAAATTCTGCCTCTTCCAGAGCCATGTGTGGGTTTAAGGGCTGGAGGTGAGGTGTCTGTAGAGGTGGCCGTGGTCTGAGCCCTGCTGCTGGGAGCAGAGGTTGTGTCTGCCTTGGGAAGGGGGTGAAATCCATGAATCAGCTCATTGACTAACTCTGCCCCTCCAAACCTTGCCTGGGGAGCCACGTGTGTTGCTACCAGCCCCATCAACATAAAAACTCACCCCCAGCCCAGCTGGAACTAGGATTTGGTCTCTTTATATTCACAGTGCAAAGAGAACTGAAGGATTAATGTCTGATTACTTCTCAGGACAGCAGGAGCCCTGGGTGCCCATCTCGACAAAACCCGGGGCAGACCAAGACAAAGCTTTGCAACAGAATCCTCCCAATTACCTCACCCACCTCCCCATGGGCTGTAAAATGCACTGTCAGCTCTGCCAGGGGCCAGCCAGCCCTCAGCCTGCAGATAAAACCCCTCCTTGTGCTGCTCCCAGCCCCCCTGCCAGGTTTTTTGGGGGAGAAAAAAAAAAAAAAAAAAAAAAAGCCTCAATCCTTCCCCCTCCATCTCACCCCTCTCCCCATCCTGGGCACGGGTTGGAGTCGGTTCGGTGAAGCCTTGGCTGGTCCCTACCTGTGCATGTGTCTGAGCATCCTATCCCCCCCCTTCCCAACGGAGCCTGCGCGTTGGATGCGGTTTCTATGGTTACCGCAGCTCCCGGGAAGAGCAGTTGGATGCTGGAGCTGGCAGGACCCGACGTCTCCCTCTGGATCAGCCAGAAACTTGACAGGGAGTTGGTGTGTGTGGGAGAGGCAGAGGGCAGGACAAAGAGAAGGAACCCAGGAGAGAAACCTGGAGTCTGCTGGGTACCGGGGTTGCCCCCACCAGGTTATCCTCTGAACAGGCTTCAAAGAGGAACAAAAAAAAGGGGTGGAGGGGAAGAAAGGATTATGAGAAAATTGCAGTTCTGGTGCTCGCATGAAGGTGACATTTGTTGTAGCATCTCTGACGATTCAGGGAGCTAAACACATGGAAGTTTTAACTGTTGCCAGAGCCTGACTGTTCTACCCACGTTGTTTTCTCCCAGCCCTTCTTTCCTCTCATTCAATTCATTAAGGTTGTTGTTGTTGTTATTATTATTATTACTATTATTATTATTATTATTATATTTCCCCCTCCACACAGGGTTCCTCCCCATACCCGTACATCCTTATCCTGCTGGTGAAGCTAAAAATTCAAGGCATATTTAGGCCCTCACCACATCGAGTGTTGGTGCCACTGGGAGCCAAGGGAACTTTTTTTTGGCAGAGTTTTTCCCCACCTGGCTGTGGCTGTGCTGGCAGCTGCTGGTGAGCACCAAGCTCAGTGCCTGGGGTGCCATGGGTGCAAACCCAGCTGGGTGTCTGCGTGGGGACCTTCCTCTTGTCTGCCCTGCCCCAAATACGTCTGGTGCCTACGAAATTGGGTTCAGCCTCATAGGCTGGACTTGTAAATCCTTCTCTTTCCAGCTTGTCTACTTTGCCTCCTCTAAACTCCTGGCAGCCAGGGCAGGGCCTCCGAAATGTGTTTGCTGTAATAGACATCCTGATCCCTGCTGTTATGGGCAGGGTGTGGGGAGAGGAATGAAAATAATTAAACCAAAAGCTTGGGTGATGAAGGGCCCTCATCCTGACCTGCTTGGAAGGTAACTGGGAGCACAGGTCTCCTCCCAGTGCTTCCCAGGTGAGGAAGGCTGCTTGCCCAGGGAGCTCTGGGTGAGCCCTGAGCCAGTCAGACTGGCTCTCCCATCTCCCTGGGGCAGCTCTGAGCAGATGAGGGGTTGCAATGGGTTACAGATGTCCCTGGCTCCAAGAGGAGAGGGCAGGCAGAGAGGGGAAGGATTTGCAGGGTTCTGGCTCTCTGCAGGGCTGGCAAGCTGCAGAAAAAAAAAAAAAAATCACTGCAAAGCCTGAAAACAACACCATGAGTTGTGCACTGTCTGGAGCCCTGAGCCTCTGGGGTGGAGAAGGGATGGAGGATGAGAAGGAGACCCCTGGGCTTGCAGCAGAGGTTTTTGTTGCCCAAAGCAGCACTGCCTGGCCCTGCCTGTGCTGTACATAGGGCCAGGGGTGGCAGGGACAGCACGGGTGGCAAATGTCTTTCAGACAGGGCCAGCCCAGCTCCCTGCCCTCCCTGCAGAGGGGAGAGGTGGTGGTGGCTGGGGAGATGTTGCAGGACTTTTCCCAAGCTGTGGCCTAGTTTTGAGGGAGTTGCTGCCCTTCCCTGCCTGCCCAGCCCTTTCCCCTTCCATTCCTGCCCTACACTGGATCTCCTTATTGGGCTGAGACCTGATTCACCCAGGCAGAATCCCCTTGACTGGTTGGTTGGGCAGGTTCCCAGATCTTGTCAAGGTTGAGGATGCTTCTTCAGTGGTGTGGTTGCAGATGGAAAGTCTCTCTCTGTCTTAAGTGCATCTGTCTCTGCTGCTGGATGAGGACCCAGCACCTGTGGGTCCTGAGCTTTTCCCTCTGCAAACCCTGGACTGGGGGCAGGGGGGCTCAGCTCTGTCTTGGGAGTTCCCATGTCCCATCAGAGCATCTGGAGGTGGTGTCTGGGACAGCACTGGGCACTGTGTAAGAAAATCTGGTCAAGAGTCATCAGTTTATGTACCAAAAGCATTCGACAAGTTTTTGGAGCAAAATGGTCTTGTTTTTCTTGATTCATCATGATTTTTTGGGGGGGTTGGGCTGAGGCTGATGGAAGCAAAGGCAGAAACGAGCTTCTGCCTGGTTGAGCCTTGTCTCTTTTCTTCTGCAAAGGGTGAGGAAGCTGCTGAAGCTGGGATATGTTAGTGGCAAAAGTTGTTGAGAAGAGAAGCTGATGGAGCTGGTGTGGTCCCAGAGTAATGCTGAGGAAGCTGGGGCTGGGGTGAGAGGACAACTGTGTTTCTGTAGGGCTATTGCCTTGGAGATGTCCAAGCAGCACCTGCAGCAGTGCTGGATGCTTTGCTGGTGCAGGACCTGCAGCTCTGCCTTGCTCATCTTGGGTGCTGTGGGTGGGATCAGTCTTTGCAGGGAGGTGGAGAAGCAGAGCAAGAAGCAGGAATTTACCCCAGGCCCTGCAGCACAAACCAGGCCACCTTTGCTGGGCTAGTGGTGGCCCCAGCAGCCAGCACCTCCCTCCTCTGGCAATTCCCAGACCACAACCATCACCAGAGATGTCGTGGGGAGACAGAGGACAGGGTGTCTGCAGGCCCCCAGCTCTCTGAACCACCCTCTCAGCCCTTCAGCTGCTGGGACTTGCAGCTGCCTGAGCTGTGTTTACCCTTCCCCAATCCCTTTTCTCCCTTCTCCCCAGGCAGGATAAAGCCAGACAAGAAAGGGCAGATGTGGCTCCCCCTTTACAAGTCACAGCAGGTGAGCTGGGAGCTGCTTGGCAGGCACACCTGAGCCACCTGGTGAACACCATTCTGTGCAGGCAGGAGCAGGGCTGGGCAGCTGGCCAGGGGCTGTGTGGGAGCAGGGGCTTGGGGGATGCTTCAGGGAGAGGGAACAGCCCCAGTGAGGATCCTTTTCCTGCAGGCATCAATCCCAACCACTCCCAGTCTGGATGGGTGGCTCAGGGCAGCCTTTGGAAATGGAGCATCAGGCCCAGAGTTTTTTTTCTTTATGCTCATTTCTCCTCCTCCTGCCTTACACTTTGCAGAAGGGAACCTCAGGAGGGCTGGCTCTGTCTGGGAGGAGGGGATGGCAGGCAGAGCTGTCTGCACTGGGCAGTGAGCAAAGCTTTTGGCATCACTGGGGTTGGGTGAGAAGTGCCACATCTGCTCCTGGTTCAGCTTGTGTGTCCCCAGCTGAGCAGGACCCAGGCTGGTCCCCCAAAAGAGCTGTGTCCTGGCTTGACATGGAAACTGGAGGGCATCCCATCCCCTGGAGAGGATCACACCTCCAACACCCCCCCCCTCCTTTTCTTGGGTTTCAGTGAGACTCTGTGGGCAGCAGGAGGAACCCCTCAGAGCTGGGTTCAGCTCTTCTATCTGCAGGAAAGCTACCTGGAAAGTAGCCTCTTATTCTGAAAGAACAAAAGTTGTACTGAAACTATAAGACTTTACCCTCCAATCTATTTTTCCTTGTCACAAAGGAGCCATGGTCACTTCTGTTGATGGAAACAAAACCTCGTTTCAATTCCATGTTCTGAGAAATGTTTGAAATACCATGGAGAACGTCTCTGAATTGGTTTTGAGCCTGGCCAAAGGGCAAGAGCTCTTAATTGATTTATATTTCAAACCTCTCTCACCCCACTCGTCTTCCTGGAGCTCTGAACCCCCAAAGTGCCCTAGCTCCAAGGAAGGGAATATTTTGCACTTGGGATATTTTGGGTTAAATTCAGGGCTGGTTTTGTTTGCTTGAGGCAAATGTCATTGGGCTCCTTTTGGTGTCACTTTGCTGTTCCCAAATCAGTTCTTGGAGAAACCCTAAGAAGTTGAACATGTACATACATCTCCAGAGCACTCGGGTATTTCCAAGTGATGCAACTTCAGATTCCTTTCCCATCCCCACCCCCTTCCCCTTTGCTTCAAAACCCTTTTTTTGGCCTCAAAGATCAGCTTGGTGGTTTTGTTTTTTTTTCTTTTCTCATTGTTGTAGACTACTTGAGGCAGAGCCTTACCTGGTGGGAGGAGGTGGTGCAGGAGGGTGGTTGGGAAAGGAGATGCTGACCCTTTGGGGAGAGCTTCTTCCAGCCTGTTGACCCACCTGTGACTCTGGGACCAACTCTGTAATCTTCCCAAGTTCAGGACCCATCAGGAGGTGAGAAATAATATCAAATATTTCCATGCTAGCTGAAGCTCATGGATCAGGCTGGGGAACACACAGTTTCATACGTGAGACCTGTTGCCTTTCCCTGAGGAGACCTCCTGATCTCTGTGTTAAACCAACAGTTTTAAAGTCATCCCCTGCCTAAATGCTCCATGAAACCTGGACATTGTTTGCTGGGAGCTCCTGGCTTTCCACCTGGCCATCACCTTGAACTGCAACACAGCTTCTCTCTGCCTGTTGTGTGGATGCTCTGGTGTAAGGTTTTGCTTTGCTTTCAGGCTGTTCTCCCCACACCCTGCACTGCTGCTGAACCTGTGCTGGGAAACCAGCTTGGGGAGGGACCCTGCAGGTTTCTCTCTTCCTCCAGCCCTGTAATCAGCTGGCAGGGATGTCAAACAAGACTTGTCCCTGTAGATGAAGTCATGCTCGACATCGCCGTAATTAATCCGATTCCTCGAGGTCGTGGTTGGAACACAACCTCATTGTCTGGGGGAGGCAACGCCCTCTGGATCTCCTGGTGTTTCCTTGCAGATGTAGGTACTATGGGAAACCTGGGAAGCAGCTGATGCTTCCAACCCTGCATTCTCCCACCAGTTCTGGAGACACTGGGTGAGTGGTTGGGGGCTGCAGTGGAGCTGTGGTTTCATGTAGGGTTCTGCCTTTCTGCTGCCCACCCTCCTGTGCAGCTGGGTCTCCCCAGGAAAGACAAATGGAGTAAAATCTTCTTTGCTGCTGGGAAAAAAAAAAGGCAAGTTGGAAAGGCTGAGTCCTTTGGTCTACTCTAGGGGGGTGAGGGATTGGAATGGTGAGCTCAGAGAGGGCAAGGAGAGATGATTTCCTACCCACAAAAATCTTACAAGAAAAAGAAGAAAAATCCTGTCTCCTACTGCATAGGACAAACCCTTCTGAAATAACCTGTCAGAAATTTCCAGTGGGGCTCGGGCTTCCCAAGTTCTTTTCTGAAATAACCAGTGATGATGTCACCTTGTGTGGGCTGAGGGGACCCAAATTTCACCCCCTTGATGTTTTACATGGGACTGACATTCTTTGCTTGCCCTGAAAGCTCCATCCATCCTCCACAGGACAGACCTGTGTTTAGGAAGGAGATTGAGGTCCTGGAGCAGGTCCAAAGGAGGGCAACCAGGCTGGGGAAGGGATCCAGCACAGACCCTATGAGGAGAGGCTGAGGGAGCTGGGGATGTTCAGCCTGGAGAAGAGGAGGCTCAGGGGAGACCTCATCATTCTCTACAACTCCCTGAAAGGAGGCTGGAGCCAGGGGGGGGTTGGGCTCTTTTCCCAGGCAACTTTCAACAAGACAAGAGGGCATGGTCTCAAGTTGTGCCAGGGGAAGTTTAGGTTGGATATTAGAAAGAATTTCTTCACAGAGAGGGTGATCAGACATTGGAATGGGCTGCCCAGGGAAGCAGTGGATTCTCCATCCCTGGAGATCTTTAAAAAGAGCCTGGATGTGGCACTCAGTGCCATGGGCTGGGAACCACAGGGGGAGTGGATCAAGGGTTGGACTTGATGAGCTCTGAGGTCCCTTCCAACCCAGACAATTCTATGATTCTATGACCTTGGTGGATGTTTCCTGGGGTCCCAGCAATCCCTGGGCTCCTGTTGTCCCCACTGGCTCGGCCCCTTGTGAAGAGGCAGGTGTGGTGGAAGGGATGGGAAACCCCAGTGTCTGGCTTCTTTATTTCATCTGCTTGGAGACAGCCGGGGTTTTATTTCCTGAGGGGCTGCAGCTCCTTGCACAGGCAATACCCTGCTCTTGGAGCCCTCAGGCTGACTGTCTACACAAGCACTGGTGTTGGGCCCCGATTTTTCAGCTGCCACGCTCCTAAAGCCCTCGGGGGGAAGGAGTTTGGGCTCCCTGCTTGCAGAGAACAAGAGTCCCAATGCCGAGGCCGGGATGTGGAACAAGCTGAGCGTTTTGTTTTCCGGCTCCATCCACGGCAGCGTGGCTAAAGGCAGAGGCAGATTTCAAGGCACGGTCGTTTTAACTACACTGAGAACGTCTGATTCCAGGCATGCTTATTTCACAGATTTTAGTTGCACATTTCCCGGGCAACAGTTTTGCAAATGTAATTCTGCAGGTAGGCTTTGGGGGGCTGCGGGTGCAGCTGGGATGGTGCTGGGTGAAGGTTTGGTAAGCAAAGGAACACCAAAGCCCCTGTGCCCTGGGGGTTGTTTTTCCCTCTGAAAATTAAGAGCTAAAAAAAAAAATGTCTGTGACCAGCATTTGGGGATGGAGTGGGAGGAAAGGGAGATTTGGAAGTCCTGGTCAAGTTAAGGGGAATCTTTTTATTTATGGGCTGTGAGTTTGCTTTTGTAGCTTGGCTCTGGTTTGTTTGCAGGGAGCATGGGTTGGCTCCCAAAGCCTTCAGCAGAAGCAAAGCTGGACCCGAGCAGCCCTCAGTGCTTTATCTCTTGGTGGGCCTGTCCTCTTGCCTTTCAGTTGGTCAAATTTTGGAGCTCTGCCTCAGCCTGAACTTTCGGTGGCTTTTGCACCTGGAGATTTAAATATCTGTCTGCAGGGGAGGTGCACACCAAACAGCATCTCTACTTGCAGCTCCTTAAGAGGTTTACCTTCCCCTTCACCCCCTCCAGCTGTTTATTTTTTCCCTGCCACCTCCAGGCTTGAGTCAGAGGAACGGGACGCGAATGCTCCCACCTCAGACTCTTCAGTACAAAGTCTGCCAGCGGTTTCCTTCCAGCTTCTGGGAAAAGGGGGTTTAGGCAAAGCTGCCAGGAGGAGAAGCCCCAGAGCTGTTCCGGAGCCTTCGGCAGAGATGAAGGAGCTGCCCGGGGTGGCAGCGGGGATGAAAACCTCTGGATGGATCCACCCGAGGAGAGCACAGCTCCCCACGCCGTAAGTGCAAGGTTGGGGACCTTTGCCCCTGAGTTCACCCAAAGTTCAGGGTGCTCAGCATCTCCCAAGCGCGGGGTCGTGGAAGCCGCCGGCGTCAGGTTTGGTGGGAGCTGTGCCCAAGGGAAAAAAACGCTGGGATTGCTGCCCGGTGGGGCTGGGCGAGACTCTTTGGGTGGTTTCTGACAAGTTTTGGAGATCCAGCCTACTCCAGTGCAAGAGGGAATCCACCGGAACCAGCTGCTAAGCTGAGAAGCAATTCTTGGGCTTAAAAAAAAAAGCCTAAAAAAAAAACCAACCAAACCCAAGCAGCCTTTAAAAAGGAGTAGCTGTAAGAAAGAGTCCCAGCGGAGGTGGAGCCTCTCTCCAGCCCTTTTGCTGCTGGCGGGGGGGCACCCATGGCTCCCCGGAGGGTCCCATCCCCGTGTGCTGCAGCCAGGGAAGCATCACTGCTCTGCCACCTTCTTCTTCCCTGCCTTTTATCTCTCTTTCCCCACCCCAGCCTCAATCCATCTTGAAAAAAAAAAAATAAAAAATCTCCAGGCAAAAATCCTGCTAAATAGGGAGATTTCTCCCAGCTGCTTCCCTGCCCTCCCTGCTCTCTCGCTCTCCCTTTGCTGTTTCTGGCCTGCTGGGTTTTGTGTTTCAGTTGTTATAAATAAAGCTCCAGGCACTGATTTGGGTATACAATGACACCTTGTGTTATTAGACAGCACAGGACAGACTTTGCAAGGGGAGGCTTTGCTCTCCCTCCCTCCCCGCTGCCTGCGGCCTGGGATGCAGCTCCAGGGGCTGCAGGTGCTTCCCTGCCTAAAATCACAGCCCCCAGGAAAAAAAAAACAACGAAAAACCAAAAAAAGAAATAGGCTCTCAGTCCCTCCTTGGAGCTGGGTTTAAAAACAGGTGGTAAAGGGGGAAGTTTTGCACTTCAAGGAGGGAGCCAGGTGGAAGGCGCTGGGGAAAGCCTGGGGTTGTGTGGCTTACAGAAGTGGGTGGGAAGTGTTTGCAGGGGTGAAGTCGGGGGTAAATGTTGTCACCTGGCACACCAGCCTTGCTGGGTGGGTGGGTGTGACCCGAGTGGGTCCCAAATTGCCCTTTGCTGTGGTGCTGGGGAGGTTTTTATCTCAGCCATGCTGCCCGCCCGCTGTGCACCTGGCAGAGATGGGGTCTGAGCATCTCTCCTCCCCCAGCTCATCCCATCACCACACCACATCTTCTCTCCCCTGGAAGGACTTTGTCTGGCTATGGCCACCTCATGTCAGCTTCACCTCCCCCCAGGGACCAGTGCAGGATGGACATGGGGAAACTGAGGCAGGTGTTGGGCCCCATGTGCCTGTTTTTGGGCTTTTCCTTTGGCATTTTCTCCCTCCTTTCAATTGCAGTAGCATGTGGGAGTGCAGCATCCACTAAGAAAGGAGGGAAAGGCAGCAAATAAATAGGGTGACGGCTCATGGGATGTCAGGACAGCAAGTGCTTGGGCTGTGGGCTCAGCCTTGCCCTGCTGAGGCTCAAGTACTGCTCTATTTTCTTGTCTTGGATATTTTTAATGTATTTTTTTTTCTCCTCAGCTTTAAATAAGAGAGGGAAATGCTGGGAATTTCTGCCTGGGGCATCCAGCACAGGTGTCCCATGGCACCAAAATGCAGTCACCTAAAGCTGGTCTCACTCATCCCCATTGCTGATCCCCTGAGAACTCCTTTGCCTCAGGACCTGATGGAGATGTAAAGCTGACATCTGGGGAGAGGACCCCAGAGCAGCTCCTCTGGGTGACCTCCTGTGTTTCACCACTCATCTTCTCTTTGCAGGGACCTGGAACCAGGTTCTGGGTGCCCAGATTGTGCAGTCTTTGAGGCAGTGATGTAAAGGCAGAGAAATAGAAGTCCAGCCTGCGGAGTTAGGAAGCTTGGCCTCTCATCAGAGCTGTGCTGACTTCTCCAGGTTATTTTAATTCTTTTAAAGACTTTTAGGAGTGGGGGTTTTGGTCACTTTACTACATGGTTCTTATTATTACAATTTTGCATTGTTTGAACAATGTTTGAGAAGTCAAATATCAAAGATGGAAAATTCCCTTTTGGAAACTGATTCTGTGGGGGGTTTTTGTGTTTTAGTTTGGTTGGCTTGGGGTGGTTTGGTGGTTTTTTTTTTCATTTCCTCTCTTCTCTGTCACCTCTGGGTTTGGGCTGAGAGGAAGGGGCACCCCAAAACCTCTTTCCAGCCATCCAAGTGATGCTTTGCACTTGCCAGCTGTCATCTGGGCTGTTAAAGCAGATTGAGATTGCTGCTTGCAAATTGCCTGTCCAGATTCCTCCTGAGCAAAAATGTGCAGTGGCATTGGTGCCAGGATAACTTCTGGTCTCCCCTCTCCCCCATCCTCCCCACCTCTCATAAAAGAAAGATCATTTAGCACATGGGGTTTTGGTTTTGTAGATTGTGTTCCTTCAGTTTGTGGAGATGCAGACATAAGGAGAAAGTACTAAATACCCTCCTTTTGTGGTTTTTTGATGCCCATGTTACTTTATAAGGTAAATAACCCAAAATAACCAATAAAATTCCAACTCTGCACCTTTATAAAGTAATGCAGATATTTAACATATGCAGTAAAGCTGCTATTCCAGAGCCCTAGGCCTGCTTTAGTAGCTATAACAGGAGTGAATAAGATCTTTTCCTGCTTTTATTTATACACATATAATATCAAATATTACTGAGTTTTTGCTTGTTAATGTTAGCCAAGGGGGATAGGAGAAATAAAAAGGGATTTTGCAAACATATCAGGGGAGAAGAGCAAAAGTAGGCCCATTAATAAATGAGGGAGCTGAATTCAGCAATGATATTGAAGTGACTAAGTTACTGAGCTGCTTTTAAAATCAGTCTCTGGTAAAATCAGTGGAGACAATTAGGAGACCTTGTCAGATACAATCATGGGCTCCTAACTAGAAAAGCAGCCCATGAGGGAATAGAGAGGCCAAGAGGAATAGGGGAATGGAGGCAGTGGCAGCTGAAGCCCAGAGGAAAGAGCTCCCTTTGGATCCGTGTATCTGGTGCTGGGATGGGGTGGGTTTGAAACATCCCCTGGAGATCCCTGAGTGGAAGGGCCACGGTGAGATGCTGGGAAGGAAAGTGCAGACTGAGTGATGGGGAGCACCCAGCACCCATCCAAGGTTCTGACTGCAGCTCCAGCTTCATTTAGCAGGTCACATCCTGCCTGCTGGGATTTTGCTCAGCATGGTCCACGTTGGTGTTTACAGCCCAGAGATCATGGGGAGCTTGTTCAATAGATGGGAGGAAGACAGAGAAACCAAGGAGGAAAGAAATACAGAGAAGGCCTGGGAGGGTGTAAGAGGGCAGAAAAAACCCTACAGCCTCAAAAATCCAAGTGGATGTAACTGAACCAGAGATCCTGAGGGAAAGAGCTTCTTCCAGAGCAGCTGAAGAGCTGGAAGACCTGGAGTAAATGTCACCACAGGACTGGAGAGTGCAAGGTAAGCACTGGTTAAAATGACATTGGTGAGGACCCAGGTCTGAAGCTGGCTGTGATCACAGAAAGGCTGAAACCTTCTCTTGTGCAGACCTTGTGTAAGTGCAATATCTACCTTCTGTTTTATTTTTTTTTTGAGGGGGAGGGGGTTGCAACAAATGCTGTAGCCACATGTCAGGCAGCCCTGGAGATGCTGCCTTGGTTCTTTCTCTCTCGTTGTACTCATAGCACTGTTTTCCAGTGCCCAAACCTGGGCACTGCACTGCCATTTGAGTGTAAATCCACTGGGAAGGGATTTGGAGGAAAGCACTGCAGTGAGACAGAGCCTGAGGGAGAAGTGTGGGAGGAGAGGTTAGAAGGGTTGAGGTCCTGGGTGCTGCTGGTTGCTTTGCTGGGGGGTCTGGGATGTGAGAGCACAACTGCAGCCCTGGGTGCAATCCTGGGCTCAATGAGGTGTGGCAGAGACCCTTGTCATCCTCTAGAAAAGAAAGGTGTGAATGCATGGAAAGAGGCTTGGGGGTGCCGAGCCTTTAAAATTCCAAGCTAAGGTGGGAATATGATTGAGCTGCACAAAGGAGAATGGAGACTGAATAGTGGTTAAAAAACAAAACAAAACAAAACAAAAAACACACACACAAAAAAACCCCCAAAACAGCCAACAAACCCAAACAAGCCAGCAGCAAGAGAGAGACTCTCAAGTGAGAGGTTGGCAGTGCCAGGTTTGAATTGTTTAGCAGACAATTATGGGAAGCTCTTGGATTGAAAGATGCTTTGCAGGAACATGGGGAAGGGGTAGCTTTGCACCAGCCTTTTCTCATTTCTTGCCTTGAATTCCTTTGGTTAAATTGTTTGGCATGGGAGGAACTTGTTCTGGTGGAGCTCAGCCAGGGCTTGCATCTGTGTGGAGGGTGGAAAAGCTCCCTTGGAGTTCCCCAACTCCTCCCAGATGGGAGGCAGGTTGGTTTGTTTGTTTATTTTGGTGCAGAAGGGTGGGATTTGGGATCTGAGCTTCATTCCCACCCTGTGGGCTGTTAAATAAATATCTACATCTCCCTTCCTTGGCTCTCCCAGCTCTGCAATGGGGATGGTTGCCTTCCCCTCCTGCTGAGGTCCCATCCAGTGCCTGCTCCAGTCACTGGGGTGGCTTCTGCTCCCCTGGCCATGTGCTTGGTTGACCTTTCTTGTGGGAGGAGAAAGCTGGGGGAGTGGAGCCCAGATCTCCATAAAAACCTCATTCCTCCTCATTTCCTAAACCCACCTGCTGAAAAGGTTGGAAGGCTGCTGGATAAGCTGCTGCTGAGTGCTTCATTTGCTACCAAAAATTTCAAGGAGGAGAACTGCTGGTGAGGTTTGAAGAGATTCCCCTGGAAAAGTAAAACCATGGAGGGATAATTTCTTGATAATATTTTTTTAATATCATTGTGACTACGAGAATCCTTAGAAGTATAGCAAGACAAGCAATCTTTTCTCTGGGGTTATGAGATATTATCATGATCCCCATGTGGCTGGGGCTGGAGTTGCCAATGCAGGGGGGAGCCCTAGAGAAGTGTTTGTAATGTTGGGGAGCTGCATCAGTCCCAGCTCTGCCAGCTTTTACTGGGGTGTCACAGAGGTTGCAACTTCCACACTCAACCCTTCCCTCCACTTTATTCCATCCCTGCTCCTCTTCTTCTTCTTCCACTGTTTGTTTAATGCATTTTATGATGTGGCTTCCCTACCTGCAGGTTTTCTTCTGTGCTGTGCAAAGACTTTTCAAGCCCTGAATCTCCCTGAGCTGTACCCAGTGACCCAGAGTCAGCATTGCCCATGGGGAGTTTGTCCCTGTGCTGGGGTGCCAGCAGCCAGCCCTCCCCTCCCACGTCACTTCTGGGGCTCAGTGTCTTTTTTTTTCTCCACCACATGACTAAGGTTTGTGTGAAGCTCTTCTGGTTTAAATCTAAAATTTGAGGGGTGGGAGGAAGAGAGGCATGCAGAGCTCACTCCTCCAAGCCCAACCCATCCCTGCTCTCAGGCTCCTTCCAAAAGGAAAAGCAAAAAAGAACCTGACCCTGGTTTCTTCCAAGTCTCATGAGTTACAACAGAGCCTTTTGGGCTGCTCTTCAGTGGTGGGCTGCTCCACAGGGGCTAAACTTTTGGAGGATACAAATTTCTAGTGGTTTGTACACCTTGACTTCCTCACAGAAGCCATCAGAGCAGCCCATGGAGGAGGGCAGCATGTTGGCCATGCACACCCGAGTCTCACGTGTGCCCCTTTGATGGGTTGGAAGCATCAACAGAGCTTTGTCTTTGTGTGGCTGTCCTGCCTTCCACTGCCTCCTCTTTCTGGGTGGCCCCAGGTGGGACCCAGGGCACACCAGATGACAAGTTCTGGACTTGCAGAGCCACTAGCACAGGGCTGAATTTTGCTAGATTTAGCCCCTTTTCTCTCCTCTGGGACCTGGCTGGATGGATGCAACCTGGAGATCTCTCCACCAAAAAGCTCCCAGCTCCCCTGCTAAGGAGTGAGTGGCTCTTTCTGTCTCACTTCAGTTTCCCATTTAAACACCCCTTTCTGCCAGAGATGACAAAATCCCTGGGTGGCCCCAGAGGAGCTGCCTGTCCCTTTTTCACCCTGGTGAGCACCCATGGAGGAGTCCTCTCAGGAGCCCAATGCCTGCCCAGCCTCCTGCCCTGCTCCCTGCTCCAGCCCTGGGTGATCCGGGAGCTGGCTGGTGAGCCGGGGAAAAAAGAGGCTGCAGCAAAAGATGGAACAAACAGAATTTTTTTTTGCATCTAGAGGGGGAAGCACAGAGCTAAAAATAAAACGGGAAGATCAGTATCTGTCAGGCTGACGGCGGATTGGCTCTTTGGAAATGCATGTAATTACCAGGCTGTAGGTAGACATTTGCATGGAGCGAATAGCAAGCTACTGAGACAAGGTTATGCTTTAACCTTTAAGTCCTGAATCTGCTGGAAAACTAAGACAGAACTGCAGGAAATTAACTGAAATTAACAGAGCTGCTGTGACTCTGCCACATGTTACTCCTGTGTGTGTCACTTCGTGGCACGGAGGGTCCTGCTGCCCCTGCACCCCAACTCCTGGAGGAGGGAGATGCTTTGGGAGCAAGTTTGTCATCTGTGGGTCTCCTCCCTTGTTTGGGAACTCAGCTTGACTGGAGAGAGGAGCTGAGGCTTTTTTGTGGTCCCTGAGCTTCCTTCCCAAGCATCCTTTGAGTTGGCAAGCTTCAAAGGGCTTGCAGGAATACAGGCAAAGGGACCTGTCCTAGGGGATGCTGCAGGGTTGGGCAATGGGTGCAGGTGAAATCCAGCTGTGCTGCTCCCTGGCTGCTGGCTTGGAGGGCCAGGGAGGGGCCATGGTCAGGGGCTGGATGTTTTGTTGAGGGCCAAGAACCTGAGCTCTGTGTGCAGAACCCTGCAGGCACCATTCAGTGCTGAAATTCTTCAGCTTAGAGCAAAGATGGTCCCTCAGTGTGTGTTTGGGGGTGTGCGGTGTCAAACACCGTGAGTGCAGAAGTCGTCTGGTGAAAAACACACAGAGGAACCAAAACCATGCCAGTACAGTTCCACTCGGAGCTCCTGTCCATGCTCCTCCATGCTCTTGGCCTCCATGCTACCTGCTTACCCCCCAGAGACTTTGCTCTGCCACTGCCCATCATCCCCAGGTCAGGCAGGGGCAGCTGGGGGGGGTTTGGTGATGGGAGGAGAGAGGCTTTCCACCAGGAGGGGAGATGGAGATGCCAAGAGCATGTTTCTTCTTCCCAGCTGGCACAACCCCTAGAGCTGCTGAGGTTGTGGGATGCAGGTATGAGCTGAGGTTGTGGGATGCAGCTGAGTCAAGCTGAGGATGGGAGGGGATCAGGCTGGAAAACAAGAGGCTTTGAAGTCCACTGTGACACCCTGCCTTATGTTGTCACCATGCTGCCTTGCACTGGGGGTGTGGTTTGGAGAATCTCAATATTCCTGGCCCCTTTGCTAGTTGTGATGATGAGGCAAGACTTGTTTTCAAAAATGCTGCCTTCTCCCCTTCAACTTGGGGATGGTTTTGTCCACTCTTCCTTGGCTGAAGCTGATTGTGCTCCTGTTCCTTGAAGCTGAAAGTGGAAGCTGTGTGGTGGGGTAGCAGAACATGACCCAAAGGCTACCAGGAGCTCAAGCTGCTCTACTGGCTTCCCATGAACATCTGAATGCAGTTCAAGGCTTTGGCCCTAATCTTCAAAACAGCTAATGGAGGAAGTGCCAATGGCATCAAAGGATGAATTTTGTTGTGTGAGCAGCAAAAGCTGCTCCTCTGAGACAGTCCAGAGCATGAAGTCTGAATGAAACCCAGGAGAGCAATTTTCAGCTGGTCAGGATGTGGGAAGGGTTGCCAATAGTCAGGGCTCTTGGCTTGGATCCTGGAATTCTGGGTTTGGTTCTTTGCTCTGGGTGGTATTGGGCCCAGGTTCAGGTGCCTGAACACAGTGAAGTCCTCAGACCTGGTGCTTTGAGGAATTTATGCAGAAGGAAACTGGGGCTGTGTTTCTCTGCCTCTAGTGACCCAGCTGTGAAACACAGATAAGTGCTGCCTCACTTTTTGGGGCACTCAGAGGACAAGCACATTGGAAACTGCAAAGGCTGGGAGTTTGGTGGCAACCTAGGGTGTAGTTTAGGCACGAAAGGGATCATTCTTCTGGATGAGACTTGGCAAATCTACTTGGCACTTGTCACTAGGGAACAACCCATCTTCTCCAAACTGCGCATCTCACCCAGCAGGTATGTGACCCCCAAAGGCAGCACTGACAGAGCCTCTGCAAAGTTTGGGGGATGCTGTAGCACCTGATGTGGAAGGTGCTCCTATGTTCCAGCAATGACATGGGACAAAATCCCCAGTTCTTTCTGGCTGTTCGGAGGTAGAAGATGGCATTGTTGGTGATCAAACTTCAAGACTTGGCTGTCCATGTGTTGAGTCCTTTTCATGACTCTATCTGCTGAAAAAAAAAAAAAAAAAAAAGAGTTTAAACAGATCTATGTTGGCTTCAAGGAAGTTCTGCTTTACGAGGACTTTACAATGAGAGTCTTGTGTAAAAGGGACACGAGGTTCAGATCTGCCATTGTGCTTTGTTCTTAACTCCAGCTGAGCCACCTGCCCACCTGGACCTGTGTTGAAGGAGGGGGGACAGAGGCAGCTCCATGCACTGACAGCAATGTTGTCTTGAAGTTGTCCTGGAGTCAGATCTTGGAAAACTTTCTCTGCCCAAACAGCACCCCACGCGCTGAGCTCTTTGGAAATCTTGCTTTGATGGTTTCTTCCCCACCTTTTTGGAAATCCCCCTCTTAGATGCTTTCCTGTTTGAACTCATTGTTTTTTCCAGCCCTTCAGCCAGTGGTGTTTTGAACTCAGGGTGCAGCCTAGGAAAAAAAACTGGAACACCCTGTCTTAACTACAGGCTACTCCTGCATGCAACATAGACCTTGAAGAAAGCCAGTTGTGCCCCAAATCCAACCTGTCGTTTTTCTGGCTCTGTCAGTTGGCCTGATAAAAGCTGTGGCCTCTGCCTGCAAGCCCTGCCTGCCTCTGATCCATGCTCTTTTGTTTTTTTGGACGTTGGTTCCTCATCAGTAAGCAGAAAGCAAGAGCCTCTTTACAGCAGCACAAGGCGGAATTTAAGGCGGTCAGATCTTTAGGAGGAGGAGAAGTTTGAGACAGATTTTGGAGAGGGAGGTGCTGGCAGCAGGACTGGCCACCAGCTTTCCAGCATGTCTTTGTCAGCCATACACAAGGAAAGGTTTGTCACCCTCACTTGTCCCTTGGCTGTAACAAGCTACATGTTCCCACAGCTTTTACCATCATTTTGTCACCTCCTTCCAGGGTTCCTGCTTTTGTCAACTGCTTGTGAAATCCTGGGGGAACTGAATTGTCCCTGGAGCCCCAGCCACAAGATTGTGCCCTAGAGTGGGGGAGGACAGTGGAGGAGGCTCCTGCTCTGCTCTCTCCAAAGGAACACACAGAAGCACCGTGCTGAGGACCCTCCCAGAGCTGTTGCCCACCTCCAGCAACATCCACAAAGAAACCATCAGGTCAAGGTGCCAAGCCTGCAGCTTTGTGTTTCAATAACCAGGATGGTTTTATTCTTGGTGGCTTGTGGCACTTGTGTCTCACAACTGCTGGGTGCCCGTGGCATGGAGCAGTGGAGCCCTTGCTGTCCCACCCAGCATGTCCCCAGCTCCTTGCCTGCCCTTTGCATTTCCCCCTGGGCTCTACCCACGGCTGCCCCAGCACGGGGGCTGTGCTCTGGATGTCCCCATCCTTGGACCAACCTGGTTCCAAGTGCCACCACTTCAAACCCATGCCTTGAGAAGCCTGGGGAAAGCTCAGCTGGCTTGACCCAAGGCACCCAGCACTTGGTCCTGCCCTGGGTTGGGCGTCCTTGCAACTTCGACGCAGAGCTGTATATTTTTTTTTTTTTTTTTTTTTTTTTGAAAGTGCTTTCAAACTCATTTTGAATGAAGATCCTGACGTGTGGGCAGATCCTTTGTCCAGATAGGAATGTATTTATGCCAGTGGCACCTTGCCATTCATAGAGCCACTTACACATTTTGTAACGTGATAGGAGTGTAGATGAGAGAGAGAGGATGGAGTACAAAAGTCTGAGAGATCTGGGGTTGGATTTTCCTTCCCCTGTTCTTCGTGGGGTTGCACTGGCTGATACCAGCTGGGGAAAGGGTATCTTTATTTTTCCTGTACTGTTTTTGGAGAAGGACTCAGCTCCAGTCATCAGTTACCGGCTTACACCTGAGGGACCATTGTGTTAGTGGTGCATGGTACAATGAAACCCTGAGTTTCCCTGCTGGAAAGAGGAGGAAAATCCCAGCTTTCATCTTTTGTCACAAGTAGTATCTGAAGGAATTTGTACTATTTTTACTGTTTGTTTTTGTTTCTCCTCCCCTTCCCTTTTAACTATTCACCTTAGTTTTTTCTGTGAGCCCTGTCACTGGGATATCTCCACTTGGACTTTGAAACAGATGACTCAGCTTCATGGTTGTTTAGAATAGTTCTAAGTTATTTTTGCCATCCAACCCCATTTTCTATCATCATGTTGCTTCTTCTAAACAAATGGTTTCCTTTGGAATTAAAAAAAAAAAAAAAAGTTTATAGAAACATTTCTGTGGGCCTTTAATTATTAATTTATTGTGAAGGGTCTAATTCTATTTTGTAAAAAATAATGAAATCTTAATTTTAGAAACCTTAAATTTGGCAGTTTCTTTAGCAGAGACTTTGGTGTGTGTGTGTGTTTCCTTTTAAATGGCAAATCTGCCTTTGGCTGCTGCTGTGTTATGTGGTTAATCCTGTTGGGCCTGATCTGATCAGACTGGTGCTGGAGTGAACCGACTGGAGCCTAATACTGGTGTGGGAGATCTGATCTTTACTGGGAGGGCAATATGGCCCTGGGGCATGGGGCAGGCTGACACCCCCTGCCCCAGAGCTGCCCTGGGTTTCGGTCATCCTGCCTGGGCTGGGAGGGGCTTTGGTTTTTCCACTTATATATTAAAAAAAAAAAAAAATATATATATATATATATATATATATGTATATATACATAAAGGAAAAGTGTTTACTGTCACATTGGATCCATAAATGTAATTTTTAAGGTATTGCAAATCTGTCTGGAGACTGCTCAGACCACTCTGATTTCCAGGTGGGGTGGCACAGCCTTGCCCGGGGCATTTTTATTCTGTCCACATGGGCTGAGGTAACACTTGGTTGCTGCTTTGTCAGGGGTGAGGTTTGCTGGTTCTGGAGGTGACATGCCACCTCCTCCTGCCCCAGCTCTTGGGGAGAGATGCTCTGGTTGTGCCCTGCATGGGAGAGCAGAGGCCAGGGCTCTGAAGGGGGAGAGATTAAGAGAAACCAAACTGAGAAAGGGGCTGGGATTCAGCTCAGAGTGGGGAAAATCTGGTTTTCCCTGGGGCACCAAAGGGTGTCAATTGGCTCTTGATGGGTGCAAAGTGCTGTCTTTGGAAGGGAATTCACCCCCACTGATGGACCTGAGAGCAAATCCTGCCCCTCAGGGATTTTTCCTGGGGATGCTGATGAGAAACCCTCCTGGCCACCAATACCATTTCACACTGGGAATGGAGAAAGCCCAAAGTGCTGACTCCTGGGGTGCAGAATGAACCTGGCCAAGCTCTGGCTGTCCTTGTGACCCCCATGGGACCCATCTCCCAGGGAAAGGCTCTTCCAGGGACTGAGCCTGGGTGTGAGGGTACCTCAGGCACCAGGGAGGGCTCCTGCGGATGTGCTGGATTCTGGGAGGACTGATGGTTTATGGCCAGGGGTGAGGATTGTCCCTGGCCTCCCAGGATCATGGGAAGGGGAAGAGGAGTGCTGCATTCCCAGGGATTTTTTTAGAGGAGTGCTAGGATTTTTTTTTTTTTTTTTTTTTTTAAGGGAGGGAGGGATGCAGCAGCAGCCTGCTTGGCCTTAGGGTGGATTCTTTTCTCCTGCTGCCTCCTAGCTCTGGAGGAACCTCTTAGCTGTAGCAGGGAAGGGGTTAAGGCTTCCTGGCTGGCCTGGGAGCTTTTGCTGGCTGCTTCATTCCCCTTCCGGGGCTGCTGGGCTGAGGTTTGTTGGTATGTGTGCAATGCGGCGCCGGCCAGCCCGGAGCACCCAGCCCTGCCTCAGCTCTTTGAGAACCTTCCCAGCATGGCCTCCCCTCCCCTGGCTCCTTCCTCCAACGCTGAGTGATGGGATTGGGGATCAGGGACCTGCTGGAAGGGCAAAACCTAAAGTTGGAGGAGATGGGTTGGAAGAGTGGAGTTGGAAGCAGCTTGAGCTTCACCGAGATGCTCGGGCAACACTGGAGCATCTCCGGGCACCTCCTTGGAGCAGCCTGAGGTTTCGGGGCTTGTTTGTGCCTCATCTCTTTGCCATGCGGTGAGAGGCTGGCAAAAGGCTTTGGCTGCTCCCCTGGGGTTAAACCTGATGGGGAGGAGCTGTGTTTTGGGCAGGCTCCTGCTTCACTGAGGCAGGAGAGGAGAGGGTTTAGTGTAGGCACAGGCAGGAGCTGGAAAATTGCAGCAACAGCAGTGGTGTTAAAGCTGAAACCTTGTGAGAAGCCTTGGAGGGAGATGCAGATTGCCTGGAGTTTTCTCTGCAACCAAAATTTTATGGCCCTTATATAACTGGGGAAAAGCAAACAAAGAAACTTGTCTCCAAGTGGGAACATGGTGTCACTGGGAGAAATCCTGCAGCAAGGAGCTCCGGATTCACTCTCAGGGCTGTTAACTCCTCTCCAGAAGGACGGTGCTTTTGTCACTAAAATTTTCAGCTAGATGAATCTTGAATATCCCTGAGGATGGGGTGTGTGGGTTGCCTGATTTAGGCAAATGGCGGGAATAATTTTATTTTGCTTTGGAGCTTTTTGGGGTTCAGTGTGGAGCCGCTTCTGCCCGGGGCAAGGATTGCTGCTGGCTTTGCTGTATTCCCCCCGTCTCAAACCCTTTGCTGTGGCTGAAGGACTGTGCTTTGCCTTTGATCTGCTGCAGCACGGCCATTGACGTTGGCAGGAACCCTCTTGCAGACCAAGGCTGCTATATGGTGCTAATTTTGTAGTCTCAGATAACGGAGCCTCTTGAAAAAATGTCATTTGGGGCCATTTGTGGGGTGAGTTTGACATCGCTGAGTCCTGGCACACGTGGGAGGTGACACACTGTGTCACTGGGGAAGCTCGTGGAGAAGTTTCTCAGCAAAAGAATTTTTCATTTTTCTAGTCTCTCTGAAACTATCCCAAACTGACAAATAAAGTCCTTGGCCCTTGGTTGCTCTGGGCTGTCAGGATGATGCCAAAATAAGATCAGAAGTGTTTGTGGGGAGGTGTTTTTGGATTATGGCTATACCATAACTTTCTTATTAATTGAAATTAAGTTAAAAAAAGGAAATTGATTTAACCAAGGGAGGCGTTTCAGATGCCAGTGGCAATAGACTTGATTGTATTTTTTTTCTTTCTCAGCGCAGGCAATTATCAAATTAATCTCTTTTGATATGAGCCTAATATCAACACAAGCACTGATATATTTATACTTGCCCAATGACAGCGATTGGAGAAGTTGTTTTCCTGTTGTTTTGTTGAACTCCATCATCTTTAGCTTTCATGTTTCTCTCTCAAGGCAGGGGCCTGGTTTCTGGGTGGAAATCCCTGGGTTTCCCCTTCAAGATTCTCACCACTGCCCTTTCACAGGGAAAATTGCAAAGATTTATTTAAAAAAAAAAAAAAACAGAAAAAAAAGAAAAAAAAGGAATCAGAATATAATTAACAGCCCCAAATGTCTCCAAATTGTCACTTGCTACTGGGAACGGGGCCACTCGTGTGCAGGGCTCCATAGAAACACTCGTGTGTGGATGAGCCAACCCTCCCCTCATCATTTGTGCCTGTAAATCCCCAGCAGCTGAGGCAGAGGCTGGGCTTCTGTGGGGTACAAGAGAGCCAGCAGTCTTACTTTGGTTTTCTGTTCCCCCTCCCCTTTCTTTAAGAGAAACAGGCCTTCATGATCCAGCCTGTGCATGTGTGTCTACGTGGCTCTCTTTATCTCTCCATTTGTTCCCTCCTCCCCCTATTTTTTTTTTTTTTGTGCTTTTTTTTTTTTTTTTTTTTTACCCAGCAACGAGTTTCAATTACGTTTGGCTGAAGGACAGAGCTCTCGGATGGCTCCCCCAAGGCTTGTGAAAAATGGGTGGGTGGGTAAAGAGGAGGGAGGCAAGCACTTAGCAGCTGCATGGGAACTCAACCCTTACGAGACACCAGAGAACCCCCATTGGAAAGGCCACTGGGAAGAACATTTAATTTGCCTTCCCACCCTGGGACTGCCTTCTTTGGAGGGATTTGGAGGGAAGCAGAAGGCAGTGAAATACTGCCTGACTGCCCCAGGTTGGGTGGACCTGGAAGAAGTGATGTTGCCAGGGGCTGGTGTGCCCAAAGCCAGGCAGGTGGTGCTGGCAGCATCTTGGTGTCCTTTGGGTATAGATGGAGGTGAGTCAGGCACATGGAAGCATGAGGCTGGGTTAGATCTGGCCAGAGGAGGAAAAAATTGGAGAAGGGAGGAGAAAGGAGGTCAGCAGGAGGTGGTGCCTGCACTATCAGGACACAGCATTTGAGGAGGTACATCCAGTCCTCTTTCTGCCCCTTTGGACCGTCAGGGATGGACAGCAGGTTCCTGGCTTTCCAAAAAGGAGCATTGCAAGGCAAAGCTGGGAGGATGTGATGCAAAGCAGGAGCTGCTGATGCATCCCTGTGTCCCTCCTTGCAGGACCTTTACACTTTGCTGGCTTGGAGCATATCAGGGTGTCCACACTGGACCCATCCTTGCCATTGCTGCATGGGCCTCGTCCCGCCTTTGCTCTCCACATGCACTTTGGTGGTTTTTAGTGCTGTGGTTGGGAAGTGAAACCTGACACAAGTAAATATGTTGACAGCCTGTTTTCAGCCAGCAGGGAATGCAAATTATCTCATTTGAAGAAGGCTAATGCAGAATCAAGCCGTTGGTCCCAAATATCCCTCGTAAGTGCAGATGAGAAATATTCATGGTATCTTCACTCCAGAATATTGCTTTTATCTTTGTGGCTCTTTGAGTGGCAATATAAAATTTACTGATTTTGCACTTTTTATGCATCTGAACCTGCAGACTTTGAAATCAGTAGGTTTGCCTGCGTGATTGGTCTTGTTAGATCTGTACCTAGGAATGATCTACTCCTTAAGCTCCATAAACTCCCCTGCACTAAACTTGTGTGGGTGTAACATTCTATTTTGGGAATGTCCTTAACCAGGGCATTGGGACAACTGGAGGTGAGGGCTGGGTCTTTCCAGGACATGGGAAGTGCTTGTGTGTGCAATGTTGGTGTTGTGAGCTGCGTGGTGCAGTCAGATGGTGTGTGGTAGGGTGGATGAGAAGCTCCATGAGGCCAGCAATGGGACTCCCCAAAACTTTGGACCAAAGCCATTTTGGGGAGTCATGCTCCCCAGGCTTATTGCTTTGCTTTCCGGAGCTTGGGGGACAAAGTGTGACACAACACAATACTCACTGTTCAGTTGGTGAAGGTGTTGGGATACAGAGGTTGGGCTTCTTCAGCATGTCCAGGTGTCACTTATTTCTTCCATGGAGCCCAGCTCAGGATACTTTAGGGAGGTCTCTCCCACTTGAATGAGGGACTGGGAGATGTGAGAACATCTTCCTCCAGCTCAGGCTGCCTGGGGCTGGGGTCCCACCAGCTCTCCTCCCCTTGGTGATGGTGGGAAGGACCAGAGGCACCAGTGAGAGGTGGAAACTCCCACTGGGCCCTCACCCTCCTACACCCCAACCTTTGCCCAGCAGCTCTTCAGGAGTGAAGGCAGAAGGGCTGATTGTCTCACCACCTTGACCATCTTTACGAGTGGACATCTCCCTGGCTTTGCTTTTTGCTCCTTAACAGGTTTTGTTTTGTTTTATTTTGGTTTGGGGTTTGTTGGTTTTTTTTCCCCTTTAAGAACGCAGAAGATTGATTCCCTTGCAGGGTGCATCGCCGAGGCGAGCCATGTCCAAATGGTTTGCACGTCTGCATTTTTTACTGCTCTGGTTTAATATGTATGCAAATGCAGTCTCTCCTGTCCTCACTCTCTGTGTGGGTTTGCACAGTCAGGAGCACATTCCCATTACTGCTGCCCATCTCCTGCTCCTCTCTGCATTTGAGGAGACTGCCTCTGAAACGCTGATAGATGGAGGTGCAAGGGAAAAAGAGAGAAATGACGGATTTTTGTAATTTCTCGGCTGAGGAGGGCGGAGGAGTTTGGGGAAACCAGAGGAAGGAGGCTTAAATGTATGCAAAATTGTTTATTGGGAGGAAAGAGGTGGGAGGGGGAGGAGGCTCCGACTCGGAGAGTCAGGGAGCGTATTCCGTATGCTGTTCCATTTGCAGAGCATCAGCTCAGAGGATTCGAGCTGGAGGTTAGGGAAAAATCCAAGCACTGGCAATAATCTTGTGATAGCAGAAATATTCAGCTTTTCTCCTGATAAATAGAGGTGTGTTGTAACTGAAGTCGAGATTTCAGGCCTGCAAAGTATTGCTGGCTTTTTGTTTGTTGGTTTAATAAATAAGGAGCAAGGTGTCCAGAGTTGTTCCCTGCAAAGGGGCAGTATATGGCTGCTGCTACTTTCTTTTCCTTCCTTTTTTTTAATAGCTGTATTTTTCCAAAGCAATTCAAAACCAGCACCCATGAAACTTGAACACTCATACACCAAGCATGATCTTTGTATAAGTTAAATGGGAAGCTGTGTGCTCCAGCTGAGGCCAAAATGTGGGAACCACCTTTGGAAACATGGCCAGAAGTAGTGGAGTTTCTGTTGTCCCCAGTGATGGCATTTTTTTAAGATTTGTTTTTTGAAGTTGTGGATCTCTACTTTTCCATCTGCTTGGAGATAGCCAGGAAAGCTGAGGGAGTTCTTTGCTCTTGGTGTGGGAAGCAGGGGATGACACATCCTTTCATGGCCAGGGGAAAAGGAGGGGAAATAGAGCCTCATGCTGCATCCCACCCTCTTTGGTGAAATTGAGGTCTGTTAAATGCCAAGGAACCCGATTTTCAGGTGTGTTTTAGGTGTTGCATGCTCTTCATTATTTTAATCTTTAAACACCTTTAAGACCTGGCTAGTTTTGAACCCCATTACAGAGTGCCAAAGCTTTACTGACTTACCTTGGCTGGTACAGGATGCATGGTGTGGGCAGGAGGGCTTCAGGGAGCCAGGGGCAACGTGCCCAGGATGAGTGGTAGCCATGGGCAGCCCTTTTGTCACCCCCTCAAGCCTGGGTCTCTCCACATGGATATTGTGGCTGAAACCAGTTCTTTTCCAAATTCTTCCAGGAGTTTGTAGGCAAAGTTACTTTTCTTTCTAGAAGCCAAAGGGCTTCATGTGCTGGGAAATCCCCTCTTCTGTGTCACAGACTTCTCAGATGTGTTTCCTTTTGCATCTTCAAGTTTTGCAAGAGTGGTTTGTGTCTCTGGTGCTGAATGTTCTGAAAGTCCTTTCCAAGTGGTACCACCCCTGCAGGGGAAGGCATTGGAACCAAGGCAGCCCACAGACCTTGCACTGGGGCTCTGCTCTCTGAAACTCAGACCTTGTCCTTTTGGCGTGAAGTCACAGGGGCCCAGGGGTGATGTTCAAGAGGGAACCTGGTGTTGGAAGGTGCTCAACCCCTATGGCAATGTGCAAGAGCTGGTTTCATGCACACATCATCATCATCATCATCATGGCATGGCTTCGTGAATTTCAGAATTCAGAAAGATTTCAAAAGGGCTCTCCCCAGGCTTGTTGTAAGTGCACTGATGGCTAAAAAGGCCAACGTGGGACAGGCAGTGTGGTTGCACAAGGCACAGCAGAAAGCCTCCTGTGAGGGGACAGCCAAGGCACAGTTCTTTCTGTGCTGTCTTTTCTCCTCAAAACTCGTTCTCTGTGTGTTCTCAAAGTTGGCAGCAGGGTTGTGGATGGTGTCTCCATGTCTCCCAGCTGCAGGCCAGTGTGGATCCCTGATGGCAGTCAATATGGCCAAGGCTGAGGGATTGTTTCAGGGAGTCCCTGTATCTCCTCTTTAGGGCTCCTCTGTTATGGCAGCCAGTGGGAAGTTCACCACCAGAGCACAATCTCAGGGAGCTGTTGATCCTGAAGGATATTCCATCCTGGAGACAAGTCCTGCCCAGCACAGCTGTGTCCTCAGTAGCATGGCCTCCATCCTCCTGACCCCTGGCTGTTCAAGGACAGTGACATTGGTCATGCAGTCATTCCAGTGGATTTTTGGGATGGTGTGGAGGCAGCACTGATGGAAGTGTTGGAGGAGGTGGTGGCAGTAGATGATCTGTGATTCAGACCCACAACAAGCATGGAAAATCTCGCTGCTCCAGGGATGGGCCCTGTGAGGCTTCTGCCTGCACCTCCCTGGTGCTCTGGGCAGTAGCCTGACCTTGGCAGCCCTCAGACATCCTGAAGTCAAGGTGGGAGCATGGGCTGCCCACTCCTTGGGTCCACAGCCCACATTTAGGCTTGTCTCTGATGCACAGGGCAGCTCTTCTGGCTTTTTTTCTCCCCATCCCATTTGGGAGGCTTATTCATGTCAGCTGAGTTGCCACAAGCCACTCCAGCTCTGCTGCTCTTGCCTGTCCCTCAGTTCCCCTTGCAACGTGTTTGCTGCAAAGTAAATATCTGGTGTCCCCACCCTGGTGGGTTTGTGTTGCTTGTGATCACAGGCTGCAAACTTCCCTTATTACAGTTGCTTTTTTCACAGCCTCTCTTTATTGGAAAGTGGGTTCGTGGAGCCTTTCTGCTTCCTTCATCTGTAAATTGTCCTCTACATAACGAAGAAACTGTTCTGACTATGTTTTGATGTATTTGTCGCCCAACAGATGTCTGGGTGGTTAAAGTGCCCCCTGAGTACAAGTATCCTGTGTTTGTGAGGGCTTTGATAGTTGGTTCAGGAATCTTTTTGTTCTTTCTTTCTCTCCCCGAGTCCTGGGGGTCTGTAGCAGATGCCTGCTGCAGTCTCTCCTTTGTTTTCTGCTCCTGATATCCATGCCCACAGTGTTATTCCTTCACCATCCCCCTTATCAAATTAAATAATCTTCTCCTTGTAAGGACTTGTGACACGTGTGGCTGTCCAAAGGCACAATCAGAGGACTGGATTGTGCTGTTGTGTGTCTGTTGTTTATGTCTCTGGTTCTCTATTGTACCTTATGAGGACCTTAGGACCAAGGCTGCACGTTACCTGCCAATGGTACCAGTGAAGCAAGGCCAGCTAGCTCCTCGTCCAGCTCCCAGCCAAATCCTCTTTGGGACACTGCCACATCACCCTGCACGACAGCCTTGGGTCCATTTTGTCCCAGTGCTCTGCACCATGTCACTACAGCCCTCATGCCATCTTCCTCCCTGCTGATTTGTGTCTCCAGCATCTCCCCTTGTGTTCTGAACTTGACTGGTGACACTTAAGTTTCTTCTCAGTGTTAGAGGCTGCTCCTTGCCAGTTCCTTGGCTCTCTGCCTTTCCATTGGCTTTCCTGGTTTCCACGTGTGATCCAGAAAAACCTCTTTGTTATTCTGTCCTTCCCCCTCATCACAAACCTGTGTTTCTGTTCCATCTTTCATGAAAAGGTCTAAGACTGAAGGTGAAATGTGATAACAGCCTTCAGAAATGTCAGTGGCTGCTGCAAACAGGAGGGGAATAAACGATTCTCCATGTCCTATGGTGGGTAGGACAAGAAATTATGGGCTTAAACTGCAGCACAAGGGAGATTTAGGTTTGGTGTCCAGATCTCCTGGGGGTGAAGCACAGAAGGAGGATGCTGGAGGGGCAGGTCAGATGGGCAGCTGTCAGGAGAGACCAAAGGGCAGTTGAGGGGATAGCAGAGTGATCCAGAAGATTATTTTTCATCCTCTTTTCAGCTCTCTTACCTCCCCTTCATGTGCTGGAAGCCTCCAGCTAGGCAAGGAGCTCTTTGTGACTTGCTCAGCCAGGTTCGTGCCTTTCTCTCTCATTGCTTTTTGTCTCTGTTGCAGCAGTTCTGGCAAAAGCAATTGCAGTGAGCCTGAAAATAACCACAGCAAACCTCTCTCATCCCAGAACCTTTCCTTTGTGCTCGGTGCCTCTTTTCAAACCTTTTATAGTGGTGGAGGGATTGGCAGCTGCAATCAGAGCATCAGGACGTGTGACAGTGACCCAAACAAAACACTTTGTTGTACCCAGAAGGGTCGAGACCATGTCTGGGGACAGCCTGGGAGATGCTCCTCAAGGTTCTCAATGGGAAACTCCTGCCAGCTTTGCAGAGGACTGTGTGGTGCTTGTGTCAGTGTGTAGGTGGGGATGCAAAGGTGAGGCTGGCTCCTGGGAATGTTATCCCAGCCACTGGCATGGAGTCCCAGTGGGTTCAGCTCTTTGGCAGAGCTGTGCCACTGCCTGCATGTGTCTGCCTGGTCTCAGGGGGTTCACCAGGGGAGCAGGGCTCCTTGCAGAGCTCCCCATCCTCACCTTCTCAGAAGGACACTGCAGGGCATCAGCCAGCCCGGTGGAAACCGCTGCCTTTGCCAAAACAAAAAACTTGGTGCCTGAAAGTCACTGAAGGCTCCATCCAGGAGCAGCTGCCTTGTTTCTGACACCTCTGGCCAGGAGGTCTCTGAGTCCCCCAGGGCTTCTTCATCCTCCTGCTCCCAACACCCACCTCTCCAGACCCTTCCCCATCTGGCATCGTCTCGGGGTCTGGTTGCATCTGTGCTGTGTCCCTGCTTCCCTCCCCTCCCCTCCCTCCCCTCCTCTCCCTGGGGTGCTGCCGGGGGGTCCTGGCCAGCCCTGACCCCCTTCACCCACCCCTCACCACCCTCTCCCTTTCACAGCTCCCAACCAGGAGAGTCGGGCAGGGAGAACCAGCCCGATGAATAATTTATTATAACGATGCAAAATAGCGTTTTAAAACTCTCCCCGTATAAATATTTATTTTTGACTCGTTAGCACTGCAGCCGCCTCCAATCCCCCCCTCCAAACCCCTTCCCATTCTCCTTTCTGAAGACCCCCCCAAGCAGGGCTGCTTCTCCTGCTTCTCCTCTCTGTCCCTCTGTCCGTCCCTCCCACGCTCGCTCTTCCCATGATCCGAGCGTTGGTGCCAAACGCTTCCCGGGGAAGAGAAAAGAAGAAGAAGAAAAAAACCCAAACGAACCAAACCAAAACAACACAACCGCTTTCTTGTGCGCGCACACACACAAAACAACAACGGGAGGCAGGCGGAGGGTGGGGGGGGTTGGGAAGAGATGGAGGAGCAGACAGAGGCAGAGGCACAAAACCCTTTGAAGCCTGTGCAGGGTAAGGGTTGTTTCTGTGGTAACGGCGCGGGGATTGGCGGCGGTCGGCGAGGCCTCCGTCCCGCGGCAGGGCCGAGTGATTAATGAGCCATGTCTGGGCTGCTGGGGAGCCTTCGGACGCTGCTGGGCCCTGGTTGCCTCCTCATCCTCATCCGCTTCGCCCGGTGGTGCCCAACGCCTTCCTCGCCACGCTCCTCGGGCTCTCGTGGAGTGTTGGCCCCTCAAGGGATGAGGCTGTGGTCTTCATCCCTCCAACCGGGTCTTGTTCCCCTGCACCAACGTTGGTCCCAAGGTGGGTCCTTCAGTGCAGGGACAGAGCAGAGCCATGCTGGGATGTGATGGCATCAGTCGAGGCAATCCCGGGGTGTGGTGGCAGGTGACCCCGTGGCGTTTTGGGGAGCAGTGCTCATAGCCTCACCTCAACGCCTGCACCCATCCACCCATCCCCCCCACCCCCAGGGCTGTGGGGTGGCTCACGGCTGAGCAGAGACAGGGGTTGTGCTGTCTCCATCCCCTTTAGTGCCACCACCCACTGATCCGGGTGTCACTGGGTGCTCGTGTCACCCTCCCAGCAGGAGCTGCAGCTCCCAGGGAACCCTCCGCCGCGGCGCGCTTTGAACCTCCCCTCCTTTTGCTTGCTGGTTTGCAGAGGAGAAACCATTCGCATCTCTGGGGCGAACAATAACAATAACAGCCAGCCCTTTTCAAATCTCTTTCCCCCCCAAAATAGCCAACCCAGAACACGCACAGCCTTCCCCAGCCTGAAACAGATGTGCTGCCAGCGAGGCAGCTATTTATAATGTGCAGCCTTCCCTTTTCAGCGGCTCCCAACCCTCGGCAGCTCCTTTTGAAGCCTGGAGCTCTAATCCAGGGACTGTTCCTGGTGCTGCTAAAAATCTCCTCGTAAACCTGCCAGGATGTCAGGGAGACAGAGCCCTGCCTGCTCTCTGCCTTCAAAAAGGATTTATCACCTCCAGAGGCTGCCAGGGTGGGACTTGCTCCATCTCTGGGTGTCCCAAATGGGGTGGGACAGCAATGGGAGCTCCTTGGGCACCATGGCTCTGATGTCCTCACAGCTGAAGGCTGCACAGAGCATCGACCACTCACTGCTGCAAGGCTGGGGCTCAACCCCTTTCCCAACCCTGAATTTGAGAGGTTTTGTCCTACAGAGGATGAGGGGGGGTCAGGACATTGTTACTGGGGAACTGATGTGGGTTTTGAGCCTGGTGGGTTTGATGTGGTGCTCACTGATGGCTTGGGGGGATGCAAAGGATATGGGATAAGGAGGAAAACAGGGGATCCAGTGAAAAGGAGATTTAAGGGGGCTTGCCAGCCATGGTGTCCACACTTTGAGTGGATGTTTGCTAGCCTGGGGGTCCTGCAGCAACCCTGGAGTTGTGTACGGCTAGAGGATGGGCACCTTGGGCTACCTGCACCCCCAGGGCTTTGCAGGACCTGAGCACCCATTTCAGCCCCTTGCAGGGCAATGGAAACGTGCTGGTATGTCAGGGTGGGGAGGGGGGTTTCAGCAGCCCTCCACGTGGAAGCTGTTTATTGCCTGGGCAGCTGCAGACCCTGCTCTGCCCCCACAGCCACCCCAACAAACCAGGCCAGGGGGGCAGCAGGGCCAAAGCAATTACTGAGTCTTGAGGCTGGTTGGGCTGAGGGGTTTGCTCCTATCACATCCCCTGTTTGTTTTTCTCCCCAGGAGGGTGTTTGGAGATGGGGAGATTGTTTGGTTTGGATCTCAGGCTCTGAGGATGGCTCAAACCCTGCTTTCCCTTCCTGGGTGGCCCAGAGCATTGTCCCCAGCCCGGCACAGCATGGCTGGGCAGGCAGATGGGTTTGGTGGTGAACTGGAAGGAGCTCCCTGCCTTTTGGAGAGAGATATCCTGAGAAAAAAACCAAACCAAAACAACCACAGAATGACATGGAATGGGCTGCTTTGGCTTTGCTCCTGTGCTGCTCTACAGATGCCAGGGGATGGGGTTGTGTGTTGGTGGGCAGCAATCACCCCCCACCCCCAAAACTCTGTCCTTTAACCTCCAGATCCCATCTCGAGGGGGAGCTTGAGCTTGTCCTCTTGCCTGGCAAGTCAGCCTGGAGGAGGAGAGAGTGGTGATTTTAAAAGGAGATGTCTCTAACTGAGGGTGGGATGTTGGGAAGGGGCTGAGGAGCCTTGGTAGGGCCCTCGTTGCCTCAGTTCCAGAGAGTGATGGGTCAGCTCAGCCCAGTGGGGACAGGGAGAGGTTCCCATGAGGACAGCATCCCTGGCTGAGACCAGAGCCTGTTTCTAGTGGTAACCAACAAACCTTTGCTCCTGGAAGAGGAGAGACTGTAATGCAGCCCATGGCAGTGAAACCTCTTAAAAGCCAGTCTCATTGCAGTTGTGTTAATTATTAATAGGATGTGGGGAAGAAAACGCTGGAAAACCCCAACTGTTCAAAGCAAGCTGCCACTTCATATGCATCCAGCAGCATGGGCCTGGCTTTCCCCTGACCTGAGGGGAGATTTGCTGGTGCCTTTTCCAGTGGCTGGTGTCAGTGAGTACAAATGGAGAGGCTCAACCATCCCTCTGAAAACCACAGAAGTCCGAAACCCAGGAGCTAAATGAGCAGTGCAGGGTTTAGCTTGGTCTGTAGCAAAGATTCTTCCCCCTGAAGAGGTGAAGTCTCTTTAGGCAGCGTCTCTGCCCAGCAGAACTGTCAAGATGCTGGAATCACAGGGTCTGTCAACACGGAGGCACTGGGGATCCCTGTCCCAAGCAAGAGCTGTGTGAGCAGGATGGAACCCCAAGGTAGTGAGTCAGAGCTGGGGGAACTCAGCAGGGCAGTTTGCAGGAAAAACAAGGTCCTGGGAAATTTTAACCAAAAAGCCTTGTGGACCTCGAGTGTTTCTTCCTCCACATCTGACACTTCATACCAGGGATGTCTCTGTTTCCATGGAGGAGCCTCCATCAGTGCTGCAGAAGCACTGTTTTGTGGGGGATCTCAGGGCAGTGGTGCCCTGGCTCCATGGTGTGTAGCCAGGAGACTCCTTGCTCTGCCATGGATCCTCCATGCAGGGAGGAAATCCCAAATCTCAGGGGCAGGAATGGCAGGCAGTAGGTGCCACCAGCCCACCCACCTTCCCACCACTCCTTCCCTCGGCTTGCTCCCCTCTCTCCTCTCCCTTCGTCTCCTTTCCATTCCCCATTCCCTTTCTCTCCCTTTCTTCTCCTTGCTCCACCCCCCTCCAGACCCCTCTGTGGGGCATTGATTTTTCCATCCGTCAGTGCAACGCTTGAGGAAAATGAAAGAGCATCTTCATGATCGATCTGGAGAACTCTTCAGCCTGGGGTCAGGAAGGGTTGGAATCAGCTGCTCCTCTGGCACACAATCACCCCCCCCCATCTCTCTCCCAAGCTGGGGCTTTTCACACACTGCTAGGAGCAGCTGTCCCACGGTGGGGGGAGAGGAGAACACCTCCACAGTGCATTGCTGCTGGGAGAAACTGCCCGTGGTGTGGACACGTTGGGTTTTGCTGTCACCTTTGGGTTGGGGTCTGCGCGCTGGGAAGGTGTGGGGATGCCTGAGCCCTCCCTGCCTGGCATCGATTGCTCCATGTGTAGCTGATTCTGTGCTCTGCTCGATGAGGAGCTTTGAGGCTGGGAGTTTAAAGAAGCTGAAAGCAAACTAAATGCAGTAGGAGCTGGGTGCCCAGCTCCCTTCTCTCTTTTGAACATCTCGTTTGCAGGGAGCATCGTCTGGGGCGTGCCGCACATACAGACCACGTTGCAGCAGCCTGGAGATGCCTGCTGGAAATGCCAGAGTTTGCCATCTGGTACCATGCTGGCCTCTGAGGTTCCAGCCTTCCCTGTCCTCCCCCGGAGAGTTGACAAATAGCTGAGGGAGCTTCTCATTCCACCGTGGGGTGGCTGCACGCAAATGTTGACTTCTTCATGGCAACCAACGTGAGTCATGCTGGGAGCCGGAGGGGACGTCGGCGCCTGTAGCTCTCCCTCTGCTTGTGGACTGTTGCCTGGATCCAAGGGGCTCCTTACACAGAGGAGTAGGCAGAGTCCTCCCAGCAGCTCTTGCTGGAGCTCCCTCTCTGCTTGGTGCTTGGTGCTTGGTGCTCACCCCTTGGCATGCACTGGGTTTGCAGCGCTCACGTGTGGTGGGTTCTGGGGTCAACGTGTGTCATGCAATGTGGGTTTTGTGATTGGCAGGGAAAATGCATCCTTTGGGCTTGGCTGAAGAGCCCTTGAGATTGCTTCCCCACCACTACTTGGGGACACCACCACCCTCAGCACATCACAAAGCTGAGAGGTTTGGTGTCATCCATCTCTGCTGACCCTTTGGCTCACCACTCCCAAATTCTCCTTATTTCCCACAGACGGTGGTCAACCCATTTCCTGAGCTAGGTGCAGGGGTTTCAGATCTGGGGGGGGCACAACACGTGGCTGGCTGAAACTTGTTTGACTACATGGAGGTCCAGAGCTGGTTGTGTATCTCAGCTAACACCTCTCCCTGGGCAGATGGACCATGAAAGCATCACCTTGAGAGCCATGAGGAACAGTAAGAGAGAGGGGGAAATGCAAGCCAATGCTCTGCTCCCTCTTCCTTCTTGGCTTCTGGCCCTGGAAGGCCTGGCTGCAGGCTGTACCTTCACCCAGCTGCCTCCAGCAGTGTTTGCAGCCCTCTACCCTATGGTCTGCAGAAGACCTAGAGGCTGGTTGTTGCTCTGTGTTGTGCCCCAAACACGTGGGACCTCACAGCCATTTGTTTCCCCTGCTCTTTCCATGCTGGCCTGGGAAGGAGTCCACAGGGAAAGCAATGAGGACAATAAAACAGTGGCAGGGTGAGAAACCAGAGCAACGAGTTCCTGCTCCCACCAGAGCCAGTTCAGACCAGAGTGCTGTAGGAGAAGACAATGGCTCTGGATTTTTCCCTCCAAAGCAGCAGGCCTGAGTTTGCTCTGGCAGGGCTGTGTTGCAGATGTGCTGATGGCAGACAGCTGAGTGCTGAGGCTGCTGTGGAGGAGCTGGCTCTGGAGCTGTAGGTAAGGCTGAACTGAGTTTATCTGCCCCACAGATAATGTTTTCTGCTGGAAGCAGCTGGAGCAGCTGCAGCTGGGTTTGTTGCAACATTTATTTTATGATGGGTAATGAGAGTTTGCCTCCTGTCCCTGGTACAGCCTTGACTTAAAGCTCCAGGGTCTTTCCCCTGGTGGGATTTGGTATCAGGATGGGGACTTTGCTTATCCTGGGAGTGTCCCATCCTGGTACAAACATGGATCCAACCCAGTTTGCTGTGTGTCACTGTGATGATAGCAAAGGAGAGAGGGTGGTAGATGCAAGGGGGTAATCTGGGATCTTCCCATTATTCCTTGCAAACAGAATGGTTTGGTGAGCTGTCACCAGGAAATGTCACTGCTGGGTTCAGTGCAGGAATTGAGGACAAGGGGGGACTCCTGGTGACTCTGCCACCTTCTTGCTGACCACCCTTAGTTATGTCCCTGGGTCTTCTTGCTTCCTCCTCACTCCCAGCTCTCTAAAATAAAGATGAAATGCCATCTGACTTGCTGAGGAGCCCAATTAAGAAGGGCACATTAATTAAAGTGAGTTCCTCTGTTCCTGGTGATATCCCCTGCCCGCTGGTGGGGAGCTGGAAAGCTCTGGGACACAGGAGTGTGAGGCTGAGACAGAAACCAAACAATACCCTCTCAGACTGCTGAACAGAAAGTGGATCCATGTGTTAATCTGGGAAAAGCAGTGTGTAAATAACTGCAAATCCTTCACAACTTTGTTGTAATTTCTCCCAGATAGGGTGCAGGCAGGAAAAATGCACGCTCCAGCCTCCTTGGTTCCTGAGTAGTTACTGAGCTAAACCTGTGACTGAGGTGAGAGGAAACCCTGTCCAGGGATATTTTCCACAGGACTAGAATCCCCATCTGATGGATTTTGCATCTCATCCCCTGTCCTGGATGCTCCACGTGCCACACATGTGCTGAATGGCTGAGAGGTGCCTGGAAAGGCAATCACTGGGACCATGATCTCAGCAGGTATCAGAGAGCAAGTCTTGGCTTCAAACTGGGGCATGATCCCTCCTTCAGGGTAGGTTTTCTATCATTAAGGCCTCTGAAGAATCGTTGTCTCCTTGCAGAGACAATCAGTAAAGCTTCAGGACTGAGGATGGGGGCAGGGTTTGACCAACAGCTTTTGTACTTGCTCTGTACAGGCAAGGGTTAAGAAGAAATGACATTTTTATTTTGCTGCACATCTTTGGTTCTCTGGAAGGAGATGCTCTTCCTGGTGCTTTGGCTGTTGTAAATTCCTTCTTCTTCCCAAGGTGTCTTCTGAAAATTAGCTCCAGCATGTCAGCAATGGTGGAAGAGATGATTATGGAGAAGCAGCTGTCTGTCCCCTCCTGCCAGCTCCTGGCGAGGCAGCAGGAGGGGTGAGGGCTCCTCTGGGTGCTTGCTGCTGGCAGCAGATTTCACAGTGCCTGATCCAGGCTCTGGTGGAAGCAGAGAGCTTCGAGCTCTGGCTCTTTCCACCTCATCTCAATGCACCAGGACAAGAAACCATCAGGCAGTGCCCAGCTCGGTGCAGTCTCCAACAGTGATGGTTTGGTTTCCCACAATAAGAAAGTTGTACAAACCTTTCCCCAAACATCAGCCTGCTCAGACAGCCTGGAAGGGGTCAGCTTCAGCTCCTGCATTGTTTCTCCCTGCAGGAGAGAACTGACTGTCCTACTTCTTCATGCAAAAAGAAGGGACTGGAAACAGGCTGAAGGGAAGAGGAGCTGGCTGGGTGCCCCAGAGACCTCATCATCTCCAAGGACAGCAGCCTGGCCTTAGCTTCCTGTCCCTCTGTCATTAGCACAGAGCTGAGTTGATTTGGTTTATTACCCATGCTCCTGCACCAGGCTTCAGACACTGCCCAGAAATGTCTGAGCCCACTGCTGGATCACAAACCATCTCGGAATGCTCCAGCCAAGAGACATGAGCTCCACACCTGCTAGGATGGGAGAGCTGTTGCAGCCAGATGCAAGCTCTTCCCCAGCTTTTCCTCCCCCTTCCCTTTGCCCTAGCCTCAGGCCAAGCAGGGAAAATCCTTCAGCAGGACCTCAGCTGGGGCTGCTGGCTGCTGCCTTTCCATGGCAACAGTCCATCAGGGGGTCAGAGTCAAGGAAAAAGGAGACAAGGAAAAATTCTGCCCCCTCCTTCCCTTGCCTGGGCTGCTGGTCTCTGTGTTGATTGCATTCCTGGGGAGCTGGGCTGCAGATGTGGTCTCCTTATCTTGGGAAGGTCTGAGTCAGTTTTTCCCTGTGTGATGGAGCAGGCAGCTGAGGGCTGGAGAGAGGAATAAATAGCTCCTGAGGTACACTGGGGACATCTGTCCCTGGGGACAAAGTGATGGGCCAGGAGCCTTCCAACACCCACAGTCCTGGACCCGTGGTGCCCACGTGGCAGGGGATGTCTGTAGGAAATGAGGGAGATGTCTCCAGTGAGATGAGGGAGATGTCTCCCTACATCTTGGCCAAGGGAACTGGGGGCTTGGTCCAGGGGCACCTTTGCTGGGGGCTGGATCCTGCCCTGAGAAAACCTGAGGGATGCATCCATAGGGAAGAAAGCAGAGTGGCCCCATCAGGACATGTGTGCTTGCCACTCCTTGACACACACTGATGTGTCAGCTCAACAAATTACTCCTTCTAGCTTTACCCCAGTGTAACTGAGAGCAGGATCCAGCCCCATGGACCAGAGCTGTTCATTCACTGACTGCCCCCATGCACTGCCATCAGCAGATGCATCCAGGTGCCACCAGCAGAGCTCAGGTCATGGGGCACTGCCTGGCTCTGGTATGAAGGCTGGGGACAGTCTGGTGGGGGTGGGACAGTCACTCTGGGTCCTCTGGTTGCTTTACTATAAGGGAAGCTGCTTTCTTCCTTTTCTTCCTCATGGTCAGGGTGTCCTCTGAGTGCTCCTCTGCTGAAGAAGCCAACTCCTGGATGCTTCACCATGGAGAGGTGATGTCTCTGTGCCCAGCAAACCTGTTGAAGTGAAGCCCTGGTGACAGGTCCAGGTTTCAGGCTGTAAGCTGAGCTCTTTCTGCAACCCAGGCAGGACTCAGCCTGCTTGAAGCTGAGGGAAGGTTTTGGGTAAGGTGCTGTTATCAGTCCAAAGCACTGGTTGTGCACTGACTCATCAGCAGTCCAACTCAGAGAACAAAAATTATAACCACGTCAGGTGTTAAACACACTGCAAGTTTTCTTGTGATGCTGGTGAAACCTGGCTGGGGAAGGGTGGAGGGCAGAAAAGACCTTTTAGTGATGGGAAGGACCTGGAGGAGGACAGGACACCTGGGGCTGGCTGGTGGTGGGACCTGGGGCACTGTGGGACATCCCAGTGCCATTGGGGCTGGGGTCTGAGCTGGATCCAGTCTTTCCTCTCAGAGCTGCAGGCAGGAGGTAGAGCCAGGGCTCTGGAGAGGGTTTCTATAGCAACAGCTGCCACTCACTCCCCATCTTGGATGTAAATTAGTCAGGATTTTATTAGTGTGCAGAATTTCAAGAGGCCGGAGCTGGTAAAGAGGCCTGATGGATTCAGGACAGGAACATGCATGGGGAGCCTGCCCTGGCACCCATCAGGCAGGGCTGGCATAGGAGCATCTTTAAGAGTTGGGACCAAGGGAGGTTTGGAGTTTTCTGACTTGCCCAAATGCCTGTGCCCAGTGCCAGCTCCAGGGCTGGGTGCTCCGTGTCTGAGGCAGGAGGCAGAGAGGGCTGCGACCAGCTCAGGAGGAGATGGTGTGGGCTGGATTGCCCCAAAACTTGGGAAAGAGAGTGCTGTGGGGTGACCTCCCTGTGCTGGGTGCTGGGTGTGACCCTGACAACCCTGGGAGGTGAGAAAACCCAAAGCCCTTCCTCTTTTCTTGGAAACTCCATTGGGAAGACCAACCAGGACATGGGAAGGGTGGTGACACTGAGCATGTTCCTTGGGAACTCCTCCAGCTGGAGGGCTTCAGGCAGCTTGGTGCTCCTGCTCTCACAGATTTTTCCAACCCAAATGGAAGCATCAGGTAAGGAAGGAGGATGGTCTCATGGGGTTCAATATGGGGTCACCTGGGCCATCATCCTGCCTGAACTGGAGGGGTGCTGGGCAGCTCCAGGTGGCTCCTCAAGGGTGCTAATGGTGTGAGCACCATCCTGAGGCCTCTAGAGAGGTTTTCATTAAAAGCTTGATGGGGAAGCTCCCTGGGGGTTCAGCAGAAGGGGTGGTGGCTGCCAGGGATCTTCTGAGCCAAAAAGGTGGGGAATTGGGGCTGCTTTTTGAGAGGTACAGGTAGGACCTAGCAGGGGTTGGGTGTCTGGTCCCCCTGAGCCATGGGGCTTCTTTTTTGGGGCTGGTGGTAAGGGGGGATCAGCTCCTGCTTAGGCTGCTCCAGATTTTTTGAAAGTGGTCTTGGTGTGGATCTATCCTCTTTGCATCCTCAAATATAAGCAGACAAGGAGAGGGATTGTGGTGCTAGCTGCTGCCCAAAGACCAGAAGTCTGTTGTAAAACTTGTGTGAAAAAAAATGTTGATTTCTCTGTGCTTTCCAGTCGCTGTGTGGCTGGGAGCCATGTTTTCAGAATTCATATTTTCAACTCTTTGCCTCTAACCATGGGGGTTGTGAATTTTCCTTTTTAATGAAAGAAGAGGGTTTATTTCTTTTTTTTAACATTTTCTCTTCCCTAACTTTGTGGCTCTGGGATCAGGGGCTTTGTGGAAGTCAAAAGGTTTCCCAGCCCCTTGTGATGCTGCTGTGATATTTCTCAACACTGGGTTGCAGTTCCAGTGGTGATCTCTAAGGGCTGTGTAGATATAATGTGAATGTGCTTGTGTGCAGCAAAAAAGAGAAGGCTGGAAGAGTCCTTGAAATACTAAAAGTGTGGGGCTGGGCTGGCTGGTTGGCAAGTGCCTGCTTGATTTGGAAGGAGAAGGGGTGGGAAAAAAAAAGCCAGAGTTTTGATGTTTTGGGAGTTTGTTGTGCTGCAAAACAACTTCCAGAGGAGTGATGGATGCTCAGCTCTGGGGGGTTCTGCTGGGATCAGACAGGGAGTTTTCCTGCCTGGTCCTGTACTGGTGAAGCTGGTTGCAGCCCAGTGGCAGTCAGTGGCTGGGGGACCCTTTTTGGCCTTATCTCAAAATATTGATGTTGAAATGACTACAAAAACCTTCTTGGCTCTTCCTGTGTGGCGTTCATCCTCTGGGCTTAAGGAGTACTTTTTTTTTTTTTTTTTTTTCAGTTGATTTGCCCCCTCCTCCAGCCCCTCCCTACCCCTTTCAACCCCTCAGCACACACTAGAAGCACCAATTAATTCAGAGAGGTAGTGGTTATTATTCAGGAACTGATCTGCTGTTGTGGCTTGCACTGGTGTGGTGAAGTGAAGAACTGAACCAGGGAAGAAATGGTTCAGGTGATGAGAAATCCAGGTGGTTGGTTGAGCTGGGGTTGTTTTTCTTTAGCCATCTGCCCCCATGTAGGATTTTAGTGATGCTGTGGGGTTTGGCAGGACTCTCCAACCTGCCCAAAGGCTGAGCTGGCACAGGCACTGCCTGCTGGAAGGTGCAGCCTCTAAGGCAGGCATTTGCTTTCAAGATAAATTGGCCTTTTGTAGGGGACCGTGTCCTAAGCATGATGAAAATGCTGAATGTGCTGATAATGCAGCTTGAAACAGATCCACGGGGACTTGGGGCTGGTGTCTTGAATGTTAGTGTGAGCAGAAAAAGGGATGGGGTGATGTGTGGGGTAATGGGGCTGTGAACCCTGCTGGGGGGGTCAGTGCTGGGGTGGGCTGGGTGCAGGGGTGCTGGCTGGGGAGGGTGAGCTGCTTCTCTGATTTTGATGGATTTGGTCCTTATGAGGTGCAGGAAAGCAGCAGAGGTTGTGTCAGCCAAGGCCCTGGAGCTCTGGAGCCTCTATTTTTGGTGTTGAATTTAGGGTGAAGGTCTTGAGGTGAAGTGACACTGAGATGATTGTATCTGTCCCACTTGTGGGACTGAGCAGGAGCATTCACAGCACGTGAGATGCACCCTGGCTGTGAGCTGAGGGAGACCATCCAAGCCTTCATCATCCTGATGGCTTCCAAAATTAGACTGAAACGTTCTGGGGCTGCAGAGCTGGAGGCCTGGGGCAGGCAGCTGCTCTGTTCAGTGTCTGAGCTGGGGATGATGCAGACTTTTTGTGGGAAGCATGGGGGCTTCTTTGTGCCTGGTGTTCACCAGTTTAGGGGATAGTCATCCCCAGCAGCCATGGGCTTTGTCTGGATTTGCAGGAGGGGATATAAGGGCTTGGGGACATCTGGGTGCCCTCCTTGGGTTTGGGAAACAGAGCACTGACCCTTGCTGGCAGCAGCTAATCATGTGCTAACCCTTGAGCACGTCCTTCAGCTCCATTCAAGACCCTGGACTTGAAGTGGATGCTTGAATTGAAGTGCATGGTGAAGTATGTTCCTGTTCCTGGGTTTTGGATAGGGTAACGATTGCTGTGGAGAAGATGGATGGATAAAGCAGGAGATAGTGTGACAACACAGCCACGAGCTCCCTCCTGCCTTGCACGAGGATGACTTCAGGGATTGGGATGCATTGTTTTGTGGCTCTGGATCTGTCCTGCTCCTTTGCTGTCCTCATCCTCCTCACTGCTCCTTTCTAGCTCCTTTGCTGTCTCCAGAAGCCTCCTTGCATCCTCCTCCTCCTCACTGGCTCCATCCTCCCCTTTTTCCATACATCAACCCCTCTCCCCAAGGCTGCTCCATCCCTCCCCTGCCACCCTGCTCACCCTGGCCCAGATATTTTCCTTGACATCAGCACAAACCCAACCCAAACCCTTTCCACAGCGTGGGCAGAACCAGCCCCGTGGCCAGGCAGGAGGGGGGAGACCCCTGGGGTGCCCCTGTCCCTCTCCGGGGTGGCAAATCCCCCTCTGTGGCCATGCATCTGCCTGCTTTGGGCTGGCTGGGGAGCTGGAAATCAGCTCAAAAGGCAGCAGCAGCCTCTGCTTTTCCACACGTTGGTATTTTTAGCTCTGCTGTGCATTAGCGTGCAGGAGCTCAAACTGCGAAGCCTGGCTGAGGTTTTATCTGTTGTGACAGCCCTTAGGGCTGTAGTCAGACACTCTCTTGCTTGCTCGCTCCCTCTCTCCTTTTTTCTCCTCCTCTTTTTTTTTTTTTAAATATTTTTTTAATTTAAAAAAAAAAAAAAAATTTGCAGCTCGGATCTGCTCTCTCCCCGTGGATACACGGTGCAGCTGTCAAGACAAGGGACCAAGGGCAGGGAGAAATAGGGTCCAAAATGTGGATCTGAGCCCCTTTATGAGGGGGCTTTCTTCAAGTCCTTTCTGTATTTTTCCATTCCTCCTTGCTGCTGCTGGCAGGGCTGGAGTGGTGGGAGCTGATGTTGCAGGATCAGGCTCAGGCTCTGGCTCACGCCTGCTGCCCTGCCCCAAAGGGTCTCCAAAAAGCTGCACTGAGTGACAGCTACACAACTACTGGGGACAGCAAAACAGAGAGCAAGGGCCAGCCCAGTCCAGGGCTCAGCAGATCTTGTGCTTTCACTGCTGCTGCTTTTTTTTTTTTCCCCCCCCAAGCTTTTTCCATCCACACCATCTGTTTAGAGCACAAATGTTGCCCCTTGTGGGGCAGTTTTGGGCTCCAGGCAGCCCAGAGCACCAGGGAAACAGCAGAATCTCTTGAAAGCTTTGCTGGGTTTCAACCCCCAAGACTTTTTTTGTGTCTAAATGACATTTCTGACCTCCCCCGAGAAGGCAGGACTTGTCCATCCACCCTGGCTCTGTACAAACACCCAATGCTTTGCTTTGGTTTCTAAGGAGGGTTTTCTCCATTCCCTCTCTTCCTGGACACCCCTCAGCTGGTCTGGAGGAGAGGGACTTTCCCCCAGCTCCCAGAGAGCTGCACAAATGTGAAGCTTCTCCTTGCCACCTCAATATCTCTGAAAAATTGGCTGGGAATGGGATGGTAGAAAGGCAGCATTGGTGATGCCCTTCAGAAAGGTGAAGAACTGAGGTGCTGAGCAGGCTTTGGCTTTCCAGCCAGCTCAGCATCCTGCCTGCCAGGTCAGGCTCTGCTCAGCTAAGTCCAGGCCCACATGGGAGCAGAAGTTGCCTGAAAAATCTGGTGCCCCTGGAATTTGTCCAAGGTCACGGGGGAAGCTGGGGACAGAGGCAGGAATGGGATCTGGCTTCCTGTCCCACGTGTCCCATGTGTTCCTCTGGAACTCTTCGCACGTGCCTGCTTCATGTCTTTCCAGATGGAGCTTTCCTGAAATCCTTGGGGTGTCCGTGTGAACACTGATGTCTCCTGGGGGGGGGGGGGAAAACCCCAGACACGGAGGGTTGGGTCCTCCTGCTTTTTTTTTCATAGGAAGAGCTTCTTTTGGGTGCTCAAACAGAGGGTGTTGAGGAAAACCTTTTATTTAAGTAGAAAGTAATGACTTGGCATTTTGGGGGCATTTTGAGGAGACCACAGTGGCACTGGAGCTCTCCCAAGGTGGGCCAGAGCTGTGTGTGCCAGAAAGAGAGAGGTTTTGGGGGGCTGAGGGAAAAGCAGGGAGGGGCAAGATGTTTGGGGGGGGGGGGATTTCCATGTTTCTTTCTGGAGCCATGTCACAAGTGCAGCAGGTTTAGTGTGCCCCAGCACCCAGCTTGTTGCTGGGGCTGGTGAAGACCCAGAGGTTGCTGTGACAGGTCAGGGGATGCTGGGGGGGCTGCCAGGAGCCAGCCTGGTTATCCAGTTATCTGGGTATAAACCCAGTGGGGAGCCCCAGATGTCACCCTGGGTCCTTCTGCTTCATTAGCATTGACAAGGCACGGAGGGACATCCCAAAGTTTGCCTGGCAAGCCTGCATCTTGGGCAGCTTTTCTGATTAACTGCCCTCTCACTGTGCTTGCTCTGTTCTTCCCCCCTCCACACACGCAGTTCCTCCTTTTTTTTTTTAGCTGCCAGCAGCCTAATACCACGAACCCCAGAAAATATCAGCAGAGTGCTCCCAGCTCAACCTGCAGCAGGGATCTCTGGAAATATCTGGTGCTTTACCCTTTTGCAGGGTGGAGCCAGGGATGAGGTTTTTGGAGCTCAGGTTGTGGTGCAGAGCAGGGCGTGTGGGGCTTCGCTCTGGCACCATTTGCTTTGTGCAGTTTTTGTGTGGTGGCTGAGCCCAGCAAGCCAGAGCATTGCAGACACCTTCAGACAGAGCTTTGACATCTCCCAAACAGCCCCTGAGCAGCTCTGTGGCTTTGGGCTCCCATCCTCCTCCTCCTCCTCTCCTCCTGGGGAATCCCCACTCGTGGCTCCAGGAGATGGATGCAGCAAAAAAACCCCCCAAACCAAAAAAACCTCACAGTCCAAGAGCCCAGGCTTGGAGCTGCTTAATCCTCTCCTTCCTCCTCTCCCTCCTCTTCTCCTTGCTGAGGGAAGCAGCTGGAGGTGGCTCCTGTCCCTCTGCCACATGGGGACAGGACTCAGCCTTCCTCCAGGGGCTGTGACACCTGGGTTGCTAGATGAAGTCCAGGAGAAATTCAAAATTGCTCCTTTTATTTCTGGACATTAATCTGGGAGATTAAGGACGTTTTGGGGGTGATAGAACAAGCTGGGACATCATTTTCAACTTTAAAACCACCCTTCAGTGCCCAGTTTAATCACACCCAGAATCACAGAGTTGTCCTGGTTAGAAAAAAAAAAAACCACCTCTAAAATCACTAATTGTCAACCCAGAAAAAAAACCCACCGTGCCCACTAGAGCATGATGCATCTCCCTCTGTTAACAGAAACCCTTCCAGACTTCCAAACACCCTAAAAACCGGGAGCAGTTGGATGTCCCTGTGGAAGCCAACAGAAAATCAAGGCATGCTCTGAGGGATGCTCGCTGCTTCCCTCCTCCTCCTCCAGCAGAGCTGTCCCCAGGGCCAGCAGGACAGTCCCAGCCCTTTGTCCTGCCAGGGGCCAAACCCCCAGCACCTCCCTATAAAATTCTCTTCCCCCACCTCCTTCTATCCCGGAGCTCCAATGCTGGCAGGAGTTTGATTTCCAACTGTTTCCCAGCTCCCTCCTGCATGTGGGCACTGGGAAGGGGGGCTGGGAAAGAGCTGAACAGCAGGAGGAAAAAGTCTTCGGGGAGGGGATGGGGGAAGGATGCAGGAAGCAAGGAGAAAAAGTGAGAACAGGGAGGAGGAGGGAGAGAGGATGCTGCCTTGTCTGTTCTTGGATTTCTGTCTCTGGAGTTGCACAGGATTAGCCCAAAGTGGTGCAGAGCTGCCTTCCCCTCCCCTTTCCTCCAGGCAGGCACTCGGGTTTGGGGTTGAATGCCTTAATTCACTTCAGCTTCAACCTGCTCCTAATTGACTTCAACCAGACGGAAAAGAAACTCTGCTTTCTCAGCAAACTGCTCCAAAATTGCACCTCTAAGTCCGTGAGATTCTGCATAGAAAGAAACACAGAACCTGATATGGATGTGTGCAGGGAGAATTGGGCCAGGGGTTGTGCTGAGTGGTCCCCAGCCCCTCAGGATGCTCCTTTCCAGCAGGTCTGACCCTGAGCCTCTTGGGATTTGGAGGTGGGGGGGGGCTGTGAGGAGGTGGGATTTGGCTGTCAGGAAAACTGCTGTTCCTCTGCATTCTTCTCTTCTTCATCCCTCTTCTCCCACTGCAGATGTCTGCTATAAAATAGAGAAGAAAACCAAACCAACCAAAAACAACAAAAAAAAAAAAAAAAAAAAAAAACCAAACAAAAAAACCCCACCACAAAAAAAAACCCCACACCAACAAAACCACCAAAAACAAAAACAAAAAAAAAAACACAAACAAAAAATCCAACCCTCCCCAAATGTCGTGCTAACGCTTACTGGAGGGCTGTTTCTGCTGCACATCTGATGTGTGTGACAGGGTCAGATTAACCCAGCCTCTGATTTCCAACCACAGCTATTCTGAAGGCACCAAAACCCAATGCAAAACCCCCAGGAGGGACTCACTCCTCTGTCCTGGGCAGGCAGGATGAGCTCAGGGTGCTCTGGGGATGTGCCAGCCCAGGGCTGGGCAGGGCTAAACGTTTGGCAAGGATGATGGAGATGAATTTGGTCTCCTTAAAGTCAGGATTTCAAGGGGCCAGAGACTTTCCTTTGTATTTAAGGCTGGGGCTTTCAAACGGGAAAAGGAGAGCAGTGATGTTAAGTGGGAGGAGGCATCTAATGCCATGGGGTGCTCTCAAAACCCCTCTTCCTTGTGGATGGCTTTTGTGTCACCCCTGGACATGCTGTCTGAACTGAGAGCAGGAAAGGATTATTTTTTTTTTTCCTCTTCTCTTTCCCTTCTTCTTTTTTTCCTCTTCTTCTTTCCCTTTTCCAGCTTTGCTTCATCCTCCATCACCATTTTTGCCTTGCTAGATTTCTCCCCCTCTGTTTAAATGTAAAACCACTGAGTTACCCATGGTTTCTAGCTCAGCTGTTGTTTTATTTGGTTTTTTTGGTTTGTTTTTTTTTAAATGAGACACTTAACCATCTTGGGCCTTAGAAATAGGGCTGGAGGGAACCTTTGCAGCCTGACATGCTCTGGATTTACACCCAGTTGGAGTTTGACTTCTTCCCAGCCTGGGGTTTCTCCCTGGGGCTCTCTGGGTGAGGTCTGCATCCCGGGGCAGCACCCCTCCTCCTAAAAACCTTGATGCTTGCTTTTTGCAATGGGAGGTGTTTTGGGGGCTGAAGAGGCTGAAAGTGAGAACGTTTCCCAAGGCAGGGGAGGGAAAGTGAGAGGTGTGTTGGGGTCCTTGGTGCAGATTTCTGCTCCTGGTGCTGAGGCTCTCCAGGATTGGGGCCTGAGGTGGGGGCCCGAGTGGGAAATTGGGGTGAGAAAAAGGGGTGGAAAAAAAAAAAAACCTCCCCAAAATCCCCATGGAGCAGGAAGCGGAGCTGCTCAGCTGATGGGGTTGCCATGGTGATGTGGCAGTGAGGAAGAGGAAAAGGCAGAAAATAGCCCAGTGCTGGGCTGAGACCTGTGGGAGCCCAGGCCTGGCAGCTTCCAGCATCCCTGGCCCTATTTCTGGCCTCCTTTCTTTCTCTTTTTTGCTTGCCTACCCTCCTACTATTTGATTTGCCTTGGATGAGCCATCGAGAAAACCAGGGTTTTGGGTTTTTTTTTTATCTGCAGTATTAAGGTGGAAAGCTGAAGGGGCACATGAAGGATCTTCTGTAGGGCTGGACATGACCAAGTCCATTTTCTTTGGGTATGAAGGTGTAGAGGAAGCTCTATCACCCACAGAGAACTGAAATGAGTCGAGGATTAGGGTCACATTGATGGTGGAAGATCTGGGGTGGCACCCAGAGATCCCAGGGGCTGGCAGAGGTTTGGTGGAAATACTCTTCTACCCATGCAAGACAGGTTTGGTTTCCCAGACTGTGTGTGGGTCAGGTTGGGTTGTCTGTTCCCCTGAAAGGTGATGCCCAGTGTTAACGAAAGGGGTTTTGTTGCACGGGTTGGATTGTTTTCCTCTTTGGGAAAGTGATGCTTTGTAACCACAACGAGTCATTTCCCCTCCATGAGTCACTCTGGGGCCTCTTGCAGGGTTTATGTTGGGACCAACTGTTGAGGACAAGTTTGCTGCAAAGGAACAGAAACCCAGGCTGGCTACAAGGAGAGAGAATGTCTCCTTCTGCCAGGTCTTGAGGCTTTGCCTTACAAAATGCTGTCACCCACATGTGCTTTTTTTTTTTTTTTTTTTTTTTTTTTTTTTTTTTTTTTTTTTTTCTTTGACAGCAAATACTTATTTTAAAGGTCCAGGTCAGAGAGCCATGAGATCTCAGCTTTCAGTAAAGAACAAAGGTGGTCTTTCCATCTCTTGCAGGCAGAGCAAAAGCAAAGAAGGGCTCCTGAAATATCAAGAAGCAGAAAAATGCACTATAAACCTTCCCCCCCAAATAAGCACTCTTTAGACACAACCCCTCATAATTTTGGTTAGGTTTTGGCAGCTGTGGTCTCCAGTAACTCCAGCTGATGCTTGGTGTTCAGATGGCTCTGCTCATAGGGCTTGGAACAGTAAATCCCCATGGCTGTGGTCAGTCTCAGCATCCCTCACTGTGGCCCTGACCCTCACCTCTCCCAGGAGCTCATCCCTGGGAGGTTGAAGGGGAACAGGCATCCCTGCTGATGCTGGGGATGTTCCTGGCACAAAGGGAAGCCTTGGGTCCTCCTGCCCTCATCAGGTGTTATTTTGGAGGCTGGCTTCTCTAGGAGTAGCTAGGGTTGTTCTTCCTTTCCCTGGAATTCCCAAGGGTTTTTTCAGACATCCTGCCTCTACCTCCCAATGGAGTTGCCTGGAGAAATTTATCTGGAGATCTGCATGAACATCCTGTATAAACTGTCCCTTTGTTCCCTTCTCCCTAAGCTATGGACAGGGGGATCCACGCACAGGGAGGTTTCCAGGCTGGGCTCTTTAATGGGAAAGCATCACATCGAGGAAGCAGAAAACTGCCTGGGATTGAAATGACCTCAGGGCTGTGGCAAAAGGTGTAGGATCAACCACTATTTCTATCAACCTCCCCACCACAGCCTGGAAGTGTTTTGAACACGAGGATTTCTCTGTGCAGTCTAAATATTAAGCAGAGCTTGGCTAAGAGTTCACTTAAACCAGGGCTGGGCAAATATCTGAAGGTCATAAACACTTGGCTGAGTAATTATTTAGAGTGGTCTAAGGGATGTAACTGGGTAATGGGATGAAAGGAGGAGAGGGAAATGCAGCATGGTTATCAGAACCTTCTCCCCACTACCCTGCTTGGTGCTGCAGAGGGAAACACAGAGGTCCTTGAGAAACCTGGAGAGGTGATTTATGGATTGATATCTGAAATGATGGTGAGGTCCCCAAGGAGAAGCAGTGAATGGCCCATCTCCCCAGCCTCTGCAAAGTCAGCTTGGCAAATCTGGTTGAGAAGGGGACAAGGAGAACCGGGGCGGGAGAGGAGCTGCTCGACTGGGGGATGTTTGTTGGCAAGGGACCAAATGACAAGAAACTGCCCAGACAGAAGTTTAGGATGAAAACTCTGGAGCTGGTTTCTTGGGAAGGGAGGGATGAGGCTCCAGGCCAGCCTCACTGCAGCCCATGGGTCTGGAGCTATTGAAGCTTGGCAGAGCTGGTTGTGTGACCTGGATCCACGAAGACGTCAGCCTCCAGGCAATCCTGAATTCCTGTCTGCCATGCCCTGGGAGGCCAGGTCTGTCCTCCTGTCTCCAGTGTTATGCTACTACTACTAATCAGAGCTCTGGGAGATCAGCAATCTTCCTTGGCAAACATCTAGATGTTTCCTGGAACTTCGAACTTTGGTGGATGGTTCATCTTGTAACATTAGGTCTTCTGTCTGTATTTTGGGAAAACGTGCCTCAAAAAAATGCTGGCACTTGTCTGAGAGATGGGCTGAGTTACCTGGGTGGGCATTTCTACCCAGGTATCTGTTGGCTTGGAGCTGGCTGTGTCCTCTGCCTGGCAGTGAGATGGGTACCAGGTACCCAGATGGACTCTTCTCATCTGATCTCCATTTCTTCAATAACTATCTACATAAAAAATATAGCCAGGGTGCTGTTTTTAGAAAGCTCTTTGTGCAGTTGAAAGAGTGTTTCTGGAGGACCTGCCCTCCCCTGGCATGGGATGGGAGAGTTCTCTCCTTGGGCTTTCTCCTCTCCAGATGGACAGTTGAAAGATATCTTGAAAAGACACAGGAAGATGAAGGGCTGCAGTGTGAGGAGCGAGGCCAGGGGCTGACATGGTCCTTTTTGGTGTCATGTTCAGCTTATCTTCCCTCAAGTAGGTGTGAGGGATGGGGAATAGATCAGCTCACAGCCCTGTACCCCTGCCTGGATGGGAGGACGGGCAGCCTGGGACAGACAGAGACTGTGGGAAGTGAGGAAGGAGAAGCAAGGGACTTCAGGTGCTGTTTTGTGAAGGTTTTGGTGTGCCCTGAGCACCCACAGTGGTGCCTTCCTTGGGGTCTTGGCTCCTGGATGGATCATGCTTCCCCTCCATCCCAGTGGGGTTTTAACCACCTGGGATTGTGCTACTTTCCTGCTTCCCTCTCCCCAGTGGTGTTTTGCATCTCACCCAAGCGATGCTCCGTTCCCTTAATAGTGTCTCCTGTGGGATTTTATCAAAGGCTTTAGGACAATCCCAATAAATTATATCTACTGATTTCCCTCTATCCATTGTTTTGTTGATTCCGTCAGAAATCCTCTCCCAGAGCAGACGGGCGGGCTTGGCTTTTCAGAAGCCACCCCTGCTTGTTCCATTTCTATTTGAGTCATTTCAGGTTTCAATTAATTTTGAAATATTGAATTATTGTTCTGGATAAACTTTGGAAGGGACAAGCTGAGGAGCAAGGCTGGCTTGCACGGAGCCTGGGACCTGAATGTAGCAATCATAATTTCTGGTCTTGGGCACTGAGTGAAGATGCTTTTGGTGGGACCTTTGGAGAAGCAGTGCTCGTGTTTGAGACACCATCTAGCTTCCAGAAGCTGGGAATCTTCCAGCAGGAAAGGAATGCATCTGAAACAATCCAAGCTCCCCCAAACCCCATAAAAATAACAACAAAAAACCCAACCCAGCTTGCCTTGAAGCCCAACCCCAGGAGGTTGCTCATTCCTCACAACGTTGGCTGAGCCCTGAGCTTGCTCCAGCTTTGTCCTTGAAACCCAAAGCAGGGGAGGGAGGCAGGAGCGTTGGAGGAGCCAGCTCCTCAAGGGTTAATCATTTCCATTGCAATTGTGTCATCTCTTTGGGGACCTCTGGCTCATTTTGTGAGCAGACACTGGAAGCTGAGGCGCGGGGGCTCGTTCTTATTCAGCCGCACGCAGCTCCGGAGGCACCGGGCGGCCACGCAGCTGAGCTTGGCCACCACGGCCTCACAGATGGATGGATGGATGGAGAAAAAGGATTTGTGTGCTCCTCTGCTTGCCTGTGTGTGTGTCTGAAACCTCATTGTCTGCTGTCTAATCCATCAGGCAGGGGGACAGCTTGCACAAGCCTCCTCCAGGCTGGTCGATTGCCACGGCCCCTTCGCCGTGGGGTTTTTTGGGGGGTTTGGGGAAGGGATGTTGTGGGTGGGGAAGTGTGGGGTTAGGATCTATAAAAGGTTGGACCCCTGGGTCCAGCCAGGGTGGCAGTGGGGTCCAGAGTCCTGGGAAATGGTGTTTGGGAAAGTGGCATGAGGGTAACCCCAGTGCTGGAGTGGCTGCGTGTCATGGTGAACTGGTGACATTAAGGGTGGCACTGCCTGGTCCTGCTCTTATGGACTTTGTTTCTTTGGGGGGGTGGGGGAGAATTTCTGCATCCCACAAGACTGGCCTGTAAACACACCGGCTGCTGGGATTTTGGGATCATCCAGGGTGTGACACAGAATGTGGTGACTTTGGTGTGCTGGCTTGGAGATGTCACCTGTCATCTCCAGCACAGTGTCAGGAGCTCTGCAGGGCTGTCCCATGCTCATCCCTCCCTCCCCAGTGCCCAGCACTGATCCATCTCTCCAGCCCTTCCCAACCCTGAGCACATGGCAGCTGAGGGGCTCCTGGGCCAGAGTGGCATTTTGTCTTTAATACCCCACAATGGATTTTCCATGAATTTGTCTAGTTGATTTTTGTAAACACATAAGCTTTAATCATCCCCAGAGAGCTGTGGCAAGGACTTCCACTGCTTACATGCCACACGAGGAACTATCTTCTCCTGTTTCTTTTGAACCTGCTGCCTCTTAATGTTATTGGATAGCTCCTAATTCTTTTATTGGGAGATGCAGTGAGCAATCAATCTCTGCTCACCTTCTTGAGGCCCCAAATGTGCCTCTTCAGCTGCTGCTTTTCCAGGCTCAGATCTTTCTTTTGGACTAGTCATCCTGCTCCAAACCTTTTTCCAGCTCTGCTGGTGATGTCAGGACTCTGCATGTGGTGACATCCTCATTTGTTGTGTAATTGAAGGTGATGTCATGATTACAGCAGATGGTATTTGCATCAGCATTGGTTGCTTCCTGCATGTTGATGTCAGGAGATCCCTGTGTCCTGTCCATGAGAACTTCTCACAAAGGTGTTGTTCCTCAGCCTAGGGCTTTAATATAATAATGTTTTGCCTGTGAGTTCCTGGATGAAAGGGTCAGGACCCAGTTATTATGTCTCAGGAATCACTTGCTGTGCTTTGTAAGATATTCCTGACTTAGAGGAGTGACACGTCCATGCCATTTCATCCCCCAAACACAGTCACCTTCAGGTTGGTGCCCACCAACTCTTCCTTTGTAAACATCAGGTTTCAGGATGGGTGATTTGAGGGAATCACCTGAGCGGGTGAGGGATTCCAGGACTTGGGCTCCTTGTGTGGCCATCAGACATCTCCTTCACGGCTGGAAAAAACTGGGTGGTGCTGCTTTATCCCAACCTGCAGCAGAGTCTTGGTGGTGCCACAGGGTCCGGAAGCCAAGGGGCAGGACCAGGGTGCCCAAGCCCTGAGTTCCCAGGCTGGGTCATGGTCTGGCACCTTCACCCTGTGGTTCCCACTCAGGGCAGTGCAGACCCCTGCCCACGGCTGTCCCCTGCCTGCCACGTGCTTGGGTGGGACCATGGTGCCCCAAATGACCCCATCCCTCCTCTTCCCTCTCCTTTTGCCCTCTCTTGGCTTCTATTTCTCGCCACACCTGCTCCTTTCCTTCCCTCCCCTTTTCTCCTTCCTTCTCCTCCTCTCCCTTCTCTATCCTCTTATCTCATCCCCCTTGTTTTTCTCCTCTCTGCCTGTCCAGCTGATTTACAAGCACGCTGCGTTGAAGCAGCTCAGCTGGATCTAATGCTCCTGCTGAGAGGAGCAGAGCTGTCTCTGGACTCTGTGTGGCACTTTCCCCACTGTGTCTGTGAACCCCACTGCCCTACCCCACGCTTTGGCCCCTTTCAGCATTGCCTTTTGCTCTGCTTCATCCCCTCTCCTTCTTTTCTCCATCCCTCATCCTGATGCTCTGCCCTCCCCGCTGTCCCCAGCTCTCCTCCAGCTTCCCTCCTGGGGGGGTGCAAGGGGATGGACCCTCAGTGCCAGCCCAAGAGCTGGGGGCTGCTTTGCTGTAACCAGGGCTGTTCCCCTGGCCTTGGTGCTACTGTTGACCTGAAAACTTGATGCTGGATATTCCCGGGTGGAGCACGGAGATCCCCCACACCTCTGCACCTCTCTCCTGGACCCTCCTGGCCCTGGCTGCTTCTGGAGCTGTCGTGCCCACTTTATTCCCTGGCTCTAATCACTTCTCTTTCCATTCTGCTGCTTTGTATTTCCACAAGAGGAAGATGCTCTGATTAATATCCCCTCAGAAGAGCTTTATTGCGATGGCTCCTGCCTCTCTAATTGGAAAGTGGTCTTAACCTTTCATGCAAGTGGCTGGGACATTCCCTGCCTGTCAGAAACCCCAGGAAGGGTCTCACTTGTTCTGAATTTCAGGGCAGTGGGAGGTCTGGAGGATCCAGCTCTGCCTCTGAAATGGGCTAGGGGTCCCTCTGTCCAAAGAGGACACTGCTGGGCATCAGACCCCTGAGAGCAGGCGATGGTCCCCAGCACAGTGGGGTTTGGGATGGAAGCTGAGGTGGGGGGTGGCAGCAAGGGGATGTGCTGAGATGAGCCAGCACTAGCAAGCACCCAGCCAGCCCCCAGCTCACACCCCGGTGCTAATTAAGGGCCCATGGAGGAGCACATCCAGGCAGTGTGGATGGAGCTGTTCCCCTTCACCTCCCCGCAGCTGGGAGGCAGGATCTGAGCTGGCAGCCAGGATCCTCCAGCTCTTGCTCCCTGGGGAGTCCCAGGCCCACCACTAACCCACGCTGGCTGCTTGAAAGCCTGCCTTGCACTTAACTGCTTTCTGATCTTCAAAGGCTCTGAATGCCCAAGGAAATCAGACCTCGTGCCTTTTCTTCTCGTGCAGTCCCCAGATCCGGACTCTTCCTACAATTTATCATCCCCGACACGTGCTGCTCCCTCCTCAGCCACGCATGGGGTGAGAGCATCACTCTGCCTCTCTTCCTGGGGTACCTCACCCTGGCTGTGGTGCCAAACTGCTGCTCTTTGTGTCCTCCCAATGGCTCCCACCCGTGATGCTGGAGGCAGGGACAGGGACAGGCACCAGTGCAGGCGCTGCTGGCTTTGTCCTGCCTTCCCAGCCATGTGCCCACTGGCAGCTGCCTGCTCCATGCAAGTCCCTCGGTCCCCTGGCAGTGGGTTTTGCTGCTCCATCCCTCCAGCTGGGGATGTTGGTCCCCACAGGGGTGGCTGCAAAGCCTGGTTTACCTGTGGCTGGATTATTAAGCCACCGACTTTCCTTCTGCGGGTGCTTTGACCTCCCCTTCCCCAACCCTCCTCCTTCCAAGGTTACCGAAAATATTCCTTTTTTTTTTTTTTTTTTTTTTAATTATTTCTTAATTTTGGTGTTTAAGCTGGTTTAGCAGCTGCAGCAGTGAATGTTCCTGATAAACAGCCCGGGAGATCCAGGGAATAATCTCTCTGCTTGGTGACGGCAGAGGCGCCTATCGCAGCTGCTGCCAGCACGCAAAAAATCCGTCCTCATCCCCTGCCTCCTCTGTCAGCCCAGGGAGGGGAGAAATCGCCTCCATCCTTGATCACGGAATTTGAAATCCCAGCTAGTTTGCACCTTTTTATTCTTCAGGTCTGCAGGGTTTTGCTGTGTGGGCAGAGGGAGAAAGGAGGAGCTCTTGGATGGGAGCAGGAGTTGGAGAAGGGACTGGGAAGAAGCTGGGCGAGCAGCAGCTCCTCTCCATTTGCCAGGTTATCTCCTGGACTTGCCACCCCACAGCACTTCCCTGGCAGCTCTCTCTTCAAGGAGGTGGGTTAAGGATGTGTTTTTAATGCAGAGTCAGAAAACACTGTGATCTCTGCTGTTTGCTGAAGGGCTGTGTGACCCTGCTGTGGCTGCAGAGGGTACGTGTCCCTACAGCCACTTGCAGGACACAGAGAGGTGTCAGGGAAATGTGGTAAAAAAAGGTGGATGAAAGGACAGAAAAACACGGGGAAGAGCTGGAGATGCTTTGCTCTTGCTTCAGATAAACACCCATGAGCAAAATGCTCCAACTCATCCCTGTGTTATATACCAGGACGAGGAAAGCAGCTGGGTTTGTAGCAAAGGAATGGCCTGGATTTTACACAGCTTTGCCCAGGGAAGCTGATGTGCTGATGGTGAAATGCTGCAGCCAGGCAGGTGGTGAACCTCTGCCTAGAGACCATGGGATGATGAAGCCTTAATGCACCCACCAGGGGGGAGCTGCGGGGTGCAGGGCACCCCAAGAACCCCAAGGTGACCGCAGAGCAGCGTGTGGGTTCCAGGAGCTTCTGCTGCCTGCTCAGAGCCACCAAATGAGAGTGTGGCACCTGGGCTGGCACTGCTGACAGGCTGGGCAGCCCAAGGGTGGGAACACAAAGGCCTCCTTGCTGGAGATTGCTTTTAATGAGAGAGAAAAAGCAAACTGCCAGGAGAAGCTGGGTGAGGGGCTGGGGGAGCTGTGACTTTTTTCCTGGGGGGAAACTGAGGTTGCAAACGGTGGCAGAGGCACTGGAGAGGTGATCACAGGAGGTGGGCATCTCACGTGGACTTGGAGCAGAGAGCAGATGAGTCCTTCTCAGTGCCTTTAGCAGGGATCTCCCAGTTGGGTGCAGAGGAGAGGGGCATCTAAAGCAGATGCCTTGGGTCTCAAGGTGTGTGATGAGCTCTCTGTTGTCTCCTCCCTCCTCCCTTCTCTGCCTGGGATGGGTTTTGAAAGCCCTGAAGTTGCAGCTCCCCAACTGTCTCTCATGGATGCTGATGGAAATCTCAGGTCCTGTGGTCCAGGGCTGGCTGGGACATTGGCAATCCATCCCAAACTTTCCAGTGAGTTCGCAGCATCTGTGAGCTATTTCTGTAAAAATCCTGTGCTGGGTCAGGAGGCAGGAAAGGAGTTTTTGCTCCAGCCAGTTCTGTTCTTGAGCAGAAAGTGTTTAGCACAAAAAAAAAAAAAACAAAAAAAAAAACAAACCAAAAAAACCCACCAAAACCCACCTCCTGTTTCCAAACAAAAAATGTTCAGTTATTGACTGTCAACGTGAGCAGCATTGCTCAGGCAAATGGTGTTTACACCCCGAAGCCTTCAGACTTTCTAGATTTCACCTGCTTCTCAGCAGAACCCCCTTGAGAAAATGTTACCAAACAAGGCAATACTTGGGTGGATAAATTGCCTGAAACAAACAAGCTGGAATTTGTACGATCCCATTCTTCATGTAAGAAAGATGTCACTCCCTAAGCAGCCCTCAGGGAAAGTGCCCACCCTGGGGAGCACTGCCCTGGGCTGTCTGTGTTGGCCATCCCCTGCTTTGGACCCACTTGCCTGGCTTTCCACAACCTGCAGTGCTTTTTGCCATCCCTTCCCTGGAGTCGTGGGGTGAATTGTAAACAACAGCAAAGCAATTTATTTATTTATTTATTTATTTAAAATTTATTTCTTTTTTTTTCCAGACCTGGGTTGAAGGTAAGTGGGGTTTGGGGAGTGCTCTAAGATCAGCTGCACAGGGGTGTGGAGAGGGAGGGTTTGTTGCATCCTGGCAAGACCCTGCAGGAGCTGCTTCTGCTGTCAAAGGTGTTTTGGGTCACAAACCCTCCAGCCATTATTGCTTGTTCTTCTGATGCTGCAGCTATTTCTACCTCTGCTTTCCAGCAAGCTGCCTCAAACACTTCCCAATCTAAAACCATGCTGGTTTAGAGAGCCGGTTTCATCCTCCCTTCCATGTCTCATCTGCATATATTTGCATAGCACACAGGTTTCTGGGAGGGAAGAAGGTGCTGGAGAGGCACATCCTTTATTGTTTTTGTTTTCTCTTCCCCTTCAGCAGAATTGTATTTATTTGAACCCAGCACTGCTGCTCCTCACCAAGTCTCATGGGTGACTCAGTGGTGGACAGAGGTGTCAAGCTGATGCCCCCAGACCCCATCCTCTCACCTTTGTTCTTCCTCTGGCCCTGTTTCCAAAAGGTCTTCCTGGCCCCTGCCCACTGTGGAGCCAGTTAAACATCCAGAGGTCCCACTCAGGCTCCCACTATGGAGCATGAGTCCCCATGGGTGCTGGTCCAGCATCTTTCCAGACTGGAGACTTGATTTGGAGGCAGACAGATTTGGGAGTTGATGGGCTGGGGAGATTGGCTTCTGATATCTGTATTTTTTTCCCATTTCCCAGTTAAATTTGAAATGCAAACACAACCCACCTTCCCCTCCAAACTCAGGGCAGGAGGAGCTCCTGTTACTTTGGCAGTGAAATTTCCCTTTCAGGGATGCTCCCAATGTAAAATGCCTCCAGGACCAAATGCAAGCTGGGTGTAAACTTCCTGGAATTGCCTCTCACTATTGGTGATGTTGTGGTTCCCAGTACACACCTGCACCCTCATGGCACTTCCAGGCCTGGGCAGGGGAGTAAAAGCTTCCTCTGCCCAGCTCCCACCTTGGGATGGCCTTTTGGGAAGGAAAAACCCCACCATTCTCCTTGGGTTTGATGTTTTTTTTCCTTTCCTGTCTGGTTCCCCTCAAGGTTTGGTTGCTTCCCTGGCACCCCTGAAGGGCTGTTCCAGCCCTCCTTCCACTGCAGAAGGAGAATCTGAGAAGGTTCTTCCTCTCTGAGAAGGGAACACTTCATTTCCCTCTTGCCATACCCTCCCTGACCTTGGGGTGCTGGGAGGTGGGCAGCTGGGACAGCAGGGGTTCATGGTGATGTGACCCCCAAACTGCTCCATATGTGGGGACAGCCACTGGTGGGAACCTTCAGGAATTGGGCTGAGAGGTCTTCATATCTTGGTTCTCATTTGCTGGTGGACTCTGAGAGCTTTGAGATTTGGGTGTTGGCTTTGCCTTATGGACCACCAGTTCAAACTTTTCTTTGAGGTCGGTTGTCTTGCTCAGCTGGGGGGTTCCAAGCCAGCTGAGATCCCAGGCTGGATGGATGGCTGGTAAATTCCTTGGTGCTTTCATCCCTGCTGGTGCTTGGACACGAACTCTGCAGTGTGGGGTCATCCTGAACTGATCACTCCCAGTTGTGTGACCATCCCAGCCCTGCTGGGGTAGAGCTAATATTGCTCTTTATAAACAACTGGGCCCAAGCAGCTCCTTTGCTGGGTTCTCTGTCCTCCCTGGCCATGGATTTGTCCCTTCATATCTCTGTTAAGTATCCTTTGCTGTAAGAGGATTGAGATCAAGGTACCTCCTTCCCAGCCTGCCGAGGTGGAAGGGCAAATCAGGCAGAGAACATCATCTTGGGATGTTGGGATGTCACCAACTGGGCTGTGCAGGCACTGGGCTCCTTTCATCTGGATTTCTTCCTCTTCCAGAGCAAAACAAGGAGAGACCAGCCCAGAAGCATGGATGGGGACAGCAGGAGAGGGAAGATGATGAGAGCACATGGGGCAGAGGCAGGTAAGATGTGTGGTTCCTGGAGCAGGATGTTGGGATGGGAGAGGAACAGCCTGGTGTGCTTGGAGCTGCCTGGAACATCTCGCAGCTGGCTGAGGCTTAATTTTTCATGTGAACTCCTGCCTGCAGCCAACGTGGTGTTGCAGTTCCCAGCATTGCAGAGGGAGAAGAGAGGCTGAGCTGCTGCCTGGGCTGCAAGCTGGCTGGGACTGGGAGGGAGCTTGGCTCTGCCCAGTGTGTCCCAGCTCCGACCGCTGAAGGCTCCATCCCTGCGTGCCATGGAGGCACCCGTGGGCAGGGCAGCCTGGGGGATGGGTGCTTGGCCATCACTGGTCACAGCTTGCTACGTGGTGAGAAATGGGTTGGCTTTGAGGCTTTGGGGGTCTCCGTGCTGCAGACCTGGACTCAGGCTTTCTAAACCCAGAGCAGCCTTTGGGGCGAGGGCCACCAAGGCTCCCAAGCCCGGGTGGGACAGGGCACAGGCCACAGGCCACAGCCTGTTCTTTGCTCCTCTGCCCTCTGGCTGGTGAAGCTTTCCAAGCAGCCCAGTTCTGAGGCTGTTTGTCTTCAGCTTGACCGTTCCTCCTCCTCCTCCTCCTCCCCCTCCTGTCTCCTCCGCTTCCTCATTCTCGGTGTCGGGTTGAGCAAGAGCAGAGCGGAGCCTCCTTGGGATCAGGGTGAGGCCTGGGGGGGCCTCCAGTTCCTCCAGTTCCAAGTTCCTTTTTTTTTTTTTTTTTTCCTCTTTCTAATTTTTTTTTTTCCACCTTCTTCTCTCTGCACACAAAGCTGAGCTGTGATGAAACTCTAGCTCGGTCTTGCTCACAGCATTCATGCACGGCACATGCTGGAAATAATTGTCCTTGGTGGAGCTCTGCAAGCTGCAGAGCAATTTAACCAAAAAAGAGGTGGAATGGAGTTTTATTCCCACACGCTGTGGTTCAGCTACAAGGTGGATGGGAGGCAGGCATCAGCTTGGGTTGGATCTGCAAGACCCATGAGCAGGGCCACGCAGCACTGAGCCTGAGCTGACAGATCTTGGTGCTCAGCAGCACTTAGGTTGGGCTTGAGATGTCTTTGATCTGCTCCCAAGCTCTGTAGCAATGCCCCACGTAGTGCAGCTCAGTGTCAACCCTCCTGTTGGTTTCTCCAAGTTTGGGATCAGATGCTGCAGTGGGAATTGCTGTGGGTGCCAAGTTGTGCTGGTCAGGGAGAGATGTTGGGTGCACTCTGCAGGCACAGTATTCCTCACAACCTGCCTCTCCTTTAGGTGCCTTAAATAAATTGCAGATGATTTAGTGAGTGTTACATTTTCTATGGGGATTGCCTGCTAGGTCTGACCTGTCCTTTGTGTTATTTCAGTGGGCAGAGGGAACCATGGTAAGCTGAAAGAGCAACTCTCCTCTCCAGGACCTTTTGGAAGTGTTTGGAGCAAGGGCTTTGTCTGCACTGCCACAGGGAATGGGCTCATTTTTGGTAAAACAGGGTGAGGATGGAGCAGCCAAGGCTACCATAATATCTCTCTGAATGAGATTTTGTCCTACCCAACGAAGCTGCATATAAGGAGGGTGTGCTCAGCACCATTCAGGATACAGCTTGTTCTTCTCCTGGTTTGCTCGCTGGCCATCCCAAGTCCTCCTTTTCTTTCTCCTCCTCCAATTCACACAACAGTTCTGCAGTTTGTCAGGCTCTGTTGTGGAATATCTGTCCACAAAAACCATTTTGTTTTCTTCCAACTTCTTTTTCTTTCCAAATGGCCAACCCATTCTTCTGTAAATCTCCATAGATTTCTGCTCTTGCTCACCAGGGATCTCTGTTATTGTCCATCTTGGCTGGCTTAGTACTTTGTGGTTGGTCAAGGTCAGATGTGACAGTTTTCTGATCCAACTGGAGAAATGCCCAAATCCTTTTGCCACAAACCCTGGGAACCAGCAGCACAACCATCCACCCCTTGGTGAGGAGGACCTGCTTGCCACTGCTTTTTTGGTGTCACCAGATTGCTCCTCATGCCAGCTGGAGCTCAGAAAACACAATGTGCAACCTCCAAACTGTTTGTTCCCACCAGCTCGGTCAGATGCAATCTCGTGTCCTCCTCAGAGCTGGGCAGAAAGAGGCTTTTGCATTATTTACTCTGTTTTGGAGCTGGAGCCAGACCTGACCCTGGGCTTACTCAGCTGCAGGCAGTGGATGTAGGAGCAAAAAACCCCCCCAGTAACACCATCAGAGCCACTGGAACTGGGCTTGGGTTTCTTCTGGGGCTGGTTCTGGTAGCTCAGCAAAGGTCTGGCCTGGGTGTAATGCTGACCCGGGATCTTTTTGCTCAGTTCAGCCCTGCTGTAACTTTCCCAAACACCGGGCTTGGGGTGCTGGAGCTGGGCTAGCCCCTTTGCAGAGCCAAATTCTTGACTTCTGCCCCTTCGGAGGTGGCCGGGGTCGGGGTAGGGAGGAGGAAGGAGGAGGAGGAGGAGGAGGAGGAGGGTTGCTGTGTCAGCCGCTTTTGCATTTCCCCCACCCCTTCGCCTATGGAAACGCTTTGCCCCCCGGCAGCCACTTTGTGTTTGCTAAAGGCTGATGAGTCCGGGGGACACACACACACACACACACACACACACACACACACACACACACACACACGACACCCCCCCCTCCCCATCCAACCCCCGCTTTGCCCTCCAAAAAAAAAAAAAAAAAAAAAAAAAAAAATTAAAAAAAATCTCTTTTCTCCCTGCCTGCTTTTTCTTGCTTTGCCTCTCCTCTCCATCTCCCTCCCTCCCTCTCTCTGGGGGGAAAAAAGGTCATTGCGCAAATGATTAGTCAGAGCTCAGTTGCTGTAGCAACCGGCTGCTGGAACTGGGACAGGCAGCGAGGACAAGGGAGAGGTCGAGCATCAGCCAGGGCTGGGGGAGCCTTTGTATTTGCTTCCCGGAGCCGGGGGGTGCGAAACCCCCAGCTCCCCACCGCCTACGGGGACCCCCCCACCCCCCCAACCACCCGCTTGGCTGCGGTTCATTGAATTGCCGGCAGCTCGGGGGAGTTTGGGGAATGAATGGATTTTTTTTTTGGGGGGGGGGGGTGTCTCTCGGTGTGGTGGCACCAGGCTGTGCCGGGCAGGAGGGTCCTGTCCTGCCGTGGAGCTGAGGAACGTCGTGTTTTCTTCCCTGGGGCTGTGACCGAGCCAAAGGGAAGGCAAGGAGCTGGGGTTCAGGGCTCCTTGTCCTCTTGCAACATCCCACACGTGAAATATGAAGCCAAGTTCCTCCTGATCCTTCACCAGGAACCGGGTGTTAACTGTGTCCTGCCCAGTTCCAGGGCTCTGCAGTCTCTCTGCCTTCATTCTCCGAGAGGTTTTGGGGCCATTTCCAAAGCTTCGAACAGAGAGGCTGCCAAATCCTCCTCCTTTCCTCCCTTGTCTTGCAATATCCCTGGGCTGCTTGGCCTTGGAGGGCAGAGCAAGGGCTCTTCTGGGCAGGGTTAGGCAGTACTCACGATGGTTTCCACCACCATGGTAATGGTTTTTCCAGTGGTTTTGGTGGGGATGCTTCTGGAGGGTGGGCTGGGGACGGTGCTGCACAGGTTTTACCCTGTCCCAGCCTAGGGGATGTGGCCAAGGGCCAGCAACTGAGGCAGTGGTGAGGCCAGCAGATACCTCTCCAGCTCCTTCTTGGCTGGTAGGACCTTGTGCTGGGCTACAGAACCAGGGAGCTTGGAGGAGGGACCACATTTCAGCCCTTGCCTTGGTTCTGGAGCAGCACAGCTCTCCTTGCAGCCCCCAAAACTCTGCTGTTGGGGGGTCTTTGAGGGACCCTCATGTCCTTCTGGTGTGAAGAAGATGATGGGTTGTCCTTCTGGTGTGAAGAAGATGGGATCAACCCCATCTGATGGGTTGATCTGCCTGGGTCTCTGAGTGAGCTGCTCCTCTGGGTGTTGAGCTGTAACCTGGGGACACAGCTCAGTGTGGGACATGGGGGGGAGAGTGAATGAACCTGAGGTTGTTGAAGGCTCTGAGAGACCCAAAGGAAAGGTCTGGGGGGGAGGAATGTGATGAAGTTGGAAGTTGGTACAAGCACCACTGAGGAAGGGATCAAAAACCTCCACTTTGGGAGAGCTGGGTGGGCTCTGGGTGGGATTTTGGGGGTGGGTTTGGTCTCCTGGTCAAGCTCAAGCTCTGTGCATTCATCTAGTTAGCTGTGGGACGGGGTCCTCAAGCCTAGGAAATTATTTTATTCCGAGTTTGTAGGAAACAGCAGGAAAGGGCTATTTATGCATAAAATGGCTTCCAATAAACACACTTCCCTTTGGGAGGGGAGAGAAATTGCTGAGATGTGCTGTAAGTCTTTTCACTTTCCTGGGACTCTCCTTGGTTGCCAGGAACCAGCCACACTCCACAGCCACACCAGTGCTTGGTGATGCTCCAAAACCCCACATCCCCATCACCCCAAGAGGGGCTTTTGAGGATGCTGCTGTCTCTGCCCTGCCACTCTGTTCCTCTCACTCCTCTGAGAGATCCTCCAAACCTCCTGAGATGTCCCTCACCTCCCAGCATTTCCTTCTTTCCTTCTTTTTTGTTTGAAGCTGTGATTTGCAGAGCACTGGGGGTGTGTGTGTGTTGCTGGTTTAAGGGTTTCTTACCTCACATTTGCAGGGATGAGCTTAGCAGCCTGACGTCAGAGTGGCCTAAAGGCTCAGAAACCAACAGGGAAATCAACACAAGGCAACTAGACTCCTTTTTTGTTGTTGTTGTTGTTGTTTTTTTAAAATATTTATTTATTTCTCTCTTGCAAATCTTATGATTTTAAAGGCTGTTCCCTGATTTTTCCAGGATCTGGAAAGCTTTAGGAGTTCTGGATGCTCATGGTTGGCCATTCTGGTTTGCTGTATTTTTTTAGCCCTATTTTTCCTTTGGAGGTGGTGAGTAAAACCTGCAGATTCAGTCCAGCTGACTAATATTTTAGGTTATTGAAAATGGAAGAATGAATGAATGAATGAATGAATGTAAGGTCTCCAGGAGAGAAACAAAAATCCCTGTGACTCACTTGAACATTATTTTTGAGCCTGAAAACACAAAATGCTGCCTGTTGCCTGCTACCCCTTGCAATGAGCTAGGAGACGGTCACCATCCAAAGCTGGGTTTGATTATGGGGCTACCAAACCCACCAGCTGTTGTGGATTCCCATTGGGGATATTTTCTTCTCCATCTCTTGTCTCTCAGCCTCCTCCCTGTTCCTGAAGGACTCCCGAGGTCCAGGCTGAGAGATGGTTGTGACACTGTTGGAGGGAATCAACCTTGTCCTCAGCATCCATGAAGAAGGGTGGAGAGGCCATTGTGGGTTCTTTCCCCTGTGGAAAATATCCAGGATTGACTTTTGGTGATGAGGAATGGTTTGGGAGCACATCCTTGACTGTGAGAGAGCTTGTGGCTTTGGGAATGACATAGCAGGGGAGAGGCTTGGGGACATCCTTGTCCCTCCCCAGGCAACGGTAGAGGTGATGCAGTTCAAGGGGATGGAAAAGCTTTAAAGCCACCCAGCAAATGGTTTTAAAACTGGAGGAGCAGCCCTGGCACGTGGTGTCTCCTCTTGGCTGGAGCCCATCTCTGGGAGGTCACTAGCAGATGTTGGCTGTCCACAACAAGGAGCTGGAGTGGTGTCCTGGGGACAGGATGGTTCTGGGCAGCTCCAAGTGACCTCAGCTCCCCCGGTGGTTGCTTTCTGGCTGGGCTCTGCCATGCCCAGGTGGAGGATGCTCCTCACTGGGGGCTCTGGAGGGGGATCCAACACAGAGTTAATGCCTGCTCTCTTTCCCACTGCCTTTTGTTATGGGGTTTGGCCCAGTGCCACGGGGGAGCGTGGGCAGGCAGTGCTGGAGGCCAAGGGGGATGGGGATTTTTTGTTCAAGTGGCTCCTCAGCTGAGAGGAGCCTTGGCCAAAAGGGGACATGGTGGTGGCTCTGCCTTGGGAGGAGCTCTCAGGTCCCTGGGGCTCTGTGGGAAGACCATGGGGAAAATCCTCATTCCCAAACCCTGATTTTGCTTGTGCTGTGGCAGCTTGCTGCTCCCCTGAGTGGATGCTCAGGTGTCCCTTCTGTAACACCCAGGAGATGGGTGTTGTTTCATCAGCAGTGGTGGCCAACACGAGATGGCTCCTCTGCCCAACCCAACCCATGTCCAGGTCCTGCTTTGGCATTGCTTAAACCCAGCACTGTGAGCAGACTGATGGATTTGGCCATCCCTGCTGGAAGCACTCCCCGTTTCACCCAGCCTTTGTTCCCTTGCAGCTCCTTGTTATTTTTCATGGCTTTTTGGTTTGTTTTTTTTTTTTTTTCCACCCCCCTCCTCTTAAGTCTTGTGCTGCTCGAGGCTGTTGGTGTCAGCTCAGCTTTTGCTGGTGCTTCTTCAGCTGAAGGCTTCTCCATGCTCCTTGGGTTATCCCCCATGCTCCTTGGGTTATCCCCCCATGCTCCTTGGGTTATCCCCCATGCTCCCTGAGTTATCCCCCATGCTCCTTGGGTTATCTCCCATGCTCCTTGGGTTATCCCCCCATGCTCCTTGGGTTATCCCCCATGCTTCTTGGGGTTATCCCCCATGGTCCTTGGATTATCCCCCATGCTCCCTGGGTTATCCCCCATGGTCCTTGGATTATCCCCCATGCTCCCTGGGGTTATCCCCCCATGCTCCTTGGATTATCCCCCGTGGTCCCTGAGTTATCCCCCATGGTCCTTGGATTATCCCCCATGCTCCCTGGGTTATCCCCCATGCTCCCTGAGTTATCCCCCATGCTCCCTGGGGTTATCTCCCATGCTCCTTGGATTATCCCCCGTGGTCCCCAGCAGGCAAGCTCAGCAGCAGGGGACAGAGCATCCCCCTGAACCCGAGCCCCAAAAGCCCCCCGGGGAATGACACAGCAAAGGTGAAATATCAAAGGGAAAGAGAAGGGGGAAGTGCCCGGCAGGGGAACCAGAGGAGAGAATGGCCGGAGCTGAGCTCAGCGGGGCGGGGAGCTGCAGGCAGGGAAATGGGAAAAGGATACAGCTGGGAAACAGGCACGGCTTCCCTCTGAGCTTTGCTGCATCCCCAGGGATGGGCTGAGCAGGGAATGACCCCCCCTGCAGCTCAGGGCTCCCTAGGGATTGCAAACACACCCGTTGGGATGGCTCCGGAGCTTGGCCAGGAGCCACCTCCCAGGCAGGGATGCTCCAGGGGATCCCGGAATGCCAGGAGCTGCCTGCTCGGGAGCTGGGGGGAATCAGCCCCGGCTCCCTGCACAGCCCACCTGGATCCCCAGGGTTGGTTTGATCCCAGCCTTTCCCCAGCACACACACAGCCAGAGCAGGAGGTGTCACCACCGCCTGTTGAGAAGCAGCACAAGGTGTCCCTCGGTAGCTGTTGTCCCTGCAAACATTCCCAGCTGTACCCAGGGATAGCTGAATTTTTTTTTTTTTTTTTTTTTTTTTTGCGTGTGGAGTTTTTATTTTTAGCTGGAAAAACCCCAGCCTTTAAAAAACAAATGCACACAAAGTTTTCGTGAAAAAAATCTCAACATAATAGGATTTTTTTTCCCCTCTTTGCAAAACTGCCTTGTGACATTTCTAAATGAAGGGTTCCTGCTGTCCTCCTGCTTTTTTTCCCCCCTCACACCCCTCAGTCTTGGGTGAAATTTCTGCCTTCCTTAAGCTGCCCTGTTTTCTTTCCCAAGATTTGCTCTTTCAGGAGGAGGCACAGCAAATGTAAAATCTGTTTTTTCTGGAATGTTGTTTCTTAAAATCAAAACCAAGGGAAATGTGGTAGAAACTTCACAAAAACGTCCCTTTTGTGCCCATGGAATGGGATTAATCATTTCAGCTGTTTCCCCCTTCCAACTAGTTCTCATCTGTCCTTAGCCAAGTGGCTCCTACTCTTTCTTTACTCAATGGGAAGATGTTTTTTCCATTCCAGTTGACGTCTTCCTTTGGGGATAGAGAGAAACTGGTGAAGCTTTGGGCACCCAAAAGCCAACATCTGGAGGTGCTGATGCCTTTTGCCTTTTCCTCTCTCTGGCAGAGGGATGTTCAGAAGTCATTGGGACTCAGTGGGGTTTTTTGGGATGACCCAAAACCCAGATGAGAGGAGTTGGGTTTGGGACAGCAGAGACCTGGGGTCTGTTCCCAGCTCTCCAGCAACCCTTTCCAGGTGATCCTGGGGATGTCACTTTGTCCCCCTTGACCTTTGTTTCCCCACCTGGGTGCTCAGTCTTTGCACCCAGGGGTTTTGGTAGGTAGTTTATACTTTTGGGTTGCTGCAGGAACTTGCTGACTGTTGCCTCTGTTGGAGCAGGGGGCAGTGGTTTTCCTTCCAGGTTAGAAATACTTTGGTTGCTTTTCAGGAGCAGCTATTGGTCTCTTGGAGTTAAAGGCACCAGAGATGGGATCACTTCTTTTCTTAGACATTATGGCTTTCTGCACCCTCTTGGCACCCAGAAGCATCGAAACCAGCAGCTGCTTTTTGGAAATTCCTCCTCTGTGATGCACCTGAGGGTCTTGTTTGCCCCAGCCCAGGAGCCTCCACAGTGCTTGGCTGGGGAAGTAGTGACACGGGGCAGAGTTCTTGGCTTTTAGAAGAAAATAGGAGACCTTGACAGGCTGGGCTTGCACTTTCCACTGCAGAATTTGGCCACCTAAATTGAAGTTATTTCCTAGAGATCCCACTGGGGCAGATGCTGCTGCTCTGCCTCAGGTACCCAGAGCCATTGGCTGGGAAGGGGACCAGCTCGGGGACATCTTGGGATGGGGCTGGTGCTCCTGGGTCTGGCAGCAGCCACTGCCCATCTCTTTCCAAACTCTGGGGGGAAATCTCAAGCTCTCAGGCAGTGGCTGTGGCAGCCCCTGTGGGAGCCTCGCTGCCCCTGGCTATGCAAAGCCAGAACTGGGAAGGGGAGCAAAGCAAACACCTTTTGTCCAGGCTATTTATTTTGTGCTGGGGTAAGGGATTTTTTTAAATTTTTTTTTTTTTTTTTTTCTGTTTCAGACATGCAATGAGTACGTTACTCAGCCATGACTCCAGAACTTGTGAGCAATAAAGTCATCCTGAAGTCTGCCAGAAAAAAAAAAAAAATCTTCTTAGCACACCCACCTCATCACACGTTCCCACTGCAGCTACTTCGGGGAGATCTGCTGCTGAAGGGTGTCTACCTCGTGGGGAGGCTGTGGGTAACCATCTGTGAGCTTGTGGCATCAGCCCATGGACAAACCCCTGTCCATCAGCACAGTGCTGTGGGGTGTCACCTGCCTGGAGATGCCAGAGGCATCACAAAGATGGTGGCCTGGGGTTTGCTCCAAAAATCCCAGAGAAAACAGAGCTGAAAGGGGCTGTGCAGTCTGGGGTAATCTTCCTCCTGCAGTTTGGGCTGGGTTGGGGGATTGGGATGTTGGGTTTGACTTTTGGGGGTCAAGACTGACCTGAAACCTCCATCAAGTGGAGGCTCATGGACACCTTCCTTTTCCTACCCTGCTCCTGACACAGCTCCATCAAGGCTGGCTGGATGTGGGGTGACTTGGGGCTGCACTGACCCTGCTGCCCTTTGGGGTGGTGCTGAGCAGGGTGGTGTGGGGAGAGGTGGCAAAGGGGGAGAGGGCTGCTGGAAGTGCCTGAGAAACGGCATCTTGATGTTAAATTTGCATTATTGAGGGCTGAGGGGTCTCCTGGGTGAGGGAGGCAGGGCGCTGGGTGCCTCTTCCCTTAGGCTGCCCACCCTGCCTGTGACATACATGGTGACATGGTGACATGGTGACATGGTGACATGTCTCGTTTGGGTACTGGATCCGATGCCTCCTGGAGCTATCAGGGCTCTCTGCAAGGGGGAAACCCTGCTCTGTTTAAGGCAGGAAGGGTCAGGGTGAGAAAGAAGCCCGGTTCGGTGGGGTGGCTGCAAGGGACAATGTTGGGGACACTCGGGACAGGAGCTGGGGGCACCGAGGAGGGGGGGTGGGGGCAGAAACCCCTCTCCTGAATTACCGGGGTAAAAGCTGCCTCTGCCACGGCCTCTTCTCCCTACCCCTTCCCGCGCTGGGGCTCTAAATAATTGATAAGGCAGATAAATAATTGATCTTGTATTTGCTCCTTCGCTTTTCTGCGCCAGGGCGGGCGCGTTGGGGTCCCGGGGCTGTGGGAGATGTGGGGCCTGGGCAGGCAGCTCTGCAAGAGGGGAGAACATTCCGGGGAGATAAAGGGCTGGTTTGATGTGTGTTCATGTGGCGGGGCTGTTTTGCCTTGCATGCCTTTCTCTTTTGCTTTATTTTTTTCCTGGAGTGAAGCCTGGCGCCAGCAGTCTGGAACCAGCCTGACAAGCTTTTGAGTTATGGAAAGGGGGAGGAAGGGGGGAGGAGAGAGAAAGAGGGAGCGAGAGAGGCAGGGAGGAGGAGGGAGAAAGCAGAGGGAGGCAGCTGGGATGTGGATTATTGGGGGAGAACAAGAATACACACAAGAGGCTGGTGGGGTGAGGGCTGGGGGGCTCCTGGGCAGGCGGGGAGGGAACTGGGCCGGCTTCGAGCAAATCTTTCAAAGGAGATTTTAAAATTTTATTTTATTTAATTTTAATTTTTTTTTTTTTTTTTTTTTTTCAGGGAGGGGGGTGTGGGGGAATTGAGTCATTTTGCGCATGAAACGCAAACCTCGCCGCGTCAAGGAACAAGGAAGTTTTTTAAAGCACCAATTAAAGGGCTTGGAGAGGTTCGGGGCTTTTAAACAGCCTTGGGAAGGAGAGAGGGGGGTGAGGTAGAGGGGGGGGGGGGGGGGTGTCCTGGCCGGCGTTCAGGCTGCCGTCCCATCAGGACATTCCTTTCTGCTGAACGCTTCTGCTCCCGGCCTTCTCCTCCTCCTTTTTTCCAAGCTGCCGTCGAATCCTTTCCAACTCCCGCGTCCGAACCCGGGGAACTTTTGCTCCGTTTCATCTCCCGCCGCCTGCCCCCCCCCCCAGCCCCGGGCTGCTCTCGGTGCTTTGATCATCAGCTGCCTGCACAGAGCCCCCCCCTCCCCCGGACCCCCACCCTGCACACACCCCGGGAGGCAGCAGCCCCTCCAGGCGCTGCCATTGCCAAAAAAATCTTCCCTCCCCCCCTCCCCCCCCTCCCCTCTTCTCCTCGGTTAATGGAGACCCCCGTCTGCCATCACCTCCCAGTTCGGGGAATGCAGCAGCGACTGCGGAGGGAAAAAGAGGGGAGGGGGTGTGGGGGGGATGTGGTGGGTGATGGGGTGCTGCCCCCCAAAAAGGGAGAGGGTGAACTCTTAAGCCACCCTCCGGGGGGTGGGGGGTTTGGTGGCACTGGCAGCAGCCTGGCCAGAGTCACCAGGAAATCTTTTGGAGCAGGGGTACGACGGGCAGAGGTTGGAGGAGCTCTGTGACACGTTTGTGTCGTCGTCCCCCCCCCAACACCCCCTTCATCACCTCCCGTGGTGCGAGAAGCAGAGGAGCAAACGCACCCTTGCTGCTCCAGCACCTCCTGATGCCTTGGGAACAGGGATAATGCCAGGGAGCTGTGTGCCCAGGCCCCCGGGATGGGGAGGGGGGGCGGGATGTCCAAGTGCTGGCGAGGGGAAGGGGATTTGGAGCTGCTTTGCGGGGGCTTTGTTTGGTTTTGGTTTCTGCGCAGCCAAGGACTGCGGAAGGATGGGGAGAAAGGAGCTCTTTGTTAGAGGCTGAACAGCCCCAGGTCTTCAAGTCAGCCCCTGAGAAAAGGGTTGGGAGAAGTTGAGAGAGCCCAGGGAATGGTGGGGTTTGGGGTAGGCAGATTTCACATGGCTCCCACCACCAAAGGGGAACAGGGGAGTGAGGAGCCGTGCAGCCAGCTCCCAAAGAAAAACCCCACAGAAGCCCTGTGAAGCACCACCAGCATCTGCCAAGTCTTTGTCTTCCCAGAGAAGGTGGAAGGGGGAACACCCAGTTTTCTGAAACCTCCATTACAGGTTGCCTATGAGCTGCAGCTCTTCAGAAAAAAAAAGACTTCTTTTCTCTGGGTTTCCAGGAAGCAAAATGTTGCCCTCCGCTGTTTGCAGTGTAGCTGGAACAGGGAGCTTGCTGCATCCCAGCCTGACCTGGGCTTTGCTCTGGTGTTCTATCTCCTGGGATGGCCAAGACCAGGGGGATTGGAGAAGCACAACTCCTACCCAGCCCAGAGATGTTGCAAAGACCTGTGAGAGGTCTGCTCATCCTTCATTAGCCACCATTAATCAATGCCTCCCAGTCTCAGGGTGACCTCTCCCAACCCTGTCATCTCAGCATGGGGTTGAGCCGTGGTGGTTGGCCATGGATTGGGTTGGTTGGGTTCAGACTGAGATGAATCCACTGGAGAGCAGCTGCCTCTCACCTTGTGTTTGACAAAATAACAGTGCCAAGCAACTCGGTTGTGCATCTTTAGTCCTAACTCCTCATGTTCTCACTTCTCTTTCTTTCTGGCAAGTCTTGGAGCTCTTTCTGGTAACTACAGAGCCATGCTGGCAAACTTGGCCTCCAGCTCTTCCTTGCTGGAGATGCAGTACAGATGGATCCATAATGTCAGTTGGCTTTTATAGACCTCTAACATCTAAATATTGAGTCTTGAGCTAGCCAGGGGAGAGAATTATTACTCTTCTCTGTAGATGCAGAAACTGAGTCACGAGCTACTTACCTGAGTGGAAAAAAAAGCCAGATTTTTAGGGCCAGGTGACATGTTTGCACTTGGAAACCTTTGCTGCATAAGCTTCTTTGGCATCTCTGGCTCTTGGGATGCTTCCAAGAGAGGTGGGAGCCTTTTCTCCTTCTTCTTGCCAGGAAGGGAGCAGGGGGACAGAGCTGAGGACAGCCCCAATGGCCTGTCCCCAACCCATCACCTCCCCGCTCACACAAGAGGCAGGAGGCAGAAATAAAACACAATTTGGGGCTGGCGGAGGCAGGGGGAGAGCGGAATGAGTCTTGGTGGGGAGACCAGCTTCACCTTTCATATTCTAATGCTTTGCCTTTGCCTGATTTGTGAGCTCTCGGGAGTCCTGCTGGGAATTCGCTGGAACCGAGGCACACGCCGCCGTCCCTCGGTAAATTACACAGAGATATAATGAAGGAGGAGAAATCAGTTACTCTGTGACTGCAGCTCCCCGGGGGACCTTAATTCAAATATTTGTGGAGCTGAGCAAGTGGGGCGTTGGGGAGCCTCCGGGTTGGAGTGTCTCTCGACAGGTTGTTTGCAGGTGGTTGGCGATGGGGAGGCAAAGCTCTGGGCTGCAGGATCCCTCTCCAAAAAAGGGCTTTGGGCTCTTGGTGGTGCTTTGGGTGGTGGTAGCCCAAAGGATGGTGCTGGGGGAAGGTGGTCTGGCAGTGGCTGCCTGGAAAATGGAGGTGGGCTCCAGGTTGCAACTGGTGGTTGGTGGGCTGGAGCTCTGCCTTGTGTGGCCCTTGGCCCATGGCTTCAAGCAGGGTGGAGCTCTGCAGTGCTTCAGAGCCATCCCTCCCTGAGGGATGAGGATAAGGACATGGGAGGTGACAGCCTGAACCACCTGTGGTTCCCTCCAGCGATGGGGGGGAGTAGGGTTTGCAAAGCCAGATGAGCTCTCTGTTGCCCATGTGGCCACTGTTTTGCAGTCAGGAATACAGAAAGGGTTAAATGCTGCATGGCAGTGAGGAGTGGGCAAACCCCACACTCACTGCTCAGCTCAAGAATGAGAAAAATCGATTTCCCTCCAGCTCTATGGCCAGCCCGTTCCCACTCCATGCCCTCCAGCCAGGCTTTCTGCCCCCTCTCCTCCCAGGACACACAATGCTATCGACCTGAGAAAACAAATGGGACCCAATCTGCCCAGCCAGCAAAGAGGGGAAGGGGGGGGGGGGGGGGTCACCCCCTTACTGGGTGTGTGCAAAACCCATCAGGTCCTGCTTCACCCTGATGGCCAAAGCTGTGGATCTGCCAAGGTCCCTTGGCTGTGCCATGGTTGTCTTGCCTGTTTCAGCAGTGGCTGCTTTTGCCCCAGCATGGAGACCTGGGGTGCAGGGAAGTGGGGTGCAGGGTGATCTGGGGTGCAGGTGAGTTGGGGTGCAGGGTGCTTTGTCTCCATGGAGACGTGGTGGGGCCTGGGGGCCACCCTCCCCCATTGCCATTCTGCCATGCTCTTCTTGTGCAGGTCCTGTACCATCACTCCAAAGCGCTGCTGTCACCAGGAGCTGCACACAGGTGTGCCCCCCATCCCTGCACCCCTTCCCCGTGCGCTCACTCCCCTGCCCCCCCAGCTCTCACACTCCCCAAATTCTCCTTCTGCTCTTGTGCCAGCATCACACCCTGAGCACAGTGCTCACATGTGTGCACACACATGTGCACACACACACACGTGCACACACACACACGTGCACACATGCGCACACACACACGCACAAACACACGCACACACACGTACACACACATACACACACACCCGCACACACACACGTGCACACACAAACACGTGCACACACACGTGCACACACACCTGCACACACACGCGTGCACACACGTGCACAAACACACACGTGCACACACACCTGCACACACACACATGCACACACACATGCACACACACATGCATATACACACACGCACGCGCACACACACACATGCACACACACACATGCACACACACACACCTGCACACACACGCACACGCACACACGCACGCGCACACACACACATGCACACACATACACACGCATACACACGCACACGCACACAAACACACACGTGCACACACACACGCTCATGCACGCACACACTCGCACACACATACACACGTGCACACACACACGTGCACACGCACACACACAGACACACTCACACACAGACACAGACACACACACTCACACCCACACGCAACACCCTAAGCTCAGCATCCCGAAGTTTGTCTCCTCCAGCTGCCGGTGCTCCGGGGCCCATCCCGCACCCCCCGCACCCCCCCGCACCCCAGGCGGTGCCACCAGCCCCGGGGGAGCCCCGGCCGCGTCCCCGGAGCCTTGGGGGCTGGGAGCAGAGGTTGAGGGATGGGCAGCACGGGAACTGTTGGGAAGGGGAAAAGGGGGAAAAAAACCAAAACCACAAACAACCCAACCCTCAGATTCAGCCGAGAGAGGTTGGGGAAGGGGAGGGGGGGAGAGGGAGAGAAAGAGAGAGAGAATGACAGACTGCAATCCCCCTTGAGTGCCGAGCCTCATGAATATTAATAAGGTGGTAATTAAAATGCAGGGACACAGCAGGACGGATGCAGGCGCTGCCTTCGGAGCGCTGGGAACGGGGGGAGCGCCTCTTTCCAGGCAGGTTTTGATTCCGTTCTCTGATGAAAAGAAGAAAACGGAGCCTTCAACTTTAATCAGTTTAGAGTTTTTTTGACACGACATATCTTTAATTGCTGATATTTCTGCTCTTCTCAAACCCAGCTCCACTGACTCCAGCAGAAGCAGAGATAACGAACCAGGCTGAAGTGCCATGGATTCATGGCCTATTTACACCTTCACTTCTTTGCTACTTTCCTGGGGTTTTGTCTTTTTGCCCGGGGTCGTAGGGCACAGCCCTGCTGGCCAGGTGAAGGGGCTGGAAATCCAACCCAGCATCTCTTTGTCTGACCTTCCCCCCCCCACACACACACCCCACAACCTCCCCCCCTGCAGCAGCCTTTAGGGAAATCTACCTTTTTGGGTGCTAAATCCATCTTCTTGGCTGTAGGGTGAGCTTGGAGCTGAATGTGATGCCATGTGGCCTGGGGGATGGAAGTTGTGGGTGGTGGGAAGGAGAAGGTTGGGTTGGGTTGAGTCAAGTTGAGTTGTGTTTGGAGAGCAGGTCTCTTGAGAAGACACTTCCCAAAAAAGGTTCCTCCAGTGTCAGAGTAGAGGTGGCTGTTGGGTTGTTGAGTTATTATTAAGGAGGCTTTAGCCTCTTCCAATAATCAGGGTTTTGAGGTTGTGATCCCTCAAATTTATACCGAGTATGAGGTGTATGGGATGGAATACTCCATTTGGTCAACTCTGACATCTATCCTGTCCGGTCCTCCCCAGAGGAGGGGTTCAGGTGGGACCTCGTTGCTCCTTCTGGAAGGCAAAATGTTCCTCAGAGCTGAGAGCTCCTTGGCTCTGCATGCCAGTCTCTGGCTGTAATTATAAACATGGAGTGTTATCAGTCCTCCAGTGTCACGGTAGAGGTGGCTGTTGGGTTGTTGAGTTATTATGAAGGAGGCTTCAGCCTCTTCCAATAATCAGGGTTTGGAGGTTGGGTGAGGGTCCTGTGAAGGATGCCCAGGCCAGGCTCAGAGCTCTGTGAGCAAAGTGAGCCCAAGTGTTCATCCTTCTTGGAGATTTTTTACTCCAGTGGGTCTGGCCATCGATGGAGAGCCAACCACGTGGCTGGAAAAATGGATGGAGAGTGTTGGTTGGTGCCCAAAGGGAACATTTTGAGTGTGGGAATTGGACCATGTCAACCCAAAGCAGGGGTGTAGGGTGTAGTTTCTGGCAAAATCAGAAAATTAAAAAAGAAGAACCCACAAAACACCCCATCCCAGAGGAAAAAGTTGCTTTAGCCAGAATGTTTGTCTTGGCTTGAAAGGTTTTTGTTTTGTTGTGTTTGGGGGTTGCCTCTTCTTTTACATTGAGATATTTTTTGGAACTGGACAAATTAGATTTTTGAAATGAAAAAGTCAAAAAGATTTTTTTAGAAAATGTCCAAAACTAACAATTCATCGTGTGAGTGATGGAAGAAGATGGTTTGACATCTGCAGAGCCTTCTCCCTTGCCCAGCACATGTATTGCTGTTTTTCATTCCAAACAATTTTTCAACACCACCCTGAGTTTCAGGATGATTCAGCCTTTTTGAATCTTCCAGTTTTTGGTAAATCTACTACTCTTCCAACACCGAGCAAACAAAATCCCCCTCAGCTCTTAGAAAGATGACAGAGAAGTGAGTAGAGCAGAGCTGAAATCCCCTTAGAGCCCCATCCCTGGTGCCTCCATGCCAGGGCTGGAGCTGACCTTGGGAAACACTCCCCGTTTTCTGGGCAGTGGAGACACTCCTGGATCATAGATGGAGGAGCAAGGTTTTGCCCCACCTTGGAGATACTCAGAGAGCAACTGTGATGTTTCAGGGAGCTGCTGTGATGTGGTTTTTTGCTCCTTCATCCTCCTGGGTCCAGAGACAGGTCCTGCATTCCTGTTTCTCCTTCCCTCCAGTGGGTCAGGTGTCCTGGGCTCCATCCATCTCCCTGTTGTCTTGCCCTATGGCAAGGAAGCAGCTGATGCAACTTGGGGCTGTACTGGATTCAGCTCTCCTTGTTGCTCTTTTTCCTCATCCCGGTGCAAATAATTCCTTGTGTAGAGGAAAGGCTGGAGAAACCCATGTGTAGGTAAGGTTTTGGAACTGAGCTGAACTCCTTGGCTGGAAGGGCAACCCCCCTGAAGCTGAGGTTGATTTGGGGTGAACTGCCTCAAAGGTAGTGAGGCTGTGTCCAGCCTTGCTGACTGGGGTCTTTGGGTTTTAATAGTTTTAATGGATTTTTGGGGTGGCGAGGGAGGTTTCTTCACTTGTCCCTTCTTGCCTTGCGATAGATTGGGTACTATGGCTCGTGTCTGGGGTTGGATGTCTCCTCCTGAGCAGGTAATTCTGCAGGAGGAGCAGTTGGGTTGGCTTTCCTTGGCCATTCTGGAGCTCTGAAAGGTGAGCATGTGCTGGAGTCCCCATCAGGGACCATGGCACACAGAGGGGACATACAGAGGAGGGAGAAGGAGACAGGAGCTGCAGGGCAGAGAGTACCCATGGAAGGGACCAGCTTGGAAGCAGCAGCCTCAGCCAGGGCAGGTGGTGGGAAAGAAAGCAAAGCTGCTTTGGGTGTTTAGCAGGGAAAACAAATATTTCTCCTCCTGTCTGTTTTTTTTCCAATTTTTCTTTGCTTCTCCTCCTCCATCTTCTCCTTTCACCTCTCCTGCAGTGCTACAGCAGCTGGTTTGAAGCAGCACAAGGGCAAAGTCCAACCAGTGCCTGAACCCCCTTTGCCCCAAACCTCCCACCAGTGCCACCCAGTCTGTGCCTGGAAGTATCAGGTTTGCCACACGGGTTTGGTGACAGAGCTGGGGCACTGGGGTGGCAGGGACAGCCCCGGGGTGAAAGGGACAGCTCCAGGAAAGGTGGAAATGCAAAACCCTGTGGCGGACGGAGGGAGAGGATTTCTGTTACCAGAGAATTTACGTGGTGGGGAAAGACGATCAGGACCTGGTGCTGGGGAGCAGAGGCTGTGGGGTGCTCAGCTGTGAGGAGCGTGGGACCGCAGGAGGGAGGGAAGGGGGGTACAGGATGGGCCCCAGGTACCGCTTCCTGGTGACACCCTTCCGGCGGTCCCCGTCACCCCCGAGTCACATCCTGCTTGTGCTGGCTCCTGTCTCATCCTGCTGCCTGCAGTTTCTCAATCCCTGTAGCTCCTGCCAGCATTTCCTGGCAGCTGCGGGGCAGGCAGGGCCAGAGGGAGCTCCCAGGCCCTGGGGAATTGAGGATTTGGGGACAAACGGGAGCATCCTTACTCCTCTAGGGATACTCAGAGCCTGGCTCTGTTCCACCTCCTGCTGGCACTTTCCTCATGCCCTGACCACGGGCTCTGTGGGGCTGAGCATCTCCTGGTGCCCACCAAGCAAGGGATCCCAGGTCCTCCAGGGATCCATCCTGCCTCTGCAGCCAGCTGAGGTGGGAGTGAGCTGGATGCTGATTCCCCTCCTCCATCCCGCCCTAGCTCCCTTCACCGGGCAATGGTTTTGTGTTGGATGTTTGTGAGAGCTGAGCTGGGGCTGCAGAAAATGTTGGGGGCTGTGGGTGAGGAGCCTGGGCTGGCTCTGCAGTCCCAGGCTGAAATGCCTTCAGGTCCTGCAGAGAAAACAAACACTCAGCTCCATCCTCCCCTGTTTTACAGCAAAACTGCCATTTAAGGGAGGATTTGGAGAGGAGACATCTTCCTCTTTCAGATTCCTGCTTGCCAACACAACCCCTCTCCATGGCATGTCCTGGACCCTGCTCTGTGCAGCAGCTCCAGGGTCACCCTGGTCCTGCTGCAGCTTTCCTGGAGCTCTCAGGCTCCTTGCTTTGTGCTCCTTGCCCTTTCCTTTTCCCAAGCCCCACTCCGGAGGGGCCGTGCTTCCAGCTCTCCCTGCAGTGAGCTCCGGGAAGGGCTGAGTCCTCCTCCGGGACGGTTTGTGCCCTGGCACTGATGCAGTTGGGCTGAGCCAACCGGTACCGGGGTTAGTGAGGGGCGAGCTGGTTCCTCTTGGCCATGCTCAGTGCTGGGATGCTGCTGAGCTTTGGATTTCTGGCCTTGAAATCCTTCTGCCCCGGCCAGGGAAGGGGGAGCTGAGCTCTCAGCTTTGCCACAGGCTCTCTGGGATAACCTTGGTCAAGGCTTTTGTGCTCTCCTTGTCCTGCAGCAAACCAGAACCACAGCTCCTGCATCTCCTGTCTTCCCAGCCTGGCTGGCAAGGGGAGGGGATGGGATCTGCACCACCACCGGCTTTTTTAGCACCGGGTTTTAGCCTCGGGGGAGGATCTTACTCCCCTCCTGGTTTTTACCTCACTGTGACACTTGTCTTTGCCCATGGGGCTGCTGACCCCTGCCAGAGCTGAACAGCAGCGGGGATGGTCCTGGGGCTCTGGCCCCCCCCCTCCCCTTGCAGACTTCTGGGCTGTGAGGATCTGCCAGCCCCACTGTGACCCCCCCCCACACCCACCCACCCAAGCAGCGTTTCATGGGACCCCAGCTCCCCCCCTCACCCCGTGCTGAGGCCTGTGGCGAGTTGCAGGGAACACCCATGGCTGGGTGAGGAGCTCCTGGGGGGAACCCGAGTGGAGGGGGGGGCTGCGTTTCCCCTTGCCCTACCCCACGGGAAGAGACAACACCTCCGGGGGTGTCCACGAGGGCTTTGCACCCACGTGGGGCTCGGGGCTGGGACCACCAGCACTCATCCCTCCTCCTCCATCCCCCTCCAGCCAGCACCCAGGGTGGGAGGAGGTGGGAGGGCAAGGACCCAAGGGGGGGTGATGGAGGAAGGGTCTCTCCTCTCCAGGGGGGGTCCTGCCTCTTCTCTCCTTCCCTCCAGGCCAGGCAACGGTTAAATTCCTTTCCAGCTGAGCTGGCAAGCAGAGCCCAAGCATATTAGTCAGATCCCTGTAGGGGGTGGGGAGGAAGAAGGAGCGAGCAGTGAGGAGGGGCCGGAGCGCAGAGCCGGGAGCGCAGAGATTCTCTGGGGCGAGTGGAGGGAGGCAGGAACAGCAGGAGTTGCTGCTTCCCAGAAACTTGATTATTTTTAACCCAGGAAGAAGAAAGGAAGGAAAGGGAGGGGGGTGGGGGGGGGGGGGGAAAGAAAAAAAAAAAAAAAAGAAAAAGAAAAAAAAAGTAGGAGAGGGTAAATCTGGAGGCAAACAGGCAGTTGGCATTTGCAGGAGATTTGGAGAAGGGAGTGAAGGTGGGAGAGGGTTGTTGTGGCATGGCACAGGGATGCCCGTCCCTGGCACAGTGCTGGGGACAGGAGATTGTCCTGGCAGTGCCACCTCCGTGGCCACAGAGCCCAGGCCACCTCTGGTGGTGCCCCCCTGGCTGCCTGTGGGGGATGAGGATGGGGCCGGTTTCCCTCCCTCCTTCCCAAACACCAAGAGAACACCTACACCCGGTTCTGGTTTCCTGGACCCTTCCTCTCCACTCCTGCGTGGGACTCTCGCTGTTCCAGAGAGCTTGGGGGGAGCAGGGGGCTCAAGGAGGGGGTGATGGTGGTACCCCACATCTCTGCAGGGCTGGGTCTACCAGGGGCACCATGGGGAGCTGGGGCTCCCCAAGTTGTTCTGGAAAGCAGGTTAGGTTTCTGCTGGGGGTACTATGGAGGAGGAGACAAGGTTTTTCTTCTTCCATTGCCTCACCACACTTCAATGGGGTCCTGGCACCAGAAAACTGCAGAGAAGCCTGGGTGGGTGGCAGTGCCCTGCATTGGGTGTCTCTGGGCTGTGCACTGTACAACCCCCTGCACTGGGTGGGAGTTTTGTAGCCCTACAGTGGGCAGATCTGCAGGGAAACACTTCCCCAAGCCCATGAGTCCCATCACAGGTCTGGGCTCCTTGTGGTCCAGCCCTGGGACAGGGCAGCCTGGCCAAAAGTTCTCTCCTGGTCCCTTCCAGTGCTCAGATCAGGTATTTATTTCTCTGGAGCAGCCACACTTGTTGAAGTCCTCTAGAGCTGTAGCATTCCAAGCTCTGGGTACAGGGATTTGCTGGAGACCCCATTCCTGAGATGCAGAAGTGATGCTGGCTGGGAGGGAGCTCAGCATCACAGCTCTGGGACCTGAGGGCACCACTGCAGCAAGGTGGTGATTGCAGACAGGCAATGGGCAGCCCCAACAATTTCCTCCTCTGTCCCTCACTTGGGAACCCTGTGCTAGGGAACAGCATCATCCCTGCCAGTCAAGGTAAACCAAGAGGATGAGTCCCTCCCTGGGCAGGTTTTGTCATCCTGGTCCTTTGTGGGGCTTCTGCTGTCACCTCCTCTGGTCTACCAGATCCTGAGTGGAACTGATTTTATCCACACAAGTAATATCAGTGCCATGTACCCAAAGGCAAGGAAGTCCTTGATTTAGCAGACATGACCAGACTTGGCCAGAAAATGGATCTTGTTCCCCAAAGGCAGAGAGAGGACAGGGACAAACAGCTCAGCTGATCTGGTGTTGGGTTGGGCACCTCTCAAAGTGCATCCTAGGCTGGCAGAACATGCTCTTTGGCTCTGTACCTTTTGACAGAGGTGCCTCTGCTCTGAGGGGTCCAAGTGAAGGTCAGGAAGGGTATTTGCCACGTTTTAGACCCCAGAGCAATGTCACACCATCCCAGCCAAGCAAGCTGGAGCTGGAGAGCTTCCCCATCCCCAGCCCAGACTGCTAGTGAGGAAAACCGTGTCCAACCCACTGGGTATTCCCTTGAGCCTCCTTGCCAAACATTAGAAGTGCTAATTAAACCTGAGCTGTGCTCTGGCATCTGGAGGGATTGGCCATTCCCAGCAGACCAACCCTGGGTCTCTGGGGGGATGGTCCCTGGGGCCATCCAGCAGCAGAGGGTCCTTGGGCTGTGCTGCTCTTTGCACCCAAATTTTGAAGATGGGTGAGCTGGGGATGCTCCCAAGGGGGTTTTATCTCTGTGAGATTGTCACAGCCCCAAAACCAGGGGCATGGTGGAGACTGGGTGTATAACCTCTTCTCCTGACCTCTTCCTCTCTGAGGTATTTGGAGCTGGCTCTCAGCAGGGAGCTGGGGTGGGCATGGGGTGGGTTATTCCAGTGGATGGCAGGAATTCCTGACTCTCAGCCAGTTCTGGGCATTAATTCTCTCTTGGGAGACTCGGCTGCATCTCAGACCTCCAAAAACACAAAAGGCCCTCAGAGGGCAAAAGACCCAAGAGGGGAAAGAGTGACTCCTCCAGGGTTAGTGGGGAGATGAGATAAAGGAGAGGAGGGAAGATTTTTGTCCCCATTATTTTGCATCAGCAACTTCTCATCATTTCCTTGAAACCCAAGGGAGCTGAAGAGCTTTCCTTGCTGGAGCACAGTGTGTGGGGGTCTCCAAGCAGGAGGAAGGCTCCACAGTTCTCATCCCCACTGCCCAGAGGAGGTGTGCACATCCCCCAGCTCCATGGAGAGCCTGAGATGTCCATCTGACCATCCACCCTTGGCCTGGGCAGCAGTTCCTGGGGCACTCACAGCCAAACACTGCCTCCTGGAGAAGCTGCCCCTCCACTTGGCCACCTCCAGCCACCTCTTTTCCCCCCAGCCCCCCACCCTTTGCCCTCAGGCCCACAGCTGCACCCCCAAAACAAGCCAAGGACCCTGATGCCAGCCTGGGAACTGCTCACACCCCACAGCCACCTCGCTCCACAGCAAACTCTTTGCTCCCCCTCTGTGAGGGCACCCAGGGCTGGGGCTCATCAGGGGCTGGGGGTGATGGAGGGCCCTCCGAAGAGCCCCTTGTGCTGGAGGCAGACCAGCTCTCTGCCGGCAGGGTATTTTTTTTTTTTTTTTTTTTTCTTCCTCGCTCTTTGTTAAGCTCCCTTTCAGCTGAAATGGCAATGCCTGGGTGTTCTGAGCTGACAATAATTGCTGCAGTCTAGACACTGTCTGGTATGAGGCACGGGGAATCAAAGAGGCCCCTTCTCTCTCTGCGACTTTCACACATGCTCCCTTGCTCCGGCTCCTTCCTTCTCCCTCTCCCATGTTCCCTTGGTCTTTGCCTTCTTTTTTTTTTTTTTTTTTTTTTTTTTTTTCTTCCTCCCCCTTTCCCTTGCTCCCCTCTCCCTGCCTGCAGGAGAAGCGTCAGCATCTTCCCCCCCACGCTCTCCCTCTCTGCCGTCTGTTCCTCTCCCCTGCTCCCCCTCTCCCTCGCTCCTTCTCTCATCTCTCTCCTCTCTCCTTCCTCCACTCTTACCTTTATGCACTTCCCTTCCTCCCAAAGTTATCAGAGAAGCAGGAGGGGTGTGTGTGTGTGTGTGTGGGGGGGATGCTGGCAGTGCTTGGGATTTAACTCCTTCCTTGCCCTCTCCCAGACTCTTCCCCACCCAGTCCCAGCCCCTCACTGGTGACCCAGCTGTTTTGGGGTGCTGGGCTCCTCTCTGCCACCCTGGGTCCTGTCAGATGTCGAGGAGGTGTCTGTTGGGTTGGTCTGGGTCGTGTGTAGCCTGGTTGGGGTGAAGGGGGGGGAATGCCCCATCTTTCCTGCACCAGGAGCCAGAGGGATCCACCAGCATCCCAGGGCTCCTCTGGGGTTGTCCTCTTCAGCAAACTCAGCACCAGATGGGAGCTTGATCTTGGCATGGTCAGGCAAGGATGCTCCTTGTACCACAGGCAGGAGGAGGGTGGTTGCCTTTCCCACCTTCTGTGGAGGAGATCCCCTTTGCTGCCTTCCCCACACCATGGATGTCTCCCAGCCAGGAGGTCACACATCCTTCAGGACATAGGTTGCTCCTTCCAGCACCAGAGAAAACCAAATCCAGACTTTTTTTTTTTTTTTTTTTTTTTTTTCCCCAGATCTCATCATGCTGCTGGGAGGGGAAATTCATCCCAGTTTGCTGCTGCCTTGAGCCCAGCTCAGCCACCCAGTGCTGCCCCATGTCCCGGGCAGCCAGGCCATGTCCCACTGGCATTTTGATGAGATGTCATGTGGCCAGTTCCAATCATGCTCAGGAATTAAGCTTTTCTGCTATAATGCTATTAACAGACATTTCTAGCTCAACCCTGGACTTCTATTAACCTCTGATCCCCGTGTGAAAGACCCTTTTTTCTGTCAAGCCCAACAAATAATGCCAGGTTTTGGTTAGTAGGAGATCTCAGCCCAAAGGATGGACCATAAATGCTTTTAGAAGGGGGGAAACTGAGGCAAGTGGCAGTGAGCCCAATGGGTCAGTATGCCAAGGCCAAAGCTACCATGGGATTCCCCTCTGTGGGACCCAAATTTGGGGCCAGGCATTTACAAGCCAGCAGATCCATTCTTTTGGCCATCCACGAGCAGAAGAGAGCAGCTCTCCCCAAGACCTCCAGCATCCCAGGGGTGGCTGTGCTGCTTGCTTACCATGGAAAAGTTGCATTAGGAAAGTATGTGATGTATTTTTAACAGTCTCTAATGCAATTTAACAGCTGGAAAGGAGAAAGGAAGCCAAGCCCCTGCAATCAGCCAGATCTCGGGTACCCACAAGCATGGACTTGGGAGACTCAAGATTTTTTGGTATGGTTGGGGACCTTTTTTTTAAGGAAAAGGGCAGGAAGCAACTTCATCCCTGAGACAGGCTCTGTCTCAAGGAAGGCAGTAAATGCAGGATGGAGACAGGAGGACCCAGCACCTCCGACCATGCCACACTTGTCCCTAAAAGCCACCATGCCTCCCATGAACTGAGGGGTAGGAGTGTCTGCTCTTTGTGTTCTGCCAGCCAGGTAGAAGTGTTCCTCCAGCACCAGTAAGGAATCTCTAATGGGGCTGAACCCTAAAGGGGGACCCTCCATGGGGTGGGGGCTCTTTGGGCAACAGCAGAAGGGCTTTCCTGGGGTGTTTGGATTGCTTTGCTGCCTCCAAGCAGCTGGATGCTTTGAGGGGCACCTCTGCTGCCACCATTGGGGTTAACCCCATCCTTCTTCTCGGAGGACTTTCCTCCTTGATCCCCAAGATTTAGGCAAAGAGAGCAAGGCTATCTCCAGCCCTGCCCCAGGGGACACCCCCATGGCCAGGCTGGGGCCCAGGAGCTGATTTCCCCTCCAGCAGCTGGTTCCTATATTTAGGGCTTTGCACAAACACCATAAAAATGAGCTGGGGGATAGCCTGGAGGGGAGGGAGCTCAGATTGGGGGGGGGGGGGGTCTGGTGAGCACTCTGAGGATGTAGGACCTGCCAATGCTCAGAGCTCCTGTTTCCACACCTTTGGGGGAAAGGGGTGGAAGGTAGGGGGGGAATAATCTAAATGGGATGGAGTCTTCTTGGGCTGGAGGAGGGATCCTGCCAGGCAGAGCATGGCTGGGCTTAGGAAAGGCTGAGAGCAGGAGAGCAAACGGAAACACAGGCAAAGGGAAGGGAAACAACTTGCTGAAGGTCATCCCCAGGCCAGCAGCAGAACCAGGAATAAAATCCAGGTGTGCCGAGCTGGTCCTTGGGTTGTGTTCATGCACATTAAAACTGCTGTCCCCAGGCAGGGCCCATTAATGGTGCAGATAGCTTCCCAGTATGCTGCAGGCTGTGGGGCTGGTTTGCATCTTAGAGAAGGGGAAGTCTGGATGTTTGAGGTCCCCTTTTCCCTTGGAGCATCTTCCAAGCCCAGCTGGGTGGATGGTGAATGCCTTTGGATGCTGGCTGATAAGGCCAAGTGGTTAAAACCACTGCCTTTATTTGGAAGCTTATCTCCAAATCCTAATGAAAACAGACAGAGAGGGAAGTTGGGAACAGCAGAGGGGGAGGCTTCCCACCCCAGTGGGGACTGGGGCTGGGGACTGGGGCTCCCAGTTGGGGAGGATCTGGTGGGGTTTGGAGTCTGGCTGGCTGGGGGGTGTGAGATTTAAAAGCTTTGGTGCAAAACCAAGGAATCAGGACAAGAGCACTGGATCCCAAACCCAGGGAAGGGGAGCCTGCAGGGTGGCTGCAATCCCCCTCTGAGCCTGCCAGCACCCTGAATCTGGGAACCCTCCTTAGTTGTTTTCTTTTTAATTAGGGGCTCAGTGAGGAAGAAAAACCTTGAAACCAAGGAAACAAGGGAGACAAAAAGGGAAAATGTTGGCTCCTGCAAGGCAAAGAGAGCTGGCTCCAGCACCCTGGGGTGAGGGTGGGTGCTGCCCTGACCCCTCTGTGGCTGGGAAGCAAAAAGATGACCAGGCTGAGGTACAAAAACCCAAACAAACAAACAAAAAAAAACAAAAAAAAAAACCCCAAAAGAGAATGTGAAAGGAAGGTTCTTGTGTAGGGATGGACAAAAGGCTTCATCCCAGAGGGAGCTGAGCTGCTCAGGAGGAGACTGCTTTGGTGCAGGAGAGAGGATGGAGGAAGTAAGCAAGGTTTTTAGGGGATGCTGTAGGGCAGAGAAGTCCTGTAGTGGGCTCAGCAATCCCTTGAGGAGCTGGACTTTCCAGACATCAAAATAATATTCCTAGACCAAAAGTTACAGGGTATTTGGGCTGGGAAAATGGGGGATGAGAGGTGTTCCTGTGTGTGGATCTAGCCACGGCTGTGCCATATCCTGTAAATCACTCTGCTGCACATTGAAGCCCCATCGAAGGAAATTCCTCTTTGCCAGATTTGGAAATTTCACCTCGACCACCTCAGTTTTCCCCACCAGGCTGCAGAGATGTGGGATCCTCCTGTGGGCAAGAGCAAAACCCTCACGGGGGACCCCAGCATCTCCAAGTGGGGTGCTCACTGCTGCCTGGGCACAGCCCTCTTTATTTTTTCCCCCATTAGGGCTGATCCAGAGCATGACTAAAAGTCTGAAGATGCCCACCAGCCTCCATCCTTCCATCTCCTTCCTCCTCCTCCCCATCTTTGACCACGCTGGGTGTGTGTGTGGGGGGGGCAGAACAGAACTTTCTATTTTCCTACGAATCCCCCCCTCACCCCAGAAGGTTTTTTCCATGCCACAGGCAGAGAGCAGAGCCCGGGCAGCCCTTCACCCCCGGCTCCCCTTGACTACAACCTCTGGCATCACTTTTCCAGAGGCACATTGTGCAAATGTAACCTTTCAGGCAGCAGCTCCTACGGCAGGGAGCCGGGGGGCTCCTCTCCTGCCAGGAAAGCAGCCGGCACGGAGCTGGAAGGCAGCCTGTTAATCAGAGCCTGCTGACAGAGAAAGCACATCCTGGGCAACAGATTTCTGCTGCTTCTCCCTCTTTTCCTCTCCCTCTTTCCCTCCCTCCATCTCTCTTTCCCTCCCTCGGCATCTCCTGCGGATCCGTTCCCGGCTCTGCTTTGGCCCGGGGGTGGTTTTGGGGGTGAAGGGACCTTGGAGATCATCCCCTTCCAAACCATTTCCCCACTTCCATAGGCAGGGACACCTCCCACCAGCCCAGGTTGCTCCAAGCCCCATCCCACCTGGCTTGAGACACTGCAAGGGATGGGGCAGCCACAACCTCCTATGCCACCCGTTCCAGCACCCTCATGGGAAAAATTTTCTTCCTTATGTCTAACCTAAAGCTCCCCTCTTTCAGCTTAAAACCATTCTCCTCCTCATTCTGTCCCTCCAGGCCCTTGTCCAAGGGCTCTCCCCAGCTTTCCTGGAGCCCCTTCAGGCACTGCTCTAAGGTCTCCCCATTGCAGCTTTCTCCTCTCCAGGCTGAACACCCCCAATTCTCAGCCTGGCTCCAGTGCAGAGCTGCTCCAGCCCTCCCAGCATCTTCATGGCCCTCTTCAGGACTTGTCCTCCATGTCTTTCTCCTCCTTCTCCCCATCCTCCTCCTCCTTCCATTCCTCCTTGGTGTCAGGGATCTCATTGTGGCCTTGCTGGGAATGAAAGGCCACCAAAAAATGGTCACATCCAACTCGGTTCCTTCCCATCTCCTCCCATCTGTTAAAGACCAAGTGATAAGGTTTGTTTCCTCTCCTGGCTAAACTCCCCTCCAGAGGCACCAGAGCCCCTCTAGCCAGGGACTGCCACCCAGCACCTTGACTTCAGGGGCAGGATTTATCCCCCTTCTAATGGAGAGTGCCTAAAAATCTGTCTGAGCTGTTTGGGGTTCTTTGACTCACAGATGAGACCAAGCAGAGATGCAGGGGCACCTTCATCCCTTCCTGAGGTGGATTTGCTTTGCTGAGGATGAGGAGGTTGGGATTTGGAGCTGCTGAGGTCTGGTGTGGGGGTGTCAGGGCTCTTCCAGCCACCTCCAGGCCCCATCCCCAACCTGGCTGGTGGGGCCAGCAATGCAAACAGCCCCTGGTTTCTGGCTTTGAAGCATAGAAGTGCTGTGTTGTAGCATCTGTTTTTGTGGTATTTCCAGCCCAGCTGGAAGCAGGAGGCACTCAAAATTCAGAGATGGAAAAAATCAAATCAAATCATGGATCTGGTGAGATTTCATCTTCCTGCCAAACTCACCAAACCTGGGATGCTGGGAAAGCTCTGCTGCAGGCTCAGCATCCCAGGGCCTCAGCTCTTCCCACTTCCCAGTCTTTGCTCATCCCACACCATCCTCTTATTCCTCGCCCTCCCCAACCCCCCCCCCCCCCAAAAAAAAAAAAAATAAAAAAATCCCACTTTCAGGAGACTGCACAAAGCCTCACCCTGCTGTCAGAGCTGGGAGTGGGGCAGATAATACAATCTCTGAATTTATTTCACCTTTTCCTCTGGTTGCGAATTGTCTGGGAGCAGATGGTGATTTTCTCAAGTGGATCCCTTATTCGAAGTCACTCACTGAGACAACGATGGCTCAAACAAATCCCGGGCCCCCTGCAAAGCCATCATTTGCTCTTCCCATCTGCCCGGCCACTGCTCAGCCTGCCAGAGGGGAGCAGGGAGGCAGGAGAGGGGCATCCCCCTCATCTCTGCCTTTCTCCCCTTTCATCTCTGCTCAGCTCCCAACGAGTCTGAAGCTCCAGAGCTCTCAGGTTCCACCTCCCAGCTCTGCCCAGGTTTGGGGTTTGCAGGGTGCCTTCCCCTGCCAGGGATGGGGTGAGGATGGGAGGGACCCCAGTTGCAAATGGGGAAGCTGCTTCTGGTGAGAAGGCACCAGTGGCTGCTTCTGCTGCACCTCCCTGCCCAGCCTGGGGGGGAGAAGGGGGGGAAATGGGTGGTTTTAGGGTGGTGAAACACCAAAAGAGGCCCCAAAGAACTTGTGTTTGCAGCAGCCCCTGGGGCACATCCTGAAGGCACTCAGGGTTTGTGCTGGGATGTGACAAGGAGAGCTGCAAAGGCAGCCTGGGGACAGCTGCTGGCAGCCAGAGCCCTTCCAGTGCTGGTGGCATCTTGCTGAGGGACTTTGTGCAGGTCCATAAGGGTTGAGCTTTGCCTGCTCAGTGTCTGCCACCCTCCTGCAGTCCTTCCAAGAAGCCTTGCTCTGACTGCTGGCAGGTTGGGAAGGGGCCAGGCACTGGTTCTGATCCAGACATAGGATGACAGTCCCCTCGATGCCCCAACTTCTTCCCACCCCCCCCCCCCCCCCCCCCATAATTATGAGACTGGAGTCAAATGGGGAGATCCACATGATGCTCCTGGACTTCCCCACCCGGAGAAAAGGCTGAGCTGGGAAATGTTCCTGCAGGGATCTGCTCCCTCCTCCTGGCTGGATTGTCCCGTTTTGCTTTTCCCATCTTTTCTCTTTATCCCTCTTGAAAACCCACGGGGAAAGGGCTGGGCTGGCCCGAGGGGACCCAGTGTCCTCACAGGGGACAAGTGGGGACCCCACTGTAACTGGAGCCATGTGGGGGGCACTGGGGGGTAGGGGTGCTTTGAAGGGTTCACAAAGGGTGAAACGCTTTGAAATTCAGTTTCCTCTCCCCCCCTCCCACTCCCCCCAGGCTAAACAAATACCCCTGCCCGGGAGATGCTTCCCCAGCCCCATCCCTTTTGTTCCCAGGCCTTTGTCCATGGCTGGGGAAGGGGCCAGGATCACCCTCCCACCCCCCACCAGCCTCCCCAGGGACACTCATGCTGACAGGGTCCTGTGCTGCCTGGGAAGCTGAAGGTGACAGCTGTGTCCCTCACCACAGGGCTGGGGGACACCCCATGATCCATCTCGGTGGCCCGTGGCCACTGTCCCCATCGCCTGGCTGCCACTTTTTTTGCCCAGGACTGGGAGCTACTCCTGGGTCTTGCTCTGTGCTGTCCCCACTCTGTCCCCTCCTGCCAGCCCAGCACCAGCCCAGCCTGCAGGCTCTGCACACGGGCAGTGCCACCAACTCGTGGCACCCATCGGTGACCCCCCCCAAAGGCACCCATGGGACCCTGCAGGCAGAGGAGCTGTGTCCCCATCGCAGAGACCCCACAGAAAAAGCCCAAGCAAAAACTCTGTGGCTTTTGCAGTGACCTGGCCCCGAGACCCCTCAGGTGGCTTTTCATTTACATCCCAAAAGCCACTTCAATTCCACCCCGGGGAGGGATGGCTTCAGGGAATTTCTTTCTGGAGCAAAAAGTTGATGAAAAAAACCAAACAAACAAACCCCAAACCAAAACAAAAAACCCAAACCCACCCTTTGAACCATCAAACAACCTCGATGTGACCCAGAAGATCCCAGTGCCAGCCTCAACCCACCTTGTCCCTGGTTGTCACCCTCTTGCTCTGTGTAAAAGAAACACCCAAACCAACCCACAGCAAAGGTGACACTGGGACCAAACCCTGGCTTTGCCCCGGGGTGAAGAATTTCTCTGGGAGAAGAGGATTGTTGGAGCTGTCCCCTGTTGTTCCTGCCTCACACAAGGAATTACAAGAAGAAAATAAATACCTTGCTGTTGTTGTTTTTGTTGTTGAAACCGTGAAAGTGTCCCCAGGATGGGCAGGAACCATTTGTCCCAGCCCTGCCTTGTCCCTGTGCCCCTGGGGTCAGGCAGCTGATGTGGGTCCAGCCAGGGATGTGAGGAGAATTTCCAGACAACAAAAGCTCTCTGCCTGCCTGCTTCCCTCCTGCCTGATCTCCCTTCCCCATGGCCAGGTTAGTTGGAGGTGGAAAAAGCCCCAGGACACCCTCATCCCAGTCCCTGGGAATCCTGACAGGAGCAGGGGGACAGCTGTGGGTGGGGGTGCAAAGCTTTGCAAAGGCCCCGAGCCAGGGGCTGTCAGCACCAGGGGTCCCATCCTGCCCGTGGGAAGGGCAGAGCCCTTCTTCTCCCACTGACAGCTTCATGGAGTGCAGCAGGGTGGGCAAAACCTCCCCGGGAAACAACTTTGGAGCAGGGGGAGGAAGGGGGGGATCCCCCAGACCTCCATCCTCATCACCTCCTCCTGTGGGACAGCCCCGGAGATGCTGAGCCCCGGAGGTTGAGAGGCTGAGCCGGTGGGGAGAGCAGCCCCGGGCTCAGCACCGTGCTTGTCACCCAGACAAGAGATCAATAACTAATTTCACTGCAGCAGCAGTGCCGGTTTTTTTCCAATAATTGTGAGCCGGCAGTGGGGAATGAGGCTCTCAGCACCAACCCGCGCCCGATCAATCGCCACACTGCTGGGGCAGCAGGAAAACTCATTTTTCTCCTTTTCTTCCCTCTCTCCCATCTCCTCCCGCTCCATCCCTCCTCCTCCTCCTTCCCCCAGAGCCCTGCTGGCTGAGCCAAGGGCTGTGTCCCCAGGCTGGCTGGGATGAGGGCTCTCCTGAGGTGTCCCCATGGTGCTGGGGACGATGGCTGAGCCACTCCTGCTGCCTCAGTTCCCCTGAGCACTTCTGTCCCTGTCACCTGCAGGACAGAACCAGCTCCTTGTGCAGAGCATTGGTCCCGACAGCTCAGATGAAGGTATTAAAGGGGCCTTGGGTATCCCGGACTTTTAGTGGCCCGTTGGTGGCCTTTCTGTGGTCCAATCCTGACCTTTTCTTTGTAGGAATCCAGAGGGCAATCTCCAGGTTTTCATCTCCCGGTCTGCTCTAAGGCATGAGAACTGCTGTTTTTTTCCCGGAACTACCACTAATCTCTTCTGCTTCTGCAACCCCACCGTGCCTCAGTTTCCCCTGTATGTATCTATAATCTATGGGGCTGAGAACACCCCCTCCTGCTCCCTCCCACACTGCTACGAGCCACCACGGGCTCCTTGTCTGGGGCAGGAGGTGTTGCTGGTTCCCAGCTCACAGGATTTTGGGGTCCCCAGGCTGATCCACGGGGTCCTGTGATCCATACACCCAGAAGGATGGAGAGATGCTCAGCCAAGGTGGAAACTGGGGCACCTCTGGATCTCCCAGTGGGGTTTGGATGGGGTGCTGTGCTTGGGCTCTGCAGCAAGGAGGGCTCAGCCGTGGGTTTGTCCCCACAGCATCATCCAAGCACCCACACCCCGTGCAGAGGGCAGCACTGTGGCCCCTTGTCCTCTCTCTCTCTCATTTCCCCAAGAGCATCCCCATGAATTCCACCTGCCCTTCTCTGCAGAGCACTAAGCCCTGCCTGCATAATTCCAAAGTTTTATTACTTGCCTTGAAGGCTCTTATTGATTGGGTCCTCTCCAGCTGATGGAGCTTTTAGCATGGGCTGGGCTGGCCAAGCAAGGCTGAAATTTCAGCCTGGCCAAGCTGTGGCTTAAAACCTCTGTGCCACTGGCTCGGGGACACCCCTGTGCCCAAGAACGGGGTCTCCATGTGCATGTCCACACCAGACCTGTGTGCCCTTTGAGATGCTTTTTTTTTTTGACCACAGCGAGGTCCAGTGAGGGCCAAGGACTTGCTGGGAGGGAGATGGGTGCAACCCACTAGCCCACCCCCCCCTGCACCTCCTGATGATATCCCCGGGCTCCCCCTCCCTGAGTGGCACCAGCAATGGGTACCACACTCCAGCAGGGCCTTTGCCTACCCCATCCCTCCCCTAGAGCTGGGGCTGGTGGCCAGGAGCCCCTTCCAGTGGCTCTTTGACCCTAGAGGAAAGGCAGAAGCTGGTGATGGCTTCTGGGTGGCTGAGCAGATGCCAAACTGCTCACTTCCACCCTCCTCCAGTTTTTCCACCTTTGCCCTCCCCCCCCTTTCTTTTACTCCTGGTCCCCCACATCCCTGGAGGTCCCAGCTCTGCTGGGTTTTGGGGGAGCAGGAGGGGGGTGAGAGACCCCACGGCTCCTTTAAGAAACCCACAACCGGCTCCAGAAATCAGCTCAAGGTCACAGCGAGAACCTGCGGACTTGGCAGCGGCTCAGGGAGGAGGGAGGGAGGGAGGGATGGAGGGAAGGAGGGAAGGAGGGAAGGAAGGAGCCCAGCTCAAAAGGGAATCAAGGGGATCACAGCCAGGGAGAGGGAACTGCCGGTGGCACCACGGAGGGAGCAGGAGGCTGGGGTGCAGCAAAAGTGGGGTCTGCAGGGGGTTCCCACCCATGGGTGCCCCCCTCCCCTCAGGATCTCTGTGTCCCCCAAACCCAGAGGTGCCATCCCATGTGCTCGTGGCTGTCCGAGCCGAGGGAAGTCCCGTTGTGTCCCCAAAGCCACCCCAGGAATGCTGGAGCCAAGTCCCATGGGACTTCCCGGGCTCTGGGGAGGTTTTCCAGCTTGGGCAGGAGGAGCTGCTGGTCCGGAGGGTCGGATCCTGCAGTGGCTCAGGCAATGGCCCACTCCCAAACTCTTACCTTATTTTCTTTTTAAAGCAGCAGCTCCTGGAATCCCGTGACCACTGTCGAGTCTCTGCCTTCAGTTCGAGCCAGGAAAATCTTTGGAGCTGTCCTCACTGGAGAGCATGGTAGGGAAAAGTAAATCTTTAAAGGCTCAACCCCCAGGAAAATAATAATAATAATAATAATAAAAAAACAGTTAAGAAACCCTCAACACTTCAATTTTTTTTAATCTTTGGTATTAACACAACTCTCACAATTTTGGGTGCTCTGACTTGTCCTCTGGTGAGGCCAGGGGAAGTGAAGGCACCAGAGATGAAGCAGCTCAACCCCCTCCAAACCATGATGCTGACAGCTGGGGCAGCCCAGCCTCGGGGCCCGATCCTGCCCCACAAACTGCAGCACACTGAGCCCTCCGGGGGGACACTGGCACCTGGGGGCTTTCAGGGGACAAAGCTCAGCCCTGGAGGTGGCTGCAGCCAGGCTGGGGCTGAGCATCACTCCCAAGCAGCTTGTTTTAAGGTTGGTTCGACGATGCCCGATTCTAATTTTAATCAGCAGAATTAATCTGTGGAGTTGTTTTTCCCTTCCTCCCCCTCCCCTCTCTCTCCTACCCACTCTAGATGGAGAATTGGATCATTTCTCCCAGGAGCTCAGCACCACTGACATTCACCCCTGACAGGCAGGAGCCATGCTGAGGGGGACCCGAGCCCTCAGAGGGGACCTGGGCACCAACTTATCCCTTCCATGGCTTGGGCAGAGAGATTTCCCCCCTCCTGCCCCCCTGCCCTGGCACAGCAGGGTGGGTGAGATCCTGGGCACCAGCTTTACTCTGCTGGACATTGGGGTTCCTGAAAAAAAAAAAAAAGCTGAGAAACTCTGGGAAGAGCACCCAAGCCAAAGGGGATGGCCAAGCCTTGCTGGATTTGGTGTTTTGAGTCATGTAGATTGGTAACCTGGGGCTTTCCTGCAGGCATCTAGATTTGCAGGCTTTGGGTTTTCATTAATAAAGGTTAACAAAATGATCATCATCATCATCACCCTCCTTATTAGGAATGTTATTTAATATTGCAGACCAGGCTGCCTTCCCCAGCAATAGCACTGGGGAGCTGCAGTCAGCACAGCCTCAGCCAGCCAGCACCACACTGCCCGTGGTGTATGCACTCCAGGTCTGTGTGCTCCAGCTCCACGTGCAACCTACAGAATCTATATGTGGAGCAGCCTGTGCTGAGAGTGCCCTTTCTTTGCTTAGCTGAGGTCTGGAGGGGCCCCAAGACCTCGGGCAGCTGGAATCCCAGAGCCTCCCAGGTTTGATGCTTGGCTGAAGTGTGGCCATTAGCACCATTACCCCTACCCAAATCCAGCTGGTTTCACCCCTGGGCTTCCCCAAAAGCCCTTTCAACCCCTCTTTCAGCCCCTTCTTCAAGCTACCCCAAACACAAACCCACACCTGCAGCCACCAGCTTTGCATCCAGCCAGGGAGGCAGCAGCCCCAGGGAGGGAAAAGGGACTTTTGCAGCAGCCACTGCCCTTTGGATGTAATTGAAGGCAGCTCCTGGCTGTGTGCAGGCACAAAAGCCCACCTGAGCCCACCACCCTTAACCATTTCCTTTCTGGACATGAGCCCTGTGCTGGGGCATCCTGCCTGGGAAATGAAATCAGCTCCGATGGGAAGCGCAGCTGAGCTGGGGCCAGCCCTGGGTGGAAAAAAAGATAAAACAACAACAAAAAACACCCCCAAAACCTAGTCTAAAAATCACAAACGTATATATATAAAATTAATAAAACCAACCAGCAAAAGAAAAACAAGCTGAGAAGCTGGAACAGGAGGTAAAGGTTAAACCCTGTGTGTGCTGCCACCTCTGTCACCCCACAGCTGTCCCAGGCCGGAGCTGAGAGGAAGGCAAGCCTGGGATGGTTGGTTTGTCCCACCAAAGCTACACAGAAAGGGCTGATTTTTAGCTCCAGCAGGAGGGCTGCTTCAGTACAGCCCATTTTTTTTAAAAAAAAGAAGAAAAAATCTCCTTTCTGTCTCTGGAGAAGGGAGCAGGCGGGTGCTGAGCCCAGCGCGCCGCCGGGCGAGGGCACAGAGGCGTGAGCTGAGCTGAGCACTTTATTTTTAGCCTGAGTTTAACAAGTATTAATTAATAAAGAGTGTAAATGCTAATGCTGAGATGACACAAACTGCGTTGCCTGAAACGAATGCTCGGGACTTGTCTGTGCCGGGATTTACAGCCGGGTGGGTTCATGGGGGCTAAATCATTGCTCAAAGCACAAGGAGCAGCTTGAGCTGAGCCCAGCATCAGCCGGGCTGCAATGGGATGTGCTGGGGGGCTCGGGGCTGGAGCCCCAACACTGCCAGACAGGGCTACACCAGCTCATCCCTCCTGACAGGATTTCCCAGTGGGTTTGCAAAGTGTGGGACACTTTAGTCTCCCCCCTGTTGGGGCTGAGGGGTTACCCCTTGCAGATTTGTCTGCCTGGTGGAAAGCAATTCTGTGGAGAAAAAAAAAAAATTTTTTTTTCTTTTCCCTCCTCCTTTCTCTTCTCAAACACAGGCAGGCAGGAGCTGCTGCCTGCAGGCACCTCCTGCAAGCCCTGCTCACCTGGGATGGTGGTGATGGAGAGCAGGAGGCTGGGTAGCATGACCAGTGTGAGCTGGGCTTGTGCCATGCACTGGGAGGCAGGGAAACTGCTGAGCATGCACACTGCATCCTCCCACTGCCCACTGCATCCTCCTACTGCACATACTGCACCCTTCCACTGCACACTGCATCCCCCCAGTGTGTTTGCTGCATCACCCAGCCCAGGAAGCAGTGGGACTGCAGATACCTCAGGAGGGGCCTGGGGTCCCCAATCCTTCCCCTTCATCCAGGGGTGCTCAGCTGCTATTTTTGGGGGAAGCTGGAGAGGTCTGAGCTGCTTTTCTTCAAAGGTCTGGCAGGGTACAGCACTTTGAACGTGCAGGGAGGTGTCACACTCTGAGAATTAGAGCAAATTATTTGGTCTCCAGCCAAGCCCCACTCACTCTAGGGCAGGCAGCAGAGCTGAGACACAGGGGGAGGATGCTCCAGGCTGGCCCCTTGCAGCCCCTCACCACCCCACGAGGACCCCACTGGGGAGGACACCTGAGAAATCCTCACCCGTGGCCTCTCCAAAATACCCAAAATGCCTTCCCGTGGGCAGGAGGGGGTGGATGGGCAGGATGGGTGGCTGTGGGTCAGGACCCCTCTGGGGTGTGGGGTGGGCTCCCCCAGCAGCGACCTGCCAGGCTGCTCTTCAGCAGCTCCCTATCATGGAATTTTAATTTGGTTAGTTGAGTTCTTTAAACAGTGTGAACTTGCTAAGTGCTTTGCATATTTTATACTCATGAGTAACATTTATCAAACAGAAAGTACAATTAATCAAAGAGGGGAGCTTTTGTAACTCAGAGCAGTTGGTGTTCTCCCTCTTTCTCCCTGATGAGAGCTTTTCTCTGCCTCTCCCTCCTTTCCATCCTCTTCTCCTTCCTCTCCCTCCCCACTGCCCTGCAGCAGCCACAGAACCAGCCCAGCTTCATTGTGCACTACACACACACAAAATCTCTTTCCCCCCCCAACATACCACATACACCATACATGTAAATATAAATGTACAGGGTTTTATACATACTATTTGTATGCATATATGTGTATAGATACATATGCACACATCCATGCACATCTATCTATACACATCTACCTGTATCTCTTTATCTGGTGTGTAAATATATGTCTATATATACAAATAGGCCTAAATGGTCCATTTACACTATATATAAAAGTATATACACACATACACACAGTTATACTCATGATATTATACACACAGGACATAGATTTTTTATATATATATCTGTATACACGCAAGCATTATTTAGCATACAGTGTATAGTCTATCACCTGTATTACACCATGTATAATAAACACTCTTTATCTATTTTGGGAGGTTTCAGCAGTATTGGTGACGATGCTTCAGCCTTCCAGCAAAGCCCATGGCTGAGGGTCCATGGTGGTGGGATGGATGATCCCAGCCTCAAGCCATGCTGGGCAGCTCTCTGTCCAGCAGAACTGCCCAGCCAGCTCCCTTTGGAGACAAAAAACAGTGGCAGGGCCACAGGAATCCCTGAAAAGCCCCCTGGGCAGGAATGTTTCTGCAGCCCCCTGGCCCACATCCCCTCTGCTTGATGCTGGGGAGAAGGTATGGAGCAGGGGTTGCTTTTGCCACCAGTGCTGGAAGATGAGAGGTGCTGGCATGAAGGGAACCACATCTCTGCCACCCCTCTGAGTGTCTGGGTGGCTCTCAGTGAGAAGCTCTGACCTAATTTATTGCGACTTCCCAAGGCTTGGCCATGGCCTGGTGGAGACAGCTGGAAGAGCTGGGCAAACACGGAGATGGGGCAGAGCAGATGAGGTGGGATCATCCCCTGTGGGTCCCAGCAAAGTACCAGAGGGTTTTTCCCAGGTTCTCAAAGGGTTTCGATGCTCTGTTAATTGCCATCAGTGGCTGCAAATGGGTTAGGAAAGGGGACCCAGGTTAAATGCTGCTGAAGGGAAGGATGTGCCAGAGCTGCAGGACCTGCCTTGCAAATCACCTGTAACAACATGTGCCGTCCTGGTCACCTCTTCTCCAAAATGATAGTGCAAAATTAATTAGAATTAATTAATCAGAAAAGGGTAATAAGGATGATTAAGCACCTGGGGGAAAGGCAAAAAAAAAAAAAAATTCCTGAAGAGCAATTGCAGAGCTGGTGATTGCCCTGAACGGCCCCAAGTGAGAAGGAGCAGGAGGAAAGTGTGCAGGGATGAAACGGGCTGGAGAAAAGGGGTCTGGAGAAGGTGTTCTCTGTCTTGTTCCACAAGGAATTACTGAGTGACCAAACTGCAGCTGCTCAGAGGAAAAACATTTCCCGGCAGCAGCAACCACGGGGAGGCAGAGGAGCCCAGGAGGGGAGCGGGCAGGGTTTGGGTTTTTTGGTTTTTGGGGTTTTTTATTTGGTTGGTTGTTGTTGGTTTGTTGTTGGTTGTTGTTTTTTTTTTTTGGCAGACTTGTCTGTTCACGAAGTTGGCTTTGGTTGGCCTCATCTCCAGCAGAAGGTGGGACCCAAGAGGGTGTCCTCGATGGTGGGACCCCCATCCCCTTGGGTGGGCTCAGGAGCATGGCAGGCCGAGAGGTGCTCAACCCGTTTCTTTTTCCTCTCTGAATTTTCAGCCACACGCTGTTGCCTTAATAATAATCATAAAATGAAATCACGGGGAACTCTTGCAAACAGGATTGGTCCCTGGTTCATTGAAACCTGGGGGGCCAATGCTGAGCTCCAGAGCTGGGGGGACAGTCCCCTCCCTGCCACTGCCAAGGATTTGCTGGAGAGGGCTTGAAGGAGTCCCCAGGGCAGTTTGATGGGAAAGAAAAGGAGAAAAATGTCTTTTTTTGTGGAGGCAGAGGGAGCAAATCCTGCAGGTTTTGGGAAACAGGTGACACGGATGGGATGCGGATGCCTCATGACCTGTTTGAATATGCAGGTGACAGCCACAGAGATGCAATGGCCACTGGTGGCTTCAGTGAGAGGAAAAATTGTGGGGTTTGGTCATTCTGGTGTCCAGGCACGGGTTGCAAACCCCCTATCCTGGGAGCTGCTGCCCAGTGTCCCCTCCCCAGCAGCAGACGGCCACATTTCTTTACAATCTGAAACAAAATGGGGCAAGAAAAGTGCTTTCTGCTCTGAGAGGCTCTAACCACATCCCCAACCTCACCTGCCAGGGCCATCAGGACATTTTTGGGGTGTGAGTGGGTGCTGGCTGGGTAGGGATGGGACCCACTCCATCTGTGCCCATGCTGCTACCTCCTGACTGCTTTGGGTGATTTCCAGCAGATTTTGTTCTTCCAGGTTTCATGCATGTTCAGGAGAAGGTGAGGGAGCGACCGGTGCCCTGCTGAGGGAAGGACTCACTCTTGTGTTAGACACCAGAGAATCCACCCTGCCCTCATTTGCCTGAGGTACAGTTGTCACCAACAGCTTTGTCACTGTCCCCAGAACAATCCCCTCTCCAAGGCCACCTCCCAGGGGTGTGGAGGAGGTCACTTGGGGGGTACCGATGGGAAGCACTGGGGTGGGATATTGTCCCCCCCGACTGGAGCCCACCACAGGGGAGGGTGGGTGAGTGGGTGGGTGGGGGTGTGGGTGGGTGGGAGGTGACTTCCCCACTGGGACCGATCCCAGCTGCGTCCCGGTTTGTGCGGGTGCCATGAGGAGGGGATCCCAGCTGTGATGAGCCTGTCAGGTCTCAGTTTCCCAGCAGGAAAAGGGTAGGGGGGGGGGCATGAGAGACCCGTGGCCATCCCCGTGGGGGTGGGGGAGTGTCCGGTGCCCCCACGGGCGATGGGTGAGGGCAGAGGGTGCAGGGCAGGGGGTGTCAGAGCTGGGGAAGGGGGGTGTGCGAGTCCCCTTGTTTCGTCGTCCCCCCCAACCCCACAACTCCGCGGAGCTCCGCGGCGGCGGAACAACAGCGGAACAACAGCGGAACAACAGCGGAACAACAGCGGAACAACAGCACCTCCGTGCGGCCACGGCGGGAGGGGACAGGACGGGACAAGGACAGCGACAGCAGCGGGACCGGGACAGCGGGCAGGGCCGGGGGACAACCCCGCGTTCCTCAGCCCTAACACTCCCTCCGGTACCAAATCCCGGTACCAAATCCCCATCTGCCTTGTCCCGACACCCGCTGTCCCACACCCCCCCCCCGCCTTTTTTCCCGCCATGCCGAGAGCAGCGGAGGGCACGGAGCCCCCGGGGCCGTTGGTGACACTTTGGGGAGGGGCGGTGTCACCCCACGGGACCTCCCCGGCCCTCAGCATCCCCCGGTAGCTGCCCCGAACCCCACCCGGGTCCGTCCCACAGCCAAACCCCCCCGGAGCACCCCCCCCCCCCGCCCCGGTAGAAGAGCGGCGGGAAAGCCCGCCCCCCCGGAGTGACACCACTATGACGTCACCACAATCCCGCCGCCTGATTGGTTCCCTTGTCCGCCCGTCACGGTTTGGGGCGGGGGGGGGAGGGGGGGAGACTGCGCGGCCGCCGCCTGAGGTAACCGGGGGGGAGCTGGGGGTCGCGGCCACCGGGAGGGAGGGGGCGGCCCCGGGTACCCCCCTGCCCGGCTCCGGAGCCGTATAGCTGGGCCGTATAGCGGCGGGGGGAAGGTCGGGAGGAGCTGCCGGGGCCGGGGTGCAGCCCGGAGGCCTGCGGAGCTCCCCAGACACCGCGGTCCTGGGAGGCGGCGGAGGGAGGATGGGGGGGGGGTCCCCAATGGGGCTGTACCGGGGACACGGGTGGCGCAGGTCTGGAACCAGGGACACACACCCCCCCCCCCCTTCCCAGAGCTCGGGGTGGGACCCCCGTGTCCCCTAAGGTACACACACACACACACTGTGCACTGGGGTGTCCCCAGGGGCCGGGGAAAGGGTCCCACATTGGGGTCACCCCCACCTGGCAAGCGGGCAGGGCCAGGGGGGGCTGTGGGGTGAGGATATGTCCTTGGCTGGGGAAGGGGCAGCAGCGAGGGGCACAGAGGTGGTGGTCTGGGAGGGGGGGTGTTGTCCCTCTGAGTGTTCTCAAGGTGTGTTGGTTGGTGACACCCAGAGGGTCACCCAGGTTAAGCTGGGGGGTGACCCAAGAAAGGGTGACAAGGCCAGGAGGGGGAACTGGGGTCCCGAGCCATGAAGAGATCCTAGAATCATAGAATCATAGAATGGACTGGGTTGGAAGGGAGCTCAGAGCTCATCAAGTCCAACCCTTGATCCACTCCCCCTGTGGTTCCCAGCCCATGGCACTGAGTGCCACATCCAGGCTCTTTTTAAATATCTCCAGGGATGGAGAATCCACTGCTTCCCTGGGCAGCCCATTCCAATGGCTGATCACCCTCTCCGTGAAGAAATTCTTTCTAATATCCAACCTAAACTTCCCCTGGCAGAACTTGAGACCATGCCCTCTTGTCTTGTTATCAGACAGCAGTGCTGTCTAAAGCAGGGACAAACCCCCCCAGGTCCTGGCAGCCCCCCCTGGCTCAGCCTCCTGCCCCCCAACCCCTCCAGGAAGATGCCTGAAGGGTCTGGATCTGGTACCTCCAACTCCCTGGGGCAGTGGGTTGGCTTTGCTCACACTTGCTTGGTGATTTTTTGGGTCTAAAAATCTCTCCTTTTCTACCCCTAGATCACAGCACAGAGCAGCTCCCAGCACCACTGAGCCAAACTGGATTTCAGGCGGTGATTTGTCAGGTGAGGTGTTGGGTCCCTCTGCTCCAACCCCAGGCTGCAGGGCCACCACAACTGCCCAGGCTGTCAGAGAAGAGGTTGTGTGTCTAATGGGATACTTGCCAGCAAACTCAAGCCCTGAACACTATATATTTCTTTATTTGTGAAGGTGTTTGAAGTCCTTGAATTTACCCTTTCACCACCTTAAATCTAGTTTCTAATCCCCAGTGCTGTTAATCACATCCCCAGTGGTTTGAATTATGAGATGTCTGGGAGGGGATTTATAGCTTGTATTGCTGATTATACCTTGACTTTATTATTTTGCAAATATCTAACTTGTGGTCACAGCTGAGATTTACAATCCTCAGGCAGGTGTTTTGGATAACTCTTAGCAACTCCAGATGTAATTGGAGGTGAGCAATGGGGCTGCTGCTACAGATAAACGTGTGAGATGTGAAATGTGTAGATGGGGGGGGAAGAAAAAGAGGTAGAATAGGTAAAAAGGGTGAGCCTTAAGAAAATAATAATAATATAACTGGGTGTGTTGTAGGGTGAGGCTCTGGGATGCCTGGCCTGGCTGAGCCATCCCTATCCCAGGAGGGGTTTGGGGGCATTTTTGGTCTCCAGACCATACCAGGATTTAGGGCTTTGTTCTTTCCTACTCTCAGCTGAAGGTTTTTAGGGCTTGAAATAGCCCTGGGGATGGGGTGGTAAATAGGGACTGGGGTACTCACAGAGCTGACTCCTGCCTCCCTGGTTTGGGAGGGGGGTGGGGGGAGGATTTTGTGCTCCCTGCTCTTTTGGACCTGACTGGTGGTTTCTCCCCTGTCCTGGAGGAGCAGGAAGTCCCCTGGGGACACGTGCTCTGGGCCAGCATGACGAGTGAAGTGGTGGAGAATGAGCTGGAGTTTTACTCCAAGGCAGAGAAGTACTGGAAGGAGGTGCCCCCCACGGTGGATGGGATGCTGGGGGGCTACGGCCACATCTCCACCATCGACATCAACAGCTCCAGGAAGTTCCTCCAGAGGTTTCTGAGGGTAGGTGGCCAAGGCTGTTGTTATCCCCAAAATCCTGACCCCAGCATGCAGCCAGGCTCTGCCAACTGCCTCTGGGAGGTCTTCTGGTGAGTGTGCGGGTGTGAGTGTGCGGGTGTGAGTGTGTGTGTTTGTGAATGTTTGTGTGTGTGTTTGTGTATGTGTGTGAGTGTGAATGTTTGGGTGTTTGTGGGTGTGTGAGCATCTGTGAGTGTGTGTTTCTCTGTGTTTGTGTGTGAGTGTCTGTGTATGTTTCTGTGTGAGGGTGTTTGTGTGAGGGTGTGAGTGTGCGTTTATGTGTGTTTGAGTGTGTTTCTGTTTGTGAGTGTTTGTGTGGGCGTGTGTGAGTGAGTGTGGCTGTGTTGGTGTGGCTGTGTTGGTGTGGCTGTGTTGGTGTGGCTGTGTTGGTGTGGCTGTGTTGGTGTGGCTGTGTTGGTGTGGCTGTGTTGGTGTGGCTGTGTTGGTGTGGCTGTGTTGGTGTGGCTGTGTTGGTGTGGCTGTGTTGGTGTGGCTGTGTTGGTGTGGCTTTGGGGGTTGGGGGTCTGTGGGGGGGTCTGTGTGTGTGTGTGTGTGTGTCCTTGCATGGTTTCTCCTCTGTGGGTACCTCCTGCTGAAACTCACCCCCTCCTCTTTGTTTTTCCAGGATGGTCCCAACAGGACAGGGACAACCCGTGCTCTGGATTGTGGCGCGGGCATCGGCCGGATCACCAAGAGGCTCCTGCTGCCCCTCTTCAAGACAGTGGACATGGTGGATGTGACCCAGGATTTCCTCACCAAGGCCAGGAGCTACCTGGGAGAGGAGGGCAGGCGGGTGCGCAACTACTTCTGCTGTGGCCTCCAGGACTTCAGCCCCGAGCCCAACTCCTACGATGTCATCTGGATCCAGTGGGTCATCGGTGAGGGTCACTCAGAGGTCTGAGCAGGCTGTCCTCGGGCCTCCACCCCAGGAGGAGCTGTCCCCAGAGGTCTGCCTGAAGGATGAGCCTCACAAGAGGGTGGGAGGCTGGGTTAGGGCCTGCCCTTTGTGGGATCTCTTCCTCCAAACCCCTTGGAGGTCAGGGTGGAGGTGTGGGTCATATAGAGCCAAGGGGACACAGGTGTCCCCTTTCTGCTGATGTGATTCCCCAACCCGTAGCCTCTTGCTTTCCTCCTCCCCCTCTAACCCCTGCTCTGCCCCTCCAGGCCATCTCACTGACAATCACCTCTCCGATTTCCTGAAGCGGTGCCGCGCCGGCCTGCGGCCCAATGGCATCGTGGTCATCAAGGACAACATGGCCCAGGAGGGAGTCATCATGGACGATGTGGACAGCAGTGTCTGCAGGGACCTGGACGTGGTCCGGAAGATCATCCGCAGGGCTGGGCTGCACCTCCTGGCTGAGGAACGCCAGGAAAACTTCCCTGATGAGATCTACCACGTCTACACCTTCGCCATGAGATGAGGCCCCGGGGCAGAAAGGTCTCTGGAGGGCAGGCTGGGAGCAGGGTGGTTCCTGAGGACTGTGCCTTCCGTGTGGGGTGGCAGGCAGCAGCCAGGGGGGAGGGTTTCACTCCCTCTTCTCCAGGGCTGGGGGCAAGGACGGGGCTTTGTCTTCCAAGTTGCTGCTGTTTGTGGAAAGAGGCATTTGCCAAATACATTTTCCTGCTGTTGCACTCCTGCACCGGGGCTTTGTCAGGCACAGCCAGGGCTCGAGGCCACCTTCAGGGGCTCTGGGTGGGAGCAAGAGGCTCTGCCCTGCATGGGACCTTTTCTCTGTGGGCACCAGCAGCTTGCTGGCCACATTCAGACAGGGCTCTGGGAGTGCTTGGAACACCTCTGTGAGGGGTGGGCTCCCTGCCTTGCACTGCCCTCTGTCCTTTTCCTGCTTCTGAGCTTGCTGCTGCTCACAGCAAGAAACTGGGTGAGGCAAGCAGGAGAAATCTGGTTTGCTATGGTGGGGAGGAGGCAGCACCAGGGTCTGGGGCTTTCTTCGGGCTTCTTACATGGAGTAGGTCTCCCACATGTGGCAAAAGAGGAGGTGGAGGTAATCCAGGGTCCTCCACGTCCTCCTCCAGGGATGGGACAAGGCAAAGGAGCCCAAACAGAGGTGATGTGCACGGGGTGATACTGGGGAACCCACCCAGAGCTGCCTCCAGCCCCTCACCACACAGACTCCAGGTGGTGCCCAGCACCTCCTGCTCCAGCACCATCCCAAACACTCCCATCTCCATTTTTCCCAGTCCTGGTCACCTCCTTGTCACAGACAAGGCAAGCAGACCCCATTTACAGCCTGTCCCACACACAGTTCCCCTTCCTCCATCCCTGAAGAGCCCTCTCTTCCTTCTCCTCCTCCCTGCAGAAGGAGCAAACCCCTTGTCCTTACTACAAAGGCCTTGCTTAGTTGCTCATTTCCCATTCCAGACAGCAGGGAAGAATTTGATCCCATTCTTATTTTAAACATCAATTTATCAAGATGTCCAGCTCCATGGGGTGGGAGAAGGTACAACACAGATGCTGACAGGAGGCCAGGGGAAGAAGACAACCCCTTCTGCAGGCAAACTGCCAGAGATCCCAGATCCCACCTGCTGTAAAGTGTACCTGCTCAGAGTAGATCTTTCCTCTTTTCACCTTCTACATCTGTCAACCATGATAAGCACAAAATTAAAAATCTCCAAAACTAAAACCATGGGGGCTTCAGCTCTGTGGCCAGGTTTTGGCACAAAACAAGGAAAAGGGGAGAGCCAAGCAGCTGTAGGATCTCCATGTACAACCCCAGAGGTTGGAGCTTCCAGTAGCAGCTTGGAAAGAAAACCCCAAACCCTGCTGGAACTTTTTATTCCTGGGAAGGAGGCAGTGGAGAGCAGAGTCCTGGAAGCAGTCAGCAAGGAGAGGCAGGAACAGGGAGGGAGGCACAAGGCACCCAGGAATTGGCCTCCTGTTCCCTGTCCTGGCACAGGGAATGCACCACAAAGCTGAGAAACATCCATTTGTCTGGTCTGGAGGTCAGCACCTCAGAGATGTCCCCTCAGTGGATGCCTTCATCCACCAGGGACCAGGATGGGATGGAAAGGGGACAGAGGCTGCCTGTCCCCTCACACCACCCTAAGCACCCCACAGCCCTCTGCCCCAGTGTCCAGGGGCTCTTTTCACCCCCCAGGGAGCCACAGGGCTCTGCCCCCTCCCCAAGACACAACCCATAGTGACCAGGCCTCCACAGACACATGTGGAACAGCGTGCCCAAAGCACACAGTCCCAAAATTCGGCAGAAGGGACCCCGTGGGGCAGCACTGGCCAAGCCATGGGCACAGGGACAGCAACACCTCTGGCTGTGGAGCAACACTCCCAACACCTCTGGCTGTGGAGCAACACTCCCAACACCTCTGGCTGTGGAGCAACACTCCCAACACCTCTGGCTGTGGAGCAACACTCCCAACACCTCTGGCTGTGGAGCAACACTCCCAACACCTCTGGCTGTGGAGCAACACTCCCAACACCTCTGGCTGTGGAGCAACACTCCCAACACCTCTGGCTGTGGAGCAACACTCCCAACACCTCTGGCTGTGGAGCAACACTCCCAACACCTCTGGCTGTGGAGGAAAAGTGTCCCTCCAGAGCAGAGATGCCATCTGTGTGGTGGCTACAGGCACACCATGACCACGGAGGGAGGAGGCAGAGGGGGTGTAAGTCTAGCTCAGAGGTCCTCATGGGTGGCAGCAGTGTGATCAATGAGCAGGTACCACTTCAGCCTGTCTGGAAGAGGTAGAGCCTTGATTTTGACATCTACTGGCCAGGGTTTAAGGTGCTGCCTGATAAACACCCTGCAGAGGTGTTTGAGTGCTTGTGGGGAGCGTTCCAGCTGCTTCAGGGAGTAGAAGAGAGTCCTGATCTTCTCCCCGTGGTACTTACAGGCGCTGGTGTTGACCTCAAAGTTGCTGGGCAGCTGGATGGCTTGTGAACTGGCCATCATCAGCTCCAGCAGAGTCTGACCTTTCTGAATCAGGTCTGTAGAGCAGCTGTCATCTTCAGAGATGCTGAGGTCTGAGCAGAGGCACTCAAAGACGACGTGGAAGCCCGACCAGCAGGAGGGACCATGGAGGGAGCAGTTGTAGGCAGCACCTGACTCCAGCAAGAAACGCAGCAGGGGGAAGTGGCATTTGAAGCTTTGGAAGCAGAGGTAGGTGAGGGACTCAGGAGCTGGGCACTCACTGGGGTTGGCACCGTGGGCCACCAGCAGCTGTGTGACACGGAAGCAGAAGTGGTTGACGGCCTGTACCTCCTCGGTGTTGCTGCACACCATCCCTCCCAAGAGGAAGATGACATAAGTGAAAACGGTGTCACCATCTTCAGTGGTGGCTCTGACATCTGCACCTGGAGGAAGGGACAGAGAAGGTAACTGACACTGCTTGGTGAGGACAAGAGAGCACAACCAGGCTGGTGAAGGGATCCAGCACAGACCCTATGAGGAGAGGCTGAGGGAGCTGGGGGTGTTCAGCCTGGAGAAGAGGAGGCTCAGGGGAGACCTCATCGCTCTCTACAACTCCCTGAAAGGAGGCTGGAGCCAGGGGGGGTTGGGCTCTTTTCCCAGGCAACTTTCAACAAGACAAGAGGGCATGGTCTCAAGTTGTGCCAGGGGAGGTTTAGGTTGGATATTAGAAAGAAATTCTTCACAGAGAGGGTGATCAGCCATTGGAATGGGCTGCCCAGGGAAGCAGTGGATTCTCCATCCCTGGAGATATTTAAAAAGAGCCTGGATGTGGCACTCAGTGCCATGGGCTGGGAACCACAGGGGGAGTGGATCAAGGGTTGGACTTGATGATCCCAGAGGTCCCTTCCAACCCAGCCCATTCTATGATTCTATGCTGGGCTTTTCTCCTGCTCCAGTGGAACACAAAGGAGGAGAGAGGGCAGTGTTTGGTGCTGTACAAAGAATCAGCCTGGAGGGATTGTGGGTGAAGAGGGGAGAAGGTTTCACTCACCTCCTTCCAGCAGCAGACGGATGCTCTCAGTGTTGTGGATCTGGACACCATCACTGCTGGCCAGGGCGTGCAGCAGTGCTGTCTTCCCTGCAATGGAGGTCAGATGAAAACAGGGTGAGAGCCCGAAAGGAAGGAAGGGAAACAATCCAACTCCACCAAGCAGTATGGTGAGAAACAGCCCTTCCCTTCTGGCAGGCTCCTTGCTGTCCCCGTGACAGTGCACAGCTGTGGGGACAGGGTGACAGGCCACACGTGCAGGGTGGGTGCTGTCCCCAGAGGGCACGTGCCATGGCAGAGTGGCTTTTAGAGCACGTGAGGACCCAGGGCTGTGATGTGACATCCCTGTCCCATCTCCCAAGGACCGCACAGAGCTGGTTTCAGCCCCCTCCTGCCACCCACACAGCCAAGACAGGAGCAGAAAGCACAGAGCACCAGGGAGGTCCCTGCAGCCATCTCCCAGACCAGGCTGTAACCAGAGTGCATTTGCAGCAGCAAGAAGGAAGGACCCAGCTCCCTGTGCTCTAGCCCACCCCTGAGGGTGGGTGCTGGGGGCACCCAGGGGGGCACACAGACCATTTTTGTCAGCAGCATTGACATCAGCTCCCAGCTGGAGCAGCCGCTGCAGGCACGGCAGCCGCTCGGGCTCCTCACTGGCCAGGTCGAGGGGGCTGCTCTCATGGATCTGCAGAGCAAAAGGGAAAAAAAAAAAACCCAGTCAGTGTTAAAAAAAATTTGTGAGTACCTCCAGTGAGTCACTGCTGGGGTTTCACCGTGGCCAGCAGAGCAGGTTTCATCCCATCCCCCAAAAGCACAGAATGGTTTGGGTTGGGACATTAAAGATCACCCGGTTCCAAGCTGGAACTGGACCTCCCACCAGCCCGGGTTGCTCGAGGGCCTCATCTAACCTGGCCTTGAAATCAAAGTGACTCCTCCTCGGTGGATCCCCAGGGAAAGGTTTGTCCACCTCAGCCTCCTCCCACCCCTTGCTCTGCAGCAGACACACCCAAAGGCAACCCCAGCTTCTGCCACAGCACCTCAGCACAGGAGGTCACCAAGGGGAAGCAGCACCCAGCAAGGGCTCTCCCCACACACCCAAATCCCAAGGGAATCCTGAATTCCTACCCTGTCTCTCCGGTTGATGTCAGCCCCGTGGTGCACCAGGAATTCCACCATATCCGGCTGGTTGCGGAGCACGGCGATGTGCAGGGGGGTGTAGTAGGTGACTGGATCTGAGGAAAAAAAAACAAAAAACAAGAGTCATGGAGAGTCAAAAGCTTCCCCAGAACAGCCACAACACCTGCCAGAAGTGGGAGGAGGAATCTGGGGAGGGCCCCGTGGACACAGCAATGAGAGCAGAGCTGGCACAGCCCCCCCTCCCTCCCAGGTCCTGCTTTTGCCATGGCTCCACCTTTGGGAAAAGCCCCCCAGAGATGCAGACTGGCCCCCAACCCCCTGGGCCATCCCTGTGACTTGGTTTAGACAAAGGGTACCACATCTGGGCTAACCCAGCAAGGAGTGGGGGGGCTGAGCTGGCAACACCCCCCCCCCCTTTCTGCCCCAGCCATCACCCAGGGCAGCTCCTCACCTGCCCCAGCTCCCAGTTCCCCAGCCTCACCTTCAAAGCTGAGGTCAGCTCCAAATTCCAGGAGGATTTCTGCAGCAGGGAGGAGCCCCAGCTCGGTGACCTTCAGCAGGGTATAGCTCACCCCTTCCTGATAAAATGGGGAGTGGGTTTCCCTCTCCAAGACTCGTCTCACAGCTGAGAGCTGGCTCCTGTCACTGCCCAGACAGGCAGGGGTGAGGACACACAAAAACAATTGGTTACTCAGCTGAACTGCACACACCCCGGGTGTTTGCGAGGCTTAATGGAGCACCACAGAGGAAATAAAAAATAAAAAGCCTCTATTTTGTCACCACTGGGTCTCTCACCTGCCAGCTGAGGGATTGTGGAGCAGCAGTCACAGGTGGTTCTAGTGCCCTGAGTCAGGCAGAAAGGGCTGTTCCTGGCAAGCACATGTAAGTGCTCCTGTGTGCTCTGCTCCACCACCACCTCCCCAAAGAACAACAGCAAGAGAAGGACCCACGGGATGAGCTGCTCACCAGGAACAGGATTTATTCCCAACTAGTGCTTGGCCGCATCCCTCAGCTCCAGAACTGACTCCTAAACCACCTCACGGAGTGTTCACCTCCTCCTCACATCCCCCTTTACTCACCCCTGGCAGGAGTTGTGTTGTTCCCCATCCTGGATCACCAGCAGCCCCAAGATCTCATCTACCAGGGGCTGATACTCGAAGATGATCCTGCGGAAGCCGTGCAGGAAAGGCATCGTGCTCTGCTCTGCCCAGACCTCCCAGAGACCTCCAGCATGGCAGTGCTCCCGCTGCTTCCTCCTTTCCCAAGGGATTTTCCCTCCTTTGAAAACAAAACAAACCCTTCCAGCAGTTTTTCACAGAGGAAACGCAGCCCCAGCCTTCCTTCTCCTTCTCTTGAGCCGCTAAAATAAACACCATAAAACAGCGCCGGGATCTCCTCCCCCACCCCTCCAGTAGCCAAAATTCTCTCCCCAGCAGCCAAATTATCTCCTGCCCGCAGAGCTGCACCCTGGGGCTATCGGGAGGCAGCAGAAACGCCCATGGCAGAGGCTCTGCCACAACCCCCTGGGTGCTGGAGGGGGAGAGGGGCTCCGAGGCACCCCCGACCCCCCCGGATTTTAGGGGCAAAGCAGAACCAGAGCAGAGCAACCCCCGCAAGGCCGAAGGGGGGGTGTGGGGGGGCAAAACCTTCACAGCAGCCCAGGAGCCACCAACCTCCCCCCGCTTGGAAGCCCCAAACCTCACTGCCCCCCACGCAGAGGCCCCCAGAGCCCGAGGGACCCCCCCGGGACGGGCTCCAGACACCTTTGAAGCCCCCGGAGCCCCGCGGCGAGCTCGGCAGTGGCCACAGGGCTACTGAAGCCCACGGGGAGGGAGCCCCGCACCACGGACACCCCTCCCCCCCGCACCACGGACACCCCTCCCCCCCGCACCACGGACGCCCCCCTCGCCCCCCGCACCACGGACACCCCCCCCGCCGCCCCTCAGCCCCCGCCGCCCCTCACCTGCCCCGGGCCGCTCGCCGGAAGCGGAAGTACCGGAGGTGTCGGTGGGAGGGGCCTTATATACGCGCGGGTAGCTTGGAGGCGGGGCCTAAGGAAGGGGCGTGGTTTGTTAGGAGGGGGCGTGGCCTAACGGAGGGGCGGGGCTACCGCGCGGCCGGCAGGGGGCAGCACGCGGCCGGGATTGGAGGGGGGGGGGGGGGGGGAACGGGGGCGCGCGCGTATCCCGGAAACCAACCCCGCCAAAACACACCCCCCCAGACCCCCCCCCTCCGCCATCCCGGTGCGAACCCCCCCGGTTCGGCGACACCTCCCGAGTTCGACACCAACCCCCCCCCGGTACAACCCCCGGGGCTCGCATCAGCCCCCCCGGTACAAAAGCCCCCGGCCCACCCCCGCTGCACTTCCCCGCTGCACCGCCCGCGGGCGCTCCTCCCCTCATTCAACCCCCCCAAACCCTGCACATCACCGCTACACCCCCCGCTACACCCCTCCGCTACTTCCCCCCCGCTACACCCCCCCGCTACACTCCCCCCTACACCCCCCGCTACATCCCCCTGGTACACCCTCCCGGTACACCCCCCGCTACACCCCCTCGCTACACCCCCCCGCTATAACCCCCGCTACAACCCCCGCTACACCCCGTCGCTACACCCCCCCGCTACACCCCCCCGCTACACCCCCCCGCTACACCCCGTCGCTACACCCCCCCGCTACACCCCCTCGCTACAACCTCCCGCTACACCCCCTCGCTACAACCTCCCGCTACACCCCCCCGCTACAACCTCCCGCTACACCCCCTCGCTACAACCTCCCGCTACACCCCCTCGCTACAACCTCCCGCTACACCCCCTCGCTACAACCTCCCGCTACATCCCCCCACTACACCCCCCCGCTACATCCCTCTGGTACACCCTCCCGGTACACCCTCCCGGTACACCCCCCGCTACACCCCTCCCGGTACACACCCCTTCGTGTCACCTCCTCCCGGGCACTCCCCCCGGGGACACCCCCGCTGTGTACAATACACCCCCGGGACACCCCCGGTGTCCAGGCCGGGTGCAGGTGCAGCCGACAGACAGCTCCCCCGCCCCCGGGGGTGTCACTTTTGGGGGTGTCACATTTGAGGGTGTCACTTTTCGGGGTGCTGTATCCATACAACCCATCCCCTACCCCCCCCTTCCCCATCCCGCACCCTCCCCGCAGCACCCAGCACCCAGGAGGGGCCGGGGGGCTCTGGGGAGGTGGCACCCAGGGATGTCACCCCCCGGGGGTGGGGGGAATCGCAGGGGGAAGCCTCAACCCGGGCTTTATGGGGACGATTCCCACCAGCATTATTTTTTTATTATTATTTTTATTCCGCTGGAGTTTCCAAAGCCCGGGGAGCTCCGGGGGGGCGGCGGTGGCTGCAGCCGCTTTGGGTTTCCTATTTACCCCTTTATTTCCTATTTACTCATTTATTATTTCCTATTTACCCATTTATTTCCTATTTACCCATTTATTATTTCCTATTTCCCCATTTATTTCCTATTTACCCGTTTATTTTATTCCGGTGCAGCCCTTCCAGGCCTTGCAGCAGGGACAGAGGGGACGAGGGGACATTTTTCTGACGTGCCGTCACACAACCCCCCCCTCCCCCCCCCTCCACCCTTCCCTTCCCCACGCTGAGTGGGGTGCCCCAAACCCCCCCCCCCTCGCAGGGGTCTCCAGCCCTCCGCAGAGAGGTGACAAACTGGCGCTGTGGGGACACGGGGACTTGTGGTGGCACCTCGCGGGACAGCAGTGTGGGACCCCGGGGGGTTGGGGGGTTGGGTTTTGGGGGGGGGGGGGAGCAGGAGAGGGAGGAACCAGGCAGAAGCTGGAGCCCCCCCCCCCCCCCCCCAGGGTGCATTAAAACCCCCGGAGCCTTCACTGTGGGGGTGTCAGCAACAGGCACACTGTCACTGTCCCCAGCTGGTGGTGCAGACACCTCTCAGGGTGGGGGGGACACACACAGACACCGCTTTTGTGTCCCCCGCTGCTGGCTGGGACAGGAGAGCTGTGGAGTGGGGGTCACCCCACTGCCACTCCTGACCCCAGCCCTGTTGAGACGGGACCCCAAGCTGCCCCAAAAAGCCCTGACAGCCCCCAGGTAACCCCCCCAATTCGAAAGGAGGTTTTGGGGGTGCAGTGTGAGCCCAAACCTGACTCAAAACCAACCCTGGGAGGTGTCAAGCCCAAAGAAGGGGACCAGGCACCCAGGAACCCTGTCCCGGAGCATCCCTGCCCTGCTCCTGCCCTGACCACACCACCAGGCCCAGCCTCCAGGGAGCCCATTCCTCGTCCTCACCTTTCTTGGGCAAAAAAAATCCCGTTTTTTCAACCGGGAAGGTTGTTGGCACGGGTCAGCCCGGGCATTGGAGTTTTGAGCTAAAATATCAGCGGGGGGGAGATGTCCCCTTCCTCCCCATTGCCTTGGCGGGGAGGACTAGGAAGAATGTGAGTTGGCTATCCATCAGGGAGACAGAGCAACAGCCAGCCGAAGAAAGAGGGGCATTTTAGGAGGAAAGCCAGGGAAATTTGATCATTAAGAAATCCTCCTGGCTGTCTGGGGGAATTTAATTAAATTGCTGGAAAGGGCTGTAAGCACATCTGGATCCAATATGTGCAGCTTTGATTTTTTTCTTTCTTTCTTTCTCTCTTTCTTTCTTTTTTTTTTTTTTTTTTTTTTTTTTTTTTTAAGTTCACTCTTTTCCCATCTCCCTGTTGAAGGGGGATTGGGGGGGGGGGGGAGAATAAAAGGGAAATAGCAGAGCCACGGAGTATTGGTTCATCTGGGACTGGTATTCCTGGCAGGGAAAGAAAGAGAGGGAGAGAAAGAAAGAGCAAAAAAGAAAGAGGCAGAAAGACAGGGAATAAAAAAAGCTGGGAGAAAAACCTTCACCAAGGGCCCTGGGTGTTTTATAATGGTGCTGGGAGAGCTGGGGAAAAAGGGAGGGGAGGAGAGGAGCTAGCCCAGGGTACGCTCTGCTTTTGGGGCCTGGCAGGGATGGAGGAGAAATCAGTGGAGAGAGCAAACACCATTCCTGTGAGGAAAGGCAGGGATGGGCATGGGGGTCTCCTGCAGCAAGAACCCCCCCGGCTGTCACCCCCGTGGGCACTGCTGCCCACAGAGCCTGGGGATGTCCCCAAGCAGGACACAGAGCCACCCACCCCAAAAGCTGGTTGCTGGGTGCTGGCTGGACACCATCGAGCCCTCCACCATCCCCTGTCCCTTAGTCCTTACTATTTCTTTCTCCACACATCCTCCCTGCAGCTCCATAAGGAAAATCCTTCCACTCGTGGGGGAGGTGGGCAAACCAGCCTGGTTTCTTTGCACAATCCTATCCACAGGGTGAGATTTTGGGAGTGCTGAAGGAGAATGAGCAGCCAGGTGCTGAAGGGAGCATCTCCAGCCCAAGGAGTGCTCCAGGGATGCTGAACTCCCCTACTCCAGGAGGAGGGATGGGGCTGGCAGAGCACCAGTGGATCCATGGCATGGCCAAAGCTGAGGAAGCCTGAGATATTCCCCCAGCATGTGAGAAATAAACCCCTAGAAGGACCCAGTGAGACATTACCAAAAAGTTATCTTTTGGGTCGTTTCCTTTTTTTTGTTGTTTTTTTAAGAGAGGAGGATGAAGGACTGGCAAACAGAAATATGTCCATCCCAGGACTGCAAACTATAAACCCAGCCAGCTCTGGCTGCCCAGATCCTCACCCCAAGGAGCCTGGCACATCCTTGCCACTTTGGTGCCACCCTGGTTTGTCAGCCCAACAGCTCCAGCTCAGCAAAACCCACATGGGCAAACCAAACCTGTGAGACTAAACCACCCCAGCTTTGCCATCAGCATGGCCCAGAGTCACCTTGACAGCTCCAAAGTCCACTTTTATTCACTTAAAATATTATTTAGGAAAAAAAAAAAAAAAAAAGCTTGCATGAGAAGTTTAGGAAACACCAGGAGGGGGTTTTTAAACAATTGGGTCTTGCCTGGTGTAGCTGGCGGAGTTAAAAAAAAATTATGCTGAAAAAAAAAAAAAAAAAAAAAAAAGGCAAATCCTACAGCTAAAAAGGAAATTGCATTAATACAGATTGTTTTATTTAAAAAAAGCAAACCCTGACCCCTACTTCAAAAAAGTCATTAGACATTCTCCTTCTGAAAGGCCGACAGGGGATATTACTGAAAGGCCAGTTAATTTCTCAATGACTTACTGTTCTTGCTCTGCTCATGGAAATGTGTAAAGAGTTGGAGGGTAATTTAAGGCACCCTGCAGAAAGGTGTGTAAATCTTTGCATGTCTAAAGAAACTTTACCAGACCGCTAGGATTGGGAAAAAAGAAAATGCTTGCCCTTTTTTTTTTTTTTTTTTATTTTACATCTTTTTCTTTTTTTTCCCCCCCTTTCCTTTGGAACTCTGATCCCCTTTGATCATAAAAAAGGTCATATTTCACCCAAAAAAATATCAGCAATCACAGGGCCCGAGGAAGTGCGAACCCAAGGGGGTTTCAGCGACGATTATTCCCTCCATTTAATTATTTAATGCCGTGAACTGAGGGAAAGCTGTCTGCCCTGGAAAAGCCAGACAGTTCAAGAACAAGGTCTGGCCCCGAACAAGGAGGAGGAAGAGGGTTATAAATGGGGTTGGGTCTGCTCCATCCCCCCCCTCTCCTGCCCTTGCCACTTCATGGGCCAAGCCCAGCCTCCCCACAGCCCCTCCAAAATAATCACAGCAAGATGTTCCCAGCCTCTGGGGCCAAGGGGGAAATGTTGGGGGGTGGGATGAGGGTCTTCACTGCCCCAGCCCCCCCCTCCCCCCCAGTCCAGGTGGGTCACTGCCTTCCACGAGGACATCTCTGTCCCCCAGGTTTGTCCTTGAGCAGTTTTTCCTGGACACGGTGTCATCCCTGTCCTGGGAATGCTCTGTCCCCACAGCCATGGGGGAAAAAATCAGGATGAAATGGTGAGGAGGGGGGGACATGGGGCTGTGCTGGGTCCCCCAGGGCCTGGTGGTCCCAGGGGTGACACAGGCACCTCCCAAGCCATGGAGCAGCCAGGAGGGGCTGATGCAAATGTATGCAAAGTATATTCTAATATATGCATTGAGCACATAACCACAGCTCCCAGTGTCACCCTGGTACTGCTGGGGACCCATCCAGCTGGGTGCTGGGAGGAACCAAAACCCCCATCCCAGGGGAGCAGCCCCTGGGGGTGCAGGAGCAGAAAGTGGTGTGACACCAGTACCCCAGTCCCCGATTTACACAGCCAGGATCAGACACTAGCGCTGATTCCTGAGGTGGCCCTGGGGCCAATAAATTGGGCCAAAAGAGCCAATAAATTGGGCCAATAAATGAAACAAACACCACCACCCCTCAAAAAAAAAAAAAAAAAAAAAAAAAAAGGAGGGGGGAAGGGAGGTCGGGCTGACTCATTTGCACACTTGGGGAGCCCCCCGCGGAGTCGGAGAGAGCCAAAATCTGCCTTCAGCTACACCCCTTCCAAGCTGGGGAGCTCTGGGAAGCCGCTTCCCCGTCAGGAAGATCAGATTTGGCAGAGCCGGCTGGCTGCAAACCCTCCCGCCTCCGACTTGAAGGGGAAGGGAGCTGAAGAAAAAGGTTTTCGACAAAATGTTCAAATAACTCAGCCAGGGGTTTGCCTCCCTCGGCTGCTCTGGAGCTGGGATGTTTATGAGCTCAGAACTGGGCTGCAGCTTCGGGCCCAGCTCGCCCCAAAGGTTGCGAGTCCGTGGGTGCCCCCCAGATCCTCTGTGCCCCCCAGACCCTCTGTACCCCCCAGACCCTCTGTGCCCCCCAGACCCTGTGTGTCCCCCAGACCCTGTGTGCCCCCCAGACCCTGTGTGTCCCCCAGACCCTCTGTGCCCCCCAGACCCTCTGTGCCCCCCAGACCCCCTGTGTGTCCCCCAGACCCCCTCTGTGCCCCCCAGACCCTGTGTGTCCCCCAGACCCTCTGTGTGTCCCCCAGACCCTCTGTACCCCCCAGACCCCCTCTGTGTCCCCCAGACCCTGTGTCCCCCAGACCCTCTGTGCCCCCCAGACCCTGTGTGTCCCCCAGACCCCCTGTGTGTCCCCCAGACCCCCTCTGTGCCCCCCAGACCCTGTGTGTCCCCCAGACCCTCTGTACCCCCCAGACCCCCTGTGTGTCCCCCAGACCCTCTGTGCCCCCCAGACCCTGTGTGTCCCCCAGACCCTCTGTGTGCCCCCCAGACCCTGTGTGTCCCCCAGACCCCCTGTGTGTCCCCCAGACCCCCTCTGTGCCCCCCAGACCCTGTGTGTCCCCCAGACCCCCTGTGTGTCCCCCAGACCCTCTGTACCCCCCAGACCCCCTGTGTGTCCCCCAGACCCTCTGTACCCCCCAGACCCCCTGTGTGTCCCCCAGACCCTCTGTGCCCCCCAGACCCTGTGTGTCCCCCAGACCCTCTGTGTGCCCCCCAGACCCTGTGTGTCCCCCAGACCCCCTGTGTGTCCCCCAGACCCTGTGTGTCCCCCAGACCTCCTGTGTGTCCCCCAGACCCTCTGTGTGCCCCCCAGACCCTGTGTGTCCCCCAGACCCCCTCTGTGTCCCCCAGACCCTGTGTGTCCCCCAGACCCCCTGTGTGTCCCCCAGACCCCCTGTGTGCCCCCCAGACCCTGTGTGTCCCCCAGGCCCCCTGTGTGTCCCCCAGACCCTGTGTGTCCCCCAGACCCTCTGTACCCCCCAGACCCTCTGTGCCCCCCAGACCCTGTGTGTCCCCCAGACCCTCTGTGCCCCCCAGACCCTGTGTGTCCCCCAGACCCTGTGTGCCCCCCAGACCCTCTGTGCCTGCAGGGAGAAATAACCCCTCAGCTCTGCCCCTTCTGCACATCCCCTCCAGCCTGGCCCTCGCTGGACACCAGCATCCAGCTGCCGGCTCTACCCCCCATCCCCCTCCCCCCCCCGCCTAGATATGTCGATATATATAAATATATATATATATGATTTTTAAAGAGGGGGGAAAAAAAAATTCAAAAAACCCCAAACCAACAAACAAGCCACACCAAACCTCCTTTTTCCTCTCCCGGTGGCTGGTTTGCATTAGGGAGGTTTCTTTCTAACCCCAAGGGAAGCAGCCCAGGAGTTTGTAACCGTGGTGCAGGACGTAATTATCTCATTAAGGCGAGAGAGCCAGGCTGCTCCCAGGAGAGGTGACCTTGCTCTGGGGTTGATGGGGACCGAGGCGGGGGGAGAGGTTGGAGATGGAGGGGGCCGTATCCCCCTTTAACCTGTGGGTCACCTCTCCTTCCAGCCCCATTTGGGGCTCGGGAAACCCGGCCCCTCCCCCCCCCCCCAAACCCCCCCATCCTTCCCCCCGGAGCGCAGCCACTTACACTTGTTGATAGAAGCACTTAAAGCAGAGCTTTGGGGGGGGGGGGGGGATGATGTGGATGGGGTAAGGGGGGGGGGAGTCTCCTTCCTTCTCTTCTTCCCCCCCCCCCCCCCACTTCTTTTCCGTGGCTTGGCTGCCGGGGGGGCTCGGCCCCTGGCAGGGGGCAGGTCGTGGTGCCGGGGGGTTGCGGGGAGGGGGGGTTGGGGGGGGGGGGAAGGGGCCGCCCCGCACAGCTCGGAGCAGGGGCGTTTGTTTGAACAGCTCCAGAGCAAAGAGCAGGGGAAGAAAGTTTGGGCTGGGAGCGTGGTTTTTTTTTTCCCCAGACGTCAGCACAAGGCGGAACAGGGACTGGGGAGGGAGCCGGACTCCTAGGGAAGCCGGCATTTTTTTTGCCCCCATTTAAAAAAAAAAAAAAAAAAATTTTTTTCTTTTTTTTTTTTTTTTTTTTTTTTTGGACGGGGCTGGTGGGGGAAGTGGGGAACGGGGCCGGGGAGCGGCCCGGCACCTCGGGGTGGGCTTGGGGGTGGTGGGAGCCATGGACTCGGCTCCAACCTTCGCCATGGACAAGCCGTTTGCCCCCAGCGCCGGGCGCGGTCCGGAGCCACCCGAAAATCCTCAAAGCCGGAAAAACTTCAGCGTCAGCCACCTCCTCGACCTGGAGGAGGTAGCGGCCGGGATGAACGGGACCCCCTCGGCCGTCCCCCCACCCACTGCTGGCGGCAAAGCCATCCCGGAGCCCTCGGGAGGCAGCAGCGGCAGCGAAGCAGCTCCCCAGGACGGTGAGTGAGTCCCGCCGCCTCGGGATGTGCCCCCCCGCCTCGGGATGTGTCCCCCCGGGATGTGCCCCCCCGGGATGTGTCCCCCCGGGATGTGCCCCCCCCGGTGAATCCCGTCCCCCCGGGATGTGTCCCCCCGGGATGTGCCCCCCCCGGTGAGTCCCGCCGCCCCGGGATGTGCCCCCCCGCCTCGGGATGTGCCCCCCTGGGATGTGCCCCCCCGGGATGTGCCCCCCCCGGTGAGTCCCGTCCCCCCGGGATGTGCCCCCCGGTTCGGGGCAGCTGTGAAGATGCGGTGTCCCCGTTATGTGTCCGGCCCGGGCTGCGGAGCCGGTGGGCACCGCGGACAAAAAGGGTTCGGTGTGTTCCCCCGCAACGGGGTGGGGGACATCGGGAGAAGGAGAAGCCCGTCGGGGTGAAGGGAGGGGGTGCTGACACCCCGACTGCTGGGGCAGAGGGACATCCCAGCGGGAAAGGGGACATTGCACCAGGGGACCGGGAGATCGCAGCGGGGCAGATGGAGATTTGTGCCGGAGAGGGGAACACCCCGCGGGGGGGAGAGGCACCGCACCGGGGGACGGGGACACCGCACCGGGGGTCAGGGACACCGCACCGGGGGACGGGGACACCGCACCGGCTGCCTCCCCGCCGCCACCGGAGGTGCCGGGGTCGGGACAGTCCCGGGCGTCCCGGTGAGTCCCGGGGATCCCTGCGGGGTCCCCCCTCTCCCCCCTCCCGGTTTCCCGTTCCGGAGAGCGGAGTTGGCCCGGTGGGGCCGTGGGGTCCCCTCAGCGTGTCCCCGGGCCGGTGACACCGGCAGCAAGGGGGCAGAGCCGGGACTGGGAAATGGGACAGGGACCGAGCCGGGACCCGGTTTCGTTAACGCGATTTTAACGGGACCGGGCACCGCACATCCCCCCGCACCGCTCCCACGGCCCCGGCTCATCCCGGCTCCGCTACCCGAACCGGGGACGAGGAGGATTCGTCCCTTCCCTGTGACCAAAGTCCCGGTCCGGGGACACCTGCCAGCCCTCCCCCTGGCACCGGGTGTCCCCTCGGTGATGGAGCAGGGAGCAGAGTGTGGCTCGCAGCCCCGACAGCTTCCCCCCCACCTTGAGGGGACCCTGGGGGTGGCATCCCCCAAACCTGCCCACCGGAGGAGTGTCGCTATCCCAAATTTCTTTTCTGTAGCTTCTGGAGCACAGCTGCCCCCTGCCAAGGGCCTGATCCGTGCCTGCTCAGGGGTGCGGAGCCACCGGGGAAGCTGTGCGGGTGCCCAGCCCCACGGTGAGGGGGGGAAACAGCCCCACGCAGGGTGCCCCCTCCCACAGCTCCCTCCTCACCAGCAGCGTTTCCCCCCCCACCCTGCACAACCTCTTCCCTCCACGGAGAAACCCCTCTGAGCCCCCCCCCCCCCCCCAAACCTGCCTCCACCTGGGGGTGCTGAGGGCTGGGTGAGGCTGGGCACTGCTTTCTGGGATGGGAAATGGTATTTTTGGTGTTATTTTCCTGCTTTCTGGGATGGGAGCTGGTATTTTTGGTGTTATTTTCCGCCCTCCCTCCCTCTCTCCCGTTCCCAAGGGTTTTGTGTTGTGGTTCTTGCAGTGCTTTCCCTTTGGGACTGTGGGGAGGTTTTCACCCACTGGAGGGACCTCTGTGGGAGTGGGGGATGACACACAGTACCTCGGGTGGGATGGGTACAGCTTTTGGAAACCCAGCCCAGCAGCCAGCTCAACTCAGGGCTATTTGCAGAACAGAGAAACCATCACCCTGCTGAGCTCCTAATGCACCCCAAGGAGGCTCAGTGGAGACTGTGAGTGATGCAAATACCACAGAGAGAGAGAGGCAAGGGTGCTGTCTGACCCCCACCAGTCCATTTTTCACCCTAAAAGTCCATTCCTCTGGGGACAGAGGGGTTTGAGCTGCTGATCCCAGCACCACGGGGGATATTTCCCATTAGCACCTGTTCCAGTGAGGTTGCAGTGATGAAGACACCAACAGCATCTGGGATTCTCCAACAACCTAGCCAGGAGTGGAAGCATTTCTCCCCCTGACCCCACCTGGAGAGAGAGAAATACCTGAGTGATGGGGACCGAGAGCAGCAAGCAAGAAGAGAACAAGGAAACAGTGAAGAAAACCTCTGTGTGTGCACACGTGGAGCTGTGACACCCGTTACCCACTGCCTAAACTGGGATTCAGTTTCCCAAATCGAGATGGGGAGGCACAGTGCAGATGCCTTGCTTGCCTTGACGAGCATCAGCTTTTTGCTACACATCTGTGATGCTCTCGGCATCAGCGTGATGACAGCAGAGGAACTTTTACTGGTAACTTTATCTTTTATTGGCATCCTGAAGTAAAACAGCCCCTCAGCATTTTCTCTGGTCTTCCCCATCACCCTTGTGGTTTCTTTTGCTGCCAGATGCAAGTTTGGAGCCCTGCAGGTCGGTGGCAGTGGGTTAGGCAAAGGGACCCACATGGACCATCTGCAAATGGCCAGTGTTGCTCTGTAGGATGTGGCTCTGTGCTCAGGTTATCAGGGTCATCGCTCCAGTGGGATGAAGGAAGAGCAGCCCCAAGCCTGTAACAAAGCCATTGTCAGCCTCTCTGTGAGGCAGAGCCAGTGCAGGGATGCTCAGCAGACTCCACAAAACCCTCTCCGCTTCCCCAGGTGGCAGCAGCAGCAGGAGGCTTCTGGTCCTGAGGCTGCCAGAGCTGGAGAAACTCAGGGCAGGGTTTTATTCTTTGCAGAGGGGGATTCAAACCCCCTCCTGCCCTCCCTCGCCATCCCCATCCCACAGCCCTCCCCACCAGGGACAGAGGGTGGGCACAGTCCTGAGCACCCATCTCCTCCAGGAGCAGCCCCTCTGGTGTTCCTCACAGGGCTGGCACATCCCTGCCTGCTGGCACCACCGAGGACCAGAGCAGTCCCCACCTTCCTCTCCAGCTCAGCCTTTGCCTTGGCCCCAGCACCAAACTGGTCCTGAGGGCACCCAGCACATCCTTGCTGGAGCATGGTTGCAGATCCTCTCTCTTCCACACGTTGCTCTTGTGGCACCCAAAAATGAAGAGGCGGAAATCACACAAGCCAAGCAGGAGCGAGGGAACCCCAACAGGATCCTCATTATCTTCATTATCTTCATCCTCCCCTGGAGCAGTGCAGCAGCCTCCCATCCAAAACCTTCCTCACAACTTCTGAGGTCTTGAAAGCTTGTTCACCTCCTTTCATTAGACTAACAAATAACGTGTAACACGAAACATCTGTTAACAACAGACCTTAATGTTCTCAAGATGATAAAGCAGGAGGGTAATTTTAGCCAGCAGGCCTTGACTGATGGCTTTTCAAACAATGAACTTACTTTTGGTGCCGCCTGGGGATGGGAGAGGGACTCGGGCGCTGGCTCTGGTGGTGGCTTCAGGGCTGAAAACTCGGAAAGAGTCACTGAAGTCATGGCCAGGCTCAGAGGAGGAGCTGCAGACCCTCCAAGGGGATCCTCGGGCACACCTTGCCTCTTTGGCTGCAGGCAGGTGATGAGGAGGGGAGGTGTGGTGCCCCCTGAGCACCCCATTTGCAGGGCAGCTCCTGGAGCCCCTTCCTCAGCCCCAGGGCAGCCAGGACCCCCTGACCCCCAGCAGGGTGTTGGGGGGTTGCTGAGAGGGGCATCAGTGAAGAGAGAGGAGGAGGCTGCACCCCAGAGGGCAGTGGTGATGAAGGTGATGTTACAGCAAATTGGTTTGAATTACATAAATGTGGGGAGCTGAAAAAGGGAGAAGTGAGGCAGGGAGGGGCAGGGACCTGGTAACAGTGGAAAAAGGGAAGGGACTTGCTTTTGGGATCAAGTGGTGGCTAATGACCCCAAGCAGCTCCCAGGGCTCTGGCACCTTCCCCCTGGCAGGACCATCCCAGCTGATGTCCCCATGGTAGCCCAGTCCCAGGGCTGTGCTGCTGCTGGCTCACAGGACCCATTTTTGTTGTGCCTCCCAGATACCACCTGTCCCCTCCAGAGAGGAGGCACAATTTGGGGACACTTCAGACCCCCAGCTGTGGGGACAGGAGGCAGCCCTGGAACACTATGACTGCAGGAAAAGGGATGGGATGTGCCCCAGGGTTCATCCGTGCATCTATCTGGTGCTCCTGGTACCTGCTGCAATTAAAGTGTCATTAACTCCTGACACCTCAGGAAGGGACATGGCTCTTGGGACATCGATTCAACCCCCACAGTTGGTGAGAGGCTTTGGGAAGCATCTGCAGCTCTCCAGGGAGACTCTCTCGTGCTTTTGTTCCCCAGAAAAGGAGACAGCAGAGGCCCTGGCTGCTCAGGGTGGCACCAGGACCTGCTCAGGGTGGCACCTGGCTGCTCAGGGTGGCACCAGGACCTGCTCAGGGTGGCACCTGGCTGCTCAGGGTGGCACCAGGACCTGCTCAGCCCAGCCTGAGGGTTGATGTTGGAGGTGGGATACAACCCACCTGTGGGGTGTGGGGTTTACAGCACCCATGGTCCCACGCTGCTCTCCAAACCAGCATCAGCTGGGGGTGTCTGGGCACAGGAGTCTCCTCTCCCTTTCCACGGTTTTCTCCCAGGCTGGCAACCCCCCTGCAGGGCCCTTGGTGGGGACAGTCCCTACAGAGCAGATCTAGGAATGGTGGCATCCAAAGCAGTCTCGGTCCTTGTAAGGCCAGCGCAGCCGGGCTGGGCGGCACCAGGACAGGACCCATCCTTGCATGGCCATGACTCTGTCACCTTCATGTCCCCAGAGCCTGCCAGGGGACATCTCCCTTCTTGGGGAGCTTTGAGGGCTGCAGACCCTAAGACGTGAGGTTTGTCTTGCTGCAGGGGTGGTTACTCCCAGGGCTGCTGAAGCAGGACGGGAGGGGACAGCAGAGTTGGGATGTGTCCCCAAGACCAGCAGTTGTCTTGTCCCAGGTCCCACGGGGGTGGAAGTGCCAAGAAACCCCTCCCCGGCCTGCCCCCAGCCACATTTGTTAGCACTTAGCCGGGGCTGGTGACAGGGGAGGGATGGATGGATGCAGAGCCTGCTGTGTCCCGGTTCACCCAGACACTTCCCAGAGCTTCACCCACCCAGCTTCTCCCTACCGGGAAGAAAAAAAATTGTTACGGGGACCAGACCCACCCTGCACCCCCCTGGCTGCTGCAGGGGACAGCCCCAAGCTGCAGAATGTCCCCTCCAGCTGGGCTCCCCCAAAGAGTGTCTGTCACCCTGTCTGTGACACTGCCACAGGACCTGCATGTGATCCCCTGTCCCACGGGTGGGTGGAAATTTGGCCCTGGCTCTGGCTCATCCAAACACCATGGGGTGAGGGTAGGGGAGCGATGTGTTTCCCCACGGCATGGGCAGGATGAGTTGGGTGACAGCTCCGCCAAAATTATCCAGATCAGCACAAACCCCTTCCAGGACAGGCAGGGAGGGACCCTGGGGTGGGGGGACAGTTGGGAGACCCCAGGACTCACGGGGTTTCTGCTATGGGGTCCACCCTGGTACCTTCATTAGCTGCTTCCCCGTCCCCTCCAGCCCCAAAGGTGCCACTCACTCACCAGCCCCAAAGCCTCAGACCTGGGGGAGTGGTGGGTGAGCCCTTGCTGGGCAAGCCCAGGAACCAGAGCATCTTTGGCTGGGCCAGGAAGACAGAAAAATCACTTCCCCCCTGACTTCTCACCTCTGGGATTTTTCTCCTCTTGACACCTGAGTGTCAAGTGAGCCAGGTTTTTGGCAGGCATTGCTGGGGGGATGCTCCTTCCTATCCCCGGATTTCCAGCAGGGAAAGAGCTCAGGAGCATGGGGCAGAGCTGCAAAAGCCACCCTCCAAGAGGGTCTGGAGGGCACAATGTGGGGGCACCTCCATGGGGGGCACATGGGGCTCTGCCCCACTCCCTTATGGCCCTGGCAGCACCCACTGATGTGCTTTAAGCACAGCCATGGCCAGCCCAGGAGGGTGCCAGGGCATGGGGACACCTTGCCTGTGTCCTGTCCCCCCCCCCCAATCTGTTATGTCTAGCTCGACCAGGAACAGCTCAGTGCAAGACTATTTCCCCTCTCCTTTTGGGCTGTTATTTCAGGGAACGGGGCTGATTCACAGGAAAAATATGAAATTTCGACTCCATGCAGCCAAGATGGGTGAATTTCAACGAATCAGCATTTTAGGAGAGCCTGGGCGTGTGTCTGTAGCTGGGAGGCTGATGAAATGATTTGGGGCTTTGAGGCTGCCTCGTTAGGAACCCTCCTCCCTCCCAGGGCACAGGGCTGAGCACCCTTTCTCCTGGCACTGCTTTCCTTCAGCCATGGGGAATTATCCTGAAAAACCAGGGAGCCAAAGGGATGAGGTTTGAAGGAGGATGGGATCTGGGTGCTTTGGGGCCTGGCAGAGGCTTGGTGTCCCCTGTCCCTTCCCTGAGGCACAAGCAGTGGCTGGAAGGAATTGTCCTCCCAGGATGATGGGATCCCTGAGCCACGGGGCAGGCTCAGAGCATCCTTTAAAATTCCAGGGCAGTGGGTTGTGGCCAGGCTGAGCTGGAACCAGGAAAGGATTTTAGACCAGGGTTAATGCCAATCTTTTTTTTTTTTTTTTTTTTTTTCCTGTCTGGAAAAAGCAACTGGGAAGAGGGTGAAAGTGTGGTGGGCAGAAACAACCATCCCCATCCCCTGCCCTGCTGCTTGCATGGGGACAGCAACGCCAGCTCAGGGAGGATGGACTGGTTTGGGGATTTCAAGGTGGTTTTCCAATGCCTGTTTGCCAGCACTGCCACAGGACTGGGTAGCTTTCCACTGGATATCCCCGAATTTCTAAGAATCAAAAAGAAAAGGAAAAAAAATAAAAAATCCCACCTTGCAGTATTCCCAATGCTCTCGCTCACCTGAGGGATGCAGGGCTGTGGGAGATGTTTTCCAGCCTTCCCATGAAGAAAATGCCCTGTCCCAACACTTCCCTGCCCTCTGTTTCCCCCAGAAAAACCAGTCCCAGTGCTGGGACCTGCTGGGAACACGGCTGAGGGTGCAGGGGGTGGGTCTGGTGCCCACCCATGGGACATCCCCCACCCCCAGCATGTGCCAGCAGCTCTGGCTGTGGATCCCATAGGTGGGTGGGAGGTGGGGGGTTAATAGGATGCTGATGTTGGAGGGGCTGGGAACAATTGTCCCAGCCTGAGGACACACAAAACCCTTTCGGGAGAAAGATTGGGTCCCCCTTACCCCCACCTCACCCCCTGAGAGCTCACACCAGTGACTTTGGCGGGGAGATAAGGATTAAATAGGATGTTGAGATTGGAGGGGTTGGGTGAGATTGTCCCTGCTTGGGGACACCTCCCCCCCCCCCTCTGGGGACACTAAGGCTACAGATGGGGTCTCCCTGGGAATGTCCCCAGCCCTGCACATCTCTGGGTGCAAACAGCATCTTGGGAGGGGGGGGGAAACGCAGGCATTAATTAAGCAGGAGGAGTAACGAGGCCACAGCGGGGCTGGGGGGGGGAGGAGGGGGGATACAGCTTCCAGGAGATGGGGCAGGGTCGGGGATGGGGGGTGGGACAGCTCAGGGCTTTAGGGGGACACCGGGAGCCTTCAGAGAGAGCAGCAAGAGCAGCACCCGCCGCCGTCCCCCTCCCCTTCCTTCCCTCCTCATCCCCCCCCCCCCCCCTTTTTTTTTTTTTTTGGAGCGCGTATAATAAAGCAGCTTTTGAGCTGCGGCTGGAGCGATGGCTGAGGAAGAATTGTCGGGGGCTGTTCCAGCCTCTGTGTCTCGGGATGGAGCCTGTGGCTAAGCCCGGCGCCAGGCAAGCGCGTTGAACCAGATGTGGAGAGGCGCCAGCCCCCCCCCCACCCAACCCAGGGGCGGCCGCTTCACACGCGAGGAGACTGCGGAGCACATGGGCTGGGAACGGGGGGTGCGGGGGGCACAGGGCAGGGATGGGGGGGGAAGGGGCAGGGGGTGTGGGGGGCACATGGAAGGAATGGGGGGGGGAGAGGCAGGGGTGTGGGGGGCACAGGGCAGGGATGGGGGGGGAAGGGGCAGGGGGTGTGGGGGGCACAGGGCAGGGATGGGGGGGGAAGGGGCAGGGGGTGTGGGGGGCACAGGGCAGGGATGGGGGGGGAAGGGGCAGGGGGTGTAGGGGGGCACAGGGCAAGAATGGGGGGGGAGACACGGGGTGTAGGGGGCACAGGGCAGGAATGGGGGGGAGAGAGTAGGGGGGCTGGGGCATAAAGAGCTGGGGGGTGTGGGGGGCACAGGGCAGGAACTGGGGGGGGAGACATAGGGAGTGTGGGGGGCACATGGAAGGAATGGTGAGGGAAGGGGCAGGGGGTGCGGGGGGCACAGGGCAGGTGGGGGGGCTGGGGCATAAAGAGCTGGGGGGTGTGGGGGGCACACGGTAGGAATGGGGAAAGGGGCAGGGGGTGTGGGGGGCACAGGGCAGAAATGGGGGGGGAGACATAGGGAGTGTGGGGGGCACATGGAAGGAATGGTGAGGGAAGGGGCAGGGGCAGGGGGTGCGGGGGGCACAGGGCAGTGCTGGAGAGAGTGGGGGGGCTGGGGCAAAAAGCTGAGGGGTGTGGGGGGCACACGGTAGGAATGGGGGGGGAGAGGCAGGGAGTTGTGGGGGGCACAGGGCAGGAATGGGGGGGAGAGAGTGGGGGGGCTGGGGCATAAAGAGCTGGGGGGTGTGGGGGGCACAGGGCAGGAATGGGAGAGTGGGGGGCTGGGAAGGGGGGAGAGCTGGGGGGCTGCGGGGGGCACGTGGCAGCATTGGGGGGGGGGTAGAGCCAAGGGATGTGGGGGGCACAAGGGATGTGGGGGGCACGTGGCAGCATTGGAGGGGGGGGGGGGGGGGCTGGGAGCCAAAGTGCCAAGGGGTGTGGGAGCCCCAGAGCAGTACTGGGGGGGTTGAAGAGTCAGGGGGTGCAGGGGGCACACGGCAGTGCTGGGGAGATTGGGGAAGTGGAGGGGGGGGGGAGCAGAGCCAGGAGATGTGGGGGGGCAGGCTGGGTAGAGCTGGGGCAGGGGGGTTGGGGCAGCAGGAGGTGTGTGGGTCACCCCAGGGTGGGGGCTGCACCCCGAGCTGTACAGAGCACTGGAGGGGGGAGTAGGGGGGGTCTGCATTGCGTTGCTCTTACCTCTGCCCCTGGCAGCTTGCTGTGAGTCCAGGAGAGGGAAAGAGAAGAAAAAGACAGGGAAGGAGTTAAAAAAAAGGGCAGAAGGGATGTGAGAGGGGCAGAAGGATGCTGACCCACCAGAGACAGCACCCTGGGGGGTTGGGTGCTCTGTGACCTGGGTTCCCACGTTCCCTGTAAAGGGGTGAAGCAGAGCCTGTCCGTGGGGTGCTGTGGAGGGGACACGGGTGACATGGGGACAGCCACCAGCACGATGCTGCTCGGGGCCCTGCTGGGCTCAGGCCAGGGCAGCCTCAACACTGCTTCCTCACAGGTTTCACTTTCTTGGCTGGCCTGGCCACATGGCTGTAATTTAGGGGTTGTAAATACCTCTGGGGATTTTTTAAATGAAAAAAAATAACTGTTTTCATTTAAATTAAAAAGACACTGAGCATTGCTATTAGTATTAGAGGTTTGTAAAACTTGAGACAAATGTCAGCCACCAGGCACTGTCCCCTTTGTGAAGCCTTCACGTGGTCAGCATGGGCTGTTCCCCACCTGGGGTTAAATTGTCATGGGATTTGTATGAAAGTGCCCAGAGGTCCCTGGACTGCACCCCAGGACCCCAAACCCTGGTGCCAGCGTGCTCCCCACTTTGCTTCTGGGCTGGGATTTGGAGTTTCATCCAGGAGGGTTCCCAGCATGGTGTGATAGTGTTGGGGCTCCCCAGGGACACAGGGTGGGATGAAGACTTGGGGTGACAAGAGTCAGGTTCTCAGTGCCACTGGCTTTTGCAGAAGTGGGACTCCAATGCAGCTGTCCCCACCCTGCTATCTCCCAGGTGTCCCCTGGTGTCCCCCCTGCAGCCACCGCCTGTCCTCATCAACCTACCTGCCATCCCCACTGTCCCTGCCACCCCTGGTGTCCCTGCTGTCCCTGTAATGCCATCTCTGGTGTCTCTGCTGTCCCTGCCATCCCCACTGTCCCTGCCACCCCTGGTGTCCCTGCTGTCCCTGTAATGCCATCTCTGGTGTCTCTGCTGTCCCTGCCATTCCCACTGTCCCACCATCCCTGCACACAGCTCTGCTTTAACCTGCAAACAGTTAACCACCAGGCTGGGTTAAAAAAAAAAAAAAAAAAGAAAAAAGAAAAAAAAGAAAAAGATACGAGCCACTTATTAAAATGAATGTTTTACAATAAATTTGGCGAGAGGCCACCAACCTCAAATGAAAACCAGACCTGAGGACAGTGATGCTGCTCTCTGGTGAGGGTTTCCAGGATGTCTGTGCATGCCTGCACCCACCAGGGTCCTCCTGGGAGTGGTGGTGGATGAGATCCTGGCTGGGGCTCCTGCACCCTGGCCAAACGTGCCCGTGTCCCCTGGGCAGGGCCACCAGCCAGCGGTGACAGGAGAGACTCTGGGGAGGTGCTGGCATCGGGTGGCATCTGGGGCTGGGTGTGAAAAACACCTGATTGGCCTCAAAAATGTGAGGGGAGTTGGGCTTGGGGAAGGAGGTGGCAGAAGGGGACACTGAGGGGTTCCCTAAATCCCCCCCCTCCACTGCCACTCTGGGCTCTGCTGCTCCTGGCAGGCTGGGGTTGGGTTTCAGTGCTGGAGGTTTTGCCCCCCCTCACGAGGGGGTTTTGCATCATAAATTTCAAGAAACCACCATTTTGGGAGGGCAGAAAGGCTGGGATCACTGTGGTGGGAGCAGAGAGTTACTGCCACCCAGCCCTGGCTGATGAGTTTTGGTTTTCAAAGGTCCCAGGGAGCTCTTGACACCAGGGTGCTCTGAGGCACCCACCAACCCATCCCCTTCCCATTCCCCACCCCCCTGGGGATAAAAACCACTTTGCAGTCAAAGCTGAGTTTTTGGTGGAGCTTTGCAGGCACCAGGCGGGTGCTGCTCTCAGGGCCAGCTCTTGCACAAGCCTCATTAGCATTAATTAATTACACATTCCCTGCTGGCCAAGGGGGTATAACTTGCTGTGTCACGGGGGAGCAATGGTGGCATCTTTGTGGGTGCTCCCAAACGTTTGCAGGGTGTGGGGGGGGAAAGCAGCATCTGCTACAGTTTAACCCCAGGCAGGATCTGCCTCAGCATCACCCACCCTGGCATTGCCCATCCCCGTGGCTGTGGGGCATCCCCTCTGCCCAGGACTGACCCAAACCCCGGCGTTTTGGTGAGGAGGCCCCAAATGTCCCTTTCCCTGTGCCAGCTCACCCACCTGCTCCTCAGCTCTGCTCCCTGCTCTGCTATTTTTCCACGGGGCATGAAGGGTCCTGGCAAAGCAGGGAGGCTGCAGGGCCAGGGGATCCATCCCCAGGGTGCCCCAGGGTGCTGCAGTAGGGTGAAGTGTAGGGCAGACCAAGTCCTGGACTTTTCCCACCAGGAGCAGATCCCCCTGGGCAGGAGATGAAAGCAAACCCCCAGGACAGTGCCTGCTGGCTGGGGAGGCTCCTGGCAGCCTGGAGCTGGGGGAGAGCCAGGACCTTTTGTTGGCCCCCAGGTCCCCACTTCAAGGCCTGGCAGATTGGTGGGAAAACAAAATTCTCAAATTTTCAAAATGCTCTGGCTTTGCACTTCAAACCCCTCACCAGGGCTTGTCCCCAGGTGCTCGGCTTGGGCTTGCCCAGCTGAGCAGCTCCTACCACTTCCAGCCCGATGGCCACCAGCATTTGCCCAAGGAGCCCTTTGGAGTGGCCCAGCCTCTCAGAGCATCCCTGGGCAAAGCCCAGAGCTGTGGCACAGCCCCCCCACATCCCTGCATCCCTCCTGGCTCCCCTCTCAGGCATTTGTAGGGGACATCCCTGAGCAGCACCATTGCTGATGAGCTTTGGGAGTCTTGGTGTGGCCCCCAACCCCACCTGGATAAAGGGAGACCCCAGGAGGGTGAGAACCCCCCGGAGCTGTGTTCTCCTTCTATCAGTGGGGAAGATGCCAGACCATGACCACTAAAGCCAACCAACAGTGGCCACCACCATCCCCATCGAACCAACAGAGATGAACCTTCCCCAGAACGGGTTTTTTCCTTGCTCTACCATCCTGCAGGAGGGAAAACCAGGGCACCCAGCAGGGAGCAGGACCCCAGCTCCTCCCCTCCTCATCCCCTCTTGCAGCTCCATCCCTGCCAAGACCTGACACAATGGGGGCCATGGCAGGGCTGGAGCTGGGACAGCCCATTGTGTGGGGCTGTGGTTGCAGCCTCCCCCGAGCATCCAGGATGCTCTTGGCAGCTCCTGAAATCCCTTCCCCAGGGCTGGGCTCAACCCTCTGCACGGGCACGGCCCCAGGAGGGAATTTTTGGCTTGCAGATCCCTGAGGCCAAGGGATGCGCTCAGAATCCGGGGTCCCGGGCTGGATGCCCTGGGCTGGTGCCACTTGGGGGTGGGTACAGCCAGGCAGTCGGGACCCTGGGGCCCTGCACAATGGCTGCTGGGACACAGAGGAGCCAGGCAGCTGGGAAAGGACAGCCAGAGGCTGTTTCTGGAGCACTTGGTTTCAGGGGATGCTGGCAGCACCAGGCTCCGGGAGCTGGATCCTGCCGAAGGGCTGGGATGCATCCAGGAAAGGATGCAGGCTCTGTCCATGTCTCCTTCTCCAAGGTGATTCCTACCCCAGGTAGAAGTTTGGGGGGGTGGCATCATCTCCCTCAGATGCCTGGGAGAGGGGGGAGAATTTCTGGTGCCCTCTCCCACCAGAGCCTCATAGCCAAAGATGTTCCCCAGCCCCTTCCTGAGGCTTCACAGCATCCCCTGGACCCTGCCTCCTCATCTGGGGAATGTGGCTGCAATTAATTCATTAAATGCTTCCACTGACACAGGAGCTGGCTGTGCCAAAATTCCATTCCTTGGTATGATACCATTCCTGGGGCTTGGCCTTGGCACGAGCCTCCAGCCAGGACAGGAGCTTCTGGCATGATGGGAAAGGCTGTGAAGTGTTTGGGAAGGGCTCTGCACTTCCAAACGTTGAGGTTTTACCTGCTGCAGACCCTGGCAGCCCTGTGGATCTCCCCTTTCAGAGCATCCTCTCTATAACCCAGTGCACGACTCAGCACGCCAGGTTCTCACCTGGCTTCTCCAGCATCTGGTTCTCCTCTTTTCACCCTCTTCTTCCTCCGTCCCCTCTCTTCCTCCCCTCCTCACTGTGACACTTTCTGAGCCTGTCTGCCTTGGGGTTTGCAGCAGAAAACTCCCCTCTGCCCTTGCTGAAGAGTCACCTTTGAATCCACTCCTGGCTCTCACCCATCAATTTGGTGGCTGCTGGTGGGCTGGGACTGTCCCTAAGAGAGAGGCAGCATCCTGCAGCACAGGACTCCTCCTTCCCACGTTCCTTCTGGTCCCCAAAACCCAGCTAAGCACCACATTTGCTGCATTAATGATGAGGATGAGTTGAAAAAAGGCCATGGTGCCACAGGCGGGTTGCAAGCCCAGGATGGAGCCATCCCAGCTGGGCTACAAGGATGCTCAGCCAGCCCCCCAGGACCTTCCCAGCTGAGACTTTTGGGCAGACACAGCACAGAGTGTGCCCAGACACCACCCACCAGCCCAGGACATCCCCACTGAGCTGCAATTCCAGCTCCTGGGGGCACAAGGGGAGAAACCTCTGGGATTCGGGGACCTCAGGCTGCGCACGGAGCATCCTTGGGATGGATCCTCCCAAAAATCAGCTCTGTGCAGGGCCGGGCTCTGGGTGGTTTCTGGCTGGGGTAGCAGCAGCTCCATAACCATAAACCAGGCTGCTGCTGCCTGTCAGTGAGCATGGGCTAAGGCCCCCCCGGGACAGCCTTGGCCTCTTTCTCGGTCCAGGCTTTTGCTTCTCCTTTTTAACAGAGACACTTTTCCCCCAGCAAAACTGGCAGCCTGTAAAAACGTGTCAGCGTTTCAGTTTTTTCACAATTAATGAGGTGAAACATCCTCGGAAACATTTTGCTGTAATGTTTCTCCAGTAGCTGAGACTTGCCCCTCTCTTAAATTTTTCATGTTCACTACTTGAGCCGAGAAAGTTTCCTTCGGACTCAGCACATTTGGACCACCCCCTTCCCACCCCAACCTCCCACCCCCACCTTGGTCTCAATCCCCACCTCCCGGAGCCTCTGGCATTCCCAAGGTCTTTGGGAGGCTGGGGGGAGCAGGGAGTGGTGTTGGGTCAGGGTGAGGAGGTTGGAACTGGATCCTGGCAATGGGGGAAGCTGGGCAGGCACTGGCAGCCCCGTTCCCCAGGGATTCCCTGTCTCCTTCTTGTCCCCAGGATGGGTTTGGACCGCACTGAGCAAAGCCCTGTGGGCAGGGGTTGGTGGCCCTAAGGGGCTTCTCCCCTGGGTAGTGGGCTGAAACCACAGAGAAATGGGGGTTACACCAAGAAGGTTTTGCCCCCCAGCTGTGGTGGTCCCCCCACCCATTCTGGCCTCAGTGGTGGGTGCAGAAAAGGCACCCCATGTGGGACACCCAGCCCCCAGCTTCCCAGCTGCTCCCCCCACATGATTTGGGGAGATTGAAGACCCCCAGTGGCAGCTCCTACCATCACTTCTGCAGCAAACTCTGTCCTGCCAGCAGGGATGAGCCCCCCACATCCCCCCCTGAGGGTCCCTCCTGACATCCTTGCTTGGAGGGTCCCCCAGGCTGTCTCCAGCCACATCCCAAGATGGGGCAATGCTGCTGGAAAATGGGGTCAGCTGCACTTGGCTGCCCATATTTCGGGTGTCTCAGGTGGAAGGGATTGGGATCCAAAGGAGAGGCGACTCCCAAACCTGAGCCCTTTTCCTTGGAGCCACCCAAAAGGGAAACTCCTCCTCCCCATCACATAAATCAGGGGAAGAAGTTAAACAATTGCACATGAAACTCTGGTGGACATCATCGCCGGAGCTCTCCTCACTTCCCCTGGGTATAGAAAGGGATGGAGGGAGTCCACATGTTTACCGAGAGAGACCATGGGAGAAATGAAAGACATTGTTTTTCCAAAGGATTTCTTGGCTGTAAAAGGCCTCCAACCACCCCGTGGCTTCCCTGATGAAGGCCCAGCGTTAATTTGTTAAATCCACATCAAGTGCCCGGAGAACCCGTTGTTTATTTTCACTAATTCAGCCGGCTGAGATCAAATTGGGGTTTTATTTGTTAAGGATAAACCTTAATTAATAAAAGCTATTTATTTGGTTTAGAGCCGGCCGCAGCCTGAGGGTCAGATATGCCACGATCATTATTTCAAGTAAAACAAACCCGAAACGTCTCTCAACAGTTTGAAAAACGTAGAAACTTAGAGGGCTGAATTTATTTGTCTTAGGAAGAATTTACAGTTAATTCCCTCCAGGCTATTCCAAACCCTTAAATTATACCCAAGAAGAGAAAAAAAAAAAAAAAAGGGGGGGTGGAAAGAAAAAAAAAAAAAAAACCAACAAAAAAAACCCCATTCCAGGCAGAGAAGGGAAGTAAATGGTACGAGAGATTTGATTATTTGGCTGGGGAGGGGGGTGAAAAAGTTTAAAGCTTAAAAGGTCTCTGGCAAAGTGCTCACAAAGAAATGGAAGGCGTGAAATAATTTAACGGCAGAAAACTGTTTGGGGTCTGCAGCACAGTGGAAAATGAAACACTTTGGAAGAGATGTAGCCTGGGGTTTTTCTGCAGGAGAGGTTTGAACTTGGTCCCTTCTGGCACAGGGCGCCCCACCCCCCCCACAAAAAAAAAAAAAAAAAAAAAAAAGGGAGGATTTGTACCCCAAAGCCAAGGGGCAGAGCTGGAGCCAGCAAACCCTTTCCCAGGACATGGTGGGTGTTTGTGGCATCATCTGGGGGACACATCAGCTTTTGGCCTGCTGAGGTGACCACCCTGGTCACCATGCTTTGGGGTGAGCATTTTGCCAAGAAGCCCCCCCCCCAAAATTGGGTTTCCTGCTCCACGATGGAGCCCAGTGCCAAAAAAAAACACTCCCAGGGATGAGCTGCTGTGCTGGAGCATCCCTGCCTGGGGACACGGTGGTCACCAGGGCCCTGAAGTGGATCTTGGCTGCACGGGGGGGTTATTTATCACCGAAGCCTCAGTAGAAATCAAGTGCAAATTACCTCTTTACAGCCCCAGGAGGCTGCTGCCAGAGGCTGGGGTCCCTGCCAGCATGGGGCCCCCCTTGGCAAGCCCAGGCTGAGTCCTGCCCAGCCCTTCCCATGGAAAACTGATGGAAGCAGAGTGGGAAAAGGCACGAGCTGGAGAAGTGGGTTCCATCAGTGCTTGGTTGAACCTGCAGAGCTCTGAGCTGTCTCTGCAAAGGGGGCAGGACCAGTTGCTCCCCAGTTCCCAGCAGTGTTCCTGCCCAGAGAAAGGTTTTGGGGTGACTCCCAGCACCCCACCCGTAGGGCAGAGCTGTGTTGCCTGAGGCTGGGCAGCAGGAAGGGAAGGATGGAAGTTCCTGGGGCTGCATCCAGTCCCCCCAAAAAACTCATCCACATCATGAGTGAAGAGACTTGTGTCTTTCCTGATGCATTGGGGCAATTTCAGGCTTTTTTTAGGAAGCACATAGGGTCTGTCCTACTCTGCTCAGATCCCCTGTGCCTCCCTCTCCCCATCCTCCCCCCAGGTCATCTTTTGTTATTCAGTAACATTATCACACACACACACACACACACACACAGAACTTTCCCCCTTCCCCTGGGTATTTTTTTTCCTTTTAAAGGAAATCGTAATCAGTGGAAGATAAATACACCAAAGAAAAGGTGGCTGGGGGGCTCAGGAGTCCCCTCTGACCTTGGGGTTGGGAAATGGAGCCAATGCCTCCAGCCATGCCCCAAAGAACCCCCCAAATTACAACTGACAGAGGCAAAGCTTGCACTTTCCCCATACCCCAGAACCTCCCCCCCAGGCAATGATTTGGGGTGAAAGAGAGACAGCAAGGAGCTGGTTTTGAACTTGGTGTGATTCCAAACTCTCATTCCTGGGAGCTCATCAGGCTGGGGAAATGGTTTCTGATTTCTCCTCCAACACGTTATCAAACTCAGTGAAACCCAGTTCCTGGGGATGGCAGGGATGACCCACATCCCATCTCCTGTTTCTCCAGCTCTTCCCAGTGCTCTGGGCTGCCCAGTTTTGGACAACAGCTTTGGGGTTATTAAAGCATCTTTGACCAAAGGGATTCAACCCAACTTTGCACTCTGTAAACCTGCCACCAGCCATCAGGGGGACATTTGTCTGGTCCCCCCAACCCACTGTGGCTGAGCTAATGGGCACAAGGGTTCTGTCTGGTACCAAGGCTCATCCTTGAGCAGAGGATTCTGGTGTGGAGCTGCCAAGGGATGGAGGGGGGGTGGAAAACTGGAGACTGGGAGAAAGACCACTTCAAGCTGGAAGGCAAAGGTTTCTGTGGGGGACTGGGGAGATCTGAGCTACACCAGGGCGTTGTGTGTTTTAGGGGAGGTGTGAGAAGGTGGGGAAGGGGTTTTGACCACCAGCATCTTCCAAGCATCTCCCTGGAGCATCCCACAAAGGAGGATCTCCAGCAGCAGGAGGTCCTTCCATGAAAACCAGCTATAAGGGCTGAACAAAGTGGCCCAACCTGAGCACAATCCAGCCATCCAGGAACCCCCAGCACCCAGACACATCCTGGCCCAACTCAAAGTCTCACATCTCCATCCCAGCCCCCCTGGCAGCCCCATACGGGAATCGCTCGGCACTGCCCAGCTCCCACTTAGCTCTTGGCTCCATGGGTTTGGTTGGGGAGACAGAAACCAGCCAGAAATGGAGCCAGATCCTATGGAGCTGCTGTGAGAGTTAATTTAAGAAACCTTTCCTCCCCCGTCTTGCTTTCAGCCAAATTAAAAGTGGGTGAGAGAAGACGCCACTTATGGAAAAGTCCTACAGCCAGGTTTTAAATTGGGGACGAACCAAAGGGGGTTCATAAATGTTATTTATACATTTACTGGAGTTCTCTGGAAATCATTGCTGCTTTACTGGGGGGCAGTAGGTGCCCTCGGTGACGACACTTTTTGAACCAAGCCCTGGTCTATAATTTCCCCCTGGGGTGGCCATAAACCCTCAGGGAAATACCTCTTGCCCCGTTACATCCTGCAGATCCTTCCCAGCCTGATGGTTCCCATTTTGGTCCCAGGCTCCCAGAAAACTCAGGGAACAACCATGGCTGGACTTAGTGTATTTTAATCCAGCAGCTCGTTAGCTAGCTGAAGGAAAACAGGACCAAAAAAGGAGTTTCACTAAAAGGGGCAACTGGAAAGCAGAGACTGGCAGAATATTTGAAGCTGCAGGAACAAGGGCTGGAGGGAATCTGGAGAATTTTATTTGTGAGCCTTTAAACATGAAGGGCAGTGAAGGGCAGTCTGTGGTTTCCTGGCTGGGGAAAGGGTCTCAGACCCACAGGTATTTCAGGTGTGGTGCCATCCACCATGTCTTTTACCCAACCAAGAAGGCCTTGTCCCAAATACAAGAGCACAAGTAGTTTCCAGCCCAAAGGATCAAGGTCAATCAAGGTCCAGAGACACTTAGGACACAACAAAAGAGCCAGAGAAATGATGGTGACTACAGAGAGGCCGTGGGAGGTGGACAGAGATCCTTTTCCACCCCTTATCATCATCCAGATTGGTTCTTCCCTCCCCATGGTCCCAGCAGTTTGTCCCCATCATGGTCAAAATCCTGCAGCATCCCTGCACGTGCTTGGGAGGTGGCCCAGGTGCCACTTCCATATATCCCTGCATCTCCTTCCAGCCCAACTTCATTCCTTAATGGCTCAGGATTTTAGAAACACACAGTGGTCCCAGATCCTGGCACTGGTCCTCACCATAGCAAAGCACCAAAGAAGCCATCTCATCTTTCCAGGAGGGCACTTCCAGCAGATGTTGGGGTCTCTCTGGTCCTCCTGGCTCCTCTCAGGATGAGACAGCTCTCAAGAGTGGTGTACTTAGGAAGAAAAGGACCTTAGGGACCTGATGCAGAACTTGTTGGTAGAGATTTAATGGCCTGAATAATTCAGAATTAAGGCTCAAGGAGGTTTTTCTGGTCTTAAAGTTCATAGAGCCCATAGTTTCCTCCTTCTCAACAGCTCAGCAGTGTCTTGAAACAGGCAATTTAATATCCCTTCCCTTAAATTTTTGTTTCTTGCTAAAGTATCATTTGCAAACGTTGCCCACCTATTTAATAAGTATCAAGATAGCTCATTAGCAAGTTCTTTCTGGAGCACACTCAGGGAGCAGTAATTCCTGCCATTGTGGCCTCTGCAGTGATACAGAGCAGAAAAGCCCAATATAACCCTGCCATGAATCAGAATGCCATAAAGCTATTACCATTTCAAATAATTCCAAAATACTTTCCCACCAGTAGGTACAGATTGGATCCAGATGCTTCATTAAGAGGAGGAAGAGGGAACCAGTACCCCCAGGAGGGAGAACGCCAGCGAGACGCGTTCCCCGCGAGGGCTTTTTGCAGGCAGCTCCTTGGGTACCACAGGGAAAGAGACTCCATAAACTTGCCCAAACCTAATGAGATTATTGCCAAAGAGGAGAATAATCTCAGCCTGGCTGAAAGCCCAAGATCAATACTGAGGAACCAAACTACACCCCAAGCTTCGTGTTTCCAGGAGCCAGCAGAGCCAGAAATAAACACACTGGGGAGGCTGAGCTCTGCGAGATGTGGTGGGGTTTGTGAAGATCAGCCTTGGAGGAGCAGATCCTTGGCTGTAGTCCTGTGGCACCTTGAGGACATGGCCATGGCCAGGCCTTCAGGGGGTGCTGGGAGCTGAGCAAACACCTCAGAGGTGTTTTGGTGCTGAATTTCCACCGCTGTCCATGAAAGCTTGACCTAAACCTTCAGCAAGAGCCAAACCCAAGACAATCTGTGGCTGTGTCCCTATTGAGAGGGGAGGCTCTGAGATGGAGTCTCAGAAGTTTTGCTCACGTGCTGCCCCACAGCCCACTAAGACTGGTGTGTAAAATCAGGTCTGGGTGGTTTCAGCCAGACACGAAGCCACCAAAGATCTTTCAGCTGTGGGGTTTAACTCTGAAGGTCCAGCAAGTGCTGAAACAGATTTTGATTCTCATGGAGCCCACGGGGCTGCTCTGCTCCACGGGGAATCCCAGGTGCCCACAGGGAACATGGCATTGCAGACCCCCAGAAGGGCTTGAACCCAACCAGGTCCCTGCGTGGGGTCTTACCCAGGTCTGGTTCTCACATGGCTCCTTTGTGCTTTCCCCACAGGTGAGAGCCTGAGCCCAAGCCGTGGAGCAGCCAAGAGGAAGAAGAAGCAGAGGAGGAACCGCACGACCTTCAACAGCAGCCAGCTGCAGGCTCTGGAGAGGGTCTTTGAGAGGACTCACTACCCTGATGCCTTTGTGAGGGAGGAGCTGGCCAGAAGGGTGAATCTCAGCGAGGCCAGGGTCCAGGTGAGCAGAGATTTGTGGGGGAGAAAAGAGTAGGGACTGTCCCCTCTTTCATTTCACTTTGCACGTGACCACGATCAGTAGGAAGGATGCTTGGGACATCCTTGCTGGCCCACTGATCACCTGGCCTCTGCAGTGATAACCCTGCCATGAATCAGAATGCCATAAAGCTATTAACACCGGTTAACACTGGTTATCACCTTTCCCTCCCCGGGCAGGTTTGGTTTCAGAACAGGAGAGCCAAATTTCGCCGCAACGAGAGGGCGATGCTGGCCAACAGATCAGCATCACTCCTCAAATCCTACAGCCAAGAAGCTGCCATTGAGCAACCCATGGCACCACGGCCCACCACCCTCACCCCAGAGTATCTCTCCTGGACCAGCACCTCCCCATACAGGTAGGTGCAGGCACTGGGGAGAAGGTGGCCAGGAGACCACTGGCCTGGGGACCACCACGGGAGCACAGCCCTGTGCTGAAGACATGGGGGGTTCTGTGGGGCCAAAAGGAGCTCGTCTGGCTGTGTTTGGGGAACCTGTTTTAACCCCATTTGATCATCCCCTGCCTGGGGCTGAGCAGGCTTCCCTGCCTCCATGCATCCTGGGGCTGGAGCAGGGACCCTGATTGTTGGCCAGGGATTCACTTGGCCTCGTGCTGACCCTTCCCACATCTTGGCACGGGAAGTGGCACGGGTCCCTTCTGCTTCCCAGCTCTCCACATCCAGCCATCTCCTCTAAAAGCTCAAGGCAGGGCCTCCTGGTGCATAGTTTGAGGGGTTCCCACGTGCATCCAGCCACATAAAAATGCTGAAGCCTTGCGTGTTCTTGTGGGAGATGTCTACAAGGGAAAACTTCTGGGAGCCGGTGGGGTGTGGGGACTCCTCAGTGGGCCATGCCTCATTCCTCCCCTGCTCCCTCCCCACAGCACTGTGCCCTCCTACAGCTCCAGTGGGACAGCAACACCCACCCAAGGGGTGAACATGGCCAACAGCATCGCCAGCCTGCGCCTCAAAGCCAAAGAGTTCAGCCTCCATCAGAACCAGGTGCCAACCGTGAACTGAGCAGGGCAAAGCCCACCCTGTGGTCTCAGCTGGGATACAGCAGGAGCTCCCGAGCCAGTCCAGGATGAGCCCACCACCCACCCAGCACACTCATCCAGTGTCTCAGCACCTCTTCTCTCCTCTTCCCTTTTGAAGGTAGAGTCAGTCCCAGGCCGAAGTGGCCCATCCTGACAGCCACATATGGAGCAAACTTGGTTAGGAGCTCGCTTTTCTGCACACCCTTATACTACAGGCTATATATACACACACATACCCCCCGCTGGCTCTTCGAGGACAGACAGACTTGCCAAGGGAACAAGAATTTGCTTCCAAACATGGAAGGATCTTGGGGACTATTGGATTTGACCAATTTGGGTATCTTGCCCAGAGAGCCAAAGAGTTATTGGGTCTTCTCCTCCCGCAGGGACAGCGGCGGAAGGGTCACGAGCCCACCAGCCCATGGTGCTCAACCACACCTTCTCACCCCGACCCACGCATTCACCTCTCTGTGCATCCCATCTCCAATATTTGGGAAAGACTTTGGAAAGCCAACAGCTCGCCCCTGCCATGGCTGCTCCCGACCAGCACCTTGCTGCTTGCGTTTCGGAGCTGCCTGTGCCGATGGCATCGGGATTTGGCCCTTCCCAGAGGTGCCGGGAGGGTTGGGGCATCCCGAAAGATTCCCTGGGAGCTTGGGAGCATTCCTGACAGCTTTGGGGAGGCGGGGGGAGCACGGCCAGGTCCCTGGGCAGGCATCACTGCCCTGCCTCAGTGGGTTTGCCAGCGATCCTGCAGAGCCCCAGGTCATTGAACCATCCTGGGGAAAGAGCAAATTGGAAAAAGCTGTTGGGTTTCAGCTGAGTAGGCGGCTCCCAGCCCTTCGTGCCAACGGCAAAGCAGAGGCTGAGCCTTCCGGAGGCACAGCCCGTCCCAAACCCACCCCCCCATTCCCCATCCCCCCCCCTCTCCCACCAGCAATGCCGCAGATGTGCGGGGCTCTGGGGCTGGAGACTCCGCAGGGATGGGGAAGGGGGTGGGGGCTGCTTCGGTTTTGCAGAAAGGAAATGGTTTTCACCCTCCCCACCCCCATCACCCCACCCTGCCATGAGGGCTGGGGGATGGGTGCAGGGTGGGCAACTTCACCCCAAGCTATGGGGGACCTGGGGGACTGAGCTGCAGAGCCCCACGGGGGATGAGCCAGAGTGATGGGGATTTTTACCTTGTGGACAAAACCCTCTAGGAACCAACTACCCTTTCCTCAGCCATTGCTAAGAGCCAGCAGCCAAGCATGGGGACCACCAGCTGAGGTGGGTGGCCTGGATGGAGAGGGCACGAGTCCTACCTGCCTAGAAGGGTTTTAGCCCCCTGAGAACTGCAGGAGTAGATCTGAGGATGAACACAGCCATTGCTAAGCTGCTTCTCCAGATAAACACCCTCCAAGGGTGCCAAGGCTGAAAGTGCCCCAGCTCCATGTGCCCCTCTGAGTCCCCACTGGTCCCAGGAGCATCCTCTCCCTGTCCTGGGGGGGCTCTCACTGCATTCACCCAGCAGCCACAACACCAGGACCCTCAGCCTCACCCCAGGGGGACTCACACAGCACCTGGAGCTGGAGACCTGATGGGAAAACCAGGAGAAGACCACATCTCCTCTGGGGGGGGTGTGTGTATGAACCAGCCCCTCCACCCTGCCCTCAGTCCCCGTTCTCTCTGCTCCACCCAATGCATCCCCCTCAGCAGGCAGGGAGGGGGCACAGCCTGACCAACCCTGCCCACCCTATCCAGGGAGCAAAGTCACCCTAAAAACCCACCCTGTGCCCCCTACCCCTATTTCCAGGGCTGATATCCCCCTCATTTGCTATGCCAGAGGGGAGCACACAGCCCCCCCCCCCCCCCCCCCCCCCCCCCCCCCCTCCTCCTCCCTCCCTAAACCACAGCACCGAGACCTGACAAAAGCTGTAAAAGAGACATGAAAAAGAGAAAAAGAGACATGCCAGGCTGGGGGAAGATGGATCCACTGTGGATCAAATCACCCACCATGAGAAATGCCAGGAGGAGGGGGCTGGGGGGGGGGGGGGGGTGTTCCTATTCTCCTATTCCCATGGAAAGCACAGGGCTCTTTTTTCAGTTATCCAAGATGAAACCACAGGGATATAAATGTCACTGCCTCTTTGAGAGCATTAATGAAAATAAACCCATTTAATAGTTTGCAGATGCCGTTTCTGTAAACCTAAAAAAAGCAGGGAATAAATATTTCTTCACTAAATATCTATATGTATATATATATTTGAAAACATTCCCTCCTAATCTTAGGGCCCCTCCTTCGCCGTGCTCTTGGCAGCTCATTGCAGTTTGTCAGTCAACACCAAAACCTCCCTGAGATGAGATACAAATTGCACCCATGGAGGGGTAGCAGGACGGAGGGATTATTGTAATCTAAGCTCCCTCTCGCCCTTTCTATTTGTACATTTCAATTACTTGTAACAAGATCCACAGGGACTTTTTTTTTTTTTTTTTTTCCCCTTTCTTCTTCTGCATGTCTGTGTTTTGGAGGATTTTTGTAAGGTTTTTTTGTAAAAACAACTCTTGTGAAATAATGGAGGAATAAATATTTTACTGAGTAGGGCTGTGGCTGTGCACGCCATGGGGACGTGGCTCTTTCCTCACCAGCTGCTGTGGTTTCCCCACCTGCCCTGGACAAGCAGCACAGGCAGGGGACAAACTGCCCAGGGCATGGGGACAAGGCCATCTTCACCTCACATGGTGGTGGCATCTCACAGCTCCTCCCCAAGACCTGGATTTCATCCCAGGTTCCCAAACAACAAGTGGTCCATGGAGCCCAGAAAAGGGGCAGGAGCAAAAGGGGAGGGGGTCAAAGCCCTGGGGAGCTGGGAGGGGACAGAGGGACCATGGTGCCAGAGCTGCTGGGCTTCCCTCTGGCTTGGGGACTCTCCAGCTGATGCCTGGAGATGGTGGAAACTCCAATGGCACAGAAAACAGCCTAAGGGAGGTCCTACATAACAGTTAATTGCTGGGCCTTGCCAAATCCATCTTATTTCATTCCAAGATAGTGGGTGTGGGCTATTGAGGAAGGAGTGGCAGGGAAGAGGCTGCCTTTCCCCTTCAGAATCCCACTGGGAGTGGCAGAGTTGATAGGCTCTGTCCTATAAGCAGTTCACAAACTCCCCACCAAGCAGCAGGTCCCAGCTCACATATGGGAGCAGCCCCCACCTTTCCCCCCTCCCAGCAGCAAGGGAAGAGGCTGAGATGGGATGTGGCCAGGAGCAGGCAGCAGAGCCCCTTGCTGCTGGGTTAGCAGGTCAAATCCAGCCTTGGAAATGGGGGTGGAAACCTGCAAACACTGATTGATGCTCCACAAACATCAGGGATGAGCATCTGTTACAGACATCCCATCCTCCTGGGACAAGCACTCAGCAGTGGTCCCAGAAGAGACCACCAGAAAGTCCTTGCACAGCTCTGGTGGCTGGAAACAGGTGAGGTGGGGGTCTGGACACGACTGGAGAATTGGAGACAGTAGAGAAATAAGGAGATTTGTCTCCTACACCCATACTGCAGACATATCCAAGCACTCAGATGCTGCTCAGTAAGGTCTGGGCAGCATCCACAGCAGAACCACTGCTCCACTACTGCTCTGTAACCATTTCCTCATTCAGAAAGTGATTTGTAGATCATTAAGGTCATTTGTCCAACCTCCTGCCTAGCCCCAAGCAGAGAATATCACCCAAGCAGCATCCTCATGTCCTCAGCATGTGGCCAATGCAGATCATCCCTCTGGAGTTCATCCAGCCCCGAGTCAAAAGCCCCTTGGAAGTGAAGAGCTTGCAGATCCCCGGGGCAGATTCTTCCAGTGACTCATTACTGTTAACTGCTGGAAATATGTCACTTATTTCCTGCCTGAACTGTCCCAGCTTCAGTTCAGCTCCCACCAGAGCTCAAGGTCCCAGCCCATGGTCTGCTGTATCCCAGGATTTGATGGATCTCAGCAGAGGATGCAGATCAGAAGGCAGACAAGCACGGAGAGCTGCACCCCACAGGGGAGGGATGTGTTTGGGGGAGGCTGCTGATGAAGAGGAGCTCAAAGGCAATGTGCTACCTCCTGCTCCTCTTCCCACAAAGAGAGGTTTTTTTTTCCTCCTGGGAAGTGACCTGCCACAGCCACATCCACCATCAGAACTGACTTCTGCAGGAGAGCTGCTCTCCCACCCTACACGTACCTTCGGGTGGGATGGCAGCTTGCAAGAACATCATTTTCAAACCGTGTTTCCTTCCCTAAAGCAACTGACTTCCAACCAGCTGATTCCCAAAAGGCAATTCCCAGCTGCTGGAAGGACCTCCCTCTACCCTTTTTTTCCCTTGTTTCTGATCCCCCAGCCCAACATCTTAACCACGGCTTTCCCACTGCTGAAAAGTTGAAGTTTGCTCCCGCACTGCTTTAATGAGAAGAATTTTCTGTTGTCATCAGCACCGGCTGCCACGGCAGCGAGACAAAACAGAGCTGAGATTTTCCAGCTGGCAGGGATGCCAGCCAGGTTAGCCCCCTTTAACAAGACAAGAGGACATGGTTTTAAGTTGTGCCAGGGGAAGTTTAGGTTGAATATTAGAAAGAATTTCTTCACGGAGAGGGTGATCAGGCATTGGAATGGACTTTCCAGTGAAGTGGTGGATTCTCCGTCCCTGGAGATATTTAAAAAGAGCCTGGATGTGGCACTCAGTGCCATGGTCTAGCAACTGCAGCAGTGGGTCAAGGGTTGGACTTGATGATCTCTGAGGTCCCTTCCAACCCAGACAATTCTATGATTCTATGATTCCAGGATGGGCTGGACAGACACCCAGCCTGACAGCATCCTCCTCTCCTGCTACCCTTCCACTGAGCCCTTCTCCCTCTGCTGGCAACGAGGAGATCCGGAATCCCTCCAAGTTTTCCTGACACCCTCCAGGAGCTGCAGAAATTTAGGTACCCATGACAGCAAGGTGTTATCTCCCAGCAGCTCAGCTCCTCCTGTCCCGGGGGATGCGAGGCTCACCTCCAGCTCTGTGCTCTGGTTGTTAGGAACATCTCCTCCCTTGGCAGCTGAGATTTTGCTCACTGCTGCTTCTCTGCAGACTTCCCAAAGGAAGAGACTTAGGGCAGCAGCAAAGCTTTTGAGAAGCTGGATGGTAGCTCCCCGCTGAGGTTTAATGCTCTGTAACAGCTTGGGAAGGAGGAAGGAAGCAATGGTTTCCTTTGTAGCAGGTGTTCCAAAGCCAAGGAAGAGTTATTGCACGCGAGGAGGAATTATTGCATGTAGTGTGGTGGGGAGTCAGGCAGAGCATCACTGCTGCCTGCCTGGGGGACACTGAGGGACACAGGAGCAGACATGAGCCACCTCCTCAACCCACTCCCCAGGGAACAGCACATCCATCCTCCCATCCATCTATTCATCCATCCATCCTTCCTCCTATCCTTCCATCCATCCTCCCTCTCATCCTTCCTCCCATCCATCCATCCATCCATCCATCCTTCCTTCCTCTCATCCTTCCATCCTTCCTTCTTCCCATCCTTCCATCCTCCCTTTCTCCCTTCCATCCTTCCTCCCATCCTCCCATCCATCCATCCATCCATCCACCCCAGACCCCCGAGTCTGCCCCCCCAGAGCCTGTCCCTATCTCCAGGGCTGGGGGAGGCAGGGCAGGGGGGTTCAGGGGGTGCAGCCCCCCCGCAGGGATGCTCGCAGCCACACGAGGGTGCTGCAGCCCCACGCAGGGACCGCACCGCAGCCCGCGGTACCCGGTGATGCTCTGCACCCCACGGAGGGGGGGGGGGGAAAGGATCAGGGACCCCACCTGCAGCTCCCAAATCCCTGCCTGGAGCTGGGCTGGCACCCACGTCGCCAGCAGAGACATCTGGCTGCTCAGCTCCAGAACCGGGGAGGAAAAATCCCGCTGGATGAAGTGTTCCTGGAGACAATTTCAGCCCCGCGTGTCCCCGAGGGAAACTCCGGTGTGTTTTTCCCCAGGGAAACGGCCTCTGGGATATCTGTACAGCCAGAGCTGGTTCTGGCTTTGCCCACCAGCCACAGGAATCCCAGTTTCTCCAGAGGAATACGGGGACTGGAGTGAGAAAACCCTCCAGGTTGAGCTGGAAGAGCCTTCCACGTCTGGTAGAGAAAATGGGAGATTTGGGAAAGGCAGAGAACTGGCTGAGTGACCCGTGTCCCAGGAGGTGACCAAGGGGGATCTCGGTCCCGGATCAAGAGGGACGACCTGGATTTGAGCAGGAAAGAGCCAGGAAGCAGCGAGCCCGAGGCTCAGGGGCAGGAAGGAGCCAGGGGCTGAGCTGGTGGGAAGGGAGGGGGTTAGAATCATAGAATCCTAGAACCATAGAACTGGCTGGGTTGGAAGGGAGCTCAGAGCTCATCAAGTCCAACCCTTGATCCACTCCCCCTGTGGTTCCCAGCCCATGGCACTGAGTGCCACATCCAGGCTCTTTTGAAATATCTCCAGGGATGGAGAATCCACTACTTCCCTGGGCAGCCCATTCCAACGGCTGATCACCCTCTCCGTGAAGAAATTCTTTCTAATATCCAACCTAAACCTCCCCTGGCACAACTTGAGACCATGCCCTCTTGTCTTGTTGAAAGTTGCCTGGGAAAAGAGCCCAACCCCCCCTGGCTCCAGCCTCCTTTCAGGGAGTTGTAGAGAGTGATGAGGTCTCCCCTGAGCCTCCTCTTCTCCAGGCTGAACACCCCCAGCTCCCTCAGCCTCTCCTCACAGGACTTGTGCTGGATCCCTTCACCAGCCTGGTTGCCCTCCTTTGGACCTGCTCCAGGACCGGTTGTTCTGGGTCTTTTTTTCCCCCCCACCTCCAGACACCTCGGGCTCAGCAGGGTTGAAGGCAGACACGTCCCAGCAGCACGAATCGAATCAGATTCAAATCCTGAAGCACTCAACCCTGGTGCTCCGCAGCCCCAGGAGGGTTTCAGTGTTACTATTTCAGGTGTGAAAACCAAATTGCTGCCACACATCCCCAAAACCCCACAGGGACTGGGAGATGCAACCACCATTCCTGCTCTCCCGGCGCTGTGGGAGATCCTGGGCACATCTTTCCCCTTTACCAATTCCACAGCAGGAATCTGGGAGCTCTGGGCTTTAGGATATTATTTAGGGAAAGGCAGGGGATGCTTTAGCTCATCCCTTGCACCCCACAGAGCAAAAACCACCCGGGGAGAGCCAGGGGCTCCCAGCACCTCAGAGCCCTGATGGAGCAGGGAAGGCAGAGCCAGGCTCTGTCCTGCCTCCCCCCAACCTCCCCAGCATTTCAAAATAAGCACAATGGTTGGGCCTCTCTGGAGTTTGCCTTGTGGGCTTTTTCTGTTTGTTTTTTTGGAGCCAGGAGAGTTCACATTCCCAAGCTTTTCCCTGCAGCCAGTACAGCAAGGTTTATTTTTTTTTTTTAATAAAAAAGAACACAGAGCTCTGCATGTAACCTCAGCTTCCCGGAGCAGGGCATCAGCCTCAGGCACCAAACAGGCAGTTTAGAAGAGGCTGGAGGAGCTGGCAGCTCTAGGGACTCCACTTTTTCCTTTCCATGCAAAAATCTGAGTCCCAGCTACATCTCTAACCACAGCAACACGCATTGGAGAGAGTCCATTTTAGAAAGCTGCTGCCTTTCTCATTCAAATGCAAAAAGCATAAGGGAAAGAAAAACCTACCAAGTGAAGCCATTTTGTCCATCCCAACCAACTACCACAGACACCATTAGGGCAGGCCCAGGAAAAAGAGCAAATTTCTGATCTTGAGAAATACAGGCACTGGTTTTGATAGGTGTAAGCACAGAGCTGAGAGCAACCACCTCTTACCTGAACCTCTTTAAGCACCAGCTCTGGCTCCACAGGCAGAAAGCATCCAAGAGAGTGCAGGGAGGGTGGGAAGGGCTGGAACAGAGCAGCTCACCCCAACTTATGCTTTGGGGGAAGCTGGGATGGAAAAGGCTTGGGTGGGCACCAAGCTTTAGCAGCAACCTGCTGCTCCAGGGATTAAAACTGAGCAAGGCAGCTGTACCAGCCCCAGCCTCGCTGAATTTAAAGGATCAACACAAATAATGCACACCTGGGAAAGAGCTTCCTCTGCAGGGCAGCTGAGTCCAGAGGCAAGGGACCTCTTTTTAGGAGCCCCAGGGCACTCCAGGCTTTGCAGCTGGGGAATCATCCTGCTGGGGCTGGGCCCAGCTGCTCCCCAGCTGCATCTGCTGCTCCCGAAGGAAGGATGTATCAGAGCACAATGATTTGTTTTTATTGGGAATATTTGCTTCCTGCCACCAGGATGCATGTGCAGCAGCAGAGAAATGTACAGGGGTTCGAGACCTTCTGGATGTGAGGCAGAAAAAGCTTGTTCAGAGGAGGGGTGTGTGTGTGTGTATTACTCAGACATCTGTTGGGGCTGTGTAAAGGAGAAGGGGCCAAGAGCAAACTGCTGAACCTGCAGTCCTGCCCCCCCTCCCCTTCCACAGGCAGGAAAACTCTGCTCCAAACCCCACCAAGGCCACAGCTGCACTGGGCTCAGGAGTCAGTGGTGCTGAAGCTGCTGCCCAGGCTGGGGAAGGGCTCAGGGCATCAGGCTGAGCTGGGGTTTCACCCAGGGCTTTGGGGCACAGAGGTGCTCAGTGAGGTCTCAGGAAGGGACGGGGGGGGGGTCAGGGAAGAGCTTTTTTAGGATAGGTGGAAGGGGAATTAATTTGGGGCTCATTCTGGTTTCCCCCTGTGATCTGAGTAACCATCAACATTGTCCTCAGAGGGGGGAGGAGGCACTGAACAGCAGAGGCTTCCTCCTGCCTTGTCCTCCATGGGGATGCTCTGTCACCTGTGGCTGTGACCTGGACCAGCCCTTGGGACAGCTTCATGGCAGAGGAGCTCAGGAGGGCTCCTCATCCTGTGACACCCTGGTCCCAGTGACACCAGAGAGCAGCAGTTCTGTCCCCTGGGGCTGCTCCAAGCCACTCTGCTCCTTTCCAGAGCTTTCTGCAAACACCAGCTAATCCAGGCTGCACACGGACAGCAGGAAACAGCTGAAAGAAACCCCCCCCAAAGGGGTCACAGCACATTCCCCAAATACCAGTGGTCCATTCTGTGGCCAGAGAAAGGCTACAAACAGGGAGAAATTCAGTCTGCTGCCCCAGGAGCATTTTCAGCAGCATGGGAATGCAGAAACTGCCCCTGGGAGAAAGCTCTGCCCACAAACTGCAACCCCCATATTTTGTGTGAGTATCTCAGTCTTTCCAGAAGTCCCAGACCTGTATGTCCAGCTCTTTCCAGGATAAAGAATTCCTGCTGGCTGCTCCAGAAATGTCCCTCTATATCCTGCTGTGGTGGGACTGAGCTGGAAAAGCCCCAGCTGCTGCTGGCTGGGATGCTGGGTGCAGAGCAGAGTCCTGGAGGCAGTGAGAGACCCAGTGGGGAGCTGCATCCCAGGGTGTGCTGAGAGCACTGAACTCTTTGGTGTCTTCACAACATCACCCCTGAGATCTTGATTTCCACCTCATGCTGTCTGGCAGGCACCTGTCCTCCTCAGGGGAGAGGGAACCTAAGGGACCCCCCCCTCCCCACACACCCAGGTGGCTGGGCAAGAGGAAGGCAGCAGTTTTGTAAACCCCCCCCTCTGCTACCACCCATCAAGAGACTTCATGGGACCACCACGATTTTCCCCTCCTGATTCATGGGGTATTTATGACCAAGGGGAAAGAGCACATCTTCCCCTTCCCTGTTCTGAAAGTAGTTGGGGCAAAAAACCTTCCTTCTTTCAACTAACCCCTTCCTTCCTCAAGGGGTTGTTCAGGTTCTTTCCCCCCCTCACCCTTAGCAGAAGCAAAAGAAATCTCCCTCCACATCCCCATCCTGCTCCAGGGGAAGATGTGCTCCTTTTCTCAGGGTGACTCCCCCTGCCCAATTCCAATACCACGGGGACTTTCCCAAGGCTGCACTGAGCATCCCCAGGCTGCAGGCACCTTCCCTGGCAGCATCCCACTTGCCCACACTCACATTCCCAGTCCAGCTGGGAAAACCAGCAGAGCAGAGGAGCAGGGGGTTGGGTTGGTGACTTTTCCTGGGTGTTACCAGTATGGGGTGGTGGCAAAGAGGATCTGCAGAGCCATGGAGAAGCAGGGAAGCTGAGCCACACCATAAGCCAGGGAACGTGTGGGTGCCTTCAGCCCCAGGAGGTAGGCAATGGTGTGGAGGATGCGTCCCAGGCAGAAGATGACAAAGTGGATCCTGGCCACTGCAGGACTGGGATCCAGCAGGGAGTAGATTGCTCCAAGGAAGAGGAAGGGAAAGATGTTTTCCATGTCATTGCGGTGAGCCCTGGAAAGGGAGAGAAGGTTGCTCCTTCCCATAAGGATTCCCTGCTGTCTCCCATCCCTTTTAGCCAGAGTATCTAGCCTGGGGTGGAGATGTCCCTCTCCTCCATCAGATGTGTTTTTAATATATATATCTATATCTATATTTATATCTATCTATATCTATATCTATATATCGATATATATATAGATATCTACATTGATATCTATATTTATGTCTATATTTATATTCATATTTATATCTATACAAATATTTATATTTATATCTATATTTATATTTCGCCTATCACCATACTGATAAAAATTCTTTGGAACCACTCTGACAGCAGAGGTAAGAACAGGAGTCAGCCTGTTGGTACCTCAGCACTTCTGTTTCCAACCAATTTCAAAACAAAAAACCAAAAAACAAAACACAAGGCTTTGCTGCCAGCCTGCCTGGCTGGTGTTTTAATACTGCTGCTCCATCAGGGTTATTGCTCCTTCCCATCAGGCTTCCCTGCTGATTCCCATCCCTTTTAGCCAGATTTTCCAGCCTGGGTGGAGCTGTCCCTCTCCTCCATCAGATGGGGGTGGCTGCAGCCCTCAGAGTCAGATGATGAGCAGGCAGTGGGATTTCACAGCCCTTGTCTCTGCCCTCCTGAAGCTCTCCCTTCGTGACTGGGACACCTTTGCTGCCCCAGATGACAGCTGGAGTGTTAAGAGCTTTTAAATAAACAGAGCAAAACAAAGACCCTGCAAAGCTGCAGAAAGCTCAGAGCTGGGGTGGTGCCAGCAGGGCCCAGATGTGGCCACGTTACACAACAAGGAGGCAGTTTCCAGACTCCAGTTTCTTCAAAGGAGAGAAACTTCCAGGCTGGGAGTCTCTGTGGATTTTCACCCCTCTCTGGAAGGGCATCCCCAGGGTTCCAAGCAGGACAGGAGCACCCTGAGCACCCCTGTGCTGTGCCAGCAGCACCTGCTCCATCACCCCATGGGGACCTCTCCACCATGTCCCAATCCTGGAGAGATCTAGCAGCACAGCCAGCTCAGTTCCCTTCTCTCCCATATTTCTGAAGGTTTGAGAGGCAGAGATTGAAGCCTTGATAAGAATCACCCTTGCTTCCCCCTTCTTGTGCCCCAGGATGTTAAGTTTTAACATTTAACTTAACACTTTAAGTTCACAAAACCCAGAGAACCTTTAATTAATTAAACTTTTTTTTTTTTTTTTTTTTTTTTTCTGAAGCAAAGGCCAAGCTGCTGCTTTTCTGTGGGAGCTGAGAAGAGGCTGGGAAGTTTTAGTGTAGGAAAAGGTTGGGACAGGCCTGGCTGAAAAGTGACTTTGGTAAAGGAAGAGGGTTGTGTTTTAAGCCCCTCTCCTGCCCCTGAATTAGGGCTATGGAACAGTGTCCATCCTGGCAGCTGCCAAATACTGATTTCTTCAGGCTAAGATTTGCTAAAAACTTCTCCATCCCAAATTTTCAGCACCAGGTGCCTAGGGTTGTTTGGAGGGTGATTGCTCCAGGCAGGATCAGTCTCTGAAGGAGATGCCCAGGGTGTTGTACCCAGGAATGAGCTCCCCTGAGGGCTCTCAGCACCCCAGCATCTCCACAACATGTAGGAAAGCAAAGGGCTTTCTCCCACCTCCTTTTCCCACCTCCATGGGGAGCAGCCCCCAGCAGGAGGGTCTCAAGAGTCCCCAGGAGGGTTTGTGTGTGTGTGAAGATGGCAAAGAGCCTGTGGGAAACCCTATTTCAGCTGCTCTTTGGTGTGGTTTTGGGACAGCATGGAGGAATTGGCTTAGAAAAGACACTAAAAGGAGTCCTGCTGTTGTAGCAGTGATGCCAGGAGGACTTGGGATGAGATGATCAGAGACTATGGTAGAACTGGGAGGAGAAAGGAAAGGAAAGGAAAAAGGAAAGGAAAGAGGAAAGGAAAGAGGGAAGGGAAGGGAAGGGAAAAGGAAAAGGAAAAGGAAAAGGAAAAGGAAAAGGAAAAGGAAAAGGAAAAGGAAAAGGAAAAGGAAAAGGAAAAGGAAAAGGAAAAGGAAAAGGAAAAGGAAAAGGAAAAGGAAAAGGAAAAGGAAAAGGAAAAGGAAAAGGAAAAGGAAAAGGAAAAGGAAAAGGAAAAGGAAAAGCCAGGAGGCTTCTCCAGGAGGCAGGGAGGAACCTCCTGCTCACCCTCTGCTGCTCTGCCCTGGGCAATGGCCCTGCCTGAGAAGAAAACCCAACATCAGCCTCAGTTAGGGGCTCACCTTGCCCTGAATCTGTCTTTCCCAGGGCTGTGAAGAGATGAGCAAGGACTGAGCATGTTTTAACTACACAAGTCAGATCCCAGGCTTTCCCAGGTCTTTGCTGCAGCTCTGGTTATTTATTTTTATGGCAGTTTGTCTCTTCTGACTAATCAAAAGAGGGTTATGATTATTATTATTACTATTGTTTTCTTTTCCCTAGCAAGGAAACAGCTCATTTGCTGCCCTCCTCCCTCTGGAAGCTCAGGGATTAGGTGGCACTGGATGTGTTTAAAGGAATTCTTGCAGTCAGTGAGTGGTGAGCAGTGTGTGCCCCACCCTGAGCAGAACTGGTGGCTGAGGTCTCAGTGACAGCAGGACATGGCTCCAGCCCCAATCCTGCATGGCACAAGGATCTCTCAGGGAACCTCTGTCTGGGTCAGGGGAAGAGCAAACCAAACCTGGGGCTGAACTGCCCCATGTTTTATACCTCCCCAGAACTGAGCTCCATTGGAAGAGGGGGAAGATTCAGAGCTTGCCCTGGGAAGTAGAAGTTCCTGCAATCATGCCTACCCTCTTCCCAAATCCCCAAGGAAGGCAGCGACACACAGCACTGGGACCAGTCACACAGTTCACTTCCAAGCTGTGCTGGGAGCATAGAATCATAGAATGGGTTGGGTTGGAAGGGACCTCTGGGATCATCAAGTCCAACCCTTGATCCACTACCCCTGCAGTTATTAGACCATGGCACCGAGTGCCACATCCAGGCTCTTTTTAAATATCTCCAGGAACAGAGAATCCACTACTTCCCTGGGCAGCCCATTCCAATGTCTGATCACCCTCTCCATGAAGAAATTCTTTCTAATATCCAACCTAAACCTCCCCTGGCACAACTTAAGTCCATGCCCTCTTGTCTTGCTGATAGTTGCCTGGGAAAAGAGCCCAACCCCCCCTGGCTCCAGCCTCCTTTCAGGGAGTTGTAGAGAGTGATGAGGTCTCCCCTGAGCCTCCTCTTCTCCAGGCTGAACACCCCCAGCTCCCTCAGCCTCTCCTCACAGGACTTGTGCTGGATCCCTTCCCCAGCCTGGTTGCCCTCCTTTGGACCTGCTCCAGGACCTCAATCTCCTTCCTGACCCGAGGGGCCCAGAACTGGACCCAGTTCTGGACACAGAGCAGGGGGGATTTGGGAGCCCCGTGGGAGCAGGGCAGGAGGAATCTTTGGGTGTAGATTTGGGGCAAGTCCTCAGGGGCTTGCAGGGCCGTGAGCACGGAGGAATGAGTTCAGTTGTGCCCCAGTGGGCTGTTAGACACAGCCCCAGCTCCTTCCACCTCCTTGCCCCAGCACACCCAGTGCTCCCATTAAAAATTAAACCGCTCTGGAGCGCAGGCTCCCACGGCAGAGCTCCAGGCACTCCACTCATTTGGGTAATGATTTAATTAATGAGCCCTATAGCTTCCCACTATTTCTTTGCCAGCAGGGACGGCCCTGGGATGGGGTGAGGGGGTGGGGGGGATGCCAGCCCTGCTGGGTATTTACCTGCGGCACCGCTCCACGTCGGGATCCTCCCGGTAGTACTGCAGCCCCCCGTTCCGCAGAGCATCCTCTGGGTTTGCAAACGCCTGCAAACAAGAGATTCCCCCTACTAGCTAGGCTTCTAATAGTTTCAGAAAGTTCACAGATAGAAGCTTTGTCCCGAACCTCTAAGAACTGGGGATTTCTTCCTGCCCCGGTTTCTCACTAAGAGCAACCCCATGTGCGCGGTCCCTGGGGTTTTACTTCTCCTTCACAAGACCAAACTCTGCCCACCAAGCAGGTCTCAAACCAGGGTCTTCAAGGGAGGTGCAGCCTGATCCCAGGCCATTTTTCCCCCTGAGACCCACTGAAAATTTGCCAGCCCCCAAGTGAGATCGTAGCTGGCACAGAGCATGAGGACACTCACTGAGTGTGGCCTCAAAAAGCTAACAGAGACTGACAGATCAGTTCAGTCTACCAAGAAAGGATATTTTCTGGCTGTTTTTTTGGCAGTGATACCGTGTGCCTGAAACCATCCCCAGAGCAATCTGATTCTGCACTAATAAACTTCCAAATAATAATGATTTATATAAGTTCCCCACCTATGCTCAGAAGTTGATCCTCAGGGACCTGGTTACATGTGGTTCACTTTGCTGCCTGGAAAGGATCCTGGCACTTTCTTTTTTAATCATCTTAAAAGCCCAAACTGTGCTGAGGCTGGAGCATCGTTTAGAAACACAACATGGGAAGCTAAACAATCTAATTACAAGGATGCTACAGCAGAGAAATATCTACCTTTTTATTGTATCTGAGAGAAGAAACCTCTCCCTCCTGCTGTATCGATGCAGGCAGAAACTCCTCAAATTCTTTCAAACAGATTTTACACACAGCCGAGTTTTGTGTTGCATTTTGTGTCCATTTATCCCCCTCTCCTGATAGCAGTTAGAGCTGTAGAATTTCCCCCTGTGTCAAAGAAACCTTTCCTCCAACTATTGTTTTATTCTTTCTGCTCTCCTGGAGCATTCACGCAGCAATTCCACCTCCCAAAGCACAAAAACTTTCTGCTCTAGTGCAAAAAAGAAGACCATAGCAATGATTTCTTCTTAAAACTTTCCCCTCTCCCTTCTTCTCTTCCAGACTTGGCAAATGAACTGTAAATAGTCCAGAAGCATTTCACCTGCATGGCATTTTAGAGCTGAAATTACTATTTAGATTAGGATTCAGAAATTATAAACATTGAGCTACAGACGGTAAAAACAAACAAGGAGAGCCAAAGAGAAGTGAGATATTTATCTGCCACAGCTCTGAAACATGTTTTGCTTTCAACTTAAGTGAAAGAAAACTCGTCTCACTTCAGGAAAACTTTGTTGGCCTTGACAGGAAAAAAAAAAAAGAGAGGGGAAAAAAAAAAAAAGTAAAGAAAAAAATAGGAAAAAAAAAAAAAAAGAAGAAGAAAGGAAAGAAAAACAAAAAGAAAAAAAGGAAAAAGAAAAACCACAGAAACACAGAAAAAAAGCAAGAAATGGAGAAGGAAAATGGATCTTACCTTCTTTCTGAGTCTCACTTGTCCTGTAATGATGGCAACGATGTACATCTTCAAAATCAAGATTGTGCTGTAGAACGTAAATGACAGAAACACTTTGTTTTCCATCATTTTGGGGGAAGGAGCCGCTCGGTCGCCTGCAGCCAGAGGAGATCCTGGTGGGGCTGCCAGAGGGGCAGGAACAGCCACCTTTAAGGACACCAGAAGTCACCACTGTTTCCTCGGCGAAATCCCCGAGTCCCTGGAGACCCCTTGGGGACAGAGAGGAAGAAATGATGAGAGCTGCGGGTAAGTGAAGCCCAGCCCGGGATGCAGAGCCGGCTGCTCCTGCTCCTCACTCCTGCCTCCACCAGCTCCTTAGGGATGCCATGGCCCAAGCTGGGATGCAGCCCCCTTGCCCCTCTGGGCCACAGCTCAACCCCTTCTTTCCCTGAACCAGCCCACCCCCATCCCTCTGTCCCACATCCCCTCCTCTTTGTGCCCAGATGGATGGAGCTGCCCCAGAGCATCCCTCACCCACCAGAGGAGCTGAACAGCCCCGGGAAGGAGTTAGGAAGAAGTTAGGAATTGCATCCTGCTGCATCCAGCCTTCTGCTCCTCTGCTCCCTCCGGCCCCGATCCCACAGCCCACCCCTCCGTGGCAGCGCTCCCAGTACAACCCAGTCCCGCCCAGTGCGGGCTGAACCTCAGTGGCAGAGCCCTCCCCTGAGCAAGCACCTGCCGAGGGATGGGGCAGAGGGGACAGTGTTGTCCCCAGCACCCATCACCTGGGGACCAGGGCTGCCCCTCCAGACCCCATCTGGGAGCTGCAGGGAAGCAGAACCAGTCCCAGACTGCAAAACCTCAAAGATGCAAAGAGAAAGGAGCCCCAGAGACACCTGGGTCCTGGCTGCTTTTAGGGCAGATGGATGTAAATTTTGTGCTTGGTCTAAAAAGTGGCATTAAAATTTGGAGCTGGCTTTCCCCAGCCATCAGGCAGTGCTGAAGCAAAAGGATCTCAGCCTCTGCAGGCAGCTGGGCTGCTCTTCCAGTATGAACCTTTAACTCCTTCTTCCCCAGCTCTGGCAGCAGCAAACCTCCAGCAAGCTGGCAGTGTGAGGGCTGACAGCTTTCCAGGTTTCTTAGTGTTGAAGGGATGGATTTGGGGTTTGGTTCCTTTACACAGAAAAAAAAAAAAAACAAAAAGAAAAACAAAACCAAAAAACCAACCAAACAACAAACTTATTCCAGGCAAACGGAAACTGTCAGAGATTGAGTGGGAAATTAATGCTTTGAGGATGTGAGCACTTCTATAACTGACATGTTAGCATAATTTTAAAAAATGGTTCAAGCCCCCCCAAACCAATGACCAGAGTATGACAGTTTGTAATTTACAAATCCATCTCAAAGGTTAGTGCCTCTAGGAGTCCTTTCCAAAAGGGTCCAGAGCAACCACACACAAGCATTTCACTCAGCCAAGACCTGGTTCTGGTCCTGTTGCTACCACCCTGGTGTCAGGGTGACTGCAGAACAACTCCCAGCACAGCCAGACAGGGAATGCCTCTTTTGGGCTGCTTCCATGGGAATGGGAAGGAAGACACCAGGACACAGAGAGGCCACGTGGATTCAAACAGTGCAGTGTCCCAGGACAGCATCCCACCCCACTGGTGTTTTTCCTGGAGCTCAGCAGAGTATTAAAAACACTGTAATGCCAAGCATAAATGGTTGGTGACAATGCCATATCCCAAACTCTTCTCCCTCCCATCTCCCGGAGGTTAATAGGTTAATAGGGAGCAAACCCAGAGTGGAGAAGCTGCCCAGGGACTGGGGTGCTGCAAGGGCCAGAGCAGCCCTGCAGCAGGGATGAGGCTTTTTCCAGCAGCCCTTTCCCCAGCATCCCTGGGAGCCTCTTAGGGCAGGCAGCCAGACCCTTCCCCATCACCTCACCCCCTCCATGGAGCTGCTGCAGTTTTTCCCAGCTGAGGATCCAGCTCCCAGGCTCTTCAGCAGCAAAACCTTTTTCTTCCATCCACCTTCTTCCCCTCCCGGGGCAGCCAGCACTCCTCACTGAGCAACAGGAATACACCTAAACTCGGTTCCACCTGTAGACAAGCCAGGACTTCTCCTGCTCCCCATCCTGACTTTCACCTTCTCAGCATTATTCATGCACTGGCAGGAAGCCCTGGGCAATGTGCACCATCAAGGGGCACAGATTTCAGCTAACTGGAGAGCTGGGGAAGCAGGGTTTGTTTAGGCAGAAACCCCTGGGGCAGACTCAAGCCCAGGTGTTGTAGGCAGTGGGCGGGCTCTGGGGAGTATTAAAAAAAAAACAAAACCACGGATGGGTAAGTGGTTTGGGTTTTTTTTCCTTGTATTTATGCATTTCAGACCCTTTCACCCTCACAGAAAGCCCAGTGAGGAGGGTGGGTGTCTGCAGGGATGGGAGTGAGGGGCAGGAACTGCCTGGGGGATGCTCCTGGCATCCCAGCTCCCAGTATTTTGGGGGGCTTGGACTAGGTGGGACACATCCAGACTCACATCATCCTGGCTTTCCTGAGCCTTGGAGCATGTTCAACCATCCCGTTAATCCGGGGGGAAGCAGGCTGTTAATATTCACTGGCTGATCCTCCTCCATGGATCACATCCTGCTGGGACAGAGCCCACATCCTAAGGGCAGCATGGCTTTAAACTCCAAGCTATGCCTTTAGCAGAAGAGCACTGAACCCAGGACAAGACCTACCCAAAGCCAACACCACTAGCAAAAAAAAAACCAAAACAAAACAAAAAAAAAACACACCAAAAAAAAACCCCCACACTTTTCTGAGGAAATGATTAATAAGAATTAGGGTTAGGCTTTGAAAGATTTAGTCATCAGGTTAGGTTTTCTCCACAGGAGAAAAGATGAAGGGCTTTCTGGATGAAGAACTGAGCTGCAGAAGGCAGAAGAAAAAAAAAATTTATGGGGGGTACTTGAGAAAAGTACTTAAAAATAAAAGCATCTAATAACAATCTTGCTTTGGAGAGATTATGGAATAAAAATCACCCTCAGTTCCCACACAGGTTGTTATTTATTTGCCCAGCTGAATTACTCTACAGTACTATAACTACATGTTTTTCCACTATTGCTAGGCTGGGGAATTTCCTGGTGGTGGATACATGAGAGGGTTGGTTGTGTAATAAATCCTCCTCAGTGGAGCACAGGCACGCATGCTGGGGTGGCATGGCCTGGGCTGCAACCTGAGCTCAGAGGGCAGGAAAATGCTTTGGGCACTTCAAGCTCAGAGTCCCCCAAATTTTCCCAAATGAGCAACAATCCATCCCACATCCTGGGCTGGGCAAAGAGCCCGAGGGGACGGCTCCAGGCTGGAGGGGACAGGCAGAGGGGTGGCACTTCTCCAGCCTGTTCCCACCTGCTGGTGGAAAAGGTGCAGAGCCCAGCTGGGAGGTTTTTTCCTGCCCCATGGCTCCAGCCAGCTCTGAGCAACATTCCCAGCCTGTTCCACTGCTGCTGGGGGGACTGGTGCCCTTTCTCCCTGACATTTCTTCCTGCTTTTCCCAGTAAAAAGCCTGGGAGCCTACAGACGTGTCCTCCTCAAAGAACCCTTGCCCTTGGCTGCATCCAGCCCTGGGAAATCCTGTTGCCCATGGGAGGTTGGTTCATCAAACACGGCGCTGGTTTCAAGGCTGGGGTGGTTCAGCTGCTAAAGAGGAAGGCTCTCCATCGGCATTCCCTCCCCAGCCTGCAGGAAAAATCCCATCTCCAGGACACACCTTCTTCCCTGGATGAAGGAACAGCATGGCCAGGTCCAGGGAAGTGATTCTGCCCCTGTACTCACCCACAGCTCGAGTCCTGTGTCCAGTTCTGGGCCCCTCAGGTCAGGCAGGAGATTGAGGTCCTGGAGCAGGTCCAAAGGAGGGCAACCAGGCTGGGGAAGGGATCCAGCACAAGTCCTGTGAGGAGAGGCTGAGGGAGCTGGGGGTGTTCAGCCTGGAGAAGAGGAGGCTCAGGGGAGACCTCATCACTCTCTACAACTCCCTGAAAGGAGGCTGGAGCCAGGGGGGGGTTGGGCTCTTTTCCCAGGCAACTTTCAACAAGACAAGAGGGCATGGTCTCAAGTTGTGCCAGGGGAGGTTTAGGTTGGATATAAGAAAGAATTTCTTCACGGAGAGGGTGATCAGCCATTGGAATGGGCTGCCCAGGGAAGCAGTGAATTCTCCATCCCTGGAGATATTTAAAAAGAGCCTGGATGTGGCACTCAGTGCCATGGGCTAATAACTGCAGGGGTAGTGGTCAAGGGTTGGACTTGATGATCTCTGAGGTCCCTTCCAACCCAACATATTCTATGATTCTATGAATTAAATCCTCTTGCTCCACCCCCCAGCTCCCTGGCCCCCAGCTCCTGGGCTCCTCGCTGCTCTCTGCAGCAGGCAGGAGGATGCAGAAGATGCTGGGAAGTCACTCAGCAGCAGCAAAACTCCCTCGGAATTCGCATCTCCTGAACCAAAGGGGATGCCTCAGTCTTTGGCAAAGTCAAGGGGATATTTTATTTTGCATTTTAAAGTGACTGTACTGGCTGGAACTGAAGCCTCAGGCAGGAGGAATGTAGGATCAGACTCTCCCAAATAGTCCTTCACTCTCAGAAGACCAGATGCCTGCAGCAGGAGAAAGCCAGCAGGAGAGGCCCCGGGAAGGGGCAGGGATGCAATGCTCTGGGATGAGGCTCTGGGACTCAGAAAAAGAGGAAGCAGAGGAAGATGCTGTCCTTCAGCCAGTCCTGGGACAGAAACGAGGCCCAGAGCCAAGTGAGAGGCAGTGGCACATCCTCCTGCCTTCTCCTCCCAGCTCCATCCCCCAGCCCTCCTCCCTGCCTGCTCCCAGGTTGCTGCTCAGTTCTCAGCCCCCCTCCTGCCCCAAGCTGTCACACCCACCCTGGCTGCAGGGGTGTCACTATGTCCCCTGCTTTTGTGCCAGCAGGGAGGCTCTGGAATAGAGACCAGGAGGCTGGGAGTATGTGGGAGGCAGATTATCTTCTGCTGTTCTGAGCTTCATGTGGATTCACGCCTGGGCTTTCTCTTAGAGGGAAAAATTCCTTGGCTGCATTTGCTCTGTGCCTTCAGGGACACAACCCAGCTGGGAGAGGGGTTGAGGGGCTGAAGGAAATTATTCCTCCTCTCCTCTGCTTTCTCCCTCTGCCCCAGCAGGTCTAGAAGCTGATTTTAGGCAGAGCTGCACCTGCCACTGCTGCCACCAGGAAAGGTGGGAGACGGGGTCTGGAGTGGGTGGGAAGCTCTCATCTCTCACTGAGCCACACCACAACAACTCAGGATGTGTTTCTCTTTCCAAGAACCAGGTCCCATCAGCTGTAAACAACAGGCAAAACCCAATTTGTTATTGCCCAAACGAGGGCGTTTCCTTGACAGGCTGGGAGAAACAAATCCTGCTGCCAAAAATTCCAGAACTGGGAAACAGTTCCTAGGCTTGCAGCACTTGCAAAACTATGAAGTAAATACAGATTCCCTGGTGGGATGCTCTTGAGCAAGAGCAAAGGTAAAGGATGCTGCTTGGTCCTGCCACCACATGCTGTGTTATGAAGCAATGGGAAGCAGAACATTTCTTACAGCATTGGGGTCACTGGCTTGTTAGCAGGGCTGGGAGAAAAAGCAGATGTGGCCCCAGATTTCAGCCTTATGGAGACCTGATGTTCAACAGCAGATGGGCAGCTTCAAGAAGAAAAGTAGAAAACCAACCAAGACAGCTTTTCTCTTCCTCAGTGCCTGACCAAGGGTTGGGATCTCCATCTGTGCTGATCCACAGGGCTCTGCTCACCCTCAGGAGTGCAACGGGGTGCCCAGTGTAGGAACAGGGACTGTTTTTTTTGGCAGGTGAGTTTTTAACCCTACCCTGATACCCAGGAAGGGCAGCAGGCTCCAAAGCTCACCCATTTGGAGCTTTGTAAGTCCCAGTTTTAACAGAGGGGCTTTTTCATGTTGTTAAAGAGTCACAAAAACACAGCACAAGAGAGAATGGAAAGGTCAGCACCTCCATGCCTGCCTCTGGCCCCAGCTGAGGGTGGCTCCAGCATCCTGGTGAGACCAACTCTGAGCTCAGTCCTTCGTGGTCTTGCCACAGTTTCAGCCACCACAAAGCTTTCCAAAACACAGAGCTTATTTTTAAAAAACTGACCTCCTTCTGTCCCCTCCATCACCCCTAGACTAAACAGCAGCAACTCCTCCCACCCTTCCTTAGAGGTCATGTTTTCTAAATCCCCTTATCACATATGCTGATCTCCTAAGTGCTCTTAGAGGTGGATCTTTGGCAGAAGAAGGCTGGCTGGGCTTCCTACAGCAGACCAGAGCCTCCTCCTCCTGACTCAGGCAGAACTCAGAGCTTCTCAGCATTTTGAGGTTTGTATTTAGTTGAGTCACTCTCAGCCCACAGCTATTCTCCAGATGCAGCTTCAAACTTTCCCTTTCTTTTCCCTGCACTGCAGGATGCACAAGGTGCCTTTCAGGTTTGCTTCAGCATCTCAGTTGCCAGGAGCAAGGTGGGCTGGGTCTTAACTCTGGCATTATTAATAAACACCTCCACATGCCACGGGGAAAAAAGCACTTCCCATAATCAGCCTGGAAAGCAAGGAGTAGTTTAACTGCATGATTACAACCCCAATTGCCTGGAAGCTTTTTGGTGTGGTGTTGTCTCAGCTGCCCTCTTGCTCACAGTGGTGGAGAGCAGGATCCAGGCTGGAGACACATCCCAAGGCAGCAGGGAAGGGAATAAGGAGAAGGGAATGAAGCTCCCAGGCCCCTGCAGGGACATCAGAGCAGGGATTCCATACCCTGTGCAGCACAGCATCCACTGTACTTCAAAAGATATAAACAGCCAATGCATATTTCCCAATCCCACAGAGAGGACAGGGAAGAGGATGTAGGACCACACAACCCCCCAGAGCAATTCCCTGACTTTATCAAGAGCAGAATTTGGCCTGAATGATGCGAGGAAGTAGAGAAACCTCCCCATGCTACCCCCCAGGTAGTGATGCTTGAACTGTCCCAGGATTTCTTCCCCTCCTGAATGATCCATCAGCAGGATTCCAGGCATCCTGGATCCCATGCTTTGCTTACTCTCTGGATTCACAGGCTATGTCCTCGTGTCCATGATATGTGCCCAAAAATCTGCTCCAGCCTGTGTTTATGCAACACTGACTGCTCTACACAGCCCTCCAGGAGGAGATACATGCTCATCCCAAATATTTACAAAGCAGCAGAATGCATCTGTCTAGCACAGCACGTTTCTGTTGACAGTGCCACCAACTCTGCCAAAACTGAGCAAGAAGTGCTCCCTCCATCAGCAGGAGAGAAGCTGGATCCAGGTGGGGAGGCAGCTGGGGAAGGGGTGTAGGGACAGGAGGCTACAGGATGCTATGGCCACATTAGCAGGACTCGAGCTGTCCCACAAGCAAAGTTGGGCAACAGAAAAGGGCAGGGAACTCTGCTGCACCTTCCCATGCTGGGGGAAGTTTGTGTGTGTGTCCACTGATGGATGGGAGCTTCTGCTCTTCAACAAGATCAGGGCTTTTGCTGGGTTGCACCAACTTGAGGAGGTGTCCAGGGAGTACAAGCTCCCATGGGAGTCAGCTCTCTGGCCCCATACACCCTGGTTCATCCTGTTTCCAGAAGCCAGAGATTAATTGAAGCTCTGAATCACAAGGTTTAATTCTCTTTCTTACAAATGCATTGGCATACATGACAGCAGTGCTGATAATTACATGCGTCAAAGCACTGTCCAAACTTTTGGAATTCAATTACTCCCTGGGACAATAAATTCCATAATGAAAACCAATTTGAATTGAGATGATGATGATGATGATAGTATTACTAATAATAATTTTATGGGATCTCTTCCCTCTCTTGTTCCTGTCACGGAGACATGCACAGGGCTAGGAAAAAGAGCAATTGTTGCTCAGCTTTTTCTAGAATACTCCTCCTTCAGTACATGTCTGTGAAATCACCTCTTACTCAGTTTTACCACAGTCCCATCTCCTTTCATCTCTCTTCAAAGGAGATTCCTCCATGCTTTTGATTATCCCAGTCATACTTTCTTATTCCTTTCCAACACTGAAGCAAGCAGATGACCAGCACATGACTGCCAACTCCTTTCACCCCTTGCACTCCAACTGTCCTTCAGCCTCCTAATAGCTCATTTTTTTTCTATTAAACACACCAAGTCCTCACTGAGGGGTCTAGGGTGACATCACACCAAGTTATTTAGTACTCTGGAGGGGTTACTCCCAAGCTGCAGGAATTCTAACTATGTTCTTAAAGAAGGCAGATCTGGGACATTCACTCAGCAGCATCTGGCAGTGGATCTGCCTTGCTCATCTCTGTTCCTCCAGGGCCTTTCTGTACCGTCCAGCACAGTCTCCTCTCTTGCCATGCTGGTAGCATGGGCTTAGCATTGTGTTTTTTAGAGCACATCCCTTCTCTTGTTTTCAGCTCACTGCTGGCCACAGGGGTCTCAGCTCTCAAACACACATTTGTAACAATAGCTGGAAATGAAAGTCCTCCATGCAAGCTTTTAATTTTTTTTTTTCTTCCTGTTAGATAACACATCTCCTGGAAAAAACAAACTAACATTTTCAAGTCCCTTCCTCACCCTCTGTCCTTATTCCACATCTATAAATCTGTCTCCACATCAAATACAGGGGAATGATATTACTGGCTCAGGGTAAAATGGGAGGTGTAAATTAACAGGTATTTCAGCTGGACACTGCAGAAATTAAAGATTTAAATACTTCTTAGCTGGCCCTGCTTAAAGAGAAAGACCAATTTCTGAACACTAGGACTTAGTGCCAGCTGTTTATTGGCCTGTTCTCAGTGAGGGTTTCACTTACCCTCCCACAGGAACAAATACAGACATGTTTCCTCCAGCACCCAGGAGGAACAACCTGTAAATGGCCAGACAAGCTTGGGAGCTGGAGCAAGGAGACTGGGAAAGCCACCAAGCATGCCTGATTTTGTATTGGAAGAGGGTAACCTCTGCAACCCTTCCACCCTTCCAGACCTGGCCTGCCTGAGCAAATGGGGAAACTACAACAGCAGCAAATTGTTGCTTTCTCCTGGTGAACTTACTTCTTCATCACCTCTTACTACTCAAGCTGATCAACACCAGGCAGAGGACTTTATTCAAGCATGGACTAACAGTGGTGCCAGTCAGGATAGCATCTTTGCAAGGCTAATTTTAGTAACCTGTACTTAGGGTTCTCCCACAGGAGGTGGGGGTGGAAAAGCAGGGTGTTTAGTTTTGCAAACCCCAAGCCAAACCCAGCCTCTGATTCTAATCCAACTTAAAACCTAGGGAGCACTTTTAAATCCTCTTTCACCCAAGGGTTCCAGAGTGTTGGATGGGGATATCTGCTTAATAAAACCACCACCTTATGTGCTTTGGATGAAATACAAGCCCCTTGCCACATCAGAGGCCAGGACTGGAGTGAGGGCACAGGGTTAGTCATGCCCAATAATCCTCTTCCTGTAGCAATCCTCCCCCGCCGTGCAAGCGTAGTGTTTTCTTATTTCATCAAGTTCCATTTTCATCCCTTTCACTAATTTTATCCCTAAATTACTATTTGCAACACAATGAGACAGAATATGGGCTGAAGTTTTCCGCTCATTTCTTGTTCTGTCCGTGAGAGCTGGTGCTGCACACAGCAGCCAGAGTCACTGCTTTGGAGCCAGCCTGGAGAACAAAACCAGAAAGCAGATCCCAGACCCAGACTGGAGCCCTGACCAAAGCCAAACAGGAAGAGTTTCCAGTTTCTGAGTCCGGGCTCAATTTTAAAAAGAAGGCAAAAAACCAAAGGCAGGATGGAGGTGGGTGAAATCCAGCTCTCAGTGTCTCCATCTTACCAAGGAGGAATGTACAGCACAAAGTTTAATTCCCTGTCTTGCAAAGTTGTTATCAGACACTGGTGGTAATGCTTGGTAATTACACATGCCCAAGTCACTGTCCAAACCAACAAAATCAAATTACTTCCGGGGACAATAAGTTCCATAATGAAACACAATTTAAATGAAGATGCTGAAATAATTTTATGGGCTCTCCCTTGCCCTCTTGCTCATCTCATGGGGAGACACATGGGGGATTAGCAAGTACAGAGGGTGTGACTTGCCCAGTGTTGCTCTGAGCTGGGTGACAGCACCTTGGCTTGACCCCTGGAGTCCAAATGCAGTCCCCAGATGTAATCACTAAACCACAGAGGATGTCTGCACCGGGAGTGTTTAGTTTACAAGTCAAAACAGAGCCTAACAGCCAGCATGCAAGTGCAACCCGATAGCCCATCCACTGGGTCTATCACACCACTTCATCCATTATTCATCTCCATCTTGCACAACACAGACCTTGAAATCAGAACCCAGAGACAATTAGGCAGGAGCAGAGCCAGCTCTGCAGTGAGGGGTGAAAAGGCAAAGCTGGAAAACATTGGTGCCCGGCTTTGCTTCCCATGCCCTGAGGGTGCCTCTCTCAGCTGCCAGCCCAGCTGGATCTAAGTGGTCCATGGGTGCTGCTGATTTGCCCCTGGCTTGGGGTGGCACCTCCAGACCATGCTGCTGTATGTCCTCTTGCCCTGTGAGAGCTGACACCCAAGTCACCAAATAAAACACCCACCTGGGGCCAGGTGTCCTTGCAATACTGGTATTTAAATACTTCACAGTGATTTTCTCCAAGCTATACTTTAAACTCTTCACTCCTGGCACCAAAACCTACATGAGCTTCAAGTCCATTGAAGTCCATTTTAGAAAGTCCATTTTAGAGAGGGACACCTATTAAGCTCACACATGTACAGAATAAAAAAACCTGTTCTCCTGAAAGCATGACTATGGCAGTCTTGGTGTCTCCCATTCGTATGAGCAGAAACCTCCCATTTTTTTCAATGCTAAAGGGCTCCTTCTCTCCATCCCTTTTCCCTCTGGAGCACACAGCAGCCTGTGGAGGAGCAGAACTAGCTTAAATCACTTAAGCTTAACCAGACTTAACCAGACCTGAGTCACTCCCTGTTCTTGTTCTGAGAAAAGCCTCCATCCATCATTGCTTGATGGAGTAGGTAGGACTGATCTGCTTTCAGCACCAGCTCCCACCCCATAAAGAGCAGAGAGGGGGCCTGCCAGCTCTGTCACCTTGCACTTACCCACAAAGCATTGTCTTTCAGGGAAGTTCCCATGGGAGGCAAGAACTGGGAGCTGGCAGCTTCCCTCCTCCAGACCAATGCTGGAGCTCAAGCCTGGCTTGGAACACCTTGAACACCTCCTCTCCCCTGCCTTTCACTGCTGCTCCTACCAGGGAAACACAGCCTGTGGACTCCACCTGCTGTAAACCACTTGCTATCAGATTCAAAATCACATTTTTCTCCCTCTGCAGAGACTCTCAGTTGGCATCAGCAGCATTGGCAAACCTTGCTTGGTCCCCAGCTGCTCTGGGGAGGTGCTGTACCAGTGCAGCCCAGGTCAAGCTCTGGTTTGGGCCATCCACAGGCTGGAAGATCCTTAGGGCTCAGGGTTATTCACCCTGTGCAGCACCCTGAGGCTCTGGTCCCTGCCTACAACACAGGCTCAGGCAAAAAGGGCTTTAAGGCTGGGCATCCTGGGGGGAAATCCTTGCTCTCATTGTAGGGAAGACCCTCTCAATTGCATATTCTTAAGACAGCAACAAGAACAAAAAAAAAAAAAAACACCACCAAAAAAACCCCACCAAAACAAAAAAAAAACCACCAAACCACTCTACTGGTGTCGCAGAATTTTCAGATATGATCAAAGGAATTATTTCACAGAGGCTGAGATATCTGGACAGGTATACAATGTTCCACTTCACCCAGATCTCAAGCTTTACCATACCTCTCCTCGTTGGGCTGTTCCTCTTCACCCAGCACACACTGCCTCAGGGGACTCTGTGATTTTGTACCCCAGACAAGGATTTTGATGCCTGCCCAAGGGAAATCATGGCACAAGCTCCTGAGCAAAGATTTCAAAGCCAGAAGAAAATTGCTAAACCCTTTCCTATGAACTAGTGTGTCAAGTAGAACTTTAATCATCTGCAGACCTCAGTTTCCCTACCTGCAAGAGAAGGATGAGAGTCTCTTGCCTCCTTGGGTGTTGCTAGGGTTAGACAATATTTGCTCAACATTAATGTAGATTTTGGTGTTATTGCTTGCTGTCACATTACAGAAAGGTCAACGAAGACATCCCAGTGATTCAGAGCATTTCCACAGCACAGTCCTCAGAGCTCAGCCAGGCTTTGTATTTGGATAAAGCCCGCCACAATCCCACCCTTGAAAGATCCCAGTGTACGTCAATGGCAGCCCCTCCCTGTCACTGCTTCATCTCTCTGGTTAAGGATAAGGAGCACTTGGAAGATGATGCTGGAATAGAAGCAGAGAAAGAAAACAAACCCAAACCACACAGAGAGGAATGAAAAAAAAAAAAAAAAAGAGGAGGTAAAAATAAACGAAGATACGTGCTAGGTGGAAATTAAACTGAATGTAGGGAAAAATGAGTCTCCTACTTCTACTTCTCCAATTAGAAACCTTCAGCAAGAACCTCTTGCCAGCCCAGCACCTTGTGTAAAACAGCACTCACGTTACCAAACCTCTTTCAGAAAGCACTTGGAGATACTGAGGACTTTATACATTCTCCAACAAAAATAGAAGCTTTTTCTGGGAAAAGCATTGATTCATTGACAATTCTTACCGGGAAACCTCTTGCACTCCCATGAACTCAAGGCAGGGCTACAACACTGATTCCTAACACCCTGTCCCCTGGCTGCAGACATTATGATTTTTGGCTCAGCAGCACACTAGGAGGTATGCTGCCTTCTGACCAGAACACCAGGCTAACCAACCATATCCCAAATTCTCTGGGCTCCCTGCCACAGAGCTGCAAGCTCAAAGTCCTGGGAATGCTGACTGAAACCCAACAACGTACAAACCAAACTGTGTGTGTGTGACAAAAAATTTAAACACACAAAAAGCAGAGTGAGGCCAATCTACTAGGACTTTCTTGTCTTTACATCCCTGGCTTGAGGTATTCCATCTCTGCATCACTTATCTCCCCCTTGGCAAAGCACACACCCCAAATCCACTACCTCCCCATAGCTTTATCCCACCAAATTACTCCCTGGAATCACCCCAGAATTTCCAGCTCATACCACTACTCCCCAAACCTCTTGCCTTCCCTCCTCCTGTAATCCCCCACGTCCTCACCTCCCCCAGACCCTCCCACCACACCACTTCTGACCAACACTGCCACTCACACTGACCAACTATTTGCACACCAAATGCTTTTGGAAAGTTCTCTGCTCTATATTTTCCATACCTTCAGGTTGTGGCAGCTGATTCCAGATGATCCACTGCTGGCTGAGCATCCCCACTCCCTGTGCTGGTCAGGAGGGCTGAATATATGACAGGATGCCAGTTCTGTGCCCAGGAGAGAATTGAGATGGAAGAACAAGGTGATCATCAGTGGAACACAACAGACACCAAGGCATTGCACTCTGGACTGGGGGTTGCAGGGGCTGTGCTCCATTTGGAGCTTCCAGACGGCTGTTTAAGGAAATTGCCATCCATGTCAGCCTCACCAGGGCTATTAGACATCTCATCCATGTCTGGGCCCAGCTTGAACCCATTTAACTTGTAAGGGATAATGAGATAACAGCATGACATGTTGCAGCTGAAGGTTATTTAAACACCCATCTGGTACCTGTTATACAGCATACATCCTATTGTTGTCTAGGAAATATATGCCACCTCCCTCCCACATGGGAAGATCTAGAGATGTGTTCCATGCTACCCCTTCTTTTTACATGGATGAGGCAATTCTCTGTTGTTTCTAGCCTATCACTTTGCAATTCCATCTGCGTTGCCTCTCCTTTCCAGGCTGCTGAGACCTTGTCAAAAGACTTAAGACCTCAATTAAAAAAAAATTACTGTGAGCATCTCTTCTTTCTACTCCACACAGGAGGTCAGAAAAGGCTCCATGCCAGCCAGGTTTGGAAGGATGGAACATAAACATGAAACTAATTCCCTCTTTGGCACTCCCCTTTCTCCTGGAGAAATTTGCAGGTGATAATCCATTTCTGTTTCCACAGATGGATGGTGAAATATCTGCTGAGGTCTGTGAGGTGAGGAAGACATCCTGCCTGCACCTTTAATTCATATGTACAGCCAAAAAACACTACAGATCCCAGCTAAACAGCCTCATTTCTTTATTCAAGCTCTCCATCTTCCTTTGTAAGATGACTGTCTGGTCTTGGTCTCCTGCTGAAATTGCCTGTGAGGCTCTTGATCTCCATAAATCCTGGGTTGTGTCATATCCCAAGAAATCACGTTCCATAACCCAAGTGGTCAGCTCTGCAGATGTGTGCTCTCTCTCCCCTTTCCCTCAGTCATTCCTCAGTTTTCAGCAAAAGTTTTTCTGTGCTGCAAATCCAGCCTGAAACCTTTGTCTGACACCCCATCTAGTGCTCAGCACAGACAAATGCAGAGGAGGAGGAGGAGCTGCCTCAAGGAGACAGCTGAGGGGGAAATTCCCAGTGGTATTAAACCATCTTTGTAAAAATAGCATTGGAGGGGATTTCAGGAGAGCTCTGTCAACATACAAACCTGCAACACCCCTGCCAGTTCCTTCCTCTGGCCTCTGTGCAGCCTCTGAGACTCCTGCTGGAGAGTTTGCAGATGGAAAGCCCAGCAAGACCTGCTCCTTGGCAGGACAAACCCTGGGGCTTTAAGGACACCCCTCTGAAGGTGATTCACTAGGGAAAATTACCTTGGGATCATGAGCTAAGAGTCTGAACTGTGCCCACCTCCAGGCATAAAAACCTGGCACAACCAAACCAGGCTTCCCAGGTGCTCAGGGCACTCATTTCCAGGAGAGATCAAAACTTGAGTGTGTAGTCTGCATCCTAAATAGTGCTGCTCTCTGTTTTTCCAATGAGATTTTAAAAGTAAAATGACTTAAAAATGCTTTTCACATTAAAAAAAAAAAGTTTGCTGAGAAAAATTAAAGCTGTTCCAGTGTGTCCTTTTCCAGTGTGTCTTTTGCAAACACATTTCTTGTCCTGCCCTTTTGCAAACACGTTTCTTGTCCTGCCCTTTTGCAAACACATTTCTTTGGCACATCTCAAAGTTCTCAGGACAAAGCATCTGCTCTGAGAACTTGGTTTTAATAAAGAAACTTTCTGCTATGTCTGACCCCGTGAGCTGCAGAGCTCCAGCCACTGCTCCAGAAATCTTTGTTTGGGCTCTGTGCTGCTGTGTGCACAGCCCACTCTGAACTAAGCCCCAAATAAGCATCTTTATGTTCTTGGTTAATCACCAGACCAATTAGTACCTTGGTTAAGATGCATCCAGGTTCCCCTCAGGGTTGGGTTTGTTCTGATGAAATTCCTCCTCTGCCCATGTGCCAATACTCTGCCCCCAACACTTCCAGCCCTCCCAGAGCAATGTGATAAGGTTGTTTATTTCTTAACATCTCCAGCTGACAGGGGACTTGGCTTCCATCCTCTAGAACAACCTCATGCTCCAGGAAGTTACCCTGCAATTTCTGTTTTCCTTTCCTTTCCTGCTGAGCCAAGCTGGCTTTCAGTTCCCACCAGGAAGCTTTTGAACGTGGCTGGACTCTCAATCCTTCTGCCCACTTTGACCCCAGCTTTGGACCCTCTCAGCAGTTCAGTTTTCATGGGAACTGCTGCTGTCACCTGGCAGCTTTTCTCCCCTGACCCCTGGCTCAGGTGCAGCCTCCTGAAGTGCTGCAAGGTGAAGGAAATGCTGGATTTCTCAGGTAAAGCAGAGAGAAGGGCACCCTGAGCCAAGCTGTCAGTGGGACCCCCCCAGTGGTCCTTCCCTTCCTTTTTAATGCCATCCTCTTCAGGGGTGGTTGTGGAAAGATGAGTTACTGCCCACAGAAGCTCCAGAAGGCAAGTGCTGGGTTTATTCCCCAAGTGGTCCTGCACCCTGCTTCTCCTGGCAGTGCTGGGATATTTTTCCTTGCTGGTGTCTTGGTTTATATTGGCAGAAAGAGGGAAAATTCTGGAGGTGAAGTCAAAGCCAAGAGCTAAGGAAATAATCCCACATCTTCTGTGGGAACCCCACATCTTCAGCTGATGGTTGCCTGTAATACTTGTCAAATGAGGAGCAATTAGTGGTAGTTCTAGGTTCAAAACTTGCTGCTTCATTTCCCTCAAACAAGCAGCCTGGGATTGTTCCACCCTGCCAGAGGGGAACTAATGCATGGTCTGAAAAAGAACTTATGCAACCTTCTGACCATAAACTGCTGAACCTGCCAGCTCAAAATGCCCCTTCCCTTTGGCATGAGATTACAAATATTGCTTCATTTCTGTGCCGGGCCACAGATTTCAAAACCAATCCTCAACATGCTGGAGACCTCTATGCCTCCAGGTGGTTCAATACATCATTTCCTACCAGCTCTGGATCTGGCTGCTTACAAACAGGCTGTTTGCTGGTACTTCAGCCACTGAAACAGCAGTTGTGGTATTTTTTAAAGAGAACTCGACATAGCAACAGAAGCACATTTTTCTCTAAATGTGAATTATGCTAGATGCCACAAAATCAGTTCACCAGAATTTAGCACATGGAGTGAATAAGTCTCTGAAAACACATTAGATCCCATCCCAGGACTTTATAGGGGGCAGTAGCCACAATTCCACTGGGATCCTGCCTGTCTCATACAAACTGCTTGGTCCCCAACAAATGCCAGCAAGAGGCTGATTCAGGAGTCTGCTCCTCACTTGGATGCTGTGCTGATTCACAGTCTTGTCATGGCTGGAGGGCAGCAAATATTTGTTGTCCCTAATGATCTGCAACGAAAAAAACAAAACAAAGAGGGAGGAATACTATTATTTGACTCTTCTTTCCCTCACTCCTGGATTTGGAGGGAAAAGTCTTTGGCCAGCAGCTTGCTATCCAGATAGTTCTGAGAGCTCTGAGTGCAAATATTTATTCCAAAGAGGCCAGAAAGCCCCTGTTGATGTCCTTCCTGACTGAACAGGCAAATCATTTGTCAGTCATATAATTGCAGAAAACCTCTATCAGCTTAACATAGCAAGGCAGAAGTTTGTGCATCACTTCAGCACAATATTGCATTTCCCACATGTTTCAAATGTCAATCTCTATCAGGTACTTCCAGATTTGTTTCACTTTCTCCGATTTATCTGCAATTATGAGTGCAAATCCCAGATAATTTTGCCATTTTTCTTCCTCTCACAGGAGCAGCTGCGGAATTGGATTCAGGACAATGTCAGTGCTTGCCCAAGGTCTCTTTTTATTTTCTCTGAAATGGATCAGATGCCACATGGCCTGACAGATTCTATCGTGCCATTCCTTGGCTACCATGGAGATCTGTGGTGTTTATTAGAGCAAAGCAATCTTCATCTTTCTGAAGTCAGGAATGTTAGGAGGCCTTTTCCTTTCCCTTCACCTTTTCCCTTTCCCCTTTTCCCTTTTCCTTTTCCCTTTCCCCTTTTCCTTTTTCCCTTTCCCTTCACCTTTTCTCTTTCGCTTTTCCCTTTCCCTTTTCCCTTCGCCTTTTCCCTTTCCCTTTTCCCTTTCCCCTTTTTCCTTTTCCTCTTTTCCCTTTCCCTTTTCCTTTTCCCTTTTCCCTTTCCCCTTTTTCCTTTTCCTCTTTTCCCTTTCCCTTTTCCCTTTCCCCTTTTTCCTTTTCCCCTTTTCCCTTTCCCTTTTCCCTTCACCTTTTCCCTTTCCTTTTTTTCCCCTTTCCCTTCACCTTTCCCTTTTCCTTTCCCTTTTTCCTTTCCCTTTCCCCTTTTCCCTTCATCTTTTCCCTTTCCCTTTCCCTTTCCCTTTCCCCTTTCCCCTCTCCCCTTCCCTCTCTCCAACTCCCTCACGCGCCGCCCCTAACGCCCTCCCCTCCGCGGTGACGTCACAACCCGCTGACGTCACCACCCTGGCAGGGAACACCCCCTCCCCCTGTGCCCTGCACAAAGATGGCGGCGGCGGCTTCGGGCGGGGCGGGGCGGGCGGAGGCGGAGACGGGGACGGGGGCGGGCGGGCGGAAACGGAGCGGGCGCGGAGCGGAGCGGCCATGCCGCGGGTTTTGGGGCTGCTGTGGCTGCTGCTGCCGGGGCTGGCGGCGCTGGAGCCGCTCAGCGTGGGCTTGGCCATCGGCGTCGCCTCAGCCCTCACCGGTTACCTCTCCTCCAACCCCCGCTTCTACTGCAGATACCTGGAGTGCTGCCCCGACGCCGGGCACCGCCTCAACGCCACCGGTACGGGGGGACCTCGGCCGGGAACCGATCGCTACCCCCGGGGTGGCTGTGCCACGCCGAGCCTCTTGCCCGCCCGTGGTGACGCTGAGCTGGTTTGCTGCTCGGCTAGTAACCGGCACCCACGGGTGGCCACGCTGAGCTCACCCGGTGCGTGGCTAGCGACTGGGACTGGGTAGAAGCCGCGCTGTGCTCTGCTGCCGCGCCGTCACCCATTGGTGACCGTGCCGAGCTGGCGTGGCAAGTAAACAACAGCCGTGGGCACCTCATCTGGTGCGTGGCTATTGCCCGGCCCCCGTTGGTAGCCATGTGACGCCAGGCTCTCCCTCTGCCCGCAGCGCTGAGGGCACAGCTGGATGCCAAGCTCTTCGGGCAACACCTGGCCAAGGACGTGGTGCTGAAGGCGGTGATGGGCTTCAACAACAACCCCAGCCCCAAGAAACCCCTGACCCTCTCGCTCCACGGCTGGGCCGGAACCGGGAAGAACTTCCTGAGTCAGCTCCTGGCACAACATGTTCACCCCGCAGGCCTGGGCAGTAAGTTTGTCCATCTCTTCCTCGCCACCTTGCACTTCCCCCACCAGGAGCAGGTCAAGGAGTACAAGGTGAGGAGGGGACAGAAGGTGAAAGGGGTTTGGGGAGGCGGGGGGGGTTCCCCTGATAGGTGAGGACTCGGAGGGGTGGAGAGGGAAATAGGAACAGAAAGTGAAAGGCACCAAAATGCCACAAAAGCCAAAGTTGTTTCCTGGTGCTGTCCTCAGGCCGATGCCATCTGCTGATTAGGGATGGAAAGAATCCCGGCCTTAGGGGTGGTTTGGCTGGGCTGAAAGGAGCTTTCTGCAGAGCAGCCCCCGCGGGGCTTTTTTTGGTGTTTGTGGCCCAAGCAGCGCTGATAACGCTGATACCGTGGGGGTGTTTGGGCTGTTCCTGAACTCTGCTCACAGCCTCAGGACTTGCTGTCCCTCCCCACATCCAGGAAGCAGGCTGGAGGGGACAAGAGATAGGGAGGGGACACAGCTGGGACAGAAGTGACCCTCCTGACCTAAGGATATTCTGCACTATGTATTGTCATGCCCAGCAATAAAAACTGAGGTTAAAAAAAAAAAAAAAAAGAAAAAGGGGGGGAGGGTTTGGATTCCAAGGTAGGCATTACTCAAACACTGGCTGGGTACTGGTCTGCAATTTATCAGGGGGGGAATGATTCTTGGGTTTTCCTCTCTTTCCATCACTTGTCAAGCTGTCTTTATCTTGACCCATCGTTTTCTCACTTTTATTCCTTGTCCTTTCTCCCCCATCCTTTTGGGATGCCTGGTTGCTGGGTCCAGTCAACCCACCTTGCACTAAACCACGAGAAAGTGTAGCCTGCAGGAGAGACTTTTCCAGTGACTTCATTCCCTGACATTGCAGAATTCTGATCTTCATGTTTTATTTAAAGGTACCCAAAACGGATGTTCTGATGTGGTTTCTGTATGAAAGAGGAAACACTGGTATATTTTTAAAAACAAAAAAAGTTTTCTTTTCTCCAAGACTCGCATCTCAGCCTATTTTTTCTGCCTTATCCGTACACTAAGCAGAAAGAACAAGAGTCTCATTCATGAGCAGGAAAAGAATTCACCTTTAAATTCAGTGTCACACGTTAAAAGGATGAGTTACAAAATTTATGGTCCTGTCTTCAGGCAAAAGTGAGTGCATGATGCTGATATTTGAAAGGGTGTTCCTGGAGGCTGCCAAATACTTTGCAGAGACCTAATGCTACAGTGAGTTTCAACTTCTTGTTCCAGGAACAACTGCAGAACTGGATTCGGGGCAACGTCAGCGCCTGCCCTCACTCTGTCTTCATTTTTGATGAGATGGACAAAATGCACCCAGGTCTCATGGATGCCATCAAGCCCTTCTTAGACTATTATGAGCAGGTTGATGGGATATCTTATAGGAAAGCCATCTTCATCTTCCTCAGGTCTGTAGCATCTATTTCAGTCATTTTCAAGTGCTGAAATAACACAGTTAAAAACAGTGTTGATAACACGCCGGTGTTTGGGCTGGTGCTGGATGCTGTTTGCATCAAGGCCACCTCTTTCCCATGCTGCCTCCAGTGAGGAGAATGGTTGTGTAAGAGGATGGGAGGGGACACAGCTGGCAGAGCTGAGCTGGACTGTCCAGGGGAGTATTCAAGACTCCCATTCAGTATTCAAGTGAATAATTCAATAATATAAAAGCTGGGGTTAGGAAAAAAAATGGGGGTTTGAGCTTCCAAGGTTCTTTGGAGACTGCCTGGGTGTTGGTCTGACTGGGGGGGCATTTCTTTAGCCCTCCTTGGGTTTTTCTGTTTCTTATCATTTCCCGTTAAACTCTTTATCTCAACTCACAAGTCTTCTCACTTTTGTTTTTCCTGGTTTTTCCTTTCATCTCCCTGAAGTGGGAGGGAATAAGCAAGTAGCTGTGTAGGTGCTTGGCTGACAGCCAGGGCCAACCCATCACACACTGAGGGCTATTTAAAGAACTGGAGACTCTGAAAATTTTGCCTTATGGGTTTCTGATTTGGTGATTTATTTGACAGAAAGATTAGCAATATGTGTAACCAGCTATAAAAAAAAAAAACTGGCTCAGTTTTGTCTCTGTTCACCACTATGCCTTTTTCTTTTATGAACAGCAATGCAGGGGGTGACTTAATTAATAAAGCAGCTCTTGACTTCTGGACAAGTGGAAAGAGTAGGGAAGAGATTCAGCTGAAAGACCTGGAGCCCATGCTGTCTGTGGGAGTCTTCAATAACAAGCACAGTAAGTAATTTTCCCTGGAAAATGGGAAATCCCTTTTACTTAGGAATACCAGAATTCATCTCTTGACCATGCCCTCCTTTTGGCTTTTTCCCAACTCCTCCAGGTGGACTGTGGCACAGCAGCCTCATTGACAAGAACCTCATTGACTACTTTGTCCCTTTCCTACCCCTGGAGCACAAGCATGTGAAGATGTGTGTCAGGGCTGAAATGGTAGCCCGTGGCTATGCTGTTGATGAGGAAGTTGTTCAAGCAGTGGCTGATGAGATGACATATTTCCCAAAGGATCAGAAAATCTACTCTGATAAAGGTTGCAAGACTGTCCAGGCCAAGCTGGATATTCAGGAGGACATTGCCATGGGCAATAACCAACCAGAGGGCTGATTACCCTTCAGGTCTCCAAAGCATTTCCAGAGCTTTTGGAAATCTGTGTATTTGCACTCAAGTTTTTTTTACTGTTGCAGGGAACTATGGTGAAAATACCAGAGTGAGCTGTGTGGGCTTTTAAATTTTTTTTTTTTCTTTTAACTTAACATCCCACTGTTCATCTCTGAAGTGGCTGATACCCAAATCTTACCCTTTTAGCCTTCTTTTAATATATAGAGAATTTCTGAATGGGTCACATATGTACCACTGGGTACAGCCTCTCCCAGTTTATTCCTGCAAGTGCTGGGATTAAGTACTCCTCTTTCCACACAAAATAGAGTAGAACAGCAGACTGTGAAGCATCCTTGTTCTACAGACAAGCATCAGCTATTCAGGGACAGAAGGACATGATTATAATTTTATGTCTGAGCTGTGGCATCATAATCACATCTGCTACAGTCATATGGGAAGCCACGATGAAGAGCACAGTGAAATCTGTTACTAAATAGCAGGGAAAGGGTGAGGGGGTAACTGCTTGTACCTGTGCTTCTTTTGGGGAAAAATTAAATATTTTATTTAATGTTCTTCTGACTTAAGGGGCTAAGTGAATTTGTGTGGTAATTCCAAGGTGTTTGTCTTAAGCAGAAGGACCCATCCAAGGGAGCTGGAGTGGGTAATGCAATCTTCACCTTTGATAGCAGAAGTTGTTATTTTTAGTACTGTATTTTTATATTGAAGTGTAAGCAACAGCAATACAAAGCTCTTTCTAGAGGGCCAGAGAGAAGGGAGTATGGGAGCAATCAACAATCCTGTAACTCTCTAGATAAGTGTGTTTTATAGTAGTGTGTTTTAAAGACTGTGTGAATGATGACTTAGAAAAGCTGGGAAAGATGATTTAACCTTCATCCACTTGGTAAGGCTGGGCTTTAAAACTGTATTGCAAGCTTTAACTCTTTCACTATCCATCAAAGTATGTAGTGCAAGACTGAAGTGCCTGTTACTTGTTGGCTGTAGTGTTTTTTTAAATTGGTGTGAGGGGTTGGGCTATTTTTGTGCTGCAGCATCTACTCCCTTTTGTACTTAAAGCTCTAGAAGTCAGTACTATTACTGAGTATATTATGTTAGTTCAAATTACAAGAGAGCTTAGCATTTGTATGTTAAGCTCTAAATTTAAAGTGTCAATTGCCTTTTACAGCCTTGTGTGGAATTTGGCAAATGGTGGCCAACTTCACACTGATGCAATCTCCAGAGCCAAACACAAGCTGCCCATTAACCTTGGGACATTGGACTGATGCTTTTCCTGGATAACACTTTGCCTGTTAACCAACTTATTTATAGGTGTAAATGCTGTAGCCAGTTAGAGTCACTCTGCCATTTTGACACACTAAATATTCCTACTGTACCACGGCTGGAATAAATCTTAAATCACTTTTCTCTCTTGGTTTAATCATTTTCAGCTACAGGAAAGGACTAGTTTATGCAGCTCTAGTTAGGCAGCTGCACTGCAGCTTTCTGCTAAGCTGCCTTTATTCTTAAAAATTTGTTTGTAACAATAGATAAGCAGATTAAGTGGCCTGTTGATATTAAAGGATGTTAAGTCATCCAGCAGCACAGTAAGGCATTCAGCAGTTAATGACAGCTCAGTAGAAACAAACACCTATGAAAAGAACCTTCAAGTCTTTGCCTGCTCTACCTCATAGTCATTAACAGGTATCTCCTGTCAGGCACTGCAGGACAAATAAACCTCAGGTACCTTCTTCACCTATTCCTCCTCTCTGTGCTGTGTCTGGAAAGCTGTCACTGAAGGCAGCTCTTCACCTCTAACTGGCAAAGCCTTTCATTTTATCTCCATGGGCCTGAGCATCTGCAGCCTCTCTAATGCTGGAAGAAAAGAAACAATAAAATCCAGTGTGTAAATAACAGCTTGATTCAAGTGAGGTCCAGCTGTTGGCCACAGCTCACACCTCACTCAACAGTCAGTTGCTCCTGCTGTTGTGAACCATGTGCCTCCTGGTAGCACAGGGGAACTCCTGACAGAGTGAAGTGCAGGCTGTGCTGTTCATTACACACACACAAACACACACAGAGCTCAGTGGTTTGGCCCTGGGTGACAGGCTGGTGACAGGCAGAGGAACCCCCAAGGCCAGGCTGCTGCTTTCTATCAGAAGCAGCACTCCAACCATCACTGTAGCTGAACCCTAACCTCTGATTTTATGAGCACGAAATGAGATTTTGGGCTGTTCTCTGCAGGAAAAGGCTGAACTCAAGGAGCTGTGGCTTGGAGTGGACTTTGGTAAGAACAGAGACTTCAGTCTCACTGTTCAGCTCCACTCAGCTGGCCAAGGACCTGTTTTCCCCCATGGGACTTTTTTAAGTTGTCTGATCCAGTTTCAAGTGGTCTATTAAAAAGAATACCAGCCCAAATTACCTGGTCACAGCAAGAAAGGCAGAGGGAGGGGCTCAGCTTTGAAAGCCTGCAGTCTAAAGGGGAGGAATAATGCCAGGAGCAAAGCCAGGAGTGATTTCAGGCACACACATTTCTTACACCCAGAAATTGATGCTCCTAGGCCACGTCTGCAGCTTTCAAGGTCTGAAGACTGAATAAACAGGCAGCCTCCACCCTTTGAACATCATTTCTACACCCCCTGGAGGAAGCTTCCAGTCATCCAGGGCTGTGATATAATGAAATACTTGGTACCAATGTGCAATGCTAGCATCAGGCCTGCAGTGCCACATAAAGCAGAACTGAGAGTGTAGTTAATGCTGGAAAAGCCACAAGACTGCTTGGCTGAACTGTTTCTCTTCCCAGGAATGTATCAGACAACAGTACAAGTTTATCCTTTCTGTGTCTGCAAATTTCCATCACCCAGCCAGTTGCTATAATCAGGAGGTCAAAGGAACAGGTAAATACCTGAGTTCAAAGAGTTCATTTACTGACAAATTCTAGGACTGATAATTTACATATTACACAACCTCAGAGCAGAACTGGACAGCTGAAGTCTTACTGACCCTTTTTTCCCCTTGCAGAGAGAAGTTCAAGATGCTGCCACTGAAAATGTGGGTGGCTAGAAGACAAGTTCATCTTTATGATACCTGTTCAACACATATAGACCTAGAAAGTCCACCTGTATAAAAGCTGTGCAAGTGTCATAACTACTGATGGTCCAGAAATGCAGTTTCCACTCCAAACTTCATTTGTTTCACTTTTAACAGGCAGTAAAGAGTCAAACCTCTTCCCCTTATCTGTTCCCTTTGGATTCAAGAAAGGAGAGACCTGTCTTCAACACTTCAGCCAGAAGCAGTATGCTCTTCCTCAACAAGGAGTCACTTTGTGCAAAATCAACATCAAATCACTCAATGCAAAGAACACCAGGAGGTAGCTAATAAATACATTTCTGATGAGGAAAGTTTATTTTGAAAAGAAACTGGAGTGAAAAAAGCCTCTGCAGTGCTCACATTTAGAAATAAGTCTGACACTCTTAGCAGTGACTTCAGTTGACACACTTCATTTTTTTTTTTCAAATGTCTTTAGATCTGTCCTCATCCCCAAATCAAAGCATACAGTATTATGTGAAGGTGAAAAAGGAAAAAATTCTGAAAGCTAGCCCCTAAATTCAACATGAACAAGAGAAAACCTTTTTCCATTTCCTTGGTGTAAAATTTAACCTATACATGTTTCCTTACACACTGCCCTCCCTCCTGAGATCACAGCTGGCAGAGCACACTGTGAGCAGTGCTGTACATAAAAATCTCCCCAAATAGAAATCAGCCACCTTGATGGGGCAGTCAAGGATTTTAACTCACTTCCTTGTAATATTAAGTCTACTCTCTCACACCAGAGAGTTTCATATTCTTGCTTTGGCCTGCAAGAAGCTAGTTTAAACCACTATTTTGAGAAGGACAATGGTACTGCATGATGTTGCGACAAAAGACTCCAGATTTAAAAAAAAATCTCCCCTTATCTTTACTGGGTATTCAAAGAGAAAAGGCATATCCTACTTTTAATGCAATGAGAGGAACAACCCCACAAGCCCAATGAAGACTTTCACAGACACAGGAACTTGATTAAAATTCTCACTGTTGTCTAGAGATCATCCACATCAACCCAAAATCCAGTTAAAAGCAGGTCAAAGTCCTTCTGTATGTGTCAACAGTCCACCAAACTGGACTGACACCTGATCCAAGAGGAGTCTTCAGTTCTGTCAGACACAGACCCCCCACCTTCAGAGCAGAGTTTGTTCTTACCTTGGCAACACAAGGACGAAGTACTCAGGAGCCATGATTACTGACAGAATGAAAATGCAGAGGCACTGCTGCTTATTTACACACCAGTTAAAAAAAATAATGTTCTGTTCTTTAAAAAGTGCTTAAAAATGAAATGTCCCGGGTTCTCCACTTCGTGATTAAGTTAAATTGGCTTCTGTGCAGGTTGTACCAATAAAGCATTAGAAGTCATAGTAATAATCCAGCTTTGAGTCCACAGTTTTACATCCTTTATCTGAATAAATTCTCTCCTCTCTGGGAAAGTAGGTCATTTCATCTGCTATTCTGCTTAAAATGTCCTCATCCACAGTAAAGCCACGTGACTCAATCTCAACCCTGACACACATTTTCACATGTTTGTATTCCAGAGGCAGGAAGGGAACAAAGTAGTCAATGAGATTTCTGTCAATCAAGGTGCTGTGCCAAAAGCCACCTACAAAAGGAAAGAAAAGGGGGTTGCTTAATTCCTCTTGTTAAACACTACCTGTAAGAATTCACCTGTGGTTTTAGTGCCCTATAATGCATGAGTCCAAATACAAATAAACCCAAATACAAGTCCCTTCTCCCATATTTTGTGCATTAAATTTTGGACAGAAACATCTGTGGCCTATTGGAACTGAATGAATGAATTCTGACTGAATGCATTTAAGCCTTGCTCCCCAGGTGCTAGTCTCATGCCTTTCCTTCTGTCACTAGAAGAGATTTTCTCCCTATCAGCCCTCCCAAACCAGCTTTTTTGCTTTTGGAGTTTGCAAACTACAGTAAGTTTGCTTCCAATGCTTATTTTAGGGCATAATTATGTTAAAACCCTTTTTCAAGAGCTGTGTGAGGAAACCTAGGAAAAACTGGAGTGCTCACAGCAGGGCTGGCATGTCAGCTTGTTGCTCCTAAATAGATGCCTGAAAGCTTTTAACAGAGAGCAAGACAGCTTAAGTGGGCTGGGGGCCAGGGATGTGGCTTCTCTTTAATAAAGCTTCTTGGTTAAAGATTCTTCAGATCCTGTAGTACCTAGCCTTGCTGTTGGGATTTCTGTTTGCTTTCCCTTTAGCCCATTAGTATGTCAATAAGGACACAGTGCAGACTTCCCCCAGCCCACTCAGTCCAACAGGCAGCAAACATGCTGGCAGCCAAGGTGCACACAGGGCTCCTTCACTTTAATCCCAAAAAGCCACCCAAAGGCTCCCAAACTGCATCATGGCTGAAAACTGGAGGCCACATCAAGTAGAAACCACAGCTGTAAAAATGCAGCCTATCCCTTTCTCTGTGGAACTTTTAACCACCTCAAAAGCAATCACAGTTTTACTCACTGTTTTTGTTGTTGAAGACTGACACAGACAGTGCATTTTGCATATCTGGGAGCTGTATATCTTCCCTTGTCCTCCCATTTCTCCAGAAATCTAGTGCCACCTCTGTTATCTTTTCAGCTCCTGCATTGCTAAGTAAAGAGAACACAAAGGTTGTGGCTGCATGTAAAAAGGGTACAGAACAACAAACCTGAGAGGCCACTTCTTACCTGAGGAAGATGAAGATGGCTTGTCTGTAAGACACCCCATCCAGAAGCTCATAGTAATCCAGGAATGGTTTGATGGCATCAATGAGCCCTGCATGCATTTTATCCATTTCATCAAATATGAAAAGTGATCTGGGGCAGATGCTCACATTTCCTCGAATCCATGACTGCAATTGGTCCTGAGTGGCATTAAAACAGAAAGAGTTTGTGTTGAAAAGGCAGAAAGCAGCATTTCTGCTGTCTGTCCTGAAAGAGTAATTTCAGTTGTGTCATTTTAAGCCACCTATGGCTTCTGAGGGAAAGAGGGTTAAAGACTGACATGATCTCCACCTGCCCACAGAATTGTGCAGACACCAAACTGGCAGAACAATTCCAAACACATTTACTCATACCCTTCTCACAACAAGAGTATTTTGCCTTTCTGTTTTACAGCCAGGACACAGCCACACAGAAAAATAAATAGGCTGTTCTCTGTACAGCAAGACTGAAAAGTCCACCCCATCTCTCAAAGACCAATTTCAGCTTGCCAGGGTACCTGAGTATTTGGAGGCCACTGGATGCTTCCCCAGCACCATGAACTATCAGTTTCAGTAAAAAAACCCCTTTACATTCACCAAAAAATGAGTCCTGATGGACATTAGGATTTACCCAGTTCCATACAAACCACTCCAAAACTGACAGAAGTTAAATTTTACTACATAAAACAACAGTCAGGCTTCTAGTACTGACCGCGCCATAACATTTATTTATAAAATCCCTGGAGCAGCAGAGCTGTTCCCCCCCCTCCATGGCTCCCACCTCATGCTCTTACCTTGTAGGTGTTGATTTCCTGAGCGTGGGGGAAATGTAAAGTGGCCACGAACTGATGGACATATTTACTCTGCAAACCTCTTTTATAAATGCTTTCGGCGATTATCTTACTGACGAAGTTTTTGCCCGTCCCAGTCCACCCGTGCAAGGAAAGGGCGAGAGGTTTTTTGGCGTTGCTGTTGTTCAAGAAACCCTTCACGGCCTTCACCACCACCTTCTTCACCAGGTGCTGCCCGAACAGTTTCTTGTCCAAATTCTCCTGCAGAGCTGAACACCAACACCATCAACAAAGGAAGAGGGAGAAAAGGATCCCAGCGGTTTTTCTACCTCTTTCCAGGAGGGTCCCGCATCCTCCCCGGCCCGGGGGGGCAAAGGCCGCCCGAGCTGGAGAAGGCCCCGCACGGCTCCCGCGGCCTCTGCCACCCCCATCTCCCTCCTGCCACCCCTTCCATGTCCTCCCTCATCCCACCCCGCCTCTTTCTCAACCCTCCCCGGCCCCGCACCGGCGGCGGCTCGCCGGTCGTGCAGCTGAAGGCAACACTCCCTGAAGTAGCAGTAAAGCCGCGGGTAGGAGATGATGCCGGTAATGGCCGAAGCGGCGGCGCCCGCGATCGCCAAGCCTAAGCTGATGGGCTCCACGGCGCTCGCCGGCCGAAGGAGCGGCAGCAGCGCCAGCCCCAGAGCCGCCCGCAGCAGCTTCATGGCCGGCACGGCCCCGCCACCGCCACCGCTTCCGCCCCGCAAAGCAACGTCTGTTCCGCCGCCGCCATCTTGGGTGTGGGCAGAGGCGGGGCCGCAGCTGAGGGCGGCCGCCATCTTGGGAGGGCAGGGACGGCCTTAGGGAAATGGCGGCCTCGTGTGGCCGAGTTGGGGCAATACAGCAGTGCTGGGGAAGGGGGGCTGGGGCCCTTCAGAGGGAATGGGGTCTGGGGGTGTCCGGGGTGAAGGGGATCTGGGGGTGTGCGGGGGGAACAAGGCCCTGGGGGTGTCCAGGGGGAAATGGGGTCTGGGGGTCTCCCCAGGGAAATGGGGTCTGGGGGACTCCAGGGGGAACACCACCCCAGAGCTCTGAGGGGACAACAGGCTCAGAGGCAAACCCGAGCGTTTAGCTGGCCAAGGAGACTTTTTTCTGGAAAAAACTCCAAGGAAACAACACCCAAATAAACAGTAAAACCTGGGGCTGTCCCACCCCTCCCTGGAGCTTCCACTCCTGAGGGGACACAGAACACTTGCACAGCCACAGGACAGCCTGGTGACCACTGCGACCAGCACCAAGCAGCACATACACTACAAGGAAAAACATCATTTGCAGTCACTTAAAACCACTTTTATTCTTTTCAAGCTTCAAATCCTGAAGTTCTCCCATGTAACACCTCCCAGCAGACACTCCCCCCCCCCCCCGCCACACCAACCCTGTCCTCAGAGATGAGATTTTTTCCTCCCAACCTCAACTAATTTTCTTCCCCTTCCCAGCTCAACTCAGAGGCAGTGAACTGCTACAGGAATAAGCCAACAGGGAAGAGGGATACAAAACACCACGGAACAGAATATAAAATCCCTGGCGTTGTGTTTTCTGCTGTTATTTCTTGCCAAACAACCATTTCTCCCACAGCACTTTTAAGCCAGGCTGAGGGTCAGCAGCACCAAACACTGCTGAAGGATCTCAGTCACACTCTCTACCCAGGAAAGGCCCTTGGGGATAAAAAAGAAGGCTCTTACAAAGTTAAGATTCAATCCCACCAGTTTTAAGACTTCCCTTTATATTTACAAGGTAAACAGCACTGCTGCTCTTAAACAATTTTTTTTTTTTTTAAATTTAAGAGGGTGAATCTGTAAAAACACGGTTTTCTCACTAAAAAATGCCAACAATGAAAGCTCACATTCTTATAAAAGAAATTTTATAACTGAAAATAAGTTATATACAAGATTTTTACTGACCAAGGAGTTCACAATCACCTAATAAACTGATTCACTACAAGATCACAAGAAAAGCTTTGTAGGTAACACCAGGTTGTGAAGGTAGCAACTCTCCCCAACTCCATTTCAGGTCACTGTCACAAAATCCTTTATTAGTGGAAAAAAGGAACAACTGCAAAGACTTTACTCCACCTTCATCAGTATCTCCTATTCATCTTCTTGAACTTCTCATAGTGGTAATCATCTGTTGCTTTTTCATTGAGTGGACGTTTGCGATTTGGAGGGGACCCTTCAACAGAAAGAGAAAGAAGTATGAATTGCTGTCCTTTCATCTTTTTGATTTTCTTACAGTGATAATCATCTTTTTCACTGGCTGGATATTTGCAGTTTGAATCCTTCAAAAGAAACAGAAGGAAATATTTCCTTGCCCTTCCACAAGAGGCATTTTCTTAACTCCACCACTTCCCTCATGCAGCCCCTTGCTATGTGAAAGGTTCCTGCTTTGCCTTGCACCCCTTGCTACTCCAGCTTCACCAAACTCTTGTCAGCCAGCTTTGGCAACGTATTTTGGGTGTCACCTTTGTTACTCCACCCCTGAGCACCCCTAAAGATGCCCCCCATCCAGAGGGTTCATGTGTCACCTACTAGGAGTACAAGTGCATCAGCCTTTCATGGACAGAACTGGTGCCCCACTATCTCAGGGCACCAGAAGAAGAGAAGATAAGACCTAAATCATTTCCCTGAAGAGTTTTGGTGTCACTCCTGAAGGCATTTCAGGTTAGGGTCTTACTCTCAGGCTCTGGCCTCTCCGTGTCCCCCACTCTAAGTGGACGGGGCTTTGGCTCTTCTTTGTTCCTTCTCACTGGTGCATTTAGCTCCTCATGATAAACTGGAAGAAGGAAAAAAAAAACCAGATAAGGAATATTATCTGGAGCAGTGTTACTCAGGCAGATGTATTTCTATGGCATTTGTTCCAACTGATCTTTAGCAGAAACAACAGAACCTCAGAACAAGCCTTCTTGTAATCCTTTTCTGTGGACAATCAACAGAAGTAAGATGGGAGACAGCAAATTTCAGTTGCACCATTTCATCAAAAGTGGCTCAAAGACTTTTCATTTCCTTCAGAACACAGAAACCTGACTCCCAATCACCCCTGCAAGCATGGGCAGGCACAGCAGAAGGCCTCCTGTCCTCCAGATGGCTGTGGAATGAAGTCTCCCGGAAATTAATTCTCATCTCCTGTCTAGCAAGGTCTATGTTTGCTCGACCACCTGCCTGCTTTGGCAGCTCACAAAACTGATTATCTCAATTATAAACCATAATTTAGAAGCGCAGGCAAGGCAGGCATTTTCAGCACATGCTCAAAACACAACTTCAAGAAAAAGTCTTGAAATTTATGAGGCAGTGTCAGCTGGGAGTTCAAGAGCAGAAAGTCAAGCCTTGAATAATATGTTCCCCCCTTCTTGCTGATGGATGTAAGAAAAAGACCAAGCCAGATGGGGTCTATGTGACCATCCCTGAAAAAGGAATCAGGCAGCTGCTTGTGCTGATACATGAGCTAATTTCTCCTGCATCAAACTCTGTCCCAACTGACTGCTTTTCTTCAGCAAAGGAGAGGGTCACACCTGGGTCAGAAGAGCTACGTGAGACTTACATCTGTTGTGCTGGACATAGTTAACAGCCATGTTGGTGGGAACAAAGGAAGTTTCACTGTCTTTCTTTTTGTTCTGCTGCTCTGCCAGCAGCTTGGCCTTGGCCTCTTCAGTCGAGATGATGTTTTTTATTTTTGCACTAGAAGAAAAACAGAAAAAAACCCCAAAACAAAACTCCTTCCCATTTAGAAAGGGTAGTAGGCATAGAAGTGCAGAGTGGATGGGATTTGGGGTTAGTAACAGCACTGCTATGGTATATGATGTTTTTTGAGAGAGGAGGCAGTGTTATAGAAACAGATGCTTTGTTTCAAAGTCAAAAGGGAAGACTCCCTCCTCTCTCCCTTCAGTGCAGCCCTTAAACTGATCCTCCAGAACCTTTTCCCAGAGGTCATAAAGTGGAGCTGCACGGGAGCCCCACAGCTCTGCTAGATACTGTGCTAATCTGGAACAAGGCTCAACCCCATCCCAAGCCAAACTAGAGCTGTATAATCCACTTGTATCACTGCTCTGCCAACCAAAAGCTCCTCATCCTGGCAATTCAGGCCATAACAAACAGATCTGTGAAGCACATACTCAATTCCCAGGTCCACTTCAGGAATGCCACTCAGCATCTGGTTGGACAGCATCTCCTCAGTCTTCTTCGCCGAGGAGACACGAATGTTCTCTGGCAGCTCATACAGAGAGTCCTCAGCATTCTTAAGCTTCACCTTCTGCTCCTCACTCTCCACAATTCCCTTTCTCTTCTTCAGCTCAGTCTCGATGTACTTCATCCTACAAAGCAGCACCCAAGGGAAACACACAATTTAACTCCTTTTTTCCTGTACTTTGTCACAGAACTGCATCGCTGTCCCAACAGCCAGGAGAGAGGAAAGAAGAATCTCTCCAAACCAACCCAACCAACATCAATTGCAAGAAGCAGCTGTTCAAGAAACAATCAAATCCTACAGAGCTCTTTCACAACCAGCAGGGAAGGATCCCACTGGTATTTAATGTCTAACTGGACTTCTCAAGTCTGGCAGCCAGGAGGTGAAAGAGCAAGCAGAAATTTTGGTCAGAACTGGGAAGACACTCAGGGACTACACAGCAACCAAGACAGAAAAAAATAAAAAGGTAAAAATCTTGTGAGGGGACCCCTAACCCTGAATTCAACACCCCAGACACACTGCAGCACAACTTACATGTCAGCATCTTCATCCCTCCTGTTGGTTTCAGCCGAGAAGGAAGTTCCCAAGTTTAGATCTTCCTCTTCATTAATCCTAAATGGAAACCACAATGTTTAAACTTTTTTGTTTGTTTTGCTTTATTTTTTTTCCTGTTTGGTTTGTTTGGGCTTTTGTGCTAGATTTAACAAGCTAGGGTTAACAGTAACTGGCCAAACTGCATTATGCTAAACTCTTCAAAGCAACACATCTGGGAACTTCATTACTGTAATTTACTACTAGTCCAAGAAGAGACCTTCAGAGCTCATACCCACCCACCTGTCCTTGCCTCTTTCTTTCAGCTTCTTCATGTCCACCATTCCCCCAGATTTTATCTTAAAGGGGTCATCCTGTAAAATGAGAAACAACGAGAAACCCTGAAGTTCCCTCGAGTTTAATGTTAGCCATCAAAATCTGGATAAAAACACAGAAAACATTTAAATACTGAGCTGGGACATCAGGCCAGACTCACACGGTGATGGGCTGGACCAGGTTGATGTTTTCACATCATTATTTCTGAGTGCTGGGGTGATGAAAGGGCCCAACACTTACCACAAGTGTGGCTTCTTCTTGCAGCTTCTCTCCCACAAGCAGAGCTACAGCACTAGGCAAAGAGATAAAGAAAGTAAATAAAATTCAGTGGGAACAAACATATTACCAACAATGCTGCATTTCTTTATGCTCTAAATCTAGCAGATGGTCTCTCCTACAGCATTAATATGAAATTGTCCTTACCTCACCCCATTGGGTCGCTTTCTGAGGCTCTGAACTTCTTTGGCTTCCTCAAGTTTTAACCTGAAGAAAAAATATTAAAATATTTGACTTACGACTTGATGCCTTGGTGTTCATTAATTAACTTGTGGGGTTTTTTTGGTTTTGTTTTTTTTTTTTGCAGTTAACATAGAACTTTCTAGACAAAACTTTTCCCTAAACTCCTGCTTATCAGTGTTCACTTGTCTGGTGACAGATTAGACAGATATTTCCCATTTTGCTTTATTCAAGCAATTTCATTTATTTGAGGAATCAGGAAAAAAAAAACCAACCAACACATGGCACCTGCTGGATGTGCCCCTTCAAAATGCTTTCCCTCAGCTGAGGAAAGAAGCCCCCAAACACTGAAAGGCTTTAAGAAGAACCAACTCAGGAAGAAGGAGCCAAGCACCACTGGTTTTATTTCACTGAGCTCTCCAGATAATATTCTCCTCACATCAAAAAAAAAGAATTTAAAACTGGCACTAAGCAAGAAAACAACACATTTAGTTCTCAGGGGATGGGGGAAAAAACGAAGCCCTCAATTTACAGCACAATTAGCAGGAACTCAAGGTGGTTGTACACTTGGTTGTCAAGAACCATCAGTGCCCGAGTGACTTCAGGAGAAAGCTTGTGGTGACATTAAACCCCGAGGCTGTCCCCAGAGTCCCGGACAGGTTTGCACTGGGAGAGACCTCAGAGATCCCCCGGTTCCACTCCCCTGCTAGAGGGGCTGCCCCACATTTTTCATTTCTCCAGAAATTCAGACTTATTATTCATCACGTCTTGCACTTTCACGCGGTGTTTTTTTGGGGTAAAACCGTAACAAAACGGTAACAAAACCCCCGCACTCCCCTCGGCGGACACCTCCCGGAGGAGGGGCGGCGGGGGGGGTTCCCTATAGAGCAGACCCCGCATCCCCGGACCCCCCCACCATGGGACCGGCACCGGCCCCGCCTCGGCGGCGACCCCCGGGGGGGGGGCTGGAGCGGGGATGACGTCACACACACACAACGTGACGCAACGACGTGACGACACGACGGTGCCGTGACGCAGAGGCGCAACGCGTGCGATATAACGACATGTCACGATAGCGTGACGTGACCACAGCAGACCCGGGGGGGGGAGAAGGGGAGAGGGGGGGGGGAGGGGGAGAGGGAGAGGGGGAGAGGGGGTCCTATCCCCGCCCGCCGCAGCACCGGGACGGACGCCCCCGGGACCGTTGTGCCCAAGCGAGCTTTCCGCCGGTTCCCGACCCACCTGACCTCCTCAGCGACCTGCTCGTCCTCCTCCTCCTCCTCGTCCTCCTCCCTCCGCCGCCGGAAGGACTTCTTGCCCGCCATGGCCACCGCCACTCAGCCCCTCAGCCCCGCACCGGGCGCGTCGCACGGTGATGACGCCACAAGCCCGCGACGAAGCCGGGAGGCCACGCCCGGCCGCCAGCACCGGGGTCGGGCAGGACCCGAGGGCTCCGCTCCCCCCCCCCCATCCCGAGAAGCAGCGGGGCCGGCGGGGCTGACACCTTCCCCCGTCCTGCCGAGCTCTCCCTGCCATTCATCCCCCCCACGGCAGTGGCCTTTAAACGCTCCCCGGCTTTTATTGTCCAAGCCGCCTTCCTCGCACCGGGCGGGGCGTGCGAGTCAAGCACTGAACCTCCCCACACACCGCGCTCCCTCCCGCCGGGCACGGCGCTACCCGGACACCTCCGTGGTCAAACCCAAGCACTCAGCCCCGAATTACCGCCCGTCCGCCCGCCCTCCTCCGCCCCGCCCCGCCGCGGCCCGGCCCCCGCCCCTCCCCCGTTCCGCTCGGCCTCCGCCGCTCCGCTCCCTTCGGTTCCGCCGCTGCCGCCGCCTCCTTCCCGCACTGCTCGGGGCGCCGCGGCCCAGCCCAGCCCAGCCCCGCACCGGGCCTACCCCGCAGCCCGGCCTGAGGCGCAGCCCCGCGGCGGGGGGTGGGGGGGGGGGGGGGGGTGGGGAAGCGGCGCCCCGGGCATCCCCCGCAGGTGAGAGAGAACCGGGGGGAGGGAGGGAGGGAGGGGGCGGCGGGACCGGGACCGGGGGGAGCCTCGGGCTTGGCCTGGCCCGATCCGGGCGGACGCGGTACCGTGGCGTGGAAGGCCGGGCCCGGGGATGATGCAGCAGCAGCTGCCGGGGTGGTGGTGGGGGGGGGGGGTTCCGGTCCGGTTCTGTCCCGGGGTTGAGGGGAGGCCCTGCAGCCCCCGGGCTGGTGCCTTCCCCGGGTGACAGGGACCTCGGGGACCTCTGCGACCCTCGGGACGGGAGCCCGGAGGCTGCCGGTGACTCGGCCCGCAGGAACCGAGTGCGGGGCTGTTTCTTTATATTCGGTTTCGCTCCGGCTTAACGCTCTGTGAGGACACGGTTTGGATTTGGGGGGATCTGCTGGGCTTGAGGAGCGAGGGGGCAGTTCCCAAAGGGAATTTTTTTCTTGTTGGAAGCTGAACCTCTCGGTGTGCGGTTGTGGTAAGAAATCCGAGTGAAAATCTGGTCTCCTTTCCCTGTTCTGCATGAAACACCCAGCTCTCCTGTAGGTGACACAGTGCAAACGTTGAGATAAGAATCAGAAGCTCTTGGTTTCTGGTTCTTTCTTGTCAGCAAGGCAGTTTGGTGATTTCCTCAGTACCTTGTGTATAAAATATTGCTAAGAAGAGCTGCAGATATTCCCTTATCTTGGTTATGCAAGGTGAGTGAGCTGACCTGGGAGTTGGTTTGTGATTGAACAATGCAATGATTTCTTTTGTTCATCCAAACAGTTACTCAGCAGACTGCAAACCTGCAGGGATCTGAAACTCCTGACAGGTGGCTGGAGCTTTGGTACGAAACCACAGGGTTATTTAAGCAAAAGAAACCCCCAAAACCATGTTACTGGAGAGAGCAGACACTGGGTTTGGCAGCAATTTCAGCAACCAAAAGTAGGTTGCAGTTACTGTGGAATTGTTCTGACGTGTTTGGGTGCTGTTCTTCCACAGTGGTGCTTGGGAAAGACAGGCTGAAGGATTTGTTTTAAGGTAACTTTTTTTTTTCCCCATGACAGACATCACATTTTGACAAGCACACTCAAGCTGTCTTTCAATTCCTCTTTTCCTGAGCAGCATTTCAGAGCTGTGTGTGCCAGCTAAGGCTCTTAGGGCAGAGTTGTGGCAAGGCTGGGATTGAATACTTCCTTCTGAACATTTATGACCCAAATCTTTTCTGATGAGCTCAGTCAGGGCTGAGTAGTGAAAATTAGGTTTTCCTTATTTTGATTTGTCCTGTCAAGTCAGTTCCCAAGTTAGCTGAAGCTGGTGAAGATGAAGGGGTCAGCAGTTAAGTTCAATATTTTGTTCACTAGGTTTTCTGGGAGGGGGGTAAGAAATCGGGGAAGGTAAGCTGGCAAAAATGGCATTGTTTTTTTTTTTAATTTATTTTTTTAAAATTGGACCAGATGATGCCTTTGGGAAAAGGGATCAGTTTTAAGGAAAGAACTCAGAGCCTGGAAGTGTCCTAGTTCTATGTGTTAGTCAAAGATACTGCTGTCACTTGTCCTTTAAATCAATGTTAGGTTTCATGATCCTGATTTGCTCCTCTGTGAAGGTGCATGAAATTGCTCTGGTGTTTGATAAGCATCTCTTCACAGGTTACTGAGATCCTGGTTGCAACTGCTGTTGTGTGTATGCATGCAAATATGATTCCTCCCCCCTCACATTTTGCTTTCCTCCTCCAGTTCAGTTTATTCTGTTCCAAAGAGTGCTGGGAAAAAACATGGTTACAAAATTATCCTTGAGGTTTGTCTTTTGCCAAGACAAGGTGCTAGGCAAGCTTTTCAGCTCCCAAGATAAGTGTTGCTGATACAGCTCATTCGTTTGGGTTTTTTTCCCTCCTCATTGTCAGTGATTCAGATCAGATAATGCTGAGAATTCTTTCAAATGTCCTTAAAATGTGAAAACAACACAGTGTAGCTGGTGGGGCTTGTTAGTTTCCAGTTCACCAGATTTTTCCACTTTGCTTTGTAATGATGTGGGCTTTTCATACCTGCTTCTTTTCCAGCCAACAGCAGTATTTTGGATTGTGATCTGTGTTGTTAATATTTCTTGTCATTTTCCTTTCACAGACACAAGTGACCTTACTTAACCTATGCTTAAGAGACACAAATTTCTAATCTCATTTTTTATAGCTGCATGTTACTGAGGCAAGTTCTAAGTCTTTCACATACCCATGGACCACCATGAAAGTGTTCATTGTGCTTGCAGGGGATGTGAAACAGTGTCCTTACATTTTGTACAGTCTTTAGGAGTTGTGTGGCTCACATTGTTAACAATCTTCCTATGAAATGGTAAATTCCTCAGAGACTGAAGACTGATTATCTGTGTTACAGAACACTCCCACTTTCCCATCTTAATCTGTGACAGTAATAATTTTAATTATTATTAAATATTTTTATAATAATAATAATTTTATAATTATTAAATATTTTTAATGTTTGATGAAGAAGCATAATCACTAAATGTTACATTCAGAGGTGCACAGAACAGGTAGCATGAAGCCCCTAGGCACCAGGGGCTAAATAGTTGTCTCTTGGGCTGCAGCACTCGTTCACTTTTAATTTTAAATTTCATGCAGACGAGCTGATGAGATTTGTGTCTCTTCATGCTGACTGCTTTTGGCAAGAGGAAGTCGGTTCCAATCCCCATGTTTGTTTTCCCACCCCACCTGCTGGGCAAGCACAGAACTCCCACTTTCCAGGGGAAAAGCCTCGTTTGGACCAGTAAGGTCTGATACACTGATAAACCAGCTGATACTGATAAAGTCTGGTCTGGAATACAGAGTATTCATGGTATGCAAGACCAGCTAAATATGTAAATTTGTAAAGTTCTATGATTTAATGCGAATTTTTATTTAATTGCTCCAGAACTCTGCATCCTTCAGAGATGCTATGTGATCCAGTCTGGGAGTTTAAGCTCAAAAGGAAGGTGGTCAGGGGGTGGCTGTATCTCTGATTTCTTTTTCAGGCCACAGCAAATCCCTCCCCATTCCTGAAATAGTCAACAGCTGCTGAAGCTGTGCACTGAGCACCTCCCTCTACTTCTGACTGCACATTCCTGGTTGCACACATTATTGCCTCTGTTCTGTGTTTCCTTCTCCTCCCCACTGCCCTTTGCTACAATTCCACAATGCAGACACTCATCAGTGGGTCAGAACCGTGCTGGCAAATGTGACTGACTCCAGGTGGAGATTGGTTTTGACCTCTGAACCTGAAATATGCATATCTAATACACAAAACATGTCAATTTATCTTCTAAACAGTCCATGAGAGCCAATCTGCCATGCAGCTGAAGAGAGCTGTTCTTTCTTGTCCTACAACAGCCCCTGCAGGTGAACACTGCTGAAAATGGGGGACACAAGAGACATCTGTCCTCATCTGGATTCCATAGGAGAGGTGACCAGAGATGATCTGCTGCTCAAATCCAAGGTACAAGGTGTTCTGGTTGCCAGTCCTTTCCCTTTTAGCTATTTGCACATTTCCTTTTCCAAGGAAATGCTGCCTGTCTCCACAGAGGAGAGGCAGAAACTCATCGTACCCTGCACAGGTCCCACAAAGGGAGCCTTTGTTGACCCCACCTGATCTTTTACTGTCACTTTCTCCTGCTCAAATGTGTCACTTAGCTAAAATGCTGCAAAGCATATATTTAATTGGCAGTGGGGAATTAAGAAATCTAACAGCACGAGCTGCAGGTTGGGGAGGTCTGTCTCATCCAGAGGTTGCTCACTCTTGCATGACCAGGTTACTGAGAAACTAAACAAGCAAACCAACCTTCTTTTGTCATGAATATGCAGGGAACTTGCCAGTCTTGTGGAGCTGTGGGACCAAATCTCTGGGCTTGCCTTCAGGTAAAAATGGCTTCCTTTTTGTGTACATGACACGGTGGGCTTTCTTTTTAGTAATTTTTTTCTTGTAGAAAAAAAAAGTCTTGTGCTAAAAAATAAAAAAGAGTGGGAAGTAAAGAGCTTGGTAGAGCTATCCACTTTTTTTGAGGGATCCCAAGGAGAAGACTCTATAGGCTAAAGGCTAATGCTGTCAGAATATGCCAAGCTCACCCCTCAGGGTGATTGCTCCCCTGGTAGTCTCATCAGGAATAAATAAAATGCCCAGCACTGACTGTTGGCTGGGTCCTGCCTCTGCTGGCAGCAGTGAGTGTGAGACTGCAGGAAGGAAGGAGGGGGGGCAGGCAGGCAGGCAGGGGCAGTTTATTTTTACACTGGAATGCCCATATTTGAGCCTGCTCAGATGAGCTGCCCATTGGAGCACTTGCCTTGGAACAGAGCCTTTACATGGGTGCAAACCTGGTTCCAGACTTTTTCTTCCATGAAACAATTCCAGTTTTCCATCTTATTCTAGGCCCCAAATAAAAAGCAGGTTAGAAAAGTGGCAAGATCAGTTCTGCTGGTGGGACTAGAGTTGCAGACTGTTTTGGGAAGGGTCAGATTTGGTGTGCCCATTGCACTTTATGCTCTTTTTCTCTCCCCAGATTGGTTGTCCTTATGTTGGCTGTGGGGAGTCCTTTGCTGACCACAGCACACTTCATGCACAGGTGAGCTTTTCTCTGCTGTTCCATCCTAAGACAAGAGCTGGATTTTTTTTCTGTTATTGAATCCTCCTCCCCCCTTTTCTGGTAGTCCAGTGCTTCCTCTTGAGCCTGCTGTCAGATCATATTCTTTGACCTTTGAACTTTTAGGCCAAAAAACACAACCTGACTGTCAACCTGACCACTTTCCGCATCTGGTGTTACGCCTGTGAGAAGGAGGTGTTCTTGGACCAGAGGCTGCTCCACACACAGGCACCACCAGTGAAGTTCACTGAACAGGTGGGTGTGTGGCACAACCTGGCAGGGTTAGTTTTTGTTTTACCTGGTTTGTTTACCTGTTTTGTTTCCTTGTTGCAAAAATTAGCCAAGAGGTTTCCACTATCTCCCAGGCTTTTGTTGTGAGAGGAACTCACTGAAAGTGGCTACCTCTAGCCAGAGGACCTACAGCCTTGCCTTTCAGAAAGAAGATTTCTGGAATACCTGAATAGCCATTTTGACTTTATGTTTAACCTTTCATAGCCTCTTCCGTGGGGAAACTGTTTCTGGGAGGGACCACAACAGCTGTCACAGCTTCATTTTCAATGCATGGCTCACAAAAATTTTAGCTGTCAGACCAGAAACTTGTGTGCTTACTGCATATTCCTGATGGCTCTCTTACCATATGTACTGGGACCAGTAATGGAACTATTTCCACTCCCTCCTTGCATTAGTGAGGAGGCAAGACAGTGCAACTAATTCTTCTCTCTCTCCAGAGTGTTTTTCTTAAAGGCTGCCTTGACTTATGTGGAAGATATCTCTCACAACTCATTTTTTAATGCAGCCCTCTCAGTGATGTTTATTTCTCTGTCTTTAATCTAGGATTCTCCATTGCCTGCACACCCTTTGAAAGCTGTCCCAATTGCAGTGGCTGATGAAGGGGAATCTGAATCAGAGGATGATGATTTGAAACCAAGAGGTAACTCTGCATCAAGTGGATGAAAGGGCTGTGAGGGTAACTCTGCAATCTGGAGAACCTACACTGAGAGGTTCCTAGGAGCAGAGTGTGTAGCCTGCCAAGGAAAGGCTCAATTCCCTCTCCTTTGAGGAGGAATGTAGGAAATAGGACTTCTGGAAAGTGTTTCATGCCTCTCTTGTTTGTGCTTTAGGCCTTACTGGAATGAAAAATCTTGGGAACTCCTGCTACATGAATGCAGCACTTCAGGCTCTCTCTAACTGGTAGGCATTAGGGCCTTTCAGTAGAGTCTTCACTAGACTTCAGTAAACACCAGAAGTGGTGCCCATGATCTGAGATCTTTATAAGTCTTGCAAGGAGAAATCAGCCATGCTAGTACAGAAAAGATTAATGTAGAACAACAGAAGTTGTACAGTAGGAAACTGAGTGAATAGCCAGCTTGTGGCTACATACAAGACTCACATTTAGGTCAGTGCTGAAAGTAAAACTTCATTATTTCTATTGCAGCAGAAATGTATTAATCACATGGGAAGGCACATAACATCTCTTTATTCTCCCCAGTGATATCATTCAAACCCTTATCCTAAAATACTACCTAGCCATCCTGCTGAGAACTAATTCCAGGATCTCTTCTTTGTACTGAGAAGAGACTGAGATCAGCCTTTGAGTTTGTTTCAAGTCAGGAGGCAATTCTTCCTGAAATCACTTCCTCCCTTGATTTAAAGGCAGTATCTTAAGCATGCTTTCTAAAAGGTGTACATTTAAATTTTTATACACCCTTAAATAGAATCAGAGGAGAAATTTCTATGAATTCACTGAATTCGTCTCCTTTTTTCTTCTAGCCCACCTCTCACACAGTTTTTTCTGGAATGTGGAGGACTGGTCCGTACAGATAAGAAACCAGCACTGTGTAAAAGTTACCAGAAGTTGGTGTCTGAGGTTTGGCATAAGAAACGGTGAGTGGTCACTCCGTAATTTAATCTGGACAGATTTTTTGAGAGGAAAAGGGATACAGATATTTTTCCCAAAGAGAGTGGAGAATGCAGGTGATGCTTTAGGAAATGTTCACTGTGGGTTCAAATTCTAGACCAGCTCAAAGGACAATGTGAAATATTGCAGCTCTGCTTAAATCTTAAGGTGTCTGCTCTGTGAAATCAACTAGAAAAAATCAAACTAGGAACCTAAATGGTTTTGCAATTTTGTTTCCTGATAGTTGTTAACAAGGGAGGAGTAAAATAAAGAGCAAAAGTGAACAAAGTCTTTCTGGAAGAGAGGACTTTGAAACAATACAAAGTAATCTTAATGCTGGTTTTGATTTATCTCAACTACTGTGTGGCCCATCCATCTTTTGAGGCAAAATCAAGCCAATTCACTAATTACACAATTCCTCTCTGGGAAGAATCACTTGAGACAATTCAAAGTGTGGACAGAGCTTTAAGTTATGTGTGCTCTGGGGAAGATTCTCCCTGGAAGGATAGACCAAAATAATTGTGAGACGTTTTTCTCTCTTTTCTTTTGTATGTCATCCAGCTAATAGAGAAACATATAACCAGGCTTTGCAGGTGCAGTTATCTTCTGTCCTCTGTAGCTAGTTACTACACCCTGTTCTATGGCTTCTTAGACAAACTGACTCCAGGACTGATAAACTAACTTTTTTTTTTTTTTTTTTTCCCCATGATTAAACAGCCCAAGTTATGTTGTTCCAAGCAGTCTATCCCATGGAATTAAACTTGTCAACCCCATGTTCCGAGGCTATGCACAGCAGGTGAGGCCTCCACAAAAACCTGACATTGTCCCAAAGGTGGTGGGACTTGTCCTGCAGCAGCGGTGCTGGTGTTCAGAGGAAGAGCTTGAGCTCAGGGCTCATGCCCATTTTGTGTCATTATGTGAGAAGGCACTTGGGTGGGATTGCATTTTTTTTGATGGCACCAAATCAGTGCATTTTCCTGTGTCAGCTTTCTTACCTCTGAAGTGATGGTGGTCATCTCCTTAATAAAGGGCTTTGAAATCTATTGATACATGCTATATGATAGGTATTTATTCACATCAGAGCTAGGAAACCTGGATAAATCTGTACTAAAAAGATAGGAATGTTCTATATTCTTTTTCTGAGGAATTACAGCAAACTACATCTTATTTAAAGACAGTATCTCTTTTTCTTTGACGTTTTTATCATTGTATCTCTTGTTTTTCTTCATTGGAATAAAATGTAAACATCAAACTATGCTTGATTAGAAAATTTACAGAAGAAGTGACAGTGGGACAGTACATCTAAACTGTGATGCTGACAGGAAGTCAAAACAGAAGATAAAAAAAATGATTAATGAAACAGCTTCTATGTGTATCTTTGATGTGAAGTACATTGGATTGGAAAGCTCCTAGCTGTAAAGAGATGAAGTTGAAAGGGAGACTAAATGCCAAACTTCCATAAAATAACAGAAACATCATAATGAACTTTCTGGAATTGTCAAAATACCAAGTAACTTCCCAGCAGGCCCTTTGAAGCCAAAGTATCAGCTCTTTTACCATGTATTATGAGTGCAGGAGCCTGCACCTCCACTGTATAGTCTTTGATTTCTGGTTCCATTCCCTATTTATTAAAGATTTGAATCTGCCCTGTTTAAGAGAGGGACTGCCATGAGCAGAACTCAAGTGTTTGTGAAATTTGTTTTGTGGGTAAGAGTCTGTTCTCTGTGGTCTGCCCTCCTCATTAGGTTTCCCCTTGTCTCTCACCTCTTCCCAGTAGCAAACTGATAACTCAGCTGATTGATAAATAAGCTCATGCTTGGCTGTGACTGGAGCCATTTCCTTTTGCCCCTCTCGTTTGCCCTGTTTCTGGGTAGATGCTAATGTGGAATTACTCCTGGTTTTCAGGACACTCAGGAATTCCTGCGGTGCCTGATGGATCAGCTTCATGAAGAACTGAAGGAACCAATAGTTGCAGAGACAAGGGATTTGGATACCAGTGACCAGGATGACAAACAAGAAGGTGACCGAAGTCCTTCAGAGGATGAGTTCCTCTCCTGTGACTCAAGCAGTGACAGGGGTGAAGGAGATGGTCAGAGCCGTACCACAGGGAGCAGCTCCCTGGCAGAGACAGAGTTGTTGATCCAGGATGAAGCAGGGAGAGGGATCTCTGAGAAGGAGAGGATGAAGGACAGGAAGTTCTCCTGTGGCCATCGGCGCAGCAACTCCGAGCAGGTGGATGAGGATGCAGATGTTGATACTACAATGATGCCAATTGATGGGAGAGCCTCACCTGAGATGCTGCCAGCTCCCTGTCCTTCCAGCCCATGTAGGACACCAGGTATACACCTCTTCCAGTTGTGTTGTTTGGGAGAAGCCACGTTATCATCCCACACAGTGGCAAACAACACATAACAGGACTGGTCTTTCTTTGGGTTACAAGGGATTTGGAATCCGAGTTCTTCCTCAGTGTCCCTGGCAGCCTTTCTACACTATTCCTTCTGTAAGAAAATGATAAGTGGGGCAGAGAGGTGCTGAGCTGGGCTAAAGTGCTGTGGAGCTGAGTAAAGAGAACACCCTGAAGGCAGTGCTAGCTGCCTCTGCCAAACCTGCAAACACTCTATTTGTGCCTTTTCCTAATTTAAGAAGAAAGATTTTGTATGTGATAGGCTAGCCCAGGGACATGCTAGCTGTGAAGTCATGTATTAATGTTGGGCTGTGGGTTTCCTGGGGAGAAAAGAGGGATGCACAGTTTGTGCATTTGTATGTCTTAGGGAAAAGAAAAGAGCAGCAGTTAAGATGTAGGTGTGGAGTCACCTCAAAGTGAACACATCTGATCTTTCAACACTTCTTTATATAAGAGTCTTACTCTGCCAACTGGCACTGAAGGCAGCAATGCTGTTTGTATGGATGAGGGCTACAGGAGCAAGCTGTAAAACCTAATTAGTCATACGTGTGAAAAAATGGTGGGTTGTTGTTTTCTTTTTAATGTCATTGTCAGCCCAGTTCTGCAGGCACTCAGGGAGCTGCATCTGCCAACCCCTGCAAGCAGGACCCTGAACTGTGTCCATGGGGAAGGATTCTGTGCCAAAATGAAGAGCTGGGCTGGCAGCATTGCCTTTTCTAACTGGAGTTTTCACCAGTGCCCTCCTCCCTCCCCATTTTCCCCAACAGAACCTGACAACGATGCCTACGTGCGCTGCTCCTCACGTCCTTGCAGTCCTGTCCATCAGGAAATGCACTCCAAGGTTTCCAGCAGTCCTCCTCGCTCCAGTCCTGCCAGGCTTGGACCTTCCTATGTCCTCAAGAAAGGTAGTGCCAAGAGTGTTTGCTGGGAGGCAAAGGGGGGAGCAGGAGGAGGAGCTCATTAACGGAAGAGGGAAGGAATCCATCCGGATTCTTGATTAACTGTTACAAGATGTGCTGATTCCCCTGGACATGAGTGCTTTCAAAACAGTACTAGGTAAAGACTACAGTGAACCCACATATAAAATCAAGCTCTGGGCACAACAGATGTTCTAGTGTGTGCTTTTATTAGAGCCTGAAATGATTTCCCTATCTGCATCTGCATGCTGTGTTTGTTAGTAAACTGCCTATGAAGTCCCAGGCACAAGCTCTGTCCCTCTAAGGGAGTGTGGAGGTTTGTAAACATTTGTCTCCAAACTTGACTTTCATAGCATGTGGGCCAAAGAACTGCAAGATGATGTTACCAAAAAAAAAAGAGCTTCCTGCCCTGGTGACATCTTGGGCTCACAATAACAGAACAAAGGCTGCAGCTGTCAGTCCAGTGCTGGGAGCATTGTTAGGTTTCAGAGCAGAGCCTGGCTTCTCGTTATCCAACTGCTCTCTTCAACTCTGGCAAATTGCAAATCACAATCCCTCAGCATTGCATTGCCTACAAACACAATGGCAAACGCTCACCCCCTGTCCCTGCAGCTGCTCAGCAATGACATTCTTCCTTCAAATGTGTTCTGGCCCCTTGGCTGAGGTCAGCGCAGGCACAGATGTTCTGGCTGGATAAAAAGCACTCTTGTCTGCACACGTGTGCATGGGGCAGAGGGTTTGTTATTAAACAAAACTCTGTGTTTGGCCAGTTCCTGCTGTGGAGAGTCCTTTCCAGTGCAAGTCACCTGGGGAACCCATGGCCAATGTCAGAGGGGAAAGAAAAAGGAAAAAGAAGAGAGGTAGGTGAGGGGAGTGTGAACCTTAGAGCAAAACGTTGCAAGATCTGAGAAAAGCAGGGCCCCTCTATGGCAGGGCCAGGCTTCTTAACATGTAGTAAGAGGATAGAAGTAGGATTTCCAGTAATGCAATTTCTGCCTGCTGAGAGCTGGCACGTTTGTGTTGGTTCAGTTGGCTGCCTCCCCCTTTCTTGTACCCCACAAAGCAGCCGAGTTCTTCGTGTCAGTTTACAGCAGGCTTGTGACTTGCAAATGGCATCTGAACATGCAGGACACAGGTCCTGTGTTCATGTGCAGCTGCACGGCTACTGAGATGAGGAGAAGTTGTTACATGATGGGGCTTCCTTGTCTATCTTCCAGCCCAGATGCAGGCTTCTGGGAAAAAGAAGAAAGAACTTCGTTACCGCAGTGTGATTTCTGACATCTTCGATGGCTCCATTCTCAGCCTGGTGCAGTGCCTCACCTGTGACAGGGTGAGTTGAGTTGTCTGGTGCCTGTTGGTCAAAGCACACACTCTCCTGGCTTGTACATCTCTTCTTAGGAAAGGGTGCTCCTGTTTCCAAACAGTAGGCCTGTAGGCCTGGGAACATCACCATTGCTGGATTTGGGCGCAGGTGGGAGGGCCTTGCCACTCCAAAAAGTTATATTTTTCTGCAGGGTGAGCAGATATATTTTTCTGAGTTGGTGTAGCAATATAACATTCACATTAGAAAACTGATTCCAGTGCTACAAAACCCGTAACAAAAGTCATACTGCTGACAGCAGTGAAGAATAATTATTCAGTTATTTACTGTCAGCTCAGGTTTGCAGCCTAGACAAAATCCAAGCAGTGATCAACGGTGGTGAAGGTCAGGTCCCAGCTCCATTACATGCACAAGAAACCCAGAGCTCTTCCTCTTGGATATTTCCAGGTTTCTACAACAGTGGAGACGTTCCAGGACCTGTCACTCCCAATCCCAGGGAAGGAGGACTTGGCCAAACTGCATTCTGCCATCTACCAAAATGTGCCAGCTAAGCCAGGGGCCTGTGGGGACAACTATGCCTCACAAGGCTGGATTGCTTTCATCATGGAGTATATCCGGAGGTGTGTTGGGATCTCTTTTTTTCTGGGGTTTGCCCTGCAGTGCTGGAAGGCAGCTCTCCCTACCTGGTGTTTACAGCAGAAGTCAATTCCAACCATTCCTTGAACAACACCTCCCAGGTCTTTGAGCTTTTTTACCTGAATGACTTGCTAGTGTTCCTCTAGTTCTGTGCTGTACCTTCAGATCCCTCCCTCACTCTTCTGTCTTTAGCTCAGTCTTGCCCTCCAGAGCAAAGTAATTCCTGGATTAGTTTTACAAATCATTTCCAGTTTGATTTCCAGCAATCATTGTAGGAACAACAGCTGAGAGAAATCATGCTTTCCCTCTGGGATCTGCTTTACCTCTGGGATGTGTGATGAGGTAGAGGGAAACCCATGATCCATTTGGGGTTTTGTATGCCAAAACATGCAGCTATTTTATGAATAACTCTTTCTCTTAATCCCCTCTATCCTGCAGATTTGTGGTGTCATGTATCCCCAGCTGGTTTTGGGGTCCTGTTGTGACACTGGAGGATTGCCTTGCTGCCTTTTTTGCAGCAGATGAGTTGAAGGGTGAGTTTTCTTCAGTGGGCTCTGACAGTATGAAAAGAAATGTATGGAGGTGTAGTTCACATGCACTTTAGAGGCATATTAAATCTCTTTGGAAATCCTGCCTCAGTCACTTGGAAACTGGAAATAACAAAAGTTGGCAGTTCAGCATCTCTTGAGGTTTTGCACCAGCTCAGGGGTAGGAAATCCAGGCAAGAGTGTCCTCAGTGAGGAACAGACATGGCTGTTGGCTGGTTGTTAGTGCTGAGGCTCCTTACCCACCTTAGTTTCTTCACTTTCTCCACTGACTCAAGCTCTGGAGGACTGAAACAATTTGCTGTGTTCACTTGTGTTGGTGGGCAATCACATAGTGTGCTGCTGGCTGGCTGCATTCTCTTCTTGCTTCCACTGATTGAGACAAGTGTTTATTTTGATCTCTTCCCACCCTGGCCTCCCCAAGAGTTGGTTTAACTCAAGTTTCTCTGCTCTGGGTGGAGATGGAGCCACATCAGCACAGTTCTCTCTGAGTAACAGCATAATGGCTTTCTTCTCTTTATCTCCAGGGGACAACATGTACAGCTGTGAACGATGTAAAAAGTAAGTTTGCATTATCTGTGCTGGGTTTCTCTGGAACTTGGTTTCTCTGTAGAGCTGTCAAACATTTTGCTGTGCCCTCAGCCTGGAGATTTCTTCTGCTGAGTGGCACATGAAGTCTGCCTTGCCTTGTACTCAAGTTCTGGTCTTGAGAGGTTGCAGAGGTGCTGGCTTTAGGGAGGAAAGGAAGGAAGAAGGATATGCCCAGGGATGTGGTTTGGCATTAGAAAGAAGAAGTAAGACAAAACTGTTAAGTTGGGAAAGGTGCTGCAAAGAGCCTGAATTTGTTGCTGCTGGAATTCAGGATTTGTCTTGGATTTCAAAGCCAGCATGACCCAGCCTGGCCTTTTGGAATCCCTTTGCTTTAGAGATTCCTCACAGCTCATGTCTCTTCCTTCCTCAGACTGCGAAATGGAGTGAAGTACTGCAAAGTCCTCCGACTGCCAGAGGTGAGCAGAGCACTTGGTTTCTCACTTTTCTTTCAGCAGCCCCTGAGGAGGCAGGGAGGCCAGAGGTAAAACAGAAATGGCCATTGCTGCCTGGTTTGGTGGCAAAGTCCTGGATCTAGGTCACAAGAGACTTCCCCATTCTAAGCCGATGAGCCAGCAGCGTTCATAAGTAACAGGCAAAGAACTCTTGCAAAGATGGGACACAGAGAGGCTGCTGTTTTACCAGGATGCTCATGGCCAAACTGTGTTTTGGTCTTCTCTATCTTTGCTCTTTTAGATTCTTTGCATCCACTTGAAACGGTTCCGGCACGAGGTGATGTATTCCTTCAAGATCAACAGCCACGTCTCCTTCCCTTTGGAAGGGCTGGATCTGAGACCTTTCCTAGCCAAGGAGTGTGTCTCCCAGATCACCACCTATGATCTACTGTCAGTCATCTGTCACCATGGCACAGCAGGCAGTAAGTCCTTCTTCTCTGAGTACAGAAGTGAGCAGGAACAAGATGAGTGTGAGCAAAGCACAAATGTGCTCCAGGACCAGCTGACACCTCTTCTGGGATGAAGTGCAGTGGAAGGGCTCCCCCCTCCATTCCCTGGCTCCAGCAGCTTCTGACAGATCCCCTGCAGCTATTGCACCCCACCACTGGATTGGCTCAAACCCTTTCCCAGTGTTCAGTCTCACTGAGAGGCCTTTTCCAAGGGAGGCAAATCAGGGTGGCAGTGCCAGCCTCCCTTGCTCCTGCAAAGCTTGCCAGAACAGGAATTAAGCTTGCTTTTTTTTTTTTTTTTCCCTCTCTCTCCATGCTCTACCAGCTGCTAATCCTGTTTGTACTGCTGACATTATCCAAACCCCAGTGGTGCTGTGTTTTCTCTGTTCCAGGTGGGCACTACATAGCCTACTGCCAGAATGTGATCAACGGCCAGTGGTATGAGTTTGATGACCAGTATGTCACTGAAGTCCATGAGACTGTGGTACAGAATGCAGAAGCCTATGTCTTGTTCTACAGGTGAGCTTTAGATGACATCTGTAGATGACAGAATTCCCAGAAATGCATTTGGAAGTTTTCAGGCATCACTTCCTTTCTCTTTCCTTTCCCTCCTGAAGGAAAAGCAGTGAGGAGGCTGTGCGAGAGCGTCAGAAAGTTGTGTCCCTTGCCAGCATGAAGGAGCACAGTTTGCTCCAGTTCTACATCTCTAGAGAGTGGCTCAATAAATTCAACACCTTTGCTGAGCCTGGTCCCATCACCAATCACACCTTCCTGTGCTCTCATGGAGGTAAGGCAGCACTGCCAGACCTGGGAACAGCAACTCCCAGCTCTGCTTTTATGCTTCAGAAAAAAAAAAAAAATTCCAACTGTCATCCCAACAGAGCCTACACTGCAGTGGGATCCACTTCTCTGGCAGGAACTCCAGCCTGACTGGGGAGGGATGGGACAATTCTCCCATTGTCCTGTTGATCAGAGAGATGCGTGGTGCTGGGAAACAAGTTTTCAGTTCTCCATTTATTTTTAAAAACAAACCTGTAGAAAGCAGATAAAGCGGCATTTGTCTGCTACCCTATCAGTGAGGCTGGCCTTTGGTGTTTGTTTGAAGGATGGAACACGTGCTGCTGGAGAGCTGAGACCACATTTTACTGCTCTGCTGCTTCATCAGCCATGCTGGGGAGCCCTTGTGTTTATAAACACAATATCATCTCCACTTGGAAATTAAGCACTCGATTAGATATTGAGGCCATGAATTGAAAAGCCTTTACAATTAATGAACTCCTGACTGTCTTCTATTAGCAGAGGAAGCAGATTCTGGAATCAGGGATTTTTCAGCAAAGAATGTCTGCTTTTTTTTAAATTTGTGTCTTTCCTTGGCAAGAATGAGTTCCTTGGTTAACTCTCCCTCTTGTCTTTCCTCCACAGGGATCCCACCTAATAAATACCACTACATTGATGACCTGGTTGTGATTCTGCCCCAGAATGTGTGGGAATATCTCTACAACAGGTGAATATGGCTGATTCATTCATCTTGCCTATAATTTTTGTATTTTGTTTCACACCTGAGGCAGTGCCCAAGGTACAGTCCCTTTCCAGGGCACCTTCAAGGAATGAGGATTGGCAGAGACTGGGAGAGCTTCATCATCTAAATCCAAATAAGCTGTATCCATGTGTTGTTTAGAGCAACATCCTGACCCTCACTGAAGGGTCACTCAGTCCTTCAGTTTTTAGAGTAGTATAAAAATCCATCTCTGCAGGATTTTGGGCTGGGAAGCATTTCCATTCCCCTGCAGTTTCCCATTCTTCTCTGCTCAGGTTTGGGGGTGGCCCTGCTGTGAACCATCTGTATGTCTGCTCCATTTGCCAAGTGGAGATTGAAGCCCTGGCCAAACGCAGGAGAATTGAGATAGACACCTTCATCAAGGTTTGTGTGGAAAATATCTGGAAACAACAGCAAAGGGCAGAGGTGGGAAATGGAGACCTGGCACAAACAGCTGGTGGAAAACTCGTGCCCCTGCTTTCCAGAATGTGACCCCAGGAGATGCACCTTGGGGTTCCCCAGTGCTAACAGCACAGGGTGGGCAGTGTGAACACAACTTTGCTGTGTGTGAACACAACCTTGCTGTGTGTTGCTGCATTCAGACACATAGTTTGAAGCCATCCTCATCTCCTGCCCACTGCAGTGAGCAGGGAACAGGTTGTGAGGAAGGTGGTGCAATACAAGTTCTTCTTCTGAAGGCTGGGAAGGCTGACTTACAGTAGATGGTAGGGGCTCCTCCAGGTCTGAGGAATGACTAAATCCTTCCTGCATGTCTCTGTTTTCTGCTCTCCCAGCTGAACAAGGCTTTCCAGGCAGAGGAGTCTCCAAATGTCATCTACTGTATCAGCATGCAGTGGTTCCGGGAGTGGGAAGCCTTTGTCAAGGGGAAGGATAATGGTAAGAAGCCAGAGAGCTCTGGAGTCTGCCAGGGCTGAGAGGCAGAATGGAACCAAGTCCCTTTGCTGGGCACACCTCCTCAGTGAGCACTGCACTGGGCTGGTGTCACCTCTGGCTGAGCAGAGCTCAGACACCCACTGCTCAGGCTGCCAGCAGGGCCCCAGGGCCAGGGCAGAAATCCTGAGAGAACTGGCTGGGGAAATAAGCTGAATTCAATGGCAGTGTGGAAAGCAGAATGGGGTTTGAATGTTTGTTCTCCTCTTACAGAGCCTCCTGGACCAATTGACAACAGCAAGATTGCACTCACCAAAGGAGGTGGCCACGTGCAGGTTAAGCAGGGTAAGGCTGGCACTTGCTGCCTTGTAGCATTGCTGGAAGGTGAAGGAGAATGACCCATGGGATCTGTCTGCAGTGGTCACAGAGCAGGATGGTGTTGCAGAGGGAGTGACACTTCCTGCACATCCCTGGGCTGCCTGCCCCACATGAACCACCTCAGTTCTGTGGCAGCCCCTGCCTGACCACCTTGCTGCTGTCACCTTTGTAGTGAAGCCTTCTCCACCATCCCTGTGCCCAAGTGTCTTTGTCTTGCTCCTGACTTCTCTTTTTTTACTTTTATATCTGCTGTGGTCCAACTTGTGTCATAACTTGTGCTGTCCTCACTGGGCCCTGCTGCCAAGCTGATGAAGATTGCATTTTTATCTTGGTCATCTCTCAAGGCAGCTCCTTCTGCATTCCACCTCTTCTCTGACCTTGTTGGTGAAGTTCTTGCCCTGCTTTCTGCCGTTGTCACTCCTAGGACAGCTTGGAGGAATATTTTCAGTTTCTCTTTGGCAGTGGAATCTCTGCAGAGAGCTGGGGCCCACGGGCTGCCATGTCTCACAGCTCCTGTTCTCCCTTTCAGGTGCTGACTATGGGCAGATTTCAGAGGAGACCTGGATTTATTTGAGCACACTGTATGGAGGGGGCCCAGAGATTGCCATCAGGCAGAATGTGGCCCAGGTCCAAGAGCTGGAAAACCTCCATGGGGAGCAGAAGATTGAAGCAGAGACACGGGCTGTGTGATGGGGCAGGGAAGGTATGGCACAAACATGTTTGTGTAGGGATGGGAGGCTGGGGAATCCTCTGCCAAACTTCTGTTGCCTGGTACTTCAAGGTGTGTGCAGCTCCCACCCCCACTTCTGGGGCAGGGAAGTTTCCTCTGCTGTCCTTTCATGTGGCTTTAAGTATAGGGATGGTGGTGGGCAAGACTAGGAGAAAAACAGCTTCTCTGTAACTCACTCTGGATAAAGCCATGGTAGGAGACTGCAGCCAGACCTCACTGGGTTACACTTCACCCCAGCCCTCTCTCTCTTTTGTTTGCTTACAAGAAACAAGCACTCCCAGCTTGTGCCCAGTGAACTGGGTCTGCTCCTTTGCAGGTTTTGCTTTTGGCACTTTCTAAAACTCAAATGTTTAAAGATAATGAAGCCTCATTTATGTTTCCAGAAGGCAGTGCTGCAACTAGAGAAACTTGCTACTTGAAGCTAAAGCCACAAGGGCTCTCTGGAGCTTGGTGCTGGTGGAGCACAGCTGTCACAACTTCCTAGTTTTGCTCTTTATCTAATTCTTGCAAATTCACTTGCAATCACCCAAGAAATTTTGAAAGAGGCCATTTCTTGCCCTTGAGTCTCTAAAGCCACACTTCCATGGTCCTGCAGATTTTTTTTTTCCTTCTTGCATCTGATTTCATGTGTTCAGCACATTTCCAGAGAACAAAGCTGGAAGATGAGTCCTCCTTCCCACTGGCTTCCCTCTGTCCTCTTTCCACTGAAGCTCCTGGCAGTTCAGCTCTGGGGTGCAGCCTTCCAGGGGGTTCAGTCACAGGGTGGTCCATGAGCAGCTTAAGTTCAGAGCTGTTTGTGGGCAGCAGTCACTGGAGCAGGGCACAGAAGAGCTCTGCTCAGACTGTTAGGACTCTTGATTCATAACCCCCTTCTCAGAGTGACCCTGAAGGAGAAGGAGGAGCTGTTTTGTTCACACAGCTGGGTCACCCTGGGACAGGGCTGTCACCCAGTGCTGGGGAAGGGCCCCAGCTGAGCAGGTGCCAGGCTCTGGAAGCAGCTTTGGAGGAGTGAGCTGCCTTCTGCCACCAGGTCCCCATCTGGGTGCTGAGCTCATTCCACCTTCTCCACCCAGGTTGCATTTGTGGACACAGTGGCTCATTTAATGAACAGAAATAACTTCCTCCCCCCTCTACTGCTGACACAGCCATGGAGCACCCATTAGCAGGTGATGGAGAGATTGATGAAGACAAAAAAGGCTGAATGCTGCTTTCTTCAGCAGGGCTGGTTCTTCAAAGCTCTTTGCTTATCTCTTAAGCCACAAAGGCAAGAGAAAATCTTTGCAAGTGTTGGAGTGCAAATGAATGGAGGCAGCACAGCACAGGTGGCCCCTTCAGGGCTGAGGAACCAAACTGTGGTCAGTGCTGGTACCCAAATGATTCCACAGCATCAAGTCTGGCTCTGGTGGCAGCAGGCTCAGCATGGGGCTGGGACCTCCTGAACTCCTCATGGAAAAGAAAGAGGGAGGTAAAAGCTGTTGCTTTGACTTAGTGGGAAAGGATGTAGGGACAGAAAAATGTGGCCTTCAGAATTTTTTTTTTTTTTTAAAGACCAAATGTTTGTTGCCAACAGCAACTTCTTCTTTAAAAGTGTCTGTAAATGGTTCAGCATGTTAATTTTATTATCCTGTTTACTGGATGCTTGTATATACCCAGCCAGGCCTGAGGGGAGGTCAGACAATGAGCCACTGGTGGGATTTCTCATTGTTTTAAGCTGTTTTTGTTAAAACTGCAGCTGCCCTCAGATCTGCTGCAGAGCCTGCAGGGCTGCATGTCTGTGTTTGTGCTGTGCAGAGGATGCTGTACAGACTGTGGTAACACTCCTGTGCTTAAGTGTTGAGACTTTGTGCTGAAACTGTTCAAATAAATACATGTGCACTCAACATGGTGCTGATTCCTGGGGCCAGAGGGCTTGGCAGCTGCCAGGGAGCTCATGGTGTTAAGGAAGAACAAAATTTCAAAGAAAAATAAAAATGGAAACACCTTGCTTCAAGGCCTTGCAATACCAAACCCTCTTGAGCTTTGGTCACCCAAGTGTCCTGAGCCACCCTGCACTGCCTCAGAGGGCATCTGCTCCTTTCACTCTCCCCTTCATGTTTCTTTTACTCAATTTCAGCCCAGTTTGGGTCAGAAAGCCCATGCTGTCTGTGCTGGTTATGCCCAAGGCTGCTAAGAAATTAACTTGCAAGGGAAGTTGTTGAAGTTTCACTGAGCTGTTCTGCCTTTCCAGAGTTTTCTGTCAGTCTGTTGCACGGCTAAAATGTCCTTAGTGATCTCATCCACATCCCTGGTGACACTGAGCCCCCCAGGAGCACTCTGCTCTTGCCAGCCCCTCAATTCCCAGGTCCTGGCACTATTACCAGAGTTGTTAAACCCCAAAGGGCTGGGACAGGAACTGCTCCCTGCCAGAGCAATGAGTGACACCTGCAATAGCTGAAGAAATAAGAGCTCCAGCTGAGTTAGTCAGAACGTGCAGCTTGTTCTTCAGCAACTTGGAGTCAACAGCCAAAACTTGAATCTGACAAACAAACCCATCACCTCAGCAACTGCACAACAGCTCCAAGCTTCCAGGAGACACTAAGAAACACCCTCCCCTCGGGAGGGATTATCCAGTGTCTAGACAAGCAGCTCTGAGTGGCTGCTCTGGCAAACCCACAGCTGTCCTTTTTGTTACCCTCTGGCCCTTGTAACACTCGAATCTGGGTTCTGCCTCCAGATTTCCTTTGCTGTGTGACTGCAGCCCTGCTCTCCTCTGACTCTCAGTGCCATTGCTGAGCACACATCTCAGCCCCAGCACCAACCTCAGCTGCATTTCACAGCTGAGCTCCTACCACTTCTTTTTGCAATTCACTTTATTTTGCCCTTTTCCTTCCACAGCCCAAACACACAGCATCCCTTCTGGGCTCAGTGATGCAGGCAGTGCAGATAAAGCACAATTCTATTTTGCTATTGCTCGGCTTGGCTTCAGTTTCCAGCCTTCAATCACAGATCTGGTTGTGCTGTTTCTATTTAAAGTTGGCAGTGCTAGGACCAGGTAAGAGAAATGGAAGCCAGCACCAGCCAGACAGCTCCTGCTACTCAGTTTCCTAAAAAGGCACCAACTTGCAGGCTGCTGCATAGAGTCCTGATTTGTCCCAAACTGAGAGATGTTAATTACTTTCTGCTGGCAGGGAACAACTGAAGTTACATTTTAAAACAAAGCCAAAACAAAACAACTTGATCTTGGGAAAAACCCTCTCTATAGCTGGTTCACATGGAATGATCACCCAGGTCTCACCTTCTCTGAGCAGCAGTACCACTGCAAGCCCTTGTGGGCTCCTACCTGAGGCTGCTTCCACTGAACTGGACTTAAGAGGTGATGGAGAAGCTGTGCAGGAGGCAATCAGGGGTTTGTCTCAGCAAGACAGACACACAGCACTCACCAACCTTGCACAGGAGAACAGAACTGCAAATCCCCTCGCCCAAACTTGTAGAAATGCATCAGGTTTGCAGATTATTTGGTGAAGGGAAGCACGGAGTTATTTCACACACCTGCATGCACAAAGGAATTATTTGCAACACCAGTCAGCATCAACCCCACCTGCCAGGACTCCCTGACAAACCAAAGCATTCCCTGGGGCACTCCAAGGTACAGCTTGATTTGAGGAAATGCTTTTCCCCAAGCTTCCAGTGCTCCTGGCTTCCTACTCAAGTGGGAAAAGCAAAATCCAGCAGTCCTTCCCAAGGACACCAACAGCTCCAACTGAACAGGGCATTTTTTTCTTTCTCCTCAGATGACCAAATAAAAAACCAACCACTTTACTCTCCCCAGTGCCAACTGGAAAGGTAAAAGTCTCATAAAACTGTGTCTCAAAGTGACCTGGTCAGCACAATATCAGACAGTCACTCAAAGGTACAGGCAGTGCCAAATCAATATCCAAATCTGTGAAAATTCAGTATGAAATAAAAAGCAAAACAAAATACCATGAGGAAGAAATGTCAAAAAGCCCCCCACTGGAACAGGCTGGTTTTGTTTATTCCTTGTCAGTTTTGCAGCTGGAACGAACCCAAATCCACAGTCAAGGAGAATAAAAGAGCAGCTATGGGGAGTGTCAGGCTATAAAATCTTCTCTGGAACAACAAAATTCCCTTTTCAACTGGCAAAGCTTGGGGGGAGGCAGAAAGCTCCCTGGGGAGCAAAGGCTACAAACACCTCAGCAAACTAGAGAAGCCCCAGCAAAGAGGGAGTTGCCTTATTCATTGGGAAAGAGAAGCAACAAAACCATTTTTCTTCTCTGGATGAAACTATTTCTGGAATTAAATGTTTATTTAAATACGTGGATGACTCTCCTCTCATTGTTACAAGGTGAATATTCGCTTTCAAATGGAAGCACTTTATTTGGTTGAATTCTGTCTCCAGAAATGAATGGGCAACACCAGAACCTTTTACATTGGCAATGAAATCACAACACTGAGATGCCACCAAGATCTAGAGATCAGTGCTCAAACACACATACACACACATATACAAATTAAAAAAGTGCTCAACATCATCATGTTAAAATAGAATTTGGCTTCTTTTAGGTCTTTGACACTTCAGGCAGGAAAACAAAGAACAATATGCATCAAACTAAATGAACTTCTTGAAAATACTTAGCATTAAACACAACTTTCAGTATCAGTAAATATGTTTCTTCTCTATTTACAGGTGTTAAGAAAGGGCATTAGAGACTTTTGCTGGGGACAATGAGATTTTGTAGGAAGTACAGTCCAGGCTTCTGGGCAAGATCAGTAAATCCAAGCAGAGTTTTTATAAACCAGTCACATATTTAGTCCTTCAGATGGTGCAAAAGGTAAATGCTACAGAAGTTACTCATTTGTTACCCTGAATAAAGGCAGCAGAATATAAGTAGAGGCTACAATACAGGACTGCTGCTATTTTTTTCTTGCAGTACATTTTAAGACCCCGGGGTTTTGGGAACTAGTTGCCAAGTTGACAAAAACTCCATACATGGTCTTTTAATAAAACTTTTGAAGAAAATAATCAGTCAGCTAAAGCTAATGCTCCTTCTAAAGCACTGTTTAGCAACACAGACATTGCAATTGTTCAAACGTTCCACACAGGCTGACAATAATATACTGTCCACCTAGATTAAATATATAAAAGAAAACTTTTATCTAATTTTTACATAGATGGCACAACAAGAGGTGAAAAAGAATTCTTCCAGCTGCTGATTCAACAGTGCATTGGCCATGAGAATAAAAACACTGCAGCTAAAAAGATTTTGAAGGTATTTTTGCACACTTGTTAACAGCTTAACTGTTCAGATCCCTGATGGATGGATGGATGCAATGAAGCCTCTGCACAAATCTTTGTACAAAGCCCCATGTGCCAACTCTGTGGATCACATTCTGCCATCAGAGGATCTAAAGAGTCAAGTGACAGCAGTAGCAGCAATGACAAGAATGGTAATTTAAAGGATTATGACTCTTCAGAAGCTGCTAAAGCATTGGTACTGCCTGCATCTCAAGGCAGGCTCCTGAGCCATTTGAATTACTATTTAAAAAAAAAAAAAAGCAACCCAAACCTTTTGCTGGTTGATGCTTGCAGATATTAAGCACCATAATACAACAGCTACAGGACTAGCTGTGGGAATCAGATTTTGTCCTATTAAAAAGTTGGGATCTTGAATGGAGAGAAGGGGACAGAGTGATGAACACAACACATAATCCAATTCGAAAATTATTTCATCCTGAGTGGGGATGACTAAAGCAACCCCCAGCATGGAGAGGAGAGATCTGTGGACACATTTCTGGATGCTGACCCTGCACAGTGGGCAGCAAAACAACCCACACGTGGCTGTCTGCAAACTAAACCTGAGAGGTTTCATTTTGGGGCCCCTGCCCATAGTGGCTTCTTTCTCAAATTTTTGGGATTTTACCAAATATGCTGAAGCTGGCTAAGAGTAAGGAGAATCCTCCAAATTAGGTGCTGACCTAAGAATAAGTGGCCCTCAGGTGCTACTAAATAGCAACTGACTCTTCCGGGGCTCAAACATGTAAAAGATGAGTGTGAAATCCTAAAAATGGTAAAGACTCAAGGGCAACCAATGGATGGAACAGAGATGGTTAGGAAGCAATTGACCCTTAGAAGTTGAGGTCCAGATGATGGGATTTTTGGAGATATTACAGCTCTCTCTCCACTGCACGATGGGATAAAGTGCAGCCTCACTGACCATCCTTCTGCTTCAAACAGAACCACTTGAGAACAGGATGGTCACCATTCCTGTCTGGCTTCTGAGTCAAGGTCCACTCCATGACAAGGTGGGTGAACAAAACAGAGTGTGGGTTCTTGGTTCTTTTTTTTTTTTTTTTTCCTCCGTTTTCTTTCCTTTTTCTAAGAAAATTCTGTCACTCAACCATGAACTGATGAGGACGCAGAAGAGGTCATGCAAAAGAAGGTGGCAGGTCTGAAATGCTGAAAAACAACCCGACAAAAGAAAACTGCCAAGAGATGAACCAACACTGAGCCACAAAATAAGGTGACCCTCAGGAAGGTGGGCGCAGGCAAGGCGACAGGGCGAGCATGCAGACTGAAATGAGAGCAAAACGGAGGCCTTTGGGAGGAGCAAAATGGGGCTTCAAACCAAAATGCCAGTGTCTGTCTTTGTGTGTGTCTGTGTGTGAGAAAGAAGAGGGGCAGAGGAGAGGGGAACGAAGAGGAAGGGGCAGGGAGAACAAGCAGGAAAACGAGCGTACATACGTGAGCTTGGAGGCTTTCGGGAAACAGCAAGGTCATGGGGGTTTAATACTTGCAATGAGCAGCAGCCTAGATTTAAAGAAAAAATAAAGGCTGACAAGTATTAGTGACCTTTGGGGAAAGCAGAATAATGCACGGGGATCAGATTTAATATCTGCAACTTCAGAACCCAGTCCAGCTGCTGTAACACTGGTCCCAGGGGAGGCTTCCACCTCCCCACCAAGCCACTGGGTGATGCTACCTGCAGGATTAGCACTAAAGGCACCTTGTGAAATGCTGAGGGACCAGTGCATACATTCAGATGGACTGAGGGACAAGGGAGGACAGAAGACAGACCAGGACATGCTTGGGACTCTCTGGTTCCCCTTTGCAAAGGGCAGCCAGCAGTTCTTCAAGGGGTGGCAAGAGGAATTGGGTAGGGGGGAAAGTGTTGGTTATGTTTGGCAGAGGGGCTGTGCCAAAGCTGGCAGAAGGGGGGAGGAAAGGCTGGGAAGTGAATCTGAGCCACAAGTAGCATGCCATGGAAAAGAGCAAGCATCTGAATGATATTGGGATGGAATTTAGGTCTAAATTTTTCAAGTGGGAACTCCAGACCAGAGTGGGAGTCTGGTTTTCCACGGGTGTGATTTAACTGCCTGCAGGGTAAACAGACCATTTTGTTTCTCCTTCTGTGACAAGCTCGCCCCGAGGTTCTTGCACCAGCACAAACACCTTTAGGAATCTAAAACATAAGAAAGACAAAAAGAAAGAGACTGGGTTAGAAAGAGGCTAGGGAAAACAGGATCCCTTAAGAGCAGCACTGCAGGAGATTAAAAGGAAATACAGCATCCAAGCATCTACCAGGTTACAAGGGGTTAAGGAAGGCTCCTGAACTCAGCACACATGACAGCTCAAACAGTGAGCATCACCCTCAGCCTTTCCCTCCAGGCAGGGCATGAGCATCCCTGGGACACTTCAAGAGGATGGAAAACTGGGAGCAGGACTCTGCCAGCTCTTTCTTAGTGCAGCAGAGATAACCAACAGCTTTTTATTTTCAATCTGCAAAGCAGTCCTGTATCTCTCCAAGTGACAGCTTCAGAGACTGAGAGAATGATCCTCTTTTAAGAAGGTAAAACACAAATTCTGCAGACAAAGCCAGACTAGTGACACTTTCTTCAACAGGCTGCAAAGATCTTTCATTCTAAGGGGGGTGCAGAAGTTCAAAGGCAAGTGAAAGCAGTCACAGTCTCTGAACCCATCCTTTGCCATGTTCCTGTACACACAGATTTCTGGCAGAGTTTAAGTTTTGTCTGTGGCCAAGTGAATTTCCAATCCAGAAGAATGATTTAGCCAGGGACTGGCCAGTCCGAGGGAACACAGCATGAGCCCAAACTTCCCTTGCATTCCAGAGAGCAGGGGAACCTTCCTATCTCCTTTGTAACTAGTTCCATAAAAGAAAAATCTCCAAATGACAGCACAAAACAGTTCTCAGAGCCACAGTATTTTTCCCAGAGAGGAATTACATTTGTATGTAGTGTGGGAAGTAGGTGAAAAACAGCTCTGGACCATTTGCTTTCTCTTAGTCAAGGTTAACTTGAATGAATTACCATTAAAAAAAAACTAAAAAACCAAAGCAAAACAAAGGAACACAGGAATGAGAAAATATAATGTTTATTAGAAGAAGACACCATGGTACATCAAGCTATAAAGAGGTTCCTGACAGATGATGATTCTTCAAAAAATAAGAATAGAAACAAAACAACCCCACTGGCCAGATGTAACAAACCTTAATACAAAACCAAAGTTTCTACACAAGTCCAACCAGATGCAGGCAGCTGAGTAACCAAAAAACACTTATCACCAAGAGAGGGACTGAGCAGTTATCAAAACAACAGCAAGGTTAAGCTAGAACAGCCTATAAAACCATTTATATTTATATATATAAAAGGATAAAAACAATCCAAATTCAAGTAACTTTAGTTCTTATGTTATATATATATATTTTAAACTGGGAGAACTAAGGGCAAGTATTTAACAAAGGGATTTTAAGATGCCACAGTCCAGTTGATAACTACTGTTTCCTAAATAATTTGGCAAGCATTAAATAATCAGATATATCCTAGATAAAAAGTGCATCAGCATGGTTATCATTTACCTATTTCTGTGAGTCAAGGCTCTGCAGAATGGTTACAGCAAAGAAAGAGCAGAGCTGCAACACTGAAACTCACAGAGCTGTGAGGGTTCATGGAGATAACTGGAGGTGAGGAGGAGGAACAGACCCACAGCTCCAAAGCTTTTTTTTAGCAGGAAGATTTAACTCCACAAAACAGCCTCTAATTCCTTGCATGGCACCCAAACAGCCAGGCTGGTGGAAAAAAATGGGGCATTTTTTGGTTGGGTGCAAAATGGGGAGTTGATACCAAGCTGGGTATCTCATGCAAGGTCCTGGGTGGATCACAAGATCCCACAGCTCTGTTCCCAAGCAGATGATGAGTACCATGTTCAGCAACCACAGAATGGGCAGTTTTGAGCACAGAGACCCAGCTAGGTCCTGGATGTGAGAGCTGTCAGCACCAGATACCTGGCAGGTGCAGAAAAGCCCCAGAAGAAACTGCACCCATGTGTGCACAGAGAAGTTTTCATCCTCATCCCTGGCAGTCAAGAAGCTGGTGTAAGCCCCAAAACACAAGTTTACATCCCATATTATTAGTCTACATGGGTTTTTCAGCATTTCTGTTAGTTTCCTGCACGCATGACAAAGAGAATGAACTGTGTTGGCTCTCAGTTCTATCAGCAAGGACAATAATAAAATAATTTACAACTAAATCCACACCATTGGGCCAGTGCTTTCATTGGCAGTGATGCACATTTACATTTCTCTACGTGCATCAGCTGAGTGAGCAGTACCTAACAGTCTCTCATTGCTGGAAACAAGTGCATTCAGCTCTTCTAAAGAAAACCTTCTCAAACAGAGCTCTTAAAACAACCGTAGCAGCAAACCAGTAGGATAAAAGGTGAACAGGCCTATGCAAACCTACTTAGAGATTTTCTGAAGTGGTTTGTACACATCTGAAAAAAAAAAAAAAAAAAAAAAAAAAAAAAAGAAGAGCAAAACAAGATAGATATTATTTTTCTTTTTTTTGTGACAGGGGTTGCCAACACCCTCTGGCTGGAGGTACCCATTGTGAACTGTACACCCAACCCTCACACAGGGATTTGCAGGGGTGCAGCACAGACCCAGCTTGGCTCCCAGGAAGGCTCCAATCAGGAGGGTGCCTGCAGCACAAGACTTACCTGTCCTATTCCTCTGAAGGTTTAGCAGCAGAGCCCTGCAGCTGACTGAAAAAGTGCTTTTCACTAAGCATTCAGCAGCTGAGGTTCTTGGGCAGAGCTGCCTCTGGCTCCCAGCATGAGGACAACCTGGTCAGGCAGGGAGAACAGAACCAGGATGGGTTCTGCTGGTTCCAAGAGTCACAAATGGACTCTGAGCTGGGTGACTGCTCCCAGGTATCACCCAGGTACCAGCTGCTGCTCCAGCTTCTCCCCCCAGAAGAGGTAAGAACTACTAAGATTTGCAAATGCTTTAGTATTTACAATGTCACTTTTCAGGTGTATCATAGCTTGTTTCAATAAAACTGAATAAAGTCACTTCTACTCATGTATTGAAAATCAAATGAGAAGTTTGCAGCTTGAAACGAAGTTTCTTTGAAACACAGCAGCATTTCCCCCAAATCTTCATATTGCTACTGGGACATTTGAAGGAAATTTTTCTTGCTTTTCTTTTTAACCAGAGGATTGATAAATAAGAGAGGTAAATACTATAATTGTTTTACACAACCTATTTACAGCTACATTTGATTTTGTTCCTGAAGTTCAGCAAAATTAATTGATAAACTTAACAGGACTTGAAAAACCTCCATCATTGCTATACAAGTGGCTGCAACTTTATCATCCCTCACTCCCAGCACAAACTGCATTTTGACAATCATTCAGCATCACCCTGTTAACTTACATGATACCATTAACACACTAATATACCATTTTCTGCCTGGCATTGCAACACTCCTGCAATATCCTTTCCAGAAGTGGATATTAAAAGACAAATTTTTGCTCGCCCAGTTAGCAGGGTGTGCTAACAGGATTCCTCACCCCACCCAGAAATGTGCTTTGCCTCCTTTCCCAGCCAGCCTGCTGCTGAAGGAGTGATTTGCTGTGATTGTTCTGCTGGTGTGAACCTGGCTGTGGGTCTGAGGGCAGAGCTGCCTCTCCTGCTGCTCAGGACAGATGTAGTTGCCACACCAGCTTAACTGTTCCAAGCAGCCCACAGTGCTGAACAACCCATTTTCCAGCAGAATAATCATCTGGCTTTCAAGCAGTGCCCCACACAGAGTCAGTCTCCCCAGAAGAGGACACCAGGGGAAGAGATGGGATCTCCCTGGCTGTGCTGCTCTGTCTTGTTCTCAACCTGAAGGAGAATGTACAATTCACATTCCTCTTCCAAAGGTTAATAAAAGACAGCAGAAAGGCTGAGCTTTTTGCACTCTCTTGCATCTCAACTGACCCTGTGTTTGCCAACACAAACATAAAACTACTATAATATGGCAAAATGAAACAAGATCCCAGACTTTGATCTGCAGCAGACAAGGCACTCCACTGTTTAATACTGAATCTGAGACAGAGAACTGATCAAGTCACTGTTTGTTTAACAGACAGCCCTACTTCTCTTCCTACTGTCCATAAATCCCCAGGAGAATGGTTCAATTTTCTTTTAAATTGGATGAGGCAGCTTGTTTCATCCCAAGAACCCTAAACTCTAGGAAACACACCAATTAAGTGACTGGGGAAAAAAAAAAAAAAATTAAAAAATCACGTAAATTGTTTAACAGTGGACTTCAAACACATCCTGATTTGAAACAGATCTAAAATGTCTTGATTCCTGTTGCTTCACCAGGTGTTCCTGGTGCTTGCATGTATTCTGCCCAGCATTCCCCTGCAGCACTGCTTGCTCACACAACACCTCTTTGGGGAGTTAAAAGCAGCAACAGAACAGAACATTGCTGAGCTCTGAAGCTCTGAATGTCTCCAGTGATCTTGGGTGAGAAAAAGATGAAACCATTAATCCTGGTCACTTGAAACAGCAAATACATCTTCTGACATGTACCAAGGTGGGAAAGACTAGAGAATCTTTCTTAATATTTGAATATCAAGGGCTTCAGAGCATGGTGTAGACAGGCAAGATCTCTCTTTCCTTTTCCAAACACACTAACTACATGACAACCACGTTTCAATCCAAAAGGTCCACAGGACACATTAGGTTCTGAAAAGCACACCCCACGCCAAGAGACAAAACAGCCATCTAAATATTTCCTAGGTTACTTTTCACTGAATCAATTTGGGACAAACAGCTGAGCTGTGTGTCTGAGATGTCCCCTGGGTACCTGAGGGCAGCCCAGGTTGTTCCTTTGTGTCCCCTGCACTGTTGGGTGTGCAAGAGCAGGGACAGTTGCACACACACTGTCTGGGAAAGGCAGTGTTTCCCCTCTAGTGTTACAGTCTACCACACTATCCTTCTCTGACCATTAAAAAGCACATTTTTGCAGTACAGCAAGCCAGATTAGTCCATGTACAAAATAATGCACCGTGTGGCACTGGACAGACTTTTAAAAGGCTCCATCTGCAACACAGAGCAGTTTCAGAGCTCGATATCTCTGGGAAAACAAATTAATAATAATAAAAGTATTAAATATAAGTCATAGCACCTTTGGCATTTTTGTCCAAATAGACTTCAACATATGATGTAGGGACATAGCCCTCCTCATCTTCGTTCCTTCGGATTCGTGTCCACCCATCTCCTTTGTCTTCTTCTATTACATAGAGCATTTCTCCTTCTGCTACAGAAATTGTTCCTTCATTCTGACCTGAAAGACACAGTAACATGGAGCTTAGGCTGTGCTGGACATCAGGAGTCAAGGATGCAGTGTGGGGTGCTCAGGGCACACTGATGCACTTGCAGCAAGAACAAGAGTACACAATTCAGGAGACAACAGTGAGTACACAAAGCAGTAGATAAATGTGATCCTCATATCAAAGTTCTGGGAATTTTTTTCTAGCAGAGTCCCCATATAGAGCCAAATAACTGCCTTGGTGCCTCTCTATAAAAAGAGAGTCACGCCAGAGCCTCACTTGCTCTTTCTTCATATATTTTAACACGGCAGGGGTTAAATGAAGCTCTCCCACTTGTCTCTGTCATATGAACTAAATTAAACAGTAAGTGAAATGAGAGTGAAGTTTGAGTGTTACCTTCAAATGTATAGAGAGCTTTACACGTTCCTATGGTGGGTAGTGGTTCTTCATCATCAAATTCATCATCAAAATCTGTTGCAGGTACTTTCATCTCAGTCTCCTGACTTTGCTCTTCCGTGTAACTGCCATCTGGGCTGCTCAAGAGAGGAAAATACACAGCAACTATAGCAACCAGTCTCAGGAGCAAAGAGAACAACCTGGCTACCAGCAACTTCAGGCAAGGTGAGCAACTGCACCTGCAGCAGCTCAGCAATTCCAAAGGATGCTCAGAACTGGCTGCTGCCACCAGCAGATGGCTGAGAGCAGTCATTTTTCCCCATCAAAAGCTGGAAAAATGCACCTACCTCACACCCACCTTCACTGCAGTGAATCATGTGCAGGGATGTAGCATAGGGACTACTACACATTAACTGGATCCAAAAAACTGGCTCAAAGTTGGGATCTTCCTGCTAGGATCAGGCACTCCACAGGGATCTTTCTGCTAAAATCTGGCACTCCACAGGGATCTAAGATCAGGCACTCCACAGGGAACTTTCTAGTAGGATCAGGCACTCCACAGGGATCTTTCTAGTAGGATCAGGCACTCCACAGGGATCTTTCTAGTAGGATCAGGCACTCCACAGGGATCTTTCTAAGATCAGGAACTTTACAGGGATTTTCTGCTAGGATCAGGCACTCCACAGGGATCTTTCTAAGATCAGGAACTTTACAGGGATTTTCTGCTAGGATCAGGCACTTCACAGGGATCTTTCTGCTAAAATCTGGCACTCCACAGGGATCTTTTTAAGATCAGGCACTCCACAGGGATCTTCCTGCTAGGATCAGATCACTTTGCAGAGCACCTGCTCACAGAGCACCTTCCTGCAGGCTGCAGAACTCCACTTTTCCTGACCACCACCCCCAGGAAAGGGGGTCCAGCTCTGGGGGGGGGGAAACAGGCAGGCTCTGTACAGATACTGTACCTCTCTCTGTCCTGAGCACAGCTGTTGACTGCTGAAGGGTTCTGGGCCTCGTAGAGCCCGCTCTGACGCCGGGGCTGCTCCGTCCGTGCGGGCAACCTGCCCTCCACCTCTGCTAGCCAGCCCTGCAAGGGGAAAAAACAGCAGTCTCTCCTGCCTCTGACTTGCAAGGGGATGTGTTGTTTGGAATTTTGCAGTGTTCTATTTGACATTGAATCCGTGGGACTGAAAACTGAGGATAAATTCCTCCCGGGTGCATTGCTGGACTTGAATCGTATGTTAAATCTATAGAATTTTCCACTCTGAGGACAGTCAGACGCTGGAGTGGCCTCCCAGGGGAAGTGGTGGATTCCCCCACTTTGGAAAGTTTTAAGTCTCAGCTTGACAGGGTGCTGAGACATCTCACATCAACAATAATATAAGAAGGGTTGGACCAGAGGATCCTGGAGGTCCTGTCCAACCTGACATTCCAGGATTCTATCGGTCTTGCCAAAAATACACTTATTGAAAAACCTTTTTTTTTTTGACAGTGGGTGCTGTAAACACTGGGACTCAAGAAGTTTACAACAGATGTTGGGAGATGCTGCTGCTCCACTTAACATAAAAAAACATGTGGCAGCTTATAGTAGCCTCAACAGCAACTCCTGTGACAGCTGGATGTGCAGGGGGACTACAACTGGGCAGAATAAAAGAAAATCCTCAGTGATTTTCAAGTGATAAGAAAGTAACAAATAATAAAAAACCAATAAGAAACATCTAAAATTAATGGGCTGTATCTTTTTATGTACACAGTGAAATCTCTCCTCAGCCCTATAATCCTTCTGGTGTAATTATACTCCATGTATTCCAAGTGTATCTTACACACTCTGGAGATTTTATATCTCTAAGAAGCTTCCTGCTAATGGCAGACTATTCCTTAAAACATAATTCATCTGATGGTTTCTATCTTGCTGTTAAGACTATAAATGGTGCTCTGCAATCATGTTCCTCTGACTTTCCACAGACCTCTGTAACTTGATGCTTCCAATTATTTAATTAATTAAGCATCTAAGCCCTTCTGGGCAGCCTGGAGAGGGCTATGTTTTCTCTTACCCACCACTTGGCCCTGTTTGTTTTCTGTGACAAATTAAAGGGCAGGGTGGTTGCTTGGCAGTCACAAGAGATGCTGGACATTCACCTTTCAAAAAAGGGCTCAAAGATTTTAATTCATGCAAGTGCTTCAGTAGCACTCACCCATCCACACTAAGAAAATGCATCAATATCTCTGGCAAAGCAACGAAGCATCTGCTTAGAACTGGGCTTCTGCTGAGCTCCTTTTTATTGAAATGGAAACCCTCACTGTAAATACCTCAAATTTCTGAACTTCTAATCGTAACTTTTCAATGTTCTGTCCGAGTTCTGCCAATCTCTGGTCCACACTGGCTGCATCCCCCATCTGTGGGTTCTTGATATACACATCTTTCATTTTTGTTAAGGCATCTCTGAAAAAACAAAAGAAAAACCAAACCTGTGTTAGTGTGTCTGGGGAGGAAATGCTTTTCTCTAAAGCCAAACTCTGCAGGCTCCGACATGAATTAAAAAGAGTTTCTCATTCTGCAGGCACTTAAGGATCTTTCCTGCAAGTGAGGGGGACAGGAGGGTACCAGGGGGTCAGGAGGGGACAGGAGATGTGCAGGGTTGGTACAAGCACACAAAACATTTACACCAAATGATTCAAGATCTACATGTCCTGCTTGAAGAACCCTAGCAGAAAAACAGCTGAACACTTGCAAAAGGAAGAACCTGACACATAATGCAGTATTTACTTGCTAATCCTTGGGGAAAAAAAAAATAAATGAATCTCTCAAACTATTAAAACAAATGACAGCTTCAGCTTTTAGATGAACATCGGCCCAATTTTGGGGAGCACAAACAGTTGCATCATCATTCTCCATCATGGGCTGAAATCCAGTTAAGAAACTGGGACAAAGAGCTGGACGTGAACGTATTAATAATAAAAATGGATTGCCAACCAGAAATTCTCACCCTGTCTGTTGGAGTTTGTCTTCTGCAACCCATATAATTTGTAAGGTATTTATTTCACTCTGCTTAAAAGTGAAGCCAAAGCCAGCTGGCTTGCATTTGTCACAGGACAGTGACAGATGGACCTCAGGCCACATACTGCAACCCCTAAATCCTCTGAATTTATGCAGCATTTCTGCTAGGCTCTTTCTGGGGGCTGTGTTTTTTATCAACCCAGATGCCAAGTGCCTAGGCTTGCAGAGATATTAATTTTAAGGTCTGTTGTGATGTATGTGATACTGCAAGGCCAAGATGAAGGCTCCAGGAGCTCCCTTAGGCAAGCCCAGAGGTCTCATGGACAGCACTGTGCTGGGGCTGAACTTCAAGAAAATTTTATCTGCATGATGATAAACATTTCAGAGCTTAGAGAAGGGTGGACTTAGAGCTGATTTCCTCTATTACTGGCACAGATATTCAGCTTTTCTCTAGGCATTACTTGGGGGGAGAAAGGTTAATCACAGTCCCACGACTCAAGTTAACATGCTTTATATTTTAGAGTTTCCCACCAAACTCCTGACAATGGAAATCCTGTGCCTGGCTTTGCTTTGTGTGCATAGAAACTGGGAAAAAGTGTGGGTGGCAAGGAAGTGGGACTGCTCTGTGGTTGAAACCCTAAGGGACAATATTGCAAACACATGAGTCATATTTATTACTATTTTTTTAACTCCTCTTTAACTTCTTGTGCTACTTCCTCAGTGATATGCTAGCTTTAAAATAGCTTAATTCTGCTCTGTTTTCATATTCCATTTTAATGTTGGGTTACCTCAGGCTCAATGTAGAGCAGAAAGGAAAATCTGTACAGAAACAAATGTAAGTTACCACAGAGGGGAAAAAAAAAAATCAATGAGAAATCATACAACAACGTGCAGTTTTTCCTCCTTATTCATGATATAAAACGAGGAGGACAGCGTGGGTTACCAAACTGAAAAAAATAGGTTCATCAAAAGCAGAAAATGCAGGTACATTGTACAAATAAAAGCAATTTTTAGGGCTAATCTAGTATCTGAGAGGCTTAATCTTGAAATCATTCAGGGAAGAAATGTTCTGTCTCTTGCAAACATAAAATGCTGAAACTTTAATACAGCTGCAGAATCTGAACAAACACAAAGCAACAAACACAGGCTGCCAGAATCAATAAAAATGTGTAAAATAGCCTTATTCTCAACCCAGATGATAAATGCAGTCTTCTAGAAAAAGCATCCATGAATTCACAGGAATTATTATTTTTCTGCTTCCAGGAAAACACAAGCCACAGGTCAGAGTCTTAAGATGCCCAGCAATCAATCAGCATTTCTGATGATGTTATCATGCTCTGAACAGCCTCTCCTCTGGGCATCTCCCTGTGCCCATCACACAGGACCTGGTGCTCTGCTTAGTGCTGGGCAGGATGGGATAACCACAAGTGTGACCCCAGCTCTGACACAGCCCATCCAAAATGAAATAGCTGGGTTCAGAATGAGAGTTGTGGAGTGCCTTCCATTTCTCAGGTCCTCATGTTCTCCTTTGCTTGGAACAGCACATTAAACCAACCTAGAACCTATTTCTTATTTGCCCATTCTTGTTTCAGTTCTCTGTGAAATTCCCTCTTCTGTTTTTCACTGCAGAGGTCTGACATACCTTTGATCCATTTCCTTCTGAATGTCTTTGTTCAGTTCATCAACCTTTTGCTGAAGTTTCTTTCTTCTTTGCTCAGGTGGGAGATTGCTGAAATCTTCTGGCCCTGCTCCCTGCAGAGTGGAATGGAGAGAAGGGGGGGGGGGGGGGGGGAAGAAATAAGAAAAAAAAAAAAGAAAAAAAATCAGAGCCTGAAAGAATCCTTCAGGATTGCACTTTGAAAACAGCCCACAAAAATCTGGGCAAAATCCCAATGGTCTGAAGCATTGTTATAATTTGCACAGAGAGCCACCAGGCCCTGAAAGGTCAGGAGTTGGGATGCCTCAGAAATAATCCCAGGACCAGATCCCACCTCCACACCACATGGCTAATAGGAGATCACCAAGAATGCCAGAATTCAGCAGCAAAGCTGAGGAGGTATTTTTAGCCACGGTTATCATCAGATTTTATTTAACAGAGTCCCAAACTCATGGAAAGCTGAACTTTTCTGCCTCCCTCTGCTCTGCTACTGGGAGCATCCCCAGGAAAGCAGTTCCTGGCTTTTCCTCCTGTGTCACTGTCACACTTCTTGTGCACACTACTAACTCCTGGCTTGCTCTGCAGTGTCTGAGTGTTGGTCCAAGACACACTAAGGTAACAGAAATGCTTCCTCTGGGATTCTGCAATTTTAAAACATGCTGCTTACTTTCCAGAATCCACATCCCATGTCAAAGCCTCACATTTTTTCCTCTCTCACTTGTACTAGCATAAAAACAAAGAGTTTCAAAGTCACAAAATCAATTTATTTGAAATCAGAAGTTAAAAAAAAAAATATCTGAAGACCACAGTGGTTACCTTTGTGTGATTCTGCTTGAAAACCCCTTTTTCTGCCTTCAAACTCCTTGATTGCTTCAATTTGATACAGCATGCACATGACACATAAAATACATCCATGCTACTGTCCCCAAAGTACCTCTTTTGTCTTGCAGGAGGGCAAGGGGGACAGTTTGGGTGGGCTATACTGAACACACATCAAAACTAATTACTTGCACCATAAAGGAATGAGCTTCTTGTATATTATATTGAATTTACACAGGTTTTTCTTGTTTTGGTTTCTGCTCGTTCCACATCTCATTTCTAAGGGGGGGGTGAATTACTGACCTATGGAAGAAAGAATGATAAAAACCACAAAGCTGAGAAGCCAAATTCAATGGCCCATTCCACCCTTTCAGTTCTGCACTGAAGGTGCTCTGAGACACCGAGCTCCTTCTGCTGCACTTTTAGATTTAGAAAGCAAACTTGGGGTGTTGGAGAGATGAAGGAGAGCTACAGGAGGTGGGCACCTCCTCTGGTCCAGCCACTGCAGAACAGCAGAGCAGGCAAACCTCATGAAATTGGTGCCAGGTTGATTTTCAGCACAGGATGGCATCTGGGTCTAGCTGAGTCTTGGGCATCTGGGTAATAATGCACTTGAAATTCCATTTCATGAGGCAATGAGAAAGCAAATTTAAGAGAAATGAAGGCACCAACTGAGTTCTGAAACTTGAACCAAATGAAGTCTCAGCAGAGCTTACATTACCTGCTGTGCACACTACAGGAGAGATTTATTTTAATTCTTGATAGTAATTCCCCCATCACATCAGACATGAGAATGATTCAATACCCTCTACAGATAATCTGAACACTAAACCAGACATATATATTTTTCATACATATCTCTTTTTAAGGCAAAGCATCTGGATGGAGCTTTGTAAATAAACAAGCTGCTACAAGACATATAATACCCCCAGTTAGAAGCATGCAACAGATGTAAGCAAACTCATTTAGAAAAGCATCTTTTTCATTTTTTTTTACTTCAAAAACTCTAGTCTGGGCTCAATTCAGTCTCTTTGTTCACAGTGCTTCAGACCAAAGCATTTGTGTTGCAGAGGGAATCATACCTGGAGCTGATCCCTCCCCCCTGAGTTTATTCCATGCTTGGTTTCCCATCACAACAGAAGCTCCAGTTCCTTCTCCCAAAGGAAGAGTCAGAGGGCAATTTTGCACATGCTGGGCACATTTCATGCTCTCAAGCAAAAAAACACCTGGGCTACCTCTTAACATTTTTAGCAATGTTTCCAAAGTGAGGTGGGAAAGGGAAAAATTTGGGCTGTGTTATCACAGGACAAGTAGAGTGCTCACTACATTGACTTGCATAAAGATCCTGAGATTTAGGATGCAAACTGTCCCCAGAATGAATGACTTAAAAAAAAAAAAAAAAAAAAAAAAAAAAAAAAGCTGCATTAGGACCTGAAGAGGGCTGAAGCTACATCTGGGGAGAGCAGAAGGTTTCTCAGCCTCAATTTTGGCTCTTGGACAGCTGGGATCCCAGAGGAAAGCACAGACAAGCAAATCTCCTCTGCCTGAGGCACACGTAGGGCTCAGCCCTCTCTGCACAACTTTTTGGTTTGTGCAGTTCTGGGGGAAAGGCCAGATCAGCCATTTAGAGAGGATTTTTTCCTCCGTACAGAGCTCAGCTCCACAATGCTCTAGTGCTGGGAGCAGGAAAGCAACACCTGGAAATCCCTGCTATAACCTCACTGGATTAAAAGAATAAGGTTTGAGCTGGAGATTTCACTGGTCCCTCAGACCCCCACCACAGGTCTTCAGGGAGAAGCAATATTGCTACTGGAACCCAAATAAATCACTGGTGGCAGAGAAGCAGCAGGACCTGAAACCTCCAGACCTTAAGCTTCCCCAGCCCACACATCCCCTCTAAAGAAGCTGCTAGGAACAGACCAGGTCCAAAATGATGGAACCAAGAATAAGGGATAAGGAAAATTTCAAGTGACTGCTGTGGATGCTCTGAAGGTCTCCAAAAGTGCAGTCAGTTATTTGGGGCTTGTGGATGCTGGCACAGAGCAGGGCAGCCAAGCAGCCACATTCTCCTTGGGACTGAGCTCAGGAAGGGCAAAGAAAAGTGGAAAACACTTCAGGAACATCCCGAGGTGTGGGGTATCTCAAGCAGTACAGTATCCTGTGTAGGGACAGGATTTGCTTTCCCAAATCTGTTCATCCCTTCCCTCTTCAACTCAGTAACATATTAGCTTACCATAGATCAAGAAACCTTCCCAGCTGCATCCAAGATAAGAGTTTAGGATTCATAGCTCCATTTGTGAATGCAAATAAGACTGGGTTAACCTTGTTGATTAAAGTTTACAGAACTTTTAATTAATATCAGTATTAGTTATTCTAAAGGACTACATAGGGCTGTAAAATGTAGGTGATAACGATGCAGATTTCCAGTAATACCTGGACATGGAAAGCAAACTTTGCAGATATGTTACACTAAAGACATTTGTTTCTCTCTGGAAAAGGTCCAGCAAGCACAGAGACCTTTAATTATTCTTCTTTAAATCTTTTAACATTTACAGTACCAAATTACTTTATACTGTTCTACATTTTCATAGCCCTGGGTTGTAAAAGTGAAAACTAAACTATGTATTAGAATTATTTTTTAGCATCTTATTAGCAAGACTGAATTGTGATCACCTCTATTAGACTCCAGACCTGTGTATTCAGAGTTATCTGATAAATATCAAAAAAAGTAAACACAAAGGAGAAACAAATTTAAGAGTTAATTTCAGTGTCATGTCATACGTGGCACAGTGCACATTAAAAACACACAGAAAAATGTGATTAAAAAACAGGACAGACATGCTGTAAATGTGCTTACCAGCTTGAGAGAAAGCTTCATGTAAAAATTGGAGAGATATAGGGGTGGGGGGGGAGAAAGAGAAAAAACAACAGTGCATCAGTAGAAAAGGAACTTTTTCAGACTAATGTTACAATCAAATGCCACATAAACCCCCTGCTGTTGGAAGGCAAAATGGGTAACACTACCAGATCTGTGCAAAAGTTCACAAGATGGGCCAACACCATCAGTCAGCTGCCATTTCCTCACCAGAATCAGAAATGGGAGAGTGCTGTACCTCTACACATCTGCTTTAGCACTGCAGGTGCAAAATCTGGCCTGGAATCCCTGCTTGCAGCAGCTGCAGAGATTTTTTTTTTTTTTTTCTTTTTCCTTTTTTTTTTTTTCTTCTTTTTTTTTCTTTTTTTTTTTTTTTCTTTCTTTCTTTTAATTTATTTTTTCCAGCAGCACCTCTGAAGTAGAAAAACACCTCAGAAATTGTAAATGCACACAAGGTACTTTGGGTCAAAAATGTGTTGAAATGCAGTCACCAGCATCAGCCTTTTTCTGCACACTTGGCCAAAACCCAGTGCAGAGGGAAGGTGCTGCACTTGGCCTCCATCTGCAAAAAGCACAATAGGATCTCCAGGGATTTCTTCACTCTCAGGATTCTGTCCAAAAGGCAACATCCCTGAAAGATCCCAGTTGGTTGTGTACTCACTTCACAAACCATTCTTTGGCCACGCAGTCAGACAAGGTCAGGACCAAGAAGGATATAAATCTCCCCTCTTTACACCAAATTGATTCTGTGACAGCCTGGTAAGACATCATTCAAGCTCCTTAAACAATATATATGATCTAATTCTTCAAAGGTTACCACATTTCCTGGGACAGAGCCAAAACATTCTCAGCTTCTCTGGGCAAGCAAAGACCAAAAAGCAGTGGATGCTGAAAGAGCCCTGGCAGGGGCAGGGTTTGCTTCTGCCCTCCATCACTTGCACATACAGTGCTGGAGAAGCCTCAGGAACTACCAAGGTGAACAAATGTGCCTGGGAAGCCAACCATTAAAATTACCAAAGCCTCTCCCAATGGTGCAAGCCAGGAGAGCTGCAATTCAGAAGTTTTTCCAAGAGCTCAGTGTTACAGCAGAGCTTTTCTGCTCCCTGCTGAGGAGCACAGGTTACCTGCTGGTTAAGATACAAAGGCAGGTTCTATAGGGAGAATTAAATATTGCCTCCTCTTCCAGCAATCCACACTCCTGTCCCAGCAGCTCTCTGGGGACAGCTGTGAAATGCTTGTGCAACACCGTGCAACAAATTTGTGAGTGCCCAAATGCATGTGGTTGGTGTTCAAGATGCCAAGGTTTGGAAATGCCTCTCAATCCAGGCAGTGGTCTGCTGAACCTCCTTTCCTTCATGAGGTCTCCATCATTTCACTACCAACAGCTCCCAGGTATAGTGCTCCCAAAGAGATGTTTCATTTTTAGGGTTTAGGGTTGCATTTAAAAGAAAGGTGGCTCCATATCTACCATGTTTCTGACACACGTTTGAAGAAAGAGGTATTTTTCCAAAAGAACAATTACCATGAGTTATCAGAATTTGTGCACTAAAAGACATGGCTACCATTCAAGGAAAATAGATGACCTTGAAACAAATAGCAAAATATTCCATTTAAGCTGATGCATTCAGCAGTTAAACCTCCCTCAAGTTCAGCCCATTAGGAAATAAACACATTCTAATAATCCCAGTGCAGTGGAGAAATTAACTCTCTCAGCTACCAGGCCATTTCGAGAAAAAAAAACAAAACAAACAAACCCAATCCATTTGAGAAAATAATCATGCAGGAAGGAGAAAGAAGGAGCTAAGATACACTGCTGAAGAACCTCAGCAGCGGCAGCTTTTGTTTGCATAATTGCTTTAGGACTCCTGTGAACTTTAGCATAGACATGATCAGCACAAATTGAGGTCCTTGTACATATATACAGACAAGACTCATGGTGCAGAATAAATATTTACCTATGAAGCACTCTATAAAAGGCACAAATGTATGCTACATGCGCTACTTGCTAAACACTACTCACTCTAAAGGCACTACACTACTGCAAAGAATCATCTGCAGCAGGACTAGTCTTTTGCTGTAAATCCAGCAAATTTGAAAGGGATTACAGACACTGTATGCCAAATTCTTAGGCTGTTAAGTATGACAAAAATAGAGAACTTATTAATAGCTTTTTCAAATAGTACATCGGGGATTGTTATAACCAGTACAAATAAAGCAAATCATAGACTGGAAACAATGAAATGCTGAAATAACATCCAGTTTTCCATTTCTGAAATGTATTCATTATTTTATATGACAGCGATTCCATTTCCATAAACAAAAACGAGCAGACTGAAGAGAAATCTGCATTAAACACTATAGAACTACTGTTTTTGCCCATTCTGCTGGGTTTTCACAGCTAGAAACTTGCTCACAGCTCCTGGGAGAGCTCCCCCCCAGTAATTACATAAATCACATTTCTTCAAAATGAGCCAATCTGTTTCAAGCTGTCAATTTAAAACACGTCTGGCTTAGTCTGGCAGGGAAAAAATGAAGAGCCTAAGAGCCACAAGCTACAATAACACATGAGAGAGCATGAAAGCCAGCAAGTCCATGTGTTATTGGACAGTCACGGACACTAACCTCACTTACAGAAATTAGGGTGGAAATAAAGTCACTGGGCTTCCAACACAACCAGGAGCTCATTTGCTTTCTTAGTGGTCCTGTAACAAATCTCCCCACACTCTGCTCCATCTGAGTATTGGATTTAGAGGTCACGTATCTTGATTCCATGAACTATCAGCATTATATATATATCAGAGTTATATATATAACATATCAGAGAGTTCAGGGAAGCTTCAGGGAGCTCTAGGAGGTTCCCCACAACCAAGGCACTGCTGGAAACCAGGGCTCAGCTCACGGTGCACTCATCCAATAATTCCAAATAAATGCATGGAACCCCTTTGCAGTATTTACTCCAAATTTAACAGGTCCAGCGACTTGTGCCAATTTCAGCATTTCCAGGACCAGCAGATATCTCTCCTGAGGATACCAGGGTAAGCTGCAACTTGCCTCCTACCAAATTTTCCTGTTATCTTTTACCAAAGCACATTTCCACAGCACACTCGAAGGGCGTTGTAAGTGGGGTTAGCGACTGTGTAGCAACGGTATGGGCTGATCACACCATACACAGACTTACAACATATTCCCTAGCCTCAACGGCACACGTGGGTGTCCCTAAAGTCCTCTTCATGAGTTCTTTGTGAATATACAAAGACTGTGTCTGCTGGTGAGTCAGCAAGAGAAAACACACATCCGTTACACTGGAGACGAGCATGGCACCTCTGTGTTCACTGCTTCTACAGCAAAAGGACAGCTTGGCATTGAACTGCCTCTAAGTGCAAAGTGGAAGCTTCCCAGAAACTAGGTGACTGTATAAAGAGTTTAGCATTCTCATAAAAGATTAGAAATTATCATATTTTTTTAAATGCTAGCTTAAACACACAAGATAAAAAAAAGCATCGCTCTATGTGCTAGAATAGCATGGCTTCCATCATCCCACCCACCCAACAACCCATTAAACTGCCTTGAAGTGCAAAGTGGAAACTTCCTAGAATCTAGGTGAATTTATAGAGTTTAGCATTCTCATAAAAAATAGAAAGTATCATATTTTTTAAATGCTAGCTCAAACACACAAGATAAAAAAAGCATCGCTTTATGTGCTAGAATAAACCGTGGCTTCCATGATTCCCCCCACTCAAAAATCCTGGTCTTAGCACATATTTATACACTGACATTAGAGTAACAAGTATTCCCAGGGGCAGGGAACAGAGTAGGTAGGAGAGGAGGTGGGTTTGCTTTGGTTGCTGTTTCTGCATGCCCACAGAACAAAAAACTGAACCCCCAAACAGAGCAGCAGCTGAGGGGGTCGGAGGAGAAGACTGCATAGGATGTCACAGGCAAGAAGGGATGGTGAGGGAAAACATTAACTGGGGCAATGGAAAGAAAAATCACACAGTAATGAAGTCAACAACTTCCACTAAAAAGGAAACCACAAAAGTCCCTCCGGGTGTATAATGGAACCGTCTGGAGGGTGGAACTTGGGCAGTGACAGAATTGTCTGTGTCCCACTCCCAACCTCATCCTCTCTGTTCATCACAACCCAGTCTCCTAGGAAAGAGAGGAAAAGCAATGCTGCACAACGTGGTGGTTCAAAGGTGTAAGTTCTCCCCCTGGATCATGTTAGTTCAGAAGTACTGCTCTTTAAATAAACATGCTGATGTTACTGCTGCTATAGCAATAAAACAAAAGGACATGAAATTAATATCAACTAGCAGAATACCAAGTCTTCTTTGTCCTCAAAATGAAATTAGAAAAAGCAGAGCAAGCATAAATGAAATTATAACTGAAATAAGTGGTTCCTTTTTTTTTTTTTTTTTTTTTTTTTTTTTGTGCTCCTCTGCCTTTAACTTCCCCAAAGAAACAGAGTTGATTTTAAGTGTTATACTACTTTTGTACTGCTTTTAAAAGAGTTATGAGAAACAGCACTCACAAAAACTCCTGAAAAGACTTTCCCTCCCCATCTCATTTATCTCTGATCCATGACAACTGCCATAATGGTTTTACAGTACTTTCTACAATGGACATTTCTGCTGTTGGGGTTAGAAGAGAGAAGCTTTGAGGAAAACACAAAAATGTGATTGGAAAACCATAGGCACTGACAAAAGTCTGCACCTGAATTTTCAAACAGACTAGAATTTCATATTGGCAGTGACCACTGATACTGCTATTGGCACCTCTACATTAACCTTCCATCTGTTGTAAATTGTTCAGGCAGCTGCTTCCTTCCATGACAACAAGATTCACTGGATTTTTGGTTTGGAAGCAAAATTAAAACCAGACTAGGTGCAGAACACGTTATTAGTAATGATATAATTTAACAGTCACCAGTGATTTTCTGCTTTAGTTTCTTATCCTCTCTTTCCAAATGCAACATAAGATGCTAAACCAAAACTTTGAATGGAAATTATTAAAACATCCTGCCTCTCCAGACAAGTCCTGGTATGAAAGATTTAATGGAGTAATTGCATGGGGATCTACTCACTCACGTTTCAAGGATCAATTACAATTTGCAGTTCTGCTGCTGGTATTTAACCTGTTAAGGTCTTAGTATCTACTGGACTTGTTCACATTAAGTAGCTCCTTGGCATGTACTTCATTCTTAAGCTGGTGCAAAAAAAGGAGTGTGATCCAGTTTCCTCTGAAACAAATAAATTTTTACCCTGGCTTTTGTAGGAGTTACTAACTCAGCTCATCAAAAAAGCCAGGAAGGACTCACATGACAGTTTGGTTCAATACTCTGAAATAATACTTCAAATGCCTTGTGGCCACCTTTACCACCAAGGTGTCTGGCTGGAATGGAATTCTCTCTTTGAACAAACCAAGCAGTGCAGAGACAATATTCAGAGCAAATGAAATTATTCAGTGTCCAAAGGCACCCGTTCCCCTCTGCTGTCCTGCTGGCTCCCTGCACAACCTTTCCAAAAGTGGCTCCACTAATGTATTTCTCTACAGATCAAATGTTCCTCCGTGTAAAGGACAGTTTCCCCTCTATGTCCTCCTAATTTCCTTGGTAATACCAAAATCCAGTGTTTGTAATATCACTGCTCATGCTCCTGAGCAAAATTCAGGTGCTTCTGGATTGAGCATGGGTCTGGGAAGGAGCTGAGAAAAGGGAATCTTACAAAACCTTATAGTAAAAGCACAATTAACAGTATTATCTGGCTGTACTGAATATAAAGTGGGTCATATCAACCACATCAGCTTAAAGAAATACCTCCCACTCATTTTTCATCTGATAATTTAGCAGGATTTGGGGGTGGTTCTCGATTTATCTTTGCCTGGTTAGAATTACTCTGGTTTTTGAAGGTCACATGGCATTTTCACGATCTTTTACTCTGACCATTTGTCTAGCAAATCATCAAGGACCTACAAAATGTGAACTTGCCAAGTGTTCAAACCAGAGCAAGCTGCCAGAGCTTTGCAGCCTCTCCTACTCCAGATGTCCAGAGAAACCAAGTAGCCTGAATTTGCCCCTCTGGAAAAAGAAAACTGATCTGAACCCTGGCCTCCAACTCTACAGGATGAGTCAGGCAGGAAAAGTGTTTACACACAAACATCCTGGTAGCTAACAGGGGAAGGAAATGCAATAGAAAGAGAACACAGTGAAAGGTTTAATGAAGATTTAGCAATAGCCTCTCCTTGCACATTTTTAATGAATGCGTCAGCAGAAATCTGAGGGATTCCAGAGGAGACTGGGGGAACCTCTTCTCATTATTTCACCTTTCAAACAGACCAGTTAAAGCCAATAACCAAGATTTATAGAGTCACTTGGACTTCTTGGATAGGTAATATATAAAATAATGGCATTCTTCAGTAACTATTAAAAGCAATTATTATTTAGAATTATTTATACAGCCAAATACTCACTAAGTAAGAAGCTGTAGATTTGAAATACAAACTTGAAAGTGCTCACAGAACTAGAAGTTACTATTTTGAAACCAAATCAGAAATACTCGGAGCTATTTTCACTATTCTGTTCCATGAGCAGCAATACTGGAGCACTAGATTTTGACACAAATCTTCACCCCCTGCAGTGCTTTTCTCTCCCAAGTGTCTCAGTGCTGCCAGGCACCCACCCACCACATTTGGGTGCCACCAAGACAGCCCCTGCACCAACACATCCCTGGGTTTGTTGCTGCAGAAGCAGAACTGAAAATCTTTCCTCCCCCCTAAAAGCCCCTGAGAAAAAATTCCCTCAGAAAAAAAAACAAAAAACAAGGCAAGGAGGTACATTTACAGAACCTGCCTCTGAACAACATAGTATCTTCTTACTTCCCCAGTGAAAATCAGCAGAAATGTCTTTTTCTTTTTTTTTTTTTTTTTTTTTTTGGGTTCCAATTAAAGGGCAATTCCCTAGCAAAGAACTGAAAAACAGTCCGTATAGAATTTTTTGTTTTTTCCTTAAAATGTACTGCCTGCAACCAGATGAGACAAAATGTTGCTTACTATTGTCAATTCTTTGTAGCTAACCACTGAAGTTCCCCATTGAAAGCATCTTTACTTTTATAGAACTCCAGCCCTCGGCCCTAAATGTCAGTGCAGCCCCTGGAGCATATTTTGGGCTTTTTAAAGTAGTCACTTCCTTGCCATTACAGCCTGCTCTAAAAAATATTTCAATATTCAACACTTGTGTCTCCTTCCTGTAATTTTTATAGTAGGAAATAATTCCAAGGACCTTAACCTAGGGGCCAAAGCCATGCTAGGTCAGCAGCTTCTCTGCACAACTGTGCCACATGCAAGCTCTTGGGATGACAGTGTCTTTTTGTTTAAAAAATGGAAAATTTTATTTCAGGGACCCATTATTTTACTTACTTCTTCTGAAGACCACCACCAAGAGTATTTTATTCAACACAAACCCTTCCAGATCAGTTTACCAATGTAGCCACAGCTGCTGTCAAGGACAGGAATAGAGCAGCTGACCTGGGAAAACTCTGGCCATGCTCCCTACTGTATCAGCATCAAAGGACACAGGGACACTTAAACCAGGGGTGATGGCTCACAAATTGTTCACCCAGTTTTATCCCATCCCAGTTGAATCCCCAGGGTCAGCCAGAGAGGCTTCCAGCTTTCTCTGCATCATACAGTACCATAAACCAACACCTAACACCCTGCATTTCAGCTGCTGGCAGGGGAAAATCCCAAACCCCAATCCCCCAAAATATCTCATCTATGTTTTGGAGCTTGCAAACCAGATGAGAAAAGATTTTGCAGACAGAGGGTCATTTTAAACTGTGTGTCACAGCACTGGGAAGGGAAAGTCAGTTCAGGAACCATCAAAATCTGTGGACTAAATGGGAAATTAACACTAAATTAAAACAGTAACTGACCTAGGCTAACAGATGTAGGAAAGGATGCACAGACAAAAGTCAAACATGGAACATGAAATTTTTTTTCCTAGCTCTGCAATAGGTCATCAAATTAAGTTTATCAAACTCCTACTTAATGTCTTTCATCCACAGTGGGCAAGAATGGCAGCTATTAGTGGCCATTACAAGCAGTTTTTCAACTCTGTATTTTTGTGGAGATATTTCATTGATATGTGTCAAGCATAAACTAAAACTAATCAGAAACAAGTTAAGAAGTACTGCAGGTTTTTAAATTTTTAAGGACACTTTAAAAGCTGTTTAAACTGGAGACTCAAGCACAGCCATAATAAACTTGTTGGGAAGCAGGATTTCTCAGCCCTCTTCCATCCCTCCTAATTTCCTTGCCTCCTTCTGACACAGATACTGAGCTGGAAAAATTTTCCCAGTAATGTAGACAATATGCAGCATCAGGATCAGAGTGAAACTCTGCATGGTGCTCCTCCAAACCTGCTCTGACAACAGATATGTGCAAGACTCCTAAATTCACTACTTCATTACTTAATCTTTAGCTTTTCCTTCCATCCTTCAGCCAAACCCTCCCCAGCAGACCTGAACAGGTTTTTTTGTGGTTTCACTGTGGGGCTCTTGACTCCAAATGGCTTTCTAGGTTGGGATTCCTTGGATCTGGCTGCATGTTAGGATAAAACACAACGGGGTCATTCACAAAACAAAAGTTTTTACAGAACAGAACGTGCGAGAAAAGCGCAAGAACGAAAGAAAAGGGAAAGAAAGAAACGAAAGAGAAAGAGAGAGAGGTATCCAGAGGAGAACTTACCCCACGTTTTAGGCTCCTGAAGCAGTGGATTTTGGGTTTGGAGGTCATGAACTCGTTGAAGCGATGGGAGAGGGGTTCCTTTTGCTGCTTGGGAGACTGGGGGCCGTTGGGAACAGCAGAGGGTGAGGCAGAGGCAGGGGGAGGAGGAGGGGGCTGATGGGGGGATGTTAAAAGGGACATAAGCTACGTATAAGAGATGGAGAAGTGACAGAATAAAAAACCAAAATGAAAAGATAAAAACACAAAACAAAAATAAGCATCAAAACCAATTATTTGAAATCCAGAGGAAAAAAAAAAAACAAACCAAAACCAAACCAAAACAACAAACCGATTAAATATTTAAATATTAAAGGCCATGGTTCAAAAGAGGAGGGGAAGCAGCATTTAAGAGTCATGTTAAATGAAGAATGCAATAAATTGAAGTTTTAGTAAGTGGTGCAACAGAAGAATAACACAAAGTACTTTGACAGGAGGCTCATGCATACTCTTCCATGCAGCACTATCCCCCAAAATTGCCCTGTTCTGCTCTTGTGGACAGCTCAAATAATGCATATGGATAGAGCTTTCAAATACCTGAATTTAAATGGATCAGATAAGGAAGGTACCTTAGTGCCCAGTAGCGTTTCTATTATCTGGAAAACAACAAACCACATTCCTTCCTGCTTTCAAATCATACCTCAATAATGAGCATCACACTTCACTTTTACAGATTACTCTACAAATTTGTTCTGGAATTAGCCCTGGGTTGATTTTTTTTTTTTTTTTTTTTTTCTGGCTACACTGATGTAAGCACAGGACAGCTGTGTTCTCCCATAACAAGAATGATCCATTTTGAACAGGTCAATTTTTAAAAATCTGTTGCTAGTATGGGTGGGTTTGGTATGGGTCAGAGAAAAGGTGAGTTCAAAACAACAAAGCTACTCTGGGCTTGCATCAGTGTTATTGGAAATTGATTTAGTCCTGTGTCCCTGTCACATCCTGGTAACCCCCAATAAATGCTGCCATGCATTACGGTGTAAAATGTGACAATGAAATGAAAAAGGTTTAATGGATACATAAGTTAATGTGGCCTTTTAAAAAAAGTCAACTGCTCCATTAGTTCTGCTCAATCTCAGCAATTCCTTGGTCCCAACCACCCAACTGCTGACCCCAGTGCACAGACTGAAAAGGTAACACAAATGAGAAGCCAAGGAGAGTTTTTAGAAGTGTCAAAACAGGAATGCCACATTAAAGCTTCCCCAGAGTCACAGTGTTAGTTAGCACACATGGCACTAGGTAAAGAGCACACAATTCCTCCACAGAGTTAGGAACAGAAATGGACCATGGCAGAGACGTTTAATTAAAGTTAAATTAACATAAAAACTGCAACATAATTAAAGAATTTCTACAAGAAAAAATTTAAAGATAAAAAGAAACTTATATAACCAAAGACTACAACAAAACACCATATTAAGATCAGTATCAGCTATAAACTTTCTGAATCTAAAATTCTCTTTTAAAAATTGTAATTGCCAGGTTTACGAGACAAGACAGAAGTTATAGACTAGACACAAACTAGCACCAGGCTCAAGTTTGCAAGGCAGTACCTTATTTTTCTTGATGAATGGCCATAGCTTGCCCTTGGATTTGCCACCAAACTTGGGCTCAGACCTCCCATCCCCTCTGGAGTTGGACAGGCTGGATTCTGAGATCGTTCTCTTCATGGGCTGCGTGAAGTCCTCAAAGTCAACATCTCCTGGAGGCTCAAACCCTGATTTATAAGCTTCTATCACCATCTGGGAATCCTGGAATGGGACAGATCCAGTATGAACATCAACATCTTGGATGAAGGCTGTCATCATACTGGTGATGAGAGCTCAGCACCAGTAAATGGCTTCTCCCAACAACTGAGCCACCCAACACCTTGGTGCAGGCAGGGGTTGGGAACTCCAGGAGCTGCCATTAAAGCTATATCCCCTTCTGGAATTCCTAGGAGTGCCACACACTGGTTGTGTACTGTGTACAACAGTTTTGATGGGGTTTTGGCAGATAGAAAAGAAAAAAAAAAATCATAGGAATAACTATATATATATATATATATATATAATTTTTCCTGGTCAGGTCTACAAACAAAGTTCATAATATAGAAGCTCACATTCAGACCTCTTACCAAACGAATTTAAATCTAATGGACTCAGGAAAAACAAACAGATTTTAACACACTTCTCATCTGCTTGACTTCTTGGGTAGAGAGCTTTTTTGTTATACTGTTCTGAGAGTTTTCTTCCAAGATCATTAGAGAAATTGTGCCACAGCACACAAATATCTTAAGTCTCTAGAGAAGAGCATCTCCATCCCTTTCAGATAAAAAAAAATATGAACTTGTTGCTTTGAAGGCATTTCACAGATTCTGTTTATGCCTGGAGGTGAAATGCTATTCATGTGCAATCTAGTGGGATGTAAGCACAGCCAGAGGCCAAGCTCAGTTGGTAAAAAAAACAGATATAGGAAAAGCTTTGCAAAAATCTTCACAGGATTGTGAAGAAAATTCATGTTTGAGACCCTCAATCTATCAGGTGCACTGTGAAATCCCTACACAACTTTTAAGGATGTGGAACAACGTTTTCCATATTTCATCCTAATTTCATATTAAAACTTTTTGAGATCTAAAAACCTGAAGATATTTTTAATAAAAGTCATGAAAGCAAGACAAAGAAGGAGAGCTCACAAGCATGCATACTGTTACATTAATTATCCTTTTGGTATTTTACCCTACGCGTGGATCTTTTTTTTTTTTCCTCTTCAGTGTTCCTTCCATTTGGTCAAAACATCCTTCCACTACAATGGAGCTAAAAATAACCAGCATGCTTCATCTATCACAAAGATAATGTCATAACAGGAACTCTGAAGTCCATAACAAATTAATTTTATCTGCTGCTAGAACCTTCTGAAGCAAGTTCTGCATAGGTTCACCTAGCAGTCACTTACAGCTTACCCTTGCAGAATGACCTCTGTGATGTCCAAGTTATTAGAGGACATGAGAAAGCAGCACTATTTACAATTTCATTAGAAACACAGGGCTAACACATGTCCAGCTAAATCCAGACAGTTTCTGTCACCACTAGTGAGATTTCTTTACACTTCAGGGAGGGCACAAAGCAATCCTATTTATACACTTGCAAACTAAGCCTGGAAGACATTTTCCAAGTGGGCATGAAGCAGAACTTTGTGGTATTTAAGCTGCAGAGAATATAGAAAGTATTAAATCTGCCCCATATGTCATTCTAGGTCTTAACACTATCCAATGAAATAGGAGCCCTGGAAGAAAACTGATCTGTCAGCATCCTGCCAGCATCCACAGAGGGAGGGAACACAGAGCTGGCTGGGGGAAGGAAGCCTGTTAGCAGCCTTCACTTCCACAGTTTCAAAGTCACTGTAGAAATACATCCTTCCTTACTATTGTACTTCATATTTCTCATGCTAGAGAAAACAGTGGTTCCCAAATACCATAGGAACCCCACCTTCACAGCCCAACGTCTGTAATAAATCTACCTGAAGCTGAAAATTCATTAGCAAAAAGCTCTGACATAGCTACATGAAGTGCAAAATTCAGAACAGCTGCAAAACTTGCTGATTCTTACAACCTTTCAGCTTTTTTTTTAATTGACAGGCAGCTTGGTACACAGGCTACATGACCAAAATTGGTGCTCTCTCCAAATTATTTGCTTTATAACCAATACATCTTCTGAACTCAAGTCACTGCACAAAGAGCAAAAGCTTTCACCTGACAGCTGGGTACAAAAAGTGAAAATAAACCCAAAGGATACAAAAAGCTAAAAATAAGAACTCCAAATGCATCACTGCCTTTTGCCACTGTCCTAGTGTCTGACCTTAGACATTTCAAGTTCAGTGATACTGTACATTTGTTTTTCATTATCAGATCCTGGAAATCTCCTCCCAGCTGGGTAACACATGTCTGTGTAGACCCAGAGTTTCCCACAAAGCTTTTCCTGCTCAGCAATCTCTTGATTTTGCTCCCCATTGTAGAGCTGTATTATCACCAGCTGTCCTTGCATTCAACTTTCCTGGAATCTGACCTCATTTTTGAAGCTGAATACAGTACAGATCTAGTTGATTTTCCTATCTGAAATTTTTCAAGCTTGAAAAAGATGAGGAAAGCAGACAGCCTTTAATTTGGATCCTGCAAGGAAAAGCTGAAACTCCTGATGGTAGCCTAAGAGAGCCCAGACTTGCTGCTGGGAATGTTAAGGGGTGAGATGGGAATGCTCTGCTGTAACACCCTGAACTAGTGGACATGATCTGGAATGAAAAAATACAGCTGTGTGCACCAAGGACCTGAATGCTACAGAAAGGCAGGAACAAGCATATCAATCTCACCAGAATCAAAAAAGTTAGAAACTACTGTTACAGAGATTAAAAAAAAAAAAAAAAAATAAATGTGTGATGATATTTAAGAACCCTTAATGGACATAACTGTTTTCCAGATAGAACACACTGAACCATTTGTTATTTTTCAGGTATTACATATTTGGTTAAATGCATTTTTGCCAGCAAAGCATTTACAGGAGATCCCTTCTTTATCAGTGTTCAAAGCCACCATTTTCTAATGTTAAATTCAGGCATGTGAGCCATGAATCTGACTTTTCTGTGTGCAAGAGAAACTAATGAGTGCAGAATTCAGTGATTCCAACACCTAGATAAGCCTTGTGTGTGTTTTGCCAAGATCTCACTTAAAGATTCAAGCAGAGCCCAGGCTTAGATATCAATGTCCCCAACACAATGTCACCAAAAGCTGTACCTCAAGGAGGTTATGTTGTTCTAACATAGCCCACCTCCCCCTTCTCCCATCCTCTGGAAGCATAATTTTCAGATTCCTTGGTTTCCTATGCTGCTCTCTGTGACTGCAGTTGCCCAGTAGAAAGCAGGGGATTAATTTCAAAACTTCAGCCTCAGGCTTCTGCTGCCAATTAATGGCATTCTCCAGGATTTGGGCACTGAATAGCTCAGAAAAGATTCCAGGGAAAAAGATGTATGGGAAATTCTAAGAGCCAGCAAGACACATGCTGTTTGTATTTGAAGCACTAATGTGAACCATGAGAAGGGCTGAAAGAGCAAGCAGAAAGTTCATTTAAGAAGGGAGCAGATCATTCTGAAAAGAAAATAGGAAACACATTTGTCCTTGTGCTAACTGTACATCAGGAAGCTCTACTGAATTTTTTATCAGCCTGTTTATCAGGAAGGCTTCTAATTCTACAATGATGTTCAAGAATAAAGATTTATAAGAGCTCATTTACAGATTTTAAAGTAGAAATTTAGCTAGAATTGTTTGCAGTAATATATATAGCAAATACTATCCATGTATCCATTACAATGAAATTAATTGAAATTAAGGCATTTCTGCAACATTCAGTTTTCTGAGTATTAGACAAAAACCCATCTGAATAAGAACTGATGATTATTAGGTATCTGGAATTATGCCCATATACCATCTTCCTTATTCCACAAAGAAGCCTATTTTTCAATCACAGCATTTCAAAAAGCCATTATCCCAGTAAAAGGAGAGAATATTCTTAAAATAAAGAAAAGTAGAGGCATTTCTGTTAAGGAGATTTGGGAAATAATCTGAGCACAATCCTGCCTGAGACAAAGCAGCCTGGAACATGAAGTTATTTCTTGTCCTGGGTTGATGACTACGAAGCTCTCATGCTGCAGCCTGGACCCAGGGCTTCTGCCTCCATCTCTAAGTGATCAATACTAAAGATGACAATCAACAATTCAAACAATGCAACACTTACATTCTTCTGATCAACTGACTCTGCAGCCTTTGTGATTTCATCCAGACACTTCCCAATGATCGGGATCACTTGGCGGTCGACCTCTGCAAAAGTTTTCATGGATTCCCCTATCCTCACGATTCTTCTTTCCTCCATCTCTTGTATTTTCTGAAACATTAGATTTCATTCAGAGCAAATATCAAGATTAACTTCACAGTTTCAACCAGTTATTCTCCCCAGCATACACCAGCTGCTTTAAAATTTATAGTCTAAAAGTATTTTAAGAACAAACCAGGAACACTGATCTCATGAAGCAATGGGGTTCCCTCAACCATCAAAATAGCATTCTAAAAGTAATCTCTGTTATTACTACTGGGAATTTTTCAGTTAACTTTTTACATTAAAAGTGCTGATTTGTCAAAACCCCAGCTTTAGACTGGCTAAGGATGGCTCCTAAGGCTTTTAAGAGAATTTCTGCATCAGTAATTCTTTCATTTTCTGTGCATGTTCTGGAAAACCTTATTTTTATTCCAGTGCAGAATCCAAACAAACAAAAATCTTGATATTTCCCCTTCATCTTTCCCTACAAGGCAATATTTTAGCTTACAGGCAGTCTTATGCATCATGTTTTCTTCACATCAGGTGTTCAACACAAGTTCCCTGTGGCTTAATGGATTCAGAGCCATGATCTCCAGCATCAATCCCACAGGCTTCTCATTTATAACAGAGGGAAACCAGAGGTGGCATAATGCTGTTATGACAGATTATAACAGGATATAGAAGGGCAAATAGGAATGGTCTGTGTCACATTAGACTGCAGGGATGTTATGGAACATTGTCAGCTTAAAAAACCCCCACTGCCTTGACTGAGCCACATGAATTATTTACAAATCAACTTATTTCAACATCTGAAAGAAAACACTAGAGCTTCCTGGTGGACTGGTAGTGAAAAGGTTACATCTGCAGAACTTCAAAAGCATGCTCACATACGAATCAGAGCCCTTCATCACACCCTAGCATTAAAAAAATATATCACAGAAATTTTGTATCTGATGCCAGGGATTATTTAGCTCAAGATACTGGTTTGAAAAACCACAAGGCAAAAGAGGAGGTGTGCATTTAGCTATGAAGTTCCAGCTATGGAAAAGAAAAGGCATATTTGCTAACCAAATATCAGTTATTTTTCATCACATGATAAACTTGTGACATTTTCTCCCTTGAAGGGGTTGTATTTTCCACTTCTGATGCTTATGACCCATTACAATGGAACGGTCATTACAATGTCTGTTCTACTACATTAATCTCTCTCATGTCCAGTCAAGCACAAACTCAGATCTTCAGTCAATATCAATCTGATGGCTTTTTTGTTCCCTGTACAGTCTTTCTTTAGGCACCCTCAGACATAATAAGCAAGCTTACTTAAACCCTTTGACATTCCCCACTGCAGAATTATTGTGGTTTAAATTTTAAGATCTATTAAATCTGATTTTAAGACAGGTTATAAAAGGCTGTGAGGCTTTACAGATACAAGGCTGGCCAGCTGACTCCTGGCCCAACAATGCAAATAATGCTGTCATTGCCCAGCTGCATGGACACAAGAGTTTAACAGAGCAAGACTGGGAGGATTCCAAAGAGTATTGTAAGCTTGCATGACAATTCAATGTCACATTCCTCATATGTTATTGATTACTTGATGCAGAGTCCAAGAGAAAGGGACAATTTACCCTCCTGAGCTCTCCAGCTCTTGAGTTGCCAGAGAAAATAAGCAAAAACAAGAAAATCACCAAAAAGTCAAAGACAAGGCAATAGAAATGAGGTGATGAGCAACACACACCTCTGTTCTAATGACAAGATTGTGAGATACTCTCCAGATCAGTGCCAGTGACCCTCACCTGGAAGATGTGTGGTATGTGTGTGTAGTAATGATCATGCTGCTCACTGTTGAACTTCTGGAGGGTGGAAGAATATTCTGCCTTGCTGTCTTCTGCCATTTGATGTCGTAGCTGAGCTTGCTGTCTTGCCTAAAAAAAAAAAATCCCAGAAGAGATTTATAACTCAGACTATATGGAAAGAAATTGCTTTGTGTTACTCCTCAACTTACTAGCTCTACCAGCAGGCAGCACAGGAATATCAGCACATGGGGCTCTGAACACTTCAGCTTTGCTTTCCTCCTCTTTTGTGAAGCAGTTCAGCTGCACCAAGCATAAACCTGGCCAGTACACACTACTGCTGCTCTTCTCTTGCTATTTCCACAAATAAATCTTGTTTGCATTCCATGAACAACATCTCTTCCTACTGCAGGTAAAACACTAACAAGTTTGCCCCTCTCCCAGCCCACTGAACTGGTGGGTGTGTGTTTTTCCCATGCTTGTGGACACTTTTCCTGCTCCATGTGTTCACCTGGATGGCACCTGCCTTTCTCCCACCAACCAGGTATCTTCTGGCTAGCAGTACTTTTTTGGGGAAAGAGAAGCAATAGAACAAGAACCCCACCCCAGTTCTGTCTCATTCCACGTGCCTCAGCTAACATAAATCATGACAAAGCATCTTAACTCCCCCTGTGCTCTCTGCAAAGTCCTTTATCTCCACTTCCCTGAATGGCACTGGCATCAAGTGCAAAAGGAAAAGGGAGCCTGAGGAGCAGCTGAGACAAACTCCCTTCCTATTTTTATCCACAGAGATGATTTGCTACCCAGCATAGCTGAGCACTGGGCAGTTAACCTCACATCATTCCACCAGAACAATCTGTCCCTGAGTGACCCCTTTTATATTTTCAGATCCCTCCCCTTCCAGTTCTGCTTCCTGAGACCTTCTGTTATCTGTTTCACTGCCCAACATGATTCTCTTACTGCCTATCCCATCTGCTTTAGTTGCCTTTGCCTTCCTTGCTGCTCTTCCTTCTCCTTGCACCCACGTCTCCTGTCCTTCATCCACTTGGTGAAGCTCCCTTCTGATCAAAAAGTATTATCTTGCATTACTCCATTATTTTTGGAATAACCCCTTCAAGAAAATAAAGGCTGCTTTACATATTATTTAAAGCACTTTGGGGTGTTTCAGCGAAAACAAGTAATTTCAGCATATTCTAAGTGGACTCCCATTAAAACCAGTTCAGAACGAGGTTATTCTATGAACTGTTCCAAGCAGACAATAGTTTCCTGACAATAAAGCCATGGAATTCCAAATCTTGGAACATTTTAGTAATCAGAAATGGAAGGTAACAAATTCTGCCAGAAGGTTTCAAATCTCAGCTGGCAAAGAAATAGGCTTCCCTCCCATTTGTGCAGCTCACACATCTCACCTAATAATTCATTTCACCTCACTTCAGCTATTTCTTTTGCAATCACAGTCAGTTGTAGGAATTTCCTAGATCCCCTTCACAGCCTTTCTACAAAAACAACTCAAGCACAATGAGAAAATGCCAGGCACTGAGTGCATAACAGATGAAACACCAGCATCAAATGGGAACGACTGCAACTATAACCAAAGAAATAAATCAACCCAATAAAAGAAAGACTTTCAGCTTGGCTTGTTTCCCCACCAGTGCTGACTGTCCACTAACTCCTGTAAAGGATGCATGCAGAACTCCAGAAAATTTACAAAGCAGTATCAATCATTTTTCTGCACAGATTATTAAATTTGATTGTCCACACACTCATATACAGCTCCATTAAAAGTGAGTGCAAAACAACCTAGCCTTGTAAAATGTAGCAGCAAAACAAAGTCAGCCATGGAGAAGCTCTAAGGGTAATGTTCACTGTCTCCCAACCCCTTCCTCAAGTCCCAGCTGCCACAGATCAATATCCATTTGTGAGGCCCTTTCTCTTTATCTACCTAAGAGCAACCCATTGTTTGAGCTGACTTCTACAACATCCCCAGTCCCACTCATACAGCTGTCTTCTTTTTTATATATAATTTTTTTTTCAATAGTGCAACTCGGGAATTTGTTCCTCTGCTCCATTGTTAAAGCAGAAAAACAAGAAATCCATTATTACCCAATCCCAGGCAGATCCATAGAACATTAAAATCAGAGTTAATTTTCATGAACGAGGTCACTGGTCAGATCTGAGCAAAGTAACTCTGAGCTAAATGCATACAGGAGTAGAAGTTTGGTTTCCAAAATTATCTTAACTGGACCCAAATAAGAGGAGGCAGCAGATGAGTAAGATTGGGTACATTCCAAACCCAAAAATTTCTGTATCAGAGCCTCAGTGATGTTTTGTTTCTTCTGGCCATTTAATGCACTTGGCAAGCTTCAAACAGTTTAAATATTTTTCCAATGAGGTATTTGGGTCTTAAAATAAAATGTAAAATAAAAAAGTCTTGCATTTTTTCATTACTTCATTTGACTATGTCACTCTAACATCATCACTTCTAGAAATTAGAGGATTGTGTTTTATAGCTCAGCTCGGTTCCAGCACTCTGCTGAAGCATGGAATGATAAAAACGAGTGGATGACCTGAAGTTTCACATTCAGAGTAATGGAGGCACTGGCCTGGAGCTACACAGAGTCACAGGAGCTATTTCAGGAGTAATTCATAGTTGAGCTTTAGAGCAAAATAAATTTTTGCCTTCTTTACTGCTCACTTGTGCATACAAACAGCTTCAGAGAAGGTATTTTTTGGGGCTGCTTAGAGTTAATGTTAAAAAATGTGCTCTGAACAGTTATTTTCAGGAGGAAAGGCTTTGGAATAATTGGTCTCTGGAAATTCAGATCATGGCTTCAGCTATAGGAGGTTGATACTGCACTGCAGCTTTCACTCAACACACTTATCCTGTAAGTGAGCAGGGATGACTGAGCAAGAGCTCCCATTTCCAGCACCACATGTGAAACCACAATCCAGATCTTCTACAGACTGCAGGATCACTCACTTGTAAGAGATGCCATGGCTAGGTAACTCAGAATGAGGAGGAAAAAAAAAAAAAAGAAAAAAAAAAAAAAAAAATGCCCTCTCCTTTTGAAAGCAATAAAGAATGAGGTCACCTTTCAGCTCCATGAAAAAGCCCAAAAGGGTACATGCATTTGAGGGGTTTGTGGGGAGAAGAAAAGCAGTTTGTCCCTACCCCTCCGAACCTGCCTTTGTAATGTTTTTTAATTACCTTGCAGGCAGCATCCAGGGACACAGATTTAAAGACAGTCACACCAGAAGGGTTTTCTGTACACTCTGAAAGAAAACTCTAAGCAAAGGAAGTGTTGCTCTAACAGCACACTAGCAACAGGTAAGGCTTATTAAATATGACCTCTTCTCTTACAGAACTGACAGAGATGTCATTAAACATAATCAAAAGCAAACCTTTTCCCTTCCTTTAGACTCCTTGCTACTTGATGGGGGACAATGCAGGGCAGCAGTAACTTCAGAAGCATTGATTTGGACAAATTGGTAGAACTGTGGATGTCTTCAGTACTTTAAAAATAAAAAATAAAAATATCAGGCCTTAACAGCACTTACCTTATGTGAAAAAAACTAAAGAGCCATATCAAATGGCAACACATGCCATGGCTTCTCTCTCTTCTACAAGGTAGCAGGAAAAAACAAACATTATTCTCTCAAGATTATTTTAACCACATTTCCTGCAGATCTACCTAAGCAATGAGCTCCAAAAGCCAGACTTTCAAACAGTATCAGATGTTCGTTCCAGACATTTAAATGACTTCACCAGAAATCCAGAGATGGCAGCTTCAACCTAAGTGATTGATACCAGGGGAGGACACCAATGCTTTAAAATCTGAAAACTAAAGTACTTGCAGAACTATTTGCTCCTTAAGATGTGAAATTATAAAAAAGATGACCTGTTACTCTGAAATAACCCAGGTTAGGGAGATACTTTATACTTTTGACCAGCAGTCAGAAAAGGAAAAGTTAATAAAAGGGATATAGACAGCTTTATGTCAATCCTGAAAAGGTGAGATGTTTGTAAGGTGCTATGATTACCTGCTGCCTCTTAGAGAATTCAAAGAATAAATGTTTGTACAGTGTTACCTGCATACACCTATTGCCCCCAAACCTTGTCTGAAATTGAAGGCAACAGAGAATTAAGTGGAGGAGAAATCTTTCAGAAGTCTACTTTCTGCCATTTCAGTCTGCAATACAGAAAAGAATGAAGGATATTTTGCTGAGAACAATTTTCTAAGACACATTCCAGAAACAGCAAGAGGGTCAATAGACACACTGTCTTCTGGGTTTACACAGACAAAAAATGCAGCTCCTCAAGGCTGTTATGGTGGGAGTGATATGAATAACTGAAAAGGGCAGAAAAAAAGCTTTGGCTGCTGTTCAGCTGGTCCACACTAAGTGGAACTTTCAGCAGTCGCTCTTGTCCAGAATGGCAGTTTCCAGTCTAAACTTTGGTGTCATTTTCTTTTTTCTCTCTATTCTCCCATTCCCTCACCCATTTTTTTTTTTTTTGAAACCCAGACAGCATGTGAGATGCATCACTGCCAGGCCACTGCCTGCCAAAATAGATCTGCCTTTGGCAAATCCAAGATCAGACTAAAACGCAAACACACACGCACCAAAAAAAAAAAAAAAAAATAATTTAAAAATCACCCCTGCCCCCCCTCCTCAACTCCCCAACCCCTTCAAAATAACTTAATGATAAAGGCAGACTCAAACACTTCAATTTCAGGAATGCTTTCAATTGCTCACAGATTTTTCAGCTGATTTTTCCTCCCTCCACAGCCTGGCAGAGCCGCTCTCTGGTGCAATGGGCACTGTCACCACATGCAGAGGGGCACCTCCTGCCAGCAGCAATGCTGGTAGTGTTTGCAGAATCATTAATAACAGTGGGAATCCTGCCATGGGCTTCAAAACAGGGCCAGGATTTCAGGCTTTTGATTTAAATAGCTTTCAAATCAAGCTCTATTGTTTACTACTTTACAATACCGGTTTGGTCTCTGTGAACTGGGAAGAAGAAAAACAAAAAAAAACCAAAAAAAAACCACTTTCCTGAAAGCAAGAGGGTAGAAGGAGAAGTGCGAAACAGGGAGAGAAAAAGGGGAAAAAAAAAAAAAAAAAACAACAACCAAAAACCAAACAAAAAACAAATCACTTTAAGAAAAATCCTTACTTCTAACATTAGAAGATATGGGGGAAAATATTTAGAATCTGTGAGTCCCTGAAATCTTTTTCACACCAATGAGCAGACCACTGACAGGGGATGGAAAATCTTCATCACCAGATCTCAGGAATTGTTATCCAGTGCAGCTGCATTCCACATGATTTTGCCAGACTATAGGAGTGCTCAGAAGAGATGCACTATAGGAACAAAACCCCACTGAAGCTCTAAGGAGAAGGATGGACCCCATTATTGGCACTGAGACAAGAACACAGCAAGCACACTGCACAAGGCTCTAGCACAACTCTTAGAATTTGCCACAGCCTCCCTTGCAGAAATCTGAGTGCATTTCCCAGTGATAAAACCAGTATAGTGCTTTTTCTTTTCTGTCACATCCCACCAAATGCTTCAATTTGGTCTGAAAAGTGTTCAAAACAGTCTAACCATTTTGTAAGATGAACCGTAATATTTAAGAAGAGCATCAAGTGCCACCTTGCCATGGGCAGAGGCTTCTCAGCACACTGCTCCAAGGCTCTGGTGAAATTGCTGCCTTGCAGAGAAACCTTTGCCTCCCTGCACTGCCATTCTCATGTCACAAACATTAAATATCCCAATTCTCTGGGTGACCAAACTTCAAATTCCTGCTATCATCCAGTAGCTTGCCACACAGCTCAGAGAAAGGCAGTTCTACAAGGATACTTAAAAGTTTCTTACAAAAGAGTGAGGTGCACACAGTAGGTGGAAAGCTGTGTGGGCTTGGAGGAGGAGGTAACAAGAAAAGAAGTGGCCAGAAATGTTTAAATGATTTCTGGAGATCTGTTTAGTTGTACTAACATAAGCAAAGTGTTTAAGTATTGAAGTATTCTACAGTGTGTAAGCAATGAAGATAAATAATGGAAATTATTTTAGGACTGGGTAACAGATAGCTTAGCTCATACTTCAAATACTGGGCACAGTTCTGGTCATCTCTCTCCAAGAAAGAATTTACAAACACAGTCAATGCAGAATGGATAGTCAGGGCTGAACTAAGTAACCAATATGAATTTGCCAGCCTTAAAACCCTGCTGTATGGGTCCAACAAATTTGCTTCAACTGAACAACTTAGAAACAGCAAGCTAAATTCTGAGATCTCAGCTTTATTTCCCCTTAGTTCTTAAATAGCTGAAGACATCTCTTCCAGTATTTTGACAGAACAACTACAAACAAGCTTTCCAACTGCACAGCACTGCTTGCATTAGCAAAACCCTGGTTATGTTACAGATGATTCAAGCAGTGGTTGAGGCTAAACTCAAAACCTGATCTTAAGCCACCCCCACACCCCCCCTGATTTGTTTGCTCCTTTAGCAACTTAGCTCCCAACAGAGTTGTTTTGTGAAAGAATTCTGACAAATATCACTGTACAACACTCCAGCAGTCCAGCACTTAACTGCAGACACTAAAACTGCCTGGTAATCCCGTTCATCCATCTCAACACCAAACATAAGGTATGCATGGGATACATAGGGACATTTATTAAGTTCTCCAGCCACTCCTGCTACAGTCATTAACTCTTCATTGACTGGAAATCAAAACTCCTAAATTAGTCATGATTCCAAAAGGGAAACAGCTGCTATGCACCATGTCCCAGCCAAGAGGCTGTAAACATGGATTACTCTTCCAGAAATGCAAATGACTCTCCTGAGGGACTCCCTATGTTCACACACTACATCATCCATTAGGAAGGAAGCAGTTCAGGAAGGAGATTAGGGTCTCCATAACCTAGAGAAATAATGTTAAGTGTGATTCTAATGGCCTTAAATTACTCTACCAAGAAAAGACTGCACTTGAACGGATGGGAAATCAGACCCAGGTCACAACACCCAGAAGGGTTTAGGCAGCTCCATCTGTGGAGCAAAAGAAAAGCAGCTGCCTAAACCAAGTGTGTAAAACTCCCCACCACACAGAGTACGTGGGAAAACCCTATGAAATAGCTAAACAAGAAATATCTCAAACAAGAAATGCACAGGCACCTCTTGCACTGTGTTCAGGACTGAGCCTCGTGCACCGACTGTGCCTGGGGATTTCACCACTGCTCCACTTTTATTGATTCCCAGCAGAGCCCAGGAAAAGGAAAGCCTCTGGAGCTATTCTGCATAAGTAGTCACCACATTAATGACAAACACCTTGTCACATCACCTTTGCATGGCTTTACATTTTCCAAAATGCTGAGAAGTTGATTACGGCAGTAGGAGGCTTGAGGTGGGCAGGAGGAGAGGGCAGAACAAACCCCACTGTGACTCAAACATCTCCTGAAAAATCAGCCCCAAGGCAGGCACCCAGAGTCTCAGGTTGTTTTGTAGAGCTTACTGCTGCCAGTTTTAACTGACCAAACCAAAAAGCAGATGCAACAACAGAGATGGAGCTGGAGATGCTCCTCTTGGGTTCATTTCTGGGGTTTCAGGGATGCACCCTGCATCCAGCTCCACTGCCACGTGGCTGTTGTAAAGCATGCTGTAAACCATGTGTACAGGCCAGTACTGAAACACAGAGCTTTCTCCAGATCCCAAGTAGCGTAGTGCACCCTGCATTGTAAGAATGCCTCAATTCTTCATGAAGATATTTGCATCCTTCAGCACAGCAGCCTCTGGGATGGAAAAGCAGTTTATTTACCACTTGACAGCACAACTGTGTTTCCACAGGCAGGAATCAGCTTACTCCAAGGATCTTTCCAAGCTGTAGTATTTCTACATCAATATCTGTAAGACTTGGCCAGTGATTCAGCTCATGACTACCCAAGGCAATGGAAGTGGACAGGTCCTCTGTGGGGAGGGAGAGAGAACATCCAGGGAACGAGATAAAAAGACAGAAACTTCAAATGTGAAATGTAAAGATCTCTTTGTAGCTTACTTGCAGACTAGAAAATTAATCCCATGGTGATATTATGTGGTGTTATGCCTTTATGCAAATATTAAGCTATTCTAGGACTCCAAGATCTCAAGACACAGCAGACATAACCTGATCTGAAAAATCACAGAGCACTGGTGAAATCTCCTAAAGATTTAGAAATAGGGTCAAGTTTATTTATTTCCTTCAGTTTCTCCATTTCAAAAACCAAGCCACACAACCAACCAAAGACCAGGGTATCTAAAACTTGTAAGTATCTGAAGAGTCAGCACAGGAATAAAAACATCAGCTTACCATTTTTTTCCTTTTATTTAATAACATAGGATTGGGCAGACAAGAGAGAAATGTAATAATAATGCTGGATATAAGTTTGAATAATTTTGGAGTAATTTTTATTTCAAACTTAAAACTGACTTGCAAAAAGCTCAGGTAGCTGTCAAGCAGATAAGAAAACAAATCCAATACGAAAACCCCACTGTTTCAGAAAAGATGTTTGAATGTCACAAAGGAAATTCAGCCTAAATTCAGCCTTTCTGGGTGTGGACTGAAGACTTACAGAAAATGAGTCAGTCAAAACCCCACAACACATCAAAATACCCACCCCGTGTTTTTAGCAGTGCCAGAAGCTTCTTGACTTCTGAGAGTTAAGGTCAAATTTGCACTTTTTTCCTCAACTAATTCCTAAATCCCAAACAGACATTAATCTCAAAACCCCTCAAGGTGGAACTCTCCTCATGGAACAGGAGGAAGGTGATGAGTCCAGACTTCAGCTAGCAGTTCTGAGAACTCAAGCACAGCTCTTTTTTTACTGCTGAAAGCTGAATTTCTTTGCTTGCAATATGACCTCAGACACCAACATCCAGCTTTAGCATAGGGACAGATCCTGCCCGAGGATTTCAACTGCTGTGCAAATCAAGAGGCAAAAAATCCACCTCTACCCATGGTCAGCCTCAGCCACTTCTTCTTTAAAAACAGATTCTGGCACATCTACTTTGAAAATGAACCATTAAAAAAAGCCACCTGATTTTTTTTTTTTTTTTTTTTTAATTTTTATTTATTGCAGGAAGTTAGCAAAGGCACCACTGGGTACCACATTATCCCATAAAGATGTCAGCTTTTTAGTGGCTGCAGCTCTAAAGAGAAGGCGCAAACCCTGGAGTGTTTCCTTATATGTACAGCAGCCCTGTGCTGGGGACTGAGAGTTTCCCCAAATGGGCAAAAAATTGAAGCAGCTCCACTGTGGTTTTTGAATGGGAACTTTTTAAGGCACACATCCCACTGCCATCCAAAGGAAAGGAAAGGTAACACTGATCCCTGCAAGGCTTCCTGGGATGAGCATCAATTTGTTGCACCATTCACGTGGTTGAGGGGATTTTCAGAGCACAGAATATTTTCACCCCCTGACTCTGCTAAATCAGACTGACAAAAGCTTTGTGCCAATCTGCACATTGTGTTAAACACTTCCCCATCTCCCTGCAGATGTTTGTGATTGAGGGGCTCAGTGATAACATGGGAAGGGAGCTCAGGGGCCCTGATCCCCCCCCTCCTCTGATTCTTGCATAGAGAAAGTGAGCACTGCAAAGCCTGAACACAGCCCCCTTTGCTCCATGTTCCTACCACCAAAAAAGCAGATGGGAGGAAACAGAACTCACCACCCTGCTCTTTCTGACATCAGTTACCATCACAGAAGGTACATGCCCTCTGCAAATCTGAGTTGGTCCTTGGACCAGGTGCCAAGTCCCCATCCTGCACATCCAGCTCTGCCTCTAAGCACACACCTGAAGCCCTTTGCAAAAAAATGAGAAAAGTAACCCCCAATTTCCTCCTCTGCCACTGTTCTGGTTACTTCATCCCAGCAAACTGGAATATCAAGAGTTATCCCTTAGGCAAGGCCATGGTAAGTGCTGGTAGCTGGCAGCTCTGCCACAGAAATTCCTGCTGCACTTGTCAAAGGCTCCAAGGACTGAGGGACATGAACATTTCAGAGCCTCTTACAGCTTCCCGTTAGATGCATTAAGGAATTGCAGTTCTGTATTCTTTTGATTGCATGTGTCATTGTGATCACTGCAGAACTTTAATCCCATTCTTCTATAATACATGATGCAAAAAATAGCTCTGGTGTCTGCTCCTGTTTGCAGGTACAAGCTGAACCTGCCAAAGTGTCCATCTCAAACTGCAAAAAAAAAATGAGGGCAACTGATCCCCTTGCTTGGAGAACACCCAAGTGAATATCAATACCTCTGAACACAGACAAATCATCTGCTTTCCTGGTAAGAAAGATTTTTGGGGGAGCTTTTGGGAACAAGAACTCAGCAGCCGAGCCAGAAGGGAACGAGGGAAATCAGAACCACTGCAATAGAAGGAGGAAGCAAAAAGTCATCACATTGCTTTATTTGAAGCTGAACTGTTTCTGCATTTCCCTGGAGCAAGTCAGTGAGATCTGCCCCAACACCATGGGGTGGCTGAACAAATCTCTCATTCTGCACCCAGGAGTTACGCAAGAGCAGTCCCAGGGGCAGAGGGAGGCAGAGAAAGGGCATTATTCACAGCCTGCCATGGAGAAACCCAGCTTAACACATGCACTTGGAAAACACTGTTCCCTCTGTTCAGTAATATTAGTTCACATTCCACTCATTTTGATAACCTTTTCCTTCTCCATCTACCCCACTGACTGACTAGAAACTCAACCAATGCCTTCTCCCCACTTCAGCCAACACACAGAACTGAAATTTTCTTTCAAGATACCACTGAACCCCATTTTGCACTAAATCATATCCAAATAGATACAATTAAAAAAAAAAACTAGAGAAATTTAAAAGGAAAGCCCTTCTGCTTCATTTCACTGGGAAAGAGACACTGGGTAGGGATTGCTTCCCAGAATTTACCTAATGCTATCAGATTGATCGAGCAGCAATATTTCACCTTTCATTCTGCCCAGAAAAGGTCAGCCTTCCAAAGGGATGTAAAAGTAAGGAGAACAGCCCTCTGTTTGAAATAGTCATGTCTCTGTAGCCCTATGACATGGCCTCTGCTTTGAAAAGAAATCTAGGGCAAGTCCTCATGTTATCTACTAAAAAAAATATATTCTAAAATCACTTTATACAGATAAAGCAGAGATGATCCCACTCTGACAGAAAAACCCTGCATGTGGTGTTACATCTTTAACAATCCTGTGCATGCATTCAGCTGTAAAATGCCCAGAATCCAGAAAGGCAAACAAAGGAACATCCAGAAGGCAACAAAGGATCAAATCTGCCTGGTGAATTTACAAATAATAGCCAAACACATTACAAGACCAGAGATGTATTTTTTTCCTTTGATATGCAACAGCACTTAAGGGAATTTTTCTACTAAGCAACCTCAATGATGCTCAGCATACTAGAAACATCTTAAGATCCCACAGCTTTAAAGAGCTGTATTTGAGAGCTTTCTAGGACTGAATTAGCTAAGCAGAGAATGAAGAAAACCTCTTGAAGGGCAAAAGTCACATTTCACAAGGGCTATCTTTGACTAGAAAAGCTTCCTTACCTATAATTCGGTTTCCTTTCCTGTCTCTGCAACAAAATGTTTGGTATATTTTAAGCTTCAGCTTTTTTTGGTGACCCCTTTCTCTTTTTTTTTTCTTTTTTTTTTTTTTCCTTTTTTTTTTTTTTCCTTTTTAAAACAACAACAAAAACGAACAAAAAATCCCCCAAAGCCAACCAAACACAACAAAAAACCCACCAACACAACAAACATTTTTTCCTCCCTAGAGGAAACAACCTCAGAGAAGACAGAACTGCCCTTACACATTGTAATATGGTGTTTCTGATCTGTATTACTGCATCTTCTGAGTAGATGTGTAACACCAAAAAGAGAGTCAATTTAAACACACTTTGTCCCTCTCCATTTCTTCTCTAAGTTACAGGTATATCACAGCCACAGGCAACTGCAGCCAGACACCAACTGAGAAATAAATCAAAGTTACGTGCCACAAGCATGGATTCCAGGATTCTGCACAACAGGAAAAACTGTCCTGCTGCAAACAGGATAAAACAATAATCCTGGTAATGTCTCACTGCAGCCAGTGACACCAGGACATGTTTGAAGTGTTGCTCAAAGGATCACAGGACCAACAACCTGGAGTAACTGCAAGCACCCCCCAGGGAGCCCTTACAAGCTCAACTGTCCCACAATCAGGAGTTTTAGTTTAAGGTGACTTGGAAAAGCTTGTACAGAGTCATGTCAGCTATGTTCAAGTCAGATAACACCTTACTGAAGAAGACTGACTGCATCTGTTTAGAATTTTGATGCAAATACAGAGTTCTGCAGATATTTCCCCATTTTTATTTAACCTCCAGACTGACTTAAGTGAGGCATTAAGCCTCAGAAGGGTTTATCCTTTAATTGAGGAACTAAACCCATCCCATCCATGTTTGCAAACAGTCTCTCCACCCCCTGGCTTACTTTTTCAACATCTGCTTTTGTAACATTGATGTCAGCATCCATTTTCTCAAAATACTGCTGTGCTCGATCAGCTTCTTTGCAATCCCGTTCAAACCTCCTTTTACTCTGAAAAGGAAGAGCAGAAACCTTCATTATGGGAAAGAAACATGAGCTCAAAAGCTGCTTAAAATCAATACCTGCCCCTAAACTGATCTGCTCCAACAACCTGGATTCCGTTGCTTATATTGCAATATAAAAAATATGTTAAAAAAATAAAAAATAAAAGTTAAACACATTTTTCATTCTGTTCTTCAGACTGCTTGATTCGACCAATATTAGCATTATTCTGCTCATGTAGACAAAAAAAATCACTCCCTTCCCAACACCCTATTTTTACAAGCCAGTTATTAAGATTCACACATCTGCAATGTCCCCTTTCTTGATCCTCTCCTCTACTTCCAGTCCCATTTTTCATTCATCACATGAACAACAGTTCCAATGTATTTACCTTTGAGAAAAAGCACCTTCCTCTAGACGTGGCCCCATTCAATTTATTCACAGAGTATGAAGCCATTGAGCTTACACAATTTATTCACAAAGTAGGAAGCTGTTGAGCTTACAGAGGAATATCCAAATAGGACCCTTAGGGATCCTACATTTCCAGCAATGCTTAGCACACTTTTCAAGTCCCATCAAATGAGATGCTGTTCATGACAGACACACATCCCACAGAAAGCCAAATGTACTATTAAAACAGTCTTGCTCATGTCTACCAGTGTATTTAAGACAGCAGAGTTTTGAAAATCCCATTTCTACAGCTTTTATCCATACATCCTTCTTTTTCCAAACTTAATGCTTGGAATATTTTGAAAACAGTGTAAAAATTACTTAAATGTCACATCTGAGGAAGATTATACTTACTGCTTCAAGTTGTTTCCAGCAAGTTTCAATGTGTTGTTGTGCCTTTCTGCCATCGTGGAAGTGCTATTTCAAAAAAAAGAAAAGAGAAAAAGAAAACATCTTGAGCAACAGAAGAATAAGCAGCCAATTATGCTAGAGGAGTTCCAGAAAAAAAAAACCCCAGAAATTATTCTGACAGCTGTGTTCTGCTACACTGGTAAATTGAGCAGGTGGATGATGACAACCTAATGTCTCAGCAGGCTGCAGATGTATATTTGCATCAATTATAGTGGTTAGTTTGACTAAGGCTAATTAATCCCCTTAGCAATCCTACCTTGTATTATTGTTCACTGTATCTTGTAATTATTGGTTTCCCATACCACAAAATCTGAAGCACTTTTATCTGAAGAGCATTTCTTTGGTTCCTGACTGAACACTAAATTAAAATTTCCCTCTACGTGCCATTTACCAAGTTGCCTTTGATTGGCACATTCTAACAACTGATGTTTGTCCTGATTTTCATTCAGACTCAAGATAAAACCCTCTTCTTTCTAGTCACTGGCTGTGTCAGACCAGCTGTTCATTTCTCTTCAAAGGTTTTTAATTCTCTGGGGTCCCTCCAGAAACTCTTCTCTCCCTCCCACACTGAGGGGTTATCCAAGTTTTAAATCCAAAATGTCATCCAGGTCTTCTTCTCCATCTCAGACTTTTCTGGGGTGTAGAAAGGGACTTGGTTTGGGAGCATGAAATATTGGCAATGACCCCAAAACCTTAGGAAAACAGTGTGCCAGATGAATTTCCCAGGACACAATTTCAGGCTGAAGGATGAACTTGGAATCAAAAACATATCAGATCACAGCACTTACCCCAACCTCCTATTTTTTAACTGCTTTGAAGTTAAATCAATAATGTAATCAATTTTGCAGGAGCCATCTTTCTTGTTTCCCAATTTACTGCAAAATAAATTCTATAAGGTGCTGGAAATCTGAGTGAGGGAAGCAGTAAACCTGGAGCAGTGAGACTGCATCCTGTTCAGATTTTGCTGTATTTTTTTTGTTGTTGTTTTTTATTTTGAGAAGCTCATTTACAGAAATGGAGCACAATGAGATGCAATAAGGATTATTGATAGCAAAAGAGGTAAAAATGTTTTGAGAATGCCATTTTGGATATTTCAGTGCAATATTGTCTTTTTTAGCTCAACCTTTTTCTAAATAGATCTCTAACTCCCAATTCTTGTTATGTTATCCCATAAATATTTATATATCCTCATTATGAGAGATAAAGCTATGTGTGATAACAGGCATAGCATGTATTGGGAGCACTTGTGCAAAGCTTTTCCTTCAAAGAATGATCTTTGCCTTCCAAAAATTCATTTTTATAGAAAGCAACTAAGTGGTACCTTACCTATACGTCTTCACTGTACTAATTTAAAGTTAAGAAAATCAAGAGAGAATATTTAAGTGATCTGCTCAAAGTCATACAGGAAGCTTCCAGTTTCCTCAAACCCTGAACTATCTTCAGCTTCCTCAAACTCATTTCCTATAAAATCTTCTTAAGCAGCAAATGCCTTTTAGCAACTCTCCCCACTCCCCCCAAATTAGCAAAAAAACCCTTTTGAGATCAATTCTTCCTTGTTAAGTTTACAAGACAGAAACTCCAATTTATTTTTTTAAAACCAAATTAAATAATTGTTGATTCTACACCTGATGATTCAGCAAATGGGAACTTGGCAAATGATTTAGCAAATCATATGGGAAACTACCATTCTTCATTAGTCACACGTTACTCAGCAGCACAGGAGGATGAATTCAGAGTAGTTGATACAATAGAAAATTATTTCCCACCCTCCCAACTCAATGCCTGAATTAATGGACCCTAATTAGGATTTCTATTTAAGCAAACCTCAGATTACAAGCAAGATAAGGAATTATGTGCCAGTAGCACACTTGCAGCAGCCATCTTCAGAGCCATGATTTCATTGAGATTTTTTGGCCACATTCACAGCATTCAAAGCAGAAGTTTGGGTTTTATCAGTGTTCATTACTCCATTTTTCTAAATCACTTTAAACTATAGAGTCTTAGGCTAGAAATCATCATGCCAACTTCTAAGATTTTCCTGAAAAAATATTTTACCCAAGGAATAGGACATACTAAATAGCTAAAAACTTAACAGCATCACCCAAACCACCCTACCTACATGATCACAGCTCTTCTTTCCTGTGTGTTAGAGCAGAATGCAGCTGGGATGTCACAGGCTGCTCAGAACAACCCCCAGCTGGCCACCTTCTGACTGGACATCTCCATCCATGACGTTTAAAGGTTAAAACACCAAAAGCCTCCATTACTGGCATCTCCTGAGGGTTGTTAAGACTTGAGATATTATCAGCTCAGTGTTGGGTTTCTGATAGGGAGATTGTGGATCAACTTTGAAAATTTTTTTCTATTCCCAAAAGAGCCCACTCAAGGAATACTCAGCTAGAGTAAAGGAAGTTTAGAAAGAGAAATAATAGAAAGAAATAATAAATGCCACATAAATAATAAACCACAAAGACATCTGTGTGTGACTTTTTTCCTTTTTAAACTCATCGCTGTGCTCTCATTACCATGCTGCTGGTGCTTTTACCAGCTGGGGAGAAATCCTGGCTGCTGGGCAATCCAAGACAAAACTCCCATTGACTTTTGTTAGGCTCAGATTTCACCCATGTTGATCACAACACTGGGAGCAGGCAGGGAGCTACCTACAATCCTATGCCTGTTACTGCCAATGCTCTTACAACAAGTAGCAGTGGGATTTTTTTTGCAAAAAACTTTTTCAGTATTCAAGAGGGTTTACAGAGCCACGCAGCTCCCGGAGCAGACAACAAAAGCTTGGGAGAAGATGCCTCTTCTCCTCCTCTTTTTGGCCTTTTAAGAGGAAGAATAGAATAGCAAGATGTCCTTAAAAGCATCTCATGAAGGATAATGCAATCCAATAATTTTTTTTAGGAATTCTTGGGCAGTTTTAAGTGAAACATGTAGACCACCAGCATGAGAACAGAGCTGCTAATCCTGTACCAAAATCTGCCCATGTGAGCCAGTTTAAGAAAGGCTGTAATAAGACAACTTTTGTTTTTCTTAAGGAACAGCAATTGATTGCATGGTTAAACTTTGGGTCTGCACATCTACAGGCTGCTTTTATACAAAACAGTCAGAAAAATAATCTTAATTTATATGCATAGCATATGGGCTCATGTGACAACATGTAAGAATTTCAGAAAAGATAGGACAAGGCCACTCCATTCCAAACCAGATAATGGAGTTTAAAAATACTGAAAAAACAGTTACCTTCCACTAAAACTGGCACTCAGCTCATATTGCTAGCCACACAAACATAGTCCTAGCAATATAGTACTTCCTCCTCCAATTCTTTACTTTTGTTACAAGTGATTCCTAAAAGAATGCCCAGTGATTAAATCATACTAAAGGCAGAAATCAGAGAACATGATGTTTTTCTCAATTTTGCCAGCTCAGTTTGCAAAAAGCCTTGTCAAGCCATCTTTTCCTTCTCCTGGCTGCTAAGACAGGATGCAGTCTCCTGAGAAGAAATTTTTGTTTCCAAGAATAGCAACGTGCTCTTGAGGTCTTATCACTTTCCTTTGTAACAAGAGGAGTGAAAGACAGACCCTGACATGGGACACATATGTTCATCAGAGCTACTTCTAAATATTGTGGCATAACTCTGTTCTCTGCAGCTTTCCATGGGAACATTATTCATCTTAACATGCAAAGAGGTCAAACCTGAACACGTTCCATGAGTATCTGATCAAAGCTGATGGTAACTCAACTGGAATTGTTTTCTCTTGATGTGGTGCCTTCCAAACCCAGTTACAAACCAGTAAGACCAAAGTTTCTCAGGCTTCTGATAAAGACCAGACCAGCTGCCCCTCTAGGTGTCCAAGCTGATAGGGTGACATGACAACAGAACCACTTTTTGTGGCTGTATTATTGTATTATTAATGGTAACGTGCTGTTTCATGCTACCCATGGCTGATAAAGTCCTTTTATTGGGAAATCGTAACTCAGAACCAAGTAACCTCTTCTTGGGCACCAGCACACACACTGTGCTCATGGACAACTCCATGGGGCAAAGCCAAAGAGATCTTCCAGGGCACTCAGTGACACCAGGCAACTCCTGGAGCAGTCCTGCTGAACCATCTGGCTCCATGGCAGCCAAACAGCCCAGGATTCAGGGAGCACAAATAGAGGCAGGACAGCTCATGGGCAGAGTATGTATCCCACTCACAAATCCATCCATCTCCAATCCATCATGTCCTTAAAAAGCCTGCCTGTGCCAAAGTGCTCCACCAGAGCAAATCTCTGGATTTTTCAAAGGGAGAGCCACCATTAATACTAAAAACTCAAGTAGGAAGATGTGGTTTTATATCCTGCAATAAGAACATCGGAATATGCTGCTCTATCCCCTGTCATTTTACTTCTGTGGTCTGTGGTGGTTCCATACAGCTCTTGCTGTGATTAGAAACCCAGAAGATGTTTAAGTTAATTCTTCATCAAGCAAAAAACCCACATTATTTCTTCAAATACCTAAGAACCTTATAGCTGCTTCCATACAGTCTTCATGTATACATATGCCCACATGAGTATTAAGACCTACATCAGATATATAAAATATTAAATGTTAACTAGAATGCCAGCTAAACACTCCCATATAAATCATGCACCCCTTGGATAATCAGCATTCAGACCCAGTTAAGTTATGGCTTTACTACTGCTCTTCCACTCTCATTTTAGGCCAATCTCTGCAGCTGTCTGGGTTGAACAGAAAGGGAGAAAACATATTCATGGCCAATGCTGAATCCCTCTTCCCCTCAAGCATTTCAGTCATGCCCTGAGCAGCAAATTTTAGTGTAGACAGAGGACATCACTCATTCCATCCCTCTGACAGGTAGAGACCAATTCACAGAAAATTTAACTACATTAATCTGCAATCAGGTTTTGTTTCCTAGTGAGAACCCTTCACATTGTCAATAGAAGTCTATTTATTGATTTCAATTATTATTTTCTGTTCAATGTACATTCAAAACTGGGGAGAGCAAGACATTAAGTCTCAACTTTAACCCTGCGAAATGCAAAGCTCTACTCTACCTTTCAGCAGGACTTATTATTATTAGATTCCCACACAAAAACATTTTGGGAACTTTTACAATAAGCACTTGTTTTTTCCATCCCAGAACAGTCCTTCACAGCAGGATTAGATGAAACACACAAATATTTAATACAGTTTCATTAAATTTGTGCCATAATGTGGAAAACAAACAAACATTCAATAAGAACACACAGAACTTACCATGACCTTTTCTTTCCTACAGCAACTACTCAGCACCCTAATGGTACATTTAACTCAATGAAATGCAGCTGAAATATCTTGTAAGAAAGAAAGGATGAAGAAGTAGAGTTGGATCACTGTGCAGTGTGTTTATTGAGCACAACAAAATATTCCATAAATATTTCTGTTCATAAATAACTCCTGCAAATCTTCTACCTGGTAACATAACCTTTTATTTATGTTCAACTTTTATACCCTTATACTTAGATTAAATCTAAATACTTCTAACTCCATTTATGGGGTAAAGTGAGGAAAGCTCAGTAGGAATCTCTTCAACCCAAATTTTGTAAATCACTCCCTTTCACTGCCTCTTTTTTTTCCCTGCCACCTACTTTGCCTGCTGGGTTTGTCATTTTGGGAAGGCAGCAATGTCTCTTTGTACCTCTGTAGGTACAAAGCACAGCTGTGCTCCAAAGACACCGAGACCTTGAGGCATCTCCAAACCCACAAAAGATGGAAAAATCCATTGTGCCCTTGACAGGGTTGTATCCTGCCATACTGTCCCATGCTCTCTGCCAGGAGAAATCCCCCTGAAAACCACTGCACCCTCCTGCAGAACAAGGCACTATTCAGAAGGACTGAACAGAGCAGAATTCCTCCGAATTATTTCCTTTTCATCAACACCTGAGAGCCTGAAAGTAACAAAAAGTCCTCTGACATGGACACCTCTCAGATGAATGCACCCAGGGAGGGTGCACAGGCTCTGCCATAAAGAACCCAGCCCCTTTCTGCCCTTGGGGTACCCATAAGGATGCATTCATTCCCTCTTCCCCTGCACAAAATGGAATGTATTGACATCAGGTAAATTCTCTCCTAACCACAGAATCCCCAAGTGCTGCACCAGCTCAGTCTGCAGCAAAGCTCTTGGCTTATTCTTGACTTTCATGTTGGATTGTATGGAGCCAGCCTAACCCCAAGGGGAGGTGGAGGCAGAGGTGAAAGCAGCAGCAGTAATAAGAGGGATAGTTCATGACTCCTAAATACATTTTTAGCAAAGGTACACAGAGCAGTTGCTGCCAGAGACTGAGTCAGACCCTGGTTTTTTGACCACAGAAATCAGAATTGTCCCAGAAATTAATTCTTGTGCTCCTGTCCACACAGCTACAGTACCAAGGGCTTTCCTCAGTTATAGTTGAGAGACTACCTAAACCAACTTCTGTGAAGCTTTAAGAAAAAAAAGTATTTCTCACTGCTTGGGCCAGATTGGCTATATGTGTGCACAGAATCCTCTTAAGTGTCACCTAAAATGAGTAGCAAAAAAAAAATCCAGTGTCTAGATTTATTATTTTTCTTTGATAGAAAAAAAGCATAATTATTCTCTGACCTAAGCAATCAAAATCCTGGTAATTGCTCTCTCACCAGGAGATTAACTGGTGTGCTTAGAAGACCAGTTCTTATCACAACCAGCAACAGTCACAAGGGGTGGGAGTAGAACAACTCTTCTCTCAACTCTATTACCTGGTTAAGCTCATGATTTAAAGTCCAAACACACCACTTAATGTGGGATCACCTCTCCTTTTCTTTTATGACAGACAAGCAAAATTAAGTATTTATCACAGACAGGTAAAATTTTGGAAAACTGCAGGACCCCCAGCTCAAACCTTCCACTTGCCACAGCTACCCTGAAGAAAGGTTTTGGTGAAATTGGGCTGGCACACAGAATGACTGCAGAAGAAAATTCCTTCTCTGAACCATTCTGAGGTGATCCCCAACTTGGGGTGTCTCTTGGTGATGGGGGTATTCACAGTTTGAAGGGGAATTCAGTCCCATAAATGTGACCTCAACAATCTCAAAAGGAAGATGGAAGGGACATGACTTTCACATGTAGTAAAATCTCAGCTTTGGAGCAGTTAGCAAGATCCTGGCTGGAGATGAGAATTACTCACATGGGCATAAACACACTAAGAGCAAGAGAATACGAGAAGAAGTTAAGTGAGGAAGTGTGCTATGAAGAGTTTCACTTCACTAGAGAGCTGGGAAGAAGTGAAACAGCAAAAGGAGCTCTCCCCTCCTGCCCACACTCTGGGTGTGAAAAGCAGAGTTTGACTTCAGTGACTGTGAGAGCAAAACAATTCATCTGGTATGGTGATATCATCCAGGGCTGTCTTCTGGAAGAGGAATGTGTAATATGATCAAGTTTAACAGACTGATTTAGCCTTTGTTGCTAAAAATCTTGAAGTTTCACCAGAGGAGTCTTTGCCTGATTTTTCATGCTGCTTTCTGATGGTCAAAAGGCATCACACAACACAGCACATGATCTGTAAAAATACACAGAAGGAACCCAGAACTCCCCCGAGCTCCAATCCAGGCCAGAGGAAAAAGAAGTTATCTGTCTTTTGAACAGTACCAAGCCACTGGGAATTTGCAAATCATCCCAGTCATCCAACCTCCAGACTGTCCTGCCTGGTTTTGATTAGTTGCTTCATCCTTTATTTCATCATTATATGAAAAAACATGACACAGCCAGCCATCAAGAATACCTTTCACAGTAGTCAAACAAATAGAACATACATTAGAATTGCATGCCAAATGAATTTTATCCACCATCAAACCACTGTAAGGCTTTATATACTATCAGGTTCTGCACTGCTTACAGGCTCATGTTTGTCAAATTGAAAAAAAAAGTGTGATTTATTATACTACCCCAATCATCTGCAGTTTTAATTCCACTTTAGTCAGTAAAGCTAAATGAGCATGAAAACAGAGTAATGCAGGCATGCATCACATCCCATTTTTAAAGATCATGATCCTCATTCCCCATGACTATTAAATGCATAATTTCTAGTGTATATCAAAGGGGTTTCAAATGGTCTCAGTAAAACATTTTCCTCTTTTTTTTTTTTTCCCCCAGGCTTTACTCAGTGCTGCTGGACTCTTCCCTAAATAAGCTTTTCCCTAACAGAGCCTTAAGCACAGATGGGTCTCTGACCTTATTCAGCAGGGATTCTCCAGAAGACAACCCAAGTGTGTAACATTTCATTCAAATGGTTCAGGGCATGAAAACCACTTTTTTTTTTTTTTTTTTAATGCTTGGTTCATTAGCAAAACTCCTGTTTATTAACTGCAAATAAATTTTGCTTAACATGGAACTCCCCTACCACAAAGTCTCTTCAATAGCATTTAATTCATTGTGAATAATAAAAAATGATCACTTACCGATTTCCTCTCTTGTTTCAGCTCCTGCACATAGCGTGATAGCTCTCCGGTGATAAGAGAGGTCATGTTCTCTGAAATGACCTCATGCTGTCCAGCATAGTCATTCATTTCATTTAAAGTGGCTAGGAAGGCTCTGGTTGATGTGTACCTGCAGAGGACAAAAATGCATTTTGCTTTTAATCCCTTGCTTTTCAGAAAGGCACCCTGCAAAGGGAGGTTGTGTACTTCTCAAGCATTTAGTATTGACACGTGAGAGTATTGAATAGGGATTAACACAGATCCATTAGAAGGAATTTTTCAAAAGGAAGCCTATCCCCCACACTGACAGTTGTCTGCTAAATTAATCTGGATTTAGACAGTTTGACATTTGAGGTTTAGAGTGCCAGTTTTTCAATCAGCACAGCTCTGGGACTCCACTGCTCTTACTATCTATTCAAACATTTCCAGTAACACTCTCAAATCCTACAATTCCATGCACAGAGACATCAGTGTCCCCTACCTGGCCACATCCTGTCTGAACAACTTGTGCACGGTAGAAAATGTTTCATAGTGTAAAATGCATTTAAATCAGCACTAGTTTGTAAAATGTTCAAAAAGGGAGTTTAATAACTTGGTGTTCATTGCCAACCTGGATTTTGGAGTGCCTTCCACCACAAGGTTTGGTTTTTTGTATCAAAAAACCTCTCCTACACAACATTTCTTGAAGAAACGAACATCTGTGCACATGGTTTCAAAACAGCAGATTAGGTCACTACCACATTCAGCACAGAGCCAACAGAGCTGCATTTAAATATTCCAGCTGGCTGTGCTGGTCAGCTGGAAAACAGCAGCTTTGAAGCACTGCACTTGTACACACAACAACTCACTATTAAATAAATGGTAGTGGTTTGCACTGCTAGCATCCCCTAAAGGGGAAAAAGCAAAGCAAAGAGGCAGTGATGTAGAGAAAATACAGGGGAGTGGTACAAGTAGGGATGAACAAGGCATCTAAGAAAACAAAACAAAAGCTAAAAAGCAAAGAAAAAATTTAAATATAATCCAATACAAGCAGCCACATGCAGAATCAAGCTATGGTGCTCTGAAAGAAATCCCAGTTGCAAAATTCAGATGATCTAAGCCACAGAACTACAGACTGACATGAAGCTTGGGAACAGGTATTTTTTTAGACAAGCTGCCTCAAAGCAGGGGCTGAGGCACCCAAAGGTCTCACGACAAATCCTCAGACATCATTTAGAGACAGGGGGAAGCTACTGAGGTGAACAATACATTGAAAAGGGCAAAAAATACACAGGATCTTCTGTGCCACCTCACATGAATCATTTAATTCCAATATCCTTTTCCAACAATGAAAGATGTTTCAGCAAAGATTTTTGTATACTCAAAATACCCATTTATGGTACAGCTGCTCAATAGCAGATTTATTCCTAAGCCCAGGAACAGACCAAAACAGCTGATGTACCATAAACTTCCTCGTGTATAAACAGCAATATCTCAAGAAACAATAGAATTCTATCTAATATCAAAACTGATTCCCAAACACCACTAACTAAAAATAAATAAAACAGAAAATGAAAAGGCTGTTATCTCTGCTAACATGAGTCACTAGAGTAGCTCCATAAAGAAGCTCGGGGGGCTGACCCAAAAATCCAAATTAATATAATCATACAGTTGGATCCACATCCAAAATCCCTTGAAATGTTCCCAATTTCAAGGTCAAGGGTTTGAGTTTGCTGCTGGGCTCTCCAGGGGCAGAGCAGCCTCCTGCAATACAAGGCTGGAGGGTTGGACTCTCCAAAGCCTTCACTCAAAGCTGATGCTTTCCAGAACACTGACATTGAGAAACCTCAGTCCAAATGCTCTAAAAAGTTCTTGCTCTGGTTTATACCCTGTCTCCTGGAAAGCTCCTGCTCTAGAAAGTTGTCTTTTAAGACTCTTTTTAATCTCCAAAGCAAGAATGGTTTGAATGATGTATTTAATGACATTTATCAGCACCTGTACCCAAGCCCACAGTGTTCCCCAGGGAAGGAGGGATACAGGAATCACCAGGAGACAGCCAAGGCACTGTAACATCCCAACACACCAAATCCTGTGCTGATCCATCCCAGAGTACTGGGAGTACAAACTACAACCTTCACTTTCCTCTTCAAGAGCCATTGGTTCCTCTGTGGTGTTAAAACATTACCCCTGTCTTACGTTATTAATCTGTGCTGTCAGTCCATCTGAGTAATTTAATCCTTATGCAGACTGCTCAAGTTTCATGCTAAAATTAGCAATTTTTTCTGTTCCTGCTGGAAGTGGTTAAGAGTTTGGTCACTCGCTTCGAACAATCTGGCTTCAAGTTTTTAAAGGATACATGTGAAAAATCAAAACATAACCTGTCAAACCAGGCGTCCTGAAACCATAACATATAAGGAGAACTGAGTAGTTATAGATCAAACCTAAACTTTGAATATCCACTCCTCCTTAGTATCTATAAAATCAGACTGTTTCTGCAAGTGCAGTTTCTATACTCTTTTATTTAAAATCTTTGGTTTACAAGTCAAACTCTAGAGGCTATCCCAACCTTCTCCCATCAACAGATGCTCACCCAGCAGTGGATCATGGACATACCTGTATTCTTCCTCCTCTTTGGAGTTCTTTTTGGGCTGGTATTTCTTTGAAAGATTCCTAAAATTCAAAAGAAACATATATAAAATTAAATTTTTAATTCCTTTAAATCAACTGAATAATCTTTGCAGACCCACACATGGTGGGGCTTTCAGTTTTATTTGCAGTTACTTGACACCTTTTTAGAAGTATGATGGCAATTAGGCTTTGATTGCCTTGTAATCACAAAGATCACACTTTGGTCCCTGTAACCACAATAAAGTAGGAGATGCTGAACTCAAGAAGTTGATCAGTTCAGGTCATGAAGTCAATACACTAAAACACTTGGTTCTCCTGGTGATCATGTCTCCTCCACTTGACCTAAAGGAGAGACCTTTTACAGGAAAAATACAAAAATACTCCTTAGGCACAGACCTGCTTTACAAACTGCACCCAGTAGAAGGTGCTGCTCCATATCCAAAGGTCAGCTGGCTCCTTAAAGTGGGATTTGCTGCAGCAAATGACAAATTGTCCTGCCTTGAGCAGGATGCTTCCAAGAAAGAGTAAAATCTTGTGGGGAGATACACTTAGATGCTGAATGATTTTCTGATTCTCAATTGATGATGGGAAAACCGTGAAATTTTATTATCCCTATTAGCACAGATGATTGCTCCTCTCATTACTCTGCTTCAAACTCATTATTTAATTTTTGAAATATTGATATGCTCTTCGAGGGATTGTATCTTCGATAAGAAATGTCAACGTTATGATGCATATTGCACTGTAGCAAGATCCAACACCACACAGATTTTAAACCAGAGACAAATCTTACTTAGCAACTGAAAGACTTTTTTTCCTGGGGTCTCCTCTGGTTTACACTCAGCCCCCTGACCATGTACATTCCTGCAGCCCTTCTTACCCTGGCTCTTCCTGATGTTTCAGGGATTTAAGAAAAACAGACAAGTGGTGATTGAAGGAATCCTTGTCAAAGGAACTGCTAAGTTTCATTGTGCCAAACTCTGGAGGACTCAGCACATAAAGCTGAAAAAAATCCTGCTTTTCCAGAGGTGTAACCCACTCCCTGTTGCATGCTGGTTTACTGCTATGTGGGATAAAGCAGGGCCTCATCTCACACTTTTTATTCCTTTTATTCCTCTTAAGGAACTAAGTAGCATCTACCCAGAGTGGTAGCCAGAACCCTGGCAGAATTGCACAAACATGTGTTTCTCAAAATTTAAGTATCCCTACTGGAAAGTATCCAAATTACCATCTCCTTTCCAGTCTCTGCCTTCAAAGAAGAAAGGAAAAACCACAAGAAAACACACACAAAAAGAATATACTCATAAATCATTTTAAACACATACTCAAAATGCTCATGTCCCTGCATGGCCACACTGCACAATTATTTCTGAGATACAGAGCTACCACCTTCTTACCAACATTTGAGTTTAGAAATTATACAGAGTCAGGAAAAAAAAAATCCAGACAAAAAGATTCTGAAAGCATGTAAGAAGGCTTAGCATCTGGGTTAAACATTTTTCTATGTACTTAATAAAAGACATAGTCTATAGATATAATTTTTTCCAATTGCAACCCCTCTTTTTTTTTAAATACAAAACATTTAGGATTATAAAACAGGATTTTAAAAAAATATCCCAGAAGTGATACCAAATCCAGAAGTGATACTGAACGCAGAAAGACTATATCCAAGTCTCAGATGTTGGAGCTGAGCAGGCAATCTCAGTGTCAGAACCAGAACACTGACACATCCCAGGTGCTCATGAAGCAATGACACCTTCAGGGCTAGCCCTGATTAAGCAGGGAATTAACATGTAAGAACAAAGATCAGCAGTAAAATAGCAATTTTGGAAAGATTCTGTGCCAGCCTCTGCACCTGTCTCCAATTCACCATCCTATTTGCCTTTCACACTGCATCTTTGGTTTTTCCTGCTTTTCCAGCTTGTTTCTCTGCACCTTAATTTCACTTTTTGATATTTTGCTTTCATCCCTCAAAGGGGTTCCTGTTTCTCAGCCTGTCCTGACATCTTAAGCATTTTTCTTTCTCAATACATCTTCCTCTCATCCAGATATCCATCCCTCCAGGCACGGCTGGTGACTTGCTTTTGGATGCTCAGGGTGTGTGTGCTGGGGGTTAAATAGTGACCAGGGGACAAGGAACACAAAACCCCACTTCAGCCAGCATGGCAACATCCCATGGAAGCTGAAAACAAAACACAGGAACAAGCAACCACTCTACTCCAATTTCAGCACCTCTTCCCTGCCCAACTTAAGGACTCAGTAATGTAAAGCAATTAAGGAAAGAATCATGGCAAATCTGAACTGAACTCTCAGACAGGGACTGACTGGTAAAACAGGCACAATGTGACACTGGGGAGTTTCTGCTGCTGCTCTAAGCAGATAAATCTGATGCATCCTCCAAGTCCATAGATCTAACACTTCGAAACCAAAACTATTATAGGTTTACTTTTCAAATGGTATAGAAGAAGGAAAGAATATTTTTAAATAGAAGCCAATTAAACAGATGACAAGGCTGAGATGTAGATACTTGCTGAGGAGCCCACAGCCCAAGCACAAAAAACAACTCTTACAGAAGAAAGTGAAGTCCAGCAGCTTTACTTACACTATAAATAAAACCGAGTTAAATTTACAGGACTACCTTTTTTTAACTTGTCTCTTAATATTATGTCTGCATGTTATGACATGCAGTGATATGCTGCAGCCCTCTTGTATCAAATGGATGTGACACAGGAAAGGTTTGCACCAGGTTTGAGAACACTTATTAAAAGCAGATGCAAGATTTTTTTTTTTTTTAAATATCCAGTACTGTTTTATCTCAACACTTGGCAAGCCCTCATTTTTGGTTTTTCTTTTATACCTCTAACTTACAAGACTCCAAACAGCACTGTGTATAAAAGCTCCTCAGGGATTAATGTATTTGTCCTCAAATCATACCCATGGATGGGCAGGAAAAGTGTGGGGAATCAAAATACAGAGAGAAGGAACAAAATTACCATTTGTTTTGGGAGTCTAGGGCTGAGTAAGAAATAAACCTCATGACTTCAGAGTTTCTAGAAAGTCCCAGGTAAAAACTCCCATTTTCCTTAGGCATTTTGTTTGGGTGGGGTTTTTTTCATAATTACCCTCTTTACCTGAAACTTATCATCCAAAAAATGGAGTCCAGTGTGTGACTCTTCCCAAGACAATCCTGCTCACACAGATACTCTGCTGGGCTTTCCCCAGTCCAGTCATACTCTCTTCTAACTCACTGGGCCTCTGTAATTCAATCTCTTCTCATCTCCATAACAGATGAGCAATTTGTTCCTTCACAAGTCATTTTCTATTTCCTGCTTGTCTATAGCAGAAACCTAGGGGAATCCTTGTGGCATTCCCCTGAGAAAAATCACACCAGCATCAAGACAGGGCTTTATGAACCCCCAGCTCCCCATAAATAACAGGTCATTGTGCATCTCCATTTTAACACAAGGATCAAAAAATTCTGGGTGATTTTTTTCCTATAAAGCAGATGCTATTCTCTAGATAGAAACAGCTCCATCAGAACTCAAATCTCCACTTCTCTATATAAATACACAGAAGATGGATGGAGTTCTAGCATGGATTATAGGAATAAAAAAGGGCATGGATTTACTGGAGGGGATAGGAAGTATTAGTCCTCCACTCCCTTCCCCAGCCAGCTCCACCACCTCCTGCTTGACACCCTGGACACTAAGTGGCTGTCACCAATATTGCATGGTGACTTTGCAGGACTGTCCCTTCTAACCTCAGGCCATGTAATTTTTTTCAATTTCATTGTGTAAGGGGTCTTATCATCCCTTCTCTTGCCCCCTTCCCATTTACACTGGATCTGACCTCAAGGATCCATTTTCTGGGTCACACTCCCCCCCCCCTTTTACCTGCAGCCTGCAGGTTGACTCAGACATGAGGAACATACATAGCTAAATTATTGGAAATAATAGCTACTTGAAATAAATTCACAGGATCTCCATTCTGTTCAGGAGACACATCACAAGAAGAGTGGCAAGATGACAGAAATCTCAGAATGCAAATCTCAGGCCAACTACAGAGATGAAATTTCCAAGGGCTGAGACTGACTTTCTGACCTGCTGTTTCTCCAACAGGCATTGACAAAAAGCCTCATGAAAAGAAAACCTACACTTAGCCTGACAACAAATGATCATTGCTCTGCTGATTTCTGAAATCCTGCAGCATTTATGCACAGCAGTCCTAATTCCATGGAAAACATTACAAAGCTGTCCTCAAAAGTCTGAGCCATTCATCCTGGGTAAATCGTGACTAAGAACAAGTATGCTCCTCAGTCACCTAAATAACCTCTCTTTTTGCAAAGCATATGAGTTGTAGCAGAGGTAATAAAGCAGTATCTTAATTCAACTTTAGCTTTTCCTTCTCTAAATTAAAGATATGCTCTGTAAGCCATTATTATAAAGCAAGCAAACTACTAACACTGAAACAGTAAACTTCCAGATGATGACAAGCTCAGAGCAGATGCAATTCATAGTTCAGAATTTTGCAGTCTGACTTACCTAAGTTGTTTTGCATAGCTGAGTTCAATCTCTGTTCTTTCTTTTACAAACTTGATGTATTTTTCCAGTACATCAATACCCCATTGCGTGTGTTTTTCTAAGTTGTCAAACTGGTCCTGTAATAAATAAATAAAAAAAATTAAAATAGTTTCATCTCATTGAACGCAGAGATAACTAAAAATAATTTCTGAAGTGCATAAAGTAAGTGTTACGAATATTTTCCATGACCACAGTTAGGTATTTTTGTAGCGACAGGTTTTTGATGGAAATGTCTTTTAACATGAGCCCAATTCAGTAACATTCTTCATTCCTCATTTCTGAATAAGTTTTATTTAAGAGATCCTGGCAATTCTACTGAATATAATCTTCTTATATAAAAACAGTTAGGCAAAGGATAAGAAATATCCTTGCCAGCATTTTACTGAAGAATTAATAGAAGTTCCATAAATCCAAGGTCTACTCCTAATTCAGAATTACTTTCAGTCAAAAAACAGATTTATACTCAAGCTGTCAGTGTTATGAATTGAAAATACCCTTTAGAACAGCTAACAATCTTTTTACAGAACAGAACTTACTTCCCCTATAGACTGTTTTGTTCTAAACCAGACCACATGCTAACATATGATGCCACAAAAAATGACATTAGTTACACTTACACCAAGTTTTTGTGTCCAACTCCATTTATATACAGATGCTACTTTGTTCTTCAAATTTTGGTGCCCTCAAAAACAGTCACACATGTTTTCCATAAAATCTCTTTCAATCAAGAGCATTCCACAAGTCAGTTTGGGATTTGCAATTGCCAAAAGAAATTAAGCAACTCTAAATCCAAATTAATTATACAAGTCAGCTTATTACTATATGCAGATTTAACCTAAGATTGCCTTATTTTTTTTAATTTGCTTCCTTCAATTCCACAAGCCTTAAATTCCACAATCATCTATTCCACGCAGCATTTCAGAACTTAATATTTCTGCAAGGCTTGAAAAATATTTTTAAACTGAGCTACACTGACTACTTATCCTGAGTTTACAAAGAGTAAACAAGGTCTTTATTATCAGCCCAACTTATTTGCCACCAAGTCCCATTATGGTTTACATGGAAAATAGAGAATAATTTTGTACTTCTGCAGTACAAAGGGCAGATTTACAGCATTTTCAAAGAAATCCTACACAGCCTTAGATTTGGGTCAGATGCTTAACTGCCACAAATAAAGCTTCTGACAGAAGTGATGCTTCTTTCTTTCTGCCAAAGATCTCATCTTGTGACTTGCAGTTTGTAGAGCTATCAGCTCATTTTATCAAAGCAATACAAGCCCACTTCCTTAGATGCACAGAGCAGAAAAATAATAGAAAACTACTACAAAAGCTTGATTATGAATATGTTGCTTTTAAGCAAATCCCACTTTCTGCTCTGCAGCCTCTGTGGCTCTCAAAGTAAGATCAGTATCAGGAGAGATTCCCCTGAGCACTGGACAAAACAGTCACATCCACAGAAGCTGCTAATTGCTAATAAACTCATTTAATTGTATTTTGAACAGGAGAAAAAGAAAAGCATCTTAGAGGAGAACATTTGCAAAAGCCTAGCAAAGAATCAAGTTTAAACACCAAGTAACATCCATGGAAGAGGACACACAGGGCTTGCATGTCTGCATATTTGCTCTGGTTTAGCATAAGGTCCTATTTTAAACCAATTCTGCCAAACCAGAGTAGGTTTCAGTTTAAATCATGTCAGCATTAGTCAATTAAGGAGGCACAGGGGGAAGAACAGCAAAAGGGTAATAGGATAAAGTTACAAAAATAAAGAACTTCTATGCCTTGTGCTCCAGGAACTAAGAAAAAGTGGTTAAGGGCAACTAGGATGAAAAAGATATATATATGTATTTGAACTACACAGACTACAAGCCTGACTTCCAGCCATACAAATCATCCTTAAACCTGTCTAACATCATTCACTCAAAAAAAAAAAACCAACCCATCTGTTCTGTTCTGCAGAAAGGGAAGATAAATACAAATTTGCATACAGTCAAATCCTTATTTCAGACAATTTTCCAGCTGGGGAGAATACAAAGACTCCACAGGTAAGAGCACAGAGGGCTCAGGTGGGGAAGGAACGTGGTGTGCATGCCAGCAAACCCAAAGCTTCAAATACACAACCCCATCTCTCAGATTACACGGGCGTCAGGAAAGCAGAGCAAACATGACCTTTTTAAGGTTTCTGATAAAGAGGTTTTATAGCCATCCCACACCCTCCTCTGCCACAATTTACATTATTTAACATAAACACATGAATTTAAAATAAATACCCCATGAGGCAGTCCATTACTCACAAGTTCACACACTCCCAACTTGGAGAAATCTCAGCAAGTGAAATCCACTCCCTAATCCCTGGTAAGCAAATTAAAGCACCCTTATCAGATACACTGTACTAGTAGCAAGAAACTAACTTAGCATCCTCCTGCCATGCCATCCAAAGAGGAAAGGTCATGATTTCCCACATGAATGGATTTCAAGGAGATTCTTTTGCGAGACCTCAAGATGCTGCCTGCACAGAAAGGTAAAGCAGGGTCACCCTGGAAAAGCAGCCTTGGTGATGGCTTTCTCCAACCCTCTTCCATGACTCAATTCTCTGAGCACCAGTTGGATCAGAGCATGAATAACCTGGAAACAGCTCCAGGTAGCTGCCTCCCTTTGATCTGCTGTCCCACAGGATGGATTTGTTGGGATTGTTTCAGTGGCCTCACGATGTCAAGTTGGGCAAAGCCAACTCCAGGATGGGCAATGCAAAGATGAATACACCACGGGGCAGCTGTGTGATGGACCAGCAGAAGATGCTCACTTTATAATTATTTATCTAATCTAATTTAATATTATATAATATATATTATATATTTATAAAGTGAGCAGAGACTCCTGTCCCACACAGAGCTGTAACCAGAACCTCACCCAGATAACACACTGGCAATGACCTCTGCTATCAAGACTCAAGGCAAGGTTAAATTCAGCTTTCTGCAGACTCTGCCAAGGAGTTTCTGCCTTCTCCAGGCACAGAACAGTTTTGGCTCAAAAGCTACTGGACTAAGCAGCAAACACCCCACAACAAGTGTCTTACTACAGGGTCATGTATCCCATTATCAGTTCTCCTTTCTGTGTTCCTTAAGGATGAAAACAGTAAAACTGGCAACACCATCGCTTGCTGAGCATGATAGTCCAAAATAAAAGGCAGTCCAGTCACAGGGAGCAAACCCAAATTCATCTTCCTTGTTTCATTTTCACCTTACATTTATGGAAGCCCTAAGCTGGAAGTTGGCAAAGATACCTCCACAAGCTGCTCTTTCAGCTTTTCATTTCCATGGACAACTTCTCCTTTGTCTTTGCAGTCTCCTCAACCTCACCTCACCCTCACTCAGGGATAACAGGAGAAAACAAGAAATACCACAAGGCTGTAGAATTGTGCAAGAAAAATAAGAAAATTTTACGAGATGCATGGGGAAGTGAGAATGCTCCCACAGTGAAGGGGGGAACAAAAGGTCACTTTGTACCTGTTTTCTCTGAAAAACACCAAAATATTTCCTAGAAATTTTCACTACTTTCCTCTGCCTCAGACTGATTTACAAATAAGAACATTCTTAAGCAAAATCCTGTACTGACAATCAGTTGGGTATCTCAGCAGGCTCCCACCACAGCCTTTATGCTTTTGTCTATGTCCTCTGCCCTTCCAACCTGCCAAGACTCATCTTCCCCCACTGCCAGGCCCCCATTACTCACTTACTGTGTTACCAACAGCTTCATAAAAAGAAGGGACTTCTGATTATTGAGATGTTCACATAATTAAACTACTCAGAGCCAGAACTTCATTAGATTCCACCAGCTTCCCAACAACTGCTGCTGTGTGCCAGTACAAACACTCCTTGCCTTCCCCAAGTGATGGAAGTGTTGGACCACACCAGCAGAGCCACCTGCCTTCCCCTGGATAGCAAAGCAGAACCTCTGCTGCAAACTGCTGGAAACAAACAGCATCTTCATATCCCTTCAGAGCTTAACACATTCTGGAACATGCACACAAAAAACTAAAAGCTCAGGAGAGAAATGAAGACATTATCTTGAAGGAGAATCGGACAGCCAAGGACCCGGAATGCTTTGGAAGTTTTATCCCTAAGGTAAAGTGTGTTTCTAACTTCATTTCTGTTTCCATTAATTCTCTCCTGCTCTTCTTACCACTGCCCAAAGAACTTTCTGAACCACAGCTGCATGCTTGGTGCACTGACAAGGCTTAAAATGGCAATGGTGCTGCTTATTTGCTCTTCCTCATTTTGACTGCTACTTTGGCTCTCAAATCCTCTCCCTACTCAACTGTTCTCCTAAAGTCACGTTCCCCAGCAATGCAAAGTGTTTTGGAAAGAAGAAAGTTAAGTCTTCCTAAAACAGAAAAGCTTTCTTCCCATTTCTAACCCACGTAATATGGAGTACAACCAATTGTTGAGCAATTAAGAAAGTGTTATTCATGTGGTCTTCAGAGATCAGCTCAGTAAACTATTTCTTCCTCTTTCAGGAGTGTTTTCATCTATTGTGAAACAGTTCAACCTAACATTCAGGCAGATCCAATGATGGATGGGATCTTAATTTTCTACCACAGGGCTTCAGCATTAATATCCATATATATATATATATATATATATATATATTAATATTATTTCAAAGGGGTTGTCCCCTAACTCTTGAGTTAGTATCTCAGGCTCTCTGCAGTGCAAACACACTCAAGTCACTGTGCTCCCTAAATCTGGGTTTCAAGTGGGAACAGAGTCCAGGAGACTTTCCCAATTAATTAGTTTTTATCCTCATGTAGGACTTGCTCAGACTAGACTTAGGTGACAGTGTTCAACATAAATAACTGACAGTCTTTCTGCTGCTTTCACAGGTCATGGTGCAGCAATTTTAAATTAAGAAGAATGCTAATACAGGGACAGGTGTAAAGAAAGAATATGCTGAAAATTCAGGCACTAATAACAGAACAACAAAGCCTTTCTATTTCTACTCTGTCAAGACAATAAAATGCCTGTTTTTCTTAAACATATTTGAAGACTTTCTACTGCCTTGTTCTCCAGGGAGTTCAATCCTATTTCCTCCCAAAATGAATTGTTTATTCACTGTTCTAAAACCATAAGCAGGAATAGGGGAATTAAATGCTAATTTTCACCTCTGGTTCATACCTTCTCTCACATCTCCCTCTTTAAACATTTTCACCCGTTTCCACAGGCAAAAAGGAATTCAAGTGAAGATGAGTAACACATCACACTGTTGAAATTCTAAATTCCTTTTTTAGATACCATGGTTTAAACAGCTTCATATTATAAGTATAATTAACAAGATGACGAGACCTTCACTGTCTCAGTTAAGTCTCACATGGCACCACAGTGCTAGCAGAACAGAATTCAGATCACAGTTCCTCAGAGACCTATAATAAAGCTGTATGCAAATCCAACAGTCTTCAGGCAAATTAATAATGAAAGAAAATGCAGAAAGTACAGACTACCATTGCAAGAGCCTTCCAGAAAACAGAGATGAGCAGAAAATACAAAAGCAGTTCAGCATCTGTTGACTCAGCCACTACTGAAGAGAGAATTTCCCCCACAGAACTGGTCAGCACCACTCAGTTAAATCCCCAGCTAATGGTAACTCAACAAACATCCATCTTTATCCATGCTAAGTAGGTTAAGTATAAAACAGAGCAGGGGACACCAACCTTTTGCTTCCTGCAGCACAGACAAGGAGGACTGGGAACACTGTGGAGATCCTGATGGGGCAGGGAGACCATCTCTGGGTGACATTCAAAGAATGCTGTGGCTTTGTTGGTTGCTTTACACAACTATACTGCCACCCCCTATCCGGTTCTAGTGCACAAAATATTTCTGATCACGTGCATTTTTCATGCAGATCTCCTATTAATCTTACTCAATGTTTGATTTTGTTTTAACCTTTAAGTACTAAACAAATTCTTCCAGACATTTCACTTTCAACATGCATATTTCTGCCCAAGCTGAATAATTCCCCCCCAAAACCCATCTTACTTTCCCACCACTATTTGCTCTCCATCTTCATCCCCTAAACCCATTTTCCATCAAGCCCCAAAGGTTTTTAACTGTTCTTTTATCTCTTCTGATTCATCCCAGAACCTTATCTAGTTAGGAGAAAATAGAAACAAAAATGAGGAGTCTGCTGACTCATCAGGCAACAGAGTGCACCTCAAACCTGGGGAGGAAAGAATCCCAGAAAACAAGAGTGGCCTACATTTCATGTTGAATTGTTTTTTATGTTGCCAGATAAACTTGCCTCTAAATGTCCAACTTATCCCACTAAACATTACGAATTAAGCACTTACTGGTCTATTATTTCAGCCTTGAACTTCAGCAGTTTGCTGAAGCTGGAGAGCAAGGTAAGTTCTAACAGTTATGCCAGTTTTAATTTGGATTTAAAATAATGCACCAGCATTATAGCAAGGCCCTTTGCACAGCAAAGAGCAGCAAGAGGGATTAATCCTCTTAATTGAGCCTAAAACCAACCACACTCAACCCCACCCAGCAAACCACAGTCAAGAGTGACCCCTCCTGCTAATTAAGCAGCAGTGCTGGCTCACAGATAAGTTTCGGCCATACCCTAAACCCTACCTTGATGGAAACCTGCCTGAAGTCAAGCCTGAAACACTTTGCAAAACAGACACTGGAGGATATGGTGCAGAGGCCAGGACCTGGAGAGCCAAACCAATGTTGGAGCCATGCTGAGGCCAGGCCAGTTGTGGGAGTACAACCAGCTCAGCAGGGTTGATGGGGAACAAAGTAAATTGCAACACCCAACAAAAAGACCCACCTAGAGTCAAGGTGCATAGGTCAGTCCTCCATCCACTAACTAAAACACTGAGCTTGTCTTTCTGCTTGTGTAGGTTGTAACCTGGTTGTAGAGAAGGGGATGCACAACACCAGACCCTAAAAGCAGCAGAGATTACACCTGTAAAGCCAACCCGTGAGCTCTGAGAGGAGGGAAGGAGAGAAAAGAAAGCATCAGGTCAGAAACAGGACACCTCATCCTGCCTGGCAGGGCACTGGTGACCCACTTTAACACCTATTATGGAAGCCTGGCAAAGCCTGGCACCAGGGGTGACGGGAGGACACTCCCCTGGGTGAGTACAACCAGAGTCATCCACTGCCAAGATGTTCACACACACACACACACACACACACACTCCCCATGTCTAAAACTGTCTGCTGACAGTTGAAACCCTTCACTGAAACTGTTCCTTCCTGCAGCAGCCTCTGAATCACTGCTGCCTGGCCAGGGGTGGAAGAAGAGAAGAGCTCCAGGAGGATCAGATGCTTCCAAGAAAAACCTTCTGGGTTTTGCTCCAGGGGCACCAAACCTTCCTCACCACAGCCCAAACCTAGAGGAGCTCAAACATAGACTCCAAACCTTCCACCTCTGCCATGCTGGTGTCAAACCAAACCTCCTCCCCCTTAGCCTGGTAGATCCTGCAAAGGATGTGGTAAAGCAGAACTTGTGGTCCCCTCTATAGCAACAGAGCAAGGAGCAGTGCTAACACAGCAGCCAGGAAGGAAGGTGAGAGAGATGTGCCATACCAGAGAGGATGTGGTCACTGTGGGGCTGCAGCAGCTGTAAAAAGATGCTGTGAGATGTAAGACAAGAGGAATGATTAATTCTGGGGAGTGGGAAGGCAAGAGGATGTGAGCAGCTGAGCTGATGAGCAATGGGTGATCAACAGAAACAGCAAGTGAATCCCAAGGAGAGCTTAGGGACAACAGGCAGGCAAAAAGCTAGAGGTAAGGCTGCCTTTCTTGGAACATGGGAGATTTTTATGTGAAATTACATGACCTACATGGCAACTGAAATAGCATAAATCCATGTAGCACACAGCATTACATAGGTGCCATTTCATTTTTTTTCTAACAATTACCTGAAAAGGCCATAAAGAGACACTGGAGACTTGACACACTCCATCTGCTATTATCAGAGGGAGACACTTCTTACAAAAGTTCTGCTGCATCCTTTGAAAGAGGAAATGTGCACCTTACAGTTGTCAAAATTTCATGCACTTGAAAATTAATATTCTAGTCTTCTTCAACTAAGGAAAAGGCAAGGTTCAAAAAACGCTGCTTGCAGTGTCCAAGGCTGCATGTCATAGATGGCCATGCTACAGCAACTCATTTCTTTGAAAGTAGTTTATACATTTTGAGGTTTGAGGCACTACACGACTTTGCCACAATGAAAACCATCTGGCATAAGCAGACCATTCAGAAATGAACACTTTTTCTCAAGCATACAATTCTGCTTATAAAACACATTAAAAAAAACCCCAGAATGGGATAGAGTTCTGTTTCAAAATACATTATAATGTGCAAATTACAACCCAAGATATAAGAAAGCTCTTAAAGAGCAAGATAGTAAGAAAAAAACCTCAGCTAACGCCACAAGTAAGGTCAGAAAAACCAAATATTTTTATTGAAGAACTGAGTACACTTCCAACATTTCTCTGCACACGTTCAGTTATTTAAACTCAAGACAAACATGCATGTGCTGCTTCTCCTTTTGGCAACCCAAGTACAATTCAAATGACTTCAGTGGACCTTAAAATCCAGGCTCCTTAGCTAGGCAAAAGCTAAGCAAAGGCTCATAACTACTAAAATCTTCTGGGGCCCAGGGAGATGATGCATCTCTCCCATTAGCATTAATTATACCCACAAAACTCATTAAAAAAAAACCAACAAAGAAACAAAATAAAGCAATGGTAACCTCTTCTCTCTGCTCCTCCTGGGGGAACAGAATGGGACAAGGATTTAGTTTTTGCTGACAGTATCCAGAGCTGCAGCCTGCAAGCTGCAAGGACCCAGAGGGATTCACTGTTCTGTTCTGTTTCTAAACAAGAGCTTTGAAACTGAGCAGATTCTGGTGTCTGTTACTCTGCTGCTGGGCTGGGATCAATCATGGGCTGCAGCACAACTGGAAATCCAAGCTGGCTCCCCCAAGGAATTGCAGCATGGTAACAATGCTAAATACATGTTGTTGTTCCAGTCAGATTTTTCAGTTGACAGTGTTGCAACTTCTCACTCTTCCCCAGCACCATCCCACTGCCCTGATGTCACACACACAATTCTTTTATTCGGAAATGATTTGAACAAACGCAATTTTAAGACTAATTCTGAGGAAATCTTTTGGTGCCTGGCTCTGTCTTTGGATTAATCATCAATTGATGTTTCATTCCCTCTTTTTTTTTTTAAGCTCTCCCTTAATAATAGCAGCTGTTAAAACAAAGATCCATGAGATCTCTTGCCCACACAGTTTCCCCTTTGGGCAGCTGTGTACTAATTATTAAAAATGAACCAGAGAGTGTTCCTGCTTATTGCTTGGATAACTACAATAGAAAAACAAACAAGCCTGCTGATCCGTTTAAAAGAAGACACACACAACGACAGAAAAGGCAATTCCATCTCCAATTATCCAAACCAGTACCGAGTTACAATGGTAGAACTTTATCCACAAGATCAATTTTTAAAACTGCAGTAACATATTTTGGGGAAACTACCTTTTTGCTCAACTTCTTCATACTGGACACATCACATTGAGTATCCAAGCTCTTCCATGTAGCCTCAAAGTGTACAATTTTGACATTAACACCAAACTTCTCCAATATGATGCTACTCTAACTCGTGAATTTCAGTCCCATTTTCATGAATCCTTGGAGGGAGTAACATTTGCGTGATTTTTTTGTTTTCTTATTTTGTTAGGTTTTTTTTAGAGGTTAATTTTATTATTTTTACATAATCACTTTTTTTAAAAAGCATCAGTGACATGGTTAAACTTCACAAAATAATCCCTGAGCTCCATCTAAACGTTGCCCTTTAAAGAGAAAGAAAAGCCTTATCAGGTTTCCCTGATATTCTCAATGGGAATATTCTCAATATTCCTCTGGTTCTCTCACTCTGAGAAGTGATAGCCCAGCTCCACAGCAGACATGGTGTCCTCATGGGATGTTTTCTGAAGATGCTTGCAAAAGAAAAATGCTGTAAAAGTCACTGTAATTCTATTTAGTTGGAGGCTGTCTCCTAGAGTCATTGATGCAAGGGCAACACCTATGGCCAAAAAAAAATCAGCCCCACTTAAGTGTAGCCAGAGCTCCTCCCTATAGCTCAAATGAAAAGTGAGAATCTGTAAACTGCCTACTCCTTCCTCTTTTCCAAATTAAATGGAACTAACAGCTGGAAAAGGCTAAAGTATTCCCTTGCAGATGAGGCTCAAAAAGCACTTGATAGCTTAAATACCACGACATTACAAATACAGTCCTAGATTTTTCAAGGGCCACTTCATACTGAGGACTAAATAAGATTACTGCTATGCCTTAAGTATTGTTATCTGCCATTGCATTCCATTTTTAACCCAGAAATTCGATTTGGTGCTTCTGCTCTGATCAAAGATATAGTTACACTCCCCAGCCAGGAAACTTCTAGGAGAGATAAACAATTCAGCAACCCAATGAAACTGTCATTCTGAGCATTTCAAATGGCTGCAAACACGTATAAATTCAACTGAAATTCTAAACACAAAACTGGCCAGTTCAAAATTCCTTATACTCTGTTCAAAGAACATTTCATAATTCAGTATTACCACTCTGTGGAGTCAAGCAACACTGGCAAAAGAAAAAAAAAAAGATTTATTCTTAAACTAGGTCAGAAATATAAAATAAGCAAAGAGCTAAAGAAAAGCTGAAAGTATTCCTTAAATCCATCTGGGTTTGTCGCACAGGTTTTTTTATTACAGTAAGACCAAGCTCTTCCTACAGCTATGAAAATGGCAACCAAGACATTCAGCTAATACCCTGTCAAATATTTCCCTATTCCCTTTCTCAGCTTTTCAGTTGATAAATGCTTCAGAGAAGGGTCTGACCCCTGCTGCATTCACACACCCTCCACTGTACTTGGCAAAGTCAGAACATCTGTCTTGATTTTAACAACACCGTTTCTGACTGAGCCTCCTTGCATAAAACATTCAAACTGAATCTTGTTTTCCTTTGTAAAAGAGAAGATCACCCGTATGGCCCCAGAATTTCAGGCTACACTAAAGAAAGTAATATATGGCCAAACCAAATCTAATGTGGGAGCTGTACCACTGATGTCTTGGTAGGGATCAGATCCATCCACCTGTGCAAAAAAGCATTTATTACTATAAATAAACAAGGATTCTCTGATTGCTTAAGTTTTTTTTCCTTTGGAAGGAGGGAATATACACTCATATTTTCACAAGCTCAGCTCTATTCTGTTTCTATAAAGAGCATCCTCAGGTAACAGGAGGATTAATTCCCATTAACTACAGTGTGAACTTGTGTTAAATTAAAGTTGCAATCTGAGGAAAAGTAATCGTATTTCCCTTAACCAAATAATCACTGTCTAAAGCCTCTCTGGAACTCCGCTGGGTCTCCTCCCTCCTCCCAACAGAAATCTCTCTCAGTTCTCAGTAATAAGATCCCAGCAAAAATAAATGAATTCATCCAAGTAGGTGGAACAAAGAAGGGGAAATACTGTGCAAAATGCTGACCCACCAAAAGCACACAATGCATTTCTTCAGTAGTGACAACGAATAATTTAATCCGAGGCAAATTACCAAACAAACATCAATTAAATTAGATGCTGGAATACAAGAGAAAGTTCTCCCACACACATTTCAGGTTTGCGGAGTCACAGGCAGCCAAGCATAATGTTCCGTGGATTGGGATGGATCCATCCCAGCCACTCACTCCAGGGTATTTCAGATCCTCCACAGGACATGAGAAAATTCAAATACAACCATCTGAAGAGGTAAATTTGAGTCCCTAAAACCAAACAAACATCCCCCAAGTTGAATGTGGATACCGTGCATTGCAGAGCTTCATAAAATGGGAAGAAATCCATGATTCCCACCCCACAGGCATTATATCCCTGGAACACCCTGAACTGGAGCTCTGGAATACAATTATCTCAACCTTCTATCAAGTTCAAGTGCCCAGGCACCTGGTCAGGGAGCATTTGAAGCAAACTGTAGCAGCAGCAAAGCTCCCCCAGCTCTAACAGCAGCCCCGTTGTGCTCAGTGCTGCCTGCACAGGGAACAGATCCCAAACAGGATCCAGATCCCAGAGAAACCAGAGCAGAGGGAGCCAGAGACGTGTGGCTTGCTGGCTGTCCCACAAAGATGCTGCAGTGAGAACACACTGAGTCCTGCTGCACAAAGCTGAAGTTCAGTGTGCTAACCAAGGCAACCTAAAATTACAGTTTCTAGAAAGTAGGGCATCTCCTGACAGTACAAATCCAGCCTGGCTTCCTCCAAAGTCTCTGGCCTCTCAAGAGTCAAGGAGTCAGAACATTTTATGGAAATAAATCAACAATTACATTCCTTTTTGACCAGTACAACTTGGAAACCTAAGCAGCAGGAATAAATAATGTTTTACCATCCTAAGCAAGAACAGCAGCACCCTTTGATCCTGTAAGGAAGGACTGCTGTCCTCAGCAAGGATATTCAGCTCAGAAGCTGGACAGGCAAGTCCACCTGAGCAAAAGCAGTAATTCAGTTTTCTTGTGGCAACAATCTCATGTCCCTGGGTTCCAAAAAAACCCATGAGTCATTTCTAATACATGCTGGAACAGTGATGATGGTACCATGATCTAGATTTCAAGCCTTCACGATGCCTGAATAAGCATGCATTGTCACCACCCTAGTGGGAATTAACATCAGGAAAGTCTTTTTCCATCAATCTAGATTTTAAAGACAGTCAAGTGGAAAATCACAACCCAATTTAAAACAGGCTTTACTGGAGCTAAGATTAAAAGCCACACAGATGTCACACCAGTCTGACCATTTTCTTCTAGCCATCCCATCTTCCAGTACAACATCTTTCCCTAAACCCCAGTATCAGTGAAACAAAGGGCAGTACAAAGTGTTTGGGGTTTGGCTTGTTTTTCTAATTCCACTCCTAAAATCTTAGCCTTATATTCACCTATCACTACTGAACAGTCAATCAGCACTAGTTCATGACCTTAGAAGTTGTGCTGCAGCAGGGAATTAAATTATGCTTCACCCATTAAGGCAGGTTTACTAAAGTATTTAGATTCCATTTCTGAATAAAAGCATCCATTCTAATCCCTTAAAGACTTCTGAAGTTTGATACTTTTTATAGTTTTAAAGATCCATTCATATCTTTCTCCTCCAAGAGCTGTCAGACAAAATACTCTTGGGGGATTGGGGTGGTTTACTACACAAAGGAAAAGGGAGAAATGTAGTGTCATATCAGTTCCACTCTGACATTTAAATACCAGCTTGCCAACATCAGAAGGAAAGTACACATGGAAAAATCTAGCTGATTGCACACAATCTCATCAAAACCACTTTATAGTAGTTTACCTAACTGTAAAAGCACATACCAAACATGCAATAAATATATCCATTGGCATCAACATAAAAGCAGTAGTAGGAGCCTCGGATAGTAATGAGCAATACAGTAAAACCCAGAGCACAATAAAACTCCAAGATAATTAATACAACCAGGAAAAGATTGCTCCCAAATTGCTAAGCCCAGAATGCACAACATTTTTCCAAGACAGATCTCGAAATTCTTTAGAAAGCTGGGAAGGCTACGGCAAGCAGACAAGAATTTTAAACTCCCTTTTAAGGAGTTTAGAACCAACAAAGCTCCTGGTATTTTAGTGACATTGCAGGCTCTTGTAACACTGCAGGCATTTAGAAATTCTAGCAAATTACCATGCTGCACCAGCTCATTTGGTGAACAATCTCATTCAGATCTTAAGCTGCTTGTCCTGGGTTCTGAATGTGTTGGCAGGCTGAAAAAAATCCGAGGTGCCAAAGATATTTTCTGAAAGGGTGCTACAGTTTTTCAAGGCGAAAGCTGCTTGATGGACTTTGGATCCATGGCTGGGACAGCAACAAAAATCATTCTGTCTTGAAGGCAAACAAACCCAAGACCACTACACCAGAGAGCTGGTGATGTTATTAGTAAAGGACCAACACAAACCATGGCTCAGTGTTTTAATAAACTCTTTGTAAGAGAAGGAATGGAGAGCTGCTGGTCAAGTTCTGAGCCCATCTTATAGCACGGCATATTTTACAGGAATATTTCTTAATCAATTGCATTATTAAGACTGTATGATAGACAAGTGGGCTATGATTAGGGCACATGTGCATTTTAGTTACTAAAACTATATAGCTGTATGGTGCTGATTTCTACTCCTCTCACGTTCTTGGGAGATCAAGTAGAAGGCTCCCACAAAAAAAAAATAAAGAGGGAACGCTCACATTACACTGTGCTACTTGTGTTTTCCTATCACAGCAATAATAAAACCTGAAGTATCTTAAGAGGATGGCAAGCACAGCACTGCTCTTTTCTACCATCCTGCTCTCTCACCCACAAGAGTGGGAAGAAATACAACAAATGCTCACTTCATTTCCAGAAACTCATGGATTCCTCAGCTCTACAGCTCTATTTGGGACTAACAGTGCCCACAAATTCTGTGCAAATTCACTTCTCCAGAAGCCTGCCAAAGAAGAAGCAGCTGATAATGTAGCCACCAGTTCACTTGCAGAAGTATTGCAAACCACTTAAGAGTAACCTGGCATCTTGCAAGAGAACCATAAATTTAGGTCAGCTGGTAGCTGCACTGTTCCAGCAGCAGAAGAGGACACAAAGTGAAGTACAGAATAATATCTCAGTCATCTGAGCTCCCTCCTTCCTGAAGCAAGAGGAAAAATTACAGCCCACTTTCAGAATTACTTCTGCAGCCTTGCAGGTCCTGCCTGCTGCAGGGTGCAGAGCAGCTCTTCCCACCCAGACAGAACCCTGGGAACATCCAAAGGTGCCATGGCCAACAAAAAGTCATTTTCTTCATCAAAACGAAGCCATTTCCTACAACTCATTATTTTGGAGGAAGGCCATGTAGGGCATCTCACCATTACATCTTTAAGGAGTAAGTAATTAATTCCTTGTATGAAAAGAAAACACACACACATTCCATCCTCTCTTTATGGAGGATGTGTGAATATCACCCACACACAGCTTCCAAAGTCTAGACCAGGAGGAATTTCAGCAGATGCCATTAAATATTGATGTTGCTGTATTTTATTTTTTTTTTTGCATGACTCTTTATTCAAAGGGAATTAATTAGAACATTGGAATAATAATTCTTTGTAAGGTGGCTGTCAGATATAGATTTTTTTATAGCATTCAGTGAACGTTCAGTTGAGTACAGAGAATCTATTTAGGTATCAGCACACTATAATGATTTTCAATGTATGATGACACAACAAAATTGATACCCTCTATATTACTTTTTCAATTTCTCCCCAGAGTACACTAACTATTCAGTACTTTACAATTTCACAACACCAAAGAACTTTCAGAACAAACGTGGGGGCAAGATAAATCCCTTTTTCCCCAGACCAGAACAGACATGAGATGGGAGAGTTCTGAGATAGGATTTCCATGTCCTGGATTTCCTCCATCCCTCCCATCTTGAGCATCTTTCATTTCTCTTACACAATTTGGAAGACAGGGCCCATAATGCCTGAACTGCACAATGTCAGCCAAGCACAACAGGGGTAGGATCTTCAGCAACAAATGACAGTAACTAAAGGTTGATAAAATAAAAGCAAATTTAAAAGTGGGACTTCTGGAACAGCACAATGCTTTAAGCAATGCACTGACTAAAGCAGCAGACATTTAAGTACAAGGCTTGACATCCTGGAAATTACACAGAGACACTCCTCAAAATTTGTTCTAGATGAACTTTTAACTTTTTATTACTGGAATTAGGCAATAGTAGAGCATTTAGCTTGAAAGTAGAATGCATTAAAGGCAAAGCTTTTTGTCCAAGGGATGTTGTCCTGGGACACTACAAAGCAAACGTAACCTTCAAAAACTTCCCACCTCAAAACAACATTTTAAAATTTTTATTTTAATTTTTTAAGTCTTGCCATTACATTAAAACACCAACTTACTATCAGCAAACTTCCTCCTAGTGCTTTGGAGCCCTACAAGCAGGGATCTGCAAGATACCTCCCTTCATTAAACAGGGCATTGAAACCAGCAAGAACCAGGCTGCACTTCAGTGACATTTTTTGAAACTTATGTTGCAAATTCTAAAGCACATGCTGATACCAGGAATGCAAGAGAGATAAAAAAATAAAAAGGACAGTGTCCTTAAGAATGAACAAACCACTTGCAGAAAGGCAAAGGGAAGGGCAGCAGGGTGACAGAACTTGTCCTGCTGCAGGATGCCAGAAAGGAGAATTTATCAGAGATCAAGATTAAAGTGTAAGCCATCAGCATGTATCACAGAAGAGTTTCTTAGTCAGGATACTGGAGACACAAATGTTTTTTACAAACAAAAAAAGCCAACCCAACCAAACCTGTGCCTGAAGCAGAGCCAAGGTTCTAAACATTGCCCTGCCATGCAGAATAGATGCAAAGGCAGTGACAGATGTTCAGGGAGCAGAGTCAGCATTACTCAATTGTACATAATGATCTGAATGTCTTACTACCCTCATAAAACCCCCCAAAAACATAAAGACTCATAATGCAGAGAGAGACAACAGGTGCATGAACAAAAAGCCCAGGGCATCAGCTTTTACCTGCACTGACATTATTAAAATCACTCAGATATGGAAGGGGTGAAGAATGTGTTTTATAAAACGTGGTTTAATTAAACAAGGATACAAAATACAAGCACTTTCTAAACTAGCAGATGCTCTAATAAAAGACAAATAGTCCAAGCAACATTCTATCCCAGTGCAAGTGTTTGCAAGATGAATCTTAACGTAAGGACTTCCTATGAGAAGCGACAGCAGTGGAAAAATAAGAAGGAATCTCCTGAGTTTATCCTCTCTCTAAAATTAGAAGGCTGAAATGTAAGCAAAAATAACACATTTCACTACAGAGAAAATCCCCAGAAGTATAAGGACTTGTAATGGTTTTGGTTTCTTGTCACCTGTGTAATTCCTATTCCATTGTACTTTTCTGTGCAAGCTGAGGAAAAAATCACATTGTTTATAGTCTATAAAGCAAGTATTTCAAAACAGATATTCCATTAACATATATCATCCCATTTATGGATCAGTAATTAACATTATATTGGGACACGAAGATAAAAAAATACTCCTTTTTATTTTCTTTTTAATGTGAATCCAAAATATAGGATTGGCATCATCTTCCAAAGCTAAACTCAGATACAGTTCTTTGGTGAACTGAACTGCCTAGAGTCTCTTCCAAACACAAGGTGAACCCAGAAAGGAATTTCACTAAATAAAAGCAGAGATCATCTCCAAAATGAACAAGTCACTATCATAAGCATCCAGTAGCAGCATCACAAGGAAAGCTGAGCAGTCAAAGACTGAAGTGCTCTGCAGGACTGACAAAAGGGAGCTCAGAGCTTCATAAACTTGGTGAGAAGCTGAAGGGCGACTGCTGCAGCAATTCCATGGGACTGCTGGCACCACACAACCAAGGATCCCCAAAGCTTCTGGTGAACTTGGAGCCTCTGACCTCAACACACAGCTACTCCTTCTGACAGGCTCCTCGGCAATCTGTATCAACTTTAAAAAGATTTATATGTAAAGTAACAGCCAGCCTTCCTCCTCTTCCCCTCTTCCTTGTATCCTTACTTCACCCATCACATTGGTGCAGCTTTATCTGTTGGATTAAAGATCATTTAAAGACAGAAATCTCTTTGTCTGGAAAACAAAAAGGAACCTCCTATCCAACCTCTGACTTGGATGGATCAGAGCTCCTGATCTTCACACAGCAACTGGAGCTTCTGGGCACAGCTCCCTCAACATCCCATGACTCCAACTGTTTTATAAGCCAGGGACAGACCATTTGCTTGATAAGTAGTGGAATCATCTAAAAAATATGAAAGAGGATATTGACTCTAACCTACTGGATGCTTTATCTGCCAATCAGGGAAAGAAAGCAAGTTTGGCCTCTGATGAGACTGACAGAGAGGAGGAAAGAGGAAAACAAAAGCATCCTTACCCATGAACACAGAGAGGGACAGAAAGAAAGGGAATCTCTGACAATTTACAAGAACACCCCCTCCCACAGCAAGGACAAGGTCATTTGCTGCCCTTCAGCTGTTATAATAACAATACCTTTCACTTAAAATAGATTTGGAAAGCTGCTCCAAAGGTTGACTGGGAACTGCTGCTGTTTCCAGCCAAGAAAGGGATAGCAAAGAGCTTACTTTTAAAAACCCTCAAGTTTAAACCCATCCCCCCATATAATGGAGCTCTGGATGCTAACACAAACTGGTGATCCATGAACCAGTAGGACAATGGAAATTTGGTATGGTGGAGCACTTGGACAGAGGATCCCTGAAGTCAAGGGTCTTTAAGGTGCCAGTTTCCACTGGGGACATCCAGTACATATTCAGACATCATTAACAAAGCCACTAACACATTTTAGTTTTTATGAAGTCCTCAGGCCTTCTTTATGTATTTATTCTCTTATAGGAAGGATCTAAGTATTCTCTAAAAGGAAAATTACTGGGTACCTGACACAGTGTGCAGAGTGAGGTGGAAAGAGAGAAGGTAGCTCAGAACTAAGACTGAAGAAATGTCCCATGGTCTACTTCCCTCCCCCCCCTAATTTTTTTTTTTGAGAACTCCTGTATATGAACAACTTTCATAATGATCAGCAAGCATAGCCATCAAGGTTACTAACACATTAGAGCTCATTCTTGTTTGTAAGCACTCAAGATATAGACCAAAGTTCAGTCATATTTCATCCTTCATCCAAGCTAATGAAAGGATTTTCAGAAAAGCTGAATGCAACCATGACATTTGCATCCTTGAGAAATTCAAGCACAAGGACAGGTGCTGTAAATGCACACAAGGAAACAATTCTAAAATTTTGCAAAATTATCCAACACTAGTGACTACTGCTAAAAAATGGTTTATTTCCTGCCTTCAAGATGCTTAATTCTACTCATTTAATATTTGTGATGGTTATTTTGGGGACAGCTATGGAACACATCCACAAACAAGAAAAAACAAGTTATAAATGCAGTGCCATGAATAGAACCATATTGTTCATGCATTTTTTCTCTTCTTCCCTAAGAGAATCTGTGTATTAAGCAATTCACCACACAGAGACAAAAATGTATTCTATTCCTCTTTTTAACAGCAATTTGTGCCTGCGGCTTTTATCTTTTAGTTTGAGATTCATCTGCTGATTATTTTCAAAATTCTCCTTATCCAAGAAAGCCTCTTGAAGTGCATTATGGCTTACACATTAGGCCCAGACTGTTTAATTTAGCCCTAATACCTTGAGGAAGCTTTGGGATGGATTGGTGCTGTTCTGATTAAGGAATCAAATTCTCCCCTGCTGGGAGGCTTGGATAAATGCCTCAATCCCAGAGGGAACCAGTCACTTCCCAACCCTCCATGTACAGCATGAAGAAGCAAGCACTTGATCCTCTCCTCCCAATTATAAGCTGGGTTCTGAATTTCTACTCTTGTGACACTTTTTTGCTAATTCATCTCTTCTGGCAATATTTTTGTTGTTCCCAGGGATTAACCCACCAGCAAACCACAAGAGATAAGGATGCCAAGACTAGATCCAAGTCAATACACATGTCCAATACCTCACATGCATGAAAACACACATAGCATAGAGAAGAAAAGGTCTTCAGACCTTTGTGAATGGAGTACTTTGTCACCTAACCATGAACTACTCCAACTCAGCTGCTAATAACCAAGTGAAACTTTTCTATTTGTATTGTTTAGCTCAGCAAAGGCTTTTGTGGGCTGGAAGAGTTCAACACACTCCCACAAACATTAAATGCTGGCACTAGGACATCTGAGCTTTCTATTCAAGCATCAAAAACTGTGCAGATTCTCAGACTCCAAAGATTGCTGAACAAGGTGCATGAGTTTCACAATAACATATTTCATACAAAAATTGTCTTCTTGGAATGATCACAGCTTCCCATTTCAAGAATGATCCACGTCAATCACACTGAACCTCTGGAAAATGAGCTATCAATAATTTGATCCACAGCAAAAGTAGAAGGATGATGCAGACAAGAAGAATCAGAACAAAAACCACAATGCAGAAAGGAAAAGCAGCCCACAATTATCCAGAAGAGGAGATGCAGAGGTGCTCACACCTCATATTGAGCTTTACCAAGAAGGGATGCACACTTCCACCATGCCAGGCTTGTTTCCTGGGCTACTACATTGCATCTCAGAACACTCCATGCAGCCACAGAAAGAGTATTTTCTCTCTAAATAGAGTTGGAACCTAGCTATTTCCCCCCCCATGCCAAAAATAAGGCTGTAAATCCCCAGGGCACTGATTTAAATAGGAACAGAGTCACCCAGGTCATGTGATAGACATTCTCATTACCTAAAGGATAGGGCTGGAGCATTTGCTCATCTTATAATTTTGGTTTTTAATTTTGGTTTTCAGGTAGAGCAGGCACCAATAATCTGACTGCCTCGATGGCTGGGGCATTTCTGAAGCTACTGAAGAAGAGATACACTGCAGAGGGGTTTTGCACACCCAAACCTGAAGATTTGCAACAGTTTTCAGCTTTTATGTCTTAAGTTACAAACATAAGCCAAAAAAGCATCTTCTGTGAGACACAAATGTTTCACAGCTCTAGAGAGCTTTAAGGAAATAAAAGGCACATAAAAATAAAACCCTTTCCTCTCACCCTTTATTTTGATGCTTTTCCAGTGACAACACATAAGTATCTCAGACTGTTATACTTGGGAGAGAGGCAGGATATATAATTTTTTTTTTTCACCTAGCACTCTATCACAGCACTCCCAGTTCATCCACAGCCAGTTTTTGTTTTACTACAGCAAAACCTTAGTTACACATTCTTAATGAATGCCACTCCTTCAAGACCCACATTTGACAGATCAACAGCCCTCAAGAGAGCAAGAAATCTTTCCCTTCCTCCTTTAACTTTTGAGAAAACACTTCCATTCACTCACTGCTGCATGCCAATCATTTTTGCCCTTTGTAAACAGAAGATAAATGTGTTAAAGCATTTATCTCTACCGAAGAGAAAGCATTATGGAGAGTGAAAAATATTATCTACATACATTTTAAGCCCATTTGCTAAACAGTTCCTCAAAGTTTTCTGCACAGAATGAGGGGATAAAAACCAGCAGTGCACACACTTCTAGATAAAGCTCCAGTCTGGGGATGTGGTCAAATATTCTTCCACACCAAATAAAGATGTAAAACACCATCACACAAATCAACATATATACATTCAAAGCAGTAAGCCAACTCTTTAAATATTCCATGGAAAAAGCTACCTAAAACTAGCAATGCTACAAAGCCAAGCCTATAAAGGAAGACTGCTAAGTCCCTTCACTTTTTTTCTGGTTTAGTTCTTATCTAACATTCATACTTTGCCCTATGCTTCTTCCTTGCCCTTGTGCATCCACTACACTTTCTCCTGATCCCATCAAACTCTTGACTTGTCATTCCTAATGCACTAATCCCATTGTACATCCTGACAGCAACTCCCAAGCCCACCTGTCCTACCCAGACTCCAGTCTGCTCTCCACACATGCTCCTTATCCAAACTGCTCTCCTCTAACTGCTTCTTTGCCTTTTTGATTTAAACCTCTCCTCCTCCTCCTGAGCTCCTTCCTGCTTTTCCTTACCTACTTAGTCCCAGTTCTCTGATGTTCTATGGGTTCATCCCCACCACTCCTGGCATTCCAGTCCAGGAACAGTTCCCAGCCACACAGCTCCGAGTTTCTGTAACTGGACCATAGATTGGGCTCTACATCTTCCCCATCACATTTGCTCTCCTGAACCAGGCAGTTTCCTCTCTGACCACAGCATCTCTTCCCTCACTTCTCACCTTTGGGAGAGTGCACCAAGAGCAGGACCAGTCCATAAACAACCACCACCTCTTTGATATCAACCAAGCAGCATAAATGGGAGCAGATGGGGTGACTGGGTGCCCATCATCCTCTTCCTCTCCCAGCTCCAGTGCACTTTTTCCCAAAGCACTGATCCACGTTCATGTCCCTCATCACAGCCCAGACCCCTCCTCTTCCTCCTCCACAATTCTGGGTGCCAGCAAAGGAGCCTGAGAGCCACAGAGGCTGCCTGACTTCACCTTGGCTTTTCCAGGACATGGAAAGCCTGGCTGAGCTCTTGGAATGTTCAATTATTCTGTGGGTGACTGCATCATCAGCTCCCACAAAAAAACCTCCAAGGCTGAAACATCCTCAAGCACACACCAGAACTTCTGAAGATTTCGGCACTAAAATCTTCCCTGTGTACTTGCAAAGCACTGTTTTTCTCAAGTCTGACAAGTTTGCCTAATTTGGACTGATTTTCTCAAGAACAGCAGAAGGTATATCCCTGTTCAACAACTCTTGTCTGCCAAATTTCAAAACCTTGCTCCAACAAATGGGAGGACTGCAGCTTTCCAAAATGGAAGAGGCATCATGTTCCTGATACAAGACTGGGAACAACTGGGTACTGCTGCATAATGAGAAAAAAAAGAAAAGAAAAGAGGCAGGGACAGAAAAAAAAACCACCTCCTAGAGTCTGAGTATACCAACTTGGGAAAAAACCATAAAAAGTAGCATGAAACAGGTGAATTCAACAGAAAGTGTTAAATAATCTTCATAAGACTTACCAGCTCAGTCTAGAACACAGACTAAGACAGAAAACTGTCCAAAGCACCCAAAAAGCAATTTTTCAGAGTTAATCAGAGCTGACCACTAAAATCTCCAGAAGTCCAGTTGGCAAGAAGCAGTCTTCTCAGCATCTCTTCAAAATGATCTTCCTTCTGTCACATAGGTAATATTCCTCTATCTGCTTACCCACAGATGCAGTGCAAAGTCAAATTTTTCTCCCAAATAATGAATAACTTCTGAGAGAAATTGTACTTGCTGTTCACAGGAGTATCTGTAAAACACCACAGACCACCTCTCCCTCTTCAGATTCACAAATGCTACCAGCTGCATTTCTGCAACCCCACTAAAAGGGCAGAATTCAAGGATTTGCTTTAGAATCATTTTAAATACTGAGCAGAAGCACTTAAAAAAGAGTGAATAAGAGTGGGTGACACAAGAAACCTATGTTATTTCAGCTACAGCAAAAAGAATGATATTCTAAGATGGAATTTGCTCAGGATTCAGGACTGCCTGGATGACATGGTAGCTCACTGGGGTCTTTCTATCCCAGGCATGAATTCCTGAGGCTGTTTCAAGTTTTACTGATTTACTCAGTTTCTAAGGGTGTTTGGGGGATTACTGTTGCTCTTTTGGTTGTTTTTCTAACTGGGATGACTCTTCCTCAAATAAATTAAGGACAATATTGCAACAGAGCTGCTGCTTCTCTACGTGCTTTACAACATGCAGGTCTGCTTCAGTGACCAGCAGTGAACACCAAGCAATCAACATTTCATTCTTGGGCTGTAAGTAATCTAGAAACCACACCTGTTTTTTTCTATTTTTAGATTCACAAAGAAACATTTCATAATCTGAGTAAACTATTCTTCATAAACTGAGCCCAAAGAGACACTATTAACTGGGTTAGTGAAGTTATCCAGACAACACAGAGGGCAAAGTCATCAGGTAAAAATTCCAAAGGGATCCACATCACCCCTACCACACTTGCTTGAGGAGAAAGAACAGAACCATCACATCCTGGACATACAGATATGTGTACCTATACCACATATACTACTTTCCCTCATTTTGTATTTTAGAGCCAATATCATTGATTAAAAAGAAGGCCAAAGACTGCAATATGTCAAGAGACAACAGTGTCTTCCCTCTCACCAATTCAACCAGTTGATTGTTCAAAAAAAGTGAAATAGAAAAGCAATATTCGAAGGGTGGAAGGAGGAAGAGAAGTTTAATCTAAAAGGCATACCATCATACTGAAGGGGGAAGTTATTTTAAAATATTTATATGACACTAAGGAAACTCAGACCATTGGATTTTGACAGCTGGATTTGATTCAAAGAAGCAGCCAGCTGAGAAGCACTATTTCAAGCAGGATGAAAGTGAATCTCCAAAAATTCATTAGCAGGTTACCTTTCCAGCAATCAACAAAGGCAATAATGTAAAGCATATTATTATGTTCCAGTGCAGCCATGGCTCCTCCTCTTCATGTGGAGTATGGCTTTTGAAATTCTGCTTGAAAAGAATGTTTCACAACATGAGTAACATTAATGAGCTGCAAAGAGTCCAGAAAAAAAACATCCTCTCATGTTTGACTGCCTTCCCATATGGTTCAAGAAAGCAGGGGATCTTGAACAGCCACAATACAAATGGGAAGTCTGTGCCTGACAGGAAAAAAGAAAAAAAAAAATTCTGCAGTCTTGACTCACACCAAAAGACCACAAATCCTCCAATCTTTAATGAAGAGGTAGGAAACATAAGAATAGGCTGGTGACAGTATTACAGAAATCCTCTTTCTTAAAGCAAAGCAGAATTGTAAACAAAATTACACATTCATACATTAAAGTCACCAGAAGGGAGGTTCTCTACTCCTAGTGCCTGCAAGTACCAAAGGGTTTACTACACAGGGACCTCACACACAACCCCAGCAGCAGGGGAGCTCCCACAGAACACACCTTACAGCTTAAAAACTGCTTTTAAACTATTGAGAAGGATTGTAATAGGACAGATTTTAAACTACACATCCTTCCAGCCTGAACTGCCACCCTGGGCTGGGCAAACACCAAGGTGTGCACCCCAACACTGAGATCCTGGGTAATGGTTCAGCTTCTATGAACAACTTCTCACTGGGGAATCTGCTTACACAGGCTGACCACTTAAACCAGGGAGTGATGCCCTGTGAAATAAGGAGATATCAGTGTCAGACAGTTTTGCTGCCTCCAAAGTCTCCAAATAACTAAGCTTGTTTTGCTTTGAAGTGCCCATCTCCAGCACTCCTATGCAACTTTTACTGAGAGCCTTAGTAAAGCCAAAAAGCCAAAATTATACACAGGATGCATTTCTTCCTGAGCTCAGGTTTTTTTCCCCAACCTCTCACTGTATTTGTTTCTAAGGTGCCTTACTCCAGGAGTATATTTTTGTGGGTGAAATTCTGGCCTCTTTGAAACAGACAAAAGTTTTCACATGTGCATTTAAAAAAAAAGGCTCAGGGATGCATGGCTCTGCCTATAGGTGCTGTCTAAATGATGCCAAATAAGTTGCAACACTTCACAGCCAATTTACAATAAACCACACTTCTTAGAAGAGCATTTGCCATCACTACAAAAGATTATTTCCTAAGATGCAAACAATTCATCCCCCCACCTCTTGAAGGCTGGGGCCATTCTCTCACATAATGGAAACTCTCAACTCCCAACTTGTGATTAAATCTGCAGGACTGGATACTTCTCAGCTGTGTCCTTCTCCCATCAGAAACCAGCTCCTTTTCTTTGCAGTCTTGAAAGGACCACTTAACACCCACAGAACTGGCAGGAAGGTGGGCAGGGGATGGGTGGGATGACACCCAGACCAGAGTCAACACCCTACACAACACCCTACACAACACCCTACACAACACCCAGCCATTCTGTTTAATGTTGCATTCAAGCACATTTGAGAAATGCAAAGGTCACAGCTGCTTAAAGACAAATTCTGATGCTGAAATACAGACACAGGTATGGAAAGACTGAATAATTTCAGTTACAGATAGCAAGTGAGGCCTTCAGGTTCTCAGAGCTGCACCTCTGTTTTATCATCTGACAATGAGGTAGTTGAGAACACAGTCTCCAAGAATCCCACTTGTTTTAATACTGTGAATTAAGAAATCACATTTTCTCTAAATGAGAATATTCTAAACTCTAAAAAGTTTAATAGCAATTCAGAGGTGTAAAGTGGAATGAATGGCAAAATTAACCATACTCATAAATTGTAGTTTTTCACACCAAAGCTTACTGGAACACTAAAAATAAAAGGCACAGTCCCCAAAGTATCAGTCATGGGAAGAGTTGGCCAACAGAGCCCCTTGTGTAACTACAAAATATTCACCTTCTCAGAGGATGAAAGGACAGGGACAGCTGTGAGCAGACACACAGAATTCAACAAAGGTCAACAAAAAGCTAGATTAAATCAACTCCCTCCTCAGTCGTTTTGTTTGCTTTGTTGTTTTTTTTTTTTTAATTTTACACTGAATGTGGAAAATGGAAAAAAACCCTCAACACCAAACCCCCAGTCTCTGCACCTCTGAAACACTTGTAACAATAACTTCCCACATTAAATCCCTTTCCTGCTTACACTTGCACTGCTGTCTGACAGCATTCTGAAGGATGAGCTCTTCCTGGACCACTTAACCACAAATTCTCACACAGCTCCCTCAAAATACTTGGCCAAAACCTCTTCATTCCCTTCAGCATACCAACCATGCAGCCACAGCTTTCTCAGCTCAGAAGACAAGGACCAAAGGTTCCTTTACCTCAGTTTGCTGTGTAATTCCTACCATTTTATTCTTACCAATTCCTACCATATGTGCCATGCTCTATGTTCTTCCCCAAGAGAAAAAAAAGGGGTAAAAGAAACCCAAGCATGCTTTTACAGCCTACTGCCCCAAAGTGTAGCTGACTGAAGGTACAAGTTGGGTCTGTACACCACGTATGTAACTTTTAGTTACTCCTTACATTAGCTAAGTATTTTGAAAACATTGTTAATATCAAAAATTAAGACCTGAAATAGGCATCTGCTATGTTAACCTTTAATGCTACTCTTCAGTGTAAATGCTGCATTAGTAGGTCTGCTCATTCTGGTTATGGGTCCATTTACACTCACAGGGTCAATCTGAAGATGTAACTCAGAAGCCCAAATTCAAGTGAAACATCAATGGGAACAGTGCAATAGGATTTGCAAGCCAGAGGCACTGAATACATTCACATCACAGCGCCAGGCTAAAAATCTTGGGAATAACTTATTTTTTGCCAAAGGGATTTTACTGCTTCTGAAATGTGAGGTTTTCTGCAACCAGCATTTTTTTTTTTCCAGGAACGGACAGAAATTTTACATAAATCCACGCACATTAACATTCAAGAGCAAGCTCTGGTTTAATTTACCTTTGCTACATTGAAAGGGATGAATCAGGAACACCCAGCCAGTCTGGCAGCTTAGCACATCAGAGATACTGGGTGCAAGTCAAGTCTGATCAAACAACACTGATCTTTCTAGCAAATTTCTAAATTTCAAACCACTGTTGAAAACACTTGCTACTGCCTCAACTTTTCAGTCCATTAAATCAAAGCACATGCCAGTCTGTTGTAAAAGTCTTTCATTGCTTACAATACGTGTTAATAAACACCCACTCCCTGACTTAATACAAATATTAAGTTCTAAGGTAAGTGGAAATTTAAATTTTTATTATTTAAAAAAAAAAAAACAAAAAACAAAACATGCCATGAGCAACAAAGGGAGATAGCATCTATTAGGTCCAGGTTCTGTGTGGTTTCCTTTCCCAGTGACAGGAAAAACATGGAAAGATAAATCAGTGTTTTGACCTAAATAACTAGAGTACTGGAAATTGATACGTTTAATCTAAAATAACACAGCTCCTGCCAATTTTGTATCAAGATTTAATCTGTTTGTCCAAATGTATCCTTCAGTAGCCTGCTACACTTCTCAAAGTAGCATAAAGACTTGAAAAGTAACTCTTGAGTGCTGCTGAATATAGTAATTCCACCAACTATTTGTATTTTGAAAAAGATTGAAGCAGCTTGTAACTGTTAAAGGAAACAAATATATGACTGCACACACACCTGGAAACACTACATAAACCAGAAACAACTATTTTAAAGCACTCATCTAGTACTGCTTACTGTTCTTGTGCAGAAACATCTCAGTATCACTTGCACACTTTTAAAACCCACAAAAATAACCCAGTCCAGCTTGAGAATTCAGAATTTATTTTGCTATCTCAAAATTGTTATCTTGTCTCACTTCAGGTCCACTCAAATAATTTCATTTCCCCCTCAAAGCATCCCAAGGTGCAGAAAAAGAAAGCAACTGCAGACTTTCCAGTAAACACTCCCATGCAGGAGAGCTCTTTATGTAGTGATGAATCAATATGGCATCAATACAATCATTCACCAGCCTGGGTATCACCTTTCTGGCTCTGCACTATACAAACATCCCACAATAACCTCTCAGGAAGCATTTGCTCCCTAATTTACTCTCTAGCTCTCACCAGATCCAGCTATAACATGACTACAATGTCACAGCAAAATACTTCCCAGGCCAGAAAGGACAGCAATTAACACCTCTAAAATAACCATTTCTATCCAGAGATATTTTTAAAGCTTCAGTGCGCCTATTTCTTGAGTTCCCAACCACCAAGCGATGACTCCAGGAGAGAAATCCCGCAGCTCTTTGCAACCCAGCTGCCCCCCTGCTTCTCCTTCTTGACTTCCCCATTCAAAACACTCTTTCCCTTTTCCTCCTCCTGAGTTTTGCCCAAACAATTCCAATATCCCTCAGCTAAAGGAACAAACTGCTCCCGGGGTCTCCTGTCCCTTTCCAAGCCCTCAATCCCAGTTTTTGCTCCATGCTCCACCATCACGTTGCCAAACATGGCTGCATCGTGTCCTCTTTGTGATTGAATATTTATCTCTCTCCTGCCTTGCAAGAATTTTTATCTGCCTACCCCCATTTCCTCAGCTCACCAAGGGACCATTTCAAAATCTCTCTCCCCCCCTTTCAAGCCCTTTGAAACACTTCAGTGTTTTCCAGTAAGGCAAACCGAATGCGTTTAGACTTCCCACTTGCCAGGTTCATTTAAAAAAAAAATAAAATAAATAACAAAACACACAATTAAGGAGCTTTATGCACCGAAGCGTCCTTATTGACACGCAACAGAAAACTCTTGGCGTGAAAAACCTCAACAAGCGTGGAGAGAAACACACACACACACACACGGGCGAAAGGAAATTTTATCATCTTGGCTTTTTTTTTTTTTTTTTCTCCCCCGCAGCTCCCTCTCCTGAAACCGGACCCCCACGTATCTATAAATCCACCTCGGAGCCTCTCGCAGAAACCACACACAAATCCCACCCCAAACCTCCCGAGCTGCAACCGTGTGTTCCTTTATTTTACCGCAAAAAAAAAAAAAAAACCAAAAAAAAAAACCAAAAAACCAAAAAAACAACGCAACCCTCCGCTTCCATTTCCCTACGGGGGGGCTGCACGGAAAACTTTGGGGAGAGGAGCAATTCCCCCATCCCTCCATCCATCCATTCATCCCCTGGATAAGGGGCAGCTCCCGGCCGGACCCCCCCGCACCGCCCCAGCCCCTCAGCCGGGACCGTTATGAGCCGGGGCGGGCACGGAGCTCGGCGGCAACCGCGGCAACCACCGCAACGGCCACCCCGCCACCCCCCTCACCCTTTCCCGCACCCTCCTCATCCCCTCCCGCACTCACCCACAGCTCCGTGCCCCAGCTCATGGCTCCGCCGAGGGGCGGGCGGAGAGGAGAGGGGGGCGGGGGTGGGGGGGGATGTCTGCGGGTTGCGGGGGTATTCCTGGCTCCGCTGTGCTGAGCTCCCTTCACGCTCCGCCGCGTTGCGGAGGGACGAACCCCGGAGGGAGGAGCGGAGCGGGGCGGGGCGGGCAGGGTGCGGGTGCTGCTCACCGCTGCTCCCGCCTCATCCCGCCGCAAAATGGCCCGAACGGCGCCGCGCGGGGAGGCGGTGGCGGAGCGGGGCGGGCGGGGAGAGGAGGGGGTGCGGTTGACAGCTCCGCAGCACTGCGCAGGCGCGGATCGCGGTGAGGAGGAGGAGGGGGGGAGGTTGGCACTGCGCAGGCGCGGCCCACAGGCAGGGTCTGCCGAACCGAACCGAACCGAACCGAACCAGGGGGAAGGGGTGGGGAAGGTTTCTCGGAGGTAGAAGCGGGAGGAGCCGGCTGGGTAGGCCTGGAGCTCATCCCGCCCTCAGGTGCTGCTTCCCCCTTTTTTTTGTGTTTTTAAATCAAGTAAATGTTCCTGTTTTGACCATTCGGAAGGGGCTGAATTACCCTTAAAAACTGACTGCAAGGGCTGACTTCTTCCGCTATCCGAATCTACCCCCAAGCCCCGCAAAATAACCCAAATCTGGGAATATTAAGGCCACCATCTGTCACAGAAATACAACCAAATGATTTCTTTGCCTTTGCATACATGGGGGTTATTGTGGCAGTTGTGCAGGCTTTGGAGAAAATGACCCATTTCCTCGCCGGAGAAATAATTTTGTGTTCAATATTTTGTGCTCATCTTCCTCTGGAAGTGTTTGCTTCAGCTGTGTCACTTCATCTCATTTTACACAGCTGTTAAGCTACAACAAACTCAGAAAGAGCTTCTGATTGACATATTTATTGCATCTGTTCATGAAAAAATTAACATTGGGGATTAAAAAAACTGGGAGCACATTTATTCACCTGTGGAAAAAGGTATTTTAAGCTACAACAAACGCAGAAAGAGCTTCTGGTTGATATATTTATTGCATCTGTTAATGAAAAAATTAACATTGGGGATTAAAAAAAGTGGAAGCACATTTATTCACCTGTGGAAAAAGGTATTTGCCTATAGAGGGTGGGGATCCTTTTGATGTTAGGAGATTGACCAGCACTGCCTCACTTGGATTAATGCACTTCTTTCACTGGTTTATTACCCTACATGAGAAAGGAGAAGAAAAGAATAACTTATTAAGCGGCTCCAGCATTCAGAACAACAATGGAGACAGGTGTTAATAACTGAATCATGTTCATTTTGATCCTATTTCCAGTGATTTGAAGGCTGCTCCCTCACACAGCTGCTTTGGAAGGGAGGCAGAACCCAAGCATGGCTTTTGTTCCTCCTTGGAAGTTACTGCTTTTAAGGACTGACTTCCCAACAGCCAAGAGACAAGCTGTCCAACTCATTTTCACAGAGTTTTCATTCTTCCTGCTGCTACCAACATATTTAAATAACCACGTTGCCTAAAGCAGAACCACAGTCTTCCAAGGGTTTGTGGTTCCACAGACTTTTTGGGAAGGGGCACCCACATCCACCCAGAACACACTGCAAAAAAGCAGTTGCATCACAACATTTTGAGAGCTCAGTCCCTGAATACTGGGGTGAAAAGAATGTAGGGGGGCCAAAGAGAAAGCCCTAGTATCATCTGAAATAAATTTGCTGTGGAATTTCCTTGAGCACAAAGAGCTGGGAGGGGAACAAGGCAAACCTGTTACACCAGCATGGGCAGGGAAACCTGTCTGCACTGAAAGATAAAAGTGCTTAACCAGTTAGAGAGAGATAAAGGCCAGAAATACAAGTTTTGTGTTATGATGGCACATTAAAATCAATCACACCCCAACGGACAAAAAAAAAATAAAAAAAAAATGTGCAAACAGAGGTTGAAGACAAACAAGAAATGCAACTATTTTTGGATATTTCTTAAGAACTTTTTCCTATCCTTGACAGTCATTGTTATTTACCTTGAAGCTCTCCAAGACAGGGACTGCCACTTAAGGCATTACTTCTAGTTGTACAGTACCTAAAACAGCAGAGCCTGGGGCTTGGCTGGTCCCTAATTACTAATGTAATTAACAATGATGGGAGCATTAAGAACCCTTTATGTTGAAGTAAATGCTGGAAGGCTCAGTAGGTGCCAGTCTCAAATACTTCAGGATGACACTGAGAAATTATGGGATCTGTTGCTTCATTATTCAATTCTCCCAACCCCAATCCAGAAGATACTGGGAGTTTTCCTTCAGCTGCACCGGGAACAAATCATGCAGATCTGTTATCTAGAAATCGGCCCATTCCTGTAATGTCTCTGTGTTTACCTCTCCTGTTATGATTCAGAGCAATCCCAGAGCCCAAGGAGAAGCAATTCCCTTTTTAGAAGGCCAGGACTTTATTTAGGAAACCCCAGACCCTCTTGAAAACTGCCAGATTAGCTGCTGAACGATCCAGAAGATATTTAAAGAATAGAAAACAAATCCTTAATTTACAGCTCAATCTAAATCTCTCTGGATTTGTTTACTTATGCAAAGCAAGAAAAATCACAACTTTCAGAACACATACGAGTATTTCTAGCTTCCAGGATATAAGAGGAAGAGGACCCACCTTTCCCCCCTGGAGTTATCACCCTCACAGCTGCTTCCCTTGTAGTTTTATAATTCTACCCCCATCATCTACATCCAAGACAAGGAAGGGGGATGTTGCTTGTAACCTCTCATACCCTGGGACTGAAACAGCTCCAGGAAAGGAAGAGGACACACCTTTCCCTAAGGCCATCATCATCATCATCACAGCTGTTTCCTCTCTGCTGTTACAACACAGGTCGTTCAGACACACAGCAGGGGACCTTGGTTCTCTTTAAATGCCACATCAGGCCCAGAGGGGCCTAATTAAGGCTTGCTTAAAACCTGATAAACCATAATAGTCCTTTACAAGCCTCACCTGTGCTCATGGACCTCACCCTCTGCTCATGGAGCCCCATTTCAGGCTTGGCCTGAGGGCTCAGCCTCTGGGTGATGCTTGAGGGGTCCCTGGTTTAGGCAGAGCTGTGTCTGGGTCAGAACCTGGATCCTACCTGGCTGATTTTGCTTCTTCACCCCATGCCTATTCCTCAGCTCATGGAATAGGTTCTTAAACTGGCATTCTGTCTGCTTCCATCCCTGCTGAGATGTGGGTTATCCCTGGGCCAAGATTTCCTTCCACCCCATCCCAACAGCTGCCCAAACAAACATTAAAAAAACCCATAAAAAGTTCTCGTTAGATATTTAGATGTGTGTGAAAATGCAACGGAATAAAGGGAAAAAACAATCCCCCGGTTAAATGTGTTTAAACACAACTGGGAATTACGTGGTAGAAAGAGCACATCTAGAGCAAGGCAAATCTTGTCTGGATGCTGCAGGAAAAGGTATCAATATACCCAGGAGAGCTGCAGTTGTAGCATATTCCTTACAGACAACAGTCACTTTGATATTGATAGGAGTGTGAAGTTAATTATAGGCATCTCTTACCAAATAAATTATCATAAAAATGCATAAACACAAAGTAAACGTTACAAATTCAATTTTTGATGTCATTTAGTCTTGGTAAATATGGAACTGACTGCAACATCCTAATAGTGGGTGGAGAGTTACAGGGGGAAAAAAAAAAAGAGATCTTTGGGCAGTTTTCAGTCTGTGGCATAAAAATCCCTGATTAGTATTAGGAAGAATCTTCAGACTAAGAGAAGCTCTTCAGCTGAACCTGTTCCCAGAACTACTGGTGTTATTTTACCACTGAATTAGTCAAAATGTGCCTGAGAGCAGTGGAGCAAAGCAGGAAAGCCTGGGCTGCAGCTGTGACTGCAAAAAATCTCCAGGGTTTTCCAGGTGCTCTGTGCGCAGCAACGACAATAATTACAACAGCAAATAGATGAATTCCGATAAAATACCTGCATCAGAGTTATCTTTTTAGAAGAAATTCTATCATGTTCTTCACGTCAGCTTCTCAGAGGCTTTGGGGTGTAGCTGTGTGCATGGCCTGATGCTGACAGGACATCTAGTGGCACCTTCAAGTTACTGCCCAGAAAGAGAATTCTGCTAGGAAAAAAACCACGAATTTTTTCATGCTTTGGAGTATTTCCTCGCCCAGGTTTCTTGGGCTGGTGGCGAGATTTTTGTATTTATTTTACTAGCTAGGAGTATAAAAATAAAACAGGAGGAAATAACATTTTAACATACAATAACATCTGAATCGCTTCACAAATTCCTCTATAGAATCTTGCTAATATAAAGGTAAGTACTACTGCTTTTTTTTTTCTACCTTATTGCATATTTCAATGAAAGTGTTCCAATCCAGTTGTTTATCTGCCTCTAGATGAGGAAACTCACCCTTCTGTTACCCCATACACTGAAAGGGAAAATCAGAACGTTTGTGTTCCAAGAGCTGACAGCACAGGACAACACATTGATGAATTATATTTATTTATATTGATAGCTTCCTGCAAGCAAGACAGATTGCATAGTCTTTCAAATTTTTTTTTTTAGCAACGTGTTAGCCTAAAAGCCATTTTAATAGCTGCCATTCATGCTCAGTTTGCTGCATGTGTTACTCAGTTTGAGCAATGCAGAAGTCACTAAAGTCAGGCCCAATCTGCTACTTGTTTAAGTGAGACTGCAACTGTTTAAATAGCTTAATTAGTTCAATACCTGCAAAATTATTCCAATACGAAAGCAGAAAGACCTTTGTTTTGTTTTGTTTTGTTTTGTTTTTTTGAGTAGGGAGAGCCACTGGCATGGAGCTTCCCCACCCTGCAGGGCTGGAGCCCACCTTGAGGCTGAGGAGGGGGAAGGAAGAATTTGGGTGGAGGAGAAGCAGGATGGCACTGAGAGGGGGGAGAAGAAAAAGGGCTGGGAAGCCACAAATCCCATGTGGAAGGGCAGAAACCTCAAGGACAGCAGCACCTGGAGAGACTGGAGAGTTGGGCTGATCCCAATGGGATGAGGTTCAAGACTCCAAGTGCCAGGTCTTGTGCTTTGGTCTCAAAAAACCCCATGGGGAGCTCCAGGGGCAGAAAGGGAGCTGGGAGTCTGGATTGCCAGGAAGCTGAACATGAGCCAGCAGTGTGCCCAGGTGGCCAAGAAGGCCAATGGCATCCTGGCCTGGATCAGGAACAGCGTGGCCAGCAGGTCCAGGGAAGGGATTCTGCCCCTGTACTCAGCCCTGGTGAGGCCACAGCTCGAGTCCTGTGTCCAGTTCTGGGCCCCTCAGTTCAGGAAGGAGATTGAGGTCCTGGAGCAGGTCCAAAGGAGGGCAACCAGGCTGGGGAAGGGATCCAGCACAAGTCCTGTGAGGAGAGGCTGAGGGAGCTGGGGGTGTTCAGCCTGGAGAAGAGGAGGCTCAGGGGAGACCTCATTGCTCTCTACAACTCCCTGAAAGGAGGCTGGAGCCAGGGGGGGTTGGGCTCTTTTCCCAGGCAACTTTCAACAAGACAAGAGGGCATGGACTTAAGTTGTGCCAGGGGAGGTTTAGGTTGGATATTAGAAAGAATTTCTTTACAGAGAGGGTGATCAGACATTGGAATGGGCTGCCCAGGGAAGCAGTGGATTCTCCATCCCTGGAGATCTTTAAAAAGAGCCTGGATGTGGCACTCAGTGCCATGGGCTGGGAACCACAGGGGGAGTGGATCAAGGGTTGGACTTGATGATCCCAGAGGTCCCTTCCAACCCAGCCAATTCTATGATTCAGGAAGGGACCTGGGTGTCTGCTGGCTTTCCAAGCTCTTTTGTCCACTTCCCAACTGCTCCAGCCTGCTCCCAGGCAGCCCCTCAATGCTGAGGGTTTCAGGGGAAAGTTGTTTCCCTACAACTCCCTGAAAGGAGGCTGGAGCCAGGGGGGGGGTTGGGCTCTTTTCCCAAGCAACTTTCAACAAGACAAGAGGGCATGGGGTTAAGCTCTGCCAGGGGAGGTTTAGGTTGGATATTAGGAAGGAATTCTTCCCAGAGAGTGTGATCAGGCATTGGAATGGGCTGCCCAGGGAGGGGTGGGGGGATTCTCCATCCCTGGAGGTTTTTAAGCAGAGACTGAAGGTGGCACTGAGCGCCACGGGCCTGGGAACCACGGCGGGAGCGGATGAAGGCTTGGCCGTGATGATCTCAGGGCTCCTTTCCCCCCCAAAGGATTCCAGGGAATTCCGTGGGAGCGGAGCAGGGAGAGGAGAGGGGGGGCGGGGGAGGGAGGAGGAGGAGGGAGCAGATCACGTGATCCGCCGCCCCGGTCACGTGCCCACCCCCTGACCCCGGAAGTGGCGGGGGAAGAGGATGCTGACGCTGGAATAAAGATGGCGGCCCGCGGGGCTGGGGCTGCGCTGGGCCGGGTCGCGGCCTTCTGCCTGTTGGTGCTGTTCGGTTTAGGCCCGGCCAGTGCCCGCGTCCATCACCTCACCCTCAAAGTAAGGTCCGCGCAGCCCCCGCTCCGCCGGTTCCCGGGTTCCCTGAGGGGAGCGGGGAGGGGGCCCGGGACCTGCGCGCCTCCCCCGGGCTGGGGCTCTCCCCGAGCTTCGTTCCGCTGCCTCCCCTGAGGGATTCTTTCCTCCTTGCTGGGTTTTTTTCCTGTGTCTCTGCCGGCCCTGGCTTCGCTGTGTTCTGCTTTTGTCGTTTCCCCTCCCCTTGCCTCCCCCATCCCTTGAGGAATGGGCAGGAAGGGGCTGGAAGGGAGCTGGGAAGCTGAAGGCCTCTCCGTGAGGGTCTGAGCTTCTGTTTCATGGGAAAGGGGGGAAGTGGGGCTGAAAACTGCGGAGGTTTGAAGAGGCAAATATTCCACGTGTTGTTAAAAGCGAGGGAGAAAGGGGGATGTAGTGAGAGAGGGTTGCTCAGGGGGTGGGGGATGATTTCTAAAGGGGTGTTGGTTTGTTTTGCTTTTAATTTGTACTCTTAGTGGTTTTTCTGTTCTGCTCGCTGCTTGTTGAGCCTAAAAAAAGCTCTCTGGCTGTTTTATTTGCTTTCTGGAGTTTGTTTCTTTTGCTAATGATGCAGTTAGTAGGGACAGATTAAGGTATTGCTGTTAAGGGCTCTCTGCTTTGGTTTGATAGACTTGTGGTTGTGCTTTGAAAGAGTTTTGTTGTCCCGTGTCTGTATTTAAGGCTTGCTCACGAGAAGTGGTGAAGATTTGCAGCTCCAGGGTGCTGCTCTCTGTTGTGTTTTAAATGAGAAGCTGCCCAGTTGTTCTGGGATGGAGTAACTGGAGTAACTGCTGTTGGGGTGATGCTTTCGGAGGGCTGGTGTACTCCTCATCAATGAAGGTGTTAATTTTGTTCTTGCTGTCCAAAACTTGCAGTGTTCTGCCATCAGAAACCTTGGAAGAAGCTCCTGAAGTGGGGCATGGCTGGGAGGGGTGTTGCTCTCTGCTTGTAGCCCTTGGGGCAGTGCCAAACCATTTCCAGAGCCTCCCCATCAGCCTTCGAGGGGCAGTCAGTGGTGGGGGGAACATCCATCAGCTGTTCCCAGGGAATTTTCCAGGCTGTGCAGTTGCCTAATGTGCAACCCCACAAATGTTCTACTTCAGAGGAAGCAAACTTGTCTCTGAAGCACTGAGGAGCTTCAGTGCTGGTTGTAGAAGAGTTTCTCCTGGGCTGATATTTTTCCCTGACTTAGAAAACTTCCAAACTGTCCTGGGGCAGATGTTCCCAGCAGGACCTGTGGCTTCTGCTTCCTATTTGGGTGTCTCAACCACCTGGATCAATTCCTGAGCTTTCCAAAGTGGGGAATGGTTTTGGTTTTGCAGGTGTTTTGTCCCAGTTGTACCACTCACCTACCCAACACCGTGGAAAGTAGGAGTTTGGTGGAATTCCTTTGTCCACCTCCAGGAGAAACAGGAGCTTTGGTGCAGCACAATCTCTCTCTTTCTACTTCAGCTCCTGCTTTGCAGTCTTTAGGTAAACAGCAGCCTCCAAAACCTCTCCCCTTGCACAGTGCCAGCTCCTTTTCAGCCTTCTTGCCCTGCCAACCTAAAGGCTGCAGCTTTGTGGGAGTGTTTGGTGTTAGATTTCCCCAAACAACTTGTTCTTGCTGGAGTTAGAACAACCTCATTCTTGTGCCTCTGTAATTAGGGTGCTGGGGTGAAAGGGCTTTTTGTTGTAAGAAAAAAGAAACTGCAGTCTGAGCAGTTTCCTGTTAAGAAAATAGTCTCTGTTGTCTTGATAGACACGTGCAGGGGGATTTATTTCTTCTGAGTTAGTTTCAAATACATCATTTTTCTTGCTGGTAGACTCAAAGGAGGCCCTCTTCCTTAGGAGCAATTATCAGCATCATTAGTTTCAAAATTACCTTAAAAAACAAAACCAAACAAACAAAAAAACCCCTATAAAAATTGACATTATGAAGGCTAGAAACAATTTTCAGATGTTTGCAAAAGTAGCTGGTAGTTGGAATGTTTCTTTGAACTCAAATTAAGTTGCTTGGCACCTTTTTTTATTTATTTCCAAAGAGCTGAATGCTGTGGTGTTGAAGCCATGTGTTTGGGGTAATACAATGGGAAACTTGTCCCAGAGAATGAGGAAGTTGATAGCCTGGAATAGCAGGGGAATGGCTGAAGGTACCAGTGGCTGCTCAAGGGGACCCCATCCCCCTGACAAGGCTGTGTGGCAGCTGAGCTGTTGTTTTCCTGATCAAAATTTGCAATTAGCTGGCTGCCAAAAGAAGAGACAGACATCTCCTCTTTTGTGCTGTTTCACGTGAAATTTATTAGTTGCAAGATATCCCCATGTTTGGTTCTCTAAACACAACTCTGCTGCTGAAGCATTCACTTATTTGTGTTCAGGACTTTGTTGTAAACTTCAAATTGCCTATTTCTGAAGTCTGCAGGTGAGGGATTGTAAAGAAAAGCTGGATTCTTCCATTAAATGTGATTTAACAGGGAATTCCTAATAACTCAGTCTCCTGAAGCTCTCAGTGTGGGTGCTCTTGGAGCTCAAGCTGTTGCTTGGGGGCAAGAGGTGACTGAGTGTGGGATCATGTGAAGGTGAGGGATTTGTGAACTAAATCTGTAAACTCTAAGCACTCAAAGCTGAGATAAAACCAGAGAGGAAAGTGTGTGTGTGTGTGTTGTATGCTAATTACCTTTTGTTGGGGGGTGTTGGGGGGAGGGTGTTAGCAAACCAGCAGAGTAAATAAACTGAAATGGAACTGAACAGCTTTGGCAAGGGCTCTGAGGTAAGCAAATTGTCTCTGGTCATGTTTCCAAAGTGCAAAGCACTTTATGGCTGGCTGGCTCTTTTCCCCTCAACCCATTCAGCCAGGCAAATGCTTATCTGTCCAGATGTGGTTAAATAAAGCCTGATGTGCCATGCCAAGAGCTGGGATTAATTCCCTGGGAAATTAAATGGAAAGCAGTGCTGAAGGAACCAGCTGGGCTGTCCTTTCAAGCACATGAAGTGGCCTAGAACCTGAAGACAGCACAGCTCTAATACTCTGGGTGAACAAAGCATCTGCTCTCAGCCCTGTGTCCCCAACCTTTTCCCTCTTCTGAGTGTTTAGGGAACCATCTGCTCATGTGCCAGCTTCACTTGATTCCATTAGGGTGATCTTATTCCAGGGTGGCTGTGTCAGGATGAGTGTCCTGCTGTTACAGCAAGTGAAGTTTCTGTTAGGAATGTTTTGTGCATGGATGTCAAAATTGATACTGGGGAAAAGAGCAAGAACTTATTGTACTTCTACAGTTCTTAGCTCAGTCTTCTGTACCTTGGCCTGAACACTTTGTTTGCCTTCAGCAGCTGATTTATCTGCTTGGAGTATTCTGCTATCTGATTTATCTTTTCCTAGAGGAAGCAATTTTCCTATTTTTAGTGACAACTTGCAGAAGCACTTTAAATCACATTTTAAACTTGCTCTTTTATTTTTGTTGCTGTTTTTCCTTTTCTTCCAAATATGATCACACAAGAATGAGGGTCCAACTCCATCCCTGTTTATTGATTTATGAATGCAGATTACCAGGAATATGACTTTTCCTCATCTGCTGTGGCAGCTCTATGTGATGTTTACTGCTTTTCATGAGGTCCTCAGGAACTCCTTTTTAAATAAAAAAAGCTCACTGCACTTGAGCCTTTATCAGCTGAGCAAGGCTTGGAAAGGGATCAGTTTCTACAGTTTCATTGCCAGACTGGGAGGAAGGAAATTATTCTGCAGCTAAGGCTGGGAGTGCAAAAGAAGGGATTGGGATTTTCCTGTTAGAGAAACTAACTCGAGCAGTTCTGTTTGAACTCACATCTCTGGTTTTGGGAGTTATCTTGCTTACAAGACACAAGTCCTTGCTCCAAGTCTTTGGGATGAGTGGAACTGCATAAGAAATTTTCTCATTTACCCCATACACAGAGTTTTCCAGTGTGTTAGGTGTGTGACTGGCCAAACCTTGGCCTGCCCTGACACAGAGGATCTGCTGGGCTGACAGTACTCTGTGAAACACTTGGCCAAGCCCCAGCTCTTGGTTGGGTAAGAATCACTGTAGTCAACTATCTCCTCTTCAGTCTGTTGCAGTATTTGTAGCTAGTGTTCAAACCATGGCTGTGTTGATTTGTCTGTGATCTTTGGGAGATCTTTTTGGTAGCAGTGTTTGTTTTGGTTTGGTTTTTGTTTAATCACTAATGCCAGATATTTAATTTCTTCCAGACTTTTCTTGCATACACCTCAGTAGTACAGCAAGATAATTAGCAAAGACACATTTGTTCACTTCCAGTGAAATACTTCATTATATCTGAATATATCCTAAAGAAACTTGCTCTTGGTATGCTCAGGTGTTTTGCATGAATACTTGAGTGTCAACCTTTGTCACCCTGCTCTTGCTGACTTCTGTTGCAGGTGACTGTATGTGATTTTATGTGAGATTTGTCAACTTGCTTTCTTTTCTTCCAGGATGATGTGAGGCAGAAAGTGCACCTGAATACCTTTGGCTTCTTCAAGAATGGTTTCATGACAGTCAATGTCAGCAACCTTTCCCTGAAGCCCCCAGTGGGCTCTGATGACAAGAGTGGCTTATCAGTAAGTTCCTTTCAGCCCAGCCAGTGTCTTAAACTTCCTGTGAAATTCATGACCTGTGCACTGAATGCCTGAACTTGGCTGAGGTGTCAGCCCCCAGCTGGTGGTGCTCTTGGCTTTGCTCCCCACCATCAGTAGTTGCTGAGGAGCTGGATGCTGGTTGATTTATCCCTGAGCATTATTCAGCTTTAATTTATCAACTTGAATTTATCATCTTCTGTGCTGAGCATGTCTGTAACCTGGAGTTCTCTGGTGGGAGGTTGTCATGTTGTTGTCATCATGCAGCATATCTTGTAATTGTTTTACAAGTAGGTTTCCAGAAGAGTGACTGTCTTATTTTTAGAGGACTCTTAATATTAACACAAAATATAGCACATTGTTAGCAATTTTAACAGGGGCTGAAATATTACAGTAGAAAACTGACCTGTGTTCTTACTCTTTTGCACAGTTTGACCTCTGTATTAGTGCAAATATTAAATATTTTCCTCAAGCAAAAACATTTAAAATAATAATGTTTATTTTGATGGTTTTGTTTGTTGGTTTTTTTACTGAGGTTAAGTGAAAAGGTTCAGGGACAGAAGCTTCTCTAAGCCAGTTACTGTTTGGATCAGTATATATTTTGTTCTTGGTGGATATGAATGAAGCAGCAAGTTTATTATATTTGAATATTTTTTCTGTCTAATAAGAAAAATATGTAATTTCTGCCTTAAACCTGGGTTAATTGGAGAGCAGTAATTTTCAGTCTTTCAGTGGTGGTTTGTCTTCTGATATGAGGGGAACCTGAGCTGGTTAAATTTGACAGATTCTTCTGAATTCTTTTAGGTGGGGTTCAGTTTGGATCGAACAAAGAATGATGGGTTCTCCACTTACCTGGTAAGAGATGTCAACTTACTTTTCCAAGCTAGGGGCATCTCAGTCTGCCTTACTCCAGGAATGGTTGGAAAAAATGAAAAGGAAAAAAAGGGGGGGGGAGACAGGGGTTATGTGGGAAAGGGCACCTTCAGACATAGGGAGATTAAGGATAATTCAGTTTTACAACTTGCTGGACTAAGAATGGTAACTTCTGCCTGGGGGGTGGGGAGACCATTTCTTCCAAGCAGGAGGATACTTGAATGGTGTTTTAATTTTTATTACCAGGATGAAGAAGTAGATTACTGTATCTTGAAAAAGAAACCAGAGCAAGATGCCTCTGTTATAATCTTATTTCTGGACTTCAGCACTGAAGTGTGAGTGAATGCACCACTTGAAGTTATTTCTCTTGTTGAAGCTAATGTAACACTTAGGAAATTTCTCCAAGGACCTGGAAAGCTGCTGTGCATTTGCTTTATTTTTTAAGGGGCTATATGAGAGCAGAGGGGAGGTGAAAGAAAAAAGCCTGTACTATAAAATAGGTCAAGAATTCTTCCTGTCTGTTGGAGGCATGAGAGGATAGAGGTCAAAATAATCATACCTTAATTGTGCTAAAGGCCTGAACTTGAGCTCCTGGGCTGCTTCTGCTGCTCTTGTACTGAATATACCTTTTTATTGTTTGCCTTTAAATATGTTTTATGGATCTACCTTTGAGGCCTTGTTGCTTTCCTTTGGTGGGAATGTAGTTTCTAGTGAGATTCTGGTTACCAGAACTGAAAAAATTTGCTTTTCTTCAGCTGCTCTTGAGTTTGATGTGAATGCATGGTGTGACTTCTCCCACAGTGATCAGTTGAGTGCCAGGCTGCTGTAAGTCATGGTTTGGTGCTTTTCTGTTCTCTGTGGTGGTAAAAGCAAGTCAACATAAGTAGATTTTCCTTTATTTGGTATATGTAGGCTATGACAGTCTGATTTGCTTCTGTTTTCTCTACAAATCTCTTTATTTAGTGTGAAAGTATGGTTCCCTGCAGAAGCTGCTGCTTTGTTACCTAAAATTTCATTTGTGTCTGAGGAAAACTTGACTGCCTTAAGTACCAAGCCACTGAAGTCTTCTGAACAGAGCAGTGATTCTGGTAAAACTCCTACAAAGACCAAAGAAAATGCAGACAGCAAAGGTAAGCCTGCTAAACCTGACCTGGATGTGCTCTCACAGCTTAGTTCCTTGTTGATGTGCATCCAGCACTTTGGTGTGGGTCACATTCTGGGCTTCCCTTGGGCTAAACTTGATCCATGGTCTTGTTTAAACCTCTACAGAGCTATCTTTTGGGCTGGAGTCTCTCCTGTTCAGCAGTTTGGGTTAACCAGTTCAGTTGTTCCAACAGAGACCTGGTGTGAGTGTTGGAGACCTCCAGTGCTTGTGAGAAGGGGTGGTGGTACTTAAGTTGAGTTTTGTCTGGCAAAAAGAAGGTTGAGGGGGAGTTTGAGAGCCACCAACAGGTAGCTGAAGGAAAGTTAGGAAATCAATGCCAAGCCAGTTTTAGTGGCACACAGTGCAACCTCTGCTTGTTCCCCCTTAAGTCTTGGGTGTCTCAAATTGGATTTTAGGAGGGAAAATAAGAATTTCCCAGGTATATATTTTCCTAGGAAAACAAGACTTTCCAGCAGATAATTTGCAGAAGTTAGAGAACTTCCATCCTTTGAGGTTTCAAACACTTGGCTAAACAAAGCCAGGGACAATTTGATACAGTATTGGGGATGCTTGGAATCAGAAGTTGGATTAAATACCTCCACAGTGGGTTCTTCCACCCAATGTTTGTGTGTAGCTAAAGAGTTGAAATCCTTTCTGTCATGTAGAAGATAATGAGGATGGAGGAGTAACATTACCAGTAACCTTTCCTGGAGGCACAGCTCTTTGTCTGCCTTCCAGACCAGCAGACAAAACAGTTTTATAATCTCAGCTCTGATGGGATTAGCTCTAAACCATTTGTGTTATCCCTTCCTGGATGAGTTTAGGCTTCAGATGAGGCTGCTCAGCAGTCTGGTCTGAAGTACTCAGAGTCTGTCTTGGCCTGCCAAATCAAAGCTTATGAATTTTGCACAGCTGTTGTATCAAGTCAAGAACTAAAGCTGGATGGCACTGAAGATAATTGATCTGACAGCTGTAGGTTTGCTTTTTTTTGAGTTAAAGAGTGCAGCAGGAATATTGACAGTGCACTGAGGTGGGGGAGCCAAAAGCAAAGCTTAGGTCTTGAACTTTTGCTTCCTAATAGAATGGGATGACCTTCCATTTGAAAAGCTTCTTATAGGAGAGGAGTGAAACTGAAGCTGACATGTTGCTCTGCTGAAGTCTCCTGTCAGGTTAAGTTTTTCAAATTCAGAACAGATGCTGACTTGGCAGGTCACCTATGCTTTGGGGCTTTGTTTGTGGTTTTACTGGGACTTTGCTTAGTAGAGAGCTGAGAACTTTTTCCCTTCCTGGGGGCTAATTAGGATTTCTGTATGTCTGTCAGGCCAAGTAGTGGTGTCCAGATGAAGATTGGTCAGGGAGATTAACAGTACTCACTCCTAACATGAACAGTCACAGCTGGAGACTGTATGAAGCAGAGCTGTAGCCTGCAGCTGGTACAGGTTACCTGCTTCCTGCCTCACTGGAATTGGGGTAGTTGGAAAGATTTCTTGGATGGGCTTTTGTAGAAGGTGTAATAGTAGAGAAACCTGTCCTAGTGTTTGAGATTACATTTGGAATGAATGTTAGTTGTAGGAAGAGTCTTGGGAGAGTAATGAGGGACTGAGAAGGAATAGATCTTAATGATTATCTAGGAAACTGCCACACAGACAGGTATAGGGAGATTTGAGTAAAGTATTGGCAGTGAGTAAAAGGTGGTAGGCATCCTCAGACTACATGCAAACACACTAACTGTACCATTAATACTTTTATCTCTAGATAAAAAGTCCAAACGAAGTACAACAACCTCCCAGGTAAGAAATGATCTGCTTTTCTCCTTCAGAAAGAACCTGGGGGAATATTCCAGTATAAACAACCTAGTATATCCAGAAAGTGGAGAGTATTCTTTTCTATTGCTCTGAACTTCCACTGTAAATATACAGAATGCAGTTTTGAATGTCTTGGTAATGTAGCCAAATTTGGCAGTTACCTGCTTAAAAAAAAATCTAAAAGTCTCTCTTCCTTTTCCCAGGATGTAGTAGAACAAGAACATCCTGTTCACAATGACAGAGGAACTTTTTCATTTCAGGTAGGTCATTGGTGTCCACTCAATGTCTGCAGGGAGCTCCTTCTCTGAACTGCTTCTTGAAAAGTGAAAAAAACTATGTTGCTTCCTACTATAATCCCCATTTGTTTGGTATGGAAGCCTCTCTAGCAGCTCAGCGAGTTTTTGAGTGGTCTCTTGTTTAGAAAAAGTGCTTGAAATCTTTCCTTGGAAGATGTGAGGGCTATTTTAAAGTGTCTTTGGTATGATGCAGTTCTAAATATCTTAGAATGTGAGCCTCAGCATATTAAAGTTTTTACTGTGATGCAACAGTGGGTACAGGTTTTTTAACAACAAACAACTGTGGCCTGACTGATAACTCCCTTAAGGGGAAGATTGTCTGTATGAAATCAGATTGATGCTTTCTTTCAGCAGCCTTGTGATTGCCTACTATAAAACAAACACATTTTAAATTCTGTTATGTGACACAAATCTCATTTCCATAGCTGTCTCAGTTTGTATAGCTGGGGGAGGAACACTATTTATGCTTTAGGGCAAGTATGATCAAAATTTGACACTTCATCTTAAATACACAATACTTCTTATCTCTTCTCTGTGGTGAGCTAAGTTAACACTGATACCCAAATGTTTCTAGCACTGGTCTTGGAGTGCATAATCATTGATAAGATCATGATTTTGGAATTCTGAAACTTGCAGACATTCTGATATTCTCAGAACAGGATACTTGCTGAAAGGCACCAACTGACCCTAAATGACTGACTCCATGCTTCAGCAGAGATGGCTTCTTAGCAGGGCAACCCTTTTGTGAAGAAGAAGAATGCTGACTTGCTTATTCCTTATTTTCAGTTCTTTTTCAACATCAGTTCTGATAATCAAGAAGGTCTCTACAGTCTGTATTTCCATAAGTGTGGCAGTGATGGGCAGGCTCATGATCAGCGCCTTTTTAATCTCGATGTGAGTATAACTTCTGAAGTCTACTTCAGTCTAAGTCGCCAATTTAATCATAGTTTTCAAGCCCAGCTTGGATACCAAGCACCCACTGGATATAAGCTGGGAAGTGATTCAGAGCTGTGCATTTCATCACTGTTGTGGCATTTCTGAAGGAAGTGACTACAGTAAGAATTAAAAGGGTAGTTTTGAAGAAATGTTGGGAAATCTGAAGACTCTGTGGGCTGGGCTCAGTCTACACAGTTGTGACTGGGTGCTGGAATGAGATGAGAGCTAAAACAGCTATTAGTGTTTTGCCTGCCCTGAAAAATCAATTTTTTTATTTTTACACAGTTGCAGATATTAAAGCTGTTGCTTCAATCTAAATTGTTGGTATTTGTGCATTAGGTGGGTTTGTTTTTTCTGTCCAAATTAAAGATGTGGTTTTCACACTGCCAGATGCACATCCTATGGGTTGTATGTTATAGCAAATGTCTTATTTCTTAACGTGTTGCTTTGACCCCTGAAGAAACTGGAAAGAGAAGAAAACTTGGATAACTGACCTGCTGGGTTGTAATTAGAGATGCAGGACAGTGTCATTAATGCAGTCTAGTGTCTCAATGCATTATTTTAATTAAGAATATGCAACCAAGCCACTTAGGGGCCTAAGTAGAATATTAAATAAAGCTTTTGTTTCCCCAGTCACAAGGTAGTAGGCTTGCAGCAGAGTGCTTGGTTTCTCTTAAAAGGTGATGAGATCCACTGTAGTAAATTTGAGTGACTTTTTCAGCTGTGTGACTCTGCACACTTAAAATCAGGACTGTGCTATAAAACCTGGTTGTTTATGCAAGGCTGAGACTGAATCAGGTGTTGCCAAACTCTGAAGTGTGGTACAGAACAACTATTTTTTTGGAAAACTATTTTGCCTCTGTGAATGATGTCACATAACTGAAGTATTGAAAGGAACCATCCTTTTTCTGAAGATTCTTCTTAGCTTTTAATGGAAGTTATTGTGGGTGGAATTTTGTTAAACATTTCGAGTTTCTTTGGGATGAAAAGGTGCTTTTTTTCTTTTCCTCATAGCTTCAGAAAAGCTCATTTTAAACAGCAAATTTGATTGTGAAGTGCAGTTGTTAGCTTAGTGCTTTAACAGATGGGGTTTTTTCAACTGTACACATAACACATCTTGAATATTCAGATAGAAATTACGGAAAAGAATCCTGAAAGTTACCTCTCAGCGGGGGAGATCCCACTGCCCAAACTTTACATTTCCATGGCTCTCTTCTTCTTCCTGTCTGGGACTGTGTGGATCCATATACTTCGAAAACGCAGGTAAGTGGATGAGGTTAATGTCAGTGTGGGCCTACCTGGTTTGGGTTTTATTTTTTGTTCCTTTTCTAATGCCCAGTTCGCAGATTTAAGGAGTTAAAACTCCAAATCTGGCTCAGTATTGCCTGTCCAATACATACAGGTTCTAGATGAAAATGGTTGCTTCCATCTGCATCTTTCTTGCAGACAATTGTTCCAAAGTTAAGTCTTGCATTAAGAAATTCTGCATGGTGTGTAAATATTGTACTGTGGTAACAGATAAACAGGAAACTCCTGTAGTTTGACAAAAGGAGAGCATGAGTTGAAAATTACTTTAAATAACAAGAAAAACTTATTCAAACCTTTTCCTATGGGGAATGGCAGCTTGTGGTAGTGGAGAGCCATAAACATTTTGATTACAATCCTAAGTGATGAGAATTTCTAATTGAAAACAGTGCTGCTTAATAGTTAAAGCATAGCAAGAGAAGTCAGAAGCATCTATTTTGATTCAATCTGAAGTGCACTTGGTGATCAGATTATTTGTTGTCTGGAGTTCACTTGGGGGGGTTTAGTGATTTGGGGGCAGTGATACCTTTTTGAATTACATTTATACAACTTCCTAAAAATTCCAGTCTATACATGCAAGATGTTCCTGTAAGATACCATTTTTAATCATTAAAAGAGTTGTAGAACATGTAGTTTAAATGTTGTTCAGGATGTTGCAAAAACTTGGACTGCAGCATGACAGGGAATCCTTTGATGCTAAGAGTCAGCCTGAGAGCTGCTGTTTGACATAGAAATTTTGTCAGTAGCCTTGGGAACTGAAGTTTTTATTACTGGTGTTTAATTGATGTTCTTCCTTATATTTTTTTCCTCCCAGAAATGATGTCTTCAAGATTCACTGGCTAATGGCAGCCCTTCCTTTCACAAAATCTCTGTCTTTAGTCTTCCATGCAGTATGTATAACTTCTCTGCCTTATGGCATTCACTGGGAAGTGGAAACCTGGACTCCAGGGCAAACTGTTGGAGGAATCTGCTTTAGGGGGTAGAGTGGGAAGGAGAGGGGAGCATCTTCCATATTGAAGCATTGGAACTGAACTGCAGCTGTTTTGGAGGATTGATTCAGTTTTTATCAGCAAGTTCTGACTTTAAATACAAGTAATACAATAAATGAAATTTTAATACAATAAATTTTGTTCATGGCCTGAAGTGGTGAAGCAGTAAATGTATAGGAGAGTTGAAGGAGTTCTGTCAATTCTAATGTTTTGGCCATCTGAGGCTGTCCTGAAAGCTTGAACTACTGTGCTGCTTCAGCTATATGGCTTGCAATAAATGCTAATTAATGGAAACATTGAATTTTTGTAAAATTCAAGTCTTTGAATTGACTTGACTTGGCTTTTCCACTGGAGAAGTTCTGTAAATGAAGATAATGGCAAGCATTTAGTCCTTCAGTGCTTGTGCCAGCCATGATCCTCACCTGCCCTTTTGTGACAGGATAAATGCTACTGTTTTGGAGTCATGATTTCAATCTGATTTCTAGTGGAAGTGAAACTGGAAAGCCTGTAGTCACCTAATGCAGCTGAACTTGAACAAGAAATGAATAAATAGGTTATGAATGCAGTTGTTTAATGTAGCTAGGTGTGGGAGCTGTGTAGGAAGAATATAGATTGTATGAGATTCCTTTGCTACAGCAAATGGAAACGATCTCATTGTTGCTAAACACAAAACTAGAAGAGGTTGGGAGGAAGTATTCACATGTATCAGAGCTGAGTTTGCACACACTGACTGGAAAATGGAACTTAAGTGGCTGTCAAGCAGATCTGTTTTAGACATGGGTGGGGTGCTGATGAGTGGCTTGTTCAATAATTTACTCTTTTTTTTTTTTTCCCAGATTGACTATTACTACATTTCTTCTCAGGGATTTCCTATTGAAGGCTGGGCTGTTGTTTATTACATCACTCACCTGTAAGTATATCAGAAGATGGATGTGATAATTAAATTCCAGTGCTTGAATTTCCCTGTGGGGCTGCCCCCCTCCCTGCTGAGCAAACTGGAAAATTGCTGATTCTTTGGTACTACAGTCTGAATGACAGTCAGCCCTGTGTGAAGGGGAAAGCTCTACTTAGAGAGGGCAGCTGCAGAGAATTGGTACTTATCTGGCTGGAGGAGCAAAAGGAGAAGAAATGCTTTGTTTTTCTTTTGTTCATACTAATATTCAAGTATCTAATTTGCTCCTGATGTGAATGGTAAGAGGGTACAGCTGCCACTCTTTTCTCCTGTTCATGATGGTAAATGGATGACTCCCCCCGGAAAAGATTACATATATTGACAATTGTGAATGAAGTGTGATATTGCTATGTGATACACAGTTGTAAGCAAGTGTGTCTGCTTAACTGTTGTAGGACAAGCTCTTGCCAAAATTCTGAATAACAAGGCATTTGTTTGGGTTTGTGGCTTCTACTGCCTGTAGGAGAGCTGGGCAGAAGAGGAAGTGTGATAAAATCAAGTCTCACTGCAGTATCTGTTTCTCTTTCAGACTGAAGGGTGCTCTTCTGTTCATCACTATTGCCCTTATTGGCACAGGCTGGGCTTTCATTAAACACATCCTGTCAGATAAAGACAAAAAAATATTCATGATTGTCATCCCACTTCAGGTAAGGACTGAGCTGTGTCAATATTTACTGTCTTGGAGAGCTACTTGTGGAAAATGGAAAAGGCTGTGACTCCTTCACAAAACACTACATAGTTACTGCTTGTATAAGCCTGTTGCTTACAGTCTAAGTTGATATAAAATTTCCTTGTCCAGAAGTTACATCTGTCATTTTCCCCCTTTCTCTCTATATTGAGTGTGAGATAATGGTGATCAAATAGTGTCAGCAAATGAACAAGTAGCTATCAGGTGTGTGTATTCATGGTGGATCAAAAATTGGGCTTCAAAACAGTACTAAACTGCTAAGCAGAGAAACTAAATGTAAGTTTTGAAAAGCTTGTTGAATTGGGCTCAAGAAAAAAGGAGAAAACTGAGACTTCCAGGTCTCTTGGGTCTGAGGGAAGCTTTCCCAGTGTGTTCAGAATTTTCAGTGCTTGTCTGCTGTCCCAGGAGCTGAAGTAAATAGGATGACAGCACTATTTGCTGCAGGTAGAACATCTTTTGCCTTTCCAGTGGAGCCTCTTACCTAGCAGCAAACCCCAAAGTATTTAATTAGTGTTTGAGGCTCTTAGAGCTCAGGCACAGAGTACAGAGCATGGTCAGAGATCTATTCAGAGTTACTGGCTTCCTTTATAAAAATGCTTTTAGGCTGTTTGCCTTCTGTGTGTATGAGGAGTTCTGTTTTGTATTTTTGTAAGTTGTTTTTGCTCTTTTATCTCTACTGATTCTGTAGATTCAACATAGTATATAAAAGGACTCCTTTCTGAATGTCAGCAGAAATAAATTCCAATCTGTTTTATTTCTGTGCATCCTGTAAAGATGTTGCTGAATATGTGGCTTTCTTGACACAGAACTGCAGGAGAATTGATGGGTGAATGGGCTCTTCCTGCAGCTGTGGGGCAGCTTTTGCTGATTTGGCAGCACATGTCTAAGATCTGCTTGGAAAGCTGCTGAAACCATGGAGCTTCCTTTGTCCCCTAGGTCCTGGCAAACGTGGCATACATTATCATAGAGTCAACAGAAGAAGGGACAACTGAATATGGATTGTGGAAAGAAATTCTTTTCCTGGTAGACTTGCTATGTTGTGGAGCCATCCTGTTTCCAGTGGTATGGTGAGTCCCAACATGCTGTGTGATTTCTGATCTCTTTTCATTTCTGATGGTTTGTGCTTTTTCTGAACTAATGAGGATTGACTACTAGCTTGAGCTAAAGATTCTGCTAGAGCAAAAGGAGTTGGACCTTTAGAGTCAAGCATTCTGTTAACTTTTTAAAACTGTATTAGTCTTTCTAACACTTCAATCTGCTGTTGTGGGAGGTACTTGTTTTGGAAGTGTTAAAGTGGGGATAAGGTAGGATGGGCAGTGATTTAAGTCTGACCAGCACAGTGCAGATGAGAGGAATTTCTGAAACTTGGATTTTTGTGGAAGTGTTGATTCTTACTCTGAGAAATGGGATTTTACTTTATTGACTGAGTTGGAAAACTGGGCTGTTAAATTCTAAAACAATAGTGCTAAGATCAGTACTGCCTTCAAGCAGAGTAGCTGCATTTTTACTTGACTGTTTAGAAAAAATAATCCCACAGGGAGCATTTCCCTGCCCTTCCTTCCACTCTACTTGGCAAGGAATAATGTTAGTTATATAAAACTCTACCAAAACACAGATAATTCAGATAAACAGCTATTGTTGCTTCTTGCCAGTTAGTCAGAACATTTATCTTCTAAATTCACTTTAGTCTTAATTGGATAAACAGCTGGGTTTAAAGGAGGATATCAAGGAGCTTCTGGCTCCTTGGTTAGTAAACACAGATTATTTTTTTCCAGGATCTCCAGTATTTTTTTCTGAAATTCAGAGTGAATATAAATGTCTGGTAAACATCTCATCACTCTAGAATGTGGAGAAGAAGCATTTCATAATGCATATACATGTGTGTGTGTCTGAGGACAGTCATGCATGTTCTCAGTAGATGGGAGAAAGCTCCAGCTTGGCCTGTGTGGGCAGGTGTCAGCTGGCCTTACCTTCCCTGTTGTCTTCAGTGGAGGGGCAAAACCCTACACATTCTTGGTGGCCTTCTGCCAAGGCTGGGAAATCTCTGCCAATAAATTTGCACTACCCTTCCCTTGCTCTTCTTCTGAGGTTGAAAGCATTTGGGAATAGTCAAGAACACAACAGGGTTCCTAACTTTGGTTGTAGAGACATTCACAGCTCTTCCTACCTAATGCTAGAATCTCTGTCCTACCTGCTGGTGGGCTGGAACCAAACTTGTTTTCCATAGAGGAACTGTACCTGATAATCCAAACATCCTTGGCTGAGCTGTCCTGGAACAGCTTCTAGCATCCAGTCAGTGTTCTGTGGTGTCCTGGTACCAACCTAAACAGGTAGTGAAGCTCAGGACATCAAATCCTGCCCTTTTTTTCATCTGGATGGTGTCACTGCAGCTGGTGGGATGATTCATGTGAGCAAGGTGACTAAGATTGGCCTTGGAATTCACATTCCTGCAGGGAAGCTTCTCTTACATAAGTTGCCTCTGTAGACATGTAAGCTGTAATCAAGTATTTAAATGAAAAGAGCTTAAAGAGCAGTAAGATGCCAACTGCTTGACAGTACACTGAATAGGAGCTCAGCTTAATTGTACAAGTGGAAAGCATTATGCTGGAAAATGCCCCAGTTTCTCACTCTGCTCCCTCCCTCCTAAAAAGCTTTCTGTAGGCTGAAGGAGGCTTTGGCAATTAGTTTGCTTAATCAGAGGAGAAACAGATCCTTGAACTCACTGCCTGAGATGGGGTTGAGATATATGCAGTGTCAAGCATACTAAGCACAGTTAATTATGAGCATACTCCAGCCTTAAAGAGTTAACAAAACTTGTCAGTGTTCTAGAGGCTTGCAGTTAAGAGGGAGTGCAAAATTTATAGCTAATCTACTCTTTATTTTTCAGGTCAATAAGACATTTACAGGAGGCTTCAGCAACAGATGGCAAAGGCAAGTGATCTGTAATTTTTTTTTTCTGTGCTGCATTCCATAAGATAATGCTAGAATATCAAACACTTGATGCTGATTTAAAATATGTAAACTAAAACTACAAATTTATGCTGTTATTGTAACACTGTTGCTTTTCCTTACTGGGCTTCTGGGAATAACATTTGGGAAATGACCTTTTTCATTTATTGCTTTGACTATTAGAACTCATCTGTGGAAATCATTCTTTGGTACTTCACAGCTCAGTGCTCAAGCTAGACATGACATCCAGAGCAAATAATCTTGACTGATTTGCCTTTTTTTCTCAGATTCAAGTGTTCAGAAGTAGAACTAGAAATGAATTCCAGAATTGCCAGCTATTAGTCAAGAGACTCACTTAGTTTCTGCAGAAATTGCTCCTGGCAGAACAGAGGGAAACAAACCTCATGAAACAAAACATTCAGTGTAACACACTTCTGACTTGTCCATGTTTGTCCAAGGGCTTAACAAGCTGCTTGTGTAAAGTTGAGTTATGTTTATTGTAGCAGTGAAAATGAGAAGATGGATGGAATGCCAACCCAAATATGGCTTCTGCAGGGTGTGCTTTTCCTGCCTTCCCTGCTCACTACTTCTGAATTAATTCCTCAGTTGGCTGCAGCTGCAAGCCAGGGAGCATAGCACTGCCTCCCTTGGAAGCAGGCAGCCATTTCACTATTCTGGCATTTGATGGCTTATTCTCCTTGAAAGCTTTATTTGTAGAAGGTCCTTTGTTGCCAACATCCTTTCAACCCAATCTTATCCTTTAACTCTTGCCTCTCTCTTCTGGAGAGAACCTCCTAGGTCTGGATACCTCTCCAGCCATTTCCTGCCTTCCCCTGAGACACCTGGATTTCACTGCAGCTTCCTTTCTGGCAGGTGAAGTTTAAGGCTGGGTAGTGAAATCAGCTCTTTGCAGACCACAGATTAGGTTTTTTTTCTTGCCACTTATTAAATAGAAATAATAATGAAGGTGAGCCCAGGTCACCTTTTGAGACTCCAAGTTGTTAAAAACACACACAGCCCTCCCACTCTCCCCCCTCTGAAACCTAAAGGAGTAGAAATCATAATTTCTAATGGAAACCAGTGTAGGATGGGATAGTTTTATTAATGTACCATGAATGCTGTTGGTAGTTTTCTCATCAGTGTGTTCTGGGCTCTGATACTGCCTGAATTTGTTACTGAGCACATGTTCTGGAGCATCTCAACTCTCTTCTTGTTGCAAAGCCTGCTTAGATTTGGACATTGCCTGAAGCAGTCCTTTTCTTCTGAGCTGAGGACTTCCCATGGGGAAGTCCTGGTTCTTGGCTGAAGCAACTGTGTGTGACAGCAAATAGAAGTCAGCTTGCCTGCAACAGAGGCAGAACTGCTGGGTGGCACTGGGACTGTTCCACCAAGTCCATGGAAGTGAGACCCAAACCCCCAGATCTGTGTGGCCTCAGGTGATCACCCGATGCCTCCCGAGCTTTTGAAGGTTCTTGTCACAAGATGGTGCTATGGAGGTTTCTGAGCTTCAAAACAGTGGAGGAGGAAACTCAGGTGGCCAACATAAGGATGTTCAGCATAAAAACTGGACCTGTCCACTGCTCATTGTAAGGGGTGAGACCAGATCTGAGTAAAACCAAGGAGTTCTGAAGGCTGTGTTTGTGGTTTCTAACGGAGGTAGAAGAAAATCATCTGAGAATCACTGTGCTACACACAGTAGCATAAATAGCTCCTGAAGTGGTGAAAATATTGGGTGTCTTGGGGAGTGAGAATATAAATTCAATGGCAATTTTTTTCTGGTGTTGAGTCCACTGGTGACTTTCTCACTGAGGAGAAAAACAGAAGGAAAATGATTTTTCGCTTCCTTGTGTCTATTAGAACTAACCCTTCCAGGACCTCATTGCTTACTATCCTAGTAAGGGTATAGTAAGGAATCCTGATGGTCTGTCCAGTCTTCTAGGTACTTCCCAACCTCTTTATTAGCACTTTCGGGCAAGTGCAGCCCTGACTGCAGTGTGTCTAAACTATAAATAAAGCAGAAGGCTGGTCAGACTGTTAGTCTGTTAGTCTTACACCTGTGCTTGCCATTGCCTTGGTATTTGCAGTGAACAGGTATTTGATCTAAGGAGCAAGGATTTGGAGTCACTAGCTAATGGTCATTTAAACTTTGGGTTTTGGTTTTTTTTTTTCCTAATGTGGGAAAAGGAGAGGAATGGGTCCAAAGCCATGAATAGCCAGGGAGACTGCATGCATAGGTGCTGTGGGTTACTAGTAAAGAAGAGGCATGGCACAGTGATACAGATGAGTTTGAGCTGCCTGGGTGTTTGCTTTTTTCACTTGAAGGTGATCTTTAAAGCAAAGTATCTGACCTACACAGGGTGCTTATCTTGCATAGCAGTGGGTGTAAACATGCCTTTTTTTAGAAGCTTTATTTTTTTTTCCCCTTTAAAATCACCACCTTCAGACTTTAAGTGCCTAACTGCAGCTCTTTGGTCTGTCACTATTTTCTTTCAGATGGGATCCTGCTCTCTGGTTGCTAGATTTGCATTACAAATGCCTTGCAGGTTTAAAGAAATCAGTCTTGCAAACTGGGCTGGAATTTTGGGCGGCTGGAAAGCTCCTTAACTACCACAACCTTGCTAATGGGCATCATGAGAGAAGGAAAAGAGGGAGTATGTTGCAATAAACTTGTGTAGTGTTTGAATCTCAGGGTTCTTTCTTGGCCACTGGACTTTTCAAGTCCAATATCCCCCCCTCTCTGTAATGAGCCCTCTGATTTGAGGGAGCAGTGGAGGGCTGGAAGCAGCACTGCTGGTTTTGTTCTGCTTGTACCTCTGGATGTGCTGAGATGGGACACTCAGTGCAGTCTGATCAGGGATACCTGAGTTATCAAAGGATACCTCTCCCAGCTGGCAGCAGAAGCAAGGGAAGTACCTTGCAGGGTATAGCTCCCAGGCAGCATTCCCTGTGTGCTTTGCAGTGGGCAAATGATGATTTGATGCTTTCATGCTTGTCCCCACATCAGAAAAAAATATTTGCTCTGTTCAGTGTGTTCCTGCTTCTGTCCCATGAAAATGCTGTGACCAAAGAGCCTCATCCTGCATGGAGCAGAACAACCTCTGCTTGGCTGAGCTCAGCAGGTGCTGGAGGGGCCCATGGTAAAACACCTCCCCAGTGAGGAGGAGGAGAGGGGAAACGAGGGCTAAACATGCTCCAGGCAGTACATCAGCATCTCAGACCTTCAGATAAATAAAGCTTTAGTGATTTAAGTGTCCAGACCTCAGAGCTGGGAGTGTTGAGACATGCAGTAGGTATGTGATGTTCCAGTGTGCCACTTCCAGGCACCCCAGATAACTCTCCAGGGTTGAAGTAGCAATTATGTGTTGGGGAAACATTACTGATCCTGTACTTTGGATGTTCCCCTGACCCTGGCAGGGAGCTTTTGTGCCAAATGGCTAATGTGTTTCAGAACATTCAAGATTAACCAGTCTGTGTCACCTTCTCATGCATGACACAAGAGTTGCTGTATCTGTTTGCTTGACCTCTCCTTTCTGGTACAGGAATGCTTTTAAGCAGAGTGCTTAAGAGATTATAGGGCCATGCTTCCCACATTTACTCCTGGAGTTGCTTTTTGAGGTGTAGATCCTTGTGTCTGCCTTCATTCTTGGGGAGTGGGGGGGGAAAAACTTCAATTTACTGTTTGGTAATGGCACAGATAGCATCTCAAATGCTCTGGAGTTAGTGTAGCATGCAAAGCATTGTAGAAATATTCTTAGCTATAATGTGGTGTGTTCACTCAGGATGCATTCTGGTTTGCCCTGGCATACTGTATTATCTGGACTTGAGCTCCCTGTGCCCTCTGCTGCGTACATATTCTAAAAAGGTTGGATTTATTAATCAACAGGCTATTGTCTGGTGTGCAAGGCTGTAGTGGATGGCCTGACTTTCTTTTTTCACCATCTTACAGGCTGTCTCAGGATTTGAAATGAGCACAGGGGGCAATCTGAAAAAGAGTGATTATCAAAATTCTGTGGTATGCTATGTTTTTAATCTATGTAGATCAGGCTATTGCAGGCACAAGCTGTTCAAGTAAATGAAAGATGGAACACAGGCAAGAATTCATTTGTAAAACCTTTGCTATAACTGTTTTATGTTTTCCTTCTCAGCAGTTAAGTACTGTTCCTTGTAGAATGGTTATCATACTCAAAACATAAATTTACCCAGCCTTTACTACATGCTGTGATTGCTGCAGTGTTATCACAGCTTTACAGGTTGGGGCTGGAAGTTGCAAGTGTTTTTGTCAGTGTCTGGGCTGCCAGGCTAAGGGGATTGGAAGTCTTAGTGTCCAGCATAGCAAGACTTGATGGTTACTGCTTGGAGCACATTCAGCCTGTGAAAAAGTAATTCACAGGCTGCTGATGCCAAGCAATGATTTTAGACTTTTTCCAGAACAGTGTGTGCTGGAACTTAGAGCTGTTGGAAGAGACTGGCAGAATTTTCTACCCAGGCCTTAATATTGACTTTAACATCTGATAATGGGGAGGAATATTCTTGAAGTTGAGGCAATAGAGGAGAGCACATAAGGAAGCAACTCAGCTTCCAGAGATGACTCTTCAGCCTTACTACTTGGTGGTGACTCTTATTTTTCCTTCCCTCACCCTTCTTGCCTGTCCTCAGCCATTCTGGGTATCTATTGTACCAACGTATGACTCTTTGCTTGTTATTTTGAGTAGGTGAGCTCTTGAGCTGTGTTGTCAGCTGGGAGAGGTGGCATGGTGACACTTCACTTGGCAGCCACATCTTTGGCTTCACTAGCCCTTCCTCCTGTGCTCTGCATGGATCCAACAGAAATGATTCCTTGGCTCACTCAGTTGTTGACTGTGAAGCATTGATGGACAGGCAGGTTGGATCACAGCTGTTGAGTTGGTGTTCCTTTAGCTACAAAGCCTGGCAATTCTTGTGGCCTGTCACTGCACCAGTTGGTGGCAGTTCTTGAAGATGAATGCATTGAGTTCAAAATAGATCCTTCTGTGTACAGGCTGGGATGTGCTAAGTGACAAGATCTTCATGGTCACACTTAATGCAGCTCTCCTTTAAATAGGACAATACTGCTTCCTTGCTTTGTGATTTAATGAGCTTTTCCTACATATTTATATGCTTTAATCTTTCTCCAACTGGATCATGAAAAGCTTTTAACATTAGGCTATCTAGTAGAGCACTAGTCCCATGAAAATCCTGACATTTTTGTTTTAAATAGCTTTGTGTGAGGGACAGAAATGAGGGAGAAGTAGCTAAACCAGTGTGTCAGGGCTGGTTTAGCTACTAAGGATTTAGTTAGATTCTTGTTCTAGCAGGTCCAAGCCTTTACCATCTGTTGCCCAGTAAAGTGCTTTGTGCTTCACTGCCAGTCCTCTGCAGATGCAAGTCTAGAGCTTGGCCATTGCTTTCTGAAGTCCAGATTGCCAGGTAGATGCTGTTCTGTGTTCAGTGTTTCCTATTGCTGTCCAGAAGGCAGCATCCTCTTGAAACTGAGAGCAAATTCTCCTCTGAAATACAGTGCCAGGAGCATCTTGCCCCAAGTCAACCCAGCCTGATGGGTGTTCAGGTGAGTGGTGCACAGTGCAGGCTTTAGCTGCTCCTTCACAAATCAGAGGGTTAGTTTTTGTGGGGCTTTTTTCTTTTGTTTTTTTGGTTGGTTGGGGTTTTTTTGGTGTGGTTTTTTTTTTTTTTTTTTTTTGAGCTCTGGTTCTGCTTTCTCTCACTGACATGCCCTGTGCTTTGTCAAAAGTGAAGCATACTGTTTGCAAATGTGTGGAAGGATTAAATCAAAGCTACTCCTAGTTCAGTTTTACCTGCCTGTCAGTCACTTTGTGCCCTGTGTTAGGTGCTGCTGTTACAGTTATATCCCCTGGAGGAGGGTTTTGTCTCTGTCCCAAGGTGTCCATATCTTACAGCAGTTCTTTGGAAAGCTAAAGCTATGTTATAAAAAGTGACTGAATCTATGAGTTATGCAAAGTGTCTTCACTGTAGCTGATATAGGTTGGAACCTGTAACAGTTGGAGTGGTGTATTTAGCATCTCCTTTCCATAAGAGAAGTCTCCTTGTTCTTGTCAGGGGAAGTGAAGCATTATTTTGGTAGTTATTAGTTTTCTTCCTCATGTGTTATACTATATTTTGTGCTCCTGTGAATTTGGAAGACTTTATGTGCACCTTAGCTTTTGCTAAATCTGCTTTTTTACAGCAAGTGATTTCTGTGAGGGAATGCAGGTGAACTCGAGCACAATGTGTTGCACTTCTCCATCTGATGAAAAAAATCAAAAAAACAATTGAGGGCTTGGAGGGAATAGCTGTATGTATGTGGCAGTACTTTCCAGCTGGCAACTTGTGTTTGTTGGCTCTAAATTGCATCTCTGTATGCTGTCAACTTATCTTGGGCTCTTTGCTTCTCCTGTTGTCACAAAAGCACCAGGAGTTTGTATTTGTAATCCTGCTGTGCCTCTAAAACCTGACTGTCAAACCAGAGCTGACAGCTGTTCCATCTGTTGGTGACCTCTGCTTGTTCAGATGAAGATCTGCTCTGTTCCCTGATGTAATCTGCCCAATAAATGCAGGTTAGCCTGGGGCCTGAGCTTCCGTGGTTGGTGAGTGAAACACATGCAGCTGCTGTCAGAACCATGCAGTTTGACTTTCCACTTCCCTTCTAAGTTCTGACTGAGCCACAGGTGACAGAGGATGCTAAAATACATCACCAGGATTCAGGGGTTCCCAGAGCTGTGCTTACTTTGGTTGCTCAGGTCAGCTGAAGGCAGAGAGCAAATCAGGGAATATTCTAGAAAAAGCAGGAATTTCCTAGGAGGTGGTGTCTAGTGGCAGGGTTGAGATGACAGCATGTGGTTGGTTCTGTGCAGATAAGCATCAGAGGAAGGTTCTATATTGTGGAGTGTGTGCATCTAAAATTTAGTGTAGAAATAATCTCCCTGAGTTGTTTTTTTAAGAGGGAATTTACCCCAGCTTAGGAGTTGTCCAGGCAAGCCAGACTGGCATTCCTCAGAGCATCTGATGGGCTATGGGACAAACCTTCTAGTCAGGGACTACCTGAGTCCTGGTTCTGACCACCTGCCTACCTTGCAGGCAAGCATCAAAAGAAACTGCCTCATTTTAATTAATTTTCTGATGGACTTTTGTCTTCTCTTGATAGCTGCCATTAACCTAGCAAAGCTGAAGCTTTTCAGGCATTACTATGTTATGGTAAGTAAAACACCTGTACCCATGCATGCAGAGCTCTTAGAAACTGTTAAAGCTTTTTGATGGGTTGGAAGCTGCTGTAGGTGGTGGGTGTGTGTTCCTGGTTCTGTTCAGTGCTGTGCTTTGGCAGCTTGGGCAACTGAATTACAATCCTCAAAGCAACTTTCCTTCTTTTCCTAGTGGTTGCATCCTTCTGTCTATCTTTTAAGTTGGTTCCAGCTGTTTGTAAATCTTCCTAATTTCCTCTGGAGACAGCTTGAGCTGCTGTTGAATTGCTGGGCTCAAATAACATACTGTAAACTTGCTCAAAATTAAAGTTGGGACCAAATGGTGCCTTGAGATGAATGTGTTCAATTTCTGATTAAGTCAATGGGAGCCATGAGCATACCTCCCAAGAGAGCATAGGCTTCTTAATGATTTCCAGCAGCCTCATTTCAGATTTGTTAAGTGGCAAAAGTAATAAATTACAATTTTGATTCTTAATGCTGTTAATTCTCTAATACTTAGAGCATTTCCTGCTGTAACTTAAATATGTTAGCAAGAACTTGAGTCATTTGAATATCCAACAAGAAGTAGGGTCCTTAGCCTATATCTTCCATGTTTATCAGGGAGCATAATCTGACATAATGTCTGGGATGTGCTTGAACTATTTTTCTGGAAAAAAGAGAATCTATAAGGATTGTGCTGTTGTTCTCATTGTGCTTTCTCCTGTTCCTTCCCAGATTGTGTGCTACATTTACTTCACACGGATCATTGCAATTCTCATAAAGATTGCTGTTCCATTCCAGTGGAAATGGCTGTACCAGGTATTTGCCAGCAAAGAAAAATACATCCATTCTTTTCTTTTTTCTTTTTTTCTATTATTCTTCAAATATAACTGCACCATAAAAACATAAATCCATACATTGTTCCTCATGTTGCAGTAGAACATCTTTAAGCACAGTGCCCCTTCCTTCCCCTGATTTTTATCATTGATGTGCCTGAGGTGGCAGGAATGTACTTTTAGTTTTTATATTTGTCCACCAAGGCTGCTAGATTATACATGAGATGTCTGAAAGTAATTGTATTATTGATTTTTAGTCTTTCAATTTAAAAATGTATGAAGGAAATTAATCAAGAACATATAAAGGAGGAAAAAAAAAATTGGTTGGGTTTGCCCTGTGTAATTGAGGCCCCAGGGGGGCAGTGAAATAAGCTTTCCTTCTTCCATCTACAGCCTTTACTTGCCTAGTGACTTCTAAATTCTTGGTTTCTTAACATATAATCCAAGTAACTGTGCAGGGAGTTTTGGAATACATTAACTGTTGAAAATACCAAACAACATAGGGATGATTTTTTTTTTCCCCTTATTTAAAAGCCAAGGCTTGCTGTTATTTAAAAGCACTGGAGTGATGGCTGGAACTGGAACTGTATTTAAAATGATGGGGAAAGCTGAAAGAACAAAGGGCTTTGACAGCCTTTAGCTTAGGATAAATGATGACAGGAAAGGAATTGCTTTGTTTCTACTATGGCACAGCCTTCTTGAACATTAAACCTTGGACCTTGTGAAGCAAAATGTTTCATGACCACAAAGAATGACAGGACTGAAGTTCAATCTCCTGTTTTTCACTTGCAGCTGCTGGATGAAATGGCCACACTTGTCTTCTTTGTCCTCACTGGGTACAAGTTCCGTCCAGCATCAGACAACCCTTATTTACAGCTTTCTCAAGATGATGATGATGACTTGGAGATGGAAGCTGTGTAAGAACCTCCTCCTCCCCCCCCACACCCCCTATTTTCACTTCTTCACTTGATTTGAGAAAAGTAATGTTTCAAAACATTTGCTTGAATGTCTCTAAATCCTTCTCTGCAAAAAGATTAGGATCTGCCCACACACTCAAAGATGAAGTGTCTGTTTGGTGTGTGTTAAACTACCAAAGAAAATTGGGATATGAGCTGAATATTGCAGTAGTGTGGAATGTAGTGGTAGAGCTTCTGATGGGGCAAAAAGATGCCCATGAAAATAAGTAAAAAAGCTGCTGTGTTTAATCTGTTACTGAGCACCAACATGAACAGAACATAAACAGAATATAAATGAGCAGGGTGTACAGTCCCTTTTACCTTGATGTTCAGCCTGCAGCCTTATGGAAAGTTCTTAAGTAACAGTGAGCTGAAAAGATGTTTTTTTACCAGTACTCTTCCCTGTTCCATTCCTTGCTGCTAAACCATTAGGCACCACAAATGTAGTAGGAGCTGCCTATAGTCTGAGATTATAAAGCATGGCTCAGCCTACATCCCTGTTATTTCCTTTGCAGTGGTTTTCAGAGGCTTTAAAAATGAGTGGCATTTCTCAATCTATAAAAGAAGCTGCTCTGAGAAATGGAGCATGCTAGAAGTGGTGTATGCAGCTGTAATTGCCACAGAGTGTTGCCTTCCTAGGAGCAGGGCTCCCCTAATCTCTTTCCTAGCTACCCATTTCATGCATAATTGGAATTCATGTACAGGCTCAGAAGCCCATTCCTAGGAGTTTTTTTTTCACTTTGGCTCGTACCTAATCTTGGGTGGAAAAAAAAAAACAACAAAAACACAAGTAAGCCAAACTTCTTTTTATTGTGAAGGCAAAGTCAGTGTGTTTGCCATCATAGTTGGCTCAGAAAGAAGTGGATCTTATTGGGAAATTGCTACAAGGAAGTCTAAGGTAGAATCCAACCTGAAATGTCATGCAAGGATTTTAATTTCTGACATTTCTCCAGTAACAACGGTGATGTTTCCAGATTCTTTTGTATTTTTTTGCTTTAGGTCCTGAAAATCTGTTACTGTTGCAGGCAGAATCCAGCTAGTGAGCAGAGACCTTCAAATCATGATCACTTAAAAGTGTTTAAATGGTTTATGTAAGAAACTGGGTGCAGTTTGGAAACTGGTAAATGAATCTCCCCATCAGGAAGGCCCTGTCTGAACTGGGAGATGTGTCAGGATTTGTGCTTGTACAGAAATGAATTTTTGTCTGTTAGAATAATTTCAACTTTGCGTTACATTCTTAATGAATTTTTACTTATTTTTTTAGGACTAATAATGACACCTTTCATATTTGGTCATCTCAATAAATTGCAAAGGCTGCTAAATCTAGGAGAATCTGCCAGAAATAAGCTGGAGAAAGCTTTTTAATGAACTTCTCGAGTGATTTGCATCTTGCCAGAGTTAAATAGACATTATTAGAAACTTGAGGGTCAGAATTCCCTCTGAGCCTTTCCCTAGTAAGGCATTTTGCTCTTTGCCTTGGGACTTTCCATTGTTGTACCTCATGGGTTGTTCCCCTTAGCCTTGCTTGAATTCTTCTCATCTGATTCACCAGAAGTTTTACTCCATTTGGGCACTTGGCAGGGTGTAATCTGTGTCTTGTTCTCTCTTCCCCAGCTGTGTCAGGGAAGTTTTGCACATTTTGGAAAAGCACAGTGTGTACACATCCCCTGACAGGTGTAGAAGCACTGCAGTGGAAGTAGATTCAATTTCTTGTTGACTTGGTCTTGCTGGTCCTATTTTTGCTTTTATAAATATTAAATGTTGTTTCTCTGGGGAAAGAAATACCAAGGCATATTTGAGCCAGTGACTAAGTGCCTGACAGCATCCTGACTAATTATTGTGAGTGGGTTTTGTCTTTCAGGTGATAAATACCCACTTGTCTTCAGAGGCTATGGCAGAAGTTAAAAGCCTGAAAACTTGAAACTGGGTGGTGTTCTTCCATCTCTTGGTGCCAGGTTGTGGGATTGCTTTGCTTTCCCAGAGGGTTTTTGTCTTTAAAATATTTACTGCCAAAGCATTCAGTTTCTTTCAAGTCAACATTTCTATGAGCCAACAGAGGGGAGAGCTGTGGGGTCATCAGCCCTGTTTTCCAGGCTTGCTTATTTTCCAGCAAAAAAATAGGACATGTTAAGTGCAGCTCTCTAGTTTATGCCTGTTTCCTTGCAGAGCAAATTGTACAAAGCTCAGTCTGGCAGTAAATGTAAATATTAAGGATTGTATAAAGCTGAAATTTCAATAAAAATCCCAAGGCTAGTTTTCTGTGACAGAAGCAACATTAAGGCACAAATCCTCCTTTAGTAAATTCTTGTAACTCTCAAAAATCAGTTACCTTTGCTTTTTTCTTTTTTTTTTTTCTTTTTTTTTTTTTGTTTGTTTTTGTTTTGTTTTTTGTTTTTTTTTTTTTAAATTCTGTAATAAGTCTTGTCAACTAAGACACCTCTGTCTTGGGGAGAAAGCATCCACAAACGTTACTGAAGTTCCTCTTCAGTTCTGCCAGACTCAGGAGAAGTTCTCCTGGTGGGGAGGAAAATATAAGTAACCTTGAACTAAGGACCAGCCTGTTCTTTTTTCAAGTAGGGTCAATAGCCATTCATCATCAAAAAAATGGATTTCTGTTTGTTCTGTGCTGGGCAGCCTCTTGACAGGAGGGGCTCAGTACATGGCCTTGTTGCTGACAGTTGGTTAAAGTCTGTTTGAAAAGGTGCAGCCACACTTGTCTGGGAATTGTCAGGCTTCCTGTGCTAATGCCATTTCTGGGGCATGATCACAAAAATATAAATGGTAGAGTAGATGAGGTGGGTTGAGGAAGGGGAAAGGAAGCAGTTCTGGGGATTTTAATTTTTTTTAATTGCATTTCATTAAGTTATTTTCCTTAGCTTAGTAAGTTTGAGTTAAATGTTAAGTACCAAAGTGCTGCTCTTCAGATCTAGTTGAGAATGATGTATATGCATGTGGGGTTAAGATAGAGGAGGAACTTCACAGGAAAAGCCATGAATGGTTTTGTTCTCAGTTCAGTAAATCCATCTTACTGACTTCTTGGAGACTGTTTGTTTCTCCTTAACACCCAAACCAGCCTCAGTAGAGTGAACTGTTGTGGTAACACTCACCTACCTTTGTTTATGCCTGGGGATCTGGAGTTTCTCACTGCATTGTGATGCAACCTGTTCTGTGCTGAGATTTGAAGTCCTGGGGTATTGTTTTTCTCTGCTTTCTCTCAGGTTGTGCTTCATGGCAGACTGATTCAGGATGCTCTCCCTTAGAAGTGTTTTTCTTCACCTAACACATCTCTCCTGTGCAGAAATCAGCTTTTTTGCTCAATGGCTGATAAGTTTTCCCTCCTGAATGCAATAGCTTGTGAACCTGGCTGCTGCCAGTCTCTGTGTGTCTTGGTGGGACTATAAAACAACAAAACAGGAGGATAGGCAGCTGAAATCCATCACTATGGAAGGCTGAAAATGCCTCTGAGTACTGAGCCATCTCTAGGTACCTTGGATGCAATGTGGAGGTGAAAGGAAAAACCCAGAGGTTTCCACAGCATGTTCTACTGTGCATGGAGAGTTCAGGGAACTCCTGTTGTGCCTTTGTCTCTGGTAATAAATGACATGACTTGACCTGGTTGCAATTTCAATATGTAGCTACTTGTCCTTTCCTGTCATGAAATCTGATCTTTCCTTCTTAGCCAAAACCTTTGAGCACTTTTGTCTTCATCTTGGTGTATAATGGCTTTGTAGTTTTATTAAGGTGCTGTGCTCAAATCTAGACTGGGTGCCAGGTGGGATCTTATGGCTCTGAGTCAAGTGTTAGGACTACTTTGGTGTCCTGCATGTGCAAAACACCTGTGTTACAGATCTCAGGAGGTCTGCTGTTGCATTGCTGTTACTAATTTAATTTTTGGTTTGTGATCTTCAGCTCCTTCCTGAAGAGCTGACACTCAGGCCCTTTGTAGTAACAAAGTTGGTTATTTCCAAAGAGTAAACTTTGTAGCTGGCTTGCTGCATTGTTGCATGTTTTTCAGACCTTCAGCTTGTCAGAATGTTTGTGTTCTAGTTCTGCTCTCAAACCTATGTAGCTCTTAGTGTCTTCTGCAGATTTAATAAGCAAGTTCTCTATTCCATTACCCAGGCAATTACTGCAAATATTGAGCAGAAGTGAACCCAGGACAGACCTCTCTGGAACCACACTCAATGTTCTTTCATTTTTGACAGGAAACCATTAAGTAGATCCCACTGCATGCTTTTCCAATTAGTTATGCATCTATTCTGGTGGTTTTGTCTAGCTCATGTTTCCCCAGATTTTTTTCCCATGTGATTGGAGGAAAACTTTTCTCAGCAGGGAGATCTTATGACATCTACATATTCAGTGTGCTGCTAAGCTTGATGTGATTTCTTCCAGGCAAGTCCTTCCTGTCTATGAATTCCATCTTCCTTCTTTAAGAAACCTGCTTACATTTTCTCCTTCTGTTTGATTTATTTCAGTAGGGAATGAAGCTGCTATTTGATTGTATTCTTTTGACCCTTTTCCCTGTTCCCTTACACACAAGCTCATCAAGTCCTGCTCTAAAGTGCCCAAACCACTGACAATCACAGTACTGCCACAACTGAAGTCACTGAACACACAGTTTGAGTCAATTATTTTTACAGTGCATGAAACAGAAACTGATATCTTATGTGGAAATAAGGGCATTTTCAGAATGTATCTGAAGATTGCTTCTCCTCTTGGGTGATACTATGAAAATGTTATCTAGTCTGATCAAATAAAATATTTTTACATGGTAAACAGGCACACAAAGACTGACAGAAGCAGCTTTGAACAGGACAGTTTTGTATATGCTTCCAGGCATCCCTGGTGACTGCACTGAGCTGTTGGCACTTTTTCTTTCAGCCTCCAAAGTAACCTTTGTAGCACACTTGTGGGGGAAAGAAACCCCAACGTATGGAATGAGAATTATATTGTGCAGAAGAATAAAGCAAATGTCTCATGCATGTAAATAGCCTGTTTTGTATAGCAACAGAGGAAGCTGCTGGGCTGAAGAGCTTGTTGGATAGCCAGGGTGGTTCTGAGAAGAGTGCTGCTGTTCAGGCTGGATAAACAGTTCAGTCTGCCTCTCGTTTTGGTTTTGTTTCTCTTCATGGAATGATTTTCCTATTAATCAGAGCTGGTGTGCATTAAGCTAATAAGGTTCATTTGGGGCACTCTCCACTTTGTGTGCATTTGTATAAATGTTGGACCAATTCAAAGCACTGCAGATGCAGAAGAGAGTCTTTAATGCACAGAATTAAGGGTGTTCAGCTGTACAGCAAAATGTTTTGTTGGGTTTTTTTTAAGCAAGCAGCTCAAACTCAAGCAAATAATGATCTGTTTTAACAATTTAACTGCCCCTGCTGTTTTCTTTCAAATATGAGCAAATACTAATTGCTCAGTTTAATAGTAGATGGGGAGGGCTTTGAGGCTCTCAAGTGCATCAACCATCAGTGTTGTGTCCAAGATTACACCTGGTTATAAAATGGTAGCAATAAGAAAGCTTGAACATGGAGACTGCTAGGTCAAGAGAGACTTGAGAAACATTATTTGATATGGACAGGAAGATAAGCCTGTGCTACTGGTGAAATGGACATTGCAGTTCAAGTTCAGATCTCAAATGTTTCTCCCTTCTCTTCCAGGGTGACAACTTCTGGGGTAATGGAAGGCATGAAGAAGGTCAAGAAAGTGGTGAATGGTTCAGCAGAGCCCCGGGGCGAGTGGGAAAGCATGGCATGATGGACTGGACTAAGGCAGCACTTTCAGAGAAACTTTTTTAATTTATTAATATTACTCTCAGTGGAAAGGGTGCAACTAGCACTTCCCAACACAAACTGCAGAGTGGGGTGTGTCTAGAGGGAGCAAAGCAGTGCAGAAATTTAACTATTCCTCTGATCATAAGAAAATGGGATCTCTGGGTACCTGCAAGGAGCGTGAAGCTTTCCTAGGGATTTTGGGTAGCTTTTTCTTTTTTTCCCCTTTCTGGGTCAGTTAGGTATTCTGAATTGTTTGCAGTTGCATTCTTCAGAATGTGTAATACTGATGTGAAGAGAGACCTGTAGTGTGTATGTAAAATATATATTTTATATAATGCTCATATCTATATACACACACGTGCTTTGTTACATGTATGCTGGGAATCAAAGTGTGTTGGAAGGTGCAAAGAGAAGAGGAGGTGTAAGTATTCTTTTTTCTTTTTATAAACTTTCCATTTGGCTTGGACAAAACCATTGCAAACCAAACAGATAGAAATAACTGCAGTCATTTGAGAGACTGAATGGGGTATTGGATCAGATGACTTCTGCCACGACTCACATGAATGGCAAAATTGATAAGTATCTTGTCTTAGCCATGCAGGAATCCACTTGAATGTGTCAGGTTTTCAAATGTATTGCTACACAGCAAACAAGTGACAGCTCTCTATTAAAAAGCACTAGCCTGTAGTGCAATAAGCATTTGTGCAAGTTCTCCCCTGTTCATGGAATTGCTCTTGGATTTACACCCACGTGACAAGAAGTTCTCAAGAGGTGTATGACTGATGCTTGCTTTTTAGGGATCTGCCATGCTGGCTTAAATATTTAATTTCAAACCGTGGCCCAGAGCACTTTGATCTGCTTTCTAAAAATATTTTCAAGGTATTTCAAAAGACAGTCCTTCCTCCTCCAGTATAAACAGTACCAGAATCTCCAATAGAAATTTGTCTAGCATATCTCTGGTTTACCATTACCCTGAGTTACTCTGTGTTTATGTATGTTTAATGATTGCTGTTAAAGATGAGCTGAACTGATCAAAATGGTTTTGCTGTTAAAAACCAGGTAACTATGGCTCCCAGTCCTAAGTATTGGGGGGGGTTTTGTTTTGATTTTTTTATTTTTTACACAGGAAAGGAGAAGATCATGACCAGAACACTCAGTGCAGGGGAATACAGAAGTCTTAAGTATTTGCTGCAGACATAGCAAGCAGTTTTTAGGGACATGTTACAAGTGCCACGTGTATTTTATCTCTACTACTCTGGTATTGTTAGTGACACAAGTTGGTGCCCACAGCTGTAGCAGTAAGTCATAGCAAATGATTGTTAATTTGGGGGAGGATGGAAGTGGCTCACTGATGTAATGAGGATAAGGATTAAGGAAAATAGTGTAACTCACTGACCCACTGAAGCCTTAATCCCCATGTAGAGACATTGCCATATGGTGCTGCTGAGCAAAGTGCTTGTGTCAGGGTGACAGAGAGAGGCATCATCACAGAGCTTCAGATGTGCCAGAATCTTCTACATCCTCATTTAGGAATTGCTTTTTTGACCAAAGGGGCTGAACCTCTGGGGTACAACTGATTAGAGGACTGTTAGCCCCTTGGTTTTTTTTCATTCTTTAAGTTTAAAAGAGGGATTTTCTTTAGAACCTTGAACCACTTCTTCCATGGTCTTGAAGAGGAATAGCAGAGCTCTGAAATGAGCAGTCTGTACCAAGACTTGCTGTTTGAAGAGCAGCATTGTTTTCTCTGGTTGCCACTTTTTTTCTCAGGTGTTGGTCCTGCATATCATGGAAATGGTAGAAACCAATCTGCCTGCTTTCATACCTGGAACTGGTTGCTCCTCAGATAAAGCCTGATAATAACCCTCTAGGTACAGAGTTCTCTTCTGCTTTTCTCCTCAGCTGTAACTGCACAGAAATCACAGCAGTGCTGATTTGCCTTTTCCTATCATTGTCTTGCAAAGATGGTTTTAGAGAACTATTAGAAAGGTTTTTAGGTGACCCATGAGTCTTTTAGATCCTCTCTATGAAGAAATCTTCTGCATATTTAGTAGTTGAGGTGGCGGAAATCAGACTAGAAACAAACGTAAGCAGTCCCAGCTTATTGGTACACTTAGATACAATACCTGAGCAACCCATCCTCCCACTCTGCATGGTTACTCCATCCTCGTGGAAATGTCACTATCTGCACCCAAAGGGCTACTCAGAGAGGCTGTAAACTTTTGTTCAGACCAGTTCACTGAAGGCTTAAAGTGTGTTGCCACAGAAATCTGTATTAGGGATAAGGATTTGCTCTCAGGAACAGCAGAGAGGCCAGTGTCAACCCAGACACAATGCTGACTTGGGACCTGTTACACCACTTGGAAATGAGAAGTAGAATTCTGATGGCTGTGGTGCTTCACCCAAAACCAGGAGGGGCTGTGCTGGGATCCCAGGGTGGGCTGAGCTGACTGCAAACAGTTGCCCCTTCCATACCTCAGCATCAGTGAAGCTGCTGATTTGGCAAGTGCTTTTACCTTAGTCTCAGGTTTCTTTTTTCTTTTTTTTTTTCTTTCTTTTTTTGTTTTTTTAATATGCACTTTTGCTAAAGTTATGTAGGACGTAGGTTTTCCTGACTAGTCAAAAGCCAAAAAAAAACGGGTAATTTCTTTTTGCCTTGGCATGAATAGCCATGGCAAGTACTCTGAAAGTGTTTTGAGAAGAGTTCTTGTTCTCCAGGTTCAGACCTGATCTTCAGCAGTCAGCTCTAAACCAACTTCAGCCAGCACTTGGTGCAGGATGCTCCCCAGCAATCCAACAGTGACTGCTCAGACCTAAGCATTAGTAAAGAAAGTGAATGTGGTCATTAAAAAAAAAAAAGTGTGGAAGGTTCTTACTGAAGCCATTTCCAAAGTGAATTTTTCCTGGTGGAATTCCTCAGAGCAGGTTGGAAAATTTGTCTTGCAGGGTTTTGGATGGTGTCTGGGCTGTTGGGGGGTGGTGAGGATGGCTGGAGCTGAGTTTCTCCCCCAGCACAGCCTGTGCTGCACTGCAGAGCATCAAGAGGAGGGAATTCCCTCCCCCAGGTGACCCCACATCTGCATCACTGGGTTGGGAGTGAAAAGCTGCAGCTTGGAGCTCTCCAGGCAGGATAATCCCAGCCCTTGCCTTTCAGCTGCTGGGAGGAAGCTTTGTTCACAGGGAGGAAAAACAGAAGAACTGCTTGTGGTTTATGGAGCATGTGAGAATGCAGCCTCATTGCCCTGCTTCTGCCTTTCCCTGAAGGGAGCATCTCCCTCTCCCTGCAAGTGCCCAGGGATGTAAATCCCAGGAATCCTGGCAAGGCAGGGCTGGAGGGGTTCAGCCCCAGGGCTGTGAGTCCATTCACCAATGTTGCTGCAGTGGAGCACTCAGCACCCTCTGCAGACAAAAATGAGATGGGTTGAGTTGTGTATTAGGCTGTGCCCTAATAAATCCCTGCTGCTGCTGCCATACAAATGCCACTGCTCCACTCCTTCCTGCTCTGACTGTTCAACAAGCTGTCTTCCATTGGAAGCTTCCTTTGGCACTGCAGCTGCCAGACTCTTGCATTCTTCAGGCATGAAAACGTTTTCCTTGATGGTTCCTCAAGATAGGTGCTAAAAGAAAGGAAGACACAATGGGGTCAGCTGGAACATTCCTGCTGCTTGCTCAGAATGTTGCAGTTTGAGTTGCAGGAGCCCCATGCTGTCCTGTTTAGATGCTCTTTCATGTTGTCATCCAAGGCAGTAGGTCCTGGGCTGTGCAGGGCACTGCTCAGTCTTTCTCTCCAGCCCTGCTCCTGGATTTCCATGCTAGCATACCCTGGGAGCATGTTGTAAAAATTTGCTGCATTGCAGTATTTTGTCTTGGAGCTAGTAAGGGGGGAGATGTGTTTTTTCTAAGCTAAGTGGACTCTCTCACAGGACTGTGCATCCACCACGTATCCTTAAGCACTACAACATTCCTTCTGGTGAAAGTCCAATGGAAGTTTTTTAGCATGTTAAGTCTTTTTTTTCTTTCTTTTTTTCTTCTTTTAATATTTACAGTATGCTCCTCCTAGAGCAGAGAAATGTGGTCTGGCCAGTGACAAGCAAAGTGACAAAGGCTTAGTTAGGACAGGTGAAAAGTGTGAGAACCTCTGCCTTTTTGGCACTGTTGGTGCCTAAGTCACCTCTCCTGTTGACCAATGGGCCAGGATTTTTCTTCTGGTTCTGCTCATTGTTTATGTACCTGAAGAAGCCTTTCAGTAACATCACTGCAAGGCAACTCTTGAGAAATTTTTGTTTCAGCAGCTAAAACTCCACTCTTACCTGGAAAAGGGTGGCACTATAAAACCAAGCGTGTAAGTAGTTAGACAATTTAAAATTCCTAGTGCATATAAACCTATAAAAGCTCTTTCTTCCACCCTCCTTTAAGCAGGCATGTGTGTGAGATGGACCTGATCTACTCTGGAGATGGAGGTGCTCCCTGTGGTGGAAATGCATTACTGGGAAAAGAACCAGTGTTAGGGAAGCAGAACATTCCTTTTCTGGATGCAAGGTAGTCAAACCAAACTCAGCTGTCATCACTAGCACACTGGCAGCAGGCAGGATGAGAAGTTATCTGAATTATTCTCTTGCTCTTTGGACAGTTTCAGGTAACATGTTCTCAGGATGATGAAAACAAGGGGGGTAGCACTCCAAACTCTTCAGCTCTAAAGCTCTTCAGGGTGAGACACTAATGATACGCCAGTTGCCACAGCAATGGTGATTACTGTCACAACATGATGGAAAAGAGTTGAAAGGTTCCCATGGAAAAACACATTGGCAATTGCCTCTGGTCACAAAACATTCCAGAAGGAAAGTCAGAGTTAAGAGAAGTGCAGGTACTGAAGGAAAGGAAGCAGCCCTCCCTTCACTCTGCCTGGTTTGTCTCCTCCAGTTTGATCTTTCAGGACAGCAGACAGACTGCTGGTACTTTAAAGCAAATGTTTTATTTCTGTTTCACCTTTGCAAAGGGAGCCTGGAGCTGTCATCTGCAGTGGATGGGAGGGACTGAGATTTGAAACACTTGTTTAAAACCTGTGACCTTGAGTAGTGTAACTTCAGTAACCCTGTTTCATGACAACCCAGGTGGTGCTGCCCAAAGACCTTGACCAATGTTTGTGTTCCCCAGGGTTGATTTGCTGGAAAACATTGTTCTAAATTGGATTAATCTGGTTTTTAATGTTGCCATTGGGTGCCATGCTGCTTTGGGTTTATTAATCACTTTCACTTAACCATATTGGGAAGCTGTGGGGTTTGTTTTTTTTTTCCCCCTTGTAGTTTGTGACTTGGATCTAACAATGATCCTGTAAGAACTCTGCACTTGCCAGTGGCTGGAAGAGGATTTAAGAAAAATAAAGATATTAACTGATGTGTGTAGTGATGGTACTGGAAGAAAGTGGCTGAGAAAAGAAAGTCCTGAAAGGCTGAAAAAGTCACTTCTTGTAGGTTGACTGGCTCAAGAATCCATTTATGTTTTGATTGCAGCAATCCTGTAGAAAGGACAATTCTTAATAAATACTTCCCTGTGGGATTTCACTTGGTGTTCTGCTCTCTGTGTAATAAAGTAGAGCCTGAGCTCCACGTTATCAGAAGCAGTCTTGTAGCTAGGATACTGGTGCATTGGGCTGGTACCTGTTCTGTCAAAACAGAGTATGGGTCTAAATAGCTTCCCTTTAGTAACTATTAATAATTAATTCTAGATCCTCTTGTGTCATTAAGCAGCTTTAGGCCACCTTGTACAACGTAGCTCTGAATTCATTTAGTAAATGACCTCCAAAAGAACTGAAAAAGACTTTCCTGTACAGCAAAGTCCAGTTTAAGGTTTTTGGTGACCTGTAGATACCTTATTCTTCAGTTCATGTTCAGATGTACAAATGGATTTTTTCTTTTTTTTTTTTTTTTTTAAACTTTTATTAAAAGAACAACAAACAGTGTTTGAAGAGAGGCAAGGGAGATACAAATCAGGATGGTCTCTGTAACGTGCTTTCCCTGCTGTGATGCAAAAGTGTAAAATAAAGATTGACCAGAAAGAAGTTTAATGCATCTCATTTTCTGCTTCTGGCTGAAGGACCTCCAGGTGCCACAGCTGTGTTTGCACTTGCTTACCTCCTCTCTTAGCTTTGGAAATTGGATTTCTGCAGTGGTGTCTGTGTCTCCTATGTATGGAAGTGGTTTTTACCTCCCTGTTTCTCACAGCCTGGGCAGGCAGGCAGGGGGGGTTTATCCAGAGCTTGTTGCTTCTGGACAAGGTTTGGTCTCCTTGTTCCACAGGTTGCTTAAAAGGGAGGACAAGGAGCTGGTCCTGTAAACACTGGAGAGCAGAGACAAATCAAGGGCAGACCCCTGTATTTCAGGTAATATTTTTTATATCAAGTAACATCCTTTGTGAATCTGGCTGTCTTATGTCAGAGGCAGGTTCTTGACCTGTTTGTTTTGGGTAGGACTGAGGGTGATTTGGGACTTTAGAAGCTGTTTTCTTCCTGTTCTCTGGATCCTAGCAGGATCCAAGCATGCATTTCAGTTCTGCAAACTGGTTGGGTTGGTAGGGATGAGGAGGGCAAAGTATTTCCATTAAGTGCTCTTTCTGATCATGCCCTGCCCCTCAAAAGCATCCATCCTTCATCATAAAATGTTTCTTATGGTTCAACCTATAGTTCTCAGCCTACCTCAAAGGGGCAATGCCAAAACCAGTTTGTGTTCTGTACCCTGAATATCCCAAGCAGCCACTTCTGTATTACCTACAGCCTTTGGGTGGGTGGTGGTGTACCAGGAAACTAAGCTATGAAAAGTACCTGGTTTGGGCCTTACTAATACCCTCCTATGGAATAAAACAAACTTTACATGATGAAGGTGATGGTTGTTGCACTGGGGTAGCCTCCATCTGTGTCATGCAGGATGTTCTTGGATGTTTAGTTTTTCCAAGCTGAAATCTCCGGCATTTTCCCTCTAACGGATATTTGACCTTAAAATTATTCCCAGCAACCCAACTCATCCCTGCTGGAAGTGCCCAATGCTCCAGTGGAGTTTGCTGCAGTGGGAAAAAAAAAAAAAAAAACAAACCAAAAAAACTTCAGCTGTAAGGAAAGGTGAAATATTAGGAGAGGGGGGTGTGAAGTGGGACTGGATTTTGGAAAGACTCACTTAGATTGAAGCCAGTTGTAGGGTTTGTGGAAAAAAATCTTGCTACCTGACTATACTCTCCAGGAAGAGACAAAAAGAGAGAGAGCCCCTCATTGCAGCAGAGCTCCTGGTGTTTAAGGTCTGTCCCAAGCAGAGATTGCCTGGTAGACTTAAGAAAGGAGAGAATAAAAACCAGAGCGTTAACAAAGCTTTCCTCAGTGTGCTGTGTTGGGATGCAAGCTTGTAGGTGTTTTCCTGCCCAGGGGAGGTAAATTGTTCTACCTGCTTTAAGGATTTTCTTCTAGTGTCTGAAATTCTCAGCTGCTGCTTCATCATTTTCTGCTCTTTGTTGCAGTCCAAGCTGCCTGCTGTCAATGTCCTTGCTGTAGCAAGATTGTCTTTATGACTGCAAGGAGCTGCCTTCTCTTTAAATCTTGCTTTTACCTTCTTTTGCCTTCTGACTGACAGACTCTAATGAGCAGGAGTGTGTTGTAGTGCCCTGTAGAATGAATGGTCAATAAAAATAAATTGCTTTGTACAGAAGAGGTAATAACATGGCTTGTATTGGCACAGCTGATCCTGATGCTGGGCTCCTCAGGCAGGAGCCAAGGGCTTTCATGTGTCTTAAGTAGTAACAAATGCATGTTTTCCCTTTCTTCTCTCTCATCCATGGAAAATAATGAGTTGGGGTGACACCACTTCCTCGTGACTCCTCTCCCCAGTGGAATATTTTAGTGGGGTGGCTGAGACATAATGCATGAGCTGGGTCTTGTATTGCTGAAAAGGAATAAACAGGCACGTGAAGTGAGGCTGTTACAGACCAACATGGAGGAGATGGCTTGAAACTTCTTTTCCTGCTCCCTCTTGAGATGATTGCACTCAGCTTGGCAAGAGACTCCCAGTGAGTCAGGAGCAGTCAACATGGGGCTCTTGGGGCAAGGGTAAGAATCAGGGGTATTTTTTTGGTCCCTGAGCACACTCTTCTGGGCTTCTGATCTTCTATATGTCATCAGGCCTGAGCAGTTTTTATAGGGTGGCACAACATCCCCTTGGCAGCCTAATTCCCCCCAAATGTGTGCACACACTGCTGGCTGCAGGGCATGGAGGAGCAGCTGCCCGGAGCTGCTGTGGGTGTTGGGTTCTGCAGGAATTCTGTGAAGGCAGAAAGCATCCCACACCTAGCCCAGCTGGGAAGGTTTTGGTTTCCAGCTCCTAGGAGAAGCCAAACTTGTTCCAGTTGGGCTGGATCTCACACCAGGAGGCAGTAAGGGAGGAGCTACAAAGCCCAGCAGCAGCCACTGAGAGGAGAGAATGGGGCAGTCACAGAAGATGACAAGAATTAAAGCTATAAACCTGACAAAGTGAGGATTAAAGAGAGCCAAGAAGATGTAGCACACTGCAAAATGGCTGCGGGGGGGGGGGGGGGGAACTGCAGAAACAAGTGGGGAATTAATCAGGCCTGAGCTGTGGAGAGGTGTGAAGAAATGAGAGCAGAGAATGAGATGTTAAGGAGAAACCTTTTGCCAATGAGATGGGTTTGCCTCCAGTCTCTCTGGAGGAACTGCTGCAGTTCTGTGTTGCTTTAGATAATCCACACTAGGCTGGGCAAATCACTGCTAAATATACTGTAGGGAACAACCCCTTGTGGGCTGTGAGCTGGGTGATATCCCTGACTCAGTATTTTTCCATTGGTTTATCCCTGTGTGAAGTGTATTCCAGAGTTTCTGCTTTGGGGGTTTGTTTTGTTTCACTGTTAAACCTTGGAGATGCCTTGAGTGAGCTCAGCTCTGCTCCAGAGGAGGAGCATAAAAGTACAAAGTGAAAAAGAAGCTGGTACATGTGTGCCCTCATCTGTATTCCTGCTAAGTCAGGTTTTCAACTGTTGTTACTAAAACTGAGCAGAAATATTTACTGGGATTTACCAAGCACAAAATGCCCCCTTATTGCCATGAATCAGAGCAGCCTCCTGGGAGACAACAGTTCAGCCTCTTAGCAAAATGAAATTTGAAAAAGAGGTATGAGGTGGTTTTGTGTGTATTGAGTTTGGTTGGTTTTTTGTTTGGTTGTTGGTTTGTTTTTGTTTTTTTTTTTTTGGGGGGGGTGGGGTGGTGGGTTTTTTTGTGTTGTTGGGGTGTTTTTTTTTTTCTTTTTAATGATTGCAGGGCAGGGTTTGGTTGGACAAATCACCACTGCTGACAGCACAGGTTGCTTGTGAAGTTTGCTCGAGTGGTTTGTATCTTATCTTAAAACCAGAACAGGTCAGCAGTGAGCAACCCTGGCAGCAAACAGGCTCCCTGCTCCCAGAACCTGGCAATCTTACACGACTCAGGAGTTATCTTTGGAAGAGGCTGAGTCCTGGCTGACTCCTGCTGTGAGCACCACCACAGCAGTGCCCTGCAACCCCTGCCAGAATTCAGCATCCTCAGCATCAGCTAAAGGACCCCAGCACCGAGCTGCCTTCCGAGCAAAGATTTGGGCAGGAAAGCAGAGAGCTGATAGCTCCATCCCTTTCTTTTGAAGGTTTTTATGTATACATGTATATATTTAAAAAAAAAATATTTTTTTAAAAACAATATTCTGGTTCTAATCCCAATCTTGGCATTTTAGATACTTGTCTCAAAGAGGTTTGTTGGTTGGTTGGTTGTTTTTTTTTTTGGAGTAAAACAAAAAAATATCTCTTGGACCACTAGGGAATGGTGCTCAAATAACCTTGCAGAGTGCATCCAGCCCCTCCTTCAGCTCTGGTGGATCCTGCAGGGTGTCTTTGCTGCAAAAAGCTGCTGCTGCCTCCGTGCCTATGATCTTATCTCCCACAGACACAACCGCGCAGCGCTCGCTCGCTTCTTGTTACCAGGACTTTTATTTTCTGTCCCTGAACAAAGGTGCTGCCGGTTTTCTGGGCTCAAGCCTTGTTTTGAAAGCTGAAGCTGAGCCTTGGGGTTCCCATGCTGCAGGATGAGCGTGGCAGGAGCAGCAGAAGGTGGTGGTTTCCCAGTTGCCAGCTGGGATTTGTGATGTGCCACCAAGGGAGATGGCAGCACCTCCTCCTGCCTGGCTTTGGTCTCAGCTGATGGCACAGGGCAGGGAGAAGAGCCCAGGAGTTCAGCCACCTTTCCTAGGTTCCCCCATTAGAATTGCAGCCCCAGAGGCTGTAAAGGGAATGCAATATTTAAGGAAAGACACTCCAATTTAACCCAGCAATTCACAGCGTAACCAATGGTAACACGCAGCGCGTCGGCTGCGTGTCAGCCTTGACAGGTCCTGCAGCCTGGGCATGTTTGATTCCCAGACCTTTCCTCTGGTTTTGGTAGCTGTTTCAACATCTGCAATTCTGTCTCCTTGGGACAGAGCCTTCAGAGCCCCATTTCTGCTGCCACTTTACCCCAAACCTGGGGATGTTTGGTTTCTGTTGTGTTTTCTCTAAAGCCTTGCGATGTGCTGGCAATCAACTGCTCTGCTGGCTGGAATTAATTTCTAACTGGGACAGCCAGTAAAGCTGCTGGAGTTGGAGCCATCAGAATGTTTTGGGTTATAAATCTCAATTTCTGAGGGTTTCTTACTTCGCTGAACATAGCTCAGCTAGCAAAAGAGTTAGGGCAGTAACTGCCAGCACTCAGTGCTCCTGGTGGCCTGCAGTGAAACCAGGGCTGAAGCAAGAGCAGCATCTTGTCAAGCTTAGAAAAGCTTCAGGAACGCGCTGGTTGATGACCTTAAAGCTGTGAAATCCCATTTAAAGCTGCCCACAGTCTTGAAATCATACAGGCATGTAAAATTTTTGTAACCTAGATCAGGGTGATGCCTGGGAAGCCGAGGCAGGGCAGAGATGTCCCCAGGACCAGCTGATGTTCCTGCATTCCCTGTTTGTGCCTGGTGTACCAGGATATAGAAATCGCTCCCTTTTTTCCCTTTTTTCTCCTTCTCCCCTTTTCCATTTTTTTTTTTTTTTTTTTTTTTTTTTTTTAAAACCTGGAAAAAAACAACTACTTTGCTGGCTTTCTTTGCCAGCAGTGACCACGACTTGTCTGGTGGAGCAGCCAGCTCTGATGCCAATAATTTCTTTGGCTCTTTCTCTGACTGAGTCAGATCACTCAAGCATCAGTCTTAAAATAGCCACTATTTTTGTAGTTGATAGAATTAATCTTGTGTGTGTGTGTGTGTGCTTCTTCCCCAGCCTAAGCTTTGAGGCTTCACCAATCCCCTGCTGACCAACCCCCAGCTTTGGCACAAGAAAGCTTTTAGCAGAACTTGACTTTTCCATGAAAGAGCACAAAGTATGGGCTGTGTGCACTCTGCATGGTGAGTTCACTGCTGGGCAGAGGCTGTTTGCCTTTGCTGATGCCATTTCCAGCACCAGATTCCTTGCTTCACATTTGGCTCTTTATGGAGCACCATTTCCATCTGCTTTTGTGGGGGTGGATGTGGAAGGGGGAGGTTCACAAGCTGATGGATCTGGGGGTAACACTGACCACAAAGCAGTAGCAGATGGGTGGATCTGTGGGTTTAGTGATGCACTAGGAAAAAGGGGTTGGTGTGAGTGGAGCCTGTCTGGAGTCTCATCCAGCCCTGGGAAAGGGAGGAGAGAGGCAGGGGATGGACTGAGCCTCTCTCTTCCCCTTCCCAGAGCAGTTCCTGCATCGATCTGAAAGTGCAAGTATGGGATATTGGATACTGCCCCATCCCCAATTTCCAGCCCCACTCATGCTCCAGGTGGGGGTCCGGAGGGTTCTGTGCTTTTGGCAATGTTTTACCACTGAATTTTTCAGGTCTGAGCACATCAGCTGGGAGGAAGAAAGGGAGGAAATAAAGACCTTTTGTGATGAAGCAAAGCGAGTGAGCGTGCTAGAGAGGGGACACCAAAGCTCTGTGCTTGCACGCAGAGCTGTTCCCCTGAGGTGACTGTAATCCCAACAATTAAATCGACAAGGACACATTGGGGAAAGCCCTTGTGATGGCATCTGAGGATGCTTATTAAATGCACGCAGTGTGGTGAACCCATGTGGAGCAAAAGGCTGCGTGGCTGAGCCTGGCAGATCCGCTGCCTCCTGGGGAAAAAAGAGCTCCCTGGTTTCCTTAAACACTTTTAGGTAAACACCTGAGGAAAGAAGAGCTTTCTGCAGACACAGAGGTAGTTGCACAGCCCACGAACCTCCCAGATTTTACAGTCAGAGCATGGAGTGTCCCATATCCCATCCCAACCTCTGGCTCTGGCGTGGCCAGGGAGGCAGCAGCTTCCCTCCAAGCAAGACCCTCACTCTGACTGTGGGGGCAAAAGCAAATACTGCCCAGGGAGGGATCATTTCCATGACAGCACCCTGCAATCTGCTCAACAGACGGTGGATGCACCACGAAAAGCACACGCAGTCACTTAAAAAAAAAAAAAAAAAAAAGCCAGGCTGGGGCTGGGCTGGGTTGTGCTGGGGAGGGGGGAAATGTGGGGGTCTGCCATGGGAGAGAGATGCAGAGGAACTTGTAAAGCAAAACTGCTCTCAAGGGCTGGCCCTGTGTTGGCTTTTCCTCTCTTAGTGACCAGCTCAGCTCTTTCTCTGGTGCACTGACCACATTCAGCTGCACAGGATTGTTTTGTGCCTCAGTCACTGTTCAGATTTCAATCCTGCCAGCCCCAGGAGCCTTTTCTGGCCGGGGCTGTGTTCTTCTAGCTGTAGAAAAGTCACTGCCTCCCAGAAAATGCCACTGGTGGTGTTATTTAAGCAATGATGGGGTTGAAGCTAATAATTAGGAAGAGAAAGTGACTGGCTTGCACAGTTTCCAGCTACTTTTTTCCTCTTGTCTGTGTGATCTGAGCTCTCTCGTCAGTGTTCCCTGTGGTGGAGGCCAGGTAGAGTTTTAAATAGAATTAAATCCCTTTAACATCAGTTTTTAACATCAGCAGAGCTTGTGCTAAAATGCCTGTGCTGTGCAGGGAAGGTTTGGGGTGCTAGGGAAGTTTTGGGATGTTAACCTTGCCACCCCAGCTAGGTGTGGGACAGATCATGCTCTGCACACAGCAGGACAGCCCCACTGCAAGAGGGTTACAGCTCCAGGCCTACAAATGGAGTCCAAAGGTAAAAATTGGTATTTTTCTGAGGGGCAGTTAAGGAGTGGGCTGCACAAGCACATTGCAGTGGATTTGGGGATTGAACTGGAGTCTGGTGAGGCCTAAGTCACAGGTGGATTTCTGTCCCTAAAAGCTCTGCAAGTATTTTTAGTGACTGTGAGGGATGGTGGAGGGGAGGCTTGAGCCTCACTGAGTTCTTGCAACCTTGTGCTCCAAATCCCCCATCACTTTGTGCTGCTTCTCCCCCGGGGGTGCAGCTGCTGGGTGCCTGAGCTGGGATGTGGTGATGGTGTTTTTGTATTATTTTCCTTTAGCAAGCTTGCTTGTGGAAGGCTGCAGGACTCTGCATTTCAGAAACATCTACCTGGGGAACGCGTCCCTGGAGAAGTGAGTATCACGCAATATTTTGCTGGTTAAAAAAAAAAAACCAAAACGAAACACTGAAAAAGGTGCAGAGACCAGTGCTGTATCAACCCTGCTCCTCCTCTCCTTGGCAAATAACCCCGGGTGGTTTGTGTTGTGCTCTCTGCAGCCTTGCTGACAGGTTTTGCTGTATCCAAGTGCAGGTTTGCTCCCTCCTTGGCTGCTCCCATAGGAGCCCAGGCATGCCTGGGCAGCTCTGCTGAGGCCTTCATTGCAACAGGGGCGGGAAGAAAACTGGATTTATCGTGTGGATCAGTACAGCTAATGAATGCCTGCACACATGCACAGAGAGTTTTTGTCGAGGGATAAAGCCCTGCATGGGTTTGAGGTGGGAAAAGGCTGCACACCACTGCTTTTACCACCGGTTTGGTTTCCCTGGCTGTACCACGAGCCCACTGAAGGTTGAATCCCTGGGGTTTTGGAAGGGACTGCTTTTGGTTGTAGGCTGCAGAGAGCAAGCGAAGGCTTCACAAGAGCCCTGGGGATCCTGGGGTGAGGGACACAGCCCCCCCGCCCCCCTTTTCAGCTGGGGGCAGCCACCACTTGGGAGACTCTTCCACTCTTGAAGGTGTTGCTGTCCCACCAAGGTCATCCCCAGGCCTGTTCCCACCCCTCTCTCCCTCTCCTCCTGCTGCCCATCACCCCTCCAGGCAGGACCCCGGGCTCAGCATCACCCCCCGACATTTTCCTCCGGATTTTCCTCATTGATCCCTGCAGATGGGGGGGGGAAGGAAGGGGCAATCCTGCTGGCGCTGGGGATCCCTCCCCCCTCCCCCCCAAACCGCGGGGGCAGCGGGGCAGCCTTAACCCCCCCCCTTCTCCTCCATCCCTCCCTCCCGCAGCGCGGGGCGGGGCGCAAACCCCCCCCCCCCCCCCCCCCATTCCCCCTTTTCCTCCCTTCCGCATCACCCCCGCGCCCCAGCAGCGCGGCCGCGGCCGCTCCGCGCTGGGCGGCGGCGGCGGAGGAGGAGGAGGGCGGGGAGAGGGTGCGTGTAAGCGGGGACACTCCCGCACACACTCCCGCACACGCAGGGCCGCCCTGCAGCACCGCGCCTGCAGCCACCAACAAAGACCCCCCCCACCACCACCCTCCTTTTCCCTCCCCACCTTCCTCCTTTAATTCTTCCTCCTCCTCCTCCTCCCCGGGCTCTGTGCGGGATGTAGCCCGGCCGGGAGCTGCCACCCAGGCACCGCGGCCCCCCCCGGTCCCTTCCCTGCCCTCCATGTCCCCGCAGTGAGGCCACCATGGGGAAATCCAACAGCAAGTTGAAGCCTGAAGTTGTGGAGGAGCTGACCAGGAAAACCTACTGTGAGTCAAGGGGCCTGCATGGGCTTGGGAGGGAGGAAGGGGGGGTTGCGGGGATGCTGCGGGGAGGCTCCGGGTGTTGCGGGGGGTGGTGGGGCTTGGAGGGGCCGGCAATGGGGTCTCCATCACCTCTTTCCCCCCCCCCCCTCCTTGGTCCCTGCCCCCGGAGCGGTGGTTTCCCCGGGGTTGATTCCTGGGGGAGGGCGCAGGCTCGGCCGGGCTTTGTTGCAAGAATTCCGAGATTAGCCAGGGAGGAGAAAAAAAAAAAAACAACAACCCAACCATAACAAACCACCCAGAAGGCAGCAGAGGCATGGAGAGGGGTAGGGAGGCACTGTTTTCTTAGGAAAAAAAAAAAAAATCTCTGTGGCCTACTTCTGAGTCTTCAATAACGGTGGGACAAGGGCCGCATCCTGCACACCCAGAGTGATGCACCTTTATTTTTTTTTCCTGACCCCCTTCCTGCCTCTGCTCAGAGCATCTTTTCTCTGCCCAGGGAGCATCCCTGGTGGGTGTCCTGCTCCACGCTGCCTCCCTGGAGCCAGGCAGCTTCTGCCAGAACAGGGAGCAGAACCCATCTGGGTGGCCTCCAAAGTTTGGCTACGTTAGTTGGAGGGGTTTGTTTTGTTATTAGGCTCTGAAGCAGAGAGGTGAAGCACCAGAGAGTTTCCTATTTTTCTATCAGTATCTCGGGATCGGTTTAATAACCTGGTTTTCTAAGTGAGTGGTTATCCTGTCTGAACCTCTGCTGTAATCTTATTAACGTGGCTGGTGCCCGAGCCATCTAGCTTTGACAAGATCAGGTGTTTTGGATTGTTGGTTGTTTTTTTGTGGGTTTTTTTTGAGGATGCACAAAGCAAAACAAAGGCTTTGGTGGTTCAAGTTTGCCTCTCTGCTGGCAGGTCTGAGATCTTCCCCCTTTTGCTTTTCCAGAGATCTTTTAACCTGCAGCAGACCTGTGAGCTCTCCCCACTGTCATTGCTGCAGTCCCACGGCAGTGCTTACCCAAAAAGGCAATGGATTAGGATGCAGCAAGTTCTCCCATATGGAGAAGAGGCAACACTGGTGCATTGCACAACCCTACACGTGGGGTTTGCTCTCACGCCGTGGCACAGGAGCGAGCGGGGCAGGTTGCAGGGGGAGCATCTCTGCAGAGCCCAACTGGGAATGATGGTAGGAGAGGCTGGGGTGCCCCAGCTGGACTCCCTCCAAGTGGTTTGGGAGGAAGAAACAGTGAGAACGTGGCTGTGCCTGTGGCAGGCAGACCTCAGGTGAGCCCAGGTGGGTGCAGCTGTGCTGGGTATGGTTGTTGCCATCCTGCTGGGTTTGCAGCTGCCAGGACCATCCTATCTCTGGTGGATCTGGGAAGAGCCCAGGCTGGTGCAGCCTCGTTGGCCAGTGCTCTCCTGCCTTCTGGGCTTTCTGCACCCCTGGGTGGCTTCTCTCTGCACAGGGAAGTTGTCACCCCCAGCAGTGGGCACAGGGGCAGTGATGTCCCATGTCTTACCAGCAGCTGAACAAACACAGTGCTGGTGAAACCATCTGCAGGCACAGGGATGTCCCTTTTATTTGATAGGGCCAGCAGAGAGTCATGGCATTTCAAAGTACTTTATTCCAAACTTTTTGCTCCTCTCTCTGGGGTGCTCTCCCCTTTCCACCGCACCCCCTCCAAAAAGACTCCCATCCTCTGACCACTCTCTTAATCAGTTCCTAGCCTGTCTGGGGTGTTATCTCCCCACTCCAGGCCTCTTGCTGCCTCTTTTTTGAGGTGCACCAGACCTGTGTCCCCATGCAGGTGAAGCAGCAGCTCCTGGGCAGCCGTGCCACAGGGCAGCACGTGGCCCTTTGCCTGGCCGGGGAGGTGCAGCACCTCAAAAAAGAGGCAGCACGTGGTGTGATGCCTGTCAGGGAGAGCTGCCTCTAAGACCAGGCTCTGTTTGTTGATCTCTCCTCATTCCACCTCTCCTCTCTGGGATTAATTACTTTTGCTGGGCATTTCTGCCCCTTTTCTGCAGCTGTCAAGGCGAGCGCGCGTTCCCTTCTCTGGCAAAGTGCTCTGCAGGGCCCTCCCAGGCACGTCTGAGAGCCTCTGATTTCTCTTCAGACCCTGGGAGATTGCAAAGATACTGATTTCCTCCTGCATTTTGGGGAACCTAGGCACAGAGGATGGAGGTAGGAGTGAAGTACAGGAGGGACTGGTCCAGACCTCTGTGGACCAAGCTGCTGGACTGGCTCGAGCAGGGGATAGTTGTGTTCACAAATCCGTGGCGTGCTCCAAAGTTTCTGGGGAATCTGCCTGGGGAAGGTTTTATTCCACAGCACGGTGGTGTTTTGGCACCTTTCTGGTGGACTCATGATGATCAGCCTTCAAAGAGCATCCCTGATGCCATCCCTGATGCCATCCCCACATGCTGGCTGCCACTGTTGCCAGCCAGCTCTGGCCCTGCCTCATGCATGGTGCTGTTACAGCACATCTGGGCAGATGTTTCCAGGAGCCCATAACTGGCAGCTGAGGGAGGGGACCTCTTTTTATCCCAGGAAGGTTCCTGTGGCAGCATGAGCTGTGATTGTGGCACATGAAGAGTTTCTCCCACGATGACGTTTCCTCCTGTTGCATCATTCTCTGTTTGTGTCATTTCCCAACAAAACAAAGCAAAAAACATAAAGCCCCTTATGAGTTCTGCAGTGGGATGGGGAGATGTCACCCCCTCTCCCTGCCCCACATGGCTTTTCTGCAGATTTCTCTCACCCATGGGACATGGAGGACCTGCCACCCATGCCATGTCCCCTCACTGCACTTTCCATTCCTGGTGGCTTCTTGCATCCCCCGGCCACTGTCTCCTGTTCCTTTGGGTCTTTTCATCTCCTGATTTTTGGTATTTCTCTGGCCGTGCCTCAACTGCAGAAATCTTGGGGTAAGCAGGTGATGGGAGCAGTCAGGAGGGGAATGTGGGACCCTTTGTGTGCCAGGGCAGGTGCAGCATGGTGCTGGTGCTGGTGTGCTGCAGGGTCATCTCTGTGAGATGTGAGAAAGATTTTTCTACCAGGTTGTACCAGATCATGTCAGGAACTGGAGATGGAAGGGCAGGAGCCTGGAAGCCTCATCTCTTGGCTCCCCTTCCCACTCCACTCTTGACTTTCAGGCACTTGGATATCTAAAGGCACAGAAGGATGCCCAAGGGGTTTCTTTGAAGTCCTGGCTGCCCAAATCCTATTGATTTGGACCCATCTCCTGACTGCCTAGGAATATCTGCCAGCACCAAGCTGGCCTGGCTGCAAGGGGAGAACCCAGCTACAGGGCAAGGATTTCACCTTCCTTGGGGGCTGGTGCCATCCAGGGGTGTGCAGAAGGCAACCCTGAGTGATAATCATAATGAATAATAAATTATGTAATTCTTTGTACTTCCATGGAGCCTTTCATCCAAAAGCTCTTAAAAGTGCTTTATAATCATTAATTTATTAATCTTCCCCATGCCTTGCTCAGGGACACAGTTTTGGGTTCTGTTTTGTCCCAGGAGGTGATAACACCTGAGACTGGAAGGAACCACTGCATCCCTGGGTCATGTCTGCTGATCCCTCTTCAACTGGGACTTCAGCCTGGGCTTAACTTGGGCCATGAGCTGGTGGCCCAGGGCCATGGTGGGATCTGGGGGGCTGTAGTCCAAGGGGTCTGCTAAAGTGGAGATTTAGGAAGGTCCTGGGGTAGCAGGATACAACAGAGAGTTGTATCAAGTTGCACGTGTGCAGTTGTGGGTGAAAAATATGTGTTGTGGGTGAAAATTGCTTGATGTGGACTCCTGGTGGAGGAATTGGGAGAGAAATTGTTAGAGAAATGCAGTGCTCAGCATCCCTACAGCAGCAGCAGCACTGGCAACCCTTAAATCCATGGAACAGGCACAAGAACTCGGTTGTTTCAGAAGAGCTGTTTTGTTGGTTTTTTTTTTTTTTAATCATTTTGGGGTGGGTTGGATTTCAGGGTTCACTTCTCCAAGCTGTTTCCCAGCTCCACAACTACTACCACTAAGTTGGTTTTTGGTTTTTGTTTTTTTTGCTTTTTTTTAATGCCAGCTGCAGCAACAACCTGTGCAACCAGGTGTGCCAAGGAGGTGCTGAGGCATCGCTGCTGGGACTGGGGATGGGATTGGGATCATGGTCCTGGTGCTCTGGGGACCAGGGTGAGGCTCCAGGGAAGGTGTGGGAGCCAGGGTGAGGCTGCCAAAACATCACCCACAGCACTGGGAGGCCCAGGCTGCAGAGTGGGTGCGGGGAGAGGAAGCTGCTCTTTTCCCAAGAACCCGCTTCCCACCCACTGTGATCTATTTTGTGGATCTTAAACTCACTCTGGCATCATCATTTTCTGCTCTTTTACAATAAGCCGCAAAATTGGCTCTGTTGCTCGACAGTAAAGGCATTGAATTAATGGGCATTCATTTAAGAGCAAACTACAAACATATTGATTTGTAGTTCCGGGGGGGTACGCGGCGGCGGGACGGATCCTGGGGGAGAAGAAGGGAAATTCTCCCACTGTATCCCAGGTTTCAGCCAGGAGAAGGGGGTTGGTTTATCCATGGGGGGACTGGCTTGGATAGGTCGGGCTGGTGGGCAGGAGCAGAGGGGGGTTCAGAGCAGAGGGGGGGTCAGAGCAGAGGGGGGTCCCTCTGTGGCTTCCCGCCCTGGGTTTCCTTTTAGGCTCCGAAATATTTGGCCCTGGGGTGCTGGGTTTCTCTGCCAGGTTGGGTGGTGTTGAAATCTTTCCTGTTGCTCATCCAGATCTAGCACTTGGAGCGAGCGGGTCAGGCCCTTCTGCACCCCTTATCTTTCAGCAGTCAGGGATGGGGGGGAGGAAAATACCCAAATAATACCCAAACCCCCCAAATGCAGCTCTCTGCCTGCATCTGGCAGGTGCCTGCACTCACCTCTTGTCTCCTCTTGGGGAGGGGGATCCTGGGGAACCCCTTCTTGTGAGCTCAATGGGGACCTGATGTGCTGCCTCTGGAGGGATGTGGGGGTCTGGAAGCATCTCCAGCCCTTTTCCCCACAGACACCCCAACCTACTCCCAGTGAATTTCGTGTCTGGGTATCCCATGTGCTCATGGAGCAGGTGCTTTGCAGGTAAATGCAAGCAAAGTGAATTTTGGGGTCTCAGAAGCAAGTTTTGGGGTTTCCCTGTGATCCCTGGGAGGTGCTTGCAATGCCAGGATGGGAAGAGGGAAGGTGGGACCAAGGACCCCTCGGGCTCCCTCTGCGGCAGAGCGGAGCAGCCTCTGCCTGCTGCTGCTCCAGCATCAGAAGAATCACATTTCATTTATCCCCTGACATGTTAATGGATCTGCTTAACCACTCTCCCGACCTTTGCTGCTGCTGCTATAATTAAGGTTGTGAAACAAGAGGCTCTGGAGGCATCAAAGGAGGTGGCTGCTCCAGGGAGGAGCCCATCAATGCACTCGCTGCATCACTGGGGTGATGTTTGTGGGGCTGTTTTGTTCCTCCTTTCCTTCTTCAGCTTCCTGGGCTTTGAGGGAGCTGGATGGGAAAGGGAGGAAGGGTCTGTGCCCTCCACCTGTGCCTGCCCAAGGGCAGGGCTGGCTGGGAAATGTTAAGCCCAGGGTATGGTGACCACTGCTGTGGTTCCTCAGCCCTGGCATGGGGCTTTCTCCCCACTTCCTGCTCCTTGTCCTCCCATCAAGGCACGTTTTTAATTCCTCCATGGAAGGAGGGCTGCCTGTGCTTCACCAACTTGTGTTTCTCCAGCATCTCCTCATCCCTGGCTGGACCCTGTGAAGATGTCCTAGGTGTGAAGGAGCTTTGGCAGCCCTTGGTGCAGCCCCAATCCTGTGGGTAAGATGGAGAGGGGACAGAGATGGCCCTGCTGCTGGTGAGGCTTTGCCCTACAGCATCCTGCTGACCTTCCCTTGGCTCCAGGTTCTGATGGTGGAACCACAGCAATTCCCCTTCCCTCGCCTGTGCTGGGTCCTGAGGAGAGTTTTCTCCTCTGCTTGGTGCAGGAACTGCTCCATGGGTTGGGCACAGCACCTTGGCCATGGCCAGGCAGCTGAGGGAGGACTGGGCAGGGGACAGGACCCAGTTGCCACCCCATAGAGCCAGGGCTGGGGATGCTCTGCCCTGTTGTGGAGCATCACTCTACCAGCTCCCAGGGATCCAATCCAGCCTGGGGCAGAGCTGCTGCAGCCACCAGCTCCTGCTGTGGGGGTGTTTGGCTGATTCATTCATTTCCAAAGGAAAGCACTGGCCCTTGCCCTTCCTCTGCTGCCTTTGCTGCAAAGAGCCACCGCTGCTTTTTCCCTGAACCCAATATCCAAAGCCTAATGTCGGGCCCTTAAATATTTAATAAAGTCTAAAAAGGATTTTAACTGCCTATTGGCTTTCCTGTCAGTACCAGCCCTGGGGGGAGATGAGAACAGAATTGCTTGTGGACCTGTTTATCCAGTCTGGGAACAAGACAGAACACTAATGGGAATGCTGGTGAGCAGGGTGCCAAACGCACACAGGGTTCCTTCTGCGTGGGGCTTGATAGCTCAGCTGTACCAAATGACACCAAGAATGCTGTCAGGCTGCTGCTTCCAACATCTTGGAGGCTCCTGGACCTACCATCCTGCTGGAGATGTCTGTGATGGGGAGAGAAGCCAAAATGAGCACAGGGAGATGGGTAAGCATGGGATGGAGATGTCCCAGCAGGCAGGAAGCTCTGGCCAGGTTGCTGCCCATGTGGTGAAGCTGCTCTGACATCCCTTTGGAATAGGATGGGATGGGATGTTGTAGAGATGGGGACCTGCGTGGGGATGGCACCAGCATGGGGACACCACTGGTGTGTTGGCCAGGGACAAGGCACTGCTGGGGGCTGAGATGGGGACTCAGTGGTTTGAGCAAGCTTCTGCTGCTCATCTCCAGGAGCAAAAGGAAATGTCACTGAGCAGGGTGTTTCCATGGGGGGTGACCCTGGTGGCTGCAGATGGGTTTTGCCAGGGTTGTATTTTAATGCTGCTTGTCTAGAGCCTGCCCAGGAGCAGGAGCAAACCTCTCCCTGGGGTGGTTTGGTGGCCCCAGAGCTGGGGCTGAGCCCTGAGGGAGGGCAGGGTGTGCTCTCTAATGTTTAACCAGGACATCCGTGGGTAGTTAAAACTGATTTTTTAATTAGACCAAGTCTTCAGGGCCAAAGAGCCCAAAGTGCCAAAGTGCTGACATGCGGCATGTTCTAAAAGTTACCATCAGCAGGTGGGGACCTGGGGGACCTCTGAGGGACCCCAGGACAGGGTGACAGATGGTCCTGGGGAAGGACTGAGCCCCTGAGAGCCTGGGGGATGTTTTCACCCCTTACACACCCTGCAGGTGATGGGGACAGCTCCATCTGTGCTGGCTGATGGGCCCTTCTCAGGTCCATGTTTGCAGGAGCAAAAGTGTGAAACGTGTACCATGTACTGAGCCCTGTGGTCACTCGGTGGGGACCAAGGGCTGATTCTGCTGGGGGTGTTTGTTTGGGCTGTGGTGCTGACCCCCAAATCTGGGTCCCAGGGACAAGGAGTGAAATCGGAGCAAGCACATGTGTGCTACCAAGAGGCATTACCAGCTCAGCAAAGGGGGAGGGGAAGCCCCTAATTGGGGGATATTATCAGTGTGATGATGTTGGGAGTGGATTTTGTAACAGATTTATGTGCAGACAATTCTTAATTATGTATTTTGCCCAGGCAAGGGGTGGAGTGTGTTCACAAATTGCAGGGTGTGTGGGGTTCACCCTGGAGCCTCCTGTTGTTATGTGCATGAGGGGCTGGTTATCTCATGCATGAGCACCCCAGTTGTTCCCACATCAGCACCCAGTCAGTTCATGCATGAGCACCCAATTAATAGACACATGAGCACACAATTAAATTACATATCAGCACCCAGCTGATTTATGCATGGATGCCCAGTTAATCTGCACTGGATCCCACACTGGTCTGTGTGAGAGCATCCTGTGGTTTGGTGCATGGGTGCACAGTTAATTGCTGCATGGGTGCACAGTTAATTGGTGCATGGGTGCACATGCCCCAAATCACTGCATGCCCGAGTGTTCAGTTAATTTATGCATGAGCACCTGATCCACCCCCACCCGAGCACCCAATTAGTACATGCACAAGTGTGTTATCTACTAATGACACTAATTCACCCCCGAGTGCCCAATTAGTTCATGCAGGAGTGCCTGGTGAATTTACACGGGCACTCAATCTGTGCATGAGCCCCTGATAATTTCATGAGTGTCCAAAAAATTTATGCATGAGCACCCAGCTGGTTCATGCATCAGCACCCAATGAAATCATGCATGAGCACCCAATTAGTTCACTTAGAAACACCCAGATGATTTCTGCACGAGTGCCTGATGAGTCCATGCATGATCACCCCATTTATTTTTGCATGAGTGCCCAGCTTGCCTGGGCATGGGTACCCAGTTAGTGGATGCTTGAGTGCCCCACTGATTCACACCTGAGCACCCACTCTGCACACCCGTGGGTGCTCAATTTGCCCTCACCCTGGTGCTGTGCTGAGCATCTGCAGCAGGACTGAGCCCACCATGCCTCTGGGGAGTCACCTGTGGCTTGGTGGTGGAGCTGAGGACCTGGCAGAACTTGGAGAGCCCTGGGAGCTGCTTTGTTCCTGGCAATAATTAACCCTGGTTTCCCTGATGAGGCACCCAAGCCTGCGGCCTCATGAGGTCAAGGTGCTGCTGGAGTGGCTGGAGAAAGTGGGAAATGTGGGGCCTTGGTGGAGACTCTCTGCTGGCTGCCATGTGGGGATGGTGCTTCTTGAATTTTGGGAGCCCAAGCCCTGAGCCTTGGCATGTGGGGATCAGGCTGAGGGTGCCTGATCCTGCTCAGGACCCATCCCCATGGCAGGCAGGTTGGTTTTTTTTTTTTTGGGGGGGTGGTTGGCTGGGAGGGAGAGGGCGGGGGGGCGGGGATGGCTTCAGGATGGGACAGCAGCACAAAAAAAGCTCTGGAGCATCCTGTCACCTCATGCATCCCACCGTGGCCGGGGTCTCCAGACTGTTCTGCATCCAGCCACCTCCTGAGAGCCACGGGCTGGTGAGCACCCAGCTCCAGGTGCTGGCAGGGTGATGGGGCAATGGATGGGGATTCCAGGGGGATGGATGGGGATTCCAGGGGGATGGATGGGGATTCCAGGGGGATGGATGGGGATTCCAGGGGGATGGATGGGGATTCCAAGGCGGTGGAAGGAGATTCGCAGGCCTTGGTCCCTCCTCTCTTTCCTGCTTGGCAAACACAAACGAACGAGCTTCAGCACTGATTAACCAGAGCTTTTTCTTGCTGCCACGGCAGCTGGGTGGTGGGAAGAGAGGGGGCCCGGGAGGGGCGGGTGGTGAGGGGGCCCGTGGGGATTGATGGAAGGCTGGGGGGGGGGAGAGGGAGGGGGTTTTTTTGGGTACCGGTTGCTGAGAGAAGGAGGCGGGGGGGTTGCTTGCAGCACAGGCTCTGTCTGCATCAGGCGTTTGGCCAAAACCTTCCCCCCAGCTGAGACGGGAGCGGGGATGGAGCCAGCAGCATTGCCAAGGGGCAGCGGGGGGGATGGGCAGGGGAGCTCTGAGCTTACTCGGGGCTGCCTGGTCCTGCTGCTGTTCCTGATGCCTGTTCCTGCCCCCTGTTCCTGCCCCCTGTTCCTGCCGCCTGTTCCTGATGCCTGTTCCTGCCGCCTGTTCCTGCCCCTGTTCCTGCCGCCTGTTCCTGCCGCCTGTTCCTGCCCCTGTTCCTGCCCCCTGTTCCTGATGCCTGTTCCTGCCCCCTGTTCCTGATGCCTGTTCCTGATGCCTGTTCCTGCCCCTGTTCCTGCCGCCTGTTCCTGCCCCTGTTCCTGCCCCCTGTTCCTGCCGCCTGTTCCTGCCCCCTGTTCCTGATGCCTGTTCCTGATGCCTGTTCCTGCCCCTGTTCCTGCCGCCTGTTCCTGCCCCTGTTCCTGCCCCCTGTTCCTGCCGCCTGTTCCTGCCCCCTGTTCCTGCCCCCTGTTCCTGCCCCCTGTTCCTGATGCCTGTTCCTGCCCCCTGTTCCTGATGCCTGTTCCTGCCCCCTGTTCCTGATGCCTGTTCCTGCCCCCTGTTCCTGATGCCTGTTCCTGCCCCCTGTTCCTGATGCCTGTTCCTGATGCCTGTTCCTGCCCCCTGTTCCTGATGCCTGTTCCTGCCGCCTGTTCCTGCCCGCCTTTCCCAGGGTTTTGCAGCAGGCCCAAACGCTGCTGCTGCCAGGAGCTTCCTCCCGGTGCCATCCGTGTGGGCCGCGGTTGCGGGGTTTGGCCGGGGCTCCCGCTGCCTCTGACGCCGTTTTGGTTGCTGACCGATGCTAAGGCCCTGCCTTTATTTAGCGCCTTTCATTCCCAAGGATCCCAGGGATCGCCGCATCCCGGCACAAGCTGCTATTTCTAGCCTCCCCGTTCCCGCAGCGGGAATGCCGGGCCCCGGGGAGCCCAGCCGGGAGGATCCCGGTTCTGCTCCGCTGGGATGCGGCACTGGGGCTGCTGTGGGGTCATCCCCTTGTCCTTGGGAGCCAGCCGAGGTTTCTGTCGCAGGAAATTGTTTTGCATCGGCTCAGCGAGTCAGTGGTGGGGGAGGGAGGTGATGCAGGCACCGCAGCACAGGTACATCCCGAGCTCTGCAGGGAATGGATCAGGGAGAAGGGAAGGACAGCTCTGTCCTTGCCTCTGTCCCCTGTCCCCAGGCTGGCCAGGGGAGTGGTGTGTCCCCATGGCCCAGGTCCCTGCATTAGCATCCCTCAGCATCCCTCATCTCAACACTGGGAGTGTTGAGAGCCAGGCAGGTTGGAGTGGCTGGGAAGTGGCAGCCATGAAGTCATCATCCATCTGGGATCTGTACTGGCAGGTACCTGCTCAGCCCCAGCTTGCTGGGCTCCAGGCTGTTGGGTTTCCAGGGAACATCATGCCCTGGGGAGAGGGAAGAGCTGGTGGCAATGAAGGGATGCACCCAGGAATGGTTTTCCAAGGGCTGGGAGGTAGAGCTGTGGTCCCAGGGCAAACCCCGTGGCTGTCCCTTGCACCCAGGGTGGAGGAAGGGCACAGTGTGCTGGAGGAAGGATGGGGTTTGCCTGGTTCTTTCCAGGGATGCACTTTAACAAATTTGGCACCTGAGCCATCTCCTCTGCTGGAAAAGCCTCTCCTGGGAGCACTACACATCCCTCCTATGGGCACAGGGGGAGCTGGCTCTGTCCTTCCCATCCCAGCCTGAGCATGTCATTCCCAGCATTTCTCCTGTACTAAAAAAAGCACAGATTTCTTGATTGTTTCCTGCTGAAGTCAAAAGGCAGCTCCTGGGCCTGAAAATAGCATGTTGGGAGAAACAGCTGAATGAGAGAGTGAGCAGGAGGTGATTTGCCTGAGCACCAATTGCAGCCTTCTGCTCCTCTGGCCCCCTCACCTGCCCCCAGGTTTTCCTGAAGTCTGACCACTCACCCTCCTCCTCCTCCTCCTCCTCTTCCCACCCGCATCAACTCCTGTGGGTGAGCAGGGCTGCAGAGTTGGTCCCTGGGGCATCCCTGAGCATCCTTGGGATGGGGATCCTGGCTGGGGTCTCCATCCTTGTGGAGAGAGCACACAGGGCACCCTGTTTCTGTTAGAGACATCCCTCCTCTGCAAGGATGCTTCCCTGCAACCCTTGGTTTTGGGGTGGGGAATCCTTCAGGACCAGCATGGTTTTGGTTTTGCCCACCCCAGTTCAGCCACTGGGTGTCCCCGAGCTGGGGTGCAGAGACCCCACCCCATCTGCATGGGGACAGCCTCGGGTGCAGCCATTCCTGCCCCCAGCTGGCTGCAAGGTGGGGGTCAGTGTGTGTCCCCCTCCTGCCACCAGCCAGGCATGTTAGAAAGCTTTCTGAGGGAAAATTGCTTGCTTTCTTGTTGGTTTGGGTTTTTTTTTTTTTTTTTTTGGTTTTGTTTCATTTTTTTCCCATCTAAGGTAATTGGCATCTGTTGATGTGTCTTGGGTCTCTATTTTTATCAGCCTTTTTGCACACTGACACATCTCCACTCCACCTCATTATCCCAGCACGTTTCAGACCTTTTGCTTTTTTATTATTATTTATATCCATGATGCAAAGGAAATTATGAATGAGGCCATCCTCCCACCCTCTGCACACTGGCACTGGGCTCCCCACTGGCCTGCTGGTTGGTGCCCTGGTGTCAAGGGGACCTTTCCTGAGCCTTCTCCAAGCAGATGTTTTGGCAGATGTTTCCAGGGATGTTTTGGCTTTGGGAAGGTGGGGGATCAGGGCTGGATCCTCCCAGGCATGAACCAGCAAAGTCCCTGCATGGTCTGCAGCATCTCGCAGTGATGGTGCTGCACAGGCAGAACATCTTAGTGGGCTGCTCAGTTTTGGAGCCTGAGAGAGGGACCCTGATGTCTGCAGCCCTGGCCCCATGGACCTCCTGGGCTGGGCTGGAGGAGGATTCCTGGGCTGTGCCTGCAGGTAACAGAGTGACCAAGCCCTGGGGCATCCCCCCCTGCTAGAGAAGTCACTTGTGTAAAGTGCAAAACACCAGCTGGGAAAGCTCTAAAGTCTTTTTTTCCTTTTTTTCCCCCTCTTTTTCTCCTGTTTTCTCTTGCAGTTACGGAGAAGGAGGTGCAGCAGTGGTGAGTGTCCAGCACAGTGGTGAGCTGCCAGGGGGAGGGGGTGGGAGCTGCTGGTGCTCAGCAACCCCGAGATGCTCAGGGTGCAGCACTTTTGGGATGCTTAACCTCACAGAGAGGACACCAGAAAATAGAAGGATTTTCTGCTCACCTCATGCACAGTGAGGCTTAGCTCTGGCTGCTCTTGGCTGCCCGTGTGCCCCTGTCACCTCTTCCCTCCCCATGCTGGTGGCAGAGGGGAGTGGGGACATGGGGACAGTCCATCTGGTGGCTGTGGCCCTGGCTGCAGGAGGCTGATGCCATCCCAGTGTTTGCAGCAGGACTGGGGGGGGAGGGCCGTGGCCATGGGGTGTTGTTTTTGGTTTTTTTTTTTGCACGCTCTCACCCCACCAAACGCGACGTCCTAGAAAAGCCACCACTTCCCTTTCATCTCCCTGTCCCACCCGTCAGGGTTTGCTGTCTTCATTTCTTTCCCTCATCTTTCCCTCCCCACCCTCCCCTCCAAATGAGTCATAGCTGCAGCAGCCTGAAAAAGATGCCACTGACACTTTGGTTTCCCACCTCGCCACCCCCTTCCCCTCCTCCTCCAGCCCTCGTCCCGCTGCAGCAGGTGCCTGACAGATCTGGGTGACACGTTGCATAATGCTCACACACCCCACATTGTCCCCACGTGGTCCCCCTGTGGTCCCTGCACCCATGGAGCCCTGGAGTCCTTTCCTCTGCACCCTCCGGGGTGGCATTTTGCAGCTCCAGCCCAGGAAGTGACTCTGTGCAGAGGGGTTTTTTATTTTAAAGGAGGTTTTTAAAAAATTGTCCCAGATGCTTCTGGCTGGGTGGCGGGTCCCTGTCCCCTCCCAGGTCCTGGATGATGTTCAGCAGGAACCTGGTTGTGGCTCAGTTGCCACTTCTGGGCTCACAGCAGAGGAATGTGGTGGCACCACCCGGTGTCCCCTGTGCCACTCAATGCTCCTCCAGCCTCTCCACACTGCCACCCTTGCTGTGGTGTCCCTCGGGACCTCACCCCATAGGGCTGGGGGGGTCGCAGGTGGGTGATGGAAGTGCCACCAGGAGCACCCAGGGACCTTCCTGACTCCAGCACTGGGGACAACCCCAGCTCCATGGGACTCGGGGGGAGGGGGGGCTGCCTTGGGTAGGGAGACCCCCCCAGTGCCCATCCTCTGCCCTCCCTTTTTAGGTACAAGGGCTTCATCAAGGACTGTCCCAGCGGGCAGCTGGATGCTGCTGGCTTTCAGAAGATCTACAAACAGTTCTTCCCCTTTGGTGACCCAACCAAATTTGCCACCTTCGTTTTCAACGTCTTCGACGAGAACAAAGTAAATCCTGTGGGCAGGGTGGGGGCGGGGGGGGGAGACACGGGCAGGGAGGATGCTGTGGGGTGAGGATGGCAGCAGCACCCTCATCCCCTTCCTTTCCATTTCCCCCCCTCAGGATGGGAGGATCGAGTTTTCGGAGTTCATCCAGGCACTGTCAGTCACCTCCCGGGGGACGCTGGACGAGAAGCTGAGGTGTAGGTGTTCCCCATGGGGGGTGGGTGGGCTCAGCCCTACGAGGGGGTCCGGGGGTGAAATGGGGATGGGGTGCATGTCTAAAAGGGGCGTTGTGGTCCCAAGAACCTTGGTGTTGTTCTGGCTTGCAGGGGCGTTTAAGCTGTATGACCTGGACAACGATGGGTACATCACGAGGAACGAGATGCTGGATATTGTGGATGCCATTTATCAGATGGTGGTGAGTGAGTGGTGGCAGGGACACGGTGAGCTGGGGAACCCCACTGAGCTGGAACCTGGCTCTGTGGGCAGGGTGGATGCTGGAACACTCCCCGATCCCTCCCTGGGCTTTTATGGGGGGAGTTTTTGGCCATTGCTGCCAGGAACTGGCCAGGGAATATGACTCTGGCCCTCTGCACCCTGTCCTGACTTGGGGAGGGAGAGGAACAAAATGTGTGTCCCTGCCTGGGGACATTTTCTGGGCAGGGCACAGATGGATAAGTGACCAGATCATGTCCTGCCATCACAGGGAAACACAGTGGAGCTTCCTGAGGAGGAAAACACACCGGAGAAGAGGGTGGATCGGATTTTTGCCATGATGGACAAGGTAAGGATGCTTGAATGTTTTTTACTCTGGAACCAAGGGGTTCAGGAGGGAGTTGTGGGACCCCTTGCCACGTCTTGGCTCTTGCAGGTGCCTCCTTGCTCCATGAATACAAAGTCTCAGCTGCTGCTGGGCTTGCTGCAGACACTCACATCCCTTCAGGATCCCCATAACCATTTGAGGGCCCCCAAGGTTGCATTGCAGCCTCCGTGGCACCCTGCCCTGGCTGCAGATTGTGGGTGCTGTGATGGGGGAAACAGAGGCTGCAGCAGTGAGGGCAGCTGTGTGGGAGGGAGTGGGGGATCCCTGGGTGCCCAGTCCTGGGGTGCTCAGCATCTCCCTCGTGGGGGGGAAGCAGTGCTGGGACCCAACCTCTTTTGCAGAACGCAGATGGGAAGCTGACACTGCAGGAATTCCAGGAAGGCTCCAAGGCTGACCCCTCCATCGTGCAGGCACTCTCCCTCTACGATGGGCTGGTATAGTCCTGGGACTGAGCGGGGGTGAGTTCAGCAGGGGTGTGTTCAGCCCCCCCCCCCAGGTCCCCATCTCCCACCCAACTGATGCCATTCCCCCTTTCCCCAGGGGCAGGGCTGGGTCTCCTCTGAAGCATCAAAGGGCACCCCCCCCATCTTTGGCTGGGGCAAGGGTGTTGCCCCCATACTGATGGGTTTCTTCCAATATCCTCATCCCACGGAGCATCCCAGGACCACAGCCCAGAGGGATGCTGCAGCACAAGGCCCCCCTGGCATGTGTTTGCTGGGGCACAGCTCATGCTTTTGGCTGCAAGAGGAGGCAGGGAGGCAGCTGGTGTGCCAGGGACATGAGGATACTCTGGACAGATATTCAATTAAATGTTTTATTTCTATTATATCTTCTTTTCTGATGCCCTGGAGCTGGCAGGGTTTGGCATGGAGGTGTCAGGGGGGGTTGCAGGGCTGACCACCCCATGGTCCTCACCATGCTCCGTGTGGCTCTGCAGAGATGTCTGTTGAGATGGTGTTTGTTGGGATGAGAGGAAAGCCACTCAGATGCTCAGAGGGATGGAGCTCCTCCCCTGTGAAGCCAGGCTGAGGAAGTTGGGGTTGTTCAGCCTGGAGAAGAGGAGGCTCCAAGGTGACCTCATAGCAACCTCCAGTATCTGAAAGGGGCTACAAGAAAGCTGGGGGAGGGCTTTTTAAACAGGTGTGTAGTGAGGGGACAAGGGGAAATGGTTTCAAACCTTAAGAGGGGAGGTTTAGGTTGGACATTAGGAAGAAATTCTTTAATGTGAGGGTGGTGAGATGCTGACACAGGTTGCCCAAGGAAGCTGTGGCTGCTCCCTCCCTGGAAGTGCTCAAGGCCAGGTTGGATGGGGCTTGGAGCAACCTGGTGGGTTGAAACTGGATGATCTTTAAGGTCCCTTCCAACCCAAAGTATTCTATGATTTGGGTCATCTTTAAGGTCCCTTCCAACCCAAACCATTCTATGATTCTATGATTCTATGATTCCATGATTCTATGATTTGGGTTATCCCAATCCAGGCAGCGGGCCACCATGGTTTTTATAACCCTGCTGGAGTTCTGAGCTTTTCAAAGTCTTCCTCATGTCTCCAATTTTGGGGGTGTCACACCAGCTGGCCTCAGGGCTTTCTGCCCATCCTTCTCACCTGCTTTCTTTCTGCCCACCCTCTCCTGCAGATGCCTGGGGGAAGATGCTCTCCGTGCCATCCGACCGCTGCCGCCCGAAGCTTGCCTGTCCCTCCCGGCCTTCCTTTCTGTTCTGCCAGCAGAGGATGCCCCCGAAGCTCCAGCTCTCTCCCCCTCTCTGCACTCTGAACCAGCCGCTGCCATTTGCCAACTTCTGCTTTTTCCAAAAACAACAAAAAAACCAACCAAAAAAACCCACCCCGTGACAGACCCCGCTCAGCGGCAGCGAACGCCCGAGACTTCCAAGCTGGGGGAAGGGGTTTGAGCATCTCCCAAGGCAGACACCTCCCCACCTCCCTTGCCCTCTTTGCTCCCCATTCCTAGGTTTTCAGATGGGACTGCAGAGGTCTCGGCGTGGTCCTCTCCTGGGCTGGAAATGGAGCCCTAAGGTACCGGGGGGGCCGTGCACCCCGGGGTGCTGCCTGTGCAGGGCAGAGATTGGGAGCACGGTCCTGGCGTCACCTGCGATGCCACTGGCAGCCCTGCCTGGCTCACTAGGGATATATATTATTATATGATTATTTTAATATTTTATTTTTTGGTGAGACAGTATTGTGCTTTTTATTTTTTTTTGTTGGTTTTTTTTTTCCTTTGGTGGAAAAAAGTGAGGCTTTTTTTTTTTTTTTATATGCCTATCTCAATGATCGATATCCTTATTTATTTGTTGTAAATGTTGCTGCTGTGTTTTAGTCTCTGGTGTGTGTCTGTATGTGTGTCCAACCACCTAGTGATCATCTGTAAGGTTTACATGCTTGTACACTACTGTGGGGCACCGGGAGCCTGCAATAATAATGAAGCCAAAAATCTGCCTTCCCCCCTCTCCTCCCACCCCCCCAAATCCCAAGCTCCATGGGCCGGCTGCTGTTTGAAGGGGATGATGCTGTAGCTTTTTTTCCTCTTCCCATTTCCCTGTTCCCTGCATCTTTCTGTTCACCCCTTCCCTTTGCAAACTCAGCCCAGGCTCCAAGCAGTCCAAGCCCTCTCCAGGGCCAGCAGACCACCAGGCACCAGGACATCCTCATTTTTGCTTTTCTTTGATTTTTTTTTTTTTTTTTTTTAACTGCATGAAAAAGTATGAATGGAGCTGAGAGTTGAGTTTTGCTTTTAAGCAGTTTCCTTTCCTATTTTATCTTTTGCATGGTGGGAAGGTCACTTTGCAGCCCTGGGAGGTGGCTGTGTCCCCCCCCTAATTTGCTCTTGGGGCTTGGGAGCAGAGGTGATGCCCATGGGGACACCAGTGCTGCACTCCCACTCTCTGGGGGCTCACCCCTCCATCTCTGGGGTGGGATCATCACCTTTCCACCCTGCTCTCCACCAGGATGCTGGCAGCCCTTGGCCACGGGAACCATCCCCAGGGCACTGGAGGTGATGTCTCTATGTGGAGGACATTCTCACGGGGAATCCCACCATGCTGGAGACAAGACAGTGCCCCAGTGGGGTCTGAATCCTCCCTGCCTGGCAGGGACAGACTCCTTGGCCAAATGATGCTGCTCCTTTCCCCTGTGGTTCTCCCAGTGCTGGCCCATGTGCTCTTGGCACTTTCTGATGCCCATCAAATCTTCCCCATCCCTGAGGAAACCAACCTCACATCCATGTGCAATATTTCTGCCTCTTGTGCTGTTCCTGCCCCCTTGGGTTTATCCTGGAGGGTTTCACCTCACTCCTTCCCTTGGAGACTTCTCTTCCTTGATGCTTTGTGGCCAAAATGCAACTCTCTTGGGTAGATTTTTGCAGTGCCTCCAGTTTCTCTAGTGCTCATCTGCCAGACTGGTCCCTTTCCAGTGCCAATCAATGTTCCCAATGAATGTGACACTGCTGTAATTGCCTCTGCTGGTAAATTATGGACCCCCCAGTGTTTGAGAGAATTCCCTGGCAAAGGCAAACTTCACTTGCTCTGGCTCCTTCCCCTGAAAGGCTTTGGGGTTTTGGAGGACCTGCCATGCTTTGAACTCCATCGGTGTTTCTTGATGCATGGGATGCCCCTGGGATGCATGGCCCCTGTCCTGGGTGGGATGAGGGCCTGGCATTGGCTTGGGAGAGCTTCAGACCCCAGAAATACCAAAATTAATTAGGGTAAAAGAAAAAAAGAGCGAGAAGGAAAAAAAGGTTTTTTGCTTTTTCAAAAATCTCGGTGCTGGTTTGCAAGGATCTGGTTGGTTTGGTGGTGAGGGTGAGTTTTCCCAGGCAGAAAGAAGCCCCTCCTGCAACATCAGGACTGGCTGTTGTCCTGGGTTCCAGCATGGGGACTGTCCTGCCCTGCTCTTGGCATGCTGAGTGTCCCCCAGCACCTCAGTTTTGGCCCCAGTATCTCCCCTGTCTGGATTTGGGACCCTGACTTGGATGCTTCGAGCCTCCCTTTGGGGGGGAGAACTGAGGGTTGCCGAACACCACCAGGATCCCCAGCTTCTTGATCCCACTGCAAATCAGGCTTGAAGCATCTCATGCTTGGAAACGTTGGCCTTAACCTCCTCGTGCCTCAGTTTCCCCCATCAACGAAATGGCCTGGGTGAGCCTCCCATCCTCCAGAGTCATTTCCCTGCCTGTGCCGGGGGACCCTGGGTGCTGGATGGGGTTCAGGGCTGGGACCAAGTGGGTCTGGCAGAACCCCCCGGAACACCCGGGCCATGCAGAGCTCCAGGAGCAGGGCAGTTTCAACTCCCTTAAACCCCCTGGGTAAATTCATTTCGGGCTTTTGTCACCTGGTGAGGATTAAAAGCCGAACAGCCCCCAAGACAGGATTTGTCACCGTTTCTACTCGGGTTCCTGGGGAGGGGACCCCAAGCACAGCCAGGCAGAGGCAAGGGTCTGGCCCCGGCGATTGTCGCCTGTCCCCCCACCCCCCCTCATTTGTCCCCTGTCGGTGTTACCCCATTAAAATGCAGTGTCTCGACTTTCTTTTCATTTTTGCTCTCCGTTCGCTGTGGTGTAACCATCTTTCCTTGAGCTCTGGGGCTGGGCTGAGCTGTTCCCCTCCCCCCCCCCCAAAAAAAAAAACCCAAACCAAGGATATGGGAGAAGGCTCTGGGGACAAATCCCCCCCCTCCCTGCCCTCTCCCCTCTTCTCATCACAGCACAAACGAGGACCCGAGAGAGAGAAACAAAGTGAGTTTTGCCTCCGTTTGATCTCTGTGGTTTGGAAGCAGCCCCTGGGAGTGCTCCCCGAGGGTTCTTGGGGGGGATGTTTGGTTGTGGGAGACCCCAGACCCCCTTTGGGCCGGGTACCACCAGCACCTCACCTGAGTGCACAGAAACCCCTCGGTCCCTGCATCCCGTACCCCCAGGACACTTGGATTGGGGGGGGGCTGAGGCTGTGGGACCCCCATCCCAGATGGGCATCCCGGTGGGCAGTGCTGCCATGGGGCTGTGCTTCCCCAGGGGTCTCAGGATCCTAAGTCCCCCTTGGTGGGGGGCAGCTGAAATCCCTGGAGTGGGAGCTCCCCTCTTCCCATCTCCTTAGGGTCAGGGGGGGTTGGACAGGAGGATGGGGTGACCCACAGCCCAGTGTCCCCAACCCAGAGTAAAAAAAGGGGATTTTGAGAGGGCATTAGCCACTCCTCCTGCATGGGGAGGGTTGAACCAGCTGGAGATGGGATCAGGGCTGAGGGTGCTGGAGGGACCCCAACATGGGTGCAGCTGGGGGGTCACCTTTCTGAGCAGTTTTGGGGTCTCAGTTCCAGGTGCCAGCCTCAGCTGTTCCAGCAGCATTGCAGAAAGCTGTCCTGCCCTTCTCTCTCTCTGCTCCTGTGCTCACCAGCCCTGGGTGCCATGTCCTGTGGGACCCCTGCCAGGGGGGGTACTGAGCCCCAGGGGCTGAAGAAACTGCAGCTTCAGCCAAGAGCCTTGTTTGTAAAGATGAAGCCTGTTTGTGTGTCCCTGCTGGTGTCTCGGCTTGCATGCCCTGCTGCCTTGTCTTGAGATGAATTCAAGAGCAAACCAAGCAAACAAAACATTTTAAAAAAAAAAAAAAAAAAAAAAGAAAAAGAAAAAAACCAACCCCAACCAAATTAAAAAAAAACAAAACAAACCACAACGAAATGGAAACAAAAATCCAGGAAATTTGTGACAGTGGAAATAAAAGCTTAATGACACTTAAGGAAGACCCCGTGGTCTGTGATGTGCTGGAGGGTGAGCAGGGGGAAGGCAGGCAGGCTGGGGATGGGTGGCAGGGCCAGGCAGGCAGCGTGGTCCTGTGGCTGCAGGCTGTGATGAGCTGTCAGGCCTCAGCTTCAGGCCAGGGACACATCAGGAACCATTCACCCCAGTAACAAGGCTCCTTCCACCACCCTTCACCCAGACATAGCTTTTCTTCTGCCAGGTTCCCTCAGCACCCTCATCCTTTTCTTTATTTCTCTTTTGCAGCAAAGCCACTGCCAGCCCTGCCCTCCTGCTCTGTCCCCATCTCCTCCCAGCCCCTTTCTCCATCCAGCGGGTGTCTTTGGGCACACAACTGCTGCTGAGGAAGCTCCAGATTCTGATTTTAGGATTGTGCATCCCAGCCTGAAGCAGAGGTGCCCCTCGGCAGCCTCCCCCCCATTCCCCTTTGCCCCCTCGGTGCTGGCTGGGCGAGCAGGGGGGCTCAAATCCTGGCTGGGGCTTTTTTTATGTGCAGTGGGATCACGTTTTGCCATTCTGCTCTGCCAAATCTCCCGGAAAGCAGCACTGCGAGGCCTCCCTGCCAGCCCATCTTCATTTGTTCACTCTCCTAACGAGGCTGACTAATCATTTTTGGGGAGGTCAAAAGAGATGCCCCAGTGGTCTAAACAAGGAGGCTGTGTTTGGAGAGGGGGTTTTGTTCCCAGGTGCCTTGTGCCAGCACACGGCAGGGGCACTCGGGGGTTTATCCCCTGGGGCAGGGGGTGGGTGAGGGTGGGCACTCCAGACAGGAGCTTTGCAGAACAGCAAGGAAAGGGTTAAAGCTCCTCTAATGCAGGTGTTCCTGAGGAGCATCAGTGGGTGGGGGGAGGGCTGGCTGGGATTAATTTGGTGATGGGGAAAGGCTTGGGTAGAGGGAGGGGGGTGGGTGGGTTTTGGGTTTTTTTTGTGCTGCCCTGCAAAGTTAGAGAGATGTGCTCCCTGTTGGGGTTGCTCCCTGGTAAGTTTTGGGGCACTGTGGGGTGGGGGACGCTCCCCTGAGCTTGTTGGGGGTGCAAAGCCTTGGAGGGGGTCCCATAAGAGTGAGCAGCTGTGTAGGAGCCTTCAGGCCTGGCAGCAGCACAGCTCCCGGCTCATCCTTCTGTCTGGATGCTCAGCTTCACCTGGAGCCGCTCCTTGGCCACAATCCCTTCCCGGATCCCGCTGGGAGATGGAGGGGGATTTTGCGCAAGATTGGAGCATCCTCCGGAGCAGCCATGAGCTCAGCAATCCGTGGCGGGGGGAGCCAGGAACCGCTCTTCCCCCCCCCTCACCCCCCCAAACCTCCTCCGGGGCAGCCCCCGGCCAAGCTCAGCCTCTCCCAGCCCTGTTCCTGGCTCTGCCTCCTCTTTGAGTGGGTGTTTGCTCCTTGTTCCTGGAGGGGCCGTGCTGGGGAGTCCCCCCCCATCCCGAATCCTCTTGTCCTGCCAGCCCCCACCTCTCTCCCCAGCCTCATTACAGACCCATTTTTTGGGGACACCCCTTTTCCTGGGAAAGAGGGGGGGGGGAGTTTGCTTCCTCTGGGTCCCTGTTGCAGCTGGCTCCCCCCCCCCCCTCCCCAGCCGTGCCTTGGCAGGGTTTCCCTGCTCAGCCCCCGTGTCCTCCCCTAACCCCCGGCTCCCCCCGGCAGAGCTGGGGGCTCTCTGAGCCCGGGGGGGTGTGTGGGGGGGTGGATCAGGGCTGGGGAGGAGGCCTGGGCATTGTTTCTGAGAATCCGATGGGCTGCAGGACCTGCTTCCCAATCTCCTCATCTCCATCCCAGCTCCCACCCACCTCCCCGCCACGCCGCTGGCTCTCCAAAAGTTTTTTTTTTTTTTTTTTTTTTTTTTTTTTTTCTTCTTCCCCCCCCCTCTTTTCCTCCCAGAGGTCAAACGCTGGAGAAGCAGGAGGTCCGCTGCTGCTGGGGGCTGCGTGTCCCCTGGACGAGGTCCCTGCTCTGTCCCTTTGCACCCCTCGGGCCTCTCTTGGGGCTGGGGACCTTTCCCAGGGGGAGGACAGAAAAGGGCTGTCCCCAACACCCGAGGGGCTCCTCCACAATGCCACCCCACGGAGGGCTCTTTGTGGGTCTCTGGCTGCTGCTGGCTTCCAGTCTGGCTTCCGAGCCCCCCCCTGGCACAGGAGGGACCACCCTGGCCTTTGTCTTTGATGTCACCGGCTCCATGTACGACGATTTGGTGCAGGTGATGGACGGGGCATCGCGCATCCTGGAGCGGACGCTCAGCAGGAGCACAAAACCCATCAGCAACTACGCCTTGGTCCCTTTCCATGACCCAGGTACGGTGGGGACAGGTTGGGGACATGGGTCCTACCAGGGGACGGGGCTGCAGGGAGCAGGGATGACATTCTGGAGGGCTTTGGGGCTGAGGTTTGCGCTTCCCAAGTGCCAGCACTGCCCCTGCTCCCTGCTTTTAGGGCCCTGGTGACACCAGGGATGTCACCCTGCAGCTGGAGGGCACTGAGCTGGGCAGGGGCTCCCATCCCCAAGCTGCCATGTGGGCACAGGGCAGGTGTTGCTCACCAAATTAACCTGGCACCCACATGCTGAGTGGCTTTTCTATTTCCAGCCTGCTCGTGGGGTGCATTTCTGTACAAGCCCACAACGTGCTCCCAGGTCACCTCAATAAAAGCACCTCTTCTTAAGAGGTTTTGGGAATTTTCTGAAAGACCAGAATCTTTGCTTGCCGTTCAGTCTTTGCCTTGGGATTTTTGTGCACACCCATGCACAGCAGCTGCCCTTCAAAGGAGCCCTGGCCCCCTATTAGGAGAGCAGAACTGGGGCTTTTTTTTTTCAGCAGAAACACTGAATTTGAACGAAAAAGGCTGGAGCTGGGCAGGGAAGGAGGGGGAGAGGCAGTAAATGGGTTTCTCTATCACCGTGCTATGAAACTCCCCCAGCAGAAAAGGGTTCTGGGTTTGCAGCTGCGTTGGGCAGAGCTTTCCTGGGGCTGCTCTGCCCAAACCCACATCTTGCTGGGTGCCAAGCTAAGGCAGATGCTTGACCCCGTGTCCTGCAGGTCCTGTCAGGGTGTTTAAAAGCTGGGGTGGGTGTTTGGGATCATGGGCAGCACAGCCCCAGGGGAGGCTGGTGGGTGGCTGAGGCAGAGCTGGGTGCTGGTGTGTTTGCAGAGGTGGGACCTGCCACCCTCACTGCAGACCCCTGGCTCTTCCAGAGGCGCCTGAGGGAGCTCCATGTCCAGGTAAGTGTCCTCAGTCCCATGGTGCTGCTCCCATGGCCAGCTTGTTGCTTGTCATTGGTGGGAAGCCCAGCCCTGTCTGCCTGCATGGTGGTGGATCCCAGAGTCAATCCCTGCTCCTCTCTGCACTCAGCATCCTCCAGGGAATGAGGGCTGGGCTTGCTGGGGGCTGGTGGTGCTGGGGTGGGTAATGCCAGCACTGCAACCCCAATTCACAGCTCTTGTCCCGAGTGAGAACCCTTTCCTTCAGAGAGTTATTTGTTTTTTTCCTTCCAAACTCCCCGGGGAACCCAAAATCTATTCTTATACAAGTATTGTTTGAAAATTGAAGGTTTGTTTTGTTTTGTTTTTTTTTCCTTTTCTTTTACTCTTTAAAAAAAAATTACTGGCTGCTTTTTGCCAGCTGAAAATTCTTCAGGAGCTTAATCATGCTTTATCCATCCCTACCTCCCGTGCGTTGCTAAATCCCCGTGGCCGATCCCTTCGGATGCAGCTGTGCTCTGGTGGGAGGTGTTGAGCTGTGGCTGCAAATTGTTTCACAGCCCTTCTGGGTGCAAAACCCCGGGGGAAACCTGCAGCTGGGGCTCCCTGGGCCTCAGTGCTTGCCTGAAGTGTCAGATTCTGCTGCTATGGGGGTTGGGGATGGCTTGGGGGGTGTGGGGATAGATGGTTTTAATCATCATTAGTGAGGAGAGAGGGACAGATCCTTGTGGCACCATCCCTCTGCTCTGGTTGTGCTTGGGCTGATTCCAGCAAACTGGTGCAATTCCTCCCCCTGAGCAGACCCTGGGTAGGATCTTACTGGGAGCTCTGGGTGAGGAAGGGCTGAGCCCTGAGTGTCTTGGAGCTTGTGCCACGTCCCCTTCTCTTTGCTGCAGGGTGGAGGGGACTGCCCGGAGATGAGCGTGGGAGCCATCAGGTTGGCCGTGGAGGTCTCACACCCTGGATCCTTTGTCTACGTCTTCTCGGATGCTCGGGCTAAAGACTATGAGGAGCAGGAGGAGCTGCTCCAGCTGCTGCAGCAGAAACAGACCCAGGTGAGCCGTGCTGCTCCTGCTCTCCTGCCTTGGGCTGGGTGCTGCAGCAGCAAAGAGCAGAGAGCTGCAGCGGTCACCTCCCCGCCTTGCTCTTTTTTTTGGGTGTGTGTGTGTGTGTGAATTTCACATCCCCTGCTGTCTCCTTGGGCTGGGGAGCTGCTGGCTCTGTCCCCTCCCTGGGATGGATCCCTACCAAGGGGTGCCATGGGGGATGTTGGTGTGGCAGGTGGTGTTTGTGCTGACGGGGGACTGTGGGGACAGGAGCCACCCCGGGTACCGCGTCTACGAGCGCATTGCTGCCACCAGCTCCGGGCAGATCTTCCACCTGGACAAGCAGCAGGTGACAGAGGTAAGCAGGAGGAGAGGTGAGGTGGTTGGAGGTACATGTCACCCAAAATGGCTCAGCTGCTCTTAGATCCTCCCCGGGGTTAATCTTTGTGCTCCAAGTTCTCTGGGAGCCCCTGTTTTGCAGCCATGCCTGAGGTTCTGACCCAGTGCAATAGAAAATTGCTCCCAAATGGTGAGGGGGGGATCTGGTTTAATCATAGAATCATAGAATGGGCTGGGCTGGAAGGGACCTCTGGGATCATCAAGTCCAACCCTTGATCCACTCCCCCTGTGGTTCCCAGCCCATGGCACTGAGTGCCACATCCAGGCTCTTTTTAAATATCTCCAGGGATGGAGAATCCACTGCTTCCCTGGGCAGCCCATTCCAATGGCTGATCACCCTCTCCAGGAAGAAATTCTTTCTAATATCCAACCTAAACCTCCCCTGCACAACTTAAGTCCATGTCCTCTTGTCTTGCTGATAGTTGCCTGGGAAAAGAGCCCAACCCCCCCCTGGCTCCAGCCTCCTTTCAGGGAGTTGTAGAGAGCGATGAGGTCTCCCCTGAGCCTCCTCTTCTCCAGGCTGAACACCCCCAGCTCCCTCAGCCTCTCCTCACAGGACTTGTGCTGGATCCCTTCCCCAGCCTGGTTGCCCTCCTTTGGACCTGCTCCAGGACCTCAATCTCCTTCCTGAACTGAGGGGCCCAGAACTGGACCCAGGACTCGAGCTATGGCCTCACCAGTGCTAATTTTCCCCTCTGTGCCCCCTCCAGGTGCTGAAATGGGTGGAAGAGGCCATCCAGGCCTCCAAGGTCCACCTGCTCTCCATGGATCGTGAGGATGGTGGGGAGAACACGTGGCCTGTCCCCTTTGACTCCAGCCTGAAGGAGGTCACCATCTCCCTGAGCGGTCCTGCTCCAAGGATTGAGGTCCGGGATCCAGCAGGTAGGAGCCCAGGAAAAGGGGAATGGGTTGGAAGGTGATGCTTTGATTCCTGGAGAGCTCTCATAACAGGAGAAACACAGAGGCTGCAGGTGTGAGGATCACCAAATCCTGCACAAAAAAACCCCAAAAAACAAAAACCACAAAAACTTAAATAAAAAAGCAATGAATTGCAAAGACCTCATAAAGCACCAAGTACATCCTGCTCTGCTCTCCTCCTGGCCTGGTTTTGCCTCTGGTTTTAGGAGGGTTTCCTCTGCTGCCCTGGCTGCAAGAGCTTGGTGCTGGGCTCTGCACCATGGGGAGCCTTGGGGGAGGAGATTCCTGGCCACCCAGGCTGCCCATCCCAGAGGTTCACTGGCTGTTGCAGGAAAGGTCCTCAAGAAAGGCCAAGGGCTGAAGGAACTGCTCAGCATCCCCAACTCAGCCACGGTGGTGGCTGTGGAGCCCCAGGAACCAGGGATGTGGTTGGTCACGGTATGTTGTTGGCAGACCCCCTCCCCATCCCCTGGGGGGGCTGCCAGGCTTGGCCAGATGGGGACTTCCCTCCATCTTCCTCCAGCCAGGCAGAGGACATGGGGATGGGCTGGAAGGGCTTGGCTGCCACTTCCTCCTTTTCCCATCCCCTCTTTCCCATCCCCTCTTTCCCATCCCCTCTTTCCCATCCCCTCTTTCCCATCCCCTCTTTCCCATCCCCTCTTTCCCATCCCCTCTTTCCCATCCCCTCTTTCCCATCCCCTCTTTCCCATCCCCTCTTTCCCATCCCCTCTTTCCCATCCCCTCTTTCCCATCCCCTCTTTCCCATCCCCTCTTTCCCATCCCCTCTTTCCCATCCCCTCTTTCCCATCCCCTCTTTCCCATCCCCTCTTTCCCATCCCCTCTTTCCCATCCCCTCTTTCCCATCCCCTCTTTCCCATCCCCTCTTTCCCATCCCCTCTTTCCCATCCCCTCTTTCCCATCCCCTCTTTCCCATCCCCTCTTTCCCATCCCCTCTTTCCCATCCCCTCTTTCCCATCCCCTCTTTCCCATCCCCTCTTTCCCATCCCCTCTTTCCCATCCCCTCTTTCCCATCCCCTCTTTCCCATCCCCTCTTTCCCATCCCCTCTTTCCCATCCCCTCTTTCCCATCCCCTCTTTCCCATCCCCTCTTTCCCATCCCCTCTTTCCCATCCCCTCTTTCCCATCCCCTCTTTCCCATCCCCTCTTTCCCATCCCCTCTTTCCCATCCCCTCTTTCCCATCCCCTCTTTCCCATCCCCTCTTTCCCATCCCCTCTTTCCCATCCCCTCTTTCCCATCCCCTCTTTCCCATCCCCTCTTTCCCATCCCCTCTTTCCCATCCCCTCTTTCCCATCCCCTCTTTCCCATCCCCTCTTTCCCATCCCCTCTTTCCCATCCCCTCTTTCCCATCCCCTCTTTCCCATCCCCTCTTTCCCATCCCCTCTTTCCCATCCCCTCCCCTCAGTACATTCTTCTCACTCTCTTTCCAGACCCAGAGCAGTGGCCGTCACTCTCTGAGGATCACAGGAATCAGCAGCATTGATTTTCAAGCCAGCTTTTCCACCCAGCCAGATTTTCAAGCCAGCTTTTCCACCCAGCCAAACTTTGATGCCAGCCAGTCCAGGCAGCGACCAGTGCAGGGTGAGGCTGGGCTGGCTGGGGACAGGGATGCTGGGGTTCTTTCTTGCAGATGGGGACACGGCTGGGTTCTTTTTTCTCTTCCCTCTCCCCAGGTCTGCCCATCTCTGTGGTGGTGAACTGCACCGGTCTGAAGCCACCTGGGCACTTACAGGAGATTGAGCTCTTTGACACCTCCGGCCACCTCCTCCTCTCCATGCCCATGCAGCTCCTCTCCAACACCTCCTCGGGGCAGCTCTGGGTGGCTTCACCCCTCCAGGTCCCCCCAGGAGACTTTCTGCTGAAGGTGAAGGGCAAAGACATCCAGGGCCACCCTCTGCATCGCTTCTCTGGTGTCACCTACACCAGTGTGGTCCCTGGTGAGTGGTCCCCACCCTCTCAAAGGGATTAAGAAGGAACCAGAGGCTCCATCACTGCCTCTGCTTTTGTTTCTGCTTGAGATTTGGGTTTGGTTTGTTTTTGTTTTTTTTCATCCTACTTCCCAGCTCCCAGGGAGTGTTAAATGTATGCTTGTCCACAATTCCTTCCAGGTCTACCCACAGTGAACATCTCCAGCAAAATCCAGGCTTACATCCGTGAGCCACAGCTGATCTCCTGCTCTGCATGGAGTGAGATTCCCTTCCACCTGCAGCTCAGCCATGGTAGGATGAAGCTTGGGGAAGAACAGTTCTTCAGGTGAGCTTCTAGTTTGGCCCAGTGGGGTCAGCAACATCCCCCAGAGCTCTGCTGGCTCAGGGGATGCTCTGTGCTGGATGGGTGCCTGCAAGCTCTGAGCATCCCAGAAGGACAGAGAAAAACCCTGAGGGATGGGCAGGTGGGGATGCACCCCTGTGCCTCAATCAGATGGAAATGAGTTGGAACTGAATGGTTGGACTTGATTATCTTACAGGTCTTTTCTCATCAAAATATTTCTATGGGTCTATGAAAAAAGTCCCGGGGTTTTGGAGCACGGGGGTCACCCTGAAGCTTCTCTCCTTTTCCTAGGAGTTCAGGGAACATCAGCTGGTTGATCCCTGTGGTGTCCAAGAATGATGAAGGGTTTTATGAGTGCACAGCCACGAGCAAGGTCGGGGTGACTCGGGCTCACACCTACGTCTCTGTTTCAGGTGGGGGCAGCTGGTGCCAAGGCTCAGTGCCCACCATCCCCTGGGTGCCTCAGTGCCCACCATCCCCTGGGTTTGTGTCTGGGCTCATTTACCCCCCCCCTTGCAGAGCCACCACCACGTCTCATCACCCCAGCCAACATCACAGCTTCACCGGGTCAAGACGTGGTCATGTCCTGCCGTGTTCTGGCCACCGTGCCCTACAACCTGACCTGGAGCTGGGATGGGAAGGTGGCACAGTCAGGGGATGGCCGGACCAGACTGCTGCAGAACAATTCCCTGGAGATCACCCAGGTGCAGCCAGGGGATGGGGGTCTGTACGAGTGTGTGGCCCGCAGTGCCCATGGCACCGCCACTGCTTCCCTTTGGCTCTTCATCCAGGGTAGGTGGGGACCCTGCCTGTTTCTTGCCCTGTGGCTGGGTGTTGGGTGGCACCCAGGGGCTGAGCCCATCTCCAACCCTGTGCAGAGGTGCCGTGGGTGAGGGTGGACCCCAGCCCTCAGCGTTTTGGCAGGGGACAGGAGCTGAGGCTGAACTGCACGGCCGGGGGTCACCCCCCACCCCACACCTCCTGGAAGCGTTGGGGCTGGGTGCTGGAGCAGGATGAGAGGTAACCCCTGGGGATGTGGGGGCTTCCCGTGGGAGAGGGGCTTGGGGAAAGCTCTGGAAAGAGGAAGGAACTGCAACATCCCCAACCCGTGCACCCCAGATGGCTGGCATGCTGCTAGTCCTAATTTCATGGATTTATTTTTAGGCCAGCTGGTTTTATCCAGGTCATTGTCCCCACCATGGGGGACTGGAGGTGCTTTGTACACCTGGTGTGCACTCAAGCCACAAATAACACTCCTTGTTCTTCCCCTTAATTTCCTCTGCTTTTCTGCTACCACCTCCCTGCCCGTGTCAGGCTGTGGCTGCTCGAGTGAGCTTTGGGGAAGGTTATTTTTTTGACTTTAGAGATGAAAAAGCCCAATTCTTGATGCTTTCCCCCCATTCCAAGCAGCATCCTGCCCTGCAGCAGGAGGACAGAGCTGGCTTCGAGTGTTAACCCACATCTACCAAACCCCCCCAGCACCTCCCACCCACCTGGGGTGGCTTTGAGCCCACTCCTTTATTTCAGCAGGAAGTTTTTCCCAGTTTCTCCCTCTCTTCCCTCTTTGCCACAGGGTGTTCACGGATCCTGGGGGTACCCTACACATCCGAGCTGCTGTCCCAGAGGATGCAGGGAATTACAGCTGCTATGCCAGCAGTGTGCTGTGCTGGGATGAGCAGATCATCACCTTGGAGTTCACCGGTACCCCTGGCTCCCCCCCTGGCCAGCAGCAGCCCGGGAAGGGCTGGGGGGCAGAACACCCGTGGGGGGGGTGGGAGGATTTCTCATCCCTTCTTGGTGGGACCAGCATGCCACCTCTGGGATGGGGCTGTCTGTGATGGGAGGGGGTTGAGGGTGGGGGGCAACTTCCCCCTGGGCTCCGGGGTCCCCTGGGGGTGCAGGGCACCTCACCTGGTCACCTAAGCCACCTCTCTCCTGGTGGTACAGAGCCTCCGGCCATCCTGGCCCTGACACCCAGCCTGAAGGCTTTGGTGGGAGAAGATGTGACCCTGGAGTGCTGGGTTTCGGGGGTCCCCCCACCCCACATCGTCTGGTACAGAGGTGAGACGGGGACAGACCTTGGGGACCCAACCCTCCGCGTGCACTGGGGACCCCCCGCAGGGACACCCCGTGGGTGGGGAGGGTCCCTTGGCCCATCAGCTGTGGGGATGGGACCCCTGGAAGCACTGGGGGTGCTGATGTGGGGGTCTGGGGATAGGAGAGCAGGAGGTGGCAGCGTTCCCAGCCGGCACCCGGCGTGCCATCCTGCGGCTGCAGGCGGTGCGGGAAGGGGATGCGGGGTCCTACGTCTGCCAGGCCCGCGGGGAGTCCGGCACCGCCTCCGAGGGCACCGCGCTGGATGTGGGATGTGAGTCTGTCTGTCCTCTTGGCTGTCACCCGGTGCTTGAGCCACTTTCTTCCCCGCTTTCCTTCCCCGCTTTCCTTCCCCGCTTTCCTTCCCCGCTTTCCTTCCCCGCTTTCCTTCCCCGCTTTCCTTCCCCGCTTTCCTTCCCCGCTTTCCTTCCCCGCTTTCCTTCCCCGCTTTCCTTCCCCTCTGTCCTTCCCCTCTGTCCTTCCCCTCTGTCCTTCCCCTCTGTCCTTCCCCTCTGTCCTTCCCCTCTGTCCTTCCCCTCTGTCCTTCCCCTCTGTCCTTCCCCTCTGTCCTTCCCCCCTCCCCTCCCTCCCCTCCCTCCCCTCCCTCCCCTCCCTCCCCTCCCTTTCCTCCCCCCCCCCTTCCTTCCCCAGCTCCCACTTGCTGCTTCCCCCTGTGCCCCTCACCCCAGCTCCAGGCTGTCCTGAGGTGGTGTGGGGTCAGTGCTCAGGAGAAGCTGGTTGGAGCCCCGATGGAGATTCCTGAGGGTTGGGAGGAAGGATGAGGCTCAAAAAGTGACAGGAGACTGGTGTGGATGTTCTTCCAGAATGACAGAAAGTTACAGGGTGGAAGGGACCTCAAAAGATCCCAGGGTCCAATCCCCCTGCCAGAGCAAGGGACATTTGCTATTGCATGGGGGACAACAGCTTGGGACAAGACTCTGGGGTGCAGGGTGGGCATAGGTGGGGGTTGGCTTCTGTGTGTCTGAAAATCCAGGTATCCCAATGGATGCTGAGGGCTTCCCAGCAGAGGCAGGAGGGATGGAAGAGCCCAGAGAGGAGGTGCTGAGTTGGAGGCAGTGAGGCTGGAAAAGCACGAGGGGTTTTGCTGAGCCTGGGGTGGGGGTGGGGGCTGCTGAGAAAAACAGGAAGGGATGGAAAGTGGGGTGGCTGGGACAGCATTTGGGAGAACACCAGCTGCATTCAGCAGAGGGGTGACTTCTCAGAACACCTGGCTTGTGGGTTTTGCAGCCCCTTTTCTTCTCTGGGCCTGACTCATGGCACAGACCCCACTCTGGGGGAATCCAGGCTGTGGGACCTGCCTGAGCCCCCCACCCCATTTCTGCTGCTTTCTCCTCCAGCTGCCCCCCACTTCCCTGAACCCCTGGGGGACATGGAAGTTGAGGTCGGGCAGCACATCAGCCTGCTGTGCCACGTCCAGGGCTCTCCCCGACCACGGATCTCCTGGTTCCGGCAGGATGGGAAGCCCATGATGGGCTGGAATGGCCCACATGGTGTTTCCATCCATCCAGAAGCTGCTGAGCTCCTCATTGACAGTAAGAGAGCTGGAGTGGTGGAGAGCATGTGAATATTCTGCTCAGATGCATGCTTAGTGTCACCCTTGGATGCTCTCCCCCAGTGGCAGAGCACTCTTTTTTTATACAATGCACCCATTCTTTCTGACACATTTCACCCACTTTTTTTTGACACATTGGGTCTATTTGCAATGTTTCACTTCTGCAAGCTTGAGCTGTGCAGTCACAGCCTCCAGCTCTGGGATTTCAGGGTCTCTCCCCCATCAGAGGAGGTGGTGGGGCAGGGGGGGGGGTGTCACCCCATCCTGGAGCTGTTTCTCCAACCCCACCAAGCTCAACATTTCCTCTGCTCTGCCTCAGGTGCCTCTCTGGATGACCAAGCTGTCTACATCTGTGAAGCCCAGAACAAGTTTGGGAAAATCCAAGCAGAGGTCAAGCTCACGGTCACCGGACACGGTTTGGTTTTAGGAGCTTTGGTTGGGGTTTGGATCCCAGCTGGGAGCCAGTGGCAAACCCAGACCCAAGTAGCCACATCTGCTCCTGAGCTGGCCCCGGGCAATGCTCAGCGACCCCCTCCAAGCACAGAGATTGGATGATGCACTTCCACCTCTTTGGCTTAATGCACTGACATGGGCTCGAACCCAAAATGTCAAAGAATATCTCCAAATTCTTGGAGGAGCTGAATGTCTGAGCTCAAGCTGAGCCAAGGTCTGGACCTTGGAAGGAAGGCAGGCAATCCAGATCTGTCCTCCTGAACATTCCTGGCTGGTTTGTCTCCAGTTAACACTCTTTCACTTTCCCCTCTTCCAAGCAGCCCCAGAAATAGCTCTGGCATCCCCTGAGGTCCGTGTGCTCCTGGGCCAGGCTGTGTCTCTGCCCTGTGTGATCCTGGCTGGGAGACCCTTCCCTACCCGGCGCTGGCTGAAGGACAGGGAGCTGGTGAGGCTTCCATGTCCACCAGATGGGTTGGGGGGTTGCTGGGGGGGTGAAGCAGAGCCCTGCAGCAGGGGCTGTGCTGTAGGATGGGTGCTCCAACCTCCTGGGCAGGTGGTGAAAGATGCCAGGGGAACCTTTTGGGTTGGAGTAGGGTAAAGTTGGTTGTTTACCACATCAGACTCTTCCTACTGCTGAAGGATCAGGTTCTAGATGTGCCCCAGTGACACAGGGCTATGGCAATGATTCTCCCTCCCATCTCTCCCGCTGTCCCCAGCTAGCCCCAAGCAGCCACTACTCCATCCAGGCTGATGGGAGCCTCCACGTGGCCCGAGCATCAGAGGGGGACACGGGGAGGTACACGTGTGAGGTGAGCAATGCCCTTGGCTCACACCAGCAGGATGTGTCCCTGGTTGTTCTTGGTGAGTACCTGGGTGCTGTGCAGCCCTGCTCTCCTTTGGGTGGATGTGACCCCCGGGTGAGGTGACTCTCTCCCTTCCCAGTCCCTCCCAGCATTGAGCTTGGCCCTGTTCGTGTCACTGCCACCGAGGGAGCAGCTGTCACTCTGCACTGCAACGCCACCGGTGTGCCACCCCCTACTGTCACCTGGGCAAAGGTAGGGGACAGGGACAGGCAGGCTGCTGTGCCCTCCTCAGCCCGTCTGGGGAACCCCTTGGGTGCACAGGAACGTGTCTGGAGGGGATGTAGCTCATCAGGGTGGCTGCAGCTGCCCTGTGAGGTGACATCAAAGGAAGCTGAGACCCAGAGGGGGTCTCTGGTGGGTCCAGAGCCCTCTTAGAATCATAGAATCATAGAATGGGCTGGGTTGGAAGGGAGCTCAGACATCATCAGGTCCAACCCTTGATCCACTCCCCCTGTGGTTCCCAGCCCATGGCACTGAGTGCCACATCCAGGCTCTTTTTAAATATCTCCAGGGATGGAGAATCCACTGCTTCCCTGGGCAGCCCATTCCAATGTCTGATCACCCTCTCTCTTCTTGCCCTTGGGATGCTCAGCTTGTGGCAGAGTCTCTGCTCTTCTCCTTCCTCCCTTCCCTTCCTTTCCCTTTCCTCTGCAGGGCACGGAGCCCATTTCCCTGAGCCCACGCTACCACCTTGACCCTGATGGGGCCCTTCTGATCCCTTCAGCCTCCCCTGGGGACACGGGGACCTATTTCTGCACAGCCACCAATGCAGGAGGCTTCTCCAGCCGGGAGGTGCAGCTCTCCATCAGCAGTGAGTGCCTGGAGCTGGCCCTGGCTCTGGTTCCAGAGAGGGATTTGCTGGGAGATCAGGATCTCCAAGCTTCCTTAACCACCTCACCAGGTGCCAGATGGGTTTGCAGGGGGGGTTGGGAGGGTGGAAGAGCAGCAATGAAGGCTGTGGGGCACCTGAAGTGTTCCTGCACCAGCTGTGCTCCCTCTCCACCCAGCAAAGCCCAGGATCAGGGTGAATGGATCGCAGGGCTTGGACCCCATCCCCATCCTGGCTGTGCTTGGGCAGGAGACCACCCTGCCCTGTGAGGTTCAGGGCCATCCCCCTCCCTTGGTGGTGTGGACCCGGGAGTCTCAGCCACTGCCCCTCAGCACCACGAGGTAAGGGGAGAATTGTGGGTGCCAAGGCCATGATCTCCTGGGACTGTGTCTATCCAGAGGGATGTTGGGTCCAGGATGTTGGGTCCTTCAGGGAGATGTGAAAAGCATCCCTAGCATCCAGGGGCTGATGCTCAATGCTCTGGCAGTGCTCATGGGATGGAGAGCAGAGCAAGAGCCACTAGGTTTTTTTACCATCATATAAACATCAGGGATGGAGCAGCTGCTTCTGACCCCTTTATATGCCAGCCCTGGATGCAGGGACTGGGACCAGGGGCTTGAAGGCCAGTTCTGTCCCAGTGGATGACTTCTGGAGGGGCAAATTCACTCGTTGATTGTATTGAGGCTGAGGGCAGCCATGGGACAGTCATTTGAAGTGATTTAATGGGAGACGATAACCTGGAGAATGGTTGGATGTGTTTATTGGGTGTCTCTGTCTTCCCCCTTGGAAGCAGGACAGTATGATAAACCCATGCTGGAAGGTGGTCCCTAAGACCTCAGGGTTAGTCACTTCTTTGTGAGGATTGCTGTGGCCTGGGGAAGCAGGAATGCATCTTGGTTTGGCTCTTCTTGAGGGGCCGTGTTGACCTGCTCCCCACATCTCAGCTGGTTTGTCCTTAGGGGGATTTATGGGAACACACCAGGAGGAATCTGGAGCCGTGGGCTGGGATGATGTTATGTCTGAGGAGCACTGGCAGGGAGAGCCTGGCCAGCTCCAGCTGCAGGGGTTTTGTGCTCCATGGGGACCCCCGTCCCCCTTCCTCACCCCCAGGCTGGTGCCTTGTGCTGCTGCCTCCTGCTGAGCTCCTGCAGGAGATGAGGAAAGGGAATTTTCACCCATGGATGACTTTGCCATCCTCCTTGCCCAGGAGGTGGCCCTGGGGACCTTCTTTTGTCTGTCAGGTTGCTGGTGGGCTCTCAACCCTTAGCTCCTGCCCAGGGATAGGTGATGGGTGATGTGGCTGTCCCACCCATCCAACTTTTCTCTTCCCCAAGCTACAGCATCCTCCCTTTGGGGTCCCTCTACCTGGCCAAGCCCCAGGTGACAGACAGTGGCCTCTACACCTGCACGGCCACCAACCCGGTGGGGAACACCTCTCTCAGCTACAGCCTGCATGTCCAAGGTATGTGTCTGCTGGGTAAAATTCTCCTCCTGGGGGCCTTAATGTCCCACCAGGGTCCTGCACCCTCCAAGCCCTTGGCTGCTCCTACATTCTGGTGCCAGGGTCTAAGGGTGGCCCCAGCCTGAGGTCCCCTTTGCCCCCAGCTCCCCCCCAGCTGTTGATTGGTGATGGAGAAACCCACCTGACAGTTGTCACCAACCACTCCCTGAGGATTCACTGTCGTGCCACGGGTGTCCCCACACCCCGGATCCAGTGAGTACTGGGGGAGAGTGGGTCCTGCCAGCCTTCCCCTGAGCTCCCTCAGTGCACAAAGAGCTCAGGATGGGTGCTCAGGATGGGTGATGGGGGAACTCCAGCTTGGGGTGTCCCTTAGTGTGAAGCTCCATGCCCCTGGGATCCTGCTCTGGCCAGCAACCAGGTCACTGCTTTGTCACCCTTTCCAGGTGACAAGGGGACAATTCTGGTTGCCAGCACTTTGTTCTTCACCATTTTTGGGGCAGAAATGGAGGGTGGGTGGTGGCAGGACAGACCAAGGACTCGCTGCCTGTCCCCTCCCTTGCAGGTGGCTGAAGGGGGGGCACCCACTGAGCCAGCAGGATGGTGTGGTGGTGTCTGAGGATGGGGGGACCCTCCTGATCACCCGTGTGGGGCTTGCTCATGAGGGGCTCTACATCTGCCAGGGAAGCAACTGGGCAGGGGTGGCCCAGGCAGAGGTGCAGGTTTCAGTGCAAGGTGAGTGCAGCATCAGGGGGGAGCCCCAGGGACCCATCATTCATCTCCTGTGTCAGGGAGAACCTGGGTGCCCAAAGGGGTGGGTGCTCTTGGCCCTGCTTTTGAGAGATGTGTGGTTGCTGGCTTGATCCATGGGGATCTTGCTCTTTGCTAACAAGGCTCCTGGCTCCTGCTAGCTCCTGGCACAGCAGTAAACCACAGCACCCATCCTTGGTGGATGCATCCTGCTGGAGGGTTGACTCCATCCCTGTTTGCCAGAGTACCCCTTAGCTGGGACAGAAACCAGGGAGAGAAACCAGGGAGTGGGAATCCCTTCCTGGGAAGGATGAATATCCCACTGGGGCGGGCAACAACTTTTCCAATGGACCTGGGGAGCAGTGGTTGCCCCTGTGGGGATGTGGTCCCCTCCCAGAACAGGGTCTGAACCCTGCCCACTGCTCTCCATGACTTGGTGCACGCTGAGAGCCCCAGTGAGCCCATCCCTGCCCTGTGGCACTGCATGGCTGCTGCTGAGCATGCCTGGGGCTTGCAGTGCCTCCCAACATCGAGCCCAGTGTGATGGACCTGACTGTGCTGGAGAATGGCACCGTGTCCCTGGAGTGCCTGGCCTCAGGGCTGCCTGCTCCTGGTGAGTCCACCCCATCCCACCCCATCCCTAGACTCTTGCTCAGGTGTCCCTGGGGTGTCCCCTGGGTGTGTAGGACAGCAGAATTTACCCCCATAAATCCCGATTTCCCTCCAGGCATCACCTGGTACAAGGGGAACAAGCAGCTCTTGCCTGGGCCGGGCAGGATCCTGTCCAGGGATGGGAAGCACCTGGAGATCCAGCGTGCCCAGCTCTCTGATGCTGGCAGCTATCACTGTGTGGCCTCCAACGTGGCTGGTGTCACCGAGCTCTGGTACAGCCTGAGGGTGGCTGGTGAGTCCCTGGGGGGCAGAGGAACAGCTGCAGCCATGCTTTGTGTGCATGGACTGCCAGGGACTGTCCCAACCCTCAGGATGTGTCTGGGAGATGGCTTTTAGCAGAACCCCTGCCCCCTTTCCCTTTCCAGCCACGCAATCCCCTGCGTCCATCCCAAATACTCTCCTAGAAAACCCCAGTGGGGATGTGTGTCACTACCCCACTCAGGATGGGTATCACACCACGGTGTCCCCTCCCCACCCTGTCCCTTTGGCACCCTGCTCCTTCAGGTGACGTTTTCTCTGCCCTTCTCCAGTGCCCCCCCGGATCACAGCCAGCCCCAGCCCCCTCACCGTGGTGGTCAATGAGCCAGTGACCCTGGAGTGTGATGCCATCGGGACCCCCACACCGGTGCTGCTGTGGCTGAAGGATGGGACCCCAGTGCCCAGCGTGGTGGCAGGTGGCCCGCAGGTGATGGGAAGGGACTCGCTGGGAATATCCTTCCAGGAAAAAAATAAACAAACCCCGAGGCTTTTCCTTGCCCTGGGTTTAAAAAAAAAAAACAAACCAAACCAAACCAAAAACAAACAAAACAAAACAAAAACAAACACAAAAACCAAAACAAAACCAACACAAAAAACAAACAAACAAAAAAAACAAACAAAAAACCCAAAAAAACCCCAAAAAACCCACCACCAACAAAAAACCAAAAAAAACCCACCACCACCACCAACAACAAAAAACCCAACAACAAAAAACCACAAAAACACAAACAAAACAAAAAAACAAACAAAAACCCCCAACCCCCCCTAAAAAAATCCCCAAACCAACCAAACAAAAACCCAACAACAACAACAAAACCCCCCACAAACAAACAAACAAAAAACCACCCCAAAACCAAAAAAAACCCCAAAAAAGAAACAAATGTTGGAAGTGAGCAGGTTCACGGGGTCCCATTTTCAGTCCTTGCTCAGCCCTGCGTTTGGGCTTTGTTGCCGGGAGGGGCACAAATGGGCCGAGTGTCCCTGGGATGTGAAGCCCCCCAATCCCCATCCCTCTCCCTGCACTCGGATTTCTCCGGTTCGGGGCTCATCTGGGCTCTTTTTGCCTCCTGGGGCAGCACAGATCCTCTCGGGTGGGCGCACGCTGGCCCTGCCTGCCACTCGCCCGGGGGACTCGGGGACATACACGTGTGTGGCCAGCAGTGCCGTGGGGGAGGACAGACGTGAGACCACCCTGGAGGTGAGGTGTAAGTACCCCGGGTGCCCTCCTTGGCCCCTTCCCACCCGTGGGCTCGGTGGGTGACGTTCAGGACCCTGGGGTCCAAACCCAGAGGGCTGGAAGGGAGGGGGTGTCAAAGGGGAGGGGGACAGGGGGGTTGTCTGGGGGGTCTGGGGGAAGGTGTTGCCCTGGAGAACTGTTTTTCAGTGGCTCACGGTGAGCTGGGGGAGGAGGAGCACAGCTCGGTCCTTGTCAACCAGATGGTGACTCTGGAGTGCCGGGTCCCTGGGGTGTCCCCTCGGGGGTCCCGCTGGCTGAAGGATGGGACCTTGCTGACCCCAAAGCCTGGCTTGCAGCTCTCAGAGGATGGGACAGTGCTCCAGGTGACGTTTTGGAAGGTTGTAGGAGGGTGGGAGGGGAAATGGGGTTGTGAAGACCCCCATCTCCCCCTCCCCACCCCTTGGCAGAGGCTGTATGGATCCAGCTCTGTTCCAGAACACTTTTGTGTCTCCTCCTGCTCCAGCAGATCAGGAAAGTCACCGTGCAGGACACGGGCAGGTACACGTGCCAGGTCCCTGGTCAGCCAGAGAAACACCACAGCCTCGACGTGTGGGGTGAGGGCCACTGCAGCTGAGATACCCCTCAGGGGGGGAAATATAATGTGTGTGTGTGTGTGTACACAGATAAATTATACGTATAAACATGTGGTTTATAAACAAATACGTTCTATGTATAAATGAATGGTGTATAATATAGCCTATATGTCTAATAGAGATGTGGGTATACACCACAGACATATAGCTATATTACATACCATTTGTCTATCCATAAAATATCTACCTGGGGCAGTTGGCTGGCTGGGAAAGCACACTCAATATGCATATTAAAGCTCTGCAAAATGATGGGGCTGGATTTTGGAAGAGAATCCCCAGAAGAAGGGGCGTCAGGGGGGAAAAGACAACCTCTGCCCGAGTCCTGAGGGATATTTCAGTGACAATACAGAGAGGGGTCTGTCCAAAATTGTGACAGAAGAGCAAAGGGACTTCCCTGTGGTTGTCAGGGCTTCTCTATCCCCTCTTTTTGTGCAGTCAGTGCTGCAGGCAGCACCCCAATGCTGTCCCCCTGCCCCAGGATGCCAGTGGTGGTACCCAGGCAGGTAGCAGGAGGGGTACCAGCTGCTTCCACCCTCTTGATCTGAGCATCCTTGCAGCCTCCCAGCCCGCTCAGCACATCCAGAGGGCCAGGGGCTGAGCCAGGGTTTGGCTATTCTCAAGGATGCTTTAGCCCAGCTGGTGGAAGTCCTGCAGGCAGGTAGCCAGGGAGGGGAGGAAATCCAGTTCTCCTGCTCCAGGCTTGTTCCTGCAATCCCTTCCCAGGGAAGTGTTTGCATGTCTGGTGTCCTGGCTCGGGTGGATTGTTTGGGTTCTGCTGTTTTTGTTTGTCAGAGGTTTCTGGGTGTTAGGGTTTTTCTCCTACAATGTGATATCCCTCATGGGAAGGAGTTACCATTTTCCAGCCAGCTGGATTTATGAGCAGCCAAGAACAGCATCCGATCATGGAAAGAGTTAGGTAACCTTCCCAGGGAGCAGCCCTGCCCTTCATGGCTGGGTCTGCTCAGCCTGGCCTGGCCCTGCCTGCGTGGCTGGGGGGGGTAGGGGGGGGGGGATGCTTGGTGCTGCTCTGCTGTGGACCACATGGAACTGAAAGCAGCACTCACTCAATAGCTGGAGAATCCAGGTTATTGTTCCCATATGGGGTCAGTGCAGCTGAGTCTTGAAACCCAGGTGTAAGCAGCAGGCCAGAGCTGAGCTGCTCCCTCTCCTCTTGCCCCATGCAGTGCCCCCATCCTTCTCCTCGGCAGAGCCCACCAGAGTGTCCTTGCTGGAGGGACAGTCCATCAGGCTGCCCTGCGAGTGTCTTGGCATCCCCTCGCCCACCCTGAGCTGGTGGAAGGATGGTAGGGTCCTGCTCCTGACATCCCCACCCCACACCTGTGCTGATCCACCTTGGTTTCCTGGGAGCAAGGGGTGCTGAGCACTTCCCAGCTTCTGGGTGGGAACTGGTCCTGCTGAGAACCTGAAGAGAGGTTGCTGTCCCCTTCCCTGGGCAGGACAGCTCCTCTCTGCCCTGCCTGGGAGCCCAAAAGTGGTGTCCACAGGAGGGACCTTGCTCTACATCGAGAGGGCACAGCTGGGGGACAGGGGGACGTACACCTGTGAGTGCAGGAATGCTGCTGGGAGCAGCAGCAAGGAGCATCACTTGGAGGTGCAGGGTGAGTCAGGGGGGGATCCAGAGACACAAAGGTCCCTGTGGGAGTGGCTGAAGCTGTCACATCCCCTCTCTGGACACAAAAGCTCCCAGCCTTTGCCTGCTCTGGAAGGGATGCTGCTAGCTGGGTTAGCTTTGTCCCTCCAGTGTTCCTCTTGGATCCCAGCTGGTGGCAGCTGCTTCCCAGTCCAGCAGCCCAACTGCTGTAGCTGTACCCTCTCCCATTTGCTTTGCCCTCCTGCTGCCACCACCCAGCCCCAGGGCAATTCTCTATCTGCTTGCACATGGCTGAGGGAGCTGCTAGAGCATCACCTCCACCCCATGTGTGTGTCCCCCCCCCCCCCTTGCAGCACTTCTGAGGACCCAGGGCAGCAGCCAAGCCCCGAGGAAGGTTTCTGTCATCAAGGCTGGCCAAATGGTTTTGGAGTGCAAGGTCCCAGGGACACCACCCCTCACGGTGACATGGATGAAGGACGGGCAGCCCGTGGCCAGCAGGGATGGGCTCCTGCTTACAGAGCAGGGGAGACGGCTGCGTGTCCCCAAGGTGGAGGTGACCCACGCTGGACGCTACGTGTGCCTGGTGACAAACCCAGGAGGCCAGGAGCAGAGGGAGTTTGATGTTGTTGTGCATGGTAAGGGGTATGGGGCTGGGGTGGTGGTTGGGGTGAGGGGGATACAGGCAGGTTTGGGAGGGTGGTGGGTGTCACACAGCACGAGTGCAGAAAAGGAGTGGCATGGAGGTCTTGGACATCCCAGCACTGAGAAGATCTGGGGTCAGAAGGGGGATGCTCCAGGCAGAGCTGTGGAACTGGATCCACGGGGCAGGAGTTTCTTCCCAGAATCATCAGAGCAGACCATAGTGTACTTCAGAAATCCATCTTCTTTCTAAGGTTGATGGGGGGAACCTCACAGGTCAAGGTGCCAAGCAAGCACTTGAGCTGGAAAAGACCTGAGGTGGCTCAGGGTGTGTGGCCAGCTGAGTGTCACACCTGTAAGCATGAGCTTGGGTGTGCAGGTAGGTAACACCCAGTTGCTTTAAGTCACCTGTCCCATAACATCTTCAAATTGACAATTGAGATGATGCTCGTGATCTTTCTGGGCTTGTGTCCTCAAGCTGGACAAGCAGCAGGGTGGGAACAAGCTGGGTTTACTCAGTTTTTCTTGCTGCTCTTCTTCCTTGGTGACTGCTTTGCAAATGGTTGTCACCTTTTTCTGCACCTCCAGTTCCTCCTGAGTTCACTCACGGATCTGATTTGACAACCAACATCAGTGTGTCTCTGCATGAAGCCCTGACCCTGACCTGTGAAGCCACTGGCCTTCCCCTGCCCACTGTCATCTGGTCCTGGGATGGTTCTCCTGTCACCCCCAGTGAGCACCTCCTCCTGCTCTCAGGTCAGGGATGAGGCGTGGGTGCTGTGAGAGGTGGGAGTTTTGGGAACTCATTTTGACCCAGCACTGCTGGGTGTCAATGTGGTGCCACTCCAGCCCTGCAGGAGCACTGGGATGGGCTGGATGAGGATCCTGAGCCCTCCTCTCTGCTCTGTGCTTCCAGGGGGCCAGGTGCTGAGGCTCAGACATGCCCGAGTCCAGGATGGTGGCCACTATTCCTGCCTGGCCAGCAACATAGCTGGGGAAACCAGGAGGTATTTCTACGTGGAGGTCCTAGGTAAGGGAAGGGTCTTCTGTCTGATGTAGGGTTCCTGGGGGGATCTCAGGGACAGTTCATGAGGTCCTGGTGGGAGCTGCAGTGCTGGAGTTCTTCGTGCCTTAGCACGTGAGCTGGGAGGCTTGGCAAAGCTGGCCAGCTGCTGAGGTCCCTGGTGGCTTGTGTTCCTAGTGCCTCCCAAAATTGAGAATGCAGATGAAGAAGAGGCCACCAAAGTGCCCGAGGGCCACTCTGTCACCTGGTCCTGCCTGGCTGTGGGTGAGCATCCTATGGGAGCAGAGGTGGTGTGAGGAGGTGGGAGATAGGGTTCAAGGACCTGAGGAGTGAGGAGCAGTCCGTTTGTCATCAGTCAATGACATGAAAATAGCAGAAATGGGCTGGAGAGGCTTTTTGGGATGGTTCCTGGCTTTGCTGTTGGGCTGTCCGGGAAGCGCGGGGGAGGGGACGCCCACATGGGGAGCTCTTTCCACGACGTAAGCTCCAATCTTTCCCAAATGGAGCTAAAATTCCTCTGATCTGCTTTCTCCTCTGGTGGTGGGAATAATTAATCACCTCCTACGCAGGACAGTTTTCTTTTGTCTTGCTGGCTTAGCCATCAACCTCTCAAAATCTGATCCAGCTCACGATAAGTTTGGATTTGGGATGATGTCCTTGCTTCCCAGAAAATCTCCAGCACGGTGACCCCGGTCAGGCTGTGTGCATGCATGGAAGAATTTCTCATGAAAGCCAAAACCTCCTTTCCACCCCACACAGGCAACCCCCAGCCTAAGATCACCTGGCTGAAAGAGGGCCACGCTCTGCCCAGAGGGAACCCCTTCTCCATCTCCCCTGATGGCTCCGTGCTCCACATCCCTCGAGCCTCCCTGGCTGATGCTGGTCACTACTCCTGCCTGGCCTCCAACTCTGTAGGGGATCAAACCAAGCACTACCTGCTAGATGTTTCAGGTAGGAGATGCCTCTGGATGGAGGCAAAATCTCAGGTGTGAGAAGAGAACATGGACTTGGAGGGCTTTTAACTGGCCTGCCCCAGGTTGGTGGGGAGGATCTCTTAACCCAAAAGCCAGCAGATTCTTCTGATGTCCTGGACCTGCCAGAAACTTTGGTGAGACCTCTGGAAGGAGTATAAAAGGTTCATCTAGTGTAGGATCCATTTCTGCTTGTGGTTCATAGAAAGGGGGAGAACATTTTCTGTGTCCCCCGTGCTTTTGTCACCTGCTGTGGCCAAATCCATCTACCTGAACTTGGATCACACTCTCTGGTGGGGGGATGAAGCATCAGGAATCCTAAGTGGGTGCTGATGCTGATCTGCCATGTAAACTGTGTCTCTACAGCCAGTCCCATGTTTGCTCGAGATGCTCACCATGCTGCTGCAGAAGAAGTTGCAGTGATCATCGACAACCCCATCTCCCTGGTCTGTGAGGCTCTGGCATCCCTGTCTCCCAACATCACCTGGCTCAAGGATGAAATTCCCCTCAAAGAGTCTCAGAACATCCAGCTTCTCCCTGGTACCTTTGTGGGATCCCCAGGCTGTGGTATCCCCTTGGTCTGGCCCTGTGGAGGTGGGACTGGGGCCTTTTCTGGGTCTGGCTGTAGTTCAAGGCAGTGGGGTGGTGAGAAATCCTGGTCCTGCAGGAGCTGAGGAGCTGAGGTCATCAGGGGGATGCTGCTCTTTCCTGTGCTGCATCACCTGACAGCATCCTGAGACAGGGCTGAGTTATTGCCAGGCTGGAAATGGGGCTCTAGAGGAGCACTGCACTCCTCATGCCATGTTCCTGAGTGATCAGCTGCTCCCTTAAGATACCTTCTTCTGCTGCATGGGGATCAAGTGCTGTGGCTGTGAGGGATGAGCTTCTCAGGAGGTCCCTTTTGCCCCAGGTGGCCATGGGCTGCAGATCCTGAATGCCCAGGAAGAGGACAGTGGGACATACAGCTGCATCGTAGGCAGTGAAGCTGGGGAGGCTGTGAAGAGCTATGCTGTCAAGGTCCTGGGTGAGGGAACTCTTGGGTGTCCTTCCTAATTCCTGCAGTGATCCCACCACTCTGACTGTGGCCCTTCCTGCCCTTCCCATGCCTTCACCCTGGGGATTATTGCACCTCTTGCACCTTGTGCTGGGTCACACACATACTTGCTCGTGGCCATAAAAAGTCCCTGGTGTACCCTGGGGAGGACAAAAGGGGCCATTTGGGGGGTGTCAGCAGCACCCCAGAGTGCTGCCTGTCACTGATCAGGGCAAAGTAAGAGCTCTGGAGGCTCTTCTCTCATCCCAGATGTCCTCTCTCCCCACTAGTTCCTCCTTGGATTGCCAGAGATGACCTTTTAGGGGAATTTGCCATGAAAGAGGTGAAAGCTAGGGTCAACAGCACAGTGATACTGCAGTGTGAGACCTGGGCTGTGCCTGAGCCAACCATCCAGTGGTACAAGGACAAGCAGGTGAGGTCCCAACTGCAACCAGGGAGGAGCTGCTTGTTTTGGGGACCACCCCGGGTGGATGGGAGTGGGCTGGTTGGCCTCAGTCCCACTTGTTGGGTTTGTAATCTTCTTCCTTGTCCTTTTGCTTCCACCCTGCAGCTCCTGAAAAGTTCCAGCCACCTCCAGATCCTCAGTGAGGGGCAAATCCTTCAGATCCAACCAGCCAGGGTCTCAGATTCAGGGCACTACACCTGCGTGGCCACCAACACCCTGGGGGAGGACAACAAGGACTTCATTGTGCATGTCCAAGGTGAGCTTTGGGTGGCCACCCAGTGTCCAGCAAGAGGAGGGGTCACTGGGTGGGGGCTTCTCCTGGGGGCAAAGCAGGGTGAGCAGGAGGAGGGTTTGTATCTGCTTGGAGTACAGACATCTGCTGGGCTCTGGTTGCTCCTGGGGGTGCAGGTTCCCTGTTCCCCACAACTGACCCCAGCTTGTCCCCGTAGTGCCACCCCTTTTCCAGCACCAGATGAGCCCCAACGAAGCCCTGGAGATCTTCTATCAGGAGGAAGACCAGGATGGGGAGGTGACAGAGCACCGTCAGGCCATCCTCAACCACCCCACTGCACTCTACTGTGACACCAATGCCATCCCCCCCCCCCCGCCTCACCTGGTACAAGGATGGGCAACCCCTCTCCCCCAGCCCAGGGGTCTTGGTGCTGCTAGGTAAGGGGCACAGACACACACCAAGGGGCTTTGGTGTGTGTGTGTGTGTGTGCTCCTGCACCCATCTTGTGTGCTGAGGGCATCTGGAGGAGGTTGGATCCCATCCCTCCCATCCCTTTGCTCCCACCAGCACCTGCAGGGTGACTGGGGCTGTGTGATGGGGTGCAGAGCAAGGTTGGGGGGGGTGTGGAGGGACCTAAGGTTGAAGCCCTCCCCATCTCCTGCCCTGCAGGGGGTCGGGTGCTGCAGCTGCTGTCGGTGCAGGAGCAGGACAGGGGCAGGTACACCTGCCAGGCCAGCAGCACCGCGGGGTGGGACCGCCTGCACTATCACCTGGAGGTGCTGAGTGAGTATGGGGCTGGGGTGAGAGGTGGATGGAGGCACAGGGCAACCCCATAACCACCTCCTTCCAGCCCCCCCGACTATCCACGGGGACAGGATGGAGCCGGCGGAGGAGGTGACAGCCACCATCAATGCCACTGTCCACTTCAAGTGTGAAGCCACCGGGCACCCTTTGCCCGTGGTGTCCTGGCTCTGGAATGATGTTCCCATCGTGCTTGGCCCACGGCACCAGCTCCTGGAGGGTGGCACGGTTCTGCAGGTCAGTGTCACCGTGAGCAGGGTGGCCGTGGTGGGGAGGGACATTCTTCTGTCCCCTAGCAGTAGGCTGCACTGCCCTTGGCAAGGTGTTGAGGTCCCTGGGGGAGCTCCAGCAGCCCCCTGGAATGGGGTAGCCCTCAGTGGGAATGGGGTAGCCCTCAGTGGGGCTCTGCTCCCCCTCTTCAGGTGGCCGTGGTGGAGGTGGGTGATGCTGGCAGCTACGTGTGTGTGGCTGAGAACCTGGCTGGGTCAGCTGAGAAGCACTTTGCCCTCTCCGTGCAGGGTAAGGCACCCCCAGAGACCCTTCCCCAGCTTGCTGAATTATTCCCCTTCTCCTCCTCTGCCAGCTGGAGTCTCACGTGGCTCCTGAACCCTGTGGCTGGCTCTGTCCCCTTCCTGCTGGTCACACTCACCCTGTGTGAGGAGGTGGAGGTGCTGGCACCCTCCAAGCAGCCAAGATGTTTCTTCCTGGGGAGGATGGAGCAAGGTGGGACCAGCCCAGGTGCAGCTCCCAGACCAAGTTGCAGGAAGGCTGAGCCACCTCTAGGTGCTGCCAGGACACTCAGGAACAGCCAAACTCATCCCCAGTGTCTGGGGACCCAGCTTTGCTCCCACCTCTTCTCTAAGGGGGTGATTGCTCCCTCCCCACTACCCCCCCTCCTGGAGAGCCCCAAGACCAGTGAGGAGCAGATGGTGGCTCAGGGTTCAGTCACCTGCGAAGCCACTGGGTCCCCAGCACCAGCAGTCACCTGGCTGAAGGATGGCAAGCCCCTGGCACGGCAGAGCAACCGGGTGCCAGGTGGCCCATGGCTGAGCTTGGTGGCCATGGGGCCAGCTGATGCAGGGGTGTACTCCTGCCTGGTGGGGGAGGCCAGGAAAACCTTCCACCTCCTGGTGCTGGGTGTGTGTCTGCCCCTGAGGACTTGAAAGGGGTGGGCAGACAAGTTTTGGGGAGCAATGTGGAGAGGGGGAGCCTCCCCATCACCGTGCACCTTGCAGAGCCACCCCGTGTGGAGGCTGCAGCCCACCCCACCGAGATGTCCGTCACTGTGGGCACCCCACTGGAGCTGACATGTGTGGTGATGGGTGTCCCTGTGCCCACTGTCACCTGGGAGAAGGACGGGAGGCCACTGGCAGGGCCCTGGCTCATGTCAGGGAATGAGAGCACACTCCATATTGAGAGCACAAAGGTAGGGGATCCTCTTTCTTCTCCCCCCCACTTGGGGTTTCTTTTCACACCTCATTTTTTTTTTTTTTTCCTCTCTCCTGGCTTTGCCCAGGTGGCTGATGCTGGCTTGTACACCTGCCTGGCCACTAGCCCTGCTGGGGAGGACAGCAGGAGCTTCCACGTCAGCATCCAAGGTAGCAGTGAGAGGAGGGGGCTCTGGGGGACCTGAGAGCCTGCAGGTTCCTGCACCTCTCCTTGGGGTGGCTGAGGGGCACGTGGGGAGAGCAGTCAAGCCTCCTTAGGAAGGGATCTGGAGCAGAGCACAATAGCCCTGCAGGGTTGGGGGGGCTACAAGTGACTTCTGGGGACAGCCACGGGGGTGCACAACCTACGTGGCACCAGCCCCTGCCTCACCTGGCACATGTCCCTCAGCACCTCTCAGCATCACCAGCATTGGAGAGACCCAGAGCATCACTGCTGTGCTGGGGGGGGGACCTCATCCTGGAGTGCCCTGAGGATGCTGTGCCACCCCCACACATCGAGTGGCACCGGGAGGGCTCCCCACTGCAGGTACCAGTGGCAGGACCAGTGGGATGGGGATGGGCATGGACTGGGGTTCACCTTCACCCCAGCCCTGGTAGTTGTGGGGTGGGGGTGATGTGTGGAGAGCTGCTGACAGGGGCTCCCCCCCCCCGGGGGTTGTCAGGAGGATGCCCACAGGCAGGTGCTGGCCGAGGGACGTGTCCTGCAGATCCGAGCCCTGGGGGTGGCAGATGGTGGGGAGTACAGCTGCAGGGTCACCAACGCCCAGGGGGACACCGACCTGCGCCTCCGCATCCAGGTTCTGGGTGAGCAATGATACCTGGCCCTGGGGCTTGGCTGGCAGGTCAGGGATGTGCAATATTATGGGATGGTCCCAGAGTTGTTGGGGTAATGGGGAAAGAAAAAGGAGGCTTGGATGGTGCCCAGATCCCAGTGATGGGCTGGGTTGATGTTCTTCATCCACCCATCCACCCACCCGTCCCTCCATCCCCTGAGCTCTCTCTCTGACTCTTTGGTTGTGCTGGTGCTGTTGCAGTGGCCCCAGAGATCCAGCCGGCTCAGGAGGAGATGAGGGCACTGCTGCAGGGTTCTGTGGTGCTGCCCTGCCAGGCAGAGGGGTGGCCTGTACCCCAGGTGACGTGGCAGAAGGATGGCCAGCTCCTGCCTCTGCATGGGAGCAGCAGGTATGATCTTCCGTGGGGTGGTGGCACCAAGAGCTGGCTCTCAGCTGGTGTCACATAGAATCATAGAATCATAGAATGGGATGGGTTGGAAGGGAGCTCAGAGATCATCAAGTCCAACCCTTGATCCACTCCCCCTGTGGTTCCCAGCCCATGGCACTGAGTGCCACATCCAGGCTCTTTTTAAATATCTCCAGGGATGGAGAATCCACTGCTTCCCTGGGCAGCCCATTCCAATGGCTGATCACCCTCTCTGTGAAGAAATTCTTTCTAATATCCAACCTAAACATCTAGAGGTGTCATGGTGTGTGATAATGTACAACATTATCACCCCAGGGAGGGCTGTGCTCTGTCCCCAGGCCAGCACAGTGGACACGTGCCACACGTAGCTGCGATGGCACATGTCACCTTCCCACCCCCCATGGGGCTCCCTTGCTCTCCCTCCCCAGGCTGCAGCTCCTTCCAGGTGGCTCCCTCCAAATCGACCCCATTCAGGTCCAAGATTCAGGCCGTTACCTCTGCATGGCATCCAGCCCAGCTGGTTCCGACCGACGTGGCCTGGACCTCCATGTCCTGGGTAAGCAGAGGAACCTGATGGATCCCTCCTGTGCCGGGCTGTTCTCCTCAGTGCAATGATGTGCTGCTGCTCTCTGCTTATGGCTGCTTTGCTCCCTCTGCAGTCCCTCCCACCATCACCTCCGGGCCTTCCAACCTTACCCTGCTGGCTCAGCACCCAGCCAGCCTAGATTGTTATGCCCAGGGCTCCCCTCAGCCCCATGTCAGGTGGGAGAAGGATGGACAGCCCCTGCACCCACACCTCCTACCCAACACCTACAGGTACCCGCAGCATCTGCTGTAATTTGGGGTTTGGCCCCTCTCCCTGCTCCCCATGGGGCAGGGGCTGACCCTGAGGTGTGCTCTGCCCCTCCAGTTTGCAGTCATCAGGGGCTCTGCTCATCACCAGCCCTGGTCCCCAGGACGAGGGGTGGTTTGAGTGCATCACCACCAACGCTGCTGGGGAGGCACGCAAGCTCTTCCACGTGTCCATCCAGGGTGAGATCCTGGGACCCGTGGGTCTGACCAGGAGTGGCTTTCCTGGGCTCTGTCACCCCCTTGAGTGTGATGGGGGTGCAGTTCCAGCCCCCTGCAGGGCTGGGTCCCCTCTAAAGGGCTCGGCATGGGGATGGGCAAAGGGCAAAATCTATGCCCATGTTCATGGGGTTGGGCTCCCCTTCAGCATTCCCACGCTCACCTCCCTCCCCTCTCCAGTGCCCCCCACCATTGCCGATGACCTTAGGGATGTGGTTGTCACCCGGTTGTCCCCTGCAATCCTCACCTGCTATGCCTCTGGTGTGCCCCCCCCCACGCTGTCCTGGAGCAAGGAGGGGGCTCCTCTGGGCAGCCAAGGAGGGGGCTACCACCTCCTGCCCACAGGTATGGCATGGAACAGTGCAGACAGGGCATGGGGGGGGTCTCTGCCAGCCCTCCTGCTGCCTCCCCCCCTGCCTTCTATCTTCCCAGGAGCCCTGGAGATCAGGCAGGTGCTGCCTGCCCACGCTGGCCACTACACCTGCACAGCCAGGAGTGCTGCTGGCACAGCCCAAAAACAGCTCCAGCTCACTGTGCAGGGTACGTGGGGCTCCCGGGGTCCTGGTGATTCTGCTCCCTATGTCTTGGCCCATCGTTGGGGGCCCCAAATGGGCAATGTTTCCCTGCCTCTTGCAGAGCCCCCCAGCTTGAAACCCCTGCCCAGCATGGTGATGGTGATGGTCAACTCCAGTGTGGTGCTGTCCTGCGAGGTGACAGGAGTCCCCCAGCCAGAGCTCACCTGGCAGAAGGATGGTGTTGGTGTCACTGGAGGTGAGTGGGAGGCTGGCAGAGCCTGTGTTCCTTTACCAGCCTTTGCCTAGAGAGAATTTTGCAAGTCCAGGGGCTGTGAAAGCATCCTGGCAAGGGGCTGGGTAGCACTAAGCTTGGATCTTCCTGGAGCCCTTCCCTGGGGGATCCTCAGGCAGGGGCACTTCTGCAGGCAAAGCAATCCCTGCACACCATCCCTCTGTGCCATTCTCTCCTGCCCTTCAATCCTGTCCATCCTCACAGGGCCTGGGCTGAAGGTGCTCCCCAGTGGGCAGCTCCATCTCCCCCAAGCCTCCCCAGGGGATGCTGGCACCTACCTGTGTGTGGCTCGTAACCCCGCGGGCAGCGTGACGGGGAGGACCAGGCTGATCGTCCAAGGTAAGGCAGGACCCAGGGCACTCGCCCCTTCCTCTCCTCAGCTCCCTCCCTGGTGTCCCTGGCCATGAAACGTGGTTGTCAAGGTGTCAATGTGTCCCTACCCTATCCAGTACCCCCCAGCATCACAGCTGGCCCACTGGAGCTGGCAGTCCGGGAGGGGATGGAGGTTCTGCTGCCCTGTGCTGCCCACGGTGTCCCCGAGCCTCGTGTGTCCTGGAGCCGGGAGGGAGCCCTGGTGGGGGGGGTCAAGGGGAAAGCTTCCATCCTGCCCTCTGGAGAGCTGCTGCTCCGGGATGTCCAGGTGAGCACCATCTCCTCCTGCTGCCGAGCCAGCTGGGAGAGCTGCAAAACCAGAGACTCCTTCTGCTGGAAAGGAAACCCAGGTGGTTCCGTGTCGTGTCCCTGCATGGGGCTGGCAGGATGAGGTGTCACCTCCAAGCTGTGTCCCTGCTGCTTTCCAAGAGCAGAGGGAGAGCCTTGTTCAGTCCTTTGCAACAAGCTGGCTGGTTGGGGGCACTCTGAGTCTGTTAACCAGGGGGGGGCTGGTGGAAAAAGCATCTGGGGCTGAACTATGGCTTTTTGGGTGCACAAACAGCCAGCAGAGATTCAGCCCAGCGAGCCAGGGCTGCAGCTGGACCCCAGACCTGAGCTGACACCCACCCCTGCCTCCTCATCCTCCTCTTTCTCCATGCAGGAAGGGGATGCTGGGACCTATTCCTGCACGGCAGTGAACTCTGCAGGGAGGGCAGTCCGGAGGCTTTCCCTTTCCATCCACACCCTGCCCACCTTCACCCTCCTACCCACAGATGTCACCCTGGGCTGGGGTGAGAGGCTGGAGCTGGTGTGTGCTGCCACGGGCAGCCCCCAGCCCCACATCTCTTGGATGGCCAACGGGCAGCTCGTCACTGGTGCGTGGCAAGGGCAGAGGATGTGATCCTGGCTCCATCCCTCTCCTTTTTTCCATTTGTTTGGGTCCCTGGGGTGCTGGGACAGCGAGCTGTGGGGGGATTACAACCCACGGGGCCCCAACCATGTTTTGAGGGGGTGGTTGCACCCTGTAGATGGTGTTTCAGAACAGAGTGGCTGGAGCACCCTGCTCCGGGAGGCAGCCACCCATGCTGACAGTGGGACCTATGTCTGCCGTGCTGAGAACAGCGCCGGGGCCACCAGGGCCACTGCCTTTGTTGTCATCAGAGGTAGGTGTCAGTGGGGAAACTCGGGTGCCTGGCTTGGCCCCCTTCTTCTGCCACCTTTTTCCCTTCCCCAGAGGCACCCAGCATACGGGGGGACCCCAGCACCTACCAGGTGGAGCCCCCCGGGGGTGATGCCCTCCTTGACTGCAATGCCCGGGGTCACCCTGTGCCCCTCATCCGCTGGAGCAAGGACGGGGTCCCGGTGGTGTCTGGTGGGCACCGGCGCCAGCTGCAGAATGGCTCCCTGGCCATCCACCATGTGAGGGTGAGTGGGACTTCAGGGGTGCTGGCAGGTTTTGGGGAGTTTTCATGGCCAAGCCAAGCACCGGGCTCACGGTGGTACCACCAGAGCGCAGACGCGGGGCACTACCGGTGCGTGGCGGAGAACGACGCGGGGACGGCAGCGAAGGTTGTCACCCTGGTCTTGCAGAGTGAGTGTTGCCAATCCTCTCCTTTCCAAATCGCGTCACCTCCCCCAGGCCTCCCTCAGACTTTGGGGGAACGATCCCAGCCCTCCCAGCAGCCCTCTCCCTGCTCAGGTGCCCCCACCGTGACGGTGACACCGCGAGCGCTGGCCGTGCGTGCGGGGCAGCGGGTGCTGCTCCACTGCTCCGTGAAAGGGGAGCCCACCCCCTCCATGGAGTGGCGGTGGGATGGGGAGCCACTGCCCGAGGGTCCCCGTGCCCGTGTCCTGCCCAATGCCACCCTGCTCCTGCCCACTGCCACCCCCGGTGACACTGGCAGCTACTCCTGCCTCGCTCGCAACGCCCTGGGGGCTGCTGTCGCCCACGTCTCCCTGGCCATCCAAGGTGGGTGCTTGTCCCCTGGGGCTTGTGGGGGGGTGTTTTTGGCTAGTTAGGGGGTCTGGGGTAAAACCCTCTTGGCAGTTTGGGAGGGATCTTGCTGCTTTTAGCTTGCTTTAAACCCCTTGCTTCCTCATCCCCTGGTTTGCCCTCCCCTCTTTCTTCCTCTGTGGGTTTGTGCCCAGGTGCTGTGTGCCAGCTCACTCTCTCCTCTCCCGGCCTTCCTGCATTTGCTGCTTGGGATTAAATTCCCATTCCCATTCTCCCGGGGCTGTGCTCTGCCTCTATCTCTGGGGAGCTGGGGGCAGGAAACAGCTCTGTGCCCTCTGTGGGGCTGCTGCTGCCAGGAATGCTGGAGGAGAAGCAAATAAAAGTTTGGGACATGGGCCAGGACCATGAGGGTTGATTCAGAGCAGGGTTTGGGGTGGCTTTGATTCGTATTGGTGGGTAAAAAGGTATCGAGGCCATTCTTGCAGCATCCCCTGGAGCTGCCTGGACTTGTGGGGTCTTGGGAGGGTGTTTTTTGCTCACTGGTTGTCATCATCTCCAGAAAAGGAGTTTTTCTTGAGAGTGGAGACCTTGCTTTCCCATGGGAGAGCAACCCAAACACTGCTGCCCCTGTCCTTTTCACCCCAGGGGAGCCACACCGGGTGCGGGGCAGCCTGGTTGGTGTCATCAACACTCACGAGCTTGGTGTCACCACTCTTGATGCCAGTGTGCTGGATGACCCACACTCTGCTGCCACCATCGTCCAGAGCAGCATTGGTGGCATCCCACCCACTGTGGGTAGGTGGTTGCCCCTCTCTTCCCCCCAGAAAGGATGAAGGTCAGGTGAAAATCTTCTGGGAAAGATGTTTTTTTTTTTTTTCCCCAAAGCAGCACCCACTCTATGTGCTGCATCCTGTGGGTGAGAAGGGGGTGGCTGGGGAAGACCCCTCAGGGGGATGCTGGTGACATCCCTTCTCTCCCACCCCCAGGGCCATTGATGCGGGTGCTGGTGGCCATCATTGCCCCCATTTACTGGTCCTTGGTCAACGGGGATGCCCAGAGCAGGTTCCTGCTCACTGAGGGCACATTCCAGCACGAGTCACAGATGGAGTTTGCCACAGGTGAGGGATGCACAGAGTGCCAGGTGTGTCCTAGGCATGCCAGGGGTTTCCAACCTCCCTCCTGCCCACCTCAGCCTCCACCTCCCCCATACACCATCCCCGGGGGTTCAGCCCATCCCTGTGCTGAGCTCCACGGCCAGAGCTCTGTTTGGGGGTGCTGTGGGCTGCTGCTCACTGCTACCTCCCCTTCCAGGGGACCTGCTGAGGATCACCCACCTTGCCCGGGGTGTGGATGCCACCGGTGCTCTGCTGCTGGACACTGCCATCAGTGGCTCCCTGCCCAAGAGCATCAGTGATGCCACGGTGCTGCTGCAGGTGCTGACACTGCCTGTCCTCCCTGTGGGGCTCTGATCCCAGTGCTGGGAATCCTGGGGGGGGGATCCATGACTCGAATCTCCCCCCTCCTTGCCTCTTCCCAGGACTTCAGTGAGCGCTACGTGCAGACAGGCACGGGGCAGGTCTCGGGGGGCTCGGTGCAGAGCTTTCTGTGGGATGGGCACATCACCCGTGCCCGCTGCAATCACACCATCCTGTATGACCCCCCCGTGGGCACACAGCCCCCCCGGGTGCAGCACATCAGGGCCAGCACCATCAAAGCCTCCTACGACCCAGTCCTGGAGGAGCTCCGCTTCCAGCTCCGTGCCTCGCTTAACGCAGGTGACAAGGGCTGGGGATGGAGATGTTGGGCTCCTTTGTTGGTCTTGGGTGGTTGTGAGGATGCATAGGCCATGCCCCCTGCAAAAACGTGTCCCTTTCTCATCTCTGCTGTCATGTGTCCCTTGTCATCATCCTCACTTGGTTTTCAGGGGCCAATGGAGACAAGTGCCCACCAGGCTTTGTGCTGGGCCCTCAGCAGCTGTACTGCACGGGTAGGGACACTTCCCAAGAGTGAGGATGCTGAGGGGCATCAGCTGCATGGTGCCCCCCTCCCCAACCCCATCCTTCCCTCTGCTCCCCAGATGTTGATGAATGCACCGAGGGGTCCCGTGCCTGTCGCTACAACCAGCTCTGCCAGAACACCTTGGGGACGTACCGCTGTGTCTGCCCTCCTGGCTACCACTCCCTGGGTGCTGGCTGGCCCTGCCTGGGTATGGGCTGGGGTCTCTGGGGACAGGTCTTTGAGCACAGGGGACCAGGCCGTGATCACCTTCCTGCCCTCCTCTAGCCTCAGTTTCCCCATCCAGCTGCAACTCCCTGGCTCTTTCCTCTCCCAGACATAAACGAGTGCCTGCAGTTTCCTCCACCCTGTGCCTTCAAGTGCCGCAACCTGCGGGGCTCCTACGAGTGCCTGTGCCCCCCCGGCAGGACCCTGCTCCCAGGGGGCCAGTGCAGTGGAGCAAATGGAGGGGACACAACAGGCAGCACCCCCCAGGACCCCCCTGTGCACTGGCTGGGGCTGAGCAGCCACCCTCGGGGCCGTTCCTTCTACACCCAGCTCGCCCTCCGCCGCGTGGCCAAGGCTGCAGGGGGGGGTGGCCAGGGACCCCCCTGCCCCATGGGCTTCATCAAGAGGAATGGCAGCTGCACGGGTGAGTGTGCACAGGGTGAAAAGCTGAGAAGGGCTTTGCAGGGAATCGAGAGGCTCCTGGGCCTGTTGCTGTCCCCTCCCCCCATTTTATTTGCACCCCTATTTTCGGGGTTGGGCTCTCTCCAGGTTTGGCTGTGCCAGGGAAGGGAAGGTGACAGCCAGGTTGTACCAGGGAAATGGGCGTTAGAGGGGACCTATGATTCTCTGCTTGGCTTCACCTCTTTTACTCTGCAGACCTTGACGAGTGCCAGACACTGAACCAGTGCCAGCACCAGTGCAGGAACAGCCTGGGCAGCTACCACTGCATCTGCCCCCCTGGCTACCAGCTGCTGCCCAACAGGAAGACCTGCCACGGTCAGTGTGGGGGTGCCAGGGGGTACCCCTGCCCTGGCAGGGTGCTTCTCTCCTTAGGGGTTGGCCTGGGTCCCCATGGTGCCCTGGACGTCTTCCTTTCTGCAAGAGCTCCAGAGCATTTCTCCCTCCAGGGGAGGGTTATGCCAGGCTCAGCACCCCTCCAAGCCTGGGTGCTTTCAGCTTCCTGCCCTGGTTCCTGACACCTCAGGCATGGGGAGGGGAGGGAAGGTTTGGGAGCTGGGGTTTGAATCCCCATCTCAGCCCTGGGGAGCACATGGGCACCCCGGCACCCTCAGACCTTTCTCCTTTTTGCTTGCAGACATAGACGAATGTGCAGAGGGTACCATGAAGTGTGGTTCCAACCAGATGTGCTTCAACACCCGGGGAGGTGCCCACTGCATGGATGCACCGTGCCCAGACGGCTACCGGAGAGGCTCCAGCCCCGGGTGAGTTCTTCCATGGGGCTGGGAGTGCCCATCAGCCACACTGTCCTAGGGTGTGATGGACCCTTGTCCCCCCCCCACATCCCCTGTGTCCCCCCCCACCCCTCACATCCCCTGTGTCTATCCCTCCCCCATCCTGTGTATGTGTTCCCCTCAAATCCCCTGTGTCTGTCCCCCCCCCATCCCATCCCACCCCACGTGTCTCCCCCTCACATCCCGTGTGTGTGTGTGTGTCCCCCTATCCCGTGTGTGTGTCCCCCCCATCCCGTGTCCTCACCCCCATCCCGTGTATGTCCTCCCCCCCATCCCGTGTGTCCCCCCCATCCCCTGTGTCCTCCCCCCCCCCATTCCGTGTCCCCCCCATTCCGTGTCCCCCCATTCCATGTCCCCCCCATCCCGCGTGTTCCCCCCCCCATCCCCTGTGTCCATCCCACCATCCCGTGTCCTACCCCCACATCCCCTGTGTCCCCCCCTCACATCCCATATGTCCATCCCCCCTCATCCCGTGTGTCTGTCCCCCTCCCCCGTCCTGTGTCCCCCCCCCGTCCTGCGTGTCCCCCCCATCCCGTGTGTCCTCCCCCCCCATCCCCTGTGTCCCCCCCTATCCCATGTCCCCCCCCCACATCCCCTGTGTGTCCTCCCCCCCCATCCCCTGTGTCCCCCCCCATCCCCTGTGTCCCCCCCTATCCCATGTCCCCCCCCCCACATCCCCTGTGTGTTCCCCCCCCCCATCCCCTGTGTCCCCCCCTATCCCATGTCCCCCCCCCACATCCCCTGTGTGTCCCCCCCCCCATCCCCTGTGTGTCCCCCCCCCATCCCCTGTGTGTCCCCCCCCATCCCCTGTGTGTCCCACTCCCCATCCCCTGTGTCCCGCCCCCATCCCATGTGCCCCCCCCCATCCCCTGTGTGTCCCCCCTCCCATCCCGTGTGTCCCCCCCCTATCCCATGTCCCCCCCCCACATCCCCTGTGTGTCCCCCCGGCTCTCCTGCAGGCTGTGTGTGGGTCACTGCACCCCATCCTGCGGTTCGGCCGGTCCCCCCACCCTGCAGTACCGCTTGCTCACCCTGCCCCGAGGCATCGCTGCGGGTCGGGACGTGGTGCACCTCACCCCGGGGGGTGCCTTTCGCCAGACCCCCACTTTCAAGCTGCTGGAGAGGGATCCTGGCAGCCCCTTCACCCTCCGCACCCAGCGGGGCCGCGGCATCGTCTCCACCCTGCACCCACTGCGGGACCCTGGCACCCACAGCCTCAAGGTGCAGGCACTGGCCCCGGGGGGGCAGCGGGCACCCAGCATCTTCCTCCTCATCATCTCCATCTCTCCCTACCCCTACTGACACCGCCGAGGGACAGGAAGGGACGTGGGGTTGTGTCTCCTCCTGTCCCTCGCCACCGCGTTGGCTCAGGGAGAGCTGAGCTCGAACCTTTCCTGGGGACCCTCCCCCCCCCTTTTCCCCTTCGTCTGGGCTCAGTCCCTGACTCAGCAGGGCCCTGGGGAGGGGGGGGGACAAGGTGTCCCGCCAGCCTCTTGCAATCAGGTTTTGGTGCAAGTCCTCAAGCAAACAGCTCTGAGCAGCCTTGGCCGAGATCAGCCCCTAGATAGAGGAGGAGGAGGGGGGGGGGGGGGGTGACAGCGGGTGGTGGGGTCCCCACAGGGTGCAAGGTATGATTCCCCAGGCTGGGGTGGGTGCAGGGCCCTGGCATTAACCATGTATTAAATTCAAAATAGCTGTCTTTTTTTTTTTTTTCTTTTTTTTTTATCTGCTTGGTTTCAGCACACACTTATTTATTTATGGGTTTGTTCCAAATAAAGGTGTTTTGTGGATAAGTATCAGCTGTGTCTGAAGAAAGCTTCTTCCTTCAGTTTGGATCAAGTGTAAAGGGCTGCCCCAGCAGCACCCCTGACATCCCATACCTCTCTCCATGGCCATAGAAGGGAGATGATCTGGGTGTGGCAGTGGGTTGGGGGTTTTCTGTCTCCCAAGGCCAGGTCTGCTGCTGGTCTGGGGTCCCTGGTGTGTGAGGCCATGTGATTTTACCCACCCACAGCCCCCTACTCCATCCTCTCCTAAGCGGGGCTCCTGCTTCCCCTCCTATTGAATTTTCAGGTAAAGTCACCCTTCTTTTGCCACACCATGCCAGGGAGGAAAGCCAGGTGGTTGCAGAGCAGCCAGGAACCAGCTCCCCTGGGTAGCCTCCTCCACATTTCCCCACCCTTCAGGGCAGGTGCCTCTGTGGGGTCCCCTGGGTGCTTTGGGGAGGGTGCTGAGGAGTGAGGGGACACAGGTGACAGCACCTGGAACAGCTGTGCAGCTGCTTAGGGCCGAGCACCAGCTCCATCCCATTTTGCTCTTCATCCTTGCTCCCCTTTCTGCAAGGCTGGAGGGCAGGGCCTCAGTGGGTGCCCACAGAGGGGACAGTCCTGCAGCAGCTCCGCCTGCCTCTGCCAGGATATAAGGGAGGAGGAGGAGGAGGAGGAGGAGGATGCTCCAACCACCAGACCAGAGCACTGAGGGCATCCAGAGCCTGAGAAGTGGGTGAGTGTGGGCATGGGATAGAGCCAGGGAGGGGGTGGGAAGGTAGAAGTGGGCTCTTTGCCCAGGGGGACCTGGACCTCAGCCCATGGCTGCCCCCTCTCCCTGGGTCTCCCCCACATCTGGGTGCTGGCACAGGGCTTGCTGGTCCCTGGAGGAGCAGGGCTGCAGGCATTCCCAGTGCTGGGAAGTGCAGGCTGCAGTCAAGCCCCTTCTAGCTCAGTTTGGGGTGGAGGTTTTCCAAGTGAGTCCAATCTTCCTGAAGGACCCCCCCTTGGACACCCTGTGGAAGGGAGCAGGGAGATCAGCTGGTACTATCCCATGCTCTGCTCTGGGGATGCTGGGGGCAGGATGTGACCCCCAGGAGGTGCAGGAATGATACTGAGGCAAATCCCAGCACCAGGAAGTGCATCCCTGCATCCCTCTTCTGCAGGAGCCCCTGGGGAGCCTCTCCCTGCTGCCTGCCCCATCCCAACCCACTCACCAGAGCAGAGGCAGCTCTTCCAGCTGGTGAAGGCACTTCCTCCTTACACCAAAGTTTGGAGTTTTTTTTATTCCCCTCCCTTTTTATTTTTCTTTCTTCTTGGTTTCCAAAACAAAAGTGCAGTGTCCCTGTGGAGCGGAGCAGCCAGAGTTGTTCTGGTACAAACCCTGCCCCAGCTCACAGGGAAACTGCTCCAGAATAATAATCAGTGCTGAGAAAGTCCCAACACATTCCCCTTCACTGAGCTTTGTTTGCTCTGATTTATTACCACCTCAAGCCAAAACTTTGGGGCTCTCCCTTCCTGGGCAGGCGGGCTTGGCACAAACCCCTTTTCCGGAGCTGGAAATGCTGGTGGCCCCGCACCGTTCCTGGGATGCAGGATGAGTCCCCTGGGCAAGGTGCTGCAGGTTGCTGGGGCATCCTGTGCTCAGCAGGACATGTCTGAACAGGTAAAAGTCTCAGAGGTGTTTCCTCTACCTGCTGCCAAACCACTCGTGAAGCGAGTGTGCCCGGTCTCAGAAATGCTTGGTCAGGCAGTGATGCTGGAGGGTGCAGTGGGGGGGGTGGATTTTGGGCATAAAGGGAAGGAATTTGCCTAGCAAAGAGCAGCAGGTGCAGCATTGTGCTTGGGCTGGGCTCTTTCGGGAACTGTGGTTGCCTTCCTGTAAATGTTCTGATAAAGAGGAAACTGCTGGAGCCTTCCCAGGCTGTCACCCAGCCCTGCACACCCCCAGGGGAACACCGGTTGCACAAGCACAGGCAGCCCGGAGGGTGTAGGCAGGCTCAGGCAAACAAATGATGGTTATCAGGCAGCCAGATGATGGTTATCAGACACCTTTACTCTTCACCACGATGCCAACAGCAGCGGCCAAAGTCCTGCCCTGGAGCTTTGCTGGCCCCTACATGGACCAGGGTGCTGGGCACACCCCTGGGGAAACCACATCCCGCTGGGGAAGGAGCTTTTCCCAGCACCTTCCCTGCTTGTAAAAGCCAAAGCAGGAGCAAGGATTGTGCTGAGTTGGCTCTGTTGCTCAGGACAGGATTTGGACCCTTCTGCCCTCTGCCTTCCCCGGCCAAGGGTCGGCTGGCATTGCCTCTTCCTAGAGCCCTGGGATTTATCAGCCCAGTCCTGGGATTCAAAACCCAGTCCTGGGATTCAAAACCCAGTCCTAGGAAGGTGGGGACACAGCCTTGAGCCCTCTCCCACAGCGGGATCCCCCACCCCTCCTCCTGACCTCTGGGCGGCCACGTCCTTCACCATCTCCTGTTGTTGGCTGACGTCCCCCTCCTCCTCCTCCTCCTCGGCTGAAGGGTGAGAGGAACCGAATTGTCACATAAGGGTTTCACACTGCCAAGAAACAAGGAGGGGGGTGGTGTAATTAGGGCCCGTGAAGCATTAATTAGAGTGGGGGGGGATAGGTGCTGAGGGGTGCTGGTGGGTGGCTGTACCCATCTGCTGCAGTGGCTCCTTCTCTCCTGGCACTCGGGCAGGATGGGTGCCAGGGTGCCACGGCTTGTCCCTGGCTTGTCCCCAGACCTGCCCCTCTACTCTGCAGCTCCAGGAGGGATTTTGGACCGGTTGATTCCTCCTGACCCCTGCTGGGTCCCTTCCAATGCTTCCCCCAGCTTGCTGTCCCCAGCCTGGCAGAGGAGGTGACCCAGCCAGCCAGATCCCAGGGCCTGGTCCCACAGGACCCCCTTGGTGGCAGCAATTCTGGCTCTCCATCAACAGGAGCAGTGCCAGGAGCCTGTTTTTTAACTGCAGACTTAGTCCCAGCAGCTCTACCCTGTGTTCTTCTACCAACTCAAGCTGCTGCCATCCTGGCTGCTTTGTTTGCTGCTTTAGTTTGGGGTTTTCCTTCTTGCTTCCAAGTTATTCATCTCCTGGGTAATGTTTGTGCTGCCCAGAATGTCCCAGCCCTGGCAGAACCCTCACCCCTGGCTGCCCTCAGCACCCAGCTGGACCGTGATGGCCCCGTGGCCACCTCAGTGACACCAGGGAAGGTTCCATGGCTGAATGCTGCTGCATCCTTGTGCCAAGTAAAGCACAGACTGGTGTTCAGTGCAGCTCTTGGGGACATCCTCAACCCCTTTCCTTCTGTTTTGGCAGGGCCATGGCTCAACCCAAGGGCACAGTGGTCCTTGCCTACAGCGGTGGCCTTGACACCTCCTGCATCCTGGTGTGGCTGAAGGAGCAGGGATACAATGTCATCACCTACCTGGTGAGCCCCATGTAGACCTCAGCTTCAGGAGCTGGGAGAGATCACTGGGCTATGGGGCTGGGTATCTGGGGTGGGTGGTGGGGGTCCTGGGGTGGGTTTGGTCATGGTTTGTGACCCAGCTCTGGCTGGTTAACCATTGCCCAGGCTGGGTTTTCCTCAGACCTGTGTGGCACAGGCTGTCCCTGCCATCAGATGACCTTTTCCCAAGGAAGGCAGCACATGGGGGCAGAGCCAAGGCCTTGGCAGAAGAGGGCATGGCCCCGAGGGATGTCATCTTGGGTGCCAACCTCCTTCCTGCCCATCCTGAGTGGCCTCAAGCCCAACCAGCACAGGCTCTGCTGTGCCTTATATGATATCCCATACCAGCCATCGTGGTCTTTCAAACTCAGTCTTGGTTTCATTTTTTTTTTTCCCCCTTCTAGGCTAATATTGGTCAGAAGGAAGATTTTGAGGCAGCACGAAAGAAAGCACTGGCCCTGGGGGCCATGAAGGTAACAGTGTCCCTCCCTCTGGGTGCCCAGGGGGCTCTGGGCCCTCTTGCTCCCTGCTCTGGGGCTGAACCCCAGGGTCTCACCCACCCCACAGCTCCAGGGAAGAGTCCTTTTTCCAGCAGTTTGGCACCAAAGCCTTTTAGCAGCATCCAGCAAAGGGGAGGAGAAGGGCTACGCTGTCCTCCAAGCCCCGGAGGAGCAGGATTTCCTATTGCCAACCCCCCTCTGATTCTGGGGCTCCCTCTATCCCGGCAGGTTTTCATTGAAGACATCAGCAGGGAGTTTGTGGAGGAGTTTATCTGGCCAGCAGTGCAGGCCAATGCTCTCTATGAGGACCGGTACCTGCTGGGCACAGCCCTGGCACGGCCCTGCATCGCCCGCAGCCTGGTGGAGTATGCCCGGAGGGAAGGAGCCCAGTACGTAGCCCACGGGGCCACTGGCAAGGTGAGATTGGAATTGGATTGCCAGGAAGCTGAACAGGAGCCAGCAGTGTGCCCAGGTGGCCAAGAAGGCCAATGGCATCCTGGTGTGGCTCAGGAACAGCGTGGCCAGCAGGTCCAGGGAAGGGATTCTGCCCCTGGACTCAGCCCTGGTGAGGCCACAGCTCGAGTCCTGTGTCCAGTTCTGGGCCCCTCAGTTCAGGAAGGAGATTGAGGTCCTGGAGCAGGTCCAAAGGAGGGCAACCAGGCTGGGGAAGGGATCCAGCACAAGTCCTGTGAGGAGAGGCTGAGGGAGCTGGGGGTGTTCAGCCTGGAGAAGAGGAGGCTCAGGGGAGACCTCATCACTCTCTACAACTCCCTGAAAGGAGGCTGGAGCCAGGGGGGGTTGGGCTCTTTTCCCAGGCAACTTTCAACAAGACAAGAGGACATGGTCTCAAGTTGTGCCAGGGGAGGTTTAGGTTGGATATTAGAAAGAATTTCTTTACAGAGAGGGTGATCAGCCATTGGAATGGGCTGCCCAGGGAAGTAGTGGATTCTCCATCCCTGGAGATATTTAAAAAGAGCCTGGATGTGGCACTCAGTGCCATGGGCTAGTAACTGCAGGGGTAGTGGTCAAGGGTTGGACTTGATGATCTCTGAGGTCCCTTCCAACCCAGCCCATTCTATGATTCTATGACTGGGAGGGGGATACAAGGGCACTGGAGTGGGGGGATGGCGTGGGGTGCTTGGGGAACACACCCAGTCAGCCCCTGGGCCAAGCTGTGGGTGCCCCGAGGGGTGAAGAGGGCATTTTGTGGGTGCTCCATAGGGAAGTGTTTCAAAACTTCCTTCTTCTTTCTGGGATTTCTGGGCCTGGTTTTGGTTCCCTCTCTCTGAGGGGAAGGTGGGGGTCACACACAGAGCCCCCCACATCCTCCTCCCTGCTTTTGGCAGCAGCAGCTTTCTGAAAACAGCTCCAGATGTGCCTTGCCCCAGCCAGGACCTGGTAGGGGCTGAGTCAGCACAGATCGGGGCATTGCAGGAGACCCCGGATAGGGGCGACTGTCCCCATCTTCAGCTGTCCCCATCCTCAGCTGTCTCCATCCTCAGCTGTCCCCATCCTTAGCTGTCTCCATCCTCAGCTGTCCCCATCCTTAGCTGTCCCCATCCTCAGCTGTCCCCATCCTTAGCTGTCCCCATCCTCAGCTGTGCCCATCCCTGTCCCCATCCTCAGCTGTCTCCATACCTTTCCCTCTCCTCAGCTGTCCCTATCCCTGTCCCCACCCCCGTCGGGAGCAGGGAGGACCCTTTGCCGCTAGAGGCAGCCAGAGACCGTGGAAAGGATGCTCGGGACCAGACTCTGCCAGGAGAAGAGGGGGGGGGGAATCCTCCAAGGGCACCGTGGGCACCTCCAGCCCCTTCCCACACTCTGCCCAGCCCTGGGCCCCTGGGGACAGGATGACATTGTCACCAGAGGTCAGAAGCCCAGCTGGTCCCAGCTGCGGCTCTGTGGAGCCCTTGGGTGCTGTGCATGTACCTAGGACCTGCTGATTCCTCCTCCTCCTCCTCCCATCCTGACGGGACCTGAAGCACAAACTGTGCCTGAAGCATGAACAAAGTCCAGGAGGCCACCAGGAGGGGTCTCAGTGCAAGGGGATGGGGTTTGGGGGTGTCACCACCTATGGCAGAGGACCCTGCTAGGAAGGGGGACATGGGATGAAGCCAGGGGACACCCAAGAGCCACACTAGCACTGAGGAGATGGGGCAGCTGTGGGGCTGGTTGGGGCTTCACGGTTGCAATAATTCTTGCTCCTGCTGTGCTGGGTTCCCTGCACCCCTTCCCCAGCAGCTCCCTCTTGAAAGCACCCACTCGAGGGTGCCCTGGGGTAATCCCCCACCACTCAGTGATATCCCCCCAGCTCCTGGGTACCAGCAGCACCACCCAGCCCTGCTCACAGGGGCACCCTGGGTTGCTACCCAAGCCATTAAGCCACAGGCAAAGGCAGGGACCAACCTCGGGTAACCCGACCCGGCCATCTGGGGTGTCCCCACTGCCAGAGCAGATGGACTTGTTTGGGGCCTGGAAGGGAAATGAGTGCTTTGGTGGATGTACTTGCCTCTGTGTAATAGTCCTCAGGGATTTTCTAGCCAGGCTGTAAGTGTATCCTCCAAAAGGAGGGGAGGAGGGGGGGTCGGGGGTGATCCTTACGCCCCTCAGTACTGGTGGAAAATAGGCTTTGGTAAGCTCTGTTCCCCTGGAGGTGCTAATAACTCCCAGGCTTGCTCCTCACCCCTCCCTGACTATGTGGCCTCATTAGGGGGACCTCATCAGCATGGGCTAATTAAGATAAAGGATGGTTCAGAGCTATTTAATTAGGAGCTTCTGCAACCTCCTGGATGCTTTGGTTCTCCTGCCCCCTCACTTGCTTATTCCATGTCTTCTCTGTTGCCTGCAGAGGGGAAAAAAACCCAGATAGGGGTTTCTGCTCCTTCTGGTTTCGAGAATGTCAGCCCAGGAGGGATCAGGGATCCTGGGTGACCCTAGAGTCAGCTGAGTAACTGAGCTGCATCAGGGGGGGTGATCACTTCATGCCCAATTCTATCAGAAGCACCAGGAAAAGACAGTTTTGGGGGAAAACCAGCCATGGAGATGGGATCAGGATTGAGCCCATGGGACCAACCCAGGTCCTCCCAGCCATCACCCCTTCCCACCTCCCTCCATTCTGGGGGAGCAGAGGGGATACGTCAATCCTCAAGCCTTGCTTTACCAGTGAAAATAGCCAGAAATCCCATCCCAGTGTTGTTACTGGGAGAACTGGCATGACCTCCCTCCTGCACAGAGTCCAGCCTATGAAATCCCTGCTGCCATCAGCCAGACATCCCTCCTGGATCTCGCAGGGATTTGCAAATGCCCTGTTCAGCCAAGGGTCTCCCACTGGGAGACTTTTCCCAGGGAGTGGCTTGTCCCACATGCTGCCTGGAGCTGACACCCTGAGCTGCATCTCCTCTAGCTCCCAGCTGGGGGATTTTGGTCCCGTCCCTGTGCAGGGAAAGCAGCCAGGAGCAGGGAAAACCAGCAGGTCCAACTGCAGGGTGAATCCTCAGCATCTCCTGTTCCTCTTTCAGGGCAACGACCAGGTTCGGTTCGAGCTCACCTGCTATGCCCTCTGTCCTAACATCAAGGTAAAGCACCTAAAATTGTCCCTTGGAGCCCCGTTGCTGGGTTCCTGGCCCCTTCCCCAGCTGGTGGGGAATTTTAACACCCTGCCTCACTTTAACAAGCTGCCAGCTGCACCCAGCCACGTTTTGGCATTTGTCGGGCGCTGTAATGATCCTTAATTGACCTATTTTTACCCCAAACGCTCTGAGGCCACAGAGGAAACAGTAACAAGGCAGCTGTGGGATAATCAATGCTTCATCCAGTGCCTTGTTAGGGTCAGGGGTTTGGGTTACTCCACCCTTGAGTGGGGAGATTAAATTTCAGCTGCAGGACCAGCACCCTGTGGCTTCCAGTTCCCCTGGATCACCCTGACCTGTTTCCTATGGGGAGCCTTGGGGAGGTCCCAGGGGGGAAAAAAAAGGGCTGGGGGGTGTGGGGAGAGGCTGCAAGGGGGCTGGGGGCTTCTCATCTCAGGCTCCTACCTTCCTACCAGGTCATTGCACCGTGGAGACTGCCAGAGTTTTACCAGCGCTTCCCTGGGCGCCGTGAGCTGATGGATTATGCCAAGGTAGGAGCTGGCTTGGAGCAGCCCTGGGATGCTCAGGGTGGCCATGGGATGCTCAGGGATCCTCCAGAATACCCAGAGCCCTATGGCTTGGGGGGTGACAGCAGGAAGCCCTGCACAACATCCCAGTAGCACCATGCTGGAGCTTTCTAGTTTGGGTTGTTTTTTTTTCCCCTCTCTATATTTTTTTCACCTTCTGTTGTTTTGGTTTTTGTTTTGTTTTTTTTTTCCCCTCCTTCTTTTCTAAAAGCACCATAATTACCTGGCTATTAAGGGTAACCCACTTTCCAAGGAAGCAGGTCCCAGCTCTCTGACTTGTGCAGCAGACAAAGCACAGACGTTTGCCTTTGTTGTCCCTTCCTTTTTGAGGTACAAGTTGCAATAAAACATATTAGAAGTTTTGCATCAGGTTTTTACGTTCCCACCAGGGTACCTTTCTTTTTTAGCGACTTCATGGAAATGCTTGACAACTCAGCTCAATCAATCAAAAGGGAAAAGGCAGCTCTGTGCATAAACCAGAAAATTGCTTCAGTTTTTAAATAGCTGCCGTCGAAGCTGCCTGAGTAATCTCTGGGCAGGCGAGGTGTGGAGCTGGAGGGATGCAGTGTGGGGTGAGGAGCCCTCTGAGCCCATTAGGGCTGCCAAGAGCAGCGTGTTGAGGATTGTGTTTGCCATCTGCCGTTGTATTATGAAGGGGCGAGTTTACGAGAGCTTTCCATATGTTGTCAAACAAGTTGTCAAATAGGGGAGTTATTAAGAGCACCACGGTTTTATTATATGGAAAGTGGAACATGTGTTTTGGGTTTGGGGGTTTGGTTTTGTTTGTTTGTTTGGAGGGGAAGGGGGAAGGGAAATGAAATGGGTTTGAGACCCCATTCAAAGAGGAAAGGTTGAGGGTTTGTAGTGCCTCTTGGTCTCTGGTTTGTTCAGTGCTATTAAAAAAAATGGGTTTCTTCTTTTTAATGCTCAGGGGAGGGAGACAGCTTGGTCAGGTCCTTTGGGTGCCTGGGTGTTCTCATCTCAGTGCTTGGGAGTTAGAACATTTGGGGCTGGGTTGCTGCTGGGGGAAACGGGGATCTATGCTGCTAGGAGCAGAGTCTGATCCCAGGCAGGGCCACAATCTGTCCCTCAGCCCATGCTCTTCCCCCAGGACTATTCTGGGAAAGGTTGGGAGGCACCTGCAGCTCCATCCATCCAAAGAACGGGATAGGGAGTGGCATCTCCTCACTCTTCCCTGGAGAAGCCAGGCAATCCTCAGCACTTGCCCCCAGCAGGCAGTGTTTTGCCCTCCCAGCAAGCCCCAGCTTGTGCCATGAAGTCCATGTGAAGTTTTGATGTTCCCTGGCTGTGGGCAGGAGAGAGCAGCCTGGATCAAGGAGGTGAAGGCTGCCCACTGCCCACCTCCAAAACCTGGGACTGAGATCCTGGAGTGTCTCAGGCTGGGAATATGCAGTGTGGGACCAGTAAACTATGAGCCTGGGGCAACATCCCTGGGAGTGGGGCTGAGTGAGTCCCTCTGCACCATCGGGAGGTGTCTCAGGACCTTGCTTCTGTCTCAGGTGATGGCTTGAGGACCCTGATTTAACAACCACAAACATTTCCTCCCCATCTTCCTGGCAACCACGGAGCTCAGCCCTTACCCCTCTGATGTCCCCGCTGCGGTGACACTGAACTGGCAGAGCCACCCGGAGGTGTCTGGGCTGTCCAGACACACTGAGGCACCGTGACAACCCCACAGCTTCCCTTCCTGGCTCACCCTGCCCATCTCAGGCTCATTCTCAGGGGAGTTAGAACATTTGGGAGTTAGAACATTTGGGGCTGGGTTGCTGCTGGGGGAAACGGGGATCTATGCTGCTAGGAGCAGGGTCTGATCCCAGGCAGGGCCACAATCTGTCCCTCAGCCCATGCTATTGCATCCAGCAGATAGCCAGGAGTGATGCTGGCAGGGTGGGTGATGTCCCCACGGCTCTGGGTGGCAGCTCGCCGCCGTCTCCTCTCCCGCTAATTCTCTCCCCCCCCCCCCGGTATTCACCTCGTCTTGACAGGCAATTTCCCCCATTGAAATGTCAGGGGATAATTGAACACGTTGCTGACCTTGTTAGGGAGCTGGGCTCGGTGCCGGGGAGCAGCCGATGCGGGGCTGTGTGTCCCCCAGTGCGCTGTGCTCAGGGGTTGTCACCCGTGTGTCACCTGTCTGCATCACCAGGCATCTGCAGGAGGTGGTGGGGATGGGTGAGTTGTCACTTCGTGGCAAAGCATCTGTTCCTGTGGTTTTCAGGGATTTCTGTCCCGTTGTCACCTCCCCTCGGTGAGGAGCCAGGCCAGGGGAAGGCACCATCCTGGGCTTGGAAAAAGCAGAAAAATGTCCGTGTCAGCATCTCCATCCATGGGGTGTTCTGGGGTACTCTCTCTGCTCCAGGCAGGGTTGTTCTTTTCCCTGCAGCACCGTGACCCTGATGCCCCCATCGAGGTGACCCTCGTGGGAAAAGATGTCACCCGTGCTGGGGGTTGTACCTTTGAGCTTTCAGGGCTGACCCAGGCAGGAGCCGGTGCTGGGGTGGGTCTGGCTCTCCCCGTGGGCTGGCTCAGCTCTGCTCCTGTTTCTTGGCAGAAACACGGGATCCCGGTGCCTGTGACACCCCAGATGCCCTGGAGCATGGATGAAAACCTCATGCACATCAGGTAAGAGGTTGGGCAGGCATGGAGCTCCTGTGGGGTGAAGACCCAGAGTTTTGGATGCCACCATCCCTAATCCTGCATCACCAGGACAATCCTACCCATCTCCAGCATCCCAGGCTGCCCTACCACAACCTGGCCAAGGGTAACCCCAAAACTTGCAACCTCCCTTTCTGCCCAGTTGTCCATATCCCACATAGCAGCACCCATCTCCTGGGGATTCCTTGAAGGATTGCTGTTAAATGCTCCTGGAGATCCATAACATATTCACACCCATCCACATGTGGTGGTGAGAGCTGAGGAGGAGGAGGGGTGTGTGTGTGTGTGTGGTTTGGGTGTGTTTTGAGGTTGCAGGTGCTGCAGTGACTTCTCTCTCCTTCCCTGCCCACTACAGCTATGAAGCTGGGATCCTGGAGAACCCCAAGGTAATCGATCACAGCAGCCCCAGGGCTGAGGGCATCTCGTGTCTTTGCAGCCTAATTGGAAATTTCATGGTGGGCCCTGTGTGGTGGGGAGGCCCTGCCACCCCCCCAGCCCCTCTGCCTCCCCCAGCACATTCATTGCCACCGAATGAATAGGGGAAGGGACCGTTTCAGGGTGACACCAAAGGGGACAATGTCGCGGGGCAGCAATAAAAGAGCAATTAGACAGATGAGGCGCCGGTGGTGGGTGACAGAGATCCAGGGGGTCTCCTGCCCGTGCCTCTGGCTGGCCTAGCCCCTCCTTGCTTTTTTTATCCCCACCATCCATGGGGAAAGGAGCTAAAACCTCCCCTTTGTACAGGGTGGTGTTTGGGTGGGCACCCATGGGACCACCAGCTCTTGGGAAGCTCTGGTGTGGTGGCTCTGGTTCTGGCCACTTCCCAACAATTCTGGTGGTCCTGTTGCCTGCCGGCTCCTGCTGATGCTCCAGCAGGTCCTGAGGCTCGGCGGCTCCTTAAACTAATCCATCAGTGCTAATTAGACAACCCAGGGAGAGGAGGGGGAGCAGGAGGGAGAGGAAGAGGAGCCCCGCAGGCCAGGGCCGGGCTGACGCGTGCCTCGGGTTGGGGGTGTGAGGAAGAGGAAGATGGAGAAGGGGATCCCAATACTTCCAGAGGGGTGGGTGTCTGTGGGTGGAATTTTGCAGAGTTGGGCCCTCAGGGGGTCTTCTCCTCCAGGAGAGCAGCTGGCACAGGGATGGGTTTTCATGCTGGATCTAGCAAGGGACAGACCCCTGCTCTTCCCGGGGCTCTTCTTCTTCTTCCCCTGCTCTTCCCGGGGCTTCCCAGCCTGACCCTCCTCACCCCGCACCTCATCCCCTTGGGGATGATCCCCGGGCTCTGCCAAACCCACACTACTCCCCAAAGCCATCACGAAAAATTGAGCAGAGGGCAGAGCAGTGACCCCATCCTGGTTGGATATTAGAAAGAATTTCTTCATGGAGAGGGTGATCAGCCATTGGAATGGGCTGCCCAGGGAAGCAGTGGATTCTCCATCCCTGGAGATATTTAAAAAGAGCCTGGATGTGGCACTCAGTGCCATGGGCTGGGAACCACAGGGGGAGTGGATCAAGGGTTGGACTTGATGATCTCTGAGGTCCCTTCCAACCCAGCCCATTCTATGATCCTCTGATCCCTGAGCATCCTCCACTCCCTCCACCCGGAGGTGGCACCGTGTCACCGCTGTCCCCTTCCCCGCTCCGGGAAAGCAGTGCCAGGTACCAGAGCAGGACCTGGGGGTGCCAGGCACTGCGGGTTCCCCTCCCCAAACCCCCGGGACCTGCCAAACACAGGGATTTGAAAGCAGATGGTTGAGCTATTTTCTGCCTCTGTGAGGCCCGATTGAAGGGCAATGAGGCAGCTAATGCGGAGAAAGATAGAAATTTACTTGCTTTAACTTCATATGGCACTCTGAAAGAGTTCATTCAGTCCCGGGCACAACAATATCAGCCGGATGAATAAACCATTTGCGGCATCGATAGCTCTGCATCATGGTTTACTTCATGGACCATTTGCTTCCAATTTCTTCTCTTCTTGCCCCGTTTTTCTTGCTTCTTTCTTCCCCCCCTCCCTCTTTCCACACACTCTTCCTTCCCCCTCCCTCCCCCCTTTTTTTCCCCCTATTTTTTTTTTCCCCTCTCTCCCCTTTAAAGATGACATTGCAGGACTAGCCCCCCTGTGGGGAGGGATAAATAGGAGGCATTGATACACTGCAACAAACTATTTGTCATTTGAACTGTGCTTTTAGGAGAGAGAATAAAAAGAGGACAGACTCGCACCGTAATGATGGAATGCAAGCCAAATGTCACTTTTATTTCTATTTAGTTATTTTATTTAATAGAGGTTTTCATAGTTGGCTTGGAAAATTGGAAACTACCCGACTTTGACTTCCAATGTTTAGTAAAGAGTTTTTAATACTTTCCGGTTGTGGTTTTTTTTTTTTTTTTTTTTCCCTCCCGCCCCCTTTCAGCTTTCCTTTTGAACTCAAAGTTTTTCATCATCTCTGGCGGGTTTGTCTAGTTAATAAGTGCGATCAGGGCTAGGAAAGGCCAAACGATGGAAAATTGAAATCTGCAGCCCGTGTAATCCGTGCGTGTGCGTGCGGGGGAGGCGCGTGGGCCAGCACCCCTTGGTTAAAAGGAGGGAAAGGACAAAAAAAAAAAAAAAAAAAAAGAGATAAAAATGGGAACCTGAGGGTGGGGTTGCTGGAGCAGGTGTGGCTGAATTCCTAGGATTTGGCTGTGGTTGCTGCTGGGATGTGCATCCCCGAGTTTGGGGTGCCGAGAGGGGGGACAGGGGCTGGGATTGAGCTTTGCTATGGGTTAAACATTTAAAAAGAAGAGGAAGTTTTCACTAGAAGGTTTATTTCTCATCTTGAAAAAATTTTATTGCAGAGAAATAAAATTGCAGAGAAGCTGCAGAGAAAGCTATTGCAGAGAAATCAGTTTTCCCATTAAAAAAAAAAAAAATTAAAGCAATTCCATCATTCCATCCATTTGCTTTCTTTTGTTTTGATTTGGTTTTTTTACTTGCTCTCTACTTTGTAATTTTTTTTTCTTGCTGGAAAAGAGGAGACTGGAGGAGAAATGAGCAGGAGAAAAAGTTGTGCTTGAAAAAGGAGAGGAGAAGCAGGGAGGAAGGCTGCAGGCAGGGCCCTGCTCCCTGGGATGCCCAAAGCTCCAGCTCTCACCAGCCAAATTTTGTGTGGAAATTCCAGTTTACCACCACTTCAAACATTTGCAGAAGCAGCTCAGCTGGGAGAAACTGCACCTGAGCTGATTCCAGGGGGGTTTGAGGCTGTTGGGGCTCCTCAGCTGAAGGCTCCTTTGCCACATACTTTATCAGCTCTGTAGTTTGCTTTCTCGGTGCTGCCCTTTCCGCTGTGTTGCACATACCCTGGGTGCTCCGTGCCTCAGTTTCCCTCCCCTCCTCCTCCTGTAGCTGGATGGGGAGGGGGTCCCTTTTGAGAGAGGATTTTGCATATGTTGGTCTGAAAGTGTTTTGGGGCCAGTGCACACACAGCCGTATCGTGCGTGAGTGCCGAGGGCACATATGAAATTGTGAAGCATTTCATTTGCTTTCTGGGATGGAAAGTTGTTTTTTTTTATTTTTTTTTTCCCCCCTTATTCTGGCACACGCTTCAATTGCAGCAATTCATCGTCAGCCCCTCAGCCTCCGTTGGCCTAGCTCTGATAAGATGCCTCTTTCCTATACATCTAGGAAAAAAAAAAAAAAACCCAACAAAAAAACAACTACCAACAAACCAAACCCACAACCCGCAATATACATAAAGGTTGATGTGCTCTGAAATGGGTTTTTTGCTTTCTTCCTCTATTTTCTCCCGTGTGTATTAACCCCGGGGACACCACCAGCGAGCCGGTGGGCAGCAGCACCTGCTGGGGTCACGCATCCTCATCAATTTTTTCGGTGGGTGCTGAATCAGGCACCCAGCCCTGAGGCGGGGACCCTGCTGGCACCCACCCTGCCACCCCCCCTGCCTCACTTGCCTCTCCCCAGCCAGCCCGTCTCCAGCTGGGGGGGCGTTGGAGGAAAAGATGAGATCAAGTTGAGGGGAAAAATTGGCTGATTTTTCCAACCCCTTTGTTCCTGGGGTCCTGCTGGGCAGGGGTGCTGGGCCGTGCCAACCCCATGCTTTGGGGTTGGGGGGGGTGCACGTCGGGGGTGGCGGTGCCAATGCGACAGACTTTCCCTCTATATATATATATTTTTTTATTTTTTTTTTCCCCCTCCCTGCAGAATCAGGCCCCTCCTGGGCTCTACACGAAGACCTGCGATCCAGCCACCTCTCCTGACACCCCGGACGTGCTGGAGATTAAGTTTGAGCAGGGTAAGGACACCCTCGCCCCTCTGTCCCTCATAGCTGGACCCCATCCCTGGCCAGGACCAGGGGACACAGGGATCATGCCTGGGGTGAGGGCACACAGGGTTTGGGTAAATCTAGGGGGGCTCAGTGGACACCCCCCAGATTCCCCATGAGAGTAGAAAGGGGTTTGAACTTCCCCCCCCCCCCCCAGCCACTGAAATGCACCAGGGGTCCCTCTGGTGCAGGGTGGCAGGCAGGTGACCCTGGGGACACTCGGGTGGTCCTGAGCAGTGTCAGAGCTGGGATGATGCTCCAGCAGGATCTGGCCATCCAGCAGTTCTCTTGGTGTTGCCTGAAGGACACCCCATCCCTAGGGACCCAGAGAAGGGACACAGGGCCACCACCAGCCATCCCAATGTCACCAGCCAGCCCAGCCCAGCTCAGAGGGGACACCCCCTCCCCAGCATCCCTGCTCCATGATAATGATCCCCCTGGCAAGCACCAGCCCCCCCCCTCCCCCTCCTCCCCGCGGCCCATTCAGCCCCTAGTTAATTTATTTGAAGTTTTAATCTAATTATTAACTATTTTAAAAGCTAAGCAGCTTTCACCAACAACAGCCCCGACAACGTCGGCTCTGCCGAGCGGACCCCGGCCAATACCCCGGCTGAGGATGGGAATAAAAAGAGCTGGGGGGGGGGAGAAAAGGGGGAGAGGGACCCCGGGCCGAGAAGCAGCTTAAGGTTCATTATTGCCGCGAGTTACATTTAATAGCAATTTACAACTGAGTTTATAAACCCCTGGAAAATAGGGGGTTTAGGGGGGATGGCGGCGGGGGGGGTCCTGTGTGTGTGGATGGGTGAAAGGGGGGGGAGCTGACAGCCCCCATCACTAGCGCCTCCGTAATAAAGACTAGAAAGGGAGGCATTGAGGCTGATTGGCAACTGATAGTGCGTTAAATGGTAATGAGGAGGGCAGATGGAGGGGGGATTAGCCTCCAACTCCGCACCGCTTTTCTTTGTGGGCCCCGCAGCCCCCTTGTCAGCTTCCTAATACATTTATTGCTCATTTCACACCGCTAAAGAAAAATGCCTCTTTCTATTCAGCATCCTTCCCCCTCCACACACACTCTCCCCCCCCCCCCTCCCCGCCTTGCTCCTGCCCAACGCCCTTAAAAAAAAAAAAAAAAGTGGGAGAGATAGAGAGGAAAAATAAAAGAAGGTGCAATAATTAATTCATGGCGGGGAGCACCCCCGCCGCGGGGTGCGTGTGCGTGCGTGTGCGAGCAGCCGTGCCCCAGTGTGGGGGTCCCCCCCTCCGACACCCCCCATGCTGGCAGGGAAGGGGAAGGGGGGGACACACACATTTGTCATCCCAGCCTCCCCCCCACCCCCCCCCATCGGCAGGGGCTGGTGGGACAGAAGGTACTGTGCTGTAAGACAATTGCTGAGCGTGAAATTCAATTAGTTAAGGGCCTGGTTGCAATTTCACAGCCCCTAAAAAAAAAAAGGGAGAGGGAGAAGAGAGGGGACAGGCAGGGGGGTAGGGAGTGGGGACGTTTTTATGGCCTTATTTATTTATTTATTTCGCTTCTCTCCTGAGGTGGGTCCCCCGCCTCTCGTTTCCCTCCGGGCACCAGCTTGGCTATGCCTTTTTAAGAAGTTATTTAGAGTTCATATCTGTCACATCTATTTAACGCCCACGGGGTGATGTTCCGGGGGGATTCTGACGCCGCCTGATCTCGCCTTGTCCTCCCTCTCCCCGCCTCCGCAGGTGTCCCCGTGAAGGTCACCAATGCTGGGGATGGAACCTCTCGTTGCTCGGCCCTGGAGCTCTTCACCTACCTGAATGACATCGCGTGAGTGCCACCTTGTCCCCTGCCGCCGCTGCCACCTGCCCGCTGGCTGGCAGCAAGGGTGAGGACAGAGTCCTCAGGGTCCTCAGGGTGGGCTGGAAGCGGGATGCTCGCAGCAGGCTCATCCCCCTGAGCGCAGGGTTGGTGGTTTTCCTTGCCCTACCCACTCGAGGGGCTCAGTGTCTGTTTTGGGTGGAGAATTGGCTTTTTTGGGGGGGCGTGGAGACGTGCTGGCTGCACCCATCGCTTTTTCTCCCCCCCTCCTCTTCCTCCACAGCAGCAGCTCCTTTGGGGGTGGCTGCCCCATGCCACCCCATGCCCAGTTTCTGCTGCTGCCAGGGCAGAGCCATCCCCAGGAGATCACCCAAAAACAGGGCAGCACCCACAAGGGCACCCACTCCTCCCGTGCCCACTGCCGCCCAATCTCCTTTATGCCTTCACCTTCATCCCTCCCGGCACCGAATGGGAATGAACTTTTCCACTTAGTTGGCTTATTAAATGTTAATTAAGTGGTTTTCAAATGACTGTGGCCATCGAGGATACAGTCGCCATGTGGCCTTTCCCCTTGCCCGGCTTGGTTTTTGGTGGCCTGGGACCCTGAGCAACGATGGAGGAGGCTGGTGGCCCAGCAAAGGGTGACAAAATCCATCTCCTTGTCACTCGCCCTCTCTGGGGGTCACTCCTGATGGTCACCACTGCTGCTCAGGAGCTGGCCAAGCTCTCCTTTGGGGTTTGTCCTCCAGTGGCAACCCCTCTGAGCCATCTCTGTCCTGCTGAACCTCCTTTTCTCCTCCTGGGCAGGGGCAAGCACGGCGTTGGGCGCATCGACATCGTGGAGAACCGGTTCGTGGGGATGAAGTCCAGAGGTGAGCAGTCACCTGCCAGAGGTGCCATCCCTGCCCTAAAGCCAGCAAAAAACCAAAGCAAGCAAACAAACAAAAAACCCCCCAAAACCCAACCATCCAAGCAAACAAACTAAAACCAAAAAAACCACAAAAAAACCCAAACCCAACCAACCCAAAAAAAACAAAGGAAAAGCCCTAGTGGGACATAAGGAGTGTTCTGGCTCAGGTGACACCAGCAGCCCAGGACTGCTCCCTCCCCATCCCCTGTGACAGGGACACCTCTCTGGGCTCTGCTGCCCGCTTGCTGCCACCGTTTGCATCAGCTCTGGGGTCCCAGTGCCACCAGAGCCCACGGGGCGTGGGTGAGACCTGTCTCCAGCAGGAAAAATACTGACCTGTGGGCTGGGTGGGAGGATGCTCTAAGGTGGCTGCAGGTTCTGAAAGACAGGTACAAAGTGAAGGAGGCCGATGGAAGTCACGGAGGGGTTTTTCTTACGCCAATACTTTGATTTATCTCTGCATTTTTGAGGCTGAGACTCTAATAATCCATTAGGATCAGCGACACTGGAAATCTCTGGAGGCAGAGAACTGCCCCATGGAAAAGTAACAAGAGGGCTCATTTCCCATCTCCTTGCCTCCACTTTTTTTTTTTTTTTTTTTTTAAGATCTCTTTAATAGCTAATTAGATGCTCTTTAAACTTGTTCTCCATGCAGAGCGTCAGCAAATATTTTGATAAGATTGAGCCCAGGGTCTCCCTCCCCACCACAGGGCACCAGCCCCTTTGCAAGAGCATCAGTTACAAGAGGCAAGAAACAAAACCCCAAATCACTCGATTGGCGTTTAAATAACCAAATTAAAACTGAAAGAAGAAGGGGGAGGGGGGGGGGGGAACAACCCAAAGCCCAACCCCAAACCACCCACACCAGCCTGCAGCATTTGCATGCAGGATGCTGAGTAATTTGTCACAATCTTTTTTTTTTTTTTTTTTTTTTTTCTTTTTTAAGAGCCACTGACACGCTCTAGTGACCCTTCCAGCATTTAATAATTTCTCTAAACCCCATTTAGCTGTCATGCCTGTCTCCTGGCTGACACTGCCAGGCAGTCCCTGCCGGGGTTGTGTGCCGGGGGGGGACCGGGGCTTTTCAGGGGACAGTGGGGTGGATGCTGCAGGAACCAGACCTTGGCAGTGAGGTTTCCCCCTTGATTTGAAGAGTTTTTCCTCTGGTTTTAGTCCTGGGAATCAGCAGAAAACTCTCCTAGAGATGCTCTGTAGGAGATGGAGAGCTGGGAGGGAAAGGGGCTGGTGCAGGAGGGGGCTGCTGATAACTCTGCCTCCCCCCGGGGGTTTTGGGGTGCAGGGCAGCTCAGGGTGGCCCCGCAGGAGCATTTTGGAGCCCACATGGGGGGGGGCTCATGGATGAGAGATGATCCCTTAAATCCCAGCCGTGCGGGGCAGTTGTTTGCGGGCATCAGAGGCACCCATCGTGCCCAGGGACCTTGCTCTGCAGGGGAAACTGAGGCACAGGGAGTCAGCAGCCCAAGATGAGCCCTCTACAGCTGGGGAGGTGGCATCAAAAGCTCTGACCAGGTGCCTCCAATCCCTCACCTCCCGCCCCCGGCGAGTCAGGGGCCAAGAAAAATTCATTTGCATTGATTTTTACTAAGCTCCTAATTGAACTTCGTTAAGGCCTAATGGGCGAGGGGTGAGCCGAGCATGCCTGCTCCAGCCTTTGAAACCTTATTAACTCGATTTTGTATTTGTTTTAGTGGGAGGAGGGGGAGGTAATGAGGGGGTGGCAGGGAGTGGGGCTGCAGCCGGTCCAGGGAGGGGGGGGGCAGTGCAGGAGCCCGGCTCTGTCTCTCCCCCCTTTTCACGTCCTCATTATCAAATTATCTTTTTAACTCCGAAGGGGGGCTAATTAAGTGAAGTAAATGAAATCAGTGGGGAGGTAAGGAGGAAGGGCTGCTGCCGAAAGAGCTCAGCGCTGCCCTCGGCTGGGGCTTTTCGGTTCCTTCCATGCTTTGAGCAGATGGGAAAAGGAAAGTGGGAAAACTTTTCCCTGCCATGCACCCACTCCTGGGTTCGGCCTGGGCACAGGTAGGAATTTGGGCAGCATCTTTCCTCTGGGCAGCATCTCCCTCTTCCCTAGGGAAGCCACCGGGTCCCATCCTGTCTCTTCTGGAGTGCCAGCCCCAGCTCAGCACTGCAGAATTGCTGGGATGGAGGTGAACTGACAGCCCAGGTTCCAAAGGAGAAAAATTTAAGCAGTGGCAGCTGCCTCTTTGGCTGCCCCCCACTATGTCCCCTCGTGTCCCGTCCCCTCCCCCCCCCGCCTCTTTGCTCCAATCCCCCCCCCCCCCCCCCGTGGTAATTAGGGGGTGCTGACACCTCTGTCTTTTTCCTGTAAACACAGGGAGATGAAAATAGACACTTGGAGACGCTGCCAGTGTCACTTTGAAGGTGGCTCTTGTCTCCTCGGTGAGGCTGGAAGCATGGCTGTCAGTTCTTCTCCCCATCACCCCCCCCCCCAGGCTCTCCCACCCTGGTTCCCCATCTTCCAGCATCGGGGGGAACAGGATGGGGGTCAAGACCCAAACCTTTGGTCAGCCCCAATTGGCTTTAGTCCCTCCTAAAGGCAAGGAGAGGAAATGTTGAATATTGATTGTGTTAGTGAGGGGCTTGGCTGCCTTAGGCTCAACCCCTGCTCCCCTGGGCTGTGCCCCTGGGGATGGGTGGGTTTTGGTGTCAACTCTGCTGTCTCCTCCCCGAGCCCTTTTGGGATGGGTGACACGCCATCCCCTGCCCCAGGGACCAGGCTGTAACATCACTGGGGTGGCAGAGAGGAGAGGGTGGCTCTGCTTTGGGACAAAACCCCATCCCAAGGCTGTAGGATGCTGGACCCTGGGAGGGATGGGGTTTGATGGAAGTGGCTTGGGCTGCCATGGTAGATAAGGCTCCTGCTGTGTCCATGGGCCCCACAGTCAACCTGATGGAGCCTGTGTGGGTTTGAGCTCACCCCACAGCCCTGTGGCCCCTCATCATCCCCTCTTGGTGCTGGGGCTGCTCTGGGGGTACATCCCCTTTTGGGGGTACAGTTTCTTACGGGATTTCTTCGTCTGCCAGCAAAATCCATCATGCAGGTGCCCTTTGCCATTCCTGTGCCATAGCCCAGGTGCCCAGCACTGGGAGGGGACTGTCACCACAGACAGGGATGTGTTCGTGGAGCAGCCCTGGCCATGGCCAGGCTACAGCCATCCCCACTGTGAGTTCACTGCTGGACGAGCTCAGCATTTCTCTATCCCTATCCAACCTAGTGGTGAGTCCTGCGTGGCCACCTTCTTATTTAAACACCAAATAACCATGTTACATGGAAAATAAACCCTAAGCAGCTGGAACAAAAGGAGCAGCTTGCTTGTGCTGTTAGCCCCTATTGCCAAAATAATGAAGCATCCTCCATCTCCAAACCTCACGTGAGAGTGGGGGCAGGCAGGAAGGGCCTTCAGGGGGGGCCCTAAATGAGGTTGCCCTCCCAACCCCCCAGGTAGCCCCATTGCTTCACAGGGGACCTGCAGGGTTCTTTCTCAGGAGCCGAGGGGAGAGGAAGATATTCCAAGCCCTGAGCTCCGTGCTTGTGCCCCACATCGTTCTGCTAATTACAGGTTTTCAGCAGCAGGCCTTTGGGCACGGATCAGTGGGGGGATCAGTTCCCAAACCCTGTCATTTAGCCTCGTCAGAGTGCCTCTTCAAAGAGGGGAATCTAGAAATTTTCTCCGCAAGGTGCGGAGTGGACTGTCTCGGCCCCAGCATGAATATAATGACAGATGCATTTTACAGCAAGCTGGGACTGAATGCACTCGACCACGGCTCCTTCTGTCAGCCAAGTCATTATTTTTTGTCATTTGCTGACAGTTTTGGTCTCATTCGTTTCTCTCTCTTTTTCTGTTTTTCCCCCTGCCTGGAAAAATGGGTAGGTATCTATGAGACCCCAGCAGGAACGATCCTACACCACGCACATTTAGACATCGAGACCTTCACCATGGACAGGGAAGTTCGGAAAATCAAGCAAGGACTCGCCTTGAAATTCTCTGAGCTGGTGTACAACGGTACGTATGGTCCACCAGCCCAGCCCTGCTACCACAGCAGCATCCTCCCAGCCCTCCTCATCCTCCCAGCCTTCCTCATCTTCATCTTCCTCCTCCCTTGGGGCTGCCAGTTGCTGCAGGTCCTGCTGGTACCTGTGCTTGGGGCTGTAAAATCCAGGGGTGGATTTTGAGGCTGGTATGGGTTTGCTTCTACTGAGGGTGGCTTGGCCCTTGCTCTCTTGTCATGCCAAAGAGGTTCCATGGATCGACCCCGATTCCATCACTGTGCAAAGATGAAGGAAGCAGGATTGGGCCAAAGTGGGGTAGGTGGGCTCAAAACCCCACTGCCCATCCCTGGATCCCTCCTGCATGGCTCCAAACACAATGGTGTGTCCCCAGGACCCAGTTCTTCTTTCATCCCCAGCCTAGTTCAGAGCTGAGGAGATTTTCTGCCCCTTGGCCAAATAACATTTTTATCTTTCACATGTCCTGAGGCCTCAGCCTCCCCCTACCTTTTTTTGTTTGTTTGTTTGTTTTTTTGTTGTGTGTGACACTTTTCATCTTTTCAGCTATTTTGTTCTAACCACAAGGGCTGGGATGATTCCCATGGGATCATCCTGAGCAGCTCTTTGGGCAGCAGCAGGTCCATCAGGACAGGGTCTTTTCCCTTGCAGTTTCTGATGACTTGTGCTTCTCTGTGGCACCTTTCCCTCCAAGAACACTCCCTCCTGCACCTTCTTTGACAACTGGCATTTAATGCCCAAGCCCCTTTGCTGTTTAAGCCAAATTTTAGGGCCCTTGGCAGGATGAGGGTTTCTGGGGCTTCAGGAAACTGTTATCCTTCCCTTCAATCACTGCCCCTGCCTAAATTCACTCTCTGATGCTGCTCCTGCCTCAGGCACTTTATATTCACCTTTGTCCTGTTCTGCCTTTATTTTGACTTATTTTATTTTTTTTTTAGTTTAAGCATGAACCTATTGCTTTATTTCTACCACTTGCTTGTTGGCAAGCCACCAAATTAAAAGTTTTGGAAGCCACCCTGATCTCTCTTTCTCCCTCTTTCTCCCTCTTTCTCCCTCTTTCTCCCTCTTTCTCCCTCTTTCTCCCTCCTTCTCCCTCCTTCTCCCTCCTTCTCCCTCCTTCTCCCTCCTTCTCCCTCCTTCTCCCTCCTTCTCCCTCCTTCTCCCTCCTTCTCCCTCCTTCTCCCTCCTTCTCCCTCCTTCTCCCTCCTTCTCCCTCCTTCTCCCTCCTCATCTCTGCCAGGAAAATGCTGCTCTTTCCCTGCCCCCAGATGCTGAATCCCCAGGGATTTTCAGCATGGTCCTGGGCTCTCCTGGCAGCTCAGCCCAAATCCAAGGAAAATCCCCAGTGGGGTGCAAAGAGCACCCTGGAATCCCCAGGTTGGAGGCCAGGCTTTCAAGCTCCCCTTCCTTTAACACCTCATTATTGCAACTAGTCCTTGATTTTTTTTTTTTTTTTTTTTTTTTTTTTTTTTTGAGAATTAGTGTTTATCTTCCCCCTCTCCCCATTGATCCCATTGTGGAGGGGTGGCTTTGAAGCCAGGTCCCATCCTGACAGGTACAGCCAGGTGCAGAAAAGCCATTGTCCCCCTGTCCCTGCTGTCATTAGAGCAGGATGGTGGTTACAAGGCAGGGAGGTCATTAGGGGGGATCACTTCCAGGGGGGGTTGTGGAGCTGGGGGATGAGGAGAGGGGGGGATACAAATGTTTCCTCACACCTGGAGCTGTCAGAGCTGGGGTTTAAGCAGCTTGTGGCCAATTTAATGTGTCTTGGGTTTATCTCGAGGAGGATGCTACAGCCCTGCAGCAATCCTGATGTTTTGAAGAGTTGTTCTTGGAGGGTGATTATTTAAAAACAAACAAACAAAAAAAACCAAACAACACAGCCCCCATAAAAAACCAAAAAACAAAAAGCCCACCAATAAAAAAAAGGACCCCACAAAAAAAACCAAAAAACAAAAAAAAAACCCACCACAAAAAACCAAAAAAGCCAACAACAACAAAAAAAAAAAAAAAGAAAAAAAAAAAAAAAAAGAAGAAAAGAAAAAAAGAAAAAAAACAGAGGGGGGGAACCAGGAGTCCCCAACCTCTCTGTGGTTGTGTGGTGGTTTTGGGGGTAAGGGCTTGCAGGGCTTTAACCCAGTGCTTGGGAACAGATCCCAGGGACAAGGTTGCAGGATTCAGCCCTGCTCAGGGGCGAGGCCAAACTACAAAAGAAATTGTTTGTTTCTTTAATGGCTTTGGCCCCAGAGCCCAGCTGGGAAGGGAAAGGTGAGAGGGCACCGGTATGGGAGAGAGAAAACCTGGGGATGACCAGAGGGTGCTGAATGGGCTCTTTCTCTCTCCACCTCTATCTCCCTCTCCATCTCCCAGGCTTTATTCCAGGTTTCTGAGGGCTCCTTGGCTAATTACCCCTCTTAGGGACTGGGGGGGACAGATGGGAGGATGGCAATGCTGAGGGATGCTCCTGCAGGATGGGTTTTGGGGGGCCGTGGTGTGACCACACATCTCCCCCAACACCCAACCCAGCTTCAGTCCAGTGCAGGGTGTTGGGGGTTCTGGGGTTTGGGGCTCGGGGGGTCTGGAGCCAGGGCAGGAGGGGGAGGCACTTCCCATGGGCAGATGGAGCTCTGGGCCCCCCATCTCTGGGGGGGTTTCCCTTCCCAGGGCTGCTTGGGGGACGAAGTGTTGCTTTGGGAGTTGTGTCCCCCCAAGCAGAGTCCACGGTTGGGATTGATATTTTGGGGTTGATCCTTGCCCTGCCCACCCCAGGGGGTGAACAGCTCATCCCCATCCTTAGATTCTGTGTCCCATCTGTCTGTCTCCACCTGACCCTCCCAAGATGCTGGCTTTTGAGTGACACTTTCATAACAACTTCACAAAGATCTAATTGCCCAGAGGAGCTGGAAGGAGAATGGCCCAGTGTCTCTTCTCCCCCAGCTGGTCCCAACCTCCTCTCCCAAGTGGGAACCCCAGGGCCACCAAGGGGAGGGGACACGTTTGAGGTCTCCATCCCTCAGAGCCCAGCACCTCTCTTCCCTCTCCCCCTCCTTCAATCCTATCCCTTCCCTTGGCAATTCCTCAGGGTCAGCCTTTGAAGCCTCAGCTGGGGGGCACCCTGGGAGCCCCCCAGCCCCCTCCCTGGGTCCCTGCTGACACTGCCTTGTGTCCACAGGCTTCTGGCACAGCCCCGAGTGTGAATTCCTGCGGCAGTGCATCCGGAGCTCCCAGGAGAACGTGGTGGGCACTGTGAGACTCTCTGTCTTCAAGGGTCAGGTCTACATCCTGGGCAGGGAGTCCCCAGGGTCTCTGTACAACGAGGAGCTGGTGAGGTGAGTGGGGTTTGGGGCCCAAGGGTGGTGGCAGTGAGCATTCCAGCCCATCTCATCCCTTTCCATCTCCTCTCATCCTGCTCTGTGCTGTCCCATCCCTGGTGTCACCAGCCCCCTAGCCAAGTGCTCAGCCAAAGCACAAGCTATTTTTTTCAAGCCAATATTATTTATTTTTTTCCCCCTCTGGCTTTTACCTCTACGTAGAATTCCGGACTGGTTTGGACTGGAAGCTGATCCAGTTCCAACCCCCTGCATGGGCAGGGACACCTCCCACCAGCCCAGGTTTCTCCAAGCCCCATCCAACCTGACCTGAGACACTGCCAGGGATGGGGCAGCCACAGCTCCCCAGCTTCTTTTCTTAATGTTGTTTTCCCTCTCACTCACTCCCCTCCAGCCCTCCCTCAACCCCTTTCAATCTCTCTAAACACTTTATAAGCCATAAATACACCTGAATGAGTTTAGATCAGTCGGAGTAAATGTCAAATTATCTTCTCTCTTTCTCTTCTCTGGCTTTTTTCTCCCCCTTCCCTCCCCTTCAAAATCAACAGCTCCTAATAATCCGTCCCAACCCTTCATTATGCTTCACGCTCTCACTTGGAGAGATTAAATGAATAAAGTATATATAAAAAAAAAAAAACAGCAAAAAACAACCCACCATAAAAAAAGAGGGAAGAAAAAAAAAGGAGGATGGAGGGGGGTGGGACAGAGGCAAAAGAGAGAGGGAGAGAAAAGCAGGGGCACTTATTCTCCCTGCATCTCCAACCATTTTCCTTTTCTTTTTGATTTCTACATCGCTGGTTTGAAAGCTTTTGAGTGACGGCGTCACAGGAACCCAAGAGAAAGCTGTGAGAGGCAGAGCTGTGTGGAAATGCCTCTGCACAGTAGGTAGAAAGTAACGTAATTATAGAGCAGGTCAGAACCACTCGAATGAGCAAAAATAAAAGCACAGAGGTTTTTCTGTAGCCCGTCAGGGGAGGTAAAATCATTGTAAACTCTTTTTTTTTTTTTTTTTTTCTTTTTTTTTTCTTCTTTATTTCCTCCCCCTTCTTCCTTTCAGGTTTGTGGTTTCTGCGGAATGAGCCGTGGGTTTTGGGGCTGTAGGAAAACTCGGGGTTGGGATTGGGTGGGTGGGTGATGCCTTTTGGGGGGGGGTTGGGGGATGTGCTCAGTGTGGCACCGAGGCTGCCACAAACCCCATGGGTGCTGCAGTGTCCTGGGTGAGCACTGTCCCCTCCCTGGGACAACCTCCCTGCCTGGCATGGGACAGCCATGCCCAGGGGATGCTCAGGGACTGGGTGAGCATCCCTGCTTGGGGTGGGATGCAGGGAGGAAGGGGGATGGTGCCCATGAAGGAAATTCAGTGTCTTTTGCAGGGATTGGGGACCACCATGGGGGTGGCCCTGTGGCTCTGCTCTTCCCAAGGCCACTCACCCCTTCTCTGGGGACTCCCAGAGCTCCCCCAGAGCCACCAGCATCTGAGCCCCCCAGGGACCCCCCCAATCCTGGTGACAGTGCTTTTCTCTCTGCAGCATGAATGTGCAAGGGGACTACGAGCCCGCCGATGCCACCGGCTTCATCAACATCAACTCCCTCAGGTCTGCAGGAGGGACCCACCCCAAGGGGGGGCAAAAAAAAAAAAAAAAGTCCCCAGCACCCCTCAGGCTCTTCCCCCCAAAGCACTGGGGTGTGACCAGCACCCATCCCAGCACCAGCCCTGCCTAATCACAGCCAGCCTCCTTATTTTACTTATTTTCTCAGCCCTTGCCATGCTCTTCCCCCCCCAATTCCAGGGCTGTAAACCACGCTGCATTTACATAATGGACTCTTAATTTTTCCCCTGCCTGTTAACTGCTTTGTTCTTCCCCCAACCGCCATGTCCCCCCACCCCTCTAAGATAAATTAATTACATTATCTCTTGGAGGAAAAAAAAAAAAAAAGAATGAAAAAAAATAATTAAACTGTTCGGGCCTTAACAAACGCCTGCTCTTCACGCCCCCTCATTCTGCTTAAATTAATTGAAAGGAAAAGTGTTATTACTGTTAATTTAATTTTTTTTTTTTTAATCCGGTTTCCAGGCTGAAGGAATATCATCGTCTCCAGAGCAAGGTCACCCTAAAGCAAGCTGAATAGAAATCAATCGCACGCCCGGCCTCCTGCTCCCCTTTCCAATTCCTCTGAAGAACTGGCACTAATTGTGGTGCTAATTTGGAATTGTAACTCCTCTCTCCCAGAGTCACGGCAGAGGTGATGGCTTTGTTACCTGGCTTATAATGCAATAATTAAAAATACAGATTAAAAAAAAAAAAAAAAAAAAAAAAAAAAATTAAAAATAAGGTGGTCGGCCAGAGGAGAAGTGGGGAAAAAAAATAAAACCTCAGCCACGCGTTGGGGTCCCCTCATTGAGATCCTGGGCTTTATTCCTGCCTTGTTTGTTTGCTCTGCTGTCTCAGCTCTTCCCCCAGCCGGGCTTTGTGACATCTGTAATGGATTAAGTGACTCTGAAGGCCGTGGAGGGGGTGGTCGGTACCTTCTTGGGAAGGTGGGAAGGGAGGGGGGTGCTGCCACCCACGGTGCTGGTCCAGAGAGGTGAGGTGGGGATGGGTGGAAGAGGATTTGAGCGTTTTGTTTTAGTGTGTTTGGAAAGCAGGTTTGGGGGGGCTGAAAAAGAAAAAAAAACAAAAACAAAAAAACCCGAAAAAACAACAAAAAAACCCCCCAACCAAACCGAACCAAAGAATAAAAAAAAAAAAAAAAAAGAAAAACGAAAAAAATCCCCGCCAAAAAACCAAAATGAAAACAAACAAACAACCCCCCCCAAAAAAACCAAAAACAAAAAAACAAATAAACAAAACAAAACAAAAAAACCACCCAAAAAAACCCAAAACCAAACCAAGGGAAATGTTCTCTGAAGGTGGAGGGCAGGGGTTTTCTCACCCGTGGGCTGAGGCTGCAGTGCTTAGCCAGGATGCCAAGGGAGATAAGCTCCCCAAAATGTCTGGTGGAAGCTGGAGGAAAGAAAGAAAACACTTTTTAACCCATGCAAACACTGACAAGGATGGGGAAGGACCCAGTTGGGGATGTGGGGGTCCCCAGGTGGGGGGCAGAGATGCTCTGCAGGGGCTGGAGCTGATGCCCCCCCTGTGGTGCACCCAGCCAGAACTATCCTGGGGGCTTTCCCACCCATTTGGGGAGCAAAAGTGAAGTTTTGGGGTTTGCCACCAAAAAGGGGAAGAGTTTTTGCAGCCCCTCTGGGGGGGGGGTGGTGGTGGTGACAGGGCTGGTGGCCACTGGGGGATGTCCTGACATATCCTGCCCACCTCACTGCTGAGCTGGTGAGTGTGACAAGCTCTGACATCACAGCTGGGAAAATAACATGTTATTTTCCCAGCTTGGATGTGGTTTTCCCTGCTATTACTGGCAGCGACCATCTTGGGAAGAGAAAAGAGCAGAGGGTTGTCAGGCAAGGGGAGAGAAATGGTTTTCTGGGCTGGTGGAGCCTGTCTGACCCCCGTGGGGTGTGGGGAGGGGGGTGCTGTGTGTGGCTGCCCTGTTCCCATTGTTTTTAGCAGCAAGTCCATGCAAAAAGTGAAGCTGGAAATGGAGCAGCATCCCAGAGCTCCGTGGTGCTGGTCAGCAGGGTTGTGCCCACCCTGGCATGGGTGCTGAGCCAGCCTTGCTCCTCCCAGGTGGAGGGAAAAGGCTTGAAACCTCATCATGAGCCAGATCCTAGGGGGGTTGTCAAAAAAAAAACCAGGTGGAAATAGAGCTGCTAACCTCCAGCATGCTGGGGGAGGATGCTGTGCTGGCCTCTGGTATAACAGGCACTCCTTCCCTCTCTGATGCCCAGATTATGAAGGGACTTGGTGCAATGAGAAGCTGATTTCTATTTTTTTAGGGTGGAAACTAAAAGGAAGGTGTCACTGCAGATGTTACTTGTACCTGAATGTAGTGTATGATTTCTCTTTTTTTAGTTGATTTCTATTTTTTTAGGGTGGAAACTAAAAGGAAAGTGTCACTGCAGATGCTACTTGCACCTGAATGTAGTGTATGATTTCTATTTTTTTAGTTGATTTCTGGTTTTTTAGGGTGGAAACTAAAAGGAAGGTGTCACTGCAGATGTTACTTGTACCTGAATGCTTTAGAAGTGCCAGGCATCCTCTGGGAGGACTGATCAGATTGGCTGGGCCACTTCTGGGAGCAGTTAGATCATCATCCTGAAAAAGTTTCACCTCAAAGCTCCTCAGATCCAGGACTCAAGGGTGCCCTGGTTGTCCCTGCCTCACTGCACCCACTGGGATACACAGGGAGGGCTTTGGTTGAGGGCAGAGGGTGCAGCATGGACCTGATCATCAGGTTGATGGTTGTGGTTGGCCTTGGAGGAGCAGCATGTGCTGGCTTCCAGCTGCTGGGCTGCAAGCACATGGAGCAGAGCTTGGAGCATTCAAAAAGCCAAGACAAACCCACTGTGAGTCTTAATAAATATATAAAAAGCGAGGAAAAATTGTAAAGTAAAAATAAATATATATATTAGAAAAAAATAAATACATATAAAATATATTTATATATTAATAAATATATTAAAAGTAAAATTTAGTAAATATATTAAAGCAAGTCAAGCCCACTGCAAGGTAAAAAGCAACCTCTGAAACACTGGGGAGTGCCAGGGTGGAGGAGACCCAGCAAACCCCTGCCCCTGGGTGCAGCTACCAGGGGCTGCAGCAACAGGATGCTGTGAGTCAACCACCACATGTTTAATTAATAAACACCTTTAATTACCATCAGCCCTTCTCCTCCCCATGATTGGGTGATGTCTCATTGCCCCTCTTGTGGTTTCCCAGCATCCTTTCATCCCTAGTGTCTCAGGGGGGGGATATTGGGGGCTTCCCAGCTCAGCTCCAATCACTCCCAGCCTCGAGTCCCACCAGGAGGGAAAAGCAGTGGATGAGCAGTTCCTGAACCATTTGGTAACTTCTCAGCAGCAGTGGGTTTGGGCATGATGTTTTGGGCTTTCAGGTGGCTGTCTTGTTCTGCAATGCCCACCTGGCTGTAAGGGCAGACTCCCTGTTCCTGGGAAGACCTTGGAGGAACCCCAGGAACATTGCTGAACATGAGCCAGCAGTGTGCCCAGGTGGCCAAGAAGGCCAATGGCATCCTGGTGTGGCTCAGGAACAGCGTGGCCAGCAGGTCCAGGGAAGGGATTCTGCCCCTGTACTCAGCCCTGGTGAGGCCACAGCTCGAGTCCTGGGTCCAGTTCTGGGCCCCTCAGGTCAGGAAGGAGATTGAGGTCCTGGAGCAGGTCCAAAGGAGGGCAACCAGGCTGGGGAAGGGATCCAGCACAAGTCCTGTGAGGAGAGGCTGAGGGAGCTGGGGGTGTTCAGCCTGGAGAAGAGGAGGCTCAGGGGAGACCTCATCGCTCTCTACAACTCCCTGAAAGGAGGCTGGAGCCAGGGGGGGGTTGGGCTCTGCTCCCAGGCAACTTTCAACAAGACAAGAGGGCATGGACTTAAGTTGTGCCAGGGGAGGTTTAGGTTGGATATTAGAAAGAATTTCTTCACGGAGAGGGTGATCAGACATTGGAATGGGCTGCCCAGGGAAGCAGTGGATTCTCCATCCCTGGAGATATTTAAAAAGAGCCTGGATGTGGCACTCAGTGCCATGGGCTGGGAACCACAGGGGGAGTGGATCAAGGGTTGGATTTGATGATCCCAGAGGTCCCTTCCAACCCAGCCCATTCTATGATTCTATGATTCAGGAAGGGACCTGGGTGTCTGCTGGCTTTCCAAGCTCTTTTGTCCACTTCCCAACTGCTCCAGCCTGCTCCAAGGCAGCCCCTCAATGCTGAGGGTTTCAGGGGATGCCTTTGGGAAGCTGTACCCCCTCTTTATGCTGTGGGGTTTCTTTGCCACCCTCCTGGGCTTAAGGGAAGGGCTCGTCCGGGGTCACCACAATCGATATCTCATCTCCAGGCTCTCCTAGCGGAAGTGATGGTATATTGGAACATGGTAATGGCTCTTGTCTAGTGGAAAAGGCTAATCTTCCCCAGCTGTACAGGATCTCTGCAGGTGTCCTCAGGCTCTCCCCGCTGGCACCAGCCCTGCAGCCAGCCAAGGGAGCAGAGTTGCTTCTTTAAAGCTGCAGCACTCTAATTTATTGCTGGTCCCAGCAAGGGAAAGCTGCCTCCAGCCCAACGCCACGGGGCACAGAGCCACATCCAGGGCTTCCTGGGGACGGGTGGGCACCCAGGGTGACACTGGGCAGCACGGGTGGCAGCAGGCACTCGTATTTACTGGCTCAAAGCAAAGAAGGTGATGTGGTCCTCTAGCCATGCTCACCTGGGGATGGCATTTCCCAGGTAGAGGAGGAGGATGGAGGAGGCATTTGGACCCCTCAGAGTGCACCTGTGAGTGTAGGTGAGAGGCAAGGATGTGCTGCAGGGGGAAAAGCTCCTTGCTGTTAATTTGGTTTTTGTAGCATTTCCTGGTGGGGCTTGACTCCTTTTCCTCACCCCTAGGAACTGCTTCCAGGAGCAGGGCTCCTCTTCATGCCCTGTTGGGCTTTGGATGTGCTCAGGGATCCTGATGTTTAAAAGCTGTCCAGCTACTGCAGCCTGCTGCATCACTATGGCAAAATCAATTTTCTTCTTTCTCTGGAGGCAGAGGTAATTACCAGGTTGAAGGTTTAACATGCATCTGGATTTTAGGGCAGGCGTTGCCAAGAACAACTCAGAACAATGCACAGGTTTGGGCGTCACATCCTGGGGGCCTGGATGCAGTCAGGGTGTGAGGAGCCCAGAGGTGTGGTCTGCAAAATAGGAGGGGGGTCTAGGGACTTTTGGGAGCTGCCCATCAAAAGCTGGAGCTGCTATCAGGTCCCACAAATGGTTGTGTCAAAATTCTGCTGTTAGGGCTGGGGACTTTTTCCTGCAAACACCAGTAAGAATAAATGGGTGCTAAGAGAAAATTCCCAGGGAGACAGAGGAGCTGTGGGGCTGCTGGGTTTTTGCTTAAGCTTTATGGTGCTTAGTGGAGAAAGGGATCACTGGATCTATGTGAGCAAAAAAGGGTGATGGAAAACCAGGGAGGTCTTGTGTGGCTGTGTCCTGTGGAATTCTGTCCCCTCCTGAAGCTCCAGCTGTGGAGTGTGTGGGAAAGGACACTGACCCATCTCTGCCAAAGCAAGGGGAGCAATTCCTCTTGTGATATGCAGCATCACACAGTTTGTGGTGCCTGGGTGATGGTAATGGTGTCAAGGATGGGCTTCCATCCCAACAGGGACAGTGTTATTGGTGGTACCCTCACGGGAAAACCACAGGACCCCCTGCACTGAGTGTTGGGTCCCACTTTCCTTTGGAGACGTGGCTCTCAGCAGGTTCCTGGGAGCACACGGGTCACAGGGCTACAGCCCAGCAGAGGCTGGAGCCAGGGGGGGTTTGGTCATTTTTCCCAGGCAACTATCAGCAAGACAAGAGGGCATGGTCTCAAGTTGTGCCAGGGGAGGTTTAGGTTGGATATTAGAAAGAATTTCTTCACGGAGAGGGTGATCAGACATTGGAATGGGCTGCCCAGGGAAGCAGTGGATTCTCCATCCCTGGAGATATTTAAAAAGCGCCTGGATGTGGCACTCAGTGCCATGGGCTGGGAACCACAGGGGGAATGGATCAGGGGTTGGATTTGATGATCCCAGAGGTCCCTTCCAACCCAGCCCATTCTATGATTCTATGATTCAGGAAGGGTGTCTGCTGGCTTTCCAAGCTCTTTTGTCCACTTCCCAACTGCTCCAGCCTGCTCCAAGGCAGCCCCTCAATGCTGAGGATTTCAGGGGATGCCTTTGGGAAGCTGTACCCCTTCTATGGGTATGAATTCTATGATTCTATGAATTCTATGATTCTAGAATTCTATGATTCTATGACTATGAAGTGTTCCCATCCTTCCGAGGCAAAACCATCCCCCCGGTGAGGTTGGGAGCTGCCGGCCGCCGGCTTCCCAGGAAAGGCTGGGGGGGGCTTGGGGGGAGGGAGGAGAGATGGTCGCCTTTGTAAACCCCTTAACAAGGTGGCTTTGTCTCCCCCGTTTAACAAGAAACTCCCATGCTTCTTCCCCGGGAATTTCCCAACGCCAGAGCCCTGAAAGCCAGCTTTATGCTCCGGCCAGGGACATGCTGCCGTGGGGCCGGCGGGGATCAGAGGGACACAGGGGCCCTTCTGCACCTCCCTGACAAAAGGATGCCCCGGGGGAACAGAACGTCAAAGCTCAGCCGGCTGGGAGGGGAAGGGGGGGGCTATGGGACCCCCAAAGGAAGCCGTGGTGCAGGTCCTGCCATCCATCTGGTCACTCGGTGGTGGTGGGCAGCGAGGCGGTGATGTTGTTCAGGGAGGACCCGGGGGGGGTTTCTGGTCCATCCCCCTAGAAAGGAGGAAGGGGGAAGGGTTGGGAAGGGACAGGTAGGTTTTGTTGGCCGCGGGTAATCGGATCTGTGGCCGTTGGTGCCTTTCCTGCCCTCTCCTCTGGCTAGGGTGGGGGTGAGGGATGGGAGGTGGGAGTGAGGAGCCCAGGGTTGGAAACCGAGACCTCGGTTTGGAGGGAATGTTTCCCCTTGGCCTGGATGGATGCAAGTTTGGAGAAAGGTTCAGGATGTCTCTGGCACCCTGCATCCCTCCCAAGTGAAGCAGGGTGTGTGTTGAGGCAGCAGGGACCACTCAGAACTGATGCTCGGCTAGGAGAGGCATCCTGGTCATGGCAGAGGCAGCATCCATCCCCATGTCAGTCTCTGAGCTGCCTTCTCCCACCTCCTCACCCTTCTCTGGGGGCTCTGCTGGCCTCCACTCAGTTTGGGAGTTCTTGCCCTTCCCTTGTCCCATCACAAAGTGCCCATTTCACCTCCCCCCTCCAGCCATCTGCCTCCAAGCCCCCCACCCAGATTTACTGTCAGGCGTTAAAACCCTGGCTCAGCACCAGGGTCACTGTGTCACAGTGGCCCCTCATTGATTTGTTTTACCTCCCCTTGGCAAAAGCACTTTGGCCCCAGCTCACTTGGCCATGTGAGGGGCTTCCCAAGTCCCCCAGCACTCCCTGGCCCATCCTGAATCCCATGGACATGGGGTGGCGGGTGGCCAGCTGAGCCACTGATCTCCTGACTCCCCCAGGGCACCTAATGTGTCTCCCTGGTTTATCTGGATCAATATTTCTTCAAGAGCAATGAAGAAACCCCCCCATCCCCCCCAAAAGGAAGAAGGGGGAGAGGATATTTTTTTGCACAGCCCCACAGCTGGTTTAATGCTTGTCTGGGTCCCTGCTGGGGGCTGAGAGGAGAGGGAGACCCCAAACCAGTGGGTGCCAGCTCAGGCTGGGAACATTTGGGGTCTTCTCTCCCCAGCAAAAGTTTGGGGGTCTTGAGCTCTGCCCCAGGGTGCAACAGCCAGGGTGCCTTTGGGTCCAAAACTTAATCTTGTGTGGTCTCAGCCCTCAAATCCCCCACCTGGCAGGCACGGGGGGTGCTGTGTGTAGGGGGAAAGCTGTAAGTGGGGGGCAGGGGGTGCTCAGCAGACTCCAGGTGAAAGGCAGAGGAGGCACAGGGTGAGGGCTGCTTCTGTCCCCCAGTGTGCAGGGCAGGGTGAGGGATTTTTTTGAGCTGTTTTATCTGGGGCTGGGGAGGGAGTCGTAGGAGCCTGGTAGTGAAAAGATGCAAATTGGCTTAATAACCCCAACCAGTGGATTGCTGGAGATGTGGCTGGGACAGCAGCCTCTGGCCCTTCCCTCTCCAGGATGGGGGAATGCCCAAGGCACAGGGGGCTCATGTTCTTATGGATAAGGTGATGGAGACAGGAAACAGGGGTGTCCATCCAATACCAGGCAGGTTCCAACCACCCCTCCTGAAGGCACCAAACCCCTCCTGCCCCCCAGCATCATTCCCAGCTCTGCCATCACCGTGCCCCTGGCCGGGGCAGACACTGGGAGAAAGCAAAGGCTCTTGGCAACTCTGCCTTTTGCTTTCAGCCTCACCCTCTCTATTTATTGGTGACTTTTGTCCTTGGCCAGCTTAGTGGCTGAAAGGGGCTGTATTATATCACACGTAAGCAGCTCCTGGGGGGAAGAGGGCAGAGCTTTCTGAGGGAACAAAGCGTGGGTTTGCTGCTTCCCCTCTCCTCACGCAGCACCCGGGTCCCATCTGGTTGACACAGTTTGCTCCAGTGTCTCCTGCTTTTAAGCCCCCACTTGCCTGCTTGAATCACTTGTGCTCCCCTCCCTTGTACCCTCGGCCCCTTTTGCTTGCTTTATTTTTCTTTTTTTCTTTTTTTTTTTTTTTTTCCCCCCCCAAGCCGGGCAGAACTTGCTCCATGGAGTGATGTCAGATGTGTGTGAGGCAGACCAATAAAACCTAATGCATCCCCCTCTTTGTCCTCAGGCCTCTTCAGAGCCTCACATTTTCCACTCAGAAAGCCACTTAAAACACATCAGCAACAATCCCTCACAAAACAGCCACTTGTTGGCTAATTGTGCCAAGGACCTGTGTGTGCTGCACTGTGCCTTCCTGCCAGGGAGGCTCCAACACTGCTGGGGGCTGAGCAGAGGGTGATGGGGACCTTCAGCACCCACCAGGATCGGTCCCAAGGTTTAGGTTTCTTCCCCAGGGGTGGGTGAGATGGGGATGTTTATATTCCCCATGGTCCTGGCTAGGTTTGGATCAGCAGGAGAGGATGGTTGTGGAGCCAGGAGCAGGGCTCAGCTCAAGACTTCTGTTTGCAATGGGATGGATGAGCAGATGGAGCCTCCAGATCTGCCTGGAGCTCTCTGTCCTATCTACTGACTCCTGTTTTGGTAGGAGAGCAGGCAGGCATGCTGCTGGTGGGATGGGAGACAAGGAGGATGCTGGAACCCTGCCAGGATGGTGGCTTTTTGTTTGGTGCCTGTGACCCCACGATGGCTAAGGGTGCTGAAGGCAGAGAAGATTTGGCTGCCTTATGCTGATGGGTGAGAGCTCCCATGCAGCTTGGAAGAAGGATGCTGGTGGGTTTCAGTGCTGGATGGAGACCTAGATGTGTGCTAGAGAGCAGCTGGGGTCAAAGTTAGAGGTTCTCCATGCTGGCAAAGAGGCAGAAGGGCCTGAACCTTTGCCTAACAGAAAAGCATCCAAAAATCCCTCCTCAGCGATCTTCTGGGCCCATCCTGGTTTTGGGATGGGGAGAGGAGGTCAGCAGGTAGTTAATTTCTCCCTTTGCATCCCAGGGGTGAGAGCATCCCTCTGCCACAGAGGGTTCCCTGGCACCCCCACCTTTCATAGAATCATAGAATCATAGAATTAGCCGGGTTGGAAGGGACCTCAGAGATCATCAAGTCCAACCCTTGACCCACCAGAGCACAGTTGCTAGACCATGGCACTGAGTGCCACATCCAGTCTTTTTTTTAAATGTCTCTAGGGACGGAGAATCTACCACCTCACTGGGCAGACCATTCCATTGCCTGATCACCCTCTCCGTGAAGAAATTCTTTCTAATATCCAACCTAAATCTCCCCTGACACAACTTAAGACTGTGTCCAACAGTCTCTCTTTCCCTACAGTGGACAGCCAAGTCCACAGGGAACCTGCTTTTATTTTTTCCTGCAGAAAACCATTGGCAGCTTTTCCTGCTTCCACACCGGGGTGGTGGTGTGGAACTGTCACACCTTTTAACTGTCTAATTTTACCCTCCTTTTGGGGCTAATTTCAGGCAGAAAGGAGGTTTGTTGCCAGAGCTGGCAGCTAGCAGTAGTGGGAGGCTGTGCTGGGCAGGCAGCCCAGAGCCTGGTGGGGGATGTTCTACAGAGAACACCTGCCTGCACCCACCTGCCTGCACCCACCAGCCTGCACCCACCTGCCTGCACCCACCTGCCTGCACCCACCTGCCTGCACCCACCTGCCTGCACCCACCAGCCTGCACCCACCTGCCTGCTTCAATGCCATGGGCCAGAGGGGTCTGGCTCTTGGCTTTCCCCATCGGGAGCCCTGCCCACCACCCACTCCTGCTCCCTGGAGGGATGTGCAGGCAGCTTCCCAGCACCTCACTTTGCTGCCAAACCCTGCACACCCCAGAGGGTGGATAGGGACCCCTGGGCAGGTTGGACCTGGTACCAAGCACACACCTGGGCAGCCCCAGTGGTGGGGGAAAGAAGGGGTTAAGCTGAGCCAGCACCGGCAGGAATCCCAGGATTACAGGTTTGTCACCGGACTGTCCCATCTGTCACCAGCACAAAGAGGAGCCCTGTCTCGGGCTGGGCTGTCAGCAAAGAGCCCACCACTACATTAGGACTCCATTAGGGGAGACTGGTGGTGGGAAATGGCAGCTGTCAGGACACTATCATTTCTCCTGTAATTCCTCCCGCTCCTTTCTCCACTGCACTTAACCAGCAGGTCTACCCACTGGGCCAATTTGGCATTTTCTTCCTCCTGCTGCTCCTCCTCTGCTTTTTTTTTTAAAGCCACAGCTCCCTGGGCCCCTTTCTGGGCAGCCTGCCATGGCTGGTGCTGGTGCTGGTGCTGCCTGGGCTATCTCCACCAGCAGAAAGTCTCACGGGCTTTGGCAGCATCCCTGCTGCCGAGGTGGCTACCAAGCTGCAGTGATGCTAGCCCTGCCTGCACGAGTGGGCTCAGTGGTGGGACTCCCTGACTGCTGACTTTGGCACAAGGAGAAGGGGAGGTTACAACCCCCAAGGATGTTTTTTTCCCTGGACTGGCAGCATCCTTCCCACCTCCTGCCATCTGTGACTCTCTCTGGCATTTGCTGGTCCACACTTCCCTTGCCCAAAAGCCCAGGCAGGGCTGGCATTGTTCTGCCAAGGGGGCTGTGGTGGGCAGGACAGGAGTCAGAGGGGGTTGGGGACCATGTCTGGTGACCGTGGGGCTGGGCTGGAGCAGGGTTTCTTCCTCCAGCTACCAAATCTGCCTATTTTTTCAGCATTTGGCAACAGCCTTTCAGACTGTAGTCCCCGGTGCGGTTGTGGTCACCTTGGGGTGGGATGCTCCCCTGCACTTTGCAGCCTTAGGATCCAGCTCACACCATCAGGAGTCTCACCTGGGGATAAAACCACGGACAACTGATGGAACAACATCACCTGGCAACTCCAAAGAGCACCCACTCCAGGAGAAACCTTGGAGAAGCATCTCAGCTTCGTGGGAACCCCTCTCCATCTCCAGGACCCTGATGCTGCCCACACCCCACCCCGCATCCCGGTGCTGTCTGCGTGGTGATATTCCCTGCAGAGCCTCCTTTTCCAGCAGGGAATCAAAACAAACACTTCTGCAGGGAAGTGCATTGCAGTGGTGCTGGAAATAAATAACTAATTTTTCCCTCCATGATCTCAAGGAGCAGGAGAGGCGTGAACAGCAGAGCCCGGTGTCGGGCTGACTGGACTCCCCGGTGCGGTAATTCAGAGGATGACAAACAGAAAGCAAAGAAAAATGTTGAAAAATGGGCACTTCCCGCAGTCCCGAGCAAAGGAGCTATTGCAGGGTTTGGAAATAACGAAGGGAAAAAAAAGGGAGAAGGGGGAATTTTCTCATTGAGACCAAGTGAAGTGCCAAACAAGCTGCTATTACGGCGGCTTTGAGAGGCACGGGGAGGGGGCGATGGGGAGGAGAGCAGGGGGAAGGAGAGGAGGGAGATGTGGGGGAAAAGAGGGAGAGAGGGATGGAGGAAAGGAGAAGGGTGAGGGGAATCCAGGAGCACAAATGTGTGAGGTGATGTGGGGAAGATGGAGAGAAGACTGAGTGGCAGGGCCACCATGTGCCAGCAGCCTGTCCCTCACCCCAGGTCCCCCTCATCTCCCCATAGTGGGGGTTTTTCCACACCCATCCATCCCCAGTCCTAGTTGCTGGGCACTTTGCACCCCCTCACACCCGTCACCACCAAAAGGGAATTAAAAAAAAAAAAAAAAAAAAAAAAAAAGATGGAAAGAAGGAAAACAAAATATCTACAGTTGTCGAGACAAGGGGAGAAAAATAGAGACAAACATCCATAATTTTCTCTGTGGGGCTTTGCAGTAATTGAGCCATTTGGATAAAAATAAAGGCAGCAGGCCCTTTAGGTAAGAGGAGCTTTTGCAATCCAAGAAGCCTGAATTATGTGCCGTGTATCACTTGGACCCCCCCCACCCCGTCACCCCCCTCCGCCTCCCCCACGCGACACCAAACCACTTTCCCTTTTCTTCTTCTTCTCCTTTTTATTTATTTTTTTTCCCCTCCTCCTTTTTTAAGTACCCTGTCAAACGGCATCCGATGAGAGGAGAATTTCAGCTGTCACAACTAATTTCAGTGTGTGTGAAGGTGTGTGTGTCTCAGGAGGGGGGAGGTGGGTGATGGAAGAGTAGAACCACTCTGCTTTTTTTTCTCTATTTTGCTTTTCTCTCCTTTATTTATTTTTTTTTTTCACCCCCTCTCAAAAGCAAGATTTACATCAGAAATTTGTTTCTGGAAGTGTTTAAGGCCTGTAATTTCCTTCTTTTCAATTCCTGCCTGATGTCTTCTTCACACCAGGCTCCCTCCCTGCTCATCCAGAGCCACAGCTTGCTGTCACCCTCCTGCCACCCTGGTCACTTGGCCATGGGCTTGCCCAGCTCAGTGTAAAAACCTTGGGTATGGCTGGAGAAACATCCTGAGCTGTGGCCAGGGGTGGCTGCTGTGACCATAACTCATCTTCAAATCCTTCCCTCCTAAGCTGTGCTCCTTTCTCCTCAAATAAACGGGTATTTTGAGGAGGAAAATCCACCCTGACTTCTGCCAGGAGGAAAAGCTGGTGATCAGGAAAGAGGAAGGATGGGTGTCAGCCCTCGTGGGACACCCCCAAAACCACCCCGGATGGCTCAGGGGGATGCAGGAGGGATGGGCAGGGGCTGAGCAGCAGCAGCCAGATACAGGCATGGGGCAGGGACAGCCTGACAGAGACAGGCAGGAGATGGGACAGGCAGGAGAGGGGGTACAGGCAGAGGATGGCACAGACAGGGGAGGGGGGTACAGGCAGGGGATGGGGTACAGGTAGAGGATGGGGTACAGGCAGAGGATGGGGTACAGGCAGGGGATGGGGGTACAGGCATGGGACGGGGTACAGGCAGGAGATGGGGTACAGGCAGGGGATGGGGTACAGGCAGGGGATGGGGGTACAGGCAGGGGATGGCACAGGTAGAGGATGGGGGTACAAGCAGGAGATGGTACAGGCAGGGGATTGGGGTACAGGCAGGGGATGGGGTACAGGCAGAGGATGGGGGTACAGGCAGGAGATGGTACAGGCTGGGGATGGGGGTACAGGCAGGAGATGGGGGTACAGGCAGGGGATGGGGTACAGGCAGGGGATGGTACAGGCTGGGGATGGGGGTACAGGCAGGGGATGGGGTACAGGCAGGGGATGGCACAGGCAGGGGATGGGGGTACAGGCAGGGGATGGTACAGGCAGAGGATGGGGGTACAGGCAGGAGATGGGGGTACAGGCAGAGGATGGGGGTACAGGTAGGGGATGGTACAGGCAGGGGTCTCGCTGGCCGCTGTCCCTCGCCCCAGCTTTCCCGGTGCCGGGGAAGGAGGTGACACCGTGGGTGACACCGGAGGGGACACCCGGACCCTCCCCCCCCTCCACCCCTTTTCCCGCCCTCGGCACGTGAGCGCCGGTGACGCGCAGCGCGACCACAAACCCCCCCACTCCCCTTCCTCCCCTTCCTCCTCCTCCTCCTCCTCCTCCTCCTCCTCCTCCTCCCCCTCCACTCCTCCCCTTTCCCCCTTCCCCGCCCTTTTTTTTTTTTTTTTTTTTTTTTTTTTTATTTCTTTCTTTCCTCCCCCTTTTCCCATTTCCGCCGGAAGCGGGGGGCTCCTTCCCTTTCCGGGTGCGGGTCCCCGGGCGGAGCGGAGCGGCGGGACTGGGATCGGGACTGGGATCGGAACCGGGACCGGGACCAGGACTGGGACGGGGCTGGCGCGGCTGCTGCGGGCGCGGGGCGCGGGCCATGGCGGAGCTGGCGCAGGGGCAAAGCGCAGCTCCCGTAGGGATCAAAGCCGAAGGCTTCGTCGACGCTCTGCACCGGGTCCGGCAGGTAGGGCCCGGGCTGGCGGGGCGGGGGCGGGAGGAGGAGGAGGAGGAGGAGGAGGAGGAGGAGGAGGAGGAGGAGGAGGAGGCCGCGGGGCGCTGCTAGGCCGCGGGGCTGAGGCGGAGCCGCCGGGTGGGGCAGAGCCGCGGCCCCGCTGCCCCTCGGAGGGAACCGGCGGCTCCTCTGGGGCCCAACCCCCCCTTCCCCAACCTCCCCTTCCCCAACCCCCGGGATCGTCCCCGGTGTTGGGAGAGGGGCAGGGCGGAGGTGCGGGGTGTCTGAGAGGCCGGGAGAAACGCTAAGTGCGGTGCGGGAGAGGCCTTGCGGGAGTTCTGCTCTGCCCAGGGCTGTCTTGTGCTTTGTAGGGGGTAAGGAGGAGTAGGGGCAACCAAGGGCAACCAGGCTGGTGAAGGGATCCAGCACAGACCCTATGAGGAGAGGCTGAGGGAGCTGGGGGTGTTCAGCCTGGAGAAGAGGAGGCTCAGGGGAGACCTCATCACTCTCTACAACTCCCTGAAAGGAGGCTGGAGCCAGGGGGGGGTTGGGCTCTTTTCCCAGGCAACTTTCAACAAGACAAGAGGGCATGGACTTAAGTTGTGCCAGGGGAGGTTTAGGTTGGATATTAGAAAGAATTTCTTTACGGAGAGGGTGATCAGCCATTGGAATGGGCTGCCCAGGGAAGCAGTGGATTCTCCATCCCTGGAGATATTTAAAAAGAGCCTGGATGTGGCACTGAGTGCCATGGTCTAGCAACTGCTCTGGTGTGTCAAGGGTTGGACCTGATGATCTCTGAGGTCCCTTCCAACCCGGCTAATTCTATGATGCTATGAATGTTGGGTTTTTAAATGAGTGTTAATAGGGCGTTAGGCTGGTCAGGAGAAACTCCGGTGGAGTGGGAGGTTTGCGGTCCCTCCTGGGAAGGAAAGGTGAAGTGCTTCCCAAAGGAATCTCTGAGCTTCCCCGGGGCTAAAAATGGGAACTTTTAGTGAGAGCGTCCAGGCCTGCAGCCATCAACCCCCCTGCCTCCAGTACAGCCCATTCCAGGTGTTTGTGTGCTCCTCTGGTTGTGGCTCCAGCAACACAGGTTCTGTGGCTGTTCAGACCCACATCTGGTGTTCCCTGCCTGCTCCAGGTGTTCCTGACATCTCTCAATATGTTGCCCCTGCCTCTTCCTTAGTAACTGCACCTTAATGAGCTGTTAAACAGCTAAATACCTGGACCTCAGCCCAGCTGGCACAATGAGACCCTGACTTTGTTCTTTCTGATGTTACAGGCCAGGTGGGAAATGTTTCCTTCTGATGCCCAGTCTTGCTTTTCTCATTTCACTGAGAAACCTCAGAAGAAACTGAGCTGGATCCTCAGACCTTTCAAGCAATGACTCTCATGGAACTGAAGTGGCTCAGGGTTCACTTGTGAGTCAGCACAGCACCAGGTTTGCATTCTGTGTGCTCTGCAGTGACCCATCTTGCACCTTCCCAGAGCAGACCAGGAGCTGCTCTGCTCCAGGGTTGTTAATTTCTTCCTCAGTGGGCAGGTTACATTTTGTCAGGCCATGTGTCCCTTTTTTTCAGTGGCTAACAGTGGCCTTGGTGGTGTGGGATGCCTGAAAGCTTTGCTGTTAGCCCAGTGTTCTCCACCTGATGCAGTGAAATTGAGAGGTGTTACAGCTGTGTTTCCCTTGATGTGGTCTGTTACTGAAGGCTTCTCAGTGCAAAAACTTCTTGTGTTTGTATCTGATGATATTATTGGCCATTAGCAGTTGAATAATCTTTAAGTAATCTCTTTATGTAGAAGAAAATAATTATTTGCTGGTAAGTTGCAGCTTGGTGAAATTGTTTAGTGAGTTGAAAGTGCCATGGCACAGTGCTCATCTGAGCAGTGGCAGGTTGACATGTGACAGCAGAGATGCCTTGGGGAGAATTAAGGTAAAACACAGGATTAACTGCAGACTGCTCTGGGTCTGTGTTGTGTGGGTGCTGGTGTTGTGTTTGTGGGGTGAATCCATGAGGCCCCCCCAGCCCACACATGAAGGAGATGGAGTGTTAAATGATTCTGTAACCTCCCTGTGCTAACTCTAATTTGGGTGTTGAGTTGATCAGACTTGAGGGAATGAGTTACTGGGAGCTTACAACTTGAGTCAGTCTGAACTGGAAGATTTCAAACCTTCCAGTAGCTGAAGGGGGTCTGCAGGAAAGCTGGGGGAGGGCTTTGGACACAGGTGTGTAATGAGAGGACAAGGGGAAATGGTTTCAAACTTGAAGAGGGGAGATTTAGGTTAGGCATTAGGAAGAAATTTTTTAATGTGAGGGTGGTGAGAGACTGGAGCAGGTTTCCCAAAGAAGCTGTGGATTCCTCATCCCTGGAAGTGCTCAAGGCCAGGTTGGATGAGGCCTTGATCATCCTGGTCTGGTGGGAGGTGTCCCTGCCCATGCAGGGGGGTTGGAACTGAATGATCTTTAAGATCCAACCCAAACCATTCCATGATTCTCTGAAATCTTCCAAGCTGCCAACTTCAGGTCAGGCACTGCAGCAGAACAACCTTCCTGCTCTCTTTTCCTGCTGGAAACAAATGCCTTTGGAATTGTGCACTCTGCTTGTGTCCATGGGAGCCCAGTGCCCTACGTTTTTGTGCAGTGAGTTGTCTGCTGCCTGTTGAATGTGATTTTTTTTTTTCCATTACTATTTGTGGGCTGAAAATAATTGCTGGTAAGTGCTAGAATATTTTTTCCCTCTACAGAAGTACTTGGCTTAAACTAGTTCTTCAGAAGCTCTGTAAGGCAGCAGGTGATCTTCTCCTGCACAATTCAACAGGGCCACATTGTCACAGGTGACTTGTTCCCAAATGTGGATGCAGGTGGTAAGGTGTTCACCATCACAGCCAGGCAGTCTGGAACATCCTGGTGAGGAATCAGGTGAGATGTCCAGGCAGGCAGACCCAACACTTCTCTGGAGGTGATGGCAGAGCTGTCACTGTGTTTAGTGCTGGATTTGGTTGGACTGTGCTGGTTTGGTAGATATCTGTCAGCTTTTGTTCTGTTGCTGGCCAGTGCTGCAGCCTTTTCTGAATATTAGTTTTTATTTAAAGTGGAGAGGGAGCAGAGGAATGAAATTCAGGCATAGTTTTTACTTTGTGGGTTGGTGTGGCAGCTGTGGCTTGACATTTGAACTCAGTTTAATCTTGCACTAAAGACTGGTAATCAAATTCACTAATTTCAGCTCTCATGAAAGCACTAGAGCTGGGCTGTGCAATACAGTGCTTAGCTGTTCATAACTGAGTAATTCAGAACAGGGAAGGCTTTCCTCATCAGTCCCAGTAACTGCATTCCTCAAAGTCACTGGCATGTGAGATGACAGGAGAGTAAGAAATCTGGAATAACTTGGAAATAAATTATTTGTACGTTGCTCTCAATGGCTGTGCTGGACTTTCTTGGCTTTTTTTTTTTATGGTTTTTTGGGGGGTTTTTGGGTTTTTTGTTTGTGAGCTCTTAAATATTTGGGATGTATCAAAGATTCCTTTCTCAAGTGAATGCTGGGTCTGTTCTGCATCTTCTGCACCATGCCTCGAGTGAGTGGATTAGTTTATGGATCATAGGTGGTGAGTGATCTGCCTGGCTGCTCCCTGGCAGGGTGGCTTTTCTTCTGTGGCATTTTGCAGTGGGGGGAGGGTGAGAGAAATAGAGGATGTTTGCTCCCCTTCTGAGTAAATGGATCAGAAAAATGAGCAGAGCTGCCCGTGCTTTGGACAAAAATGGATTTCCATCAGACTGGCCTTGTTTTCTTTGATTGAACCAAGGGTCTTGCTTGGTTCTTACCCTCTCCTGTCCTCCCCTGCAGTCTCATTTCTACTACAACATGTGTTCTCTGTGCTGTGCTGCTCCTCTGAATCCAAATTTCTGGGAATGCTATGAAGAGGAAAGGCTGTGGCTTGGTAAGCCCCTAATGTGCCACCTTAGGTCCCTTCTGCTTGATGACTGGGAGGAGAAGCAGAAGCATCAGAGCTGCCTGAAGGGTCAGATGACAGCACCTTGTTGTTTTACATCCTGCTAGTGCCTGGAATTGGTTTTGTTAGTTGCTTTTTTTTGCAGGACAGAATGGAAATATTCTTCCCAGAAGTTCTGTCCTTTCTCTTGAAAGCTGAATTCTGCAGGCTGTGGTGCTTGAGTCCCACTGTACCTAGCCAAGAAACTTCCTATCTGAAAGTTTTTTGGTATTACACCACTATTAAAGGGTGTTAAAAGTCCAGGAGGACAGAAGTGTGAGGTATAGAGAAACACATATGCTTCACACAACTTTGTGGGATATTTTGTTTTTCGTGGCTTTATCATTGCATTTTGTAGCTCAGGTTTGTGCTGTGTCCTTTAAAGTGGTTGCTGGAGAGCTTTATTTTGAGGAAATTAGATGAAGAAACAGTTCTGTGGTAGTGATGCTTTTTTCCAGTGTATTTCAGAGCTTAGTAAAATGTGTTTGTTGAGAGAAAAAAAAAAAGACTGACACATAGTGGGACAAAAGCAGTGGCTGGCAGTGCATTACTCAAGGTCATCTAGTCAGATAAGGGCTGGGGCTGCTTACTTTTGCTGTGTTCTAACTTTTGTGCTTATCTCCCTGCTGAACCTGTAGTAAAAAGCAAGGTTCCCATTTTAAGTTGAACATCAAGGAATAAAAATGTGTGTCAGCTGCTACATTGAATTTAAAAGTCCAAGTCTTAATTTTGCAGGGTATTTTTTCCAGCTCTTGGGAAGTGGCAAATTCTCTGTGTAATCTGGTGGCAGCTGGGAGGCTTTAGAGATAAGGGTAAGAGTTGAAATAAAGGAGAAAGAAAAAAAAAATAATAAAAAAAGGAGAATATCCCAAAAGCTGGTAATGTAAATATTGCTTTGAGTCTCTTATTTTGCCCTTTTCTTGGAGGGTTCTGTGCCAGGGTGGTAACTGTGTGCTGAGCACAGTTCTGGGAGCTGACAGCCTTGGTTGTGCTTCATGCCACCTTCCTTTTCCAGGCCAGCTTCTGCTCTCTCCACAGACTATTTTCTTTCACTTGAGCATGTGGAGTAGGATTTTAGCTCCAAACTGTCAGCTAGTTATTGCCATAACTTAAAATACATTTTTCAGGTAAATAACAGAGCAGTCATATATGGCACGTGGCAACTGTTCCAAACCATTCTAGGTTGTTATACGTGACACTGTTCCTTTTGGCATATGTTTGTAAGTTGTTATCTGAAAGCTGTTCATAGGTGGTTATGACATGAAATTTCATTTTTCAGCATTGAAGTAGTCAAGAAACTTCAGTGCCCTTCATACACCTTCATTAAAATCCTCTGCATCCCAAATATAAGGGGAATGTGTCTGGGTAAAGGGCTGGAACCATGGATGCAGGACAGTTTTCTACAAAAAAATCCCAGTGCATCACCTGGTGCTCTCTCTAATATATGAGGAATAAGGGGTAGTCTGTTAATGCTTTCAGAGTCAGATTTTTATGGGCTTACTGGTTTTTGGAGATGTTCTATATGGGGTGCTCATCATCAAACCTCACTACAGGATCCCTGGGCTGGTTCTGCAGGAAAACTTTAGCTCCTGGCATTTCTGACACAGCAAAGTTCTTGACCTTTTAAAAGTAGACAGGACAGAATGGACTATGAGCAGAAGGTGGTATAAACTTGGAGCCTTTTTCATGCAAGTCATTGAGGAGAATGTTTGCAGTGCTCTCAGTCTTTCAAAATTATTTCAAATAGCTTTTTTGTTGTTGTTTTTTAATTACCTTGTGGTTCTGAGTCTTGGGCAGTTTATTCCATGGTAGCAGATCAGAGTGTCAACACTTAGAGTTACTCTAGATGTCTTTCTGTAAAGTGAAACTCAAATTTTAGAAACACCTTTAGTTCCATTTGTCCTTTGCCCTCATCTTCATTTAAAACAGATCTGTGTAAAATTCTCTTTTCTCTATTCCTAGTGCTTATTCTCTGGTGAAATCCCAGTTATGAGAGTGAGATCAGGCTCCTCATAAAGACCCTATTCAATGAGTTTCTTTTTGCTGGAAAAGGAAGCTGGAGAATGCAACATGCTCTGTTTTTGTTCTTTAACTATTTTGTTCTGGACTTGTTTCTTACAACAAAGTATTTCATGTAGGCAGGGACTGCAGCCTCCCTCTCCCTGCTGGAGCTATTAACTTGGGTGTAGCACCAAAGGGATGCACCTGGGCATCTCTAGAGTGAGCCTGGAGAGCAGATGGAAGAGCTGTTGTCTGTCAGCATAGAGATGTCTTCCAAATGTCACTAGAAATGAGCTTAAGTTGTGCTTTTATTTGGTGATGTTTAGGTGTCTGTCTCACATAGTTAATTGGCTTCCCTTGGTCCTCTTACTGTGATACCTGACTGCCTCCTCTTTCCTCTAAATACCCTCCTTGCATCCTGGTTTGCCAGGACATGGCCCTTACCCCTCTGTAAGGGATGGAAGCAGTGACACACAGGTAGTGTTAGCTAATTCTTAGCTAATAATTTGCCCACTGGCTTATTCTTCCTCCAGCAAACACAAGGTGAGCCAGGCTCTTTGACAGGGAGCTCCCAAACCTGTCCTTGTGCTGAGTGTTTCATATCCTTCTCCCTCTACTCCCCCACTGATGTGTGAGTTTGTATTTCCTTATGCAGGGACACAGGAGGAAGCTTGTGTCCTTCTGCACAGCTATGGTGGTGGCAGCTTCTCCAGCAAAAAGCTGGTGAGCAAATTTGAACTCTTTTCTTGGCAAGTTTTAGCTTGTCAGCTGTCCACTGAGTGAACAAACCTGAATAAAATCATCCAGTGAGTAAATACCTGCTGATGATCAGGAAGAGGAACTAGGTGAATGTGGTCTTAGTTAAACAAATATTAAGAGCAAGTAGAAAATTGTTTACTTTACAAATGAACCTCTGCTGTCTTGGAACTGTTATAAAGGCACCTATATAGTAATTGCTCAGAGAAGACTGGACTGGAGTCAATGCCTTACTGGAAGAAAGTGTTTAGTTGGTGGTGGCTGAAACTTCAGGTATGCTAATCATGCCTTTATCCCCTGTTTTTATAGATTGCTGCTAAAATTGGAGATATTCCTCACTTGAATAACTCTACAACACTTGTGGACCCATCAGTCTACGGTTATGGAGTGCAGAAAAGGCCCCTGGATGATGGAGGTAAGCTGGCTGGGATCAGTCCATCATGTGGGTGCAGCTCCTGAAATTCATCTGTGGAGGCAGTTGTCTACTTTAGGGACAGAAAGCAGGTGCATCTTCCTATGTATAGAAATTTTAGACAAGATTCCCCATGCTGATTAATTCTCTCTAGCCAGCATGGGGCTCTGAGGCTGCAGCTGAGGAATTAATTACTGTGTGGACTGTGACTTGTAACTGCATGTGTAGATGTTGTATGAAGTGTATCTTAAAATAAGTTGTGGTTTCTTATCTTTGGTAAGAATAACAAAAATGTTAGAGGAGGTGTTTTCTTTTTTACAAATCTGATGATGTGAACTGTTCTAAGAAGTGTTTAAACTGTATTATCTGCTGCTATATAGATGCAAAGAGTTCAACTTTTCCTGTGGATGGTTATACAAAAAAAAATGTGGCTATGTCTTCCTTCTCCTATTTCCTCTGGTATTTTTATTGACACAGGTAGCCCTGCAGGGTTAATTGTCTCCCCCACAGATAGGTTCACAGGAATACTGAGGAGATAAGGAAAAATGCTGCCCAGCACTACATTTTGAAAATAATTTTTTCTCTCTGATACAAAGGCTGAAAATACTGCAAGCCTGCCTCTCATTCTGCAGAAAACATGCTGGGTCACGTGGAGAAGTTTCTTTCTTGGGTGGCCTCTGGCTTGTTAACATTACTGCTTTCTGAACACATGCCACAGTCTGCTTTGTTCTCTGGTGTTGGCTCTGGGTGAGCAAGAGGTTGCTGCTCCTTTGCTTTGGTGTTTTAGGAAAGGATGGGTTGGTCTGGGTGAGCCCCTGTGCCTCTCAGTGTCTGGGAAGAGCCAGGAGCTGGCATCACTGGTATGTGATGGTTTCTGTGGGAAGGTGCTCTGCTGTCAAGCAGCCTCTTCAGCACTGCAGACCAACTTGGAGCTGTGTCTGGCTGGCATAGATAAGTGGCTGTACGTGGAAAAGCCTCAAAGTAGCGCTTTGGAGCCAGCCATTTGGGACATGAGTGCTACCTGTTTCTTGCACTGATTCATCAGATTGAGCTGAGAAATCTGACCTCTTAACAAAATAAAATGTTTTTGGTTTTTGGTTTTTTGGTTTTTTTAGGGACTTCTAGCACCTGAAGTGCTCATAGCACTTAATGACAGAGCAAGTTGGACTTTGTACTTAAATTTTTACTGGTGAGCCTTGTTTCTTGCTGAGCCTTGTTTGTGTTGACACAGACCTTGTCAATACAGTTGCAGTCTGGGCTAGAAATGGACATTATACAACTTATTTCATGTGGTGTAATAGGTAACTGCAGGTATCATTCCTGGGAGAACCTTCCAGCAGCTCTGCTCCTGACTCATGGACAGATCTTGCTCTGACAATGTAAATCCCTGCTGATAGTTTGCTCACCACAGGTGCTTGTTCAGACTAAGCCTTGTTTCTAACTTTTTTAAAAGTAGCCCCAAATGCTGTACTTGCCCTTGGGTTCTCCCAGTGAAACTGCAGATATTCTGACTCGGTCCAACTCCCTTCCTAAAAACCTGACCTGTGAGATCTTAGAGAAGAGAAATGATGGAAATAATATTTTAAAGAGCTGGAATTTCACAAAGAGGCAGCTGTCAGGGTAAGAGTGAGGTTTGTGTTGTGTCTTTCAGCTTTGGCCATCTTGGGTTTTATTTCTGATGAATTAGTGAATTCACTTCATGAGTGAATCCTGCACTGAAACACAATTGTGTGATGAGTTCCCCACCTAACACACAACCCTCCTGTGCTGCTTTTCAGCTGCATACCCAGGGCTGTAGCCTGGCAAAGGAGCTCCTGGAGCAGCAGATGCTTCTTGCACTCTGTTTCTTTGTGGTTTGATCCATACCTTACGTCAGTTTTGCTGCCATTGGAAGTCTGTAGTACAGCTTTACCTTTAGGCATCTGGAAGATGGCTGTTGCTTTTTATAAGACTTGAATTAAGAAAGCTCTTGGATGATACTTTAGTTCTCTTGTGAACAAGAGGTGTCAGGGTTGCATGCTCACATTTTTTTCTCCATTTTCTGCTTGGCTGTGAAGCAGTTTGGAGATGTCACTGTCAATAAGCAATTATTTCTATTGTCAAATGTGCTCTAGAGATTTTATAGTGTGGAGGTTTGGATACATTCTGCTGCTCTGGATATCTTGGAAACAAATCTGGTGGTAAATGTTATGATTGTTTACTTCTGTATACTGTATGTTCACAGCTGGGTGCAGTTTTCACTGCTTCCTTATCCCTGTGTAGCTGTTAGAAAATGACTTGTGTTCTGATAATTCTGAATAAAATAGGTTCAGAGGAAGTATTTAGGGTGACAAGAAAACTGTCTGTCTCTCAGGAAAATCTAATTCTGCCTGTCCATTTCTGTAAACAGCTGCTGGCGTGGCTGATTGATGTCAGCTTTGGAAGTGGTCTGAAGACAGGGTGACAATGTGTGGTCAAAACAAATTCAGCTGCTTTTAAAGCATTTCCAGGAAGAATAGATTTGTCATAATATTGGAAACCAGAATGTGTGAGTGCCTTTTGCCCTTCCCTTAACATAACCTTCCTCTGAAATGAAGAGCCACTGGCACTGGTGACCTGGTCTATTGCTATTAGATGGAGTTTGAGATTATTTCTTTTTCCCTGGCTTCTTTATTTCCCTTTTCTGGAAACAACTTGAAAGTAATCCTGCAAATAGCTATAGTGCAGGGAAGAGATCAGGTTTGTTTGTATTGCTCACAGCAAGTCCTAGTCAGCATTTATATGGCCACTTGCCCCAGCAAATGTTTCTCAGCAAAGGTGAGCACTGGAGATAGGTTTAGCCCCCAGCTGCAGAGCCCTGGTGGCATTTCTCATGTGGCTCAGTGACAGTTCTCAACCCTTTTCTTGATGGCTGCTCCTGGCATCCATTCTAATTAATGGGTCCCTCTAATTACCAGCGCAATAAAAAAATAAGCAAAATAAGTTTATTTAATGCTAAATAATCCTTAAAGATGCAACCTCCTTTTGTTCAAAGGAAGCAGAGATCGAGTCTGCTGGAGAGGGACTGATGGCCAGAACATTGGCCTTGGTTTGCCCTGTTTTAGGCTGCTTTGAAGACCTTTCCAGTGATACAGGAAGGATTAAGCAGCAGTAATGCAGCTGTAGGCTGAGGCATCCTTTGGGTCTGGAAAAACAAAGATGAGAGAAAGCTTGGGGAATCCTCCCACCTCACTCTTTCCACCCTGTGCCTTTCCTGTGGTTGATAGGAAGTTGGCCACTTTTGGTGTTCTAAAGCTTGACTTTAGTAAACACTAACACAACAGGGCCCTTTTGTAGAGAAGACTTCATTCTTGTGCCCCAGAATATTTTCAGTGAAAATAGTGGTGGCAGAAGAAAATCTTATCCCTGTCTTACTGTTGTTGATATTTGATAGTGATGCTCCTTGACACATCTGGAGCAGCATCAGTACCAGGGCAAAAAATCCAAATCTCTCACCAAAATCTTTACTGTCATACACAAAGGGACAATGTTTTTCAAAACTGCAATTTTACAGGTCACTGTTTTTTAAGTAAGGCAGTTTAAGGGATGGGGAAAAAAGCCTATATTTGCAGTGAAGGTAGACTTGCAAATTATTAATTTTTTACCATTTAATTAAAGAAAAACCTAGCAATATTTAATGATGAAGAATTAAGGGAACTAATGTCTTCCATGGAGCTTTTAAAATTTATGTTGATCCCTTTTTCACTCAAAAGTATGAAATGCAACCTTGTTCCAGTGCTCTCCAGGAGATGTGTCACTCAGATTTTAGTCTAGCCATAAAGATATCCTTGACAAGATTGTATATTCCAATCATGCACATAAATTTAGTGGGAGGCAGTCCTCTGTTTTATGGAATGGAAAAAAAAATCCACATTTGTTTTTGAGTGTCTCTTAGGTAGAATTCAGTTAAGGTGAAGCCTAAAGCGGAGTGAAGAGTTATCAACCAGCAGGTGCTATGAACAGGAAATTGTGCTGATTTTATTCATCATTTTGTTGTGTTATCAGTGAAATGACTGCAGCTACAGCTAAGCTGTACTCAGTACATATAAAAGGGGGAAATGTGTATGTAGTTTGTGAGTGAAGAGAGAGGTGGTGAACGGAACATCAGCTTCCAGTGCTGCCTTAAGCATCATCTGCCCCAGCCCTGTCTCTCTTGTTAGTGTTCTAACTTTTCCAAGTTTAGAAAAAAATCTTTCCGAGCCAAATGGGCATCTTGGTGAAGGAATGGACCTTTAGGTTGTGGGAAGTGAAGCCACTTGGTTTCTTTTTTTTCCCCACACCAGAAAGAAGACTTCAAGTGAATCACTACCAGCGCTCTCCACCTGCTTTCTATCTCAGCTCTTGGAGAGGCTGTGAAATGTGAAAGGAATGACCTTGCACATAAATTACTGTGGCTTAATTTTTTTTTTAACTACTTTGTACAATAAATACACAGCAAATGTGGGCTCTGCCTGTAATGGTGAATGGCTTACTCTGTTTGTGTAGTACTTGGAATGGGTTGGAGACATTCTGTTCTGCAGACCTAGAGCATTATTTCCCTAACTGATTTAATGTCTTGTGCTTGTAGAGTTTTCCCCTAGGAAGTTGTCTTTCTCAAGTGTAGGATTGGGTTACAAAATGAAGGCTCTTCTGTTCCTTGTGTGAACTTCAGGAGTTGATTATAGGATGTGTGTCTGGCTCATAATTTGTGGGCAGCGGCTGCGGTGGAGCAGGCTGCTCAGAGAGCTGTTCTGGTGAATTGAAATGTGAAGTGGATATTTAAATACAGCCTTGTCGTGTTAAGACCACTCATTCTGGCATCTTGGGATAATGGGCAGCCTGGTCCCTGGCAAAGGCAATCCCATGCTACAGCAAGAGCCAGCAGACCTGCTGCTTGGAGTGAAAATAGTTAGAGGACAATCTGGGACAACATGGCAAGAGTCTGAATTTGGTTGTATTTGGTCAGCTCTGCAGCAGTAACTTACCAGCTAGAGCAAATATTCCCCATTACATCACCCACCTTTGTCAGCTCCAATATTGATAGTTACCAAATTAGAGCTTTTTATATTCAGGGTGAGAATATGCAAAGACAAATCTAATGGAGTCAATAACCCAGCAGTCGTCTTATTGCTGAGCTGGGGAAAGTAATAAAATACATATGCTGTCAATATTTTGGTCCTGAACTATTTTGAAGGTATTGACATGCAGCAGAAACACAGTATTGACTCTCTTTGTCTATTTTATTTGAGGAAAGTGTCTGGCCACAAACTTTATACATTTTTCTACTGAATTTAGAGGGTGTGGGATGCATCCGCTTCCTGACTCTGCCAGCTGATTGCCAATTTATTTCAGGTCAAAGAATGTGCAGGTTGCTGCAAGGTAGTTTGAAACAGCATCTTTATTATCACAGCTCACATGTTGGTCGATTTCATTTGGTTGGCTACATGTGCCCTCCAGGCATGCAATATAATCTTACAACTGGTTGTTAGGACCAAATGGTCTGGTTTTTAGCTGGTTTGCTGCAGGCAAAATCCAGTAGGAAGCCCAGCAGGGTGTGTGTTCCCACTTTGCATGAGTTGGTCTAATGATATTTTTTTTTTTTCCCCATTAACATTTAGAAGAAAGATCTCATTTGTTGGGGTTGGGGCTGGGGGGGTGCAGGTTGTCAGGGAGGAGATAACTGCTAATCAGAAATGGACCACCAGCAAACAGCACAGATATGCCTGGAATGTGTGTATTTAGTAAAAATGAGGTGTCTGGGTTGTGGTGTTTTGTTGTTGTTGGGGGTTTTTTTGGGTGTCACCAGGTTACTTAACAGACCTATTCCTTTAACAGGTCTCCGTGTAAGTGGGCTCCATGGAGCACAGATAAGAGACACAGAGAGAAGTATGTGTGAGCAGTCTTTAATGCTTTCTGCCTGGAATAAATCTGGAGTCTGCTCAGCTTCTATTTTTGCTTTTTAATACATACCAGTCTGCTTGAAATTTCTCTTCTCCTTCCACCCCTTCATTATTTATTTATTTATTTGGTGGTTTTTTTACTACTCTGTGTTTAATTTGGGAAAGGGGGGAGATTAGTTGCAGGGATTTGGATTTGGGCAGGCAGGATTTTCTCCCATGACTCTCAGCATGGGGAGACACAGATCAATTCCCTATCCTGTGTTCAGCTGGACACTGGGTTATGGTGTGTGTTGATCAAGAAATCCCCTCCTGTTTTGTACCACATAATGCATTCATTTCAGCCACTGAACCTAAATTACTGTTTTGCTTTTCTTTCTTTTTTGATGAAATGGTAAGAACTCTTTTTCTGTAGGGATGAAGTTAGTTTATCCGTGCTAATGCTTTGATTTTTTTTCCCTTTTTTCTCTCTTTGCCACAGTAGGTAACCAGTTAGGGGCCCTGGTACATCAAAGGTAAGCAGTGGGTTATGTTTTATTATTTATTGATCAATTCTAATTGTTTATTGATCCACCATCTGTAGTAGTGTTAGGAAGTCATAGGTTGAGAATGTGGAGAAGCTGTCAGATTAGGTTTTCTCTAGGCTGGGATTTCTGCTAACCCTTTAAGGCTGTTTTTTGTGATGAAAAAAAGAGTTGATGTGAAACTTGGATTTGATTTCTGAAAACCTGCAGGACCAGGCTGAAGAGAAAATAAATTTTCTCTCCTTTCCCTTCCCCTGTGTTGGGCAGGAAAGATAGAAAAAAGAAAAAAAAAACAAAACAAAAAACCACAAACTTCTGGCATTTTGATAGAAGTTGAAAATATTAAATGGACAGGTTGCTTATTTTTTTAATATTGTATTTTATTTTTGATTTGGTGGTATAATGACTCAAGATGACTCCTCTGTCAAAAGTGGTTTTGGGAGTCCAAAGCAAGCATTGAGTGGCTGTGCACCATGTCTTAGCACCTAAGACAAAAGTAAAATTATCAAGTTTTCTCAAACTGTGATTTTGAGGAATCAATAGTCTTACTTGAGTAGGGAGGGGGAGAGCATTTCTAGGTCTGGATTCATTTTTGGGCTGGTAATGCATTTCCATCATAACCAATTTGTTGCTGAGGGCCTCAGCAGCATAGGTAAAAACTTTAGAACCTTCAATTTATAATGTTAGGTTAAAGCTCATGTCCAGGTAGGGCAGCACAGGGAAGGGTGGGCTTCCAAATTGTTCATTATAATGACTGGATTTTTGTGTTTTGTTTTGTTTGGTTTTTTTTAAGGGCTGTAATCACAGAAGAGTTCAAAGTGCCTGATAAAATGGTTGGATTTAGTAAGTACCTTGGAGGCTTTTGATATGTTTCTTGATGTGTTTTCTGTCCAGGAATGCTGTTTATTCTGACATGTTCACAAGTTTCTGTGCTTACTAGATTTGGATAACCCTTGCCTAATGCTGTCTTCATGAAGACCAGATAATCTGTGTTTAAAATCCAGGTGTAAACTGCATGGAAAATCTTGGTGTCTCAGTAATAAGAACAAGACAAGACTTGTACAAGTTACTGAGAGTTTTAGTGATTCTCTTCTTGATTCCCAAGTCAAAAGTGAATTTATTTCCCTTCACTGAAACATCTTGCTTCCTCTGAGTATGCAAAACTGAGAGCTGAGGGAGGAAAGCAACATTTAAATGTTAGAGTAAGAACTGACTCAAGGCAAGTTAAACAGAATTGTAAATCTCTTGTACATTTGCTGCAGGGAAACACAACCAGCATGCATTGCTCAAATGAGAATTTTTCCATGATTTGCATTCCTGATACTGTTCTCTTTCCAGCTTCCTAATTTCTCCCTTCCTCCTGATGATCATTACTCTTCCTTTCAGTGGCACCTCCTGCTGATCTGTTATTACAGTGATTGCATTTCTTCCTCTGCTAGATCTCTGTTTAGCTCTTCCAATTTGATATATGGAGAGCAAAAAGGAAAATAACGGGCCAGAATAATCACCCCTTAGCACCTGAAGTTGTGTTTGGAATCTAAAGATGTTGTGAAACTGCAACACACATTCCTGCAAAGGAAACACACTTCTGCTGGACCTTTCCATTTATCAGTACCATGTGTTGGAGGGATGCTGTGGCTCTGGGAGGGGGGAGCTTGCATCCTCTGCTGGTGCATCATCTCTTTATTGAATCTAATCCTGGTTTGGGGTGAGATGGGTGCAGGAGGGTGGCAAACATGCAGCTGAGAGGTGCTTCTGTGGGAGCATCTTGAGGCAGGCATACCTGTTTGACTTGGCTGGTTTGCTCCTGATGCAGTCTGGGAAGGCTATGAAAGGTGACCTGAACATAGACCTTCATCTGTATGTCTGATTGTGAAACAACAATGTGCCAACTCCTAGAGTTAAGGGAGCTGGGTATTAGTTTCTTCTCAGGGTTGATAGAGCACTTCAACATGTAGAGGTTCTGAGTGCAGAGCAGCCAAATAGCATGTCCATGGACAAGAGGCAGTAAAATATGAATTATAAAGAAAAAAAAGGCAAATGTCTTTGCCACTTTTAGTACACCAAATAACTAGGGTATTGGTGCAGGCTGAGCAAGAGCTATTTAAATTACTTTCTAGCAGCACTCAAACTAGTGCCTTATTTCTTGCAGGCAGTGTATTTCCATTCCAGTGCAAGACAGGCTTTTTTGATCAGTTTTTCTAAGCAACAAGAATAACTTTGAGCAGTCATTTAATGTTGGTTTTTTTTCTACTATGGTAAATTTGATCATGCTGTGGATGCTGCTTCTGCAGTCTTGGAGTCAAACTGTTCCTTTATAGATAGCAGCAGCCAAGTAAAAAGGGGGAAGGTGCTCTGCAGTTGCTTGGAAAAATGGTGTGTTCTGATGCTTGTTCAACTCATTTCAGTAATCGGCAGGGGAGGAGAACAGATCTCAAGGATTCAGGCAGAGTCTGGCTGCAAAATTCAAATTGCTCCAGGTAAGAGCCTGTTTGGATGGAAGTTTTGATGCTGAAGGATCTCGGGTCCATTCAATCAGGTGCCTCTCCATGCTCTGGCACCTTTGTCACCACTGGCTACTGATAGAGGTGACACTAACATGCATGGGAGAGCTGCTGTGGGGCTGACCTCCTGACTAGCACAGAAAACAGGTTTGGCAGGTGGTTTGGGGAGTGAAACAATTAAGGAACTGTCTTCAGCTAACAGGTGGGTACGGTGCAATTGGACAAGTCATTTTGTATTTACACCTGAAGTGGAGTTTTCTCCTGGTACCACTTTGCTCAGCTCTGTGGTTTGTCTCTGATCAGTCTGGTCATCTCCAGTCCCTGGTAGAAGACATTTCAGAAGGGCAGCAGCACCTTTTTGTACAGCTCACCTTGCACTGAGAAGTGGGACCATCTGTTTGTTCTGTACTAGTGCTTATTTGCTTTGGGGAAGGCTGTACTATAATGCTGGGCAGGAAAATTAATGGTTGTAGTCTGAGTTCTTACTCCTCCCTTTCATTGTGTGGGGGGGAAGGCTTTCAAAGAATGCAGACATCCAGCAAGTCTTTTAAAATATGTTGACCCTGAATGTCTTTGAATTCATGAACGTGCTCAGGCTGGTGGGGGATGGTGCTTCTATTAATGCTTGATAATTACTTAAAAATATGACTTTTTTTTTTTTTTTTAATTCCATGTATTGAAAGTTTCCTTCTTGTTTCTTTGTAGACAGTGGTGGGATGCCTGAGAGGCCCTGCGTACTCACTGGGACTCCAGAGAGCATTGAGTGAGTTCTGATTTCATTTCTCTCCTTTCTCCTTCTCTCTCTTCTCCCTAATGCTGTGCTCTGTCAGTGGTGCTACTTGGGTAGCCACACCAGCAAATGTTGGCCTAGAGAGGGTCTCTGGAGCATAGAACCTCTTGGTCTGATGCTTTAAACCGTGCACCTCAAAGGCTTTTTTCCAGTTGCAGTTTGAACCCTCTGCAGAAATTTCCTTGGAATTCCCCTCCGCAGGGCAAGGTTGCTCTTAGGGCACCTAGGATGCAGTTTTCTAACTGCAGCTTTTCAGGATACTGAGCTAAGCTGTTGAAGGGCACCTCTCTTTCCCCCTTTGCTTCCCTAATCCTATTGAGATGAGCATCCTTCCAGTTGAAGAAGGGCTGCATGAGGCCTCCAAAGCCTGTTGGTGCCACTCCAGAATAATCTGGAGGTGTTGGTGTTGTTGCAGAGCAGCATGAAGCCTAAGGGTGTGCTTGCCTCTGCATTGCTGCCAACAAGAAGCAAAGGACTGAACCAAAATCTTGGATTCTGATCCCTGCATGGTACAGACACGTGGGCAGCCAGCAGGGATTTCTACTCTTTAGATCTATAGAAACTTTAGGGACAGTGTTTCCTCCCTCCCCCTTCCCAGGAGCTGAGTTTGAGACTCTCACAAACCAGTTGAGGACCTCCTGCTGGAACTGGATCCAGGATCCTCAGGCTTACAGGAACACACTTAACATATGGAGCTGCTCTTTCTCTCCCCAGCCTTTGGGTAGGTGGGTTTTTTAAAATCCATCTGGAAATCTTTGAGTTGCATTTGATAGTGAAAATACATGGGCGCAAAGACTCTCTCTAAAGAGAAGACACTCATCATTCTTCCATTCCTAAGAGATCTAAGGGTACTTAAATCTCCTTATTCTACCATAATACTGCAAGCAGTGAGCCAGAATAAATATAATTGGCAAGCTCACATTATAGGGCAGGCAATGTATTCTTGCTTCTATTGAAGTGCTTTTTCCCGTTTAGCAAAAGGTGTTTCAGAACAAGAGCAAAATATTAAAAAGCTGGGATGCCTGATGAGATGCAGTTGGGGGAGAATGGGGGAGAGGTATAGTTGAGACTTCATATGGTTCTGAAATAAGCAGTTGAATGTAGTCATGTCCAAGGCTGTCTTTAAATAAAATATATATAAACAGAAAAAAGAAAAGTGAAAATACTCATTTTGTGAAGCAGAACAAGGTGCTGAGGACATGGAATCAGGCAAATTTATTTACTGTTGTGCTGAAATTCTTGTCTAGTTGGTTATTTGAACTACATTTTCAGGCTACATGTAAAAAAAGAAAATGAAGTATGGAAACTACACTGGGTGTCAGGCTTCTTTGTGAAAAGTTTTGTGTGAGGCTTCTTTCCATTATGTTCAGTGGCAAACCTAGAGTTAGTTTCCAGATGACCCCTTCTCATCTGAAATACATTGCATAATAACTGTTAAAGGTTCTGTATTGTCACTAGAAGAACTCTATGCAAAAGATAGATAAGTAAAACCTCTCAAGTCTTCCAGCATATTTGAAGTGGACATCCAAAAATTCCACTTTTTGCCTTGTTTTGTGAGGAAAGTCAGGAGAAAGCAGTGCTCTGATCTGTGGGCAGCCTCAGATCACCACCCCCTTAGATGTCTTGGGTGCATGTCTGTTTGTGAGGGATGACTTTGTACTGCTTCTTAATCTCCAGAGAGAAGACAGTCCTCCTTGGGTGCCTAATATGGCTTTGGTATGAAGCGGAGAGAGGGGAAGATGCTGCTTTAGATTAAATAGGGAACTGGTGCCTTTTTTCTACCTACTTTGAAAAGGGTTAGGGGAGAAGGGCAGGACAGCTGTGTTGGTACTAGGAGTCCTCAAGATGTCAGGAAGCCTTGTCAGCTCCCTCTGATGTGCTGAAGAGTTGAGAGAAGGCGTCTTCAAGCTCCCAAATGCTTCTTTGTGTCTGTCTCTTTTCACCAGGAGTAGAAGAACCCAGTCCTTCACTGGTTGCTGCTGCAGTATCCTTGCCTCACTTTGTGGTGTAACTTCAGCACCTACTGCTTGGGGCAGAGGCTGTGTTAGAACAATGTTCTGGTGCTGCTGGTAAGAGCAGGCAGAGAAGAGCAAGGCAGTTACCTGTGACTGATCAGAGCATGGTTAACCCATCTACTGTGTTAGTATCAGAGTAGTGTGTGTGTGTTTTGGCTTGACTCAAGGAGAACAGATCTTGAGTTTTTTACTAGATATTGTAAAATTCTATATTAAAGTTTAGAACAGAGAGCATCTTCATGCAAAATAAGCACCCCAAGTGCTATAGCCCAAGTGTTATCTTGAACTTCAGAAGAGGTCAGAGCATGCTGCTGCTCTTCCTTCTCTCTTCCCCTTTCAAAAATCAGGCTGCTTACAAGTAAACACGACAGGGGAAGATATACATCAGAATTTTGGGTTTGTTTTTTTTTTAAATAAAAAAGAAAAAGCAAGCAAACATTGTGCTAACTGTGGTTCCCTTCATCTTTTCACTTCTTCTCCTCTCCCCGATCGCTTCCCATTCTGCCGGTTCCTGCTCTCTGGGTGACGTGGAGCAATGTTGTCTAATGGTTCTTTCCCTCGATTCTTTTCCCAAGACAAGCAAAACGGCTTCTGGGGCAGATTGTAGATCGCTGTCGGAACGGACCTGGTTTTCACAACGATGTTGATGGCAACAGTACCATCCAGGAGATTTTGATCCCGGCATCCAAAGTGGGGCTAGTCATCGGCAAAGGAGGTGAAACAATAAAGCAGTTGCAGGTGCGCAAGATGCATTCACTTCAGGGCTCTCTCTTCCCTACTGCAGCTTCTCTAGATCAGCAGGAGTGTGCTGAAATGGAGAGCCTAAAATGCTCTTAAACTTCCACAGCAGGGACTATTCTTCTGCCTTCGGGGAGCTGGACTCAAACCCAATCTTGTGTTAAAAGAGAAACCGGTTCGGCCTCAGCTACGCCTCTAGTGAGGTTGACCAGAACTGTGGAAACAAAAAAAAAAAAAATAAAAAATCCTTGTGTGCTTTAGATAACATTTGGTTATCTAAATGTTTGGTGCTGTTTAGGAGGGGACCCTTACAGCCAGGAAAAGACTATCTCTAGTCAGCTGCTGCAGGAGTTTTTAGTGCCAGCCATGTTGTAGAGTGCTGTGGTGCTTTTTTTGTTGCAGATCTGTGATAAAGCTGGGGTGTCTCTTCCATTTTTTTCTCATCCCGATCCTTTCTAATTAAAAGTGTTGTGTCATGTATGAATCTGTGTTCCTCGACATTCTTTGTTTCTCCATCTGGCACGAGATTTTTTTGAAGAATGGAGGATTTCGGAAAAGCACCTGGGACAAAAATGTAGGGGTTTTTTGAGTGCCCTGATTAAGCCTCTGTCATCCAATCGTTTTAGGGGTGGTCATTTCCTAATTACTATATTCAGTCATATGCAGATTTTGGAAAGGGATGAAAAATCAGTTGTTGAGGAAGAGGAGTTGTCTTTTTTGCAAAGGATTCAGCTATTTGAGAACTTCGGGAGGAGCACACTTTCTGGCAGTCTTTTACACTCTTAAGACTATTACTGAATTTGTGCTATAACTACCTGTGAAGAGCTAAAGTAGCCTTCCTAAAGCTGCTGATTTGACCTGCCTAATGTTTAGTGACCGAAATATAGGCCCTGGTTTTAGGGGCTCTGCTTAGCAAAGTGCTCTGTGCTTTTTCTTCAGGAGCGAACAGGTGTGAAAATGATTATGATCCAAGATGGTCCATTGCCTACTGGAGCAGATAAACCTCTCCGTATTACTGGAGATGCATTTAAAGTACAGGTATGTAACAAAAGTAAGCAGATGCCTAGAGGATTGAGGAGAAATTTAAACTTTAGCTGATTTCTGAGCTTCTAATGAGGTTGAATCTGACTGTAAATGTAACGATCCTTGCTGGGTTTGTTCTGTATGGTTGAAGTTTGAGTAGAGCAAGGTAAAATGCCAGACTAGCAAGTGTTGGCTTATTTACAGCATAATGTAGGAGCTCTCACTTCATAGAGGTACTAGATGTGGGTAGGAGAAGAGCTGAGGAGGAGAGTTTGGAGAAAAGTAGCTTTGAAATGCTTTCCAGTCTGTGAAGCAAAAATCATAGCTGCATGTCACTTCAGTAAATGGGTTCTTGGTGGCTACCTTAGCCACTCATTTAAGAAAGTTTTGTGGAAGGTTCATTATCTCAGACAGCCAACCGACGCAGGTAATTAAAGAAATAAATATCCCATGACAACTCCTGAAACCAAGGGGTTTGCTTAATTTCAGTACCTCAGTCTCCTTGTATCAGGGTTCTACAGATGGGTTCATACCTGCGGTTCAAAGCAAAAACCCATGAACAGCCAGAGGCTGGAAGATTGCAGCATGATGGGAGTGCTTGAATTCAACAATTAAAGTTGAGCTGTGGCATGTTCCATTTCTCAGCAAGTGCTTTTCATGCCTTGCTAAGTACCGAAGTCTCTAATAAAAATGGTTGTGTGTTCACAGGATCTCTCTACTCATAAATTGCTGCAACAGTTGATGTTGCTCAGGAGTAGTATGTTTGGGTTTTATTTTTCAAATCTCTTTTTTGCAAGTGGGCTTTTAGACTTAAATATGGGGTGCTTTTATTTCTCAAAATTCTTATACTCACTGTGGACGCATAGATATGCAAAGAGGAGCTTAAGGGTAGTCTTTCTACTTTTAACTGAATCATACTTTTAAGTGCTGCTACTTCCCAGGTGGCTTCTCCTGTCTTGCAAGATTTGCTGCTGTCACATCTTCCGTGTCAGAAACCATGCCAAGCAATTGTGGAACCTGTGTAGGCTGGAAGACCTCTGAGGCACTTAGAAAAGCTGAGCATGCACAGAAAGCACTTAAGCAGCTTGATGAATCCTTGGGTTTGGTGGGATTCTCTGGATGCTGCACCAGTGTTTCTTAACTGGCTAAAATTCCTGTGATATCTCTCTGTTGCCCTTATTTCTGTCTTGGCATCTCTGCAATGTCTCGAGTCATTTTCTTCTGTAAAAAATACCACAGGGGGGGGGCATGGAAAGTACATAAAAATGTGAAAGGAGTCAAATTCACCGGTGTCCCTCAAACCTGGAAAGAAAATCCAAATGATGAAAGCTTGACTGGTAATATATAGAAACAAAGGCTTTGGTTTTGACACGTAGGCTCCTTGTCAATGGTGGCTGCTGTTGGCTTATTTCCAAGGTACACTTTTACTATCTGGGCTACGTGCACGCTTATGAATGGCCTTGAGGGCTGCAAGTAGGTAGGAAATACTCATTTCTCTCAGAAATTGTCTTGATGCAGTCCTTCAGATTTGGGCTTAACTTTTCTGAGTGTCCATAAGGTCACTCCTGGCCACCTGCATTGGTGGTTACCTGCTCTCCAGCTCTTAGTGGACATCCTGTCTGCTGTGCAACCACAGATTCTGCCTTACTCTACTGGTTTCAGTTCTGCCTCGTAGGAAAGGGCTTTCCTTTAACTTAAAAACCAACCAAGAACAACAACAACAGAATTTAAAAATCAGGTATTTTAAAAGTTAAGGGACCTTTTTGACAGATGGAAGGAAGCTGTGGCCCACAAGAACCTGCCACCTTGCACACTTGGCAGGTTTTGTCAGACATGGAAGATGCCATCGAGAACAGATCTCCGTTGACTTTGGCGAAAGAAATACTAAATCAGAAATGCTGTGGATATGGAGCTCTCTATTTACCCGAAGCCCTGACTGTTAGCCACCATTGAGGCCCGAACACCAAGATGGCAAGCAGAATCATTTTAAGCTAACTGTAACTTCTTTCCCCATGTAGCAAGCAAGGGAAATGGTACTGGAGATCATCCGAGAGAAAGATCAGGCAGACTTCCGAGGCGTACGCAATGATTTCAGTTCTAGAATGGGAGGAGGCAGCATAGAGGTATGTTTTCTTCACAAGTACTCTGCTAACCTCCCTGGGGGATGGGTAGTGGGTGGAAGTCATCATATAACCTGTAAGCTTATTTTTAAATGCATCGTGTTGTGCTGCAGAGAAAGAGGAGTTCTCCTGGACTCCCAGCTGGCACTTTCCTAATTGTGCTGCGTTCTTGTAGCACAGAGTTTATTTAGTGGGGAAGGAATTTGTGGTCACATGTTTGGTTTTGATGGTTTTTTTTTGTTGGTTTGTTTTTTTTTTTTTTAAGGGATATGGTTCTGTAGCCTGGAGCTGCTTAACATGGCCTGTCCTCATAGTTAAGAGCATCTCCTTGTAAAACCAGAGTAATTCAGTCTAGTTCTCTGAGCTTTCATACTGCTTTGCCTTTCCCATCAGGTCTCTGTGCCCAGGTTTGCTGTTGGAATTGTGATAGGAAGAAATGGAGAAATGATCAAAAAGATTCAGAATGATGCTGGAGTTAGGATTCAATTTAAACCAGGTTTGTGTGAGGATGGAGAGCTGCTACTTTCTGCTCAGTGTTCCAGTTTGGGATTGCTCAAGTGAATCTGCTCTGAGGTCACAGCAGCTGGGCTTTCCTAATGTAAAGGTGCATTGTGTCTCTTTCTGCAACCTGTTTAAGTATGATGTGCTGCTTCCTTGACAACTTTGTTTTTCAGAGAGTAAGATTATATATGCCTCATTTGCCAACATTAGATGTCACAACAGTCATGTCTTGGATGGTAATTACATGGATAAAAAATAACAGTAACAAAAAAACCATTTATTTCCTGTCACAGAATTTTCCTTCAGGACATTAAAGCCTTTGGGGATCAGGAGTTGATTAATTCTAAGTAACTTTCTCTGGGTCCTTGGCTGTCTGATCACCTATCAAAGCTGCCTTTGTCCTCTTAAAATTACATCAGTCTCTTTCATGGCTCTTTGGCATTTGACAGTGTTACTTTCTGAATGTTATTTCTTCTACAACATGGTTTGGGGTTTGTCTTCTTTTGGTCCATGGAAGAGGGACTGAAGATTGAGGGAAGAGGTAGCTCTTGTGGTGTTATGAGAAAATGCTGCTAGCAGTGATGGTGCTGGAAGGAAACTTTTGTTGGCTGTTGGGTGGAAGTTTTCTCCCTTTAATTTCCTCTTTGCCACCTCTCTTCACAGATGATGGGATTAGTTCTGAACGAGTCGCACAGGTCATGGGGCTTCCTGATAGGTGTCAACATGCAGCACACATCATCAGTGAGCTCATTCTGACAGCACAGGTGGGTTCTGGAGGCTTTTTGGGGGTAAAGTGCTTTTCTAGGAATGTAGTCTGCATACAAGCAGCTGGATGGATGGATGCTGCCACCTGAAGAACAACAGCATTAAATTTTGCCTCTGGTAGGCCATGCATGCTGCTGCCTGGGACAGAACTGCTGGGTTTGTGTTTTCCTGACTTGTGCTTTTTTATTTGGGAATGGTGACCTGATGGAATGAAGTCCAGCAGTATGGTGAGAAAGTGCCTGGAGGCTCAACACTCAGGCAGCAGAGCATTAGTAGTGCTTAGTGCTGCCTTCTCTTCAGCCTCCAGTCCTCTGGTCTGGTGGCTGTGGGAGGCAGGGGAAGGCAATGAGTGCTCACAGATGTGGTCACTGCACTCTGAGAAAGACACCAACACAGCAAGTAGTACAAAGATGGGTGAAGAAGTAAGGCAGACTCATGAAGGAGCTTTTGTATTCCCTTTTATTATTGTATTATGAGAAGTAAAGATGTTAGACCATTCCAGACAAGGTACCTGAGCATGATTTCTCCATTAAGGGTAGGTCATGATATCTCTTCTTGCCCAGAGATCTGGTTTGAATGCTTGATTTCAGAATTTTTTTAATAATCTACTTAAATTTCAAGGTCTGTCATGATGGCCTCTGACTGCCCATGGCTTTTGCTTTTGGAGAAATCAGTTTCCCAAAATAGTTACATCCTCTAAGTGTTTTTGAACTTAAAAGCTTCCTTTGGAAGTTTTGGAAGATGTGCATTTCAGCTGAGTAATTCCAGCAGTTCTTTTAAGGATGACGCTTGAAAGGGTTTGGAAGAAACTTTTGTGTGTGTCAGTGCCAAGATCTGTAGGTTGCTCTAAGGAAAAGTCCTTATCACAGACTGAAAGTCTTTTAGTAGTTGATGCTTTTTTATAGGTTTATTTCAGCAGGTATAAAGGCATGCATTTAAAAACTATAAATATCTTCCTGAGTCAGGATGTCAACTCTAACCTACATTACTTGGCATTTCTTTAAAGTGCTTCAAAATCTTGAATGTGAAACTAAAGTCCAAGAATATCTTAATTCGGTGCCATTGATTATGATGCAGTTTACCTTACCTTGCTTTATTTTATTTTTAACATGCAAGGGGCCAGCAAAAAACCCATTGATGCCAATTCTTTTGCCTTCCAAGGAACGAGATGGCTTTGGAAGTTTGGCTGTCACCAGAGGAAGAGGTCGTGGCCGTGGGGACTGGAGTGTTGGAACCCCTGGGGGCATGCAGGAGATAACCTACACCGTGCCAGCTGACAAGTGTGGTCTTGTTATAGGCAAAGGTGGGTCTGCTGTGTCTAAATGCTCAAGCTTGAAATCTTTCTCTCTCAGGATGGTTGTGTTCTTGCTGCCTGACAGTGAAGCTTTGGAGTTTTCTGTAATTGCAGGTATTTAGTGGCTGGTGAATGCAGCATAGGAATAAGCTGTAAGCGCTTGTGGTTGTTTCTTTGTGGTGCTCTCACTCATAATTGTACTCTCCAGGCCCTTGTTCACAATATGTAAGAGAGGCTCTTCATGCAGAGCTGTCAAGTAAGCTTGTTATAACAAGCAGCTGGCTGAGAAAAGGCAGGTTCATTTGTGGATTCTTTTTATAGAGAATTCGTTCTAAGGAGAGTTTATCAGGGACAAGCAGAGCAGTCATTTCATCGGGTTGGATTTCTGTGAGTGCCATGTGATAAAATGGAAGGTCTCTGAATGTGGTAATAACAGAAGCTGCTTCCAGCTATGAAAGTGAAGTGTCTGTTGAATCCAGTGAAGCAGCAGGGTTTGTACCTGAGTTTGTGTCACAGCACAGGCTGTGCACCTCATCTTGCTCAGACGGTCACTGCCATAGAGGCTCCTTGGCTGCCTTGGCCATTGAATCTCTCCATGTGAAAGAGATGGACAAAGGGGTCACCTGGTGTTGCTCTCAAGAAACAGTACAACTCCAAGAGAGTTCTGAAAGCAGAGCATCAGCAGCAGTCTCAGTTTGTCATAGAACAGAAGCTGCACAGCAGGTACTGGCAGCACTTGGAGCCAGGAATAGAAGAGCTCAGTCACTCCCAATGGTTGCCATCCTTCTGAGTTAATACTGACGTATCAAAGGAGCTGGATTTAATTTGTCTATCTGCTTATTTCAGAAAGAGTGACATATGCCTTAACTAGTATTTAAGTAATCACAGTTGGCTTTTAGCCTCAGCAGAGGTGAGGTGAATAGGGCAGGAAGAAAGGAACTGCAGTGGTAAAGGAGGCAGAGACTTGAGGGCATTGTGCCATGGTTCAGTGACACTGAGTTTCCTGCCATCCTGTCAGGCAGGACTGAGCTTGTGGTGACACATGTGCCCTGCAGCACAACCCTGCTGCACCTCACTTCTTCCCTTCCACATCTCTGGCCCCTGTAGCACCCTGAGCTCCTGCTTTGTTGGATGGTAGGGACCCTGGAAAGTCAGCTGTGTATCTGCAGTCGTTTTCAGCTGCTATTCTTTGCCATAAACCTGTTCACAAACCTGAAAACTTTTTTCAAGATGAAAAAACACCTGCTCCTCCCCATCATGCAGAAATTGCAGTGATTGTACTTGATCTGACTGAAAAATCCAGTTGGGAAAAAAAAACAAAAAATGAAGCAAAGCAAATTTTAAGCCCGTGAGTGAGAGTTCTGTGTATGGAAAAATCAAATTACAATGAAAGTTTATTGCTGTATCCATTAGTCAGCCTTAATAAAGGATCAGAAAAGGTCACTTGTTGTTCAGCAGTGCACTGAAGTGGAGCATTTGTGACTGCAGAGCTCTGTGTGCTGAAAAGATAAATGCAGGTAGCAGAGTTGGATGTCCTAGCAGTCAAGTGCAAAGCCTGGCACAGGCTCTCTGTGGGGGTGAGGGGGAGCCTTTTACCTTTGTTTCCACAACAGCAAAAGAAGGATTCTTACTCGGCCAGATCAGAAGCTTTCTGGAGTGACTAATTACTAGTTGTATGGTGATTTGAGTGCTTGTAGCTTTGTAATACCCCCTTGTAATCGGTGTTCTTACAGTGCCTGTGCTCTTAGTCTATATTGCAGCCTTCATTTTTGTCAAGTGAGTGATGGCTGTAGTGTTGCCTTTTGGGGCCTGCTTCAGGGTGGAGGAACTGCTACACTCCTTATATTGATGCAAGACACCCATTTTTTATTTCCTCTGCCTGTGGGGCAGTGTAGGAGTGAAAGGATGTTAGTGGGAATTTTTTTAATGGTGTTGAATTGTAAAACCTTTGCTCCCCCTTTTTATTTTTTGTGCATTTTCCAGTCCCCTTTTTTGGTTTTTTTTCCTCCCCTGTAGTACAGGACTTGGCTGTTGGTGTTCTCTGTAAAATCTGGGCACAGAGCTTCCTCTCTGAGGCTACCCCCCAAGCCCTGGGTACCTTGGTGCCCCCCAGGGTGTAATGTCTGTGATGTGGCCAGGTAACTTTTGCTGTGCTTCCAGCTCTTTCTACTTCAGAAGGTGGAAAAGAGGGAGATCAGGAAACTTCTCATCTCAAGTTCTGTAGCATATGTGAGAGAAGGTATAGGGCTCTTTTCTCCTGGGCATCACTTCTCAGCTTGGGAGTACAACTCATTACAAGCTGATAAAAAGTCTCTGCTCCCTGCAAATCCTGTGCTTGTTTTTTTCCTCTAGAGGGTGGGTAGGTGCAGCTTTTCTTTTCTGAAAGACTGGAGGAAGGGTGGAGACCAGCACCATACACATGTCAAGTGCTTTCTCTGTTTGGTGGTGCTTGGAAACAAACCACAGCCTGGCTGGGCCCCCACTGGATTTCCATGATAAATACAGCAATATTGACAGATAACGTGGCCAGCCTGGCTCTTGTCAGCTCTGCCTTTTAGCAGCTTTGATTAATTGCTTTACGATTTCACGTCCAGCTGGGGGGCCACTCTTGGATCATTTCTGCCCCCCATCAGGTAGAAGAATGGAGCTGGGCTGCTGAATGAGTCTATAGACAGCCACCATGTGCCAAGCAGGTCACCTCATTATGGGGGAAGATGAACTCCTTCCAGCATCCTAGTGGAACTGCCTGCTCTGGAGGCAGAACTGGGAGAGCTTGGATGGGAAGGGAACACTTTGGGATGTACCAGCTTAGAGGATAAGGAGGAGAAAGGCTCAAATTGCTGGTACAGGTGTGGGAACTTGAAACCTCTGACCAAACCTGGAGGGCCAACTGGCTTGATCCTGCAATAAATATGGTCTAGGAGAGAGCTGATATGGGAACAGCCCCATCAGCTACCAACTTAGTGCTGAAAGCTAAGTGGGGAAATTATTTTAAATCTATATTCTTCCCACTTCTAGTTTGATGAGACTGCTTCCAATATTTAATCCCCTTTTGGAAAGAGAAACCTAGTCTGCTGTGCAAATAGCAACCTGGGGTTATGCCTCTGTCCACCCAGTGGAAAATTTCTCCCACTCCTTCATGTGTTGACTGAAAAGTTCCTAGGTTTTTGTTAAGCTGGTAAACTGGCTGTTCATACAGATCTTACCTCAATATTTAAGAAACAGAGCTTCAGACAAGTCTGCAGCAGACAAAAGCATCACATATAAAAAAAAATACAAAAACAAAAAAAACCAAACCTTCTTGTTTTTGAAACTTCATGTTACTGCTTTCCCATGCTTGACTGAAAATAAGTGGCTTGGCTTTTGGCTGCACAGTACAATCCCTGTTGTCTGCCCAGGGATGTGACACGATTATCTATTGTTAAATGCATCTTCAAAAATTCATTTAGAAAGAGTTAATTGCCCTTTGGCAACTCTTCCTCCTCCCTTTCCCAAGAAGGCTTTAAAATGTTAAAAAGGTCACGAGCCCATTACAAAGAAATGAACAAGTGTCTGCAACATCCAGAGTTTGTTTTGAAGTTGTGCTGGATGTATAGAGATGGAAATGTAAGTGAAATTGAGGAGATTATTTTTGGACACTCTTTTTAATTAAAACCAAACAAAAATCTCTGGTTTCCTTTGCTCTCTTTCCTGCTTGCTCTGTGTCCTTTTGGCTGGTGATTTTTGTTTTGTGATTTAAAAGCTGTAAAACCCCTTCCTTTCCCTGCACCCCTTAATTTCTCCAGTTGAGTGGAGCTGGTCTCTTAAGTTGTGTGAGTTACCAAAAGAAGAATTGAACCATTGTAACATTGGCTGGGGCTTTTGTTAAGAAAATTTCATTAAGAGACCAGGACCTTGCAGGTCTGCAGGAAATCAGATCTGCTTTGGCTGGCCTGGTGCATCCTGCTCCAAGCACTCCTGTGGGTCCAGGTGGAAAACTAGCCAGATGTGTTGGTCACTGCATTCACAGCTAACTCTGAAATAGCAGAAAACTGCCTGGAATTCTGTGCTACTGCAGTTGTGTGGAGGCTGGGACACTGGTGTGAGTGGGTAGGGCAAGAAGCAGAGGTTTCTTGAATGGGAAGGAGCTGTTGAGCAGCACGTGGTTGTGAGAGAACTTGGGCTGTGTTTTGAAGGTGCAAGGTATGTGGCTGGTGGGTTTTTGTGGGATGAATTGTGTAGTGGTGGGGAAAAAAAGCCTGATGGAAGGAAGAAAAAGGAGGTTTGAGTTGCAGGTGACTCAGTTTGTTGAGGATTGGGAGCAACTCTGAAACCACCAGAGCTCAGTCAGCACAGTCTTGCATCTGTTTTGTCAAAGTGTGCCTTGGTCATGCTGCATTTTGTTGGGAGCCTGGCAATGTGGACACAGGGAGACTGTGTGTATCCTTAAAACAGCACCACCCATGACCTCAGAAAGCTTTGTAATAGCTCACGGTTTTGGATCATGCTTATGAGGTGGCTGAAAGAAGCACCATGAGCTCAGCTACACTATTGCCATCCCCATCCTGCCTCCCCTGAGGCATGAAGAAGGTGGTTGAAACCATATTCCATAAGAGAACCTGACTGACATGCTTTTATGGAAAGAGATGCTGAATATCGCTTCTTTATGTCTTGGTTTTCTTTTTTTCAGGTGGGGAGAACATCAAGAGCATAAATCAGCAGTCAGGAGCCCATGTGGAGCTCCAGAGAAACCCACCTCCAAACACAGACCCTGGTGTACGAATATTCACAATCAGAGGAGTTCCCCAGCAAATTGAACTTGCTAGACATCTCATAGATGAGAAAGTTGGTGTAAGTTCCATCTCTGTTGATCTTGCTCTGTCTCTTTCTGATGTGGTGTTTTCACTCTTAGGAACCTGTAGGTCTGGACTTAGAGGATGGCACAGAATATAAACCCTTACTTTATTTAGCTTCAAAACCATTTGCCTGTTAGCTCCTGTCTTGAACTTTGATGGCTCTCCAGAATCCATTGGGCTAATTTTTGCTGTGGTCTCAGAAAGATCTGACTGTTGGCTGATATAATCAAAGGTAGTGTGCAGCTATATGAGAGGGAAAAACAGCAATAATAAAGTATGAGAAAGCTGTCGAAGGAGATTTTTTTGAAGGGAAGACAATAGTGTCGCTGCGTGAGAATGACACAAACCTGGCATCATCATCCTGAAAGTAACACTCAATGCTTTGCTCCAGTAAATCCAGGATGACTTTTATCTCCCACTTAATGCAGTGCTGTGGTATTGAAGCTTAATAATGTCAGGCTGGAGTCCTACTGAAAGGGGAGACTTGGGGAAAAGAAAGTACAGCAAATACTGAACTGATGTGTGGTAAAGCAACCTTTGTGCTGAATTGCCTGAGAAGAGAAGGCTTGATACCAACCTCAGGATCCAAGCTATTCGAAGGAAAACTTCCAAATGTGTTGTAGTCCCATCAGTGCCTTTTAGGGGCTGACCAGAGTTGCTTTTGATGCTGAGCTCCTTCAGTGTGCTGACAGTCCTGAGAATTTCATCCTTGGAGAATCAGTCACTTCTTTCAGGTGCTGGGGTTTAGTGGAACATGTCCCAGGCTGCCTTCTCTCCTTTCTTACTCCTGGTATTAGCTGTCTCCACGTTGTGCTTAGAACTGCCACTAAATATTTGTGGATTCTGTGACAGGGTACCAGCATGGGTGGACCTGGAGGATTTGGTCAAAGCCCATTCAGCCAAGCACCTGCAACACCTCATCAAAAGTAAGTGTCTCCATCTCATCAGGGATGGGCCGTGGGGATGGCTGGGAGCTAGAAAAGTTTTGGGAGAAGGGTGGAAGGCCCAGAAGGAATGAAGCATAAGTGGAGCCTGTTAAAGATGAAACGTTCAGAGGCAAGCGAGATGAAACCTCTAAGTTTGATGGCAGGAAGAATTTTAGCTATTAAATTATAAGCAAGGTAGGTACTGACATCTCCAAAATTCCTGTCTGTAGTGCAGTGAGAGCATGGAAAGAAGCCTCAGCTGCACAGAGCACAAATAGTGCTGCTCTGTATGAGGGGTCATCTCAGCTTCCTGAACAGACCAGTGTCAAGGCAGTCAGCAGTCCCTCCTACTTAGGGTATCCTTTTGTCCTTTGTTAACCTGTTTGCTCAGCAGTTCCTGACTCTTAAGTAACAGTTTCTCTAGGCAATATCAGGTATATGGCCTGGCAAGGATTTTATTGCCTCCTTCAGCATGCCTTTTTGTCCTCTGCAGTGGTCCTCAGGCGTTCATGACGCAGGGTTGGGGCAGTACCTACCAGACGTGGCAGCAACCTGGACAGCAAGTCCCAAGTAAGTGTCTTGGACCTGGGCCGCAGAAGGGCTGATGGTCCCTTGGCAATTGCTGCTTTGTGCCTGCAAAGCACAGGTTCATCCGTGAGGCTGCTTGGATGACAACAGCAAAATTACTTTCTTGAGCAGCAGAGGTGTGTGGAGGTGTGGTAAGGATGTCTGAGGTCGATGTAAGCTGAAGTCCTTGGAAAACTGTAATGCTTTTGGTGCACTTTACTGCTTACTGCCCGTTTCTGATCCCTTGGTGTAAGAATGTGGTCCTTGCTTTCTGTTGCTCCCCAACAAAAAATATTCTTACAGTGGCTTCTCTTCTGCCAGGAGTCTCCAGGGAAGCACTTCCCAACCTTGCTTCCCCCTGCCAGACACACCCTCTCTGGTGGAGAGCCCTCCCATCCCTTTGTTCTTGACCTTATCAGTTCTTGCTTATTTTCTTTTTGAAATGTTCCTTATGACCACTTCTCATGCTCAACTCCCAGTCTGATGGGAAGACTGGGAAAGGAGGTGCTGAAAATTAACAGCCTGAGTTCAAAAACTGAACCAGGATCATCACTGATGCTGGGTTTTCAGTTCAAGCTTACAGCACCAAGTCAGGGTCAGTGCTATTCTTTAAGGTTCAAAGTGTCATTTCTTCCTAAAACCTTGTTTAGTCAAAATTCAGCAGGTTTGGGGCCTTTCCCTTTGGGGAATAATTGCAGTAGCAAATACCAGTGGTGACATGGGTAGCTGTGTGGTCCTGTGTCCTCAACAGCCTCAAACACAGAGTAGTGGTTTGCCCTAAACAGCTGATTGATAATCTGATTGATAATCTTCTTGGTAATCTCAGAGCTCATGTGATGGCAGGAAAATCCAACAGACACTTTTCAATTACATTTTTTCAGGAAATAAGATGGTTCTTTAATGGCCTTGTCTTGTGAAAGCTAAAGCTGATCACCAAAAAGTGTGTGTGTGTGTATTTGGGGGTATTTTAGAGAGGTTTAGTAGCAAATGCTTTTCAGTCCTAAGGCTGCTTTAGCAATGAAGTAGATTATTTAACTCCAGTATGAAGTCCCACTCCTGTGGGGGCCTGAAGTAGAGGAAATGTTGGAGGAGCACTACCTGCAACTGCATTTGTGATTCCCTGTAACACTAATCAGATTTTCATATCTGAAATTGTGCAGATACGAAATTTGGAAATCCTCAGTGCTGTATTGTTAATTTAGTGGGCTTCTAAAATGTGTGCTGAAGTTGGACATAGGAACTTGGCATAGGAAGTGTGTGTTAAACTCAAAGAAATGCCTCTGGAAGAGTCCTGCTCCTCAACAATTAGAGTTTTTTAAAATTGTGACTTTCCCTTTGAGCTCTTGGGACATACAAGAGGTCAAAAGTTGTATTCTCAGGAGAGCAAAAAGCAATGGTGGGCATGAAAGGACTTTTTTTTTTGTGCAGGGTTAAAATAGTATGGTCCAAAAAAAGAGTATTTTCCCCATTGGCTTGTTTTACAGGAAAAATTGTTATTTGACCCCTCTCCTGACATACAGTCATGTCTGAAGCTGACACCTCCTGGCTTTGGAGCCTGGTGTAAGATGCACAGACCTTTCCCATCCCGACAGTGAAGCATCCTCCCTTGGCATAATCCTTCCCCTGTATGGGTTTGCTACCACAAGGCCACGATTTGGGGACAGATGGTTTATTTCTGTTGGTGATCCTGATGGAAAATGTTGGCTCTCTAGTTTAGGATCCTTGGTGTTCCTGTTCATAGCCAGGCACACTGAGGGCAGCCTTGGTGAGGAGAGAGGACAGACAAGGAAGGCTGTGCTTTGAGAAGCCTTCCCCCCTTTCTCCTGCTGCAGGTCACAGTCAGGCCAGGTGGAATTCAAGCCACGGGGGGATTAATATAAGAAACCATGTAAATACCTGCTTTTGCACTTAATTTTGGAAACAGCCTTGTGAAAGGTCCCTTTCCCTGGGTGCTGCAGCCCATTTGGTGGCTGTCAGAGAGCTGCCTTCCCAGGGACAGGCTCCAGAGTGCCCTCCTTGTGGGAGGAGGGGCAGACCCCCACCCCCTACACATGTATTGAGATTTTAATTACTTCCCCCATCTTAAATAAATTAACTGGCTGGGGAAACATTTTGCTGTGAAACACAGTTAGCTGCGTGTCCTTTCAGCCTGCTGCCGACTGTAATTCTCCTGGAAGAAAAGGCATTGAAGGAGGTCCTTTGTTGGCATTAGCAGGTGGACAGTTGAGGCAGCCTTGACCTCTGCCAGAAAAGGTCCTGACTTGTAGCATTGGTCAAGTCTTTTAACCCTCTTTTATGCCCCTGGACAGGACACTGCTGCCCTGTTCCCTCCACCCACTTCACACTTGCAGTGTATTATTTTCCCCCTTCCCCCCACTTCAAAGCCCCCTCCAGGCAGCGTGCTGGGGCAGGGGTTGGGAAGGGCTCTCCTCCAGCATCTCCCTGTCCTTGCCTGCTGTCCCTGTCTGTGCTCAGCACTCAGGCTCTCTCCGTGCCTGCCTCTCTCTGCAGTTTATTAATTGCTGTGTTTTCTGTTCAGGTTTTTTTTTTTTTTTTTTTTTTTTGTACTATTTCTGCATGAGGGTTCTTTGCTCCAAGGGAGCTGTGGGCATCCCACCCCTGCACCCAGCTGCCTGGACTCTCCCCTGCAGCAGCACCTTGATGTGCTGGATTCTGGACCTTGATGTGCTGGATTGAAGCTGTCTTAGTGCTTCAAAGACAGGAGTTGTGTGCCAGGTGAAGACCAAGGCTTTGGGGGCTGAGAGTGCTCTCAGTCCAAGTGTTGGCACTGTTTTTCTCGGCAGAGTGTAGGAGAGGGGTTTGAGTGCCTCTCTGGATGGTGTAGGTGGAGCTGGCTTGGATTTGGTGCCCAGATGATGGGTCCCTTCAGTCCTGAGGCTGCAGTTTGGCTGCTTGGAGCTGTGCTGTGGGCAGGCTGTACAGAGAGACTGCCCACCAGGGCTCCTCTTCAGACCTGTTCTGCTGCTGAGAGTGGAGGTGAAGGATGCAGAACCCTGAAAACCAAGTGAGGTGACTCATAACGTGACTGTTCCCTCAGCAGCTTCATGGCTGGAAATCAAGGTGACAGCTCTCAGTTCTGTCAGGGCTTTGAACCCTCCAGCCCTGTGCTAGATAGGAGTAGCCTGACCTCCTAGGATGGTTGATCTGCAAACTGAGCAGCTCCCAGCCCATGGGCTTTGTCTTGAAGCAGTCCCAGCAGGAGAGAGCTGGGACTTAGTGCCCTTTAGCAGGTGAGATGAGATGAGGAATTGGAGCTTTTCCCCACACTGTAAAAAGGTGAAGTCCGAAGTCTGGGCAACTGAGGTAGATCCAAGGCCTGTCTAGTGTAGATGGTGACTGGCTGAAAATTGTCACCTGTTCCATAATGACATGCCCCTTGTTGTCATCTTTGCACAGGCCAACAGAGCCAGCAGCAGAACAGCCATCCCGATTACAGCAAAGCATGGGAGGAATATTTCAAAAAACAGAGTGAGTGAAACAGGGCTCTTGGAGATGAATCAACTCTTGTTACAGAGTTAACTCTAATCTGATGACTTAGATCTCCAGCCCCTGCCATCATGAGCTTCCACTCCCTCTACAGAAGCCCTTTGGTCCTCTCCTGTGGTGATGGTGTGTGTGAAAAACTGAAAGCTCTGGGTTGTGCTGTCTGCTGTTGTGCCTTGGCAGAGCTTCTCCCACTCAACCACAGACCCAGTGCCTGCCCAGGGGGGAGAGAGAGTGCACAGCAAGAATTGGTGCCATCCCAAACCTCTCAGCCTGGGCAGGGGAGTGTGGGACAGCACGGGCCTGGCTTCTCCACTCCATGAAGAAGCACACGATGCCAACGTCAGGATTTGCATTTGTCACTGTGCTGCTGGAGCCTTGGGGCTGAGGCTGAAGGGTGCAAGTGTCCCTGCAGCCATGGGAACAGTTTCTTTTTCATTCTGCTGTAGTTCTGTCACTTGCAAGCCAGCTCCAAGCCTGTCCCGTGGCAGCCAAACCCGGTGCCGCTCTTTCAGATCTCTGCAGCTGTTGGATGGGGGCTGTCTCCTCTTTAAGCTTTACAAAAGGAGATCCTAAGCCTGGGCTTGGATTACTGATATGTTCATCTCTCCCTTTTCTCCTTTTTTTCCTCCAGGTCATGCTGCCAGTGCTGCTTCTCAGGCAAGTTCCCAGCCTGACTACACGATGGCTTGGGCAGAGTATTACAGACAGCAGGCTGCCTACTATGGGCAGACACTAGGGCAGGCTCAGGCCCACAGCCAGGTTTGTATCTGTGTTCCCTGAACCCCACTGCTCTTTCCCTTGGGAAACTGGGTGCCTTGGCCTCCCCCTGGTGTGGAGACTCTGTTTTGGGTTCATGTGCCAAAGCAGAGAGACATTTTGGGGAGGATGCGACCACAGAAGTGAGAGATCGCTCGCTGCTCCCTGTCCTGTTGTTTCAATATTATTTCCCTCAACGGAGTGAGTAATTTTTTGAGGGAGAGAACTGTTTGTTTTGGTTTTTTTCTGGGGGCCTTTCCTTGTATTTCCCAGGCAGTTTTGTGGCTTTGATGAATAAAGTAAAAGGAATGCTGGAGCCAGGCTGGAGAGGTAGCCCAGTGCCGGGACACGGTGCGGTCTGAGACTGTGCGTGCAGGCTTTGCCTTTTCTTGTGCAAGCTTTGTGCTAGGATAGGAGCTGTGTGTCCTGAAAGGGAGCAGCAAACTCTTGAAAAATAATCTGGATTAACCTGCAGCCATGTCAAAATGTGCCTCACCTGATCCCTCAGAGCACTGGAGGCTGCGTGGGATTCATCCTCGTACCCACGGGGCCAGATTTGCAACACGGAACATCTGGAATATTTTTGGCACCAAAAAAAAAAAAAAAAAAAAAAAAATCTGTGCAGAACACACCTTAGCGGGATCAGATTCCCCAGGGAATCACATTTTTGCTCTTGATTCCTGAGAGCAGAAGCTGAAGTGGCCTTAGGCTGCTCGGGGGAGCCCCGTCCTTCGCAGCCTCCGCGCTCTCCGGGAACCGACGCTTGCCGCGGGCGCCGGCCAAGTGTGACCCAAAGCAGGGATAAAAGGAAGTTTCTCTTCATTCCTCTCTCAAAGTCTGGCCCTCTAGAGAAGAGAGGGAGATCTTGTTCGGTAAGAGGCATGAACTCCTGGCAGGAGAGCTCTCCAAGAGCATCGTTTGGGGTCTGTCCTGCTTGGCAGCGACGGGGAATCGGAGATCTGTCTGTGTCAGGGGAGGAGGGCTTGAAAAATTGACTGCTGCTGAGTAACTTTTCCTATTTTTTTCCCTCACTCTCATTTTAGGAGCAGTAGAACAAGGTCCTCGTGGCAATTTTTTTTTTTTTTTTTTTTTTTTTTGTCCTCCCTTGGAATCATTGTGGCAGCAAACCTTTTTGTAACAGAGGTTTCTAGATTTGCAACGTTTTGATGAAGACTTTTCTGTTTGTGAAACACTAGTTGTAGGATAATCTATACTGAACTTTTCTAAGAATCAGGAACAATTAGTAATGTACTAAACTTATGGACATGCTGGTAATTTTGTTTCCAAATTTGTAAAAAAAAAAACAAAAAAAAAAAAGCAAAAAAAAAAAAAAAAAAAAAAAAAAAAAAAATAACCAAACTCCGGGATCCTTTTTGGAGAGAAGCCAGAGAATTTGCAGGCACCAAAATGCACCCCAGAGCTGTGACATTTCAACATGTGGGTTTTTTGTGGGTTTTTTTTTTTTCCTTTTAATTTTTGATCTTTTCTGTTGCAACAGAAAGAGTGGCTTGGAAGTCTTAGGTGGTATGTAACAAATCCTAAAAAGAAAAAAAAATTTTAAACAGTATTTAAATATTCTTAAATATGTAAATTCATTAAATGTTTTACTTCTAATTTCTTGTATCTTGGCTGTCTTTGATTTTATTGCATTTTTTAAAAACTGAACTATGATATGTATTGTAATTAATTATGTGAATTCTGTATTGAGACAGTTACTGTTTTGCTGTCAGACAAGTTATGGGTGGGGGGGCATTTTGTAGGGTTTGTATAATTTCTAGAGTCTAAAGGGGTAATATAAAAACATGTTAATTTTTTTAGCAATACATTTTTTCATGTCTCCATTGCTAGTTGCATTTATGTATCTAAGACCTCCAAGCTTGTTTAAAAAAAAAAGACAAAACAAAAAAAAAAAAAGAAAAAACTTTCTTCTATGCTCTCAGAAATATAAATACTGTTATTTTTAATATTAAAATGAATCTGCTATTAGTACCTTTAACAAACACTGTGGAACATAAAAACCATATAAAAAGTAGTAACTATTTTTTAATTCCAAGGTGTTTTTTGCTTTTTCATTTCTTTTAAATATTTTCTTATCTAATATTTGTCAAATTACCTAGAGAAATAAATGAATCTAGTATTAACCACAGTATGCGCTAAATAATTTTGATTTAATAAAAGGGATAATATGATTTCCAATGTTTACTGTAGTGTTTCTTGTACAGATAACAGTGTATTTTTAAAGGAAAAACGGAATTGAAGCTATTTTTTCTTGCATTTTTAATTGCCCTGCGGGACATTCCGTTTTGAAATGTACTGAAGTTACTGTTCTTGGGTTCTTTCCTTATTTTTTTCCTTATGCTTGAAATGTCTAACTATAAAAAAAAATCCAAACTCGATCGGATAATGTTGAGCATGGTGTTTAAAAAAGTGTTCTTTTTATTTGACTGACAGTTGCATTTTACACTCTATATAATAAAATTTCCACAAGGTGTCTTGTGGGTGAAGTATTTCCAGTCTGGTTTGCTCCGTTTGCTCCCTCTCGCCGGTGTCAGGCAACCCGCAGCCCCCTGGCTCCTCTCCCATTCCTCCTCACCTCCGGGTCCCCCCAGTAGCTTGGGATGATCAGTTCTCTCAACTGGAGACTTAATTCTGGTGAAATTCCACTCGTGACACCTCGGAGCATCTCGTGGCAGGGGATTGCCACGCTCAGGTGCTGTCATTGCAGCGGTCGGGACTTTGGAGGAAGTTTTCTCTCAGCCAGAGGGATGTGGATCTCCAGCCACAGGAATGTTTTATTGCTGCTTGAGGTCCCCCAGTTTTAATACCCTGAGCTTGTTGCTCTTCCACAACTTTGTATTTGCTGATAAATCCATCCAGGATTTGCTCTCCCTGCAAAGGGAGGAACTGGAGCCACGCTGGCCCTGGGTGGGGGGTGAAGGGTGCAGGGGGCCGGGGCTTTGGCCATCCTCATCCCCTGGGCTTCCTCACTTTTAAGTCACAGCCAGGCCAAGTTTGGTGGTGCCCAGCCCCTCCTGAGATCCTCTTTTTTTTGTTAAAATGTTGAGTTTTGTGCTCTGTCCACCTCTCCCCAGCTGGCTGCAGGGGTTTGCAGGCGAGGGGGAGGGAGGGCAGAAGATCCCATCTGCAGGGCAGGGAGTGGGAGGGTATGTTGAGAGCCGGAAGAAAAAGAGATGTAGCATCTCTAAATATACCTCCAGAGAATCAAGAGAGACATTGAAAGATGGGATAGTAAAAGCCACTTGGAAAGAGGGGAGAGGGGGGAAAAAAATGGCTAGAGGAGGGCATAAAGGCTGCTGATGGGAATTGGGAGCGGGCATTACCGAGAAGACTTCCTTCTAATTCATCTTCCAAGCTCTGTGCCAAAACAGCATTTGGCATGGTTCACAGGGAGCAATTGTGTGATAATGAACCCTAAGGTGTCCCTTAATTGAAGACTGAGTATTACAGATTGTGCCAATAGTCGTAAATGGCGCAGGATTGTGGGAGGATGCATTTTCTTAAATGTATCTGTAAGTACAGATTAGTGAGTCTCCCCAGTGAAATACCCATACTATAAATTATGGAAATATCTCTTTTCTGATGCAACCTTTTATTGAGGGGGTGGGGCAGCAAAAGAAATAGTTTGCAAGCCTTTGAAATTTGGCCTGTCATTAAGATGGTGCCTGCAAAGCTGGGTTTTCAGCAGCAGTCTGGTGCCCTGGAAGGCTGAAGTGCTCGAAATGTTCCTAAGTTCAGCAGTTTTTCCATTACTGCTGCCTGAGGGGCTGCAACCATTCCACTTCTTTCTGTTGTGAGTCCACCATGGGTTGGAGAGGGGCCAGGATAAGAGGTGAAGAAATGCTTTGGAACCTCTCCAGGAGTTGGTGATCTCTGGGTTCTTCCAAACCCTGCTCCAGCCCAGCTCCTGTCCTGTGGGATGGTGTGATGCCCAATCCCACCCCAATCCCACCCCAGGCTCTGCCTGCTCACCCCACTCTGGGCTCTGTAGGCAGCTCCTTGTGTCTCCTGGTTCAGGTGTTGCTGTGGTGCCTTCAAACCAAGTCTGTGGGCTCCAAGACAGGAGCCGAGTCTCCTGCTCAGCTCTGGACAAGTTTAATCCCCAAACCAAGTGGATTAAGCACTGGCTGTGTTAGGGATTTTTGTGGCAGGGAGGGTTTGTCTGCTCCTCAGACAGAACACGGATGTGGCAGGGAGTTGGAGTTGTGGGCTCCATGAGCAGTGATGGGGACAACACAGCTCTCATCCCAAACTTTTGCTCTTCTCAAGGGTTCAGCTCCCAACACGAGGCCCTGCCTGGGTGTCAGTCCTGGGCTGGGTGGGGACCTCTCACAGGGAGACCCTCAGTTTGGGAAACATCCAACCCCTGGAACACAACATTTGGGGATGGAGGAACAAGAATTAGAGGCCATCCCAGGTGAGTGCAGTAGTGGGACATCCCCAGCCCTGGCTGCTTGGCTCCTGCTCTTTCCTGGTTTCTACAAATCTTTTTTTTTTCCCTTCAAGCACAATCCCTTTCCTGAGGGCTAGGCTCAGGCACACGATGGCTTCTCAATCCCCCCCATATGAATCCACCACAGGATCCACATTCAGCAGCACATCTGTCTTGGGGTGGCACCAGCATCTCAGCTTCATGTCCCCTGGGACTGCCCAGGACCTGCCTGGCTCTTTGGGCACAGAGACTTAGTGGTAAGTAGAAATTTACTGCAGTCCTTCTGCAAATTTCTGAGCAGCAGCCTGAAAAAAAGACCACATCACTGAAGCATTTCTCTGGGCTCACAATGACCCTGATGATGCTCTCCTGTGCTCTGTATCGGGTGTGCCTGACCAGGCAAAGGCTATTTTAGAAGCAAAGAGGAGACTTTTAAGGTCTAAAATAAGTCTAAAATACTTTATTTAATTGTACACGATTTCAGAATGAAGCACATTATGGACTTTGTGAGTTAAATCAAAATCATTCTCGAAAGAGACAAGCAGACATGGGACTTTTTTTTTTTTTTCCCCTCCAAGTATTAAATATTTAATTGCATTGGAGCAACAATGTATTTACAGTAAGCTGGGTGGGAAACGGGGTGGGGTGGTCAGAGGGGGAGTTTGTGGTAATTAATGTGGAGCTTTTTGCCACGATGTGGATGATGCTGAGGTCCCACCTGTGCCCCTGCTTCTTCTGCAGCCCCACTTGGTTTGTCTCACCCTTGGAGGGGCTGTGGGGTGGGGTGAGGAATTGGGATCTCCCGTGTCAGGTTGTTCCTCTGCAGACAGAGGTTTTGTTGTATGCTGCCAAGCAGCACACGAGTGTTTTATTCCACAGCAGCAGCTGGTTAGCTTTCATTTGGCTGGTCTGGAAGTTTTTTTTTTTTTCCCTGGATTTGCTGTGACTAGCAGTGGTGCAGGGTGCCTGTCGCAGATGAGGGGTTTCTCTGCCTTTTTAAGCCTGGAAAAGACACAAAGGGAATTTTCCACAAATTTTCATGCTGGAAATTAGCAGAAACCAGAGTTAGGTGATGTGATGATGAGTTGAAACAGCCACAGCTCCCTGGTCTGTTGGTGAGAGGAGGCAGCAGGAGCCAAGGGCAGTGGGCACGGAGCTCCTATCCTTGTCTTGGTGGCACCTCAGTGGGTGCTGGGGACAGAAGGGGATGGTGACAAAGGAGCAGCCACCCCTGGGACAACACAGACAGGGCTTTGGGTGCCCAGGTTCCCTTTGCCACCCCCCTCCAGGCCTGGGGCACCAGGTTCAAAGCAGGCGACCCAAAAGAGCATCTCTGGGGTTGAGGTGGGGGCAGGTACCAACAGCCCCCCCACCTCCCTCCCAATATAGATTTTCTTCCCCCTTATCACTTGAGGAAATCCTATTTCAAGGCCACTCCAAAGAAGCCTCTGATCTTCTCAGGGGCCGGCTGGCTCCTCTTTAATCCCAGCTGGGCTGGGGTGCAGGTGCCGTGGGCCTGGGGGATTTAGGGGCTCCCTCCCCCTGTGCCAGCAGCCCCCGGGCCCCTGCCCTGCCCTGGTGAGCAGCACTGGCCGGGGGGGCTCCGTGTTTGGGCCATTCCCCGGGGAATATTAAACTTTGCTGCCATGGAATCAGTGCACAGGGAGGCAGAGGCCGCTGCTCTGTTTGTTTTGGAGAGAATAGGGCCAGCAAAGGGCAGGAATGGCGAGGAGGTGCTGGGGGGGGGGGGGAGGGATGGTCTCCTCCTTCCACATCCCTGTGGCCGGGGTCACCTGCCTGCGGGGCAGCCCCGCTCCCAGAACCCATCCCTGCACCCCTCCTCCTCCAAAGGACCTGGGCTCCTCACTCCCCTTGTCCCCTGACCCTGGGGACACTGCCCAGGCTGTAGTTGGATGCTGGGATCTGGATCTGTCCTGAGGCCAACTCCTGCAATCCTCCCATCGCAGTGGGAGCAAAGAAAGGGGGGGGGCGGGGGGGGGGAAGACCCAAAGAAACAAACACCCAAAGAAAGGGGGGAGCAGTGGGGTTCCCAGGTGCCCCGTTTCCCCTTGGGCAGCTCACCCTGCCCTGGGCACTGGGCCTCTCCAAGCTGGTTGTGCCCAGTCTCCAGTGTGGATCTCAGCTCAGCAGGAGAGGTGGTGGTGGGACAGAGGAGAGCTGGTGAGGATGGGATGCAACTGCTCCAGCCCCAAGGCACTGGCAGAGTGGGAAAGGTGCAGAGATTTTCCTGTCTCTGCCATCTGAATCCCAACTCACTCCCTTTAGAGGACCCTCTAATGCTGGGGAGCACCTTTGCCATCCAGTCTGGGTGCAGAGACCATGGGGATGAGGGCAAGGAAGCTGGAGCTGTGCCTGGCCCCACAGCCTGCCCCTGACCTCACCGGGACCTCTGGGAGCATCTCTTGGAGGACTTGAACCCACCCAGCCCCCCAAAGCCTCCCTCACCCCCAACCAAAACATTTGGCCATGGTCAGAAAATCCACCGTGAGGTTATTTCCCATTCCCAGCAGCTCAGCCAGGGCCCTGCGGTGCTGGGGTTGCCAGGGTGCTGATGCTGCTGGGGGCTCTGGCATCCAGATGCCAAGGGCCACTGGCCCAGCTGGCTGAGCCACAGTGCCAGGGAGGCAGCCGAGGAGCTGCAGGCAGGATTTGCCCCCATCCGTCATTCGGACACAGCTGGGAAGGTGTTTGGGTTTGGTTTTGGTTTTTTTTTTTTCCCCTCTCCTGTTTGCTTTTGTTTGCCATGACCCCCTCGCCAAAATAATCCGGGAAATATTACTACTAAAAAAAAAAAAAAAAAAAAAAAAAAAAAAAAAAAAAAGAAGGGGGGGGTAAAAAAAAGGCAAGAAAACGAGCGAGAGCAGAGGGGAGAGCACTCAGCATCTCTGCTCGGCTCCGCGGTCTCCCGCAGAGTGAAATGGAGGCAAATAATGCCCTAAAGCTCCTTTTCTAACCAGTGCAATCAGCCGGGCTGGTTCGGAGGGGCTGCAGCTCTGTGCTGGGGGGGTCAGAGCTTCCCTGCACCAACACCTCCTGCCCGGAGCGGGTGGGCACCCCCCGAGGGGCTGGCACCCCAAACCTTCCCTGCTGCTCCTGCTCCCTGGGAAAAGAGCAGGGACAGATGTGCAAGGTGCCCTTTGGAGGAGGAACCCCATCGGGCTCTATCCCGTGGCTGTGGCACCTTGGGGACAGCCACTGTCCCTCTTTTTGCCCCTGGGGAGGTGGCAGCGCATCCCCCGCGCCTGTGTCCTGTGTCGGGGGATCCTGGGGATCGCCTCAGAGCAAGGGGCGCATCCAAGGGGACCCCTGCTCGGTGCCCCACACCAGCTGTGTCCCCATTGTCACCTGGGGGAACCACACCTCCCCCCCCCCCGCTATGGGGCAGGGGTGCGGCAGGTGGGGGCAGAGGGGTGGGGGGCTCGCCCTATGGGGGTAAAAGGAGGCCTGAGCTGGGGCGGGGGGCAGAAAGCCCAGTGCCCCCCCGGGCACAAGCATCACCTCGTCCCCCCACTCCTCCTGCTCGGGGGCAGCCGGCGGTGGGAGCGTTCCCGGGCTCAGGTAACATTTGGGAACATTCCCATAACCGAGTGCTGCCAACTGCTGGGCGGCAGGACCCCAGCCCCCTCTGTTTGCTTTGCAGCCTCCTCAGACCCTATTGAAGCTTTTCAGCTCCGGCCCCTTCAGGGCGTTTAAGTAGGTAAAACCTGAGGAAGAGGCTATTTTCCTCCCTCCCTTTTGAGCCCTGCCTTGTGCCCAAAAGGCCCCCTTGTTTCACGCGTGCCAGTCACCTGGCTGGGCCCCCAGCCCCTTTCTCTCCCAGCCTCCCTTTTCTTTCTCCTTTCTCTCTTTTGACTTTTCCAGGAGCCCTCGCTCTCCAAACGAGCTTCAGATTGGATCCAGATTGAGGTCCCTTTGTCTTTCAAGGGTTGTACTAAGCTAATTAAATGTGATCCCAACAAATAAACGCAGATCTCCCCATTACATTCAGGCCTGCCTTTCAGGCAGCACCGGGCGGCCCCTCGCCCCCGCCCGCTGAGCACAGGGTCCCCCTCATTGAGTCCTGCCCATTGAAAGCACTGCCAGGATTTCTTTTGTGCCGGGGGTCTCCGAGCCCTTTTTCCATCAGAAAAGACCCCCAAACAGCAGCTCGGCCTTTGTGAGTTTGCAAGCAAACGCCAAAGAAAAGCCCCCTGAATGCTTTAATAAATGACACATTTAGCAACTTCGGAGGCGCCTGGCTCCTAGGGCAGCCGGAGGGGTGCAGTGATCCCCACTGCCCCGGCTCCCCCGGCACTCCCTTTCCGGCCGGTTCCCGAGGCATTCGTAGCCCGTGGAGGTGCAGCCAAAGCACCTGACCTCCGTTCGGAGCTCCGCAGGGCACACGGAGCAGGTGATGGGGTGGGCCGCTCCGCCCCTTGCCGGCTCCGGGCACCAGGGTGCCGGGCAGCGAGCAGGGCACCGCGGGGCGTCTGGGGCGGGGGAGCTTTAGAAGCTGGACCCCATGGGTGCTTTCATCCAAAATTGTCTTTAGTGACACACACTACCCCCCACCCCCGATGAGAGGCTGCGCTGGACTTTTCTCAGCTCAAATAATATCTTTTTAATGACTTTGCGAGGGGGCAGAGCCCAGCTCTGCCCTAGAGCCTGGATTGCTCCAAACAGATGTTGGGGCAGAGGGAGGGGGATGCTCTTCCCTGCCAGGGACTTTTCTTCTCGAGTTCAAACGAGAGGGGAGCTTTCAATCACGGCTAAAAATGTATTTCTCCCCGTTGAACAATGGGCTCCTTTCTGCGCCCGGGGGGAATCGGCTGCGATCGCGTTTCTGATGCCGGGGAGGAGAAACCTCCGGTTTTAGGGCAGGAAAACTCAGCTCCGAAAAGAGCTCTTCCCTGCACCTGGGTATTTCTTAGCTCCGCATCCCGTCTGTCCTCACCCCTCTTACAGAACAAACAAAACCCCGCGATTAATAACGAAGAAATAAGAATAATTTCGAGGCTGCAGCCGTCCTCTCGCCGCGCACAAGAACACCTCGGAGATTTTTGCAGGAAAGCCGGGCAGTTCGTAGGGTTGGAGAAACCAAGAGGAGCTGCCCGGAGCAGCGGCGGCTCCGCGCCCTTTGCGCGCCCGCGGAGGCAGCGCCCGTCCGGCTCCATCCGGCGGCGGCCCCACAAGAGTTAAATTTTAAAGCAAATCAAATTCCCATTGGCCACTGTATATTATCTCAGCAGTCTTCATTTGATACCTCTTTAATACAGAAAGGAGCTTTTCAAGCCGCTTTTCTCTCTTTTCTCCCCGCCACTCTTTAAGAGCAATAAATGTTCAACTGCAATAACTATAAATCAATCTCCGCTCTGTTCAAATCCTATTCATGAGAAGGGCTGGAAGAGGGGAGAGAGCTCCCCCCTCCCCCCCGCCCCCCAAAAAGCAGCTGCTGGGCTCTAATCTCCTTTCTTGCACTGTCATTCACCCTCATTTTTCCTCCATCACCCCATCCCTGCAATCTTTTCTTGTTTTGCTTTTCTTTTCTCTCTTTGCTGCATTATGATCCCATGTCTCCCCTCATCAGACCCCAACCTTGTCCAGATCCTGACCATCCCCTTGTAGGCTGTGAAAGAAAAGAAGAGTCCATGGATGTCAAATTGGTCTCAAAAAGACCATGAAAGATTGATTTGCTCCACTTTTCTTCTGCCTGACATTATTTCTGAGGGTCCTGAATGGGAAACCAGAAAGTCTGAGACTGGAATAAAGATGTTCTCTCTGTAAGGGGGAGACGGGGGGGAAAAATGCCCATTTACTCCTGGCCCATCAACCCTGCAAAACAGAGCAAAAGAAAAGAGGACTGTGGCTATTCAAAGTCAGACCAATATGTACACCTCCCAACAATATGCCAATATACTGAGGGCTTCTCTATTAACACCCATGAATATTAAAGTGCTCACTAAACGCTCAGAAGGAACTTTGGGAATATACACATGAAAATACAAGCAGCATTGTTCGGGGCTCAGAACAATGGGGCGGCGATAATGGCCCTTCTCTATTAACAGCCATGAATATTAAACTTGTTTCCTCCTAAATGTTAAAAAGGAGGGATAGCTGCGATATTAAAAAAAAAAAAAAAAAAAAAAAGAAACGAGGGGACACACACATATACGCACACCAAAGCACCTTCCTAGCACCGGGAAGGAGCTTTGGGAAACATCTGGAGATATTTAAAACCATACAGAAAATTGGATTTTTTTTTTTTTTTTCCACCTTTTTCCAAAACTCCTCTCCCAGCCCCCCCGAGCTCCCCGCACGGGAGGAGTTTTTAAAAGTATCTTTTTTATTAATTTTTTTTTTTTTTTTTTGTCGTCCCGGGATAACTTGAGGGTGGATGTGTTTCCAGGGGGAATAAAAAATAAAGATAAAGCACTCGGAGGGGCTCGCTCTTCTCGGCGGAAGGAGGAAGACGTGTGTTGGGAAAGCTTTTCCACCTGATGCGTTACATTTTGCAAATTTAGTCCCACGCCCCATCGCCTGCCGGCTCCTATAGCAAAGTCCAGAAAAACAAATAAACTTATTTTTCCGCGTATGAAAAGCCGAACCAAACCCTAGCACGTTATTAACTTCCCCTTTTCAGGGCAGCTCTGCTTCTCGCTGGGCAAACACCCTCAGTAACCACAGGTTTGGGTTGATTCCTGACATTTGTGCTTTTTTTTGATGGGGTTAATAGAAATAATTGCACCTGGGCTAGAACAGCGTTTTCGCAGGGGCAGCTCTGCCAAAATCAGCCTCACCCTATAAAATAGGGTCGGTTGGGGTGGGGGGGATTTGGAATTGCTGGGATCCTTCTCTGGGGTTGCCCCGGGGGGGGAGCTGGAGCAGCCTCTGAGTGCTGGAGGAATTTGGGGGCCCATCCTTCTTCCCCCAGCCCTTTCCAGCCCCTCGTCCCCATGAAAATCAAAAGAACAAGGCGAAGGAGAGGGCTCTAAGCTCCGACACAGCGGGATTGGGTTTAAATCCAGGGAGGGTTAACCCTTTGCTGAGCGAGCAAAGCTGCGGGCCCTGAGGGGGGGGGGGGGAGTGGGGTTTGTGGGGACCCCGCTGGTGGGGGGGGGGGGGACAGCGGTGGCACCAGGGGCAAAGCGAAAATATTCCCCGGGTACCCACGGTGCCTACACCACCATCCAGTGGAGTGGGTGATGGTGTGGGCAGCCTGGTTGGCCCGGAAATATTTTTTTGGGTGGGGAGAGAGGGATGCTGAGGGGGAGTAACCCCAAAGATGCTACAGCCTCCCCTCCAGGTGGGGGTCCGGCCTTGGAGGGACGTGGTTGCCATTTTGGGGAGGTGGGGGATCCACTCGCGTCCCTTCCACTCGTGGGCACAGCTCTTCCCACCTTCCCCTGGGAAACGCAGCGGGTTTGGGGAGCAGCAAGCAGCCGGGAGAGTTTGGCCCTGGGTGTAAGTCAGGACCAGCCTTGGGGGGGCTTCTCCTCCCCTGTTTTGTTCCGGGGAACCCTTCCCGGGGTTTAGGGGAGCAGAGCTGACTCCTCCGGTACCCACTCTCCGGACCGGGGATTCGGGCCCCCCCGCTGGCTTCGCCCCCACTGGAAAATCCCCGGCCCGTTCCCCCGAAGCCGGAGGAGCCCAAAGCCCCGAGCAGGATGGGCTGGAGGTTTGGGGACCGTCGATTTCGTTGTGGTTCTCAGCGGTCGCAAAGAGCCGAATTTTGCCCCCAAAACGAGTAAAGGAGTTCGACGGGGAGCCGGCCCGGGTGGAACTGTCCCTGAGGGTGCTTCCCTTTCTTAGGGCACAGGTGAGGCCATTTCTGCACATTTCGCTGCTTTTTTTCTTTTTTTTTTTCTACCCGGCTGCTGGCTGGGGGCAGGTGCCTGAGTTTGGGTTTGGGTTTCCCTGGGCAGGGGGGTGCGAGGGGCTGAGCGTGTGTGTGTGTATATGTGTATATGTGTGTGTATATGTGTATATGTGTGTGTATATGTGTATATGTGTGTGTGTGCTCGCCGTGTCCCTCCCTCCAGCCACCCCACCCCCGGGGAGGGGAGGGAAGAAAGGGAGGGAGGGATGAAAGGGGGGGGGGGGGGGGGCTCCGACGGCTCGCCTCGCTCCGGCAGCCCCAGTCTCTCTGCCAACGTCAGGGAGGTCATTAATAACCAATTAGGAGGGTCAATGAAGCTCATATATAGCCGGGCAGGAGCCGCCGAGCCTCACGGAGCCCGGCCCGCTGCCTCGCCCCCATGATGGGCTCGGTGCTGCCCGCCGAGGCCCTGGTGCTGAAGCCCGGGTTGAAGCCCCAGGGGCTCTCTCTGGCCGAGGTGATCACCTCAGACATCCTGCACAGCTTCCTCTATGGCCGCTGGAGAAACGTCCTGGGTGAGCAGCTCTTCGAAGAGAAGAGCAGCCCCAAAACCGCTTTTACGGCCGAGGTCTTGGCTCAGTCCTTCTCTGGAGGTGAGTGGCGGCACCGAACCCCTACCCCTTTCCAGAACCTCCCCCCAGTCCATTCCCAACCCTTCTCCTGGGTCCCGGTACCGACCCGAGGATGCGGTTCCCGGCTCCCCGCTCTCCCCAGGCGTGTAATAGCAGTTGACTGGGGAAGAAGGGCTTTAAATTCATTTGGTTAACTTGGGCTTGACCTGAGAAAGTTCCCACTTAAACCGCGGGCTGAGGAGGGGGTGTGAGGGGTATTCCTGGGGCCGGCCCGCATTCAGCAGCCCGGGACAATCTCTTTTCTCTCGCCCCGGCATCGCTGGGGCGTCCCGGCTCCCTTTTCCCCCTTTGGGATTTCTGTTCCTCTCTTAATTTACCATGAAGGCTAATTCCATTTCCATTCACGATATGTCAACCATCTCATCTCCCCATTTTGTAAGAGGAATTCCTGGGCCTTTTTAAACAAGCCCTTGCGCCATTCAGGCACAATGTACCGCTACAGCATTCCTAAAGGACTAATGAATTTAGAATTAGCAATTTCTTTCTAGTTGAGTTTAATGAATGCAGATCACTTTAACAGCATGACAAATTGCTGGATGGGCCGAAATAGACACCATTTAACCTCTTTTCTCAGCCCCGCTCCCTCGCTCAGCCTGGGCTGCTTTTCCCAGGTATCTCCTCAATGCCCCGGGGGGAACCTTGTACCGCTTTGTAGGAGCCCGGTTGGGCGTTTTAAAAGGCTCAGCCCCGGGATTTGGGCTGGGGAGGGGTGCCCCTTGCCCTCCCTGTCCGGTTCCCTCCCTGCCCTTAGCCCTGGGGGGGGTGGGAGGCGGTGGGTCCGTGTTTTCAGCTCTCTCCCACCTCCCGCAGAGGTTCAGAAGCTCTCCAGCCTGGTGCTGCCGTCGGAAGTCATCATTGCCCAGAGCTCCATCCCTGGAGAAGGGCTCGGCATCTTCTCCAAGACCTGGATCAAGGCTGGCACTGAGATGGGACCCTTCACGGGCAGGGTCATCTCACCGGAGCATGTGGACCTCTGCAAGAACAACAACCTCATGTGGGAGGTAACCACCCCCCCGTCTCTGTACCTTCAGCCCGGGGAAAGGCAAGGAAGAGGAGTCCGGGGGCTTTGTCTCGTGTTTGTGCCTTCTCCCCGTGCCTCAGTTTCCCCGTTCATGCAAAAATCTGGTTTTCTCCGGGGCCGGAGCAGGGCAAGGTTTCCCCAGCTCTCAGAGGAGCCCCGAAATGCTGTTGCTTGTGTCCCACACCGCAGGATCACTCCCTGCCTGATCCTGTCACAGTGAAACCCCCCCCCCCGCAGCTGCCAAACCACCTCTGCCCCGTCCTGCTTTGTCCCAGACCTGGTGTGGTTAACCCTGAGGGAAGCTGCGGGATTTGGGGGGGATCTGAGCTGCCAGGACATCACGCAGTAATGCTCAGCTGGTAGAGGGTTTTTTCCCTGAATTTTATTTTTTGTTTGTTTGTGTTTTTCAGTGTTGGATTAGGAATTTAAACCTATTATTTATTATTATTTTATGCCTTATTAGAAACTTGCCTCGCCCTTCCTGTCACCTTGCAAAGCATCTTTCCCCCGAGGGCCAGGTGTGGCAGGCACTGTCTTCCTCCAGCCAGGGCTGTTCCTGTGGGCATCTGCAGGGTGCTGAGCAGCCCCTTCGAGGCTGAGCTGCTGGTGGGACTCTGCCAGGAAGGGGGACAGAGGCAGGGACCTGGCTTATCCGTGTGGCTATGGGCTGATGGGGCCAGCCGTGCCCACCCAGGGAGAGCAGGGGACCCTTCCCAGTCCCACAGCACCTCGGAGGGCAGGAAGGATTTGGTCGCCTCCCACCTCCCGGTTGTGTGTCAGCCCCAAAGCTGTGCTGGGTTTGAGTTTGTCCTTCTGGCAGGGACTTTATCCCCGAGGCTGGAAGTGGAGGGCTTGGTTCCTCGGGGGCAGCATCGCTACCAACACCTCCCTCCCTCTCCCAGGTCTTCAACGAAGACGGCACCGTGCGGTATTTCATCGATGCCAGCCAAGAGGACCACAGGAGCTGGATGACCTACATCAAATGTGCCCGAAATGAGCAGGAGCAGAACCTAGAAGTGGTCCAGATCGGGAACAGCATCTTCTACAAGGCCATAGAGGTAAGCAGGGCTGGGAGACAGACAGTCAGGAAGCTGCAGGAGGGGAATAGGGGTGTTGGGAGACTCCCACCCTACAGCCTTCCCCCTTGTTCTTTGGGCTGTTGCTGAGGCATCTGGAGCACAGGGTGGCTTTGCTGTCCCTGACCCCCTGGGAAAGGCTATTGCAAGGGCTTCAGGGAGACCTCAAGGAGCATTGAGTGGTCATCTTCTTCTTTGTCCTCTTCTAGAGGGCTCACGGTGTGAGGTGTGCTGAGCAGAGGGAGAGCACATGCTGCCCAAACTTGTTTTGGGGTGGAAAGCTTGAAAATCATTGCAATACTGTCTCAGATGGGACTTTGGGCAGGAGCAAGGTTTTGATGCTCTCTTGAGAAATGGGACTTTGTGCAGAATCTGCTTTTCTGGAGGTGGGGGAAAGTTTGGGGGGGTTTCTGTGACAGCCAGGTGGTGAGGACAGGCTGTGCCTGGCTCTGCACAGCTCTTGCCCAGGGTGTCACAGGTGGGTCCAGCTGTAAAAAGAGTGAGAGTGGGGACTGCAGGACCCAGGCAGGGTGTGAGGACGGCAGCAGGACCATGGGGATGGGACTCATCCTGCCTGGCTCAGCCATCTGCTCCTGTATGAAGTACTGGTGGGTCCTGACCCAGCCCAGACTGGTGCTGGCTCCCAGAGATGTCCCAGGGCACAGGCTGCTGTGCCACGGGGGGAGGGTTAAGGGTTCTCCCATCTTACACAGGAGATGTTGGGGTGGAGGTTGGTGTCCATCTCCCTGGTGTTATCGATGCCACACACATACAAGTCAGGCAATGCCAGTGGTGTGGGGGTAGGGACCATCCCCGCTCAGGCAGTGTCCCCAGACCCCAATGCTGTTGCAGGTGGGGGTAGCTTGGGGAGGTGTCCCTGTGCTTCAGCTTAGAGTCATGAGAAAACATCTGCCATTCCCCCCCAGCCCAGCATCCTGGGACTGTCTCTCTCCTCTATCAGGTCCAGAGGCTTGGAATTCCGGAGCATGGAGCTGGGAGAGGATCTTAGCTGGGAAGGAGGCTAAATGCCTGCTGGTTCCTTGGGCAAGGCCAGCTCCTCTGCTGGCTTACAGAGGAGCAGATGCTCAAATGCTCTGGGGTACAGGACCATGGCTCAACCCTGCACTGAGCCAGGGTCGGGGCTGGGTTTGGAATTGCCTCAGTGGGATGGGAAAGGCAGGTGGGTGGGAACAGGTATGTCCTGTTGCTGCAGGAGCATCCTGTGTGCTTCCCCAGGGCTCTGCCTTTCCCCTGCAGCTCTGCAAGAGCCCCAAGTGCTTCTCTGCTGCTCTGCCCACCCCAGACACCCCTCTGCAGGCTTCAGCTCTACTCAGTTTTAAGACCTGATATCCTTATCTGCAGCAGTGCCTGGAGTGACAGCAGCTTAATGGCTTTTTGTTACGATTCTTAAATTATGTAAAGAAGTGTAATCATTCCAGGTAGCTGTGGTGTAATGAGGAATACAGCTGTGCTTCTCACACCTTGTGTGCACAGATATTGGGGAGAGTGACCAAGCTGGTATTTGGGGAGGTGAGTTACAGTCATGGTCAACCTGCAGGCTTGTTCTGAGGGCTGAAGCAGCAGCTTTCAGAGCAGGGATGAGTTTAATTCTCTCCCTTTAAATATTGAGAGTCAGAGAGGTGGAAGTGGGGATGAAGGCTGCTGGCTGTCACATTGCAGTGTGCTCCCTGGGCACAGCAGGTACCTATTGGTGCTTCTGCTCCCACTGCCTCCAGGCTGGGATGGGCTTTTCCATGTTGGGAGAGGCAAAAGGGGTCAGGGCTTTTCGTGTGAGAGAGCAAGCAAGGGAAGCACGGAGTCTGTGAGGAGCTGGGTCACAACCAGGCATAGCATGTTGAGGATCTGCATCTTCCAGGGGCTCCTGGTTCCCATCCTTGCAGGATTCCTGCAGGCACACACAGACACAGCTCAAACGTGATGGCCTGTGCAGGTACACTGGGGTTTGTGTACCAAAAAACAAACAAACAAACAAAAAAACAACAACAACAAAAAACAAGAGGGGATTTTCTTCTGGGTTCTCCCTGCTCATTAATCCACATAAATGCAGCATCTTAGACCTGAGTTAGCTCCTTGCTTGTCACCCACCTCTCCCACACTGTCACCTCCCTTGCCACAAACACTGGATTGAGAGGGGCTTGGAACAGCTCAGTCTGGGGCAGGATACATGAACACCCATCTGACTGGAGCAGTGCCTTCTCTCACCAGCATGACCTTGTGCCCAGGCACTGTCACCCTCCAGTCCTGTGCCTGTCCCCTCCCTGCTGGGCACAGCCAGCTGCCTGGTCCCTGTCACTCTGCACACACTTCTGCTGCACCATGGCTCCAGCACAATATCTCTTAGGGTATCTTTCTCACCCACTGCAAAATTAAATTTATTGGGTTGGTTGGTTTTTGGTTGTTGTTTTTTTCCCCCCCCATTCTTCGCCTTTTCTGTTTTTAATGTGTTTTGCCCATTTCAGCCTTTTCCTACTAGTTTGTTTTTCCCATCCTCATCCTCAGAGATTTTAAATTGCTGCTATGGGAAAACACAAGTGAGGGCAGTGATCTGAAGGCCACAAGATTTCTAGGTGGCAATTTAAATTGCTTTGGGGTGCACGCACATGGGTACCCACCTGCTGCTGGTACAGGTGCTCCAGCAGAATAAAACATACATGCACACACGTATGCCCATGTGCAATGTGTTTTATCCTTTCAGCAATATTTTATTCTACTTGCTCGTATTAACAAGTACTTCTTTTCTATTAAGAGAAAAGGACACCAAGAAACAGCATCAATGTGGGATGCAAAATGATTTTGGCTTCCCCTGCCTTCCAAATTCTTACTCTGCCATCTGTCTCTATGCAGATGGATGCCTAAACAAATGAAGTCAAATTCCCACTGCTATCGGGTGCTTAAGATTAGGCACACTTTCAGCACTCATCTGATCTAACTTGTGATCTGTGTTTCATGGGGCTGATGCTTTTCTTGCACTACTCTGCATCTGGAAAGCTGTCCTCTGAAACAGGGGTCTTTCCCATTTCTAAAGCAGGTTCTTAACACTAGGGACCTGTCAGAGGGAAAAAAAAAAATCTGCATATATTTTTATAATGTTATTTTTGTCTGAAGCATCTGCTCTTCTGTGAGAGCCTCCATCTTCCCAGACACAGCATCTGTGCTCAGGAAGGCTGAGCCAGCATTCCTTGGCTGCCTGCTCCAGCAGTGTGGGAATGTAACGGGAATGGCAGGAAGGAGAAGTGGCATCATTTCGGGGAAACAGGAGTGTAGGTGGTGTAAAAGCTTTTCCCTGGCCCTGCAGGTCTGCTTGGGCTGTTGCTGGCACTGGGGCTTTGGTGTGGGATGTAAGCAGCATCTGGAAGCTGAGCCACTCTCCTACAGCAGTTCTTGTGCCCGTGGATGCCTGGGCTGATGAGCCCTTTGCTGGCACATCTTTATTTCCAACTGCTAAAATAATCCCCAGTGGGGTCAGGTGGGAGATGCTGCCTGTGTCCCACAGCAGGAAGATGCTGATGGTTCCAGCCAGAGCTGAAATGCTCTGCAGGGACACTGAGCTCTGGCTCTGGGTCATAGGTTCCTGCGTTGGGCTCTGTCACTTGGGCCTCGCTGCAGTTCCTGGGTCCACAAATGGCTTATTTCCCTATGTCTCTGGGTGCCACCATGTCCCTTGTCTCCCTGAGCAGTAAGGGACCTCTGGATCCTTCACTTCAGAGAGCCTAGCTCTTGTCTGTGTGCTTTATAGCTGCTTTTTTTTTTTTTTTCTTTTTCTTTTTTTGCTCATCACATTGTCTGTGGCCCAACCCTGGGGCAGGTTTGTGCAGCTGGATGGTGCTGAGCTGTGCTGTGGCCTCTGGTGCTGGGGACTGCTGGCAGGTCCAGATGGCTGCAGGGGATGGGGTAGGACCAGAGGTTCAAAGTGATCAGCTGAGGATGCACAGGGAGTTGTTTATCACCCCTCCCAACACCCCCATCTGTGTCTTTCTTTCTCTCTAGATGATTCCTCCAGACCAAGAGCTGCTGGTCTGGTATGGGAACTCCCACAACACCTTCCTGGGCATCCCAGGAGTACCAGGGCTGGAAGAGGAGCAGAAGAAGAACAAACATGGTAGGTAGCACTGGAAACAGCCAGAGGTGCAGCATTCCCATTCTCTTTTCACCCTGTCCCCTCCTCTGAGGCCGTGGGGGATGTCGGGTGCTCCAGCTCCCTGGAGGCAAACATGGGAACGATGAGACAGATCCATACAGCTTGAGCAGCTTCCCAGTAATTTGAGGGATTGCCTCCAGGCCAGTTTGCCCGTGGCTGTTACTGGTGGCCAGCAGCTGCTTCCCAAGCCAGCCAGGCAGGGTAAGGAGGAGGAAGGCAGCCCTGACACGTGGTGAAATGCTGCGTGGATGCAGATGCCTATTTATCCATTCCACATTTATCAGATCCTTCCCAAAACCACCATCACGGGAGGATTTTTCTCTCCCTGGGCTTTCACTCACTGCTTGTCATGGTCATTCCTCGGCAGGCAGGCAGGCAGCAGAGTTCTTGACCACTTTTTGAGGGTGCTGTGTTTGGAGCCAGGCCCTATCTGTGCTCCTCAGCCCTGCTCCTTGCTCTAAGCCAGGCTGGAGCCCAGCAGAGCTGGGGGAGAAGCTGGGAGCGGGGCAGGGATTTTGTGCTGCTGCCAAAGAGCCCAGGAATGGGGCCGGGGCTGTAGGATGGGGCTTCCTGCTCGACCCTTTTATCTCTGCTGGAAGAACAGAAAAGCACGTTTTGTGCTTGTTTATAGGGGAAACGGGTTGGTTTGGGTCTTCTCCCTCACCTCAAATGGGATGAGCCCATTACCAGCCTTGTTCCCATCCCAAAGCACCAACCTCTGACTGGGCTCTGCTTGTGTCGTTGCCAGCGAGGGGACACAGGGTGTGAGGATGAGGAGGCTGAGGGGTGATCTCATCAATTTTTATAAATACGTAAGGGGCGATGCCAGGATAGACTCGAGCTTTTCTTGGGGGTGACTAACCAAGAGGCAATGGTTATAAACTGGAGTTTGTAAGTGGCAGTGGATTAAGGGTTGGATGTGATCACCTCAGGGGTCCTTTCCAACCCGGATGATTCTGTGTGAGCGTAGGTGGTTCTGTATAAATATAAGGAACTTTTTCACCCTGAGGGTGACAACACCAGCCCAAGCTTGCCCAGGGAGGTTGTGGAGTCTCCTTGCCTGGGGACCTTCAAACCCCACCTGGATGTGTTCCTCTGTGACCTGCTCTAGCTCTGGCAGGGGGGGTTTGGACTCAAGGATCTGCCAAGCTGCCTTCCAACCCCTCCCTTTCTATGATTCTGTGTTTTGGGCAGGCAGCACCTCGGAGATTTGGGGAGAGGGGTTGTGTGTGGTTGTGTGTGTGGTTGTGTGTGTGTTTGTGTGTGTGTTTGTGTGTGTGTTTGTGTGTGTGTTTGCGTGTGTGGTGTGGTTTGCGTGTGTGGTGTGGTTTGCGTGTGTGGTGTGGTTTGCGTGTGTGGTGTGGTTTGCGTGTGTGGCGTGGTTGTGTGTGTGTGTTTGTGTGTGTGTGTGTTTGTGTGTGGGCGCGGGGTGTTTGTGCGGGTGTGTGCGGGTGTGTGCGTGCGGTGTGCTTGTGTGTGGTGTGCTTGTGCGTGTTTGTGTGTGTGTGTGTCTGTGTATCTGTGTGAGCTGCCACTCCAGAAGGCAACCCCCTAACTTATCCCCTGTTATCCCCCCCCCTCGCTATTCCAGAGGATTTCCACTCGGTGGAGCCCGGGGCCAGCACCACGGGGCGGATGCGCTGCGTGATCTGTCACCGGGGCTTTAACTCCCGCAGCAATTTGCGTTCCCACATGCGGATCCACACCCTGGACAAACCTTTCGTCTGCCGCTTCTGCAACCGCCGCTTCAGTCAGTCCTCCACCCTCCGCAACCACGTCCGCTTGCACACCGGCGAGCGGCCCTACAAGTGCCAGGTTTGCCAAAGTGCCTACTCCCAGCTGGCCGGGCTCCGAGCCCACCAGAAAAGCGCCCGGCACCGCCCGCCCAACGCCTCCCTGCAGCCTCACTCACCCGCCCTGCCCCTGCCCCATCCCGCGGCCATGGCCCATCACATCCCCACCATGGTGCTCTGAGACTGACTGACTGAGCGACTGACTGAGCGACTGACTGAGCGACTGACTGAGCGACTGACTGAGCGACTGACTGAGCGACTGACTGAGCGACTGACTGAGCGACTGACTGACTGAGCGACTGACTGACTGAGCGACTGACTGACTGAGCGACTGACTGACTGAGCGACTGACTGACTGAGCGACTGACTGACTGAGCGACTGACTGACTGAGCGACTGACTGACTGAGCGACTGACTGAGCGACTGACTGAGCGACTGACCGACCGACCGACCGACTGACTGCGTGCGGGGCTCTGACTGCGGGGCTTGGCTGGGGCCTTCTTTTGGGGCGTTTTCTTTTCGGGGTTATTTTGGGTTTTTTGGGGGGGGAGTTTCCTTTTTTGTTTGTTTTTTTGTTTTTTTCTTTTTTTTCTTTTTTGGTTTCTTTTCTTTTTTGGGTTTTTTTTCTTTTTTTGTTTCTTTTCTTTTTGGGGTTGGTTTTTTTGGGGTTTTTTCTTTTTTTGGGTTTTTTCTTTTTTTGGGTTTTTTTCTATTGGGGTTTTTCTATTTTTGGGGGTTTTTCTATTTTTGGGGGTTTTTCTTTTTTGGGGGTTTTTCTTTTTTGGGGGTTTTTCTTTTTTGGAGTTTTTTGGGGGTTTTTTTGGGGGGGAGGTTTCCTTTTTTTTTTCTTTTTTGTTTTTTCCTTTTTTGTTTTTTTTTCTTGTTTTTTTTTCTTTTTTTGGGGTTTTCTTTTTTTGGTTTTTTTTCTTTGGGTGTTTTTTTGTTCAGTTGGTTTTATTTACTTGGTTTTTTTTGTTTTGGATTTTGGGGTTTTGGGGGCATTTTTTGGGGGTAGGTTTTTTGGGTTTTTTTTCGTGGGGTTGGGGTTTTCTTTTTTTGGAGGTTTTTTTTTGGGGGGGTTGAGGGGATTTTTTGGTTTTTGCTTTTTTTGTTTTGGGTTGTTTTTTTGATGGTTTTTTGTTTTATTTTCTTGTTTTGTGGGGTTTTTTGGTTTTTTTTGTTGGGTTGTTTTTTGGTTTGGTTTTTGTTTTTTGGGGGTTTGGGTTTTTTTGGTTTTGGGGTTTTTTTTTGTTTGTGTGTTTTTTGTGTTTTCAGGGGTTTTCTGAGGGGCTTGTGGGGGACTTTGAGGTTTTGGGGTTTTTTTGGGGAGGGGAATTAGGTTCTTTGGGGGAGTCTGGGATGGTGGGGATTTTTGTTGTGTTTTTTTGGTTGGTTGGTTTTTATTTGTTTTGGTTTTTATCGGACAGCAACGACTGGCACCAAGAGATGCAACACAAAAGTCTGTGTGGGGTGGGTGGGGCTGCTTTGTGTGGTTTATTTCTACAGCAGCAGTGTTCAGGTGGGGTCTGGCAGGCTGGGAGGGGATTTCCCACCCCCAAAATCTCTGCACGGGTGGGACCCTCCCGTGGGGGGGGGGGAAGATGTGGTGTAGGGTGGGCTGCGAGTCCCTCGGGTTGGGAGGGGGGAGAAGGGATGCAGGGACACATTGGGATGTCCTGGTGCACGGCAGAGTGGGGAAGATGAGCCTGGATGAGGTAAAAACCCACGCCTGGGTTTTTGAGATAATTTGATGGAGAGGAAAATTGCTTTTTTCCTTCCTCCTCTGCTCCAGTGAGTGCCAGAATGCTCTGCTAAAAGACTGGCACAGCCACTCCATGCCCATTTCCCCACCCCCAAGCCCCTTACCTGCTCTCCCCCAGCCCTGGGCTGGAGTTTGCCAAGCAATGCCAGTGGCAGAGGGGACACCCCAGCTGGAAACACCCTTGGTTTTATGGCAGACCCTGTGCTAGTTCCCCATCCCTCCCCAAAGCCATGAGGGAACAGCTTGGCTGTCACTTCTGCTGCCCTCTGGGGACAGAGGAAACCCAGCTGTGTCCCCATGGACAATTCTAGGCGCCCTCTGGAGTCCTGCCACACGCGAGGGCTGTGTATCATAAAGCTTAAAAGAAGGTATTCCAATATTAATTATAAGTCTGAGATGTATAAAGTTCTCAAAAACTGTTTTACTTCCAGAAGAAAAAAAAAAAAAAAGTCACTTTAACTTTGTAAATATTTATGTAAACATTATTTACAGAACTTTGATATTATATATTATTTGGTTGTATACGTACACAGTGTAAATACATTTGTACCTCTCGTATTCTAAATAAAAATTACTTGGAGCATTTATCATTTAGAAGATGGGCAGGATGGAGACCTTTATTTTGCCGTGTGCCAGGGGAAGGATGGATGGTTGGGAGGAGTGGATTTTCAGGCTGGCACAAGGTGAATTAAAGAGATGTAGCCTTGTCTGTTTGACTAAGTAGTGCAGTTGGGAAGAGGAACAATCAGCTTTGGGAAAAACAAACCCTTTCCAGGTCTGAGAGAGACAGGGTGGGTGCAGGAGCAGGTGGTGTTATTTGGGCTGCTACTTGCCTGTCTCCACATGTGCAGTCTGTATTTGAAGCAGGAGCTGCTGATACTCTTTGCCTTCCATGAAATGGTGTATGTATTTCAGCAGCAATGGGCTACAGGCACCAACTCTTCCTTGAAAAAACAACATACTTTTGGAAGCAGTAATGCATTCCCTGAAGGTCATCATTGGCTCCTCTCCTTTCCCCTTTTCCTCTCCTTTCCCCTTTTCCTTTTTCCTCTCCCTTTTCTCTGGGTATTTCCTCAGCAGCTCTGAGCGCTTAGAACTGCACTTTGAATTAAATGAAGAAAACTTCCCTGCCTATTATTTGACAGGGAAAGGGGGGGAATTCCTCATCCCTCGGAGCTGTCTGAGCCGAGCCCAGCACACCCCTACCTGCAGTCCTTGGCTGGTGGCTTGCGGCAGGAACCACCTCAGGGCTCACCGAAGGCGGGAGGAGAGAGCTGGGGGTCAGAGCACCCCTGGGAGAGGGGACGGGGAGCTGGGGCAGCCCCCTCACCTCAGTGCCTGCCCTCACTAAACTGCGGCAGCCCCCTCACCTCAGTGCCTGCCCTCACTAAACTGGGGCAGCCCCCTCACCTCAGTGCCTGCCCTCACTAAACTGCGGCAGCCCCCTCACCTCAGTGCCTGCCCTCACTAAACTGCGGCAGCCCCCTCACCTCAGTGCCTGCCCTCACTAAACTGGGGCAGCCCCCTCACCTCAGTGCCTGCCCTCACTAAACATGGCTCCTCCCGCCCTTTGCTTCCTCCCTCAGTGCCCGGAACCAAAATGGCCGCTTAGGAACCTCGCCCCCCCCCCCCCCCCCCAAAGCCTTCCCCCGCCCTTATTCAAGATGGCGGCAGCCGCGCCTCAGGCACCCTCTGGCCAGCAGTGAAGATGGCGGACGGAAAACGCACCTGGATGAGGTTGCTGGTGTGGCACCGCCCGCTCCCAAGATGTCCGCGATCACCATGCGGCTGGCGGTGGCCGCAAACCGGTGCGGCCGAGGCGGCGAGAAACACCTGGTGGCACCGGGGGACATCATCACATGAGGTGAGGGCAGCGGCGGCGGCGAAGGAGGAGGCGGGAAAAGGGGAGGTGCAGGCCGGCCTCGGGCTCTCCATCCCTCCTCCCCTCACACACTCCTTCATCCCCATTCTCCTCACGGTCCGTGTCCTCCCCCCACTCCCTGCTCTGCTGCCCCCTCTCCTCACAGCTTTCCCCTCCATCTCCACAGGAGCCTCCTCCTCACGGACCCCATCGTCCCGGCTGCCCCACACCCCCCATTTCCCCCGGGCCAGGTTCCCGTCATGGCAGCGGAAGCGGGGCCGGGAGCGGAGCAGCGGCCGGGCCGGGCGGGAGGCGGGAGCGGCGGAGTAGGAGGGTCCGGAAGGGGATGTGCCCGCCCGATCGGGAATTCCGGGAGCTCCCTTGCCGCTTGCAGCCGCTCCCTTTCCCGTCTCTCTTCGGATCCCCCGCCGGCACCCCCCAGGGAACCCCCTGCCCTGCGTCCCCTCATCCCCTTCCTCTGGGCTGCCCGTTCCCAAGATGTCCGCGATCACCATGCGGCTGCCGGTGGCTCGCAAACCGGTGGGGCCGAGCGCTCCCCGGGGCGGCGAGAAGCACCTGGTGGCACCGGGGGACACCATCACCACGGACACGGGATACATGAGGTGGGGAGAGCGGCGGGAGAAGGGGGGAAAAGGGGAGGTGTGGGGCCGGCCTGGGGCTCTCTTGAGGCCGCCGCTCTCTCCGCAGGGGCCACGGCACTTACGTGGAGGAGGAGAAGCTGATCGCCTCGGTGGCCGGTGTGGTGGAGAGGGTGAACAAGTTGGTGTGTGTCAAGGCGCTGAAGACCCGGTGAGAGCGGCCGCCTGCTCCGGGTGGGAGGCGTGAAGGGTGTCGGGGCTTCGGCGGGGCACGGTGAGGCTGTGACGGGCTGCTCTGCTCTCTCTGTCCCCCTCCCAGGTACAACGGAGAAGTCGGCGACATCGTGGTGGGCAGGATCACGGAGGTAAAGCTGGGGGTTTGGAGGAGGAATGGGGCCCTTGGGCTGGCTGCTGTGTCCCGGTTCGAAGGTTCCTAAAAGTGCCTCGGTGTCTCTGCATGGTGGGGGGGTGTTAAATGAGATGGGGCTGGAAGAGGTCAGCAGAGTTGTCTTCTGCAGACTCATCTGGCTGTAGCATCTCCAGAGCACTGGCACAGGCTGCCCAGGGAGGTTGTGGAGTCTCCTTCTCTGGAGACAGTCCAAACCCACCTGGACATGTTCCTGGGTGACCTCCTGTAGGTGACTCTGCTGTGGTCTATGATCTTTTGAGGTCCCTTCCAACCATTCCCGTGACTTTCTGTGACTCCCACTCTGTAGAAAAGCCTCTGTATATTTTTTGAGTGTACATCAACAGATTATTTTTCTTCTCCAGGTTCAGCAGAAGCGATGGAAAGTAGAAACAAATTCCAGGCTGGACTCAGTCCTGTTGCTGTCATCTATGAATTTACCTGGTGGGGAACTGGTGAGTGTAGCTCAGTGCCAGTGCCTTCTGTTGCCATGGCAGAAGCTGAGAAACTCTGGAGCCCTTCCCCCCCTTAGCAAAAGGGTAATGCTGGGGTCTGTGGGTGGATCTGCAGTGTTCTGGGATGCTTCACTCCCACTGTTATTTGGACATAAACACATCAGGGTTATAAAGGTGAGTGTCTGAATTTCCTTTGGTGATGAGATTGCATTTTGCATGGCATTGTAAGGTCCCTGTACAATGTTGTTATTAACAGAAGTTTTTTCATTCTGAGCTATGTGTAACTTTTTCTTTCATTCTGCATTTCAGAGAAGGAGGTCAGCAGAAGATGAGCTTGCCATGAGGGACTATCTGCAGGAAGGGGACCTCATCAGTGTATCCTTCTACTACTTGCACTCAGGCAGGAGCACCAAGGGGAACAGGGAGGACATCCAGACCTCTGCCAGCCTAGCTGGTCCTAAGAGCTCTCAGCTAGCAGCTGGTGGCACTGGGCAGCATCAGGAATGTTGTTTCCTTAAGTGGCACTGACAGGCAGAAGTCCAGTCTGTATTTTCTGATGGAGCTGTGTCACTGCACACCCGGAGTCTGAAATATGGGAAGGTAAGTTGTTCAAAAGCACTTGGTTTTTGCCTAATTCTGCTCCAGTTGACTTCTATAAGGCTTTTTAGGAGCATTTTTCAGAAGGAAGCTCTGGAGTAGAGCAGGATGTTGTTACAACCCCTTTCTGCAGGTTAGAAGGAGTCTTAGCTCTTGTGTAGGAGCACCAAACAGTTTCCCTAAAGCAGAAAGCATGCCCTTGAGTTGTTCTTTGAGCTGCTGCTCTCCCTGTCCACAGGGCCATTGCCCCTGTGACTTGTTTCTCTCTTCAGGGCTCTATTTTAGGCTTCACACAGTTGGCATTTATCTCTGGTTTTGTGCACTGAAATAAGCCAAGGGGCTACTGGAGTGTAGGCTGCAGTTTGGGATTACCAGAACAAGGGTATTGGCACTTAAAAGATGAAAGCAAAGTGTGCTTCGTGCACAAAGGCTGAATGACAGTGATTAGATTAAGAGGGAAAATGGGCTGTTAAATTGGGCCCCTAACTTCTCCCTTTCCTGCAGGGATGGGTGATGTGTAGTTATGATCAAGATATTAACATTTGTGCTAGGCACTTAAGAGTATTCATCTCCAAAGGACTGCTGCACAGGCATTCAAGAATCCTCACAGTACTCCCAGAGTGGGTTTTATATTCACTGTTCCACAGGAAAAGATGTTAAAATGGACTGGTTTCTAGATGAGGAGTGGTGTGCATCTTGGTGACTTAAGGTTATCTATGGTGGCTCATAACTCTCATGCTGAATCTTGTGGTCTTCTCTTCAGCTTGGCCAGGGTGTGCTTGTTCAGGTCTCTCCCTCCCTTGTGAAACGTCAGAAGACACATTTCCATGACTTGCCCTGTGGTGCATCTGTGATCCTGGGCAACAATGGTTTCATCTGGATCTACCCAACTCCAGAGCAGAAAGATGAAGAGGCAGGAGGCTTCACCACCAACTTGGAGGTAATGTTTCAGGGGAGGTGAGCCATCTCCTACCAACATTTTGTTAGCGTAACAGAGAGATACATGAAGGCTCTCAAGATTTGGTACTGGGTTCATGGCAAAGCTTTTCTTATGGTAGGTTTGCATTTTTTCTCTCTCTATTCATCTCTTGCTCTCTCTTTCCTCAGCCTGTTCCCTTGTCTGACCGGGAGGTGATCTCACGGCTCCGAAACTGCATTGTGGCTCTGGTTACTCATAAGCTGATGCTTTTTGACACCAGCATCCTGTATTGCTATGAAGCATCCCTTCCTCATCAGGTACAGAAAGCAGTGTTGTTTATTTTACTCCACACTGTGGGGAGGGAATGGAGATGCCCCACATTAGTTGCTTCTGAAGACAGGAAGGGTGGTAGGGCTTCCTTTTGGCTTTCCAAAGTGTCCTCTAGTAAGTGACAACATGGCCTTCTCCCCTTCTGCAGAACATAAATTGCCTTGCCCATTTTCAGGGATACTTTGAAGGGTTCTGACTTGGGCAAAGTCCAGCTGCTCCTATAGAGAAATAGTTCAGTTTCTTGATAGAGGTGTATCCCTTGCTGGGATTATGGACCCTCTGTAATCCCTGTTGAAAACTGTTGGATTTTGGGGATTGTGTGAGGTTATGGTGCAATTCAAGAGGAAACGAGTGTCTTTGACTCCACACCCTGCACGGCTAGAAAGCTACCTCAGTTTGATCTCTTGCTGTGCAGCTTTTCTGTTGATTCCTGCCAGCACAATCACTAGCAGTTCTCTTCTCCAAAATGGTTAAGATCTGAATTGTCTTCTGCTTTAATTCATACTGGCAGCCTACTCAGTTAGATGGGATGTTGTTTTGAACTGTGCTTCTGATTAAGTCATCTCTCTCCTTCCCAAATACTCTCCTTCCCTTCATGAATTATCAGTAGCAATTCCTTTGATTTCTGAGGGTCTCTTAAGAATTTCTAACTCTGGCAAAAGACTTTGCCTTGGCCCCTCTGCTGTGATAGCCTTGTTTGACTACAAGCCTGTAAACTCACTGCTCATTGCTATGCTGGAGGCCCTTGTCTCTACAGAGTGTGCTATAGTAGTAGTTGATTTTTGGTGCCAATATTACTCTTCTTTCCACTCCAGATCAAGGATGTTCTGAAGCCAGAGGTGATGGAGGAGATAATTCTGGAAACCCGACAGAGGTTGCTGGAGCTGGAGGGATAGAGCATTATGAGGTTCCAATCAGTGGAGTTTTCTTTGCCTCAAAAGACAATTTTAAAGGGAATCAAGTTGGTTGGAGCACCAGGTGGAGAGATCCCCTTCAGGTGGGCCTGTCTTCAGTGGGAGTGCTGTGAGGATTCTCTAATGCCTGTGCAGTCATCTGCATGCCATGCTTGCACCTGACCCTTGGTGATCGGACTTTGTTCTCACAGATCCAAAAATTTTAAGTTACCTCAAACCCTAACATTTGGCATGGTCAGCAGGATAAGAACCTGCAGACTGTAACAGGCATCTGGCCAGAAGCAGTCATTTGAAGTCCCAGCATGGCAGCTTTTGATTTTCAGTATTATTTTCTGGTGTTCTAGGCTCCAACATTCATTCCACACTTCAGAAACCGCCCAAATTCTTTATTTTAACTCCTAGGATAACTCCTGAGCCCTTTTGGTAGAGTAGTACTAAATAGTACTTCAGTACAATAGCCTTTTAGTGCAGCAGCCTGAAAAATTGATACCTGACTTTTATGAAGATGCAGATGCAACTGGAATGTCTTTCATAGCATTTGTTGCTGTGTCTGGTGCCCCTGAACTTTGTGCAGAATGATAGAGAGGAAGGGATGACTTTTGTGATGTTTCTCTCTCCCCAGAAGCTTTTTAAATTTTCTTAATTTTTCCTTTACTGTGATGTCAATCTGCCAGTCTGTCCTCTGACTCAGAGCTCTCATTTTTCTGCTTAAGACTGCAAATCACAGGTACAGGTTTTTAAAGGACAGGAGTATCCACACCCTTGCTAACAACATTTTGTGTCTGGTTGTTCATTGCTTCTGTGTCTTGAGGGTATGAGATAGGATGTGGCATGCTCTGGCCAGGAGCCATGGGCAAGCAGTGCTTTCTCAGTTTGTGCATCCTACTTGTTCCTTTTATATGCCTGATGTGTGAGTTCCTCCTCTGAGGAGACTCCAATATTGTTTTTTATTACATATTTTACATTTCAATAAATTTTTTTGAAAGAGATGAGTCACTCAGGATTCTGTGCATTGCTTGTTTTTCTCCAGAATGAACTTGGTCTAGCTAGAGAGCTCTAGTTGGCTCAAGTTTTTTTGTGCCAGGACACTTGGAGTGGTTTGCAGTGTCCTGTTATCTCCTCTTCAGCTGTTGCTCCTCATGCCATTCAAGCAGGACTTGACCTTCCTGTTCAGAATATATTCTGTTCAGACTTCTGTAAGTAGATCTGGCATTGTTCACAGCAGTGCTCACCACTGCAGCATTGCTTCCCTGCAGGATCCCAGGGAGAGGTGAGTCTTGCAGTAGCTGTGGGATTATGGGAAGCCCAGTGGTGAAGATCCTCAGGTTGTGGTTAGAACCTCATGACAGTGGTTAGAGCCCCAGGCTAAAGGAAAAATTGATTCTATCTTTTCCTGGGAACTGGGAAATACTATCCTTCCTTGTTTCAGATCTAGTCCAGCCTGCTCTGCCTGGAGGAAGCACTAGGTGGCAGCTTGGGATTGCGTTTGTAGTGTTTTACCTTCCCCAGCAGCTCTGCCAAAGAGCAAAGCTGGATGTCTGCCACCAGTGCTGCTGCCTAAAGACTCCAACATTACAGAGCTCAGTGGCCAAGGACAAGCAAGGACATGGGTAATCCATTCTGCTGCTGCACAACTCCAACTTCTGCTGCTGCCTCTGTCAAATAGTACTTAACTTCTTGTGGTTGTGGGTGAAATGCTCCACACAAGACCTGGGAATTGGTTTTTTTGAGCTTGATGAGGATTATCTAGTAAGGTTTGTAGCAATCACATCAGGATGATGTGGGGAAGTTTGTAAAACTAAAGTTAGATGGTGACATTGATGGTGACACTTCCAGGTCTGTGCATGAGGCTGGTAGCAGCATTATTCACATCTGCTTGCACAGGAATAGTGCAAAAAGGCTAAAAGCTTTAGCTGCCTCTGCATCTTTTAATTATTTTTTTTTTCCCTACCCAGTTGTTGTAGTTCAGCAGCTGTTTATCTTATTACCATGTGGGGAGATTCAGGGATTTCTGCTGTGAGGCTTCTAGGTATAAGCAGATTGGGGGATATAGAAGCAATGAGAGAAAGTATCTGATGTCCTCCCTTTTTAAAGCATTTTTGAAGGCTGATGGAGAGCTCTGTATTTAATCCAGTAGATCTCTCTGAATCTCTGCCACTTAAATGCCTCTGTGTCAGTTAAAGGACAAAAGAGTGAAGAGACTGTACTGCACTACCACCAGAGAGATTTGAGATCTGGAAATGGTTCTGCTGAATGAATGCAAAATGCTGCTCTGTCCTCAAGCAACCTCTCTGCAGCCATCTAACAGGTCAGAAAGGGGCTGGGGACATTATGAGGCTTTTGGAAGTGTAGGTAATGTGGTGGAAACATACTGAGGAAGTGTGCTCTGGAGGTGGCTCATTTAGAGTTGGATCATGCTCATGGGTACCAAGCATGAGCTGTCAGACCTGCAAGGTGAGACTGTGCCATGTTTTAATAACACAGATCTTAGGGACAGGGTGCTGGAGTCTCTGCAGCAGGCTGTGTGGGCTGCACAGCTGAGTTGTAATATATTGGGTTTTGGTTTTTTTTTTCCCCCCTTTTTTTCCTCTGCATAGCAGTCTTTACTGTGCCTTGTTTCCCACCTTCTTATAATAGCCCTCTCCTGATTATGTACCTTTTTTTTGGTTATTTATGCTCAATAAATGATAATATAAACACTGAGCTTGAAATCTGCACTGCTTGAGCTCTGAGCTTTCTGATTCCTCCTGCTCACTGTAGCGTTCTGATATTTTGGCCTTGGGGATCTATTAAATGGGGGATACCTGGCGTTTTGTTTTTAAGCCTGGGAATAAGAGCACCAGCTGCTCAGGTTTGGTTATGGAACTTTTCTGTGTGAGGGGAACTGAAGGTCTCGGTATTTTCCTTCCTGGCCACGAGAGGTCATTGGTGTTCACTGCAAATTCATCCAAGCCCAGATCTCAATTCTGTGACAAGGTTTTAGCCAGGGCATTGCTGGCAGTTCCTGCAATCCCACCCAGCACAGCTTTGTGAGGCAGCAGGTAACAAGAGATGAGTGAGAAGCTTGCATGGGGAGGCGGAAACTTCCTGAGCAGTTTCAGAAGTGGATATGAAAGGGAACAGCCAACATTTAATCTTGATTTGGCTGAATCCCTGTGACTCCACTTCCCTGATGGATGTTAAGGGCCATCAGTGCACATCCATCTCCAAAGCTCCGGGATCTCTGCTGCATGGGGGAGCCAGGGTCCCTTTTTCCCATAGGTAGGTCTACAAGGGAAAAAAAATGGGAAAAAATGCCTTTGAAATGGGAAGTGCTCGACATATAAAGGAAGGCTCCAGCAAAAGCAGTGTCCTCTTGAATTCTTGAAACAGGCAGGAGGGATGAAAAGGCTTCTCTGGTTTCAGAAAAAAAAAATCACAATTGAAAGGGGTGGGAGAAAACTAGTTAAGTGTTCCCTTTTATATGGGGAGCTAAGACACCCATGCATGCATTAAAGCAGCTTAACACCACTCTGATTTCTTAGGTTATCAATGTCTGGTGGTGTGGAGCCTGTTTGTAAACCACATGCAGCACCTGCCTGTGCTGCTTTCTTCAGGGTTAATACGTGGCACAGATGTGCTTGAAAGTGGAGCTGGTAAATAGTTCCCTTGCTGGTGAGTGCTGCCTGCAGAAACAAGAACATAAAATCACTTGTCTGTAGAAATAACTCTCCTGTTTCTTGGTGTTGGTTTTTGATTTGTGTGCTAATATGAAGAATGGCAACCTCTCCCTGAAAGTAATAACCACTGGGATTTTAAATTTGTGCTAATGAGTTATTAATCCAATTACTCCTGCTTATTACTTCTGTATCATCTTCATGCAGTTCTGCTGTTCATTTGAGGTGAGTGGTATAAATACAAAGCTTTGAGCATTGCTAGAAGATACTGAAATCCCACTGAGATTATATAGGCAGTCTTGAAATGGTTGTTTCAGGTTCCTGAGGACTGCTAATTAATGTGCTAAAGTTTATTATTTGATAAAGAGATTGAAGCTTTAAGATATTGTTATGGAGGAAGCATCACTTCAGCTGTTGGATGTAACAACCCAGACTTAATGAAGGTAAACAGGAAAATTATTGACATTTCTTTTATGAAATACCTGGGATGTACACAGGCCACACACAAGGCTTGATTGAATTAAACCGTCTGTAGATTAAAAAAAAATTTATTCTGTATTCACAAAGATATTATGTCTCTGTCTTCTCTAGTAACTTCTGAATCCATGGGGCACCTTCAAGATTGTTACCATGAGACAATTGTGTTCACAAAAACTGACAGCAGGCTAGGAGACAGAAAAGGCAGCACCCTGCAGGAAGGGAAAGAGGGCAGATGCCTTGCTAAGATATTTGGGAGTTACCAGCTGGCCCATCTGCCTGTGTATAGCCCCAGATTAACTACAGCATTGCTTTGGGAAAAGGAAAATGCTTTTGGAGCAACTGCTGAGAGAAAAGAGGTTGGGGATCTCCCCCACTTTGCTGCCTGTGATGGCAGAGAATGAGAAGGAATATCTAACTGAGTGATAAATTCACCGAGTCTGGTAAATAAAAAGTAAGTACATTCCTCTTCACAGGGAAGTGCATATTCAGCCTGTATTGTCCAGAACACAAGTCCTGCTTATTTGCAATTAGCTTTGTGTATTTTGGTCAAGGTCTTTTGAGTATTACAGACCTGGGGTAGTCCTCTGGAGCACCCTTCTTCAGCCCTGTCATGGCAGGAGAAATTGTCCAAGATCTTTCAGTCAGTCCTAGAAGGGAATAACTTTTTCAGTAAAGGGTGGTTGGTATTGATTTTTTTTGTAACAAATTTCCAACAATATTCATTCCAACAGAGCATCAGTCCGTGCAATTTGAAATGCAATAGAAATGGTTTGAGATCAGTCTCTTGGCTAGGAACTGGGGATGCAGGAGCAGCCTGGCACAGCAGAAGTTGGAGGGTCCCATGGGGCTGTATGAAGTGCTAAATTTCAGATGCTGTTGTTGGAAGATGAGAAATGAATGTCTGCCAAGGACCTTGAATATGGCATAGGAGACATGGAGTGTGTTTGGATTTGTCACAAGGGAAGAATCAGTATAAACAAGGCACTCTGTCCAGATGGTTACCCTGAGCAGGAGGCTACTGCACAAAATTGCATTTGTGTGTTCTCCAGTTGATGAGTGGGAGCAACTGCAGACCTTGGACCAAAGCATCCTGACCTCAAGCTGCTGCCTCAACCCTCTCTTATCCCCAAGGTGAACTGGAGAACATAGAAGAAACTAAATATGTCACTGTGCTCTTTAGGTTGGGGAATTATCGTGCTGCACATCAAACAGCCACGCAGTGCAGGCTGAAGAATTTGGGGGTTTAACTTACCAAATGGTGCATGGAAGCAGATCAATAATACCTGCTGCATTCAGCAGCCTCTGTGGCTATGTTTGGTATTCAGCTCTGCATCCACCCCCACAGCATTAATGAGGAAGAGGAGTCCTTGGTGGCAGCAGGGTGACTGATCCGGGGCTGTGGAAAAGCTGATGGCTGTGCACACAGCTGCCCTGGGACTCTGCACAGGAGATCTCAGCCGACCTGAGGGCTAAGGAGCTTGGCAGGCAAAGGGGTGCTGAGCTTCAGATGAGCACTCTGCGTCCTCTGCCTTTGCTATACGGTGTTATATAGCAAATCCCCCTGTCACTTCCACCATCTTCCCCTTCATCCCACTCCTTTCACGGCTTCCCTCCAACTTCTCTCTGTGCCCTCTCCATCCACCTCATGTTCCTTTCATTTCCCTGGAGACACTTTCGTATCCCCCAGAGCCCCGTTCCTTCACAGCTCCCCTCACACACTCCTTCATCCCCATTCTCTTCACGGTCCGTCCCCTCCACTCCTGCTCTGCTGCCCCCTCTCCTCACAGCCTTCCCCTCCATCTCCACAGGAGCCTCCTCCTCACGGACCCCATCGTCCCGGCTGCCCCACACCCCATTTCCCCCGGGCCAGGTTCCCGTCATGGCGGCTGGAGCGGGGCCGGGAGCGGAGCAGCGGCCGGGCCGGGCGGGAGGCGGGAGCGGCGGAGTAGGAGTGGCCGGAAGGGGATGTGCCCGCCCGCCCCGCCGGCTGAGGACGGGGCTGTGCCGCGCCGGGGGTTCCGGGAGCTCCCTGGCCGCCTGCAGCCGCTCCCCCGCCAGTCTCTCTTCGGTGCCCCCGCCGGCAGCCCCGAGGGTGTCCCCTTACCCTGCTGCCCTTCGTCCCCTTCCTCCTGCCGGGCTTGCCGGGGCCCCCTCCGGGCGTGCGGCCGCTCCCCCCCTCCCCCCTGCCCGGCCCCCTCTGCGCGTCCCGGGCTGGGTTCGGCCCCGCTGCCGCTGCCCGCCCGGGCCTTACCCTCCTCCGGCTTCACCCGCGGGGATGCGGCCGGTCCGATCCCCCCCGTTTGACCTCTTCTGGCTGCTGTGCAGGAATCGACCTCCCGGAGCTCAACCCCGGCTTCTCACCCCGGCTTCGGTACCCGGTTCCGTCTGAGGCGGGCAGCAGGCCGGGAGAAGGGCCACCTGCTCCGGCCCGGCGGTCCCAGCCTTGTTTCGAAGCCAGCATGGCCCCGCTGGCCCCCTTGGCCTCGGCATCTGCTGGGGAGAGGTAGCGGCGGTGCGGGTGGCCCCAGGATGGCGATGGAAGAAGGTGAAGCGTGAGACCGGACCGGACCGGACCGCGGGATCCCCGTCCCTTCCCCCTGTCCCTTCCCGTCCTTTTCCAGGCCCCGAGCTGCCCCTGCTTGGCCTTGCAGCTGACATGGTTCCAGCCGAGTTGATCCTGTTAGACTTCAGCGGTACTTGAAGCCAAATACGTGGCTCTTTGGCCTTTGCTAACTCAATGCTATGCAAAAGAAAAGGAGGAGGAAAAAAAAGGAAACCTTGACACTGGTTGCAGTGGGAATGGCTTTTTCCTGCCCTGGGTGAGCCTGCATGTGGTTTCTTGGTTTGTGAGATGAACTGATTCTCCTGCAGCTGGTGGGAGACACACTGCATATGACAGCCTGAAACTTTGGTAAGGTTTGGTCTCTGCTAAGCAGCTGGAACTTTTAATTTTTTTTTATTTTATTTTTATGTTTTTAATTTTGGCATTGAGTCACCTAAGGAGCCTTGTTTCCATCTTCAAATCATTGAAGGAACCTGTGCTTGTCTTAATTACCGCCTCAAGTGACTTTATCACGCAGTGAGTACAGCCACCTAAAGCAACCTTCTCCTTCCAAGCACCTTCCCAGCCTGGAAGATCAGGGATCACAGACTTCGAAAACTTCTCGTCCTGGGAAAGGCTGCCCATAGTTACTTTATGGGGCAGCAGCCTGGAAAAGTTCTTGGGGACCAAAGGAGGCCAAGTCTGCCTGCCCTGCACTTTATCAAAGGAGCAGGGAAGAAGGAGTCATCCAGGCATGGGGGCCCACCCTGTAATGTCTTCGTTGAACATGGTAAGAGGTTTCTATTGGTACTTCTTTTGGTTTGCTTTTTATTTGCCAAAATAGGTGCAATATGAATTTATTCAAGGGCAGAGTGCAAATATATTTTGCTTTATGTAAGTGTTTTGTTTTTCTCACTTGTTTCTGAATGCAAATCTTCTTGCTTATTAAGAAAACTTCTTGTTTATTACCATTGTGATTGTCTATTAAGAAAATACTTGGGTCAGATTGCTTCAAACCTGGGAGGAGGTTATTGTAAGACTAAACGGGAAATGCAAGGAAGTGACTTGTTAACTCTGAACCAGTTTCTTGTTTCTGTTTTAGATATGTTTTGGTTTACAGACTGGGAAATTGTTACATTTGTTTCAAGTTTTCTGTTTCCTAGGTATAGACCAACCACAGCTGAAGGTGATGCTGTGGTCAGGGACAAGAGTTAATTATCTTTATAGAAGGGTCTCTTTTAACTTGAAGAAAAAAGACACTACTTCTGGAAAGTTTGTGGATGCTGCTGTTGTGAAAACCTGTTGGAAGAAAAGTTTCTTGTTAATTTGCTTAGTGAATTTGCATCACTTCTGGTTATTTGTTTCTCATAGCCTGTTGAGCCTTCATCTCCTGTTATGACTGATTTAGGTGCTAGATGCTAACAGTGGCCAAGTTTAGGGACACAGTGCCCCTGTCACTTGCTGGTCTTCTGCAAATTAAGAGGGGACTGAGAATTTCAGGAAAGGAGCCAGATGAAAAGCTCAGTAGTACTTAGTGGGAGGTTTAGTGCCTGTTTCAAATGGTGCTTTTTTCTTTTTCCTGTAAAAACCCAAATGACCAAAGAAATTGTAAACTGAAGGCAGCTCTCTAAAAATGAGACAGGAAAATGCATTGTTTTGCCAAAATGTTTTGGAGTAATTTTTGCTTTTGCACAATGCTTTTTTAATTCTAATTCTTTGAGAATATTAGAACTGCTATCTGTTGCCTGTCTTAGGCTGGAGACTGGGATTTTGTGAAAGCTTCTTCAACAGTTTTGTCCTCTTGAGGAATTTTATCTGTGAAAAAAACCAAATTGCATCTGTAAGCTTTGTCTAACGTAAAAATTAAGTATTTGCTGGGTCTGAGAACACAGTCTGGTTAGTGGAAAAGTTTTGGCTCAGTTTTATTTCAACTGGTCTTTGCTTTCAGACTTGATCTCTGTGTTTCCAGAAGGGCCCAAAAAATCCTGTGCAGTGTTCAGCAAAACCCAGACAGGTCCTGTGTTGTGTACTGCTGTGTTGAGACACTGTTTTGTGTTGCACCAGTGTTATTTATTTTCACAATCAGTGCTTGTGCACTGAGGAAATTAAAGGCAATTAAGGAAGATTAGAGAATGTAAGGGCTAATTTGGCCCTCTGATGATAAACCTGCTGCTGGAGTTATACAAGCCACCCTTTCAGTCCTGTTACTGACTCACTGCCTCCACCCCCAGTTTGGTTGCTGCTTTTACTACTTTGGACGAGTTTCAAGGTCAGCTGAGATACAGCAAAAGCCCTAACTGCAAGCAAGTACAATACTCTAACTGCCTTTGGTGGTTTGATATAGCAGAAGAGCCAGAAATACTCCTTTTTGATCATCTAACAGGAATAGGCAGATGGTAACTTCTTGCCACTATGACCTGAGGTCAGAAGATCCTAGCACATTCGTAAAGAAAAATAACATCTATAATGTCCACATACCATATGTCCACAAGAGACCTCAGTGGCTTGATTTAGAAAAGAATAAACTTGAAAGGAGACATCAAGGCCAGGGTGTCTGTTAAGAAAACTGCAAAAGATCAGCCTCGCTTCTCCACATGAGGAAAAGTTTCTTCCTTTGGGTGTATGGAATGGTTCTTCAAAGTACAGACAGCAGGGGCTGCACCACCCTTGTTTGTTGCTCAGCCTGTCCAGAAAAATGACAGCTTAAAATATCTGAAAAGATACAAAGGAAACAAAGTTCATTTTAGTGAGGTCTTAATTTCCCTCTTTTTTTTTTTTTTAGTTTGGTAATTTGTCTTTGAAATATATAGTCTGACATACTTTGTAATTTATGGACAGAATAGTATTTAATGTTTTCAGAATTACTACTCAGATATGGTGCCATAGGCTGTAGTTCATAAAAATAGATTGCCATTTTTTTAGGGCTTAAATTTTTGCATGTTTGTCTTTCAGTACTTTCATTACACAGTTTTTTCTGAACTGTTCCAAACATTGTGTCTGGTTTCTCTGTCACACTGTGGGACCTAGTTTATCCCAGGGAAGTTATGTTTCTTTATTTCATAACTAAGAAATGCTGAAGAAGTTCTAGGGTGGACTGCTCCAGACAAAGACCTAGAAATAGTTGGAACTCTTGGAGGTACTTGTTTGAAGTTCCTGTATATTAAACCCCATGATAAAACAGCAACAACCAGAAGAGGAGTTGGCAGTGGCTCTCCTGGCATGGTTGTGTTTTTGTAAAGCTTCTTCATGACCCTGTTTCAGTGGGACCACTACCTGCTAAGGTCAGCAGACACTTAGCAGTGGTTTTCAGAGCACTGAAGTTACTTAATTGCTTCAGTGGTGTTGAGTCTTAGCTGAAAGGGCTAGGGAATATTCTCACTTGCTAACAGGGCAAGGCAAAGGAGCTTGGAGGGAGGTAATTCAGTTTCTTGGTCCTTGCACTTTCTGTAGCACTCAAAGTTGTGCATCCAGAGGCTTCTGAAAGCAAGGAGGCAGCTGGGCAGAAGTCAGCTCTGCTGGTGGTCAGTGTTCTGGGAGAAGAATGCAGAAAGTCTCTAAATTTTTGACATGAGTGTGTGTGAAATAATCTCTGGGCAAGTTTTGGGCTTCTTTCTTTGTGTTGCTGCTGCTTCCCCTGAGGGTGTTTCACATGCTGGAATTGCCACTGGTGTGGTTACCCTGGGCAGCAGAGGAGCCCTTGGTGGGATTTCACAGGTTTCAATTTGATGCAGATTACTCCATCTTGCAAGCTTGAAATTGAGAGGAAAGTATAATGGCAAAGTGTGCCTTTTCCCTCATGCTTTCTTTCATCAGCTGAGAAATGAGTTTACAGTGACTGCTTTTTGGGAATATCCAACTGGTCAGCAGGCAGGTAATGGGTAATTTGTCAGTGTATTTTTAAGTTTACTCTCTAATGTATCTTGTGCCTTTCCAGAACATTAATCTTGGCAAAATTCAAACTTCTGAAAAGAAAGACATATTCCCCCCAGGGCTCAACTCTGATCCGGTGTTGGGTGGAGATACCTGGAGTGAATGCCACACCTCCTCCAGCTGTCTAGGGTAGGTGTTGCTGTGCTGAATGATGAGCAGATTCCCTGAAGCATTTTGGAAGTACAGTAGCTCCAAGCAACAGCATCACCTAAAAGCTTAAAAAATGAATTCCAATCATTAGACCTGTGTTGCTGTGGTGGAGGAGAGATGCTGGGGTCCCTTTTTAGCAAGGTGGTGGGTTTGGTCTCCAGCTTGGAATTCCATTTACTGCACTATTGACTGTTGTGATCAGCAGCCAAGCAGTATTCCCAGAGGTGAAATCCTCAGTGGTTTCTCCACTTGTGTGAGCCCCAAGGGCTGAGTTTTAAATGTACTCCTTGCTGTGTAAATAATGACAGGGAATGGGGACCATCTTTCCATGGGCATGTTGGTGGGAACTTCAGTGTCCTTTTTTGCTTTAACTGTGCAAAATTATGGTAAATAACATCATGAAATGTAGATCTTCTAAATTGGTGCTGCATTTCAAATTGATGCTAGTTTGCTATACATGTTTGGTGTCACTGGTGCCAGTTTTTCTGGTGCAGTCAGACAAATGGATGATTTGGGAGGAAGAAGAGCCCTTCTGAAGAGGTTTTGAGTAGGAGAATTTCTTACATGCTGCTTCTCATGAGATGTAATGGATCAGTAGTAGATATCAACCTGGCCTTTTTCAGTGTTTCATGTTTGAGGCATCCTGCAAAGGAATACAAATATGTAAAGTTGGTAGAAATAGAAGGACCTTTCTTTTAGAATATGTTACACTTCTATACTGCCAGGGAGTGATGCTTTATTTTAAGTAGATTGAGAATATGATTGATAAAGCACTCACACAAGAATGTTCTTTTCTTAGTCTCTTATGGTGATAAAATATGGTCTTTCTGATAATTTTTCTTCCAGGAGAGAAGGAATAGGGGAGCTTAAATGAGCTGTTTACCTTGCTGTAAAGACAGATGAACTCCAGATGGATCCATTTTTCCTATACCATTAGTGCTGAATACAGCTCAAGTCAGCCTACTACATTCTCTTTCATATTGGTGCTGAACTATTTTTCTTACAAGAGTGATGAAAGTTTTAGTGCTTTAATTAGGAAGTAACTGTACAAAACATCCATAGCATAACCTTGCCCCAGCTGCCAGTCGGAGATGAGCACTATAAAATTCACTCTTGGACAAAAAACCCTAAAAGTATCTTTTCCTATATTATTGATTAAAAATGGATTTTTAAGAGTCTTTAGGTTTAATAATCTATCTTGTTAAATTTCATATTTTAACTATCTGAATTGTGAAAATGGGTTAATTACTTTATAATTGGTCCCTTCCTCACAACTTAGTTGTTGACCAGCATATATGAGTATATACTACAGGATATACTGTTATACTGGTGCTTATTATATTCATTAAATGCAGTTAATTTTCATACCATGTAGGAAAATGCATAATTCCAATAAGTTACTTAATTTTTGTTGTGAGTAAAATGTTATCAATACCTGTATGGCTTTGATATATGCTTATATTAGCTGGATGGTCCAGAGCAGGTTGTGATTGAGTAATGTTGTATGATTTTGTACTCATTATCCTTTATCCTTCAGGTGAACTCAATATATATTCTTTATATGCAATATACATTTATTAGATAGTCAGTTGCCCGCGCATGAAAATTAATTTAAATAAGGCTCCTTCCACACTAGAACTCTGTTTTTTTTTAAACCCATGTAGTTACAAACCCCCCATTTATCTCTTTCCATTGTTCCTTAGGGCATTTTTATACTCCCTCTCTACTTCAGCAGAACCTGAGACTTGGAAGAAACTGCTTTATTACTCCTGGTTCTGGTTTAAACCATCCACCTGAAGTTGTATTAGCATCAGCCTAAAAGGAATCCATTATTTGGAGTCTGCCTTCAATAGCTCAGGTCTGTGTTCTAAGCTGACAGAACTTTGTTCATTGTTAGGTTGGAAATTTGGCAGCTCTCAAACTTTACTTTCCACCTTTATTAAGAGAGACTCATCCCCAGCTTTTGGGATCACTGCTTATGAATCCAGCTTTGATGTGCTCAAGTATTGGTCTGGTCAATGCTGATATCTGCTGCACACCAAATGCAGATTTGTTTACCACCTCTGACTTAAATCCCTTTTCATCATACAAAACTCTTACTCGATTTTTTTTTTCCTGCTCCGAAATATCAAATACCAGTAGGTTTTGCTAAGATGCTCCTCCACAAAACTTGATCTGAAGTTGGAATATGTTAGGAAAGAGACCTAAAAATTGTTTAAAGTGCTTTTCCATGCACCAAGATAGAATATGATGATGGAGAAAAGCTAATCCTGTTCTGGGCAAAAGTAGTTGTGCTGTGCACTGGCTGATCTTTGGTAACTTGGTATATTTAAGCAATTCATCTCCTTCATGACAAATAGGTAGGAGTTGCTCATGTGCTAGACTTTTGTGATAGATTTTGCTTGTTCTGCATTCTTATTTATAAATTTTAATTGGAAGGCTGTGTGAGATCATCAGGACAGGGAGGGAAGAGGAAGCTGCAGGGCATTAGAATACAGATCATTGCTTGTTAAGGATCATCTCTCCCAACAAGCTCACAGTATTTTAAGTTGAAGAGTTTAAGGTCCCTTTCATAGGCCATTCTATGATTCTCTGAAATTTTAACCTTGAAAATGGGGAGGTGACACAACCCCATTGTGGAGAGCTGGGGGACCCTGAGTTCCATCCCTGGGGCTCTCTGTGATGGGCTGATGGCACATGGGAAACGATGAGGGCCCAGCAAGGTGCCAGTGGCCTTGGAAAATCTTGTCTTGAGGTTTTAGGGTGGGGATGCTGTTATGTTGTATCTTGGAACAATAGGGTTGTCTTCCCAGCTGTGCTTCTAGGAGCTCTGTTTAAACAGAAATAAAAGGGTGAGTATTGTCAGTCCTGGGCAGTCCTGCTGGGTGTTTACCGGGTGGATGTGTCTTGGCAGGGTGTCAGAGAGGGAATGCTGTTCACTGATACCATCCTGGCTGAATGCCTGCTTGCAGTGGTTAATCCAACTCTTCACACCCAGCTGGTACCAGTAGTGTTCAGTTCATCCTGTGCTGCCTTAAGCCTTGATCCCCCATTTTGGGTATTTTAGCATCCCCAGCTTTCCCAGAGCTCCATCCCTGTGCTCAATCCTTACCATACAGTTTCAAACTTGCATTGCTGCCTGGGAGTGGGTGTTTGGTACATCATAGATGTCATCTCTCTGACTGTGTAGAATGCTCTGATTGATTCACATATGTGCAGACTGAAGGAAGAATTTTAAATATGACTGTCCTTCTGGTGTTATTGTTGCAGATGGACTTTGCTTTCCTTTTTTTTCCTCTTTGGCAGGGGGAGGGGGCAGCCTTCTATCTGCAACGCCTGTTGATAGCTGTGTAAAGACTGGTAGTGTCTTCAACCCAGCAGTTTTTTGTCATTTCGATGTACTGTGCCATTCTTGTGAGAAGTCCTTAAGTCTCCTTATAAAAAGGTCTGGTGTGAAGCTCAGCAGTCCATTGCTGCAGGAACGGGCAGAGCAGTTTCAGGAGAAGCAAGACTCTTGTTGCTTTGTTTTAGTGACTTTTATCAGTCAGCTCTTATCCTGCTCTATGCTGATTGAAGATGAATCTAAACAACCTCTAGAGTATCCACTGGAGTGTCCATTTTATCAGTGTCAAGAGGAATCTTGCACAAAAAGGGGACTAAAGAGCCAGACAATTTTAGGTAGTAAAGCTGCTTAAGGCAATGTCTCTCCTTAGTTTTCAACTTTGTTCTTTCTTTAAATTTGTACATTTAGGGCCAGTTCTGCATTTAGATACTAAGCATAACTTTTCATGAGATGGCTGGAAGTTGCCCAGCCCTGATGGCAAAATATGATACAAATCTGCTGAAATGGTGTGTGATGCTCTGGCAGGAGTCCCTTTCCACACACCTCATTATGATGGAGCAGGCGTGTCCTGAATACCAGCTTGCTTTATTTTTTGCCTGAAGTACTTTCTGAAGGTACTGTTGAAATTAGATTTGGGTTTTTTATTCTTTACCCAGCATTTTGTCCTTGTTACTCTCCTGAGTGAATGCTGATAATTTACATAGACACAAGCAAGATCACAATTCTTTCATGACTGGAGAGAACGCCTGATTTATGTTATGGTGTCTCTGCACACTGTTTTTACCTAATTAATCGAATTTCAGAATGGATTATTAATCATTAAGACCTTGGTTTCAGTGTGTGTATTAATGAATTGATATCCCAAGACACTGGGATATTGATATCCTGCACTGAGAAGCTTCTTACCCATTAGTGCTGCTTTTATAAGGCATTTTGGTGCATTCATCTCTTAGTCTGACTTCAGTTCCTACCTTATTCCTATCCTATCAACTCAGTACTTTCTCATACACCTTTCCAGTCTGCCTTTCTGGAGACTTGTCCTTTGAAGTGCTTTGGTTCAGTCTCTCCTTAGAGCTCCTACACCAGTAAAATACTGAACTCGATTCAGTTGTGGTTGCCACTCCACATTTGCATCAGAGAGGGAATGGGGACCTCAGGAGCTGGGAATACTGTTTAATGAAGAATATATTGAATTATCAATTCTACTGCCTGTTAAATGCCTGGGGTTTGGAAAGTATAGGAGGAAATTTCAGTTCTTCTTACCTTCTGAATCTACCAATGCACACACATCAGCTCTAGGAGGTGTTTTTGCAGGGAGCTGATCAGCTGCCAGCCCACACATGGTATGTGTAATTAACTGATGACTTTTTTTTGGGGGGGGTATGTGCTCCTGGAATAAACCACATTGTTTTTCCAAAGGCTGAATGTGTGAATGGCCAAGGACATGGACACTTTAAATAGGAAATGGGGCTTTCAGGAAATGTTTGTTATTTCATTTGTGTGAAGTTGCCCAATTTCAAAGGCTGCTTTTTAGATGCTCTCTTGTTTAATGTCCTGGTGAAGGGCTGCTCCAGAGGTCTCTCTTGTCTCAATTTCTGGTATGACCACAGTGGGTTATTAGCAGGGCTGTAATGCAGTAAACTCAGCCAGTTTTCTGGCATTTTTGTGATACCTTTATAATGACCCTGGAGAAATTGAAACTGTCATTTGATGTGCTGGCCACCAGGTGTCTTCTCTGAAGCTTTTTAATAACTTGCTCTGCTTAAAGCAACTTCCCTGCAGGAAGAAGCGTCATGGAAATCAGCAAAAGCTCATGGCAATGACCTGGGTCAGAAGTGACAACCGTGAATTTCAGGAATAGTGACTGTCAACTCTTTTTAGTTACTTTGGGAGCCTATAATCTTCCCGAGCTTGCTTGCTGATGAACAAGAGTTTGGTAGATGATGTTTACTTGTGCTGTTAATGGGAAGATCTTGCTCCCTCACACCTCCTCAGGCTCCCTCACAGCCCCTTCTTTTTTTAAAACAACAGCAATAGTTCTCAGTGTTGTTTTCCTATTTTCTTATTGCAGTCCTCTGATCTCATTCCTCTACCACTTACGCCACACTGACTTTTAAAAATTATATATATATATTTTTTAATACTAAATTGTGTGGTGCTCTCAGTATAGACATTGATTCTGCAAATCCTCTTGTAGCATTGTGTCTGACATTTCTAAATGTTTGAGCTTTTCCTGGCAGGAATGCTTAGGGAATAACTGCAAACAATATTCAGCCTGTTACAGCAGCTCTTTACCCAGTTGGTGTCATCTGAATGTCAGAATTGCTATCACAAAACTAATTGTGGAGTTAAACTTTTATGAAGTCATCACAATGCTAACAAAAGCAAAGCTGTAATCTAGCAGTATTCTATTTTACTCAAATCTCTTCTGAGTGGGAGAATTTTAGAATAATGAAGATTTAGTGCATCTAGCAAAATAGTTTAAGCTATAAATATGTATGCTTGAATGGGTTTTTATTATTTTTATTAGCTCTAAGCTCTCTTCATATCCTCTGTAAATCTGACAACATATAATGTTCACTGTAAAGGTACCTTCTTGTTTAGCCAGAATTACTGGAACAGCTATTAGAGCTATTGTTGTCTGGATATACCTGAGGTTTGCAAATAACTTAGGAAAGCTTAAATGAAAAAAATCCGCATCAGTGCCAAGCTGTTATTTCTTCTTAAATATATTTAGCTTGATGGGTAAGAAGATGCATTTAAAATTCTTTGCAATCAAACCTTAACTTATTTTAAGACTATTGATGGGTTGCACTAAATGTGTTTGCTATATACATTTTTCCTATCCAAATGTGCAGCTATTTAATACAAAGTAAATGTCCTTTACTGGAAATAAGCTGGAGGGAAGATGAAGCTATTCCCATCATTTGGTACTGTTGGTGCTCATACAGAAGCTGCAATTTCTTTGGGTTCTGGGGATTGTCTGCTCTGGCTAAATAGTGCTTCCCACACAGAGGTTTGTATGTCAAGGTGCCATCATGTTTTGGGTAATAAGCAGTAATTATTGGTATGAGGTGATCACAGAAGACAGTGTAAATGTTGCTCAACCCTTCACATTCCATGTCATTAGGAAAAAAAAAATCCGTAGGGGAAACTTCAATCTAATTGGGCCTCACTGGAAAAATTATGGTTGATTTTTACCTTGCTCTTGCTAGAGAGCTTTGTATGATGACAGGCACACCAGCAGATCCATGCTTTGTTTTTTATTTCTCACTAAGTTCAGCCTGCAAACATATTCTAGGAGTTTATTCTGGAGCTGCTGCAGCAATGGATCTGGAGAGGACCACATCCTAAAGGCTGTTACTGGGCAACAAAATGCACCCTACTAGTAACATCTCTTTAAATTAGCAGGTAGTATTTGGAGCCAAGCAGAAGATTGAAATAGAATAATAAAGGTTGGACTGTTTTGGAGGCAAATACAAGCTTTAAATGCTCATAGAGTCATTTTGGGTGCTGCAAAGCCAAAGTACTGCATGGTTTTGTTGATGGACTGCTGCAGTGTTGATAAGCAAACCTCCTCTGAGAGTAATTGTGAGCCTCAGTGAGCAGTAGTTTGGCTTTGTAATCATGGGTAAAAACAGGATTTGAAGAACATTAAATGAGAATAGCAATCAGGGCTGCATTTAGTGTCAGATAAGGATCCAAAGAACTGTGAAATGTTCACTTGAAATATTTTCCTTCTGCTCACTGGAGTAAGTAGCACAAAGCCACTGAGGTGTTTATGTTCTAATTTGATAACTTAGGTTACTTTTCCCTAGAAAAGTGAATGTTTCAGTGTATTGGCCATGTTCACATCATTTAGTCGTGCACAACTACAGAGGCATTAAAACCATCAAGGTGAAAGATGCAGACACCAATGAAGCAGATGCTCAGCCATCCCCCTCATCTGCAGCATTTCCAAACTGGGAAATGCTGGGCTTCAGCTGGACTTCAGAACCTGATGATCTGCAGCCCCTGGGAAGGGACACAGCTACCAGATAGCCTGGAATCACCCAATGTTGGGGCTTCCTCATCATCTTGGTCTTGGTGAGTCAAAGCAGTGATGCTGGAATGCTGTCTGCCCACTGATAAAGAGGGGTTGAAATGGGGAGACTGGTGGTGAGCCACATCAGGTATCACATAGTTCTTTCAGAAGTGCTTGCTTGGGCTGAAATGTTTCAGCCCTTCTACCTTGAAATTAGTTTAAATACCTCTGTGGATGTCACTGGTTTTCAATTCCAGGCTCAGAAGGATGGCAGCTCTGCTGTGGTTTAGGAGGCTTTCATCTGCTGAAGTTGTATTTCAGAAAGTTGATGTGCTGCTTGTGAAATGCTCCCTTAAGGCAAAACAAGGCCTCTGGGGAGGGGGACTGAGGACTGGAGTGAATCAGACAGGCATTTTGTTTCAATTATTAATATAGTACATTTTATGATTCTCAAATTAGAATTGCTAGCAGCCGAATTTTAAAAATGTACTACTTCTAAAAATTTTAGAAGTAGAACTAACCCCATGCAAGTAAAGGTGCTCTCTTCTGCCTTGGAGACCTTTTTACTAGTCTTACACAATCACACTTTGATTTGAGTTCTTTTTATCCTTATTTTGATGTGTCTGTAGCCAACTGGTCTGGAGGTACTCATTCGTTCAGCATGATAAAGGATGAGCTCCTGAGACCTCTGCAGCCTTTTTTGGAGAGGAAGGTCTTATTTTAGGAGAATTACATTGAGAAGGTAATTGTAGGGTGCATTCCTGACTTGCAAAGAAACTCTGATTTATTTAAAATGGATACAAATATACAGTACAACAAAAAAATTATTATCACAATGATGCTGAATACAAAACTGAAAAAAAGGATTTCTTTAGACTGCAACAAATTGGAAGAGGATCGAGGGGACACTTTTCCTTCTCTTCCTCATCAAAAAAAGGTTTTGAAATAAAAAAATGAATCTTTAAATGTTTTGGCAAAGGGCTATCAAAAAAAGGGGCACAGGGGTGAAGAAGATCTGTGAGTGAGCTTTTGCTACCAAGTTGTCTCAGTGCACCTAAACCCTGAAACTATTGCTGTGTTGAGTGCAGATCCTTCCCAAAAAAAGCCCCACCAGAACCAGGGACTTTGGTTCAGCCCCTTTCAGGTGCAGCACCTCTTGACTCCTCTGGAGCATAAATCCCCCATCACAACTCCTGGTGATGGAGGTGAATGCATCCATCTCAGCATCCTGGCTTTGCTGCTGGGGCAAGAACATTGCTTTGAGCCCAAGATTGTACCTGGAAATTTGATGACAGGGCTGGCTTGAGGAGCTGGGCTCACCAGGGGTTGTTCTCAAGGTGTTTGATGAGACACATAAAAAGCAGATAAAGTGGCTGAGGGGGGGAAGAAAGAGGACAGAAACCTGCAGGGCTTCTCCAGGGCTTCTCTGTCCCTTCCTCCTCTGGGGGTGGCTCTGATCCAGCCTGGATGACAGAGCTCCTGTGATTTTGAAATTTATACCACTGATAACTCTGATGAGGACCTTGGTTCTGACTTCCCTGATGCCACCTATGCTTCTCCTCCCACATCTGCCTCTTGCACCCAGTATGTATGAAAACTCTTGCTACCAAACCAAATGCAGGCAGCAACAACCTCCCCCCCCCCCCCAACACTTCCATCTTTTTTCTTTCTGCCTGGCATCAGCTTGTGTTACATTTGAAAGAATAATGAAAATTAATTTTTGGGGGGTTTTCAATCATTTTCAATTGGTGTGAGGATTGTCCTTGGGTAAGCAAAGTCTGTATTTTCATGCTGGGTAATTGAGGATTGTGTAGGTAGTAATGCCAGAGGTGTGCCAATACCCAGGCAGATGAAATCCTGCATCCCTCCTTGGAGTGGGGAAGAACAGCATAGATCATGAGTAGTTAACAAGTACCTGCGTGGTTTGCTTGTAAGTCAAAACCCAGATCTTTGTCTTTATGGCTTTTCTCATCATAAAGCTGCAATTGTGTTGTGTATCCCCTGAAATTTCACCCTTGTCTTCCAGTGTGCTGAAGCTGTTTTGTTTGTTTTTTCCTTGTATTCATTTTGTTTTGGGGTTTTTTGTCTCTACCAAATGGTTGCTTTTCCTCTTCCATCTTCAAGTAGGATGCTCATGCAGGTTGGCTGATTGTTCTGTGTTTGTCAGACTATGAATATCCTGCTGTTGAGCTGAAGGCACTGAAATCCTTGTTTAGAAAAGAAAATCAGAATTTCTTACTGCCTGCTAGAAAAGCTTTCGGCCTGCACTTGCAGGTGACCTGCCAAGGATTTTAAAAAAAAAAAAAAATTGCTTTTTATCCTCTTTTTTTTTTTTTTTTTTTTTTTTTTTTCCCCCTTCTGGTTTTAAGATAGTCAAAGCTGGCATGAAAAATGGTGGTTTTCTGAGAGGGCTTTGTCTGCCCTAAGCAGCAGAAAAGATCAAACCTAATCTTGTTTTTCTTCTTGGGTCAACATTTAAGCTCTTGGATATATTAGCTCGCTATTGAAGATAGTATTCCTTTCTTCCTGCTCCTTTATATCAAGGGAAATTGATGTCTTGCCCACTGAGTTTTCACATCATCTTTCTGAAGTTCTGTGTAGTTCTTCCTTCCTGCTGTACTTTGGGAAGCTGAGGCCTTTTGGGGAAACCCCAGTGGTCCTTTGGGGTGGCACAGACCTCTGACTCCTCAGCACAAGAGCCTCAGGTTGCTGCTCCTCTGGTTAAACATGCAAGTTCGTGTAGCTTGTGAGTAGTCTTGATTTTTAAATCAGTACTTTGGCAGCTTCTCATGTGCAAAATGTTGCCTCCAACTGCTTAGGAGAAACCAAACCTCAGACCTGCTTTGGGGAAACTTGCTTTTCTTCAAGAGGTTGATCATGCCATCTCCAGTGGTGGAGAGGAGACTTGTGAGTGATAATGAAAAGCTTTGTTTTGAAAACCTGTATTTTCCTCTTCGATTAGGATTACGTGGGAAAGTTGTTTGATTTTGCACTCTGTTCTCATCAGCTGTTGAGGTCTGACCTGGAGCTTCCTGGGAGGCTGGTGGTGTGATTGCAGCACTGACACATGATTTCCAGCTCAGACACCTTCTTTCTTGTTCAGCCTCCTGGTTTTTATTCTTTTAACAAGCAGGAGATGAAACTGAAGAAACAATACACACGTCCACCTCTCAGCAATTTTCCTTCTTCCATCAACCCTGACCAAAAAAGCAATGGGAAAGAAGAAAAATAATTGTAGCAAGATCTGTGTCTCCTTCATACTGTAAACCCTGTACTTTAGGGTAAAGATTGTATTGCTGGATTCAGTACTCCAGCAGCATTGTCCTTGCATTTTTTCCATGCTGTCCCTCTCTTGCAAATAATATTTTTGTAAGACACTGTCTGAATTAATGCTTATATATATATGATATATATGAAGAGTTGTCTTTCTAGTATTGTAAAATAATCTTTCCACCTGAGATTGAGTTCATCTCAGCATCCATGTTCAAAGAAAACACCTTAAGGATTACAAAAAGCTAAAATCTGGGAGGAGCTTGCTTTTGCGACCTTTCAGGTTTTGAGATTTTGGTTCAAGAGCACGTGGTTTTGATTTTATTACTATTTTATTTCATTTTAATTTTTTTTATTTTTTGCTTATGTCTAGGGACATTTTATCATCCTCCTTTTTGCTGTTTCAAGCAATTACCATTTATTTTATCTTAAAGCAGCAGCCTGTGGCAATAAATTTTAGGAAATTCCTCCCCGCCCTTTATTTAGCCCTAGATAATAGCTTCCGCTACTCACTCATACATTCATTAAGAAGAATTAAATGAGTGCTGGCAGCCATTAGCAGAGTATTTAATAACCTCTCCAAGGGAAGGTGCAGCAGATTGGAATAAATGAACAGGAGCAAAAACAAGTGAAATAACTTCATTGAAGACGCTCAGCTAATTTGTTCTTAACCCCCCCGACTTACTCAGATGAATGTAACACTTGAAGATGTGCTGGTGTGAAAACCCTGGGCAGGAGAATCCCCCAGCTCAGATGATGGGCAGGCAGTGACAGTGAGCACTCAGCTGTCATGCCTGGTGGAAGGGCTGTGGGGTTTTTAGGGAGAAAAGAGGGGTTTTAGGGTGTCCTGCCCCTTCCCCAGGTGTTCAGCAGGGCTGATGGCTGCGCTTGGAGGTGGCAGTGAGGACATCTGTCTCCTAGGAACTGGGACATCACTAAGAGCTCCTCTCATCTCATCACATGCTGGTGGTGGCTGATCTCTGCCTGGAGACCTGTGACCAGTAAGCAAATCACCCCTCCCTCCATCACCTCTTAACTTCTGTTGTAAAGAAAGTTCCCTCTTGGCACGTGAGAGCATCCAAATACACCCTTTTTCACACACATTTTTCCTAAATGAAGAAAATTTAGCAGGTATCACTGCAAAGCTATTTGCTGAGAAGATCTCGACTGGTAAAGCCCCAGGACAAGGCACAGTCCAGGTGCTTCATGACGGAGTAGCTAAAGGGTTTTGCCACCAGCTCCTGTCCTTTCCACTGTTGACAATATTCTGACATCCACGTGCATCCATGAGCTGTGCAGGAAAAGGGAATTCAGTGGGATCTGTGTGGATTTGCTTTCTCTTCTAACAGTTTGTAAGGATGCTGGATGTGTGCTTCCTCAGTCTTGGAAAATAAACAAGCTGGAAGATTGCACCAGCTCCTGTCACACCAGTCTGCTCCTGGGTGTAAATTGTGGTTACGGGGCACACCAGCTTGAAACAAACACCCTACACGTGTTCCAGTGTCACAGTAAGTCTGTCTCAGCCTTTATATACTGCCACGTTGCTTCAGCCCACTTCAAAGCTTCAGTCTGTCATTTATTTGAAAAAACAGGGGAAAAAAAAAAAAAAGTAAATAAGTGCAGTAAGAGTTGACATGGTTAGCATTTCATACCGGAGATGATAACAACCTTAATTTCATTCCACTGTTAGCTGTTTGAGAAGTAAAAATATCAGGATTTAAATGTCATTTGGGTATGTAGATGACAGAGTTTTGTTGAGATTTTGTGTTGCTTTTGTTTGTTGTTGGTTTTGTGTGTGTTTTTTTTTTTTTTTTTTTTGTTCTGTAGTAATTTCTGGTCTTATTTGAGGAGCTCAAGGAGATGAGAACAATGAATCAATAATTGCTGCTACTGAACCGAAGGCACAGCTTAAGACTTTTACCTGGATCACTGCATTTGAGTGATGTTTTAATTTGGCTTTTTGGCAGATGAAAGATAATGAGAATCAGCTTGCAGTTGGAAATATTTGCACTGGAGAATTCACAACTTTCAAATTATTTTTCCCTTCTTCCTAGTAGATGTGCAAGTTTCCTGTGTTAAATTCTTCAGTAAACATCAACAGTATATGATGCAGCAAATCTGCACAAATCATTTCAATATGTGATATGCTGCTAATAAACTCAGAATATCTTCTAGACTCTGTGCCAGATAATAGCTCAGATAACAGCTTGTAAACCACACTGGAGAGGGCTGGTACAGATATTTGGTTTTAATGTACAAATGTATATATGAACCTAGTGATTTGCATTGCTTTTTCAATGGCCTTTTCAATCACCTTTCCTCTCAGGGGAAAAAGCACTGGGAGAGGGGGCAGATTTGGAACCAGCAGATTGGCTTTGAATCTCTCATGCCTCTGCTAAATGGACAACGAAGTGTTACTTAGAGCAGGAATGAGCCTGGAGCTTAGCAGAAGAGCAGGATGAAATCCTGATGATGAGCTAATGTATTCTTAGGGGGTCACTCCCCTGCTAGTAAATAGCAGTGTTGGTAATTCTTGCTATTTTCTTGGAAATTTGGAGTATTTCACAGTTGAGCCCTGGATTCTGAAGGCAGGCAATAAGAGCATTAAACACAACCAGCAAGCATCCCTACCTCTGTCTCTATTTTTAACTTCTCCCCCTACTTCTCCTTTCCTTGTGGGGTGAATTGGTGGCACTAGAGCAGATCTTTATTTTAATTATCCTGGAAGCTTGAGCAAAGAGACAATGAAAATTGAGAATTTTTGCCCTCGTGCTAATAAAAGCTAAAAACAGGAAGAATATTTACACCCCTTGGAAGCAATTCCCCCATCCTTTCCTCCTCCCAAGGCAGGAGGAGGCATTCAGTGCTCTGACATTTGATCGGGAGAGGGGAGCAGCAGCTTTGCTAATGGATTTCTGATTGTACTCCTGGTCCTTTCTCCTCCTGATGAATGGTGCAGGGTCAGCTCTCAAGGTCTGGGGGACTGATAGAAAACACTTTGCCATCATGTCATTACTTTGCTCCTGGAGAGGAAAAGAGCAGAGCCTTCCTCCACCATCCTGATGGTTTGTTCTCCTCATCAATTAGGGAGGGAGATGGAGAGGAGCAGCTTCCAGAAGCTGGAAATGAGGTTGAACAGCCTCTCTTTGAAGCTAAAATGAGTTTTACAGCAGGTGAAATGCCTGCTTTGCTCTAGGGAGGTTTTTCTGCTGCTATTTCACGTTGGGAATGTCTGAAAGCACCCATGTTCCATGGGGAGGGGTGTGCTGGGGAGGGTGTCCCTCTGCCTCCTGAACAAAACACCTTTTTATGCCAGACCTCTCCATTTCAGGCCAAATGGAGCCACGTCTGCTTGGGGTCAACAGAGTCCCCCTCCCTGACCTGCCTTCAATAGGGTTTTTGTTCAAGGAGCTCTTAAATGGATTGTGACTGTTGGTTTAGTAACTGGGATTATTATGGGTTTGGGGTGCCAGTTCTAGGAGTTGTGGTGCTAATGGGAAAATTCAGGATGAACTTTTTATTTTGGTTGTTACGGGATAACAAGCACCTTGTAAATAAAATAACATTGTAGAAAACCCCCTTCATCTTAGGAATGGTTCATTAAAGCCTTTTTTATCGACTTAAAAAACAGCATTTGCAGCCTCTTTACCATCCTTAACGACTTTAATCAGCTCATTCCTTTCCCTTGAAGATTGATTCCCTTCCCACTGCTCCCGGTGAGCTGTGAAAGTGAATTTCAGGCTTTGTAATTAAGATACCTTGAGTTATTTCTGATTTGTCAAGGTGACTAATGAAAGGGGTTATGCATTACAGCTCCTTTCACTGCTCTGCTCTTGCACGTGGAGCCATTCTGGGGGCTTTGTGGGTGTAAATCAGGAGTGTGCCAGCCCGAGAACTTAGGTTGCTGGAGTAATGGCCCAGCGTAGCCCAGTGAGGTTCCCCCCAGGCTGTGCACCCTGGTTTTTTGTTTTCAGGAAAACAATAAATTTAGGCACGGGTTTTGGGGTTGCTGAAACCAAATGGTGATAAATGTGTGGTAACAGACCTACATGATAAACATTAATAATGCCTTGCAATTTGTTTTATTCCCATGCATCTGAGAAATACCTGCCCTGTGATTTCGCTTGGATTTCAGTAGATTTATCTTTTTCTCCCCCCTCCCAGTTTCAGAAAAAGCAACTGATGAATTGTTGGCTTAGTGCTGTTTTGTGGCTTAAAAGTTCAGGCTGTGTGTTGTTGTTTTTTTTTTTTTTTTTCCCCATCACAATCTCATTATATTCCACAGTTACCTCTGTTGGCCTGGTTCAGATAAACAGTATTAACTTGTATTAAACCCCAAACCCTTTATACACAGTGTGCTACCTTTCCCTTGCACAGAGAAGTTCTGCCAAGGTTAAGTCCTTTCCATGCAGGCAGTTGCCTCTAGGGAGAGCTGATGTACAGTAAAGGAGCACCCTGTGCTGGGTGGCTTTTTAGAAGCAGTATTTATTGGACTCTTTCTTGAGAGCATCATTTTCTCAGCATATTGTGTCTTCTGGTAGGATCTTGAAATGATAACTCCCACAGAAGTTTTAAAGTGAGGTCTTCTCTAGAAAGGAGGTCAGTTCATCTTCTCTTACTGGTAACTGACTTCTTTGGACTGGTCTTCTTGCCATTCCCATCTTGTTGTGAACTTCCTGTGTCTTTGAATCTCAAGTCACTTGAGAAAATGCAAGCTGGCATGATGCCCTGCAACCCTAATACTGCTCATGGATCAGTTTCAAAGTCATCAAATCTGATGGTGTCACATTGCCCAGTCCAGTCCCTGCTGAGATGTGCAGCTGGAGCTCTCCTTTCTGCTCTTTTGTTTGACTCTATACTAAAAGCAAGTTGATTATTTTACCTTGTAATAGTTATCCCACTGTCCTGTGGGCAGGCTAATACCAGATATCTGTACGGACTGCCACTATCTCTTCATTCATAGCACAGAAAATGTGAGGAAATGTGTTTTGTTTTCCTGGGGATCTATAATGTTTGGTTTAGTAACTGGTTTGGGACCTTGTTTGCTGTTTGAACCACAGCCACTTGTGTTTTTTTTCATTTTTTGAAAGGATTCCAGCAAAACGGCATAGTGGGATGTTTCCAAACTTTCCCCATTACGTAGAAAATAATCACTGGGCCAGAACCACCAGGAATCTTTCTTATCATACGTGTTGGTTTTTGTTTTTTCTTTGATTACAGTCTTGCTGAAAGGCAGTGTTGAGGCAAACATTGCTCTTCATGTTCCCTGGGATGGGTTGTCAGTTTGTTAGACTTCCAGCAGCCCTGTTTATTCACGTGTGCCTTTGGAAGAGCTGGGACCCAGCAGGTCGTTTTCTGCCTTTGTTGACTGCTAAGCAATTAGCAAATAATTTATGGCTTTGTTTCTGCTTTTGAATCCCTTAAGAAAACCTTAACCCCAGAACTGCAGCACTGATTCCTCAGCTGCCTTAACACAGCACTAGGGCACTCTGCTGCTGATTGGGCCCTTTGGCTGTTGCTTAAAATTAAATGAATAATGAATTTTCCCATTCAACCAGAACTGAGTAAGTGGTAGAAATGATGTACGTGCTAGATCCCTGCCTGGGAGCAGCAATGTGACTGAAAAATTGAATGCAGTTCAAGCTGATCTGCACAAGTACTTGGGGGTACGTGGCATCATTAGTGCTTTAGGGTTCATCTGCCTCCCCCCCTGCCCCACCAGGTAGCTGCTGCATCTAACAAGCCACTGAGGTTTTATCCTAACCCAGTGTGTGGTGATTATGGAATTACTGCCTAGTTTTGTATTGATTACCTAATAGCCTGGTCTTAGGCTGACAAACCTGTTGAAGGTTAATTAAAAAAAGGAGCGGCCAGCGGAGCGACTGTGTTGGTAATCTGAGTGTGGATGAGCAGAAGAAGTGCTTTGTGTGCTGAAATTGGGTTTATAAGCCTTTTCTAGATTGCCTTCCTTCTGCCCCCTGCTCTGTGCCTGGCATTTTTTTCCCAGCTTGACAGAAATATTTGGCTAAGGCTAAAAGGATGAAGAGAATTACATATGATCAGCAGAATTAGAGGGGGGGAAGGGGGGAAAAGAAAAAAAAGTTGTTCTGCCAATCACATCATGCACTGGGTAAAGCAAAGACTTGATTTAATGCATCTTATTGTATTTGGCATATGCTAAGCAGGATGAAGATGGCAGTGGGTGCAGGTCATCGCCCACTGAGCATTTCCCAGGCTTTGGGAGAGCCCTCCAAGCAGGAGTTCCAGCAAGCAGGAGGCTGGATGGAGCAGCATGTGTCGGTACCAGCTCTGCAATGTGACCTCTGCTGCATTCCCCAGGCTCATTCCTGGCATAACTTGGCTTCTCCATCCCCACCCCCTGTCCTGCCTGGTTCATGGTCAGGCTGGAGAACCCTGGTAACCTCACAAGCTTCATGGTAGAGCCAGAAGTGAGGCATATTTCACTGTTTGCTTGATGGCTACAGACTGGCTGTGGATCTGAGCCTTGATGGCACACCAGGAATGATGTGACAGGAGGGGCTGGCACCTAGGAGAGTCTCTGGTCCTGTGCCTGGTGTGTCCCAGGTGTGCCAAACCTGACAGCCAGCATTGCTGTCCCTGCAACATAGAGCTCGTGGAGCAGGAGAGCTGGAAAACCACCTGGCTGATGCATCAAATGTTATTTATGGGATAGAAAACAGCTACTATAGCTCTGTTGGCTTGCCAAGCTTTAGACCTGTGCAGACTCACCATGTGAAGATGCTTATCCTTGTTAGGGGTAGAGGAACATTTTCCAAAGGTTTCTGGTTACCAGAAAAAAGCCATAATGCAGGACAGAGTGTCAGATAATGGCTGACGTGTCTTTATGTGTGATCTTTGGATTAGAGTAAAATGTCTAATAGGTGAAACTTTGGGTTTTCTTCTAAGGTGTGCTGGTCAGCACCTGTTGGTATGAGACATCATTAAGGTTTAATTGGAGATTAAAGAAAGGTAGAGTGGGTGACACCGTTAGGAAATAAAGCAAATAAAATGTGAAAGCTTAAAAGAGGAAAGTTTAAAGAAGCATAAACTGAGAAATAAAAGCTGACGCAATATTAGTGCAATGGAGAAGCAAAAAAAAAAAGGGCTGCGGAGCAACACTGGAGGCAAAAGGTGTTAGAAGAGCTGAGCTGGCAGATCAGATCTCAGAAGTTGAATTGTTTGAATTACTCCGGGAGGGAAGAGGAGCTGAGGAACATGAAGGCATGAATTTGAAGAGCTGAGAAGTGAAAAGGAGTGGGTTTTTTGGATGACAGAAGTATAAATGGAGAAGGGCAGGAGGGCTGTTGGGGTGAAGTGACAAGTGGGACAGCAGTTTGCTGGAGGGCCCCGTGGTTCTTGGAGGATGTACGGAAACGCTCGTGCCCCAACAAATGGGAGTGGGTGTTGACTTGCTAGCAGAAAACTGCCTTTTCTCCAAAATATCACTGTTAATCTCTCATACTGTCAGTGCTGTGTTTAAATGGAAGTTTACAGCCCTTGCTTTTGTCATGTTGAAGTTTCAAAGGGTTTTGCTTCTGTCAAGCATCTTTGCAGTGGTCCTGGGGAGGTAAATCCAAGTGGTACATGTCCCCTGTACTGCTCTGGGAAAACACAAATCACAAGTCCTGCAGTCAGTCAGAAAAATAGGGCTCCTGAGCCCTGTTTAGCAGAGAAGTTTGTCCTGGTGGAATGGTTGGGGTGGGAAGACCTGAGGGAAAATTTGTTATCTTCTTTGGAGCTCTGCAGAAACTGTGGCATTGGGAAGTGCAGTGGATTGTCCTTGGCCTTAGATTGGGACTAATTGAAGCCTGACAGCCCTTGTGGATTGCCTAGGATGTTTTACCCTATAAATTCTAGCCAAAATGAAAATAGTTCCCTGAAACAAAATATTTAGGCAGACTCTATTTAAACATCCCCTTCGGTTTCCTTTCTTTTAAACTGCCCACTGAAATACCTTTGAAAATTCCTCTATGGAAAATGAAAACCTGCGTGTTTAGCAGTTCCCAGTAAATTTCCTAACTGTGAGCACTGCATGGATTTTTACCGTGCCCTTTAACAGAGTAGCTTCAAACTCTTGATGCCTTTTTCTAAGACACTGGGAATGTCTGAAATGTTGAGAACAGATTTAGTATCTTCTGAGGAGAAGGTTAGCTTGGTGCTTAGAGCAAAGTCCTGGGAGCTGTAAAAGTGCAGGGTGATTATGCTGGAGGAGCCAACTGCCTTTCCTCTCTCTGTGACCTCCAGCAAGTCCTCAGACCTCTTTGCATATCATTCAGCCCAGCTGGAAAACCCTAAATAAACAGCAGGAACCTTGCTGGAAGCCAGAAGCCTCGACTGATGGAGTTGTTCTGGGGAAATTAAAGAAGTCATGAATTAGAATCAGGTAAACAACGTGTAGATTGGATTGTTTTAAAGAGAAAGGAATTCTGTAGATATCCAAAACTGCTTTAATTTGGCTTAGTGTGAATGGCTGAAGTGATTGCTCTTGCCTACTTGACAGCAAAGGAAAAAAAAAATTATCCTTGCAGTTTCCTTACTCATCAGACTGTTTACAGAGTCTGTAGAAATCAAGTTAATCAATATTTCTATTAGACATATACTTGGGCCCTGTGCCACAAGCACTCATTTTTAAACCCTTCAATCTTGTATCATTTATGGAGATTGTATTGTCAGAAATAGTGCTGTAAATAATTTATTTTGCTGCCAGTGCTTTTCTAAAGGTCTCTGGGCTGATGCGAGATTTCCTCCAGGAGCTGTAACGCTTCCAGTTTGCTATGGTAAATAAATTTTCTTTTTGAGAGACAAGTAGGATGGTGGAAATGAATGGTTATTTCAGGGAGTGGCTGATGGCTGTTTCTTTTGCATTATTATTATAATTTAGAGTGGAGCAGCAAGTAAATGAAATTACTGCCATCTCATTGCTTCATGGGTTGTGTCAAACAACTCGGGTTTCTCAGTGCACACAACCTCCCAGAACCACAGATAGCCCTGTCCTAGCTGGTGCCCCTGGGTTGGTGTGTCCAGGCCCAGCCAGGACAGTGTGTACCCTTTGGATGTGCCAGGGGACAGCATGTGACAGGACCTGAATCACCCTGAGCTCATCCCAGCTGGGGGTGAAGGTGTGTTGGGGCTCTGATTGTGCTTCAGCATAGCAGGTTGTGTTTCTCAAACTGTTGTCAAGCTACAGCAGAAGTGTGGAGTCTCTGCTTGTTGTTTTCCTCTCTCAGGTGATGCTGTTTCTATCTGGGCTGTCAATTGCAGAAGTTTGGCACCCATCTTCTCTTTCTATTCCCAGGTCTTCCCTATTCCTTGCTGGGCTGCCTGGGTCCCCTCTCCTCCTGGCATTGGGGAACACTCATCCTCAGCCATCCAGACCCATTGCAGCTTTGGGGGGCATCCAGCCTGCTACAGTTTTCAACTCTGTCAAATTGCTGTAAATTCTCAGAGACTACAAACTTTGATTGAAGAGAAAACCCTATAGTGGGCCTAAATAAACATTGTCTGCCTTCTGGGAGGCTTGCAAGTCAGTATTTCCAATTTGCTCTTGAAAATCTTCCCAGATCTTTAACAGTGTTATGGATTTCTGGGTAATGAGAGTGCAAAGAAAGTTCCATGTAAACTAGCTTGGTTTATTCCCCAAACAAATTAGGAGACAAATATCTACCAGGAATGCAGGAACAGGTAGCCTAGATTATCTTCACAAGCTTCATTTGCTGAAAGTTAAGACCCAGAGAGCTAACTGAGCTTCAGGGATGGTAAATCAAAGCTCTTGCTAAAGCATTGACAGCCAGTTGTCCAGAAGGTGCTTGGGTGTCATGCTCCATCAGGGTGCTCTTATCCAGCAGAGACACAAAGATTGGATGTCAAATGTAAATTATGTAAATTTTAACAATTCCTAGAAACACCTTTGCATGTCCTTACCTTCAGTTTCATGTAGAGAAGTCACCAGCTTCAAATTAATTCAGACTAGAAGCAGCTCAAGAGAGAAAACTCTGGTTTTTTTGCTTGGAGGAATAACAGAAGAGCACAGCCTGGCTACTGTTGTGCTGCAGGTGGTGATGTGCAGGGTATCAGATGAAACCAACTGATCCTGTACTTCCAACCTGGATCAGGATGTGTCCTATGCAGCTGAGGAGCCCCTGACCCTCTGGGTGTATGATGTTTGCTAACAGCTCAACCAGCCAGGCTCCAGCTTGATTAATCAATGAATCCTCAAATGCTTATTTTGTGTAGATGTCTGTATTCTTAAGAAAAAAAAAACAAAACAAAAACAAGCCTTTTTTAGTGCTTTGGGAAAACACTGTGTGTAATAGTTAAAAATAATTGCTATCACTTTATGTCAGGTGTCAAACATTGCATTTTCACTCAAGTTACAGATGAAAGTAGGAGGCTGCCTTTCCTTGGTTTTGTGTTGAAAAAGCCTCATCCTTTGTTGGACTCTTCTGTGTGCCTCTATTTAGCCCCCAAGGTGGCTGTTTCCTATGAAACAGTATTGTTAGACTTTGTTGTCAATGATTTTTGTGCTTCAAAGGAAAGAATCAGAAACAGAATTGAACATTTTTATTTTTTTATCCTGAAAGAACAAACCTCACCGTATGTGAAGTTTCCTTCGGAGGTAATTTTTTTTTTTTTTCATGGCTTACTTTGGTTTTGTTGCATGATCTGTCCTGACATTTCCATCCGTGTCCTTAGATGCATGGGATTTTTTTGGTTGTGTCCCTGGAGCTGGTGGTGGATTTGTGGCTCTGCTTTTCCAAACACCACAGTGTGGTCTGGTGACCCCAGAGCAGTGGTTCATAGCTCTGCCACTTGGTGACAGTCTTTCAAAATAAAAACCATCACCCGTGAAATGAGGGTTTGAATTTAGGGACTGGTGTGTGCTTCTCCCCTCCAAATCTCGCTGTAGTTAAGTACGGATGGATAATCATTTACTTGTATATGACCTAGGGGAGGAGGAGAAATCAGGGTTGTTTTTTTTTAAATCCATGGGAGCATTCCCCTTAGCTTTCCACCATCCTCAGTTCCAGACAGGAGGTCATTCCCAACACAAACTCTTGGTTTTTTGGGATGCATCAGCCTCTCCTTGCAGTCTCCTGGTCTCTGACCTTTGAGGACAGGAGTCTCTCAGAGCTGTCTTTCTATCTCTAGCAGCAGTATATCCACTGCTTGGGCAAAGGATATTGTCTGCAGTGCTGCTTCAGCTTCAGACACACATCTGATTCTTAATGATTTGGAGAGGACAGAAGCAGGAGGAGAGGCAGAAATCATCCACGTTCCTGATTTTGGCAGAGCATCAGTGATGTAGGTTGTTGGTTGTCAGTGATGTAGGTTGTTTTTTAGGCCATATGTTTAAAGAAGGGCATAGTTCCCTGCTGTAAATCTTCTGATGCAGAGCATAATAGTCAGAAAACAGATCTTTATTACTGAAGGTGTGGGGTGCTTTAGATTTATTGTAGTAAGCTCAGAGTTTCCAACACAATGAAGTGTACTTCTGAGAGCTGTGGATTAGCAGCACCAAGGGCACAGTCTGGCCTCTTTCAGGAGGCTGATCTGACTTTCAGTGGTGGAACTAACTAGTTTGGGACACTTGGCACGTGACCACAGTCAGAGGACAATATATTGGATTATTTAAATGGCTTGATGTGCCAGAGAGCTGAATTTTGACACCATCCTTTCCAGTCTTGCTCGAGCTGCTGCACTGGAGAAACAGGAGAGCAGCCCGAAAGAACACTCGGGCATGTCAACACTGGAGACTCAACCCACTTGGAACCCAGGTCATGAAGGATAACACCAGGCTGTTGTTTCTGTCCTCTTCCTCTTGCCTGTGTTTCCTGAAATATTCATAAGCTGTTCTGAACTCATTGCCATCAGTTTCTAATCAGCAGCGGCCGCTCCGTCCCAAGCCCTGGTGACGTTGTTTGGCACCAGCAGCTGCCAGGTGAGTGAAAGTCAATCTGGAGTTGTGGAGTGAGTGGAAATAATGTGGCCCGGGACATGTGTATGTAATTTGTTCAGATGATTCAAGTGAGAGCCATGGCAACTGAGATAAACAGAGGAAAAGATACTGGAAAACCAGCAGCGGCTTCATTTTAATCGCACAGCCTTGCTTCCAGACAGCTCAGATGTTTACTATAAGAGCTCTCCATCTTCCTGCCTGTCTCTTCCTCCCCACCACCCCCATCGCTTTGCATGCACTTAGTCATGAGATGGGATGGCTGCTTGGGTAAAGCACTGCAGGCCAAATTCCACAGTTTCTGCTGGAGCAAAAAAGCCATCGGCTGTCTTCAAATCCGGGCTGCAGAATTTCTTGCGCTGTTTGCCCCCCCGTGATCCAAAGGACCCTACTAAAAAGCCCATCTTCTGTCAGCTTCCTCTGTCTCAAAATACATTTTCTGAAAATGTTACGGATTATTTGGCTAAGTCTGGTGTCTGAGCTTGGGATGTGCTGTTGCTGGAGGCCAAACTATTGGGCGAGCATAAAGCCTGTGCTGTACAAAGATAATTTCTGAAATGGAAAGAGTGGAGAAGAGCAGACGCCAGTGCTGCTCTTCCCCTGTGAAGCTGGAGTAAAGCTGGCTGAGCTGGGGCTGCTGAATAACAAACAGCTCTTGAGAAGATTGAGTAGGACTTCCATGCCAGGGCTCTATCACATGCTTGGCAGCAGGGCTGTGCTGGTGTGTGGGCTTCTGGGCAACTGAAACCTCAAACTGCAAGTGGAAACAACCCAGCGAGAGCAGCAGACGCCTTGTTCTGCGCCGTGGAGAGAGGTTTGGGAAGGAGGACCCGAGTGCTGTCTCCAAGTCAACCATCCCCGTGGCTGGGCTTGCTGACCAGGGTTGTGTAATCTTGTACAGGGCCACAGTTGGCTTTGCTTATCCCAAATCCCACCCCGCAGGGGAGCTGCTGGTGATTCACCTCTCTGAATCATAATTCCTGACACTTTCCTAATCGCTTGTCCTTAGTGCATCCTTGATTCATGGGTTTCAAATCCACTTTGATTGGAAGAAACAAGCTTTCCAGGGGTTTAAAAGCTGGCCTGTTTTCCTACACCAATACATCAACCCTGCATCAGTTTTATCTCTGAGGCTCATTTCTTCTCCCTGTTGCTTTAAGAGTGAACTGAGGGACTCAGAAATTTAGAAAGAGAAGTTTAGTTAGCTGGAGAAATGTGATAAATAGCCAATAATTGGATCGTGAGGAAAAAGCATGCCATGTGTACAGTTTTCCATTCACAGTTTAAAACTGAATATGTTTTTCTGTTTAGCAAATCTGCTCATTTAGTCATCATAAATTGGCAGGATCCTGAGTTCTCTGTCGTTACAAGATCCTGCAAATACCAATTAAAGAAAATCTCAATAAATTTGTTTCAGTGTATTTATGTTCTAGAATACCTTTTCAATGTGGTTCAATAGAAAACTCCCAATATCCATACAGCAAAGCCCTTCTGGATATCAGGACTGGAGCAGGGATGTGCTCTACCTGCTTGCTGCCTGCTCTTCTAGTGGCTCCAAGCTACCTGCCTGTTCCATGTCCTTAATCACAGGTACTGGGATGTTTGTAACAAGTTACCCTGCAGCATGAGAAAATGAATGTTCAGTGCTTCCTGTACATCCCTTGCCTGCCAAGGGCACAGGTCCTGTGATGCTGCCTTCAGCCTGCAAGTTGATAGTCAAAAGATTTCCCAGTGTGCTGCATGCTGAGAATGAAGTGCCAACAGGTTTGTCTTGAACATCTACCTGAAACTGAGGAGGATAAGCATGCTCTCCAGCAAGGATGCTTTTTTCCTTAAAATGTGTGCTGTGGATGTTAGTGTAGATGATCAGTCAAGACTCTCTCAATCTATCTTTCCAATTTTTTTCTCTGCTTCATTATTTTTCATTTTTACATTGCTTCCAGTTCTCTTGTCACAGTGAAATCTTACAGGCTGAATAATAGCAGCAAGCTAGAAAACCAAGATTTTTCAGCTGCCTTTGCTATCAAGCAGCAAATGTAAGTCAGAAGCCCAGTGTTTGTTTTGCTTTTGTTACCATTCCTGTATGAAAAAAAATGTACTTAAAAGGTCTGTCTGCTGACTTGCAATGATTGGGGCAGCAGGAAGTGCTAAGTGAAAGGATTCAGAAGGAAGAGATAGAGAGTTCAAGTCTTGTGTCATGGGAGATGCTTTCCCCAGTCCATTTTTTTTTTTTTTTTTTTTGCATACATCTGTCCCTGTGGTGGCTTCAGGTCTCTTCATAGGGTCCATCTAGAGGCACAAGTGCTCAGTCTGTTTATGTCCCCTAAACATTCCCTCCTGGAACAGATTTTCTCTTTCTTTGCCCACCCTTGCTGGAAGGTAAAACTGAGAAGTTGAAAACCAAGGTTGGAATTTGAGAGCGATTTTATATTTGTTGGAGCTTTGGAAGGGCACAGCTTGAGAGCAGAGGTTTGCATGAACACCCAACAGCACAACAGGGACCCCAAGCTGATGGGCAGAAGGGGTTGAGATGGATGGGTCAGAGGAAGGAGGTGTTGAGTCAGGAGCAAACTATTTGCCACAAGCTTTCAGAATGGAAACTTCATCTTTCCTAGAAGTATTCCCCAGGAGCAGAAGTGCCAGTGATTAATACAGTTCCAATAAGAAGAGGAACTGAAGCTTTGCTCCTGGCTTTGTGGGGGTGATGCTTGCTCAGGAAGAGCACCCTTTTTATATGGTTCTTTGGTGGCCAGTTTCTGACTGGAAATGCTTGGAGCCTGTTTTGAAGTTGTGCAGAAGAGCTTGCTTGCGTCATCCCAAAAATGCAGTGAGTCAGTGGAGTCCTGAGGGAGCTGTAACAGCTCAAACAGAAACTTGGAAAATGAAATGGGATTTAAAGATACAGCATTTGTGGTTGCTGAGTCGAGATGGTCCAGATCCACCAAAGGCACTGGTGATGAAGGGGTTCAGTAAGGACTTTGCTGCTGTAAATACAAGTGGAGCTTTAGAAAAGTGATCCACCCGGGGCAGGGTGTGGAACTGGAAGAGGGTGTTAAGCTCCTTCTGCTTGCCATTATACTCAGTATTTTGGTATTCAGGGAATCTCCACGAATTCTTCATTGATACGTGTATTTTGGTATGTTAATGGAAAACTTATTGGGAGGGACAGGAAGGGGGGGGCAGCCTCTCTGTTTGGCCCCTGCTCATCCTTTTCCTCAACGTTTTCAATCACCTTCTGGTTTGGGATGAATTACAAACTGGGCTATTTCTGCAGTGCAGCTCTGGTGGGATCACCCTTGGGCTATTTTGTCTGCCCTGGTCATGGTCCTGTTAAGGAACCATCGTAAGGTTTCTAAAAAAATATATCCAGAGCTCAACTGGATCCCAGGGGCTGTTTGAAGCTGGTTCCATCACCACGGGGAGGTTTGCTGTTGATGGATGCTGCTCTTTCTCTTCACATCCATCCACAGACAGACAAAAAGGGGATGCAGAATAACTCCTTCAAACCAAATCTTCATTTATGGGAGGTGGTTTCAGGGATTAGTTGTGCTTTTATCCCTATTGCAGGTGAAATAGCCACCAGCCTCTTGTGATGCACTGCTTGCTTGACTGGAAAATTTGCTGTGATGCTAAACACTGTGGTATTTGGACACCTCAAACCCACAGATTAATTAATCTTTATGATGTAATTCTGAAGGGAAAAAACATCCATACAGTGGCATAACTGTGAAGTTAATGTCTTGTGCTTCACCTATTGAATTTGTATTGGGTTTGGTTCAGAATTGAGAGCCCCTTTACCTTCTTTATGAGGCCAACAGACTGAGGCTGTTCCTCCTAGCAGAGGTAGTAGAACATAGCAAAAAAGTTATGAATCTCCCCTCAAGCTGGGCTTCTCCCCTGCTGGGACAGAGCATTTGTAACACAGCTTCAGATGCTGAACTTGGTTGAATTTTATCTGGACAGAGTAAGATGCATCAAAGTCCCTTGCAGGTAAAGTGATCCTCCAGAGTAACTCATGAAAATAACCAGTTTCTGGAGAGCCAGGAATTCCTTTTTCTTTGGGTTTTTGGGCAAGGGAGCTCAGGCTCTGTCCTCCCTCAGGACTCCTGCCAGGGTGACTCCATACCTCACGTAAGAGGGTGCTGAAGAATTTTGAATGAATGTCCCTGTCCCACCTGCCTGGCCTCATCTTGCACTGGAAAGCTGAATAAAAAAAAAATCTTCTGGCTCCCAGGGGCTGCTGCTTCACTGGGGTAAAACTCATTTCAAGCTGCAGATTTTTTTAACAAATGCAGTGGGGTTCCTTGCCAGGCCTTGGCTTGTATACTGACAGTATTTATATTTTTCTATGTGTGCAGGTTATTCTGACACTTTATCATCAGGGATGTAAAAATGGTTTGGGGCTGGAATGTGGATGCACTTCAGTATTCCAGTTCAGCTTTAAGTCTCTTGCTGTAGCTGCTATATTCAGACCATGAAAACTTCATTAGTTCATTTTGATTGAAGAGTGATATGGTCCCCAACAAAGCTGATGCAAATTTATGACTCGTTTATGTCTTTAGAGTTGAATGTAAATATCTGTAAAATTTTAGGTTTAGGGAAGTAATTGCATTACATTTTTGCAAGTTCTGTGAAAGAATATTATATTTTTTACACTTAAGGCCATATTTCAAACCTGTGACCTCATTCCCATCAAGCAGAGCTATTTCATTACATCATAGCTGTGCAATTTGACTTTTGATAGCTGACATTTGCATTTATGTTAGATCCATTAAATATTTGTCTGCCTAAAAAGCTGCTAGGCATTTACATGTTAGCCTGTAAATGTTAATTATAAAAAGAGAAATAACTGAAAATTGGTATTCTCTTAGCCTTCTTGCTGGCAGTTTTGCTGAAAAGAAATGAATTGTAGTTTTCCTTTTCATCATCACCCTCTGCTTGCTTTCCAGAAAAAAAAGATTAATGACTTTTTTGCCTTTGCAGCTGCAGTATGTGATTGCAGTCTGACTTCACCAGTGATAACATACGGAAATATTTCTGCACTTAATTGGATATTATCAAATCCCTAGGAGGTGACTAAGCCCATACTCAGATGTAGCTGTTCTCCCACTGTTCCAGTGATCAGGATCTCTGAGGGCATCTTCCCTTTGGTGGCACTTTCCCCCTTAGCTTAGTGGTAGGAGTTCACATAGGAATTTACATTGTCCAAATAAATATCTGAAGAGCTTAGTGCCCAGTATCTTCTGCCATTCCTTTTCCTTTGGGGCACTGTGCTTCCATTAAAGTCAGATTTCTGGTAAGTGGGAGATGTGAGATGTGAGAGGATCAACAGCACAATCATAAGATGGGTTGGGTTGGAAGGGACCTTAAAGCTGATCCAGTCCCAACCCCCTGCATGGGCAGGGACACCTCCCACCAGCCCAGGGGTCTCCAAGCCCCATCCATCCTGACCTGAGACACTGCCAGGGATGGGGCAGCCACAACTTCCTTGGGAAACCTGTTCCAGGCTCTCACCACCCTCACATTAAAGAATTTCTTCCTAATGCTTAACCTAAATCTCTCCTTTTCAAGTTTGAAACCACTTCCCCTTTTCCACAATGATGCTGCCTGTCTGCAGACTTCATAGAAACATAGAATATTTTAGCTTAATATTTATTATCTTTAGCACTGGCAGAGCATCTGTGAATCCTACTGAATTCCAGCCCTAGCTTCTCCAACTGATACAGGTTAAAGCACATCTTTTAAAGCACAGGTTAAAGCACATCTGTAACTTTAAATTGCCTTTTTTTTTCCCCTTTCCTTGAACCTCTTTGGGCACCTATCTTTTGCCAGCAAGTCTTGTGAAAGCAGCATCCCTTGGGATTCGGACCAACTGGTTGCCTGGCAGCAGTGACTGGGGATGATTGCCTAACCCAGGGCTGGTAGGATGCTCAGGGAATGAGATTGAGAAAACCTTCCTCTGAGCAGGCAGGAGAGGGTAACACCAAGGTGAATAATATTTTTGTGGCTCTGGAACTGCCGAGTTCAACTCTTCTTCCTTGCTCCCACCTTGGGTGCTGCTGGTTATTCAGGTGAAAACCAAAACCAACAAAGGGATAATTGGCCAAATTTTGTTAAACGACAATTTTTGCACATTCAGCCTCAGATGGTGTTTGACCCTTAAGACAGATGGTTTCACTTAATGTATTTTGTTTGAACAGTTCCTGTTCCTGGAAGTGGTTTCAGGATAGCCTGTTCCTCACTGCTGTTTGTGTTTGCTTTTGCTTAGGATATTCTAAGAAGCTTGAAGAGAGCAGATTCAGCAAAGGGCAGTGAGCAGTGTTAAGAGGCAGTTGTGGAAACCTTTTTATTTTCCAATTCAGGTTTCCACGACTTGGTTGACTCCTTGCAGCTTTCACGACTGAAGTGGTTTGGAGCACTTTTGTCCTGAAGCTGTAGAGCTCCCTGCATTTCTGTTATTCTTCTGTCTGGCTTGGAGACCTCAGGGAGTCCCAGCACATTTCTGTCACAGCTTGTCATCCCAGACAGCCCCTTTCCCTTGGGTTTCCCCCATGGAATAAGCATCTTGGTGCTCTGACACACAAAACCCCCTCTCTTTTTTCTCTTGGATATAAACAAAACGTTTTGGTGGGAGGGGGAGAAAAAAAATTATTATCCTTGGATCAAATTCCTTTTCATGTCTGCTTGAATTCCTGCACGTGCAGGCTTTTCACAGGTTGTGCAGGATGGGTTGTTGGTATTAAACACACCCTGGGCAAGCTGGGAAAAGCCTGGAAGATCAAGATCAGAGTTCAAGAGCAGAGCTCAAGATCAGGAGGCTTTAGATCCTGCCCTCTGCCACAGCCAGGCTGCTGCCATCTCCACATGATGGGAAGAGTGGGAATGCCCTCCAAGTACATGGGAAATGGGTTTTATAAACTGGAAGTGGGCATAGCAGGTGTGGTACTGAATGTTTCACACTCCTCTAGCACCTCCCAGCAGTGGATCTCAAGGCTGGGACCTGATTTGTAATTAGCTTGTCCAGAAGCCAGGTGGCATGAAAACCTTCTGTATTTACAGAACCAGGTAATTGGTTTATCTGCAACTATAGGGGAAATCTAAAGAAGAGTTGGAAATAAACCCACGGCATGATTATTCCTAGAGCATGTGATTAAGCTGAATGGTTAACTTTCCCCCTTAATTTTTCCCCCTTAATTTTTCCCCCTTAATTTTTCCCCCTTAATTTTTCCCCCTTAATTTTTCCCCCTTAATTTTTCCCCCTTAATTTTTCCCCCTTAATTTTTCCCCCTTAATTTTTCCCCCTTAATTAATTCCCACCTTGATTTCTTCCCACCTTGATTTCTTCCCACCTTGATTTCTTCCCACCTTGATTTCTTCCCACCTTGATTTCTTCCCACCTTGATTTCTTCCCACCTTGATTTCTTCCCACCTTGATTTCTTTCCCCCTTAATTTTTTCCCCCTTAATTATTTTCCCCTCATTTCCCCCCCCCCCCCAATTTTTCCCCCTATTATTTTTTTCCCTAAAATTATTTTCATCTTAAAATCCAGACCCCATTAGAGGAGTTGGCAGTGTTAGCAAAAGTGAACCAAACTATTAGCAGCTCTTTCCAAAACAAGAACCTGCTAATCCTCCCAGTGGCGTTCTGACATCCTTTATACAAGTACAACTAAAAAATGAGGATCACATAATCTGTGGGGTTTTTGCTCTGTGCTTTTTCTTGATCTTATAAATGATGTGTTGCATGGTTTAAAATCCTTCTGCATTACCTCTTTGGTATCTTCTATTACTCCTCCAGTATGTAGTGATGGATTGGCTTCATCCCCCCTTGGACTCCAGAGCTGCTGGAGCTTTCTAGTCCTCTGTCTCTCTCTAAACCTTCCTCTGCTTTCAGATTAATTCTAAAATAGGTTTTCCTGGCACCCTAAAGGCAGTGTGTGTTGGAGGGAGGGATTAGGGGAACACAGCAGCTCTTTCACCCTGTGAAAATCTTCTCTGGCCCCGTGCCAGGTATGAAACTGGCAAAGACAGAGCTGGACCAAGGAAACTGGGACGTGTGGCCTAACAAAAACCACTTGGCTTTTACTTTGTTTTTTTTCTACCACATGTTGCTTCAAGCCAGAACCTTCCTTCTCCTTTAGTGGCACATTTTCTTGGCTGCTTTTGTGTGTTCACTTATCTTGTAGGCTTTATTCTTGCAATAACTTGATATAATGTTATTATATATATAAAGATATATATAAAAAATATATAATATATATATTATATATATAATGATAAAATGTGTCTAACAGGGAATCTTGAATACACCATGAACTAGTGAAGTGTTTTCTGCACGCCATTTCAGGGCTCATCCAGTAAAACCCAAGTTTTTATATCAGATACCATCTGATGAAATCAAATCAAGCAGTGTTGAAACAAGAATATTCTACCTGGGCAGTATGTGGTATTTTCCACTCCTCTTGTAATGTGGTGTTGGGAGAGAGATGCAATTTCAGAAATCTTAGGACATCATTTATTTTCTCTGGGAGTGCTGCATGACTTTTCCTTCATGGAGAAAGCAGGAATAAGGTAACACCATAAGAGCTTGTATTACTTGCAGGAGTAACCAGGAGTGTTCTGAACTTAGGAATCACTGACACGAGACCTCATTGTGGACTGGAACTCCATCAGATATGGGAAAATCTGTGAATTTAATGATGGGATGGTTGTATATTCTACCTGGAACTTCATGGAACACTCTCAGAACCAGGAGAGACTTGCAGAGGAGCTACAGATGGACATCTTACTCCATAAAGAGTTTCTCACAAAGCTGTGTTTCCAGAGAGCTTTTTATCTATTGCAGCACTTGCATATCTGGGTATCTGTCAGCTCTCTAGGAATTTCAGGCATTGCTTTCCCTAGATCCATCCTGGAGCATGGCCAGTTCCTGCAGGCTGGCTGAAGTATTTCCATTTCAGGTGGAAGGAGATCTCCCAGAGCTGAATGACTCTGGGGTCTATTTGATGGTCTCTGAATGATTAATGGAATGCAGCTATATCTGGTCCACTCCTACATTCTCAGCTCTTTTTGTTGGATTTCTTTAGAGATACTTTCAGTGGGAAAGGTTGGTGAGATGAAACTATCCATACAACTCAGCACTTGCCACTACAGATGATTTTCTCAGTATTTTGAATTAAGAAGCAGCTCTCCTGGTCCCTTCTTGATGCCAGTACTGCTACTTTTACGAACATATTTTGAGCAAAATCTTCACATTCTTGAACTGCTTTGCCCCATGGTTGTGTGAGCATCAGTGCCAACAGAAGGGGGAAGATGGGAAAGGTGGGACTGAGGGTGCTTTGGAGTTGGAAGGGGTTAACTGGCTGAGGACCCTCACTCTGTATCAGTGGGAGCTCTTCCCAGCTCATCTTGGAGTTTGCCCAAAGCACTGTTCTGTCCTGCACATTTTCAGCACAGGGGCAGATCTTGTACTTAGTTAGGTTATTTTTTCTTCCTTTTTCTTCCTTTTTCTTCCTTTTTCTTCCTTTTTCTTCCTTTTTCTTCCCTTTTCTTCCCTTTTCTTCCTTTTTCTTCCCTTTTCTTCCCTTTTCTTCCCTTTTCTTCCCTTTTCTTCCCTTTTCTTCCCTTTTCTTCCCTTTTCTTCCCTTTTCTTCCCTTTTCTTCCCTTTTCTTCCCTTTTCTTCCCTTTTCTTCCCTTTTCTTCCCTTTTCTTCCCTTTTCTTCCCTTTTCTTCCCTTTTCTTCCTTTTTCTTCCCTTTTCTTCCTTTTTCTTCCCTTCCCTTTTCTTCCTCCCTTTTTCCTTTTCCCCCTTTTCCCCCGTTTTCCCCCCCTTTTCCCCCTTTTTCCCCCCCTTTTCTCCCCTTTTTCCCCTTTTGTGTTTTTTTTTTGTTTGTTTTTGGTTTGTTTTTTGTTTAATCACTTCCTGCAGGTTTTCAGCATCATCTCCTGGCCCTGTGAGCACTGCAGGGACTCAGCTGTGGGGCAGGGAGCTGTTGCCATTCATTTCTCCCTCCACATTTCTCTGTATGTTCTGTCTGGTATGCAGGCAGACAAACTCCACAATCTTTATTCAGGCCAGCAGCTGTAAACCTCAGAGCACATGTAATGTATCTGCTCTGTGAATAGTTCTGATTAGTGATGGACAGGTAAGGGTGAAGAGGGAATGAAAAGAAAGGAATTTTGGATTTCTCAAAATATGCGGAGAAGCAGAGTTGCTCCTGATTTCTCTTTTATGCTTTTCTTCTTTATCTTCTTGCCTCTTTTGCCTGGGAAGGCAGAAAATGGGAAGGTAATCCACAGTCTCATGCCATTTTCTAAATCTAAATGCAAATATGACAAGCATTGTGCTCTGTGCAAAGATTTAAGAAACCTTTCCCTGGTGAATGTGGCATCAGGCTTCTGCTTTGCCTTGATGCTTCAACCTAGACAGACTGTTATCTAGCTTAAAAAAAAAAAAAAATCAAATTAAAATGCTTCTTTCAATGTGTTGTTACATTTGGTAATTGAAAAACAATCTTTTAAACCCTTGTGGAAGTTTAGCACTTGAACTGCATCTGTCTGTGCTCAGCATTGGGTGAGTGAAATGGATATATCTTTTTTTCCTGCATCTTTGCTCCAGCTGGACCAGGATGGAGGTGTACATAGAGATTTTCACACTTCCCTTTCTTCAGAAGGAAATAACTTGTTTTTCTCTGAAGTTTGTGCCTGTTGTCCCCAGAGAAAATACCGGTCTTGCCTTTAGTAGTACCAGCAGGGCTCTTAAAACTTCTTATGTTGCATCCTGACACCAAAATAAAATGCTCAACTGTTTGGAGGGAACCATTGCTGCAGGCAGTTCCAATTAAGTGGAAGCTTTTCCGTTCTGGGAGTGTATATTTAATTTCTTATGCTGTGAATAATAAGCAATTCATTCTGTGGAGCACCAGGCACTTCACCTGCATATCTGAGGAAGGCTGAGAGTAGATCTTGAGGATGGATAAATCCCGTATTTCAAAATAAATGACTGTAGATTCTTTTATAGAGCATCTTTTATACTTCTATAGATGTTTATATAGTTACAAAGGGCATCTGCTTTCTTAAAATAATAGGAGCTGTGGGTGAATTAGTGAAGTCTTGAATTCATGATTGGAAGGCACTGGGTTTTTTAGGGATTTGTTGTTGCTTTGTGTTTTAAAAAAAATGTTTATGCTGTGATCCTGTATCAGTTTCTGTCCCCTGATACTGATAGTGTTCAAAAGCACTGCTTAGGATTAGATCCCCAGAGAAAAGTGATCCTTGCAGCTGAATTTCTCTTCCTCTCCTGTTGCTGTGTGTGTTCCTTGACATTTTCTGCATTTCAGAAAATAATCTCAATTTTGGCTGAATTCAGGATGAAACAGCTTAGGTGACAGAAGAGTAGAGGAGGGGGGGAAGCTCTTCCCTACCCTGAAATAGCTCTGGAGATGTTAATACTGCTGTGAGTCCTTTACATCATCAACCTGAGCTCAGTTGCCACCAGATTCGATGGATTATTTATTTATTGGTGGATTATTAGTTTGTCAGCAAGAACTGACCACAATCCTAGAGCTGTGCCCCAAAGTGAAGCCCTCCCTTGGGGGGAGAGAAAATTCAGCACAAAATTGGGTGGGGAGAGGAAGGACCACATTTCAACCCTTCCACTCACATCAGTTCCACAGCTGATACACAAAAATGCCAAGGTGTGGGTGACAGCCAGGGTGTGGGTGACAACCAAGGTGTGGGTGACAGCCAGGGTGTGGGTGACAACCAAGGTGTGGGTGACAACCAAGGGTGTTTGGAGGCAGAGCTGGGGAAACCTCCCTGTTCTCCAGTCCCTGCTGGGTCTCCTGCAGCAGTGGCTCAGTAATTCTTGTTTTCTTTTCTTCCTCTCCCCTTCCACCCCCTCCTCATGTGTAATTTGATCTCTTAGGCCTGGTCTTCTGCTTTGGCAGATTTTTCAGCTCTTAAATGGAAGAAATTAACCACTTAGTGACTGTCGGGACTGAAACAGGTTTTATGGCTCCTCCTGGCTCTTCCAGCAGAAATGCTCAGAATTGCCCAAGATATCCCCAGCAGTCACCAGCTTTTTTTTTTTTTTTTTAACCTCTGGTTTTAACTTTCCTTGTTCATCTTCATTTCCTTGCCTTTCCACTTAGACGAAATACGGAAATGCTCCCACTCAAGATCTGAGTCAGTATTTGGCAAAGAAATGGCTCTAAAATTTATTTTCTGATGCTTTCCAAGTATGTATCTTTCCTGATTGTGTCCTGGCTGCCTGTGAGCCCTCTCTGCTTTGGCAGAAAATCCTGATCTTAAGTAGGATCCCTAAACTGAAGTGACTTCTATGGCACAGAAACTCTCAGCCCCTGTTCCCTCTTCCACGACCCTAATAAAATGCCCAGACAGTGGAAGTGAAGTAAATGCAGGGTGTAGTTTGTGTAATTTTTTTTTTAATTATTATTTTAAGAAAATTTCTACTTTTTTGTGTGTGTGTCTTTAAGGTAAGCTGCTGGTTCTTTCAGATCTGAAAAGTGCAAGATGCCTCTTTCTTTCTTTCTTTCTTTTTTTTTTTTTTTTTTTTTTTTTTTTTTCTTCCCCTGCAGATGTTTCAAAAAGCTTTTAATGGAAGAGGCCCAAAACTTTTTCAGTGATTTTGAGGAGAGCCCCTTTGGACTTGAATTTAACCTTTCAGGCTTCAAATGCTAATACCCCAGGCAATTCCCTGGGGAGCTCCTTTTTTTTTTTACATGAGTATTGTGAAGACAAACCACCCAGGTAGGAATTTAGTTGTACCCTCTGCCTTGTTACTACCTCAAAAAGAAGGATTCTAGCCTCTTGCTTGAGAAGAATTTGAAACTGTTGAACATCCCCTTTGTGGAATCCCCCCACTTTTCAGCCACTCATTGCAAACAAAAAACATCTGTTAAATGAAGGAGAAAAAACCCAACAAATGCACATGCTGTATTGCAAAATATTTGGTTTGCTGGTGATGTGTACAGTGGACTTTCTGTAACCTGTCTTTTTTTTTTTTTTTAAGTTTCTTCCTGTGGGAGTGGGACTTGCTGAGCCCAAGTGCAAGAAGTGTTAATATTTCATTGTATGTGCAGATACCTCTCTGGGCTCTTGCAGGGCCATTCACACTGTTGGGATGATTTCTGAAGGAAGAAAAACACCCTTTGGCCTCAGGTGTTAAGTAGCCTTTGTTCAAATTCCTGTGTGGGTTGTAGGTTTGGGTTTTTTTTATTATTTACAATAAGGCTCATTGTAGGGTGCAGGGTTATAGGAGCAAGAGGCTTTTGTTCTTAACACCCTATTTTACCCTGGCAGCTGGGATTTTGAGAAGAGCTTCAGTAGCAAGGGGGGAAACTGGTGTCTACAAAAATGTTTTGTACATGAACTGGGAAAAGAAAGGCAGAGATGTGTAGAGAAAAAGCTGGAAGAACAAAACACAACAGTGGAGTGGGTCTTAGGTAGGGCAATGCTGGAGAAACTGGGGGTGAAAATACACCATGAACAGAGCAAAAATTCATAGAACCATAGAATAATTTGGGTTGGAAGGGACCTCTAAAGGTCATCTAGTCCAGGTATCTGGTAAAACCACCCAAGTCCTCTCTGGATAAACTTTATTAATGCCATTGGTTTTACTGATTCCTTGTGATCACCAAAATAAATGTCAGGCAGAGATCCTTCAGGATCTTGGGCTTTCTTCTGAGGTGGATGAGCAAACTGGGGAGGTTTTAATGGGCTAATGTAGTCCAACAAGGACTTTCTCACCTTCTCCGTGTTCCCTGGTAGGTATTACAAATAAATCCCAACCCTCATGGCCTTTCTGTGCAGGGCTGTCATTGCAGAAGAGGTCAGCATAGCCTGGAGGGCTTTTTTTTCCCCTTGTCATTTGGAGTGGTTACAAGGTGTCAGTGAAGAATTGTGGAGACTAAGGAAGTGATTGAGATTGACTCAAGAGACAGATGGATAAATCTGAGGATGTGGCAGCTCTAAACCTGGCAGTGGGGGACTCACATTCTGATGTGCTTCCTTTGGCATCTAACAGGAAAGCTCTCATGACTTAACATACACGACCCACTGAACTTGTATTCATTGCAAACACTTTTATTCCACCAGTGTTTTGTGGTGCTCTTGCCAAGAAGGTAGAATTTAGTGGCCTGGATTTTAAAGCTGCTAGTCCTATATGTATATATATATATATATATGTATACACACACACACATATATATATTTATATACACACATATATACACACCAGTATCTTCCCAAACGTTTGACAATTTGTATCTAAGGCTGGATGGAGTCCTTTAATGGTGGAGGATCTGAAAACCCAAAGGAAAACTGGGATCTGTCAGACAAAGCTGGGCCAGCCCCCAGGAACAGGCAATGCTTCATTTGCTGTTGGATCCAATCTCAGTTTTGTTCCAGCTGGGTCTGTAGCACAGGCTGGGGTCATTCATGGATTTCAGCCTGTGCTTCTCTGATTGTTTTTATAGAAACATGTATTTTAAAGCAGGTAATAGTGTTAGAATGTGTTATATCACTATGTGAAAGGTATCCTGTGTAGCATGGCAGTGCTCTAGGGCATGGACTGATTTTTAATTATAAAGGCAGTGATGTGTGAATGCCCCAAATCACCTGTAACCTTATCACTTGCTAAGGAAAATGTATCTTAAAAATTATGTCTAGAGATACCAGTGTTTTACAGCCTGCATTGAGTTAGTCTTCAGCTTCCAAGGGGAACTCTCAGCTGCATTTACAGGAGGGCAAGATAAGGCACAGGTAAACTCACAACTGTGAATAGGAATCTGCTCTTTTTCTTACTCCTTTGCTTTGTGCTCCTTCTGTTTCAAATGACATTTACCATCCTGAAACAGCTGAACATGCCTATCAAAAAAAAAAAAAAAAAAACAAACCAAAAAAAGCCTAGTGCAGGGCCTTCAAACTTTGTTACCTTCCCATGTTTTCAGAAGAGGATTTGAAAACAAAATCGAGCTCTGCTTTTAAATGGGTGAGGAGCACTCAAGCTGATTTTATTGGGATCACAACAAAAGGAGCTCCAGCTGCTGGTGTTGGGGGGGATCATGCCAAAAACTCACTTTCTGCTCGTGGGGTCTTTTTGCTGCCACTGTCATGGGTGTGTGTGATAGTTCTCTTTTGGGAGGATCTACCCTCCCGTTTTAGGTAGCTTTAAGAAGGTAAGGAACACAGATCTGGCTGCTAGAAGCAGCTGGACATGAAGTTGGCTAACCAGGTTTCTGCTCTTGTATGAACACAAGCAATAAAGGCTGATGGATACTGGATTGCATTAGCAAGAGTGGAGCCAGCAGGTCGAAGGAAGTGATTATTTCCTTCTTTTTGGCACTTGTGAAGCCACATCTGGAGCACAGTGTCCAGCTCCCTCCTTCTCCCATAGCAGATGATGAGAAACTGGAAGGAATCTGGTGGGGGCTGAGCAAGGTGATGGCCCTGGGGCCAGGAGAGCTGCAGTCACCTGGTTGGGAAGAGGAGGCTGAAGGGGTCCCAGTGCTCTGGTAACCACCTCACTGGTGGCTGAGAGATTTCTTAGAGGTTCACAGCAAAGGGAGAAGAAGCAACACCTTGCAGCAAGGCAGATCTGCATAAGTGTAAGAGGATAAAAAGTGTTTTCACGTGGCCCAGCAGTCTCTGTTAAAGTTTTAGAGGCAAAAAACCCTGTAACAGCCTGATCTTAGATAGCTCTGAGCAGCAGATTGAACTGCAGAGCTTCTGAGGATTGCTCCCACCCAAAACTCTTTCCTCTTGGGCAACAGAGAGCCTGAGCTGGAGGTTGCATCAGTCACCCCGTAGCCCCCAAATCTGCATGCTTTTCATGACTGATTTTATTCTAAGATGCCTGTGACAAAAAAAGCGTGAAAGAGATGAATAGATGTCAGCCCTCAGAGTAGCAAAATTTGTGTGACACTACCAGTATGGCTTTTATGTTCATATCACCAGTTAATTTCATGGCATGTGGGACAGGCAGAGAGGGTATTTGCTCCAAAGTATTTACAACCTAGTTTGCCATCACACACAAGAGGAGACATTGAGGGATAAAGTTTGTAGCAGAGGGACCACACAAGCTCCTCTGGGTGGAAACATAAAGAGAATTAATTTGTTTATCTACAGAGGAAGTTCTGGCTCTGTGTGGAACTCCCTGAGTGGATGTGTTTCTCCTGGGGTGAAGTTCTTCTCCAAGCTGGCAAATTTCATTGGAGATGAGGCATTCTTCTGCTGGAATCAGAACCCCAGGAGTTCACCAGGGATGTAATCCTCTTTAATTCTGTCCATGCTCATTGTGTTGACCTCAATTGTAATGGCTGGGTGGTAGGGATGGGGGCAGGCTTTGTGCTCCTGGGATTCTGTGTTCCTGCAGCTGAAGGAGAAGAGGGGTAGGGATGCTCCTCACATGAAAAAGGAGATGCATACAAGATGCCTGGTATGCCCTGACAGTGTTACTTCACCTCAGTTCCCTAAACATATGATGGTGGAGCTCCTCCTATCATTTATGTAAGTTTGCTCCTCCAAACCTGCTCTTTTTTTTTTTCTTTTTTCCTTTGTCTTTTTTTTCCCCCCAGTAAAATTCTGCACAAGTTCTCTGTTGCAGTCACATCTAAAGCAAGGCGAGTGGGGATCAAGTAGATAGGTGTTGGTTTCTCTTGAAACTCTCCTGTTTCCATAAAATAGAAATCCTTCTCCAGAACTGGAGGGAGGAAGGAAGGGAGAGCATGGGGAGATCTGCATCATTGTCTTCCTAATGCATGTATGGGTGGCCAGAGGTTGGGGATTGGGTCTGTAGCCTCATCTGTTCTCTGGACTATCTACATTGAGGAAATATCTAACTTCTCTTGCTGTTTCCTGGATTATTAAATATCCACTTTTTTTTCTTTTTTTTTTCTTTTTTTTTTTTTTTCCCTGAGAAAAAGCTTGAAACCACTTTGAACCCCACGCTGTCCTTACTGTGATCATTTTGCTGCTAAAAGTTACATGGTTTGTGGTGGTGAAAAAAAGGAAAAAAAAAAAAAAGCAGATGCTGTTATTACAGTTCAGTATGGGTTGAGAGAGACCAAGAATTTATTTCCAAGCTCTTTTTCACAAGCACACACCCCCTGGATCAGAACTCTGAAGCAAAGTAATACTGTAAAATAATGTTTAAAAGAGTCTAGCACTGTTTGCTGTTTCAGAGGCATGGTCCTCAGATGCTGGAAGCATGCAGAGTTTCCCCTAAAGTATTAAATGTTTGAAAATGTTGGAGGGCAAAAGAGTGCTAGCTAGTCAGTAACCATGCCAAAATCAACTGTCAGATGTGAAGGGAGGAGGGATAAAAAGGAAGATTTGCTGCTTTGTTGAGCCTGTGTGTGACACACCAAGTAATCCACACATGGTTTGTGGTAGGGTCTCCTTCCCAGGCCATTTCCCCAGCCTCTCCCTTTTGCACCCCTGATGAACTCTGCACCCTTGAGCACCCCTTGCTCCAAGCAGCAATAGCACCTGGGAAGTGAAAGGGGATTTTTGAGTGGGAAAGAAGAAATGGAATTGACTACACAGCCCTGATTTTCTCTCTCATTTATAAAGATATATCTATGGGATGTATATATAATGTATAGAATAGAAATCTATGTAACAGAAGGGATGGTTGTTTTAGGAAAGAGGTGCATAATGAAAGTAATGTATCGAAAATATCTCAAAACTGAAGAGCAGTAATTAATTAATATGTAGCCTTTGGAGAAATGCACAGTGTGTAGGGGGGAAAGAATAGTAGGTAAGGGGAGAAGGAAAACTTTGGGTCCCTTGTGTGGGAGCAGTAGTCCTGTGAGTATCATTGCCTGAGCTGAGCTTTCATTCTCTTTGCCTGCAGTGATCACAGTGATGCTCTGACTGCATCTCCTGGGCAGGACCTCCAGCTCCCTGGCAGTTTCTCTGCTGCTTTATGGTTGGCTTCCCCCAGTTACAAGACTCATTCCTGAAACAATTCCCTTCCCACGCCGTGACATGCTGTGCTTTTAAGACTTGGATTCCCTGCTTTCAACACAGCCACTCACAACCCCCCCAAAAAGCAGCGTTATCCCCTCACCCTGCTTTTGCCTCCCTCCCAAACCCCGCGGGGCTTTCCCAACCGGGGGAAAACTTGTTGATTTTTCCCTTCTTCTTCTCCAGCGTTGGGAGAGGAGGCAGGCAGGAGGAGGGTTAAGGACTGAGGGCGTTTCTTGCCTGCCTGATGTCATGGAGGGAGGCAGGGGCTGAAGGGGGCCCTTTGTTGGCAACCCAGGCCCTGCCTGCACCCAGCACCCCCCGGCATGCGGGCAGCTGCCCCCAACCACTGCCAGAAGTGACCGACCGCCCAACTTGGGTTGGCTTGGCTTTATTATTATTATTTTTTTTCTTCTTTATTATTTTCCTTTCCTTCCCAAATTCCATACCCCCTCCTCCTCCCTTCCCTCTCTCCCGCCAAAAGAGTTGGGAAAGAGGGAAGATGGCTGGAGTTAACTCCCCGGGAGAGGAGATGCGGGGCCCCAGGATTTTCCGCCTTTCGGGCTCGCCCTTGTAATGGTTTTCAGAGCGTTGGATTTCTTTGACTTTTCCCTGGATATTTTGTTTTTGACTTTTCCTGGATCTTCCGGTTCTGGCTTTTCCTGGATTTTTTCTTTTTTTCATAAGAGTCTTCTCAGATTTTATTTTTTCAACTTTTTTTTTTTTTTTTTTTTTTTCCTGTTAACCGGATAATTCACCAAACGCGAGAAGAAGCTGAAAGGGAAAGGAAGGGGGGGGGCAAGGGGGAAAGCAGACAGCCAAAGCCAAACTCTAACAAATGAAAATGTTGGAGATTTGCTTGAAATTGGTGGGTTGCAAATCCAAGAAAGGGCTTTCCTCCTCCTCCAGCTGCTACCTGGAAGGTGAGTACCCAAAATGGGGCTGGGGTCGAGCCGTGCCCGACGGATTCCCAGCTCCTTGGCTCCCGGGGGGCACTGCTCAACCCCATTGCTATCCCAAACACAAATTTTATTTCTTGCTTTCAAGTTGGAAGCAGGCTTGTGGAGGGCACTGGGTCCTGGCCAGGTTGGGCTTTTTGCATGCCAGGAACAAGGGAACTGAGGGGTGTTTGAGGCATCCAGCCCCCAGGTGACTTTCCTTAGCTGCAGGGAGGGCAGCTCTGCCATTTATGGTTGTAAAATGTCAAGTGATCTTATTGCTGAGCCCATAAACAAAGCTGTGGCTTTATCTTTGGGCCCCAAATTTATTTTTTAATTTTTTTTTTAATGCCTTGAGAAGTGTCTCCCTTATTTTGGACATCGGAGGAGGATGGGAAAACCAACTCCAGGCTCAGGAAGAAAATTGAGATGAGGACATCAGTAAAATATTTTCACCGTGCCTTAATCCCTTTGGTTCACTTTGGTTACCCCCTTGTAAGTTTGCTTTCCACAGGCACTGATTAACTGAATTTTTGTACATATTTGCCTTTTTTTTTTTTTTTTTTTTTCCCCTTTGAGCCAAACCTGGGGTTATTTGTAGACACTGAAATATTAAACATGGACTTGGCCAGTCCAGATTGAAAGCCCATGGGATAGAGGCAGTGTGCTGGGGGACTTTGGGCTGAGCTCTTTGCATGATGTGACCTCAAGCAAGTTCTTCACCCTAAGGACTTTACACCCCACCTGCAGAACAGCCCTAAGGGGCTCCCCATACACCCTGAGCCTTTTTCACTGCTGGAGTCAAGACTGTGTCCATCCTGCCAGGGCAGCCTGGGCTTCTTCAACTTCTTTTGTGTTGCTGGTTGTCGCTTCAGTAAAAATAATCTGCATGCCAGGAGGACGGTCCTAGCTCATCAAATGAGAGGCAGGAAAGGCAGCAGCTGATTTCCCAGGGCCTATCACAAGTCCCTGTTGCTCAACCTCTCGAATATTCAGTGGAGAAATGGTCCTCGGAAGTTCATAGGTTAGGAATCTCAAAACCTACAAAGGGCTTCTCGTGGCAAAAAAAAAAAAAAAAAAAAAAAAAAAGAAGAAGAAAAAGAAAAAAATTCGGCTTAAAGAGTCTGTGTTCATCAGATGCATTTAGGGGGTCTGAAGAATTTTCTGTTGTCTGAACAGTTTTCAGAGGACTTTATTTATTTAAAGTTTCAGCAACTTAATGGGAGGAGGCTATGTCTGAATACTGACTAGTTAATATTTTTTTTTTTTTTTTTAAATTATCTATTTTTTTAAATGCAAATTATTCTGCCCTCTTTTGGGTCTCTAAACCCTCAGTCTGTGTCCCCTTCCCCTGGCATTGCTCAGGCTTTGTGTCTGGGCCTCTCCTTTCTCTGCTCTTGGATCTTTCAACACCACCCTGGGAGAACAGGCAGAGCGTTTGGGGCCTCTCTTCCCTGCAGAGGGGGATGCTGAAGGATGATGTTGAAAGGGTGTTACTCTGACTGTTGCTGCAAGTTTTCTCTTTTGTGCCTGGGCTACAACCACACCCCCCTCCCCAGTTTGCAGAGCAGTTGTATATTAGGGTTAGAGCATGGTTTGGCTTGTACCAGTTCCCAACATGATCCTGGACACCCTGTTGTAGTATTTCTGCCTTCAGCTGCCCTGGGAGTGGCTGTGTATTTATTTTTTTTTTCCCCGATGACATGGGACATGAGCACTGAAACAACTTTGAAATTAATTTCTTTCAAAGTAGCTCCCTTCTCAGCTCAGCCTGGGGCAAACCTGAAACCAGCAGCCAGGTTGCATCTTAAAGGTGAACAACAGGCAGCCCAGAACTCACCATTCTCAACTTTAAGTCTCTTGGAAAGTGAGAATCTGGTGAGGGAATGGGGGGGACAGTAAAAGAAAAAAAAAAAGAAAAAAAAAAAACAAAAAAAAACAAACAAACAAAAAAAAAACACCCCAAACCAGAACAAACGAGAAACTCCCCCACACTTCGCTGTTATTAATTTCCAAAGCTTGAAGGTTTCAATTAAATTATTACCCTTGAGAAGATAACAAGGTTTTATATATGGTTTTGTTAATTATATTTGGTATATTAATTGATAGCTACCACTTAAGCTTTCAGTCCTACAAAGGGCAGGCTTCAGTGAGAAGGGGGAAGCCCCAAACCAGGGTTCTGGATTCCTGGAAAAAGGATGTAATGGTCAGTCCATTCCATGTGTGTCCCACAGCCTCACTGAGGCTTCTGAGAGGATTAAGGAGATGCTGGTGATACCATTGGAGGCTTTAACTCTGCTCGTGTTATCTTAGCTGTCTGGGAAGCTGTTGAGGACACAGGGGAAAAGCTAAAAGTTTCTTTACTGTAGTAGACTGTGAAACTTCAAGCATAACAGCTCAGAGGATTAAAGGTCCATTAGTTGCATGGAAAACCAGTAGCAGTGGGGAGAATAGATTTAAATTTACCTAACTCAATTTTTTTTTTTTGGCTTTCATGGGTTAACAAAAACTTGAGAGTGTTTGTTTCTTTGAATAGTAACAAAAATCATATTTGTTGCCTTTTTAAACACACTTCTTGAAAATATTATATCCAAGTTGGGTTTGATGGAAGGCTGATTGAGAGTCTGGCATATGTGTGGGTGTAGATGTCTTTTGACCAGATAAATAGAAGTGTTTGGGTTTGTTGGTTTTTTTTTCCCCCTCATGGTGGTCTTCTGAAAGGTTTTTATGCTCTGTTAGCTTGCAGGAATGAGGATTGTTTGTGGTGTCCTCTGTGGAGGGGTGGCAGGTGGTGCACCCTGTGGCTGGGTGCTTTGCTGTGTATGGGTGGGCTTCCCTGCTTGCTGAAAAAGTTGAGACCTATTCTTAAATTTGATCTAAAATCAGTTTAAACTGGTTTTGACAACTACTGAGATTTCATGTTGATGCTTGACCTGGCTGGCCATTTTTTTGCTGTCTTTTCTCTTCCCAGGAGTAAACATCATACTAAAATGTGAGAGATGTGAATTTCTGTCGTCCGCTTTCTCTTTTCTGCCTTTGCCAAACTGAATAGTTCCTCACCCACTTCACACCAAGAAAGGGTAAAGAGTAGAAGGGAAGAGGCACAGCACGTACTGCTGCCAATCTGATCTGGAAAACAGAACGTGTCCATGTCCCAAATAGGGGCTGAAACAGACTTGCTGCCTTTTTGGGCTTGCTCTGCCACTGAAAGGCAGAAGCCTTGCTTAAAATCTGTCAGGGTCCTCAGGAAAGTTTAAAATCTGCTGGGGGGGCACTAGTAAAAGTCCTTTGTTTTTTAACTGAAATGATTTCTCTCCTGCCAGCTGTCAGATTCTCTTTTTCTTATTCTTTTCTTATTCTTTTCTTATTCTTTTCTTATTCTTTTCTTATTCTTTTCTTTTTCTTCTCTTTTTCTTTTCTTTTCTTTTTCTTTTCTTTTTCTTTTCTTTTTCTTTTCTTTTTCTTTTCTTTTTCCTTTCTTTTTCTTTTCTTTTTCTTTTCTTTTTCTTTTCTTTTTCTTTTCTTTTTCTTTTCTTTTTCTTTTCTTTTTCTTTTCTTTTTCTTTTCTTTTTCTTTTCTTTTTCTTTTCTTTTTCTTTCTAAGCGTGTCTTGTTACAGAGTAAAGGATCCTGGAGCCATTGCCCTGTTCCTGGAGAGTTTCTTTTTTTATGAGTTGGGCACCTATTAAGCTAATCCCAAATCTTCAATGCCAGCAACTTCTGCCCTGGTGCTGCTGAAATCAGTGGGCAGCTCTTGGGCAACCTGGTAGGAAGAGAGAATTCATGAAGTGTTGTTCCTTCCCTTCTCTTTGTTTGCTCTCTTCCTTCACTCTTTTGTGCTCCTCACCTCTCATGTACCATCACTCAGTAGAGTTCTTGCTTTTAAATATGTTGGGAGGGCTTCCTAGTTATGTGCTTTTTTTCCAGCAGTTCACACCTGGCCCATCCTTAATTAAAAATTCTGGTTGATGCTGCTTGCTCCCATTTCCCATGGGTTGTGGTGAGGGAAGGTTTACAGCTTCCTAAAAAAGTAGTGGTTGTCTTCAGAGCTAAAAGTGATCATCCACAGACTTTTTCATCCTACCCAGAGCAGTCTGGGGATGTTCAGTAAAACAGAGCAATTTAATAGTAAATCTGCATTAGTCTAGCTTGGTGCTTTGTGTCCCCATGGCTCAGAAATGGAAAAACTTCCCTGATTCTGCTCTGTAAATAAGGAAACCGAAGCAAAAATTGAAGAGGTAAAGTTTTCAGAAGTAGGCGGTGTTACTGAAATTCACCTGGATCTTATTTTCCTCTTCCTCTCCCAGAAGTTATAACCTAAAGTCAGGCAGCAGTTTACTGGCAGATTTTTTGGGGAATAAAATCCAAATTTCTGCCATACTCACAGCTCCACTCCAAACATCTACAGCTGGCTGGAGAAAACAGTATTTACCATGTCACTAATGGGTTATAAATGGGATAAACTCAGCAAATGAACTTGTGTGGAATCTGCAGGCTAATACAAGAATCAACTTAAATTTAAAAACCCCAACTAAACAAACCAATCAATCAAACAAATGAAAAAAACAATGCAAGCCCCAAGATTATTACATAATCTTGGAAGAGTGGGAAAAGCCACTTCATTGGGGTGCTTGGCCTTAGACAGGATAAATCCCTGCAGCTGACTGTCTGAATTAAAATATGAAACCTTCTATTTGGAAAGGTCTGATTTAAGATATATATATTTTGTAAAGAATCTGTATTCCATCAGGGACAGGGAATCTTTTGAGAGTCACTAAGGAAATCCTGGAACAGAGAGGCTCCATCATATGTGCTCAGATTCAGGGACATTTGGATGTGTTCAATCTACAGAACTCTTCTGCCATTTATCATCATTTCTTCCCAGGGAAAGGAGAGCAGGGGTGATGTAGGGAAAGGAGAAGCTTTAGACAGCAAGTGCTGTACCTGTGGAGAGATTACTGGATGTGTTCTGTGCTCCCTTGCTCTACAAACCTCATGGAAAAAGTGCCAGCAGAGTTTGTAAGATCACAGGATGTTTGTTTTGCAGGGAGAGAGGAGGTCTCTGCCTTCCCTGGGGACAGTCAGCTGTGGAGGAGCTGAGTGTAAATTTGTGTTTCTGCCTCTTTGCCAGCCCTTCCCTTACATTATGAAGGAAATTTGCTCCCATTGGTCTGGGCCAGAGTGGTTCAGATCAGAGAATGGTTCTTACACAGTCCCTACCAGTGATTCATGGCTGCCTATAAACAGTAATTAGCAGGAAATAGTTATGTTTATGAAACCTTTCTGTGTGAAAATGTAAATATCTCCTTGTAAAAGCTTAATTTAAGGGGGAAATGAAGGCATTCTTATGGCTAATGCCTCCAAATGAAAGCTGCTGTTGTCTTACTTTGGAGGCTGCTTCACTTTTTTAGTTAAGAGTCATCATTTAGTTGGCGTTGGTGAAGGACTGAATTACAGAATTGCCTCTGGACTCCTCCCAGGAATCCAGGTGTCATCTGGAGATTGCAATGATCAAAGTAATAAATTACAGTCTTGCTGGCATGCAGCAGAAGACAAAGTGGAAGGAATCACAGCACAGAGATAACAGATTGAATAATGCTTGCTTCCTGCCCTATCACCACACCAGGATACCTTCCTGTAGGGACAGCAGCCAGGCTGATTTATTAGGAGGAATATGGCTTATTGAAGAGCTCAACAGTGCTGTAAAATTAGAGATAAAACCAGTATAATGAAGAAACTATGTTGTGTTGAAGAAGGTCTTTTCTATGTATGAACAACGTCTAATTCCTGCTCTGATGGACTGTAATATCTGAGTGGGTTTACCAGGGATAAATACTGCTGACAGCTGCCTGTATGTGGCTCCCAGATGGACATGTCCTGTCTGCTTCTCTTCTTTCATGCTTTTGTGTCCTGAGTCTGCTGACAGCCTCCTCTTGGGGCCTAGACCTTTAAAAGTAGATTTTGCCATGGTCCATCAAGCTTCTGCTACACTTGGGTCACCACAACTCTTGCTCTTTCCTTTACGCTCTCCGTGTTGGCTCAGGGCCTCAGCCTTTCTTTCTGCTCTTCAAGCTTCATTCAGTCACCATCTTCCCCACCCCAATTCTTAACCTGAGGTTCCCACCAGCCCCAACCCATCTCAAAGGTTGGGGGATGAATCTCCCCGTGGTGCTCTCCCACGTAGCAGCGTTGTGTTCCTCTGGTGGGGTGAGCACGTGGGAGTCAACTTGGAGAGGACACCAGCCCGTGCACAGCATCCTAGAGGTTCACAGGGGGGAAGATCTGTGTGGTTTTCCAGCTTAGCAAATCCTCATCCGTTTATTTAACAGCTGATCCTTGGCTTTGCAGACAATTATCACTGAGTCAGTGTTTGTAGGAATGTCATTGAACAAAACCAACCTTCCTTGACTTCCCCACCGCAGCTCGTGGGTGTTCTCAGTGGCTGACACTCTGTTGTCTCATGGTCTGAGCTGAAGCTCATGCCTTGGCATCCCTGTTTAATGAGTCAGGCCCAACATTGCCATGGCCTGGGCAGGAGGAAGGGATTTTTGTGAAGCTCTTGGCTTTCCTCCTGCAGCCCCATCCCTGGCCATGCATCAGCCATCCTACACTGGAGCTGGAGAGGAGCCTGCCTTGGATTTCCTGCCTTCCTCTCCAAGAAGTCCCCTGGGGGGGAAGGCATCTTCCTGTTCATCCTGATGGTTCATCCCACCACACACCATGTGCTGGTGTGTTCATGTTTGGGGGGAGAGCATCCCAGCCTTGCTCCTTGCTGGGGTTGTGTGTCTGCTACTCACAGGTCTCTGCTGTCTGTCTGTCTGTCTGTCCCGGGTGTTTACTGATGGTGGAACTCCTTGGAGTACCTCCCAGTCACTGCAGCACCCTGGGTTTGATAAGGGAGCTTAATGGGCTTGACAGGATCAAAATGTAAATCGTGGTAAAATTATTATAGTTGAATTTTCTGAAAGTGGATTTGCTGTTTGTTTTCTCACTGAAGCAAACCCAGGCTATTAAAATGTGTTCTGCAGGAAGCAGGAGGGGGAAGCAAGGATATCAAGGTGCTTTAAAAACCACCCAACACATCACCACCTTTTCTGACTATAGAATTGTTTAGAGAGCGGAATTTTTTGACTCCTCTAACTCACCATAAAAACATATTTCTCTGAAGATATGATTTGGCTGGGAAAACAGGCCCATCAGTACCTATATTTTGCTGTTTTGATCTCTGCCCACCTAACTATTGCCTTTTCCAAAGAATACACAAGTCATAGAATCATAGAATTGCTCAGGCTGGAAAAGACTTCCAAGATCATTGAGTCCAAGCCTTGTCCTGACCCTATTACCCTACTCCTGATGACCCACCGCTAAACCATGTCCCCAAGCACCACATCCAGGTGATTTTAAAACACATTCAGGGAATTAAGTGTCCATAAATAATCACTCACGGAGCTTTTGACAATGGTGATCTGAGCAACACATCCTGGATGCCAGGTTGTCTGTGGGCAAATTGTGGCATTTTCACCACCAAAGCTTAAAAAATCATGGGATTAGTTATTGTTTCTTGGGTTGGGGTTTTAGGTTGTTTGGTTTATGTGTTTTCCTTGTTGTTTGGTTTGGTTGTTTAGTTTGTTTTTTTTCAGAATTTCCATGTTGGGAAATGTATTTTGGACCTGTCCCAATCCACTTCTGACTTCCATACATTTTCTGGTGTCAGTCCTGTCAGTTCTTCACTGGTTTACTGGTGGAGCTGATACTGGATTTCCAGACCAAACAAGCAGTAGTGTTAAAACCAGATTTTTATGCCATTTCATCTTCACAGCAGCCCTTTGCTTGTTGGTGTCACCAGTGTACAGTGGGACCTGTGCTCCCGGCTGACCTGATCACGTAGGAGACACTTGGCCTGGGATTTCTCTCTCCAAAGCCCTGTGGTGTGTGCAGAAGAGGGATTCAGGGGAGCAGGGGGGGCTGGTGCTGAGTAATGAAGAACAATTTCATGTGGCAAGGGGCCAGGTGTGACAGTGCTGTGTTTCCTGTCCCCATGGCTGCAGTGACGCGAGGGGTTGTGCGTGCGGTGCTGTGACCTCGCTCGATGAACTTAGCCAGATGGAAAATAACCCTTTAAACCCAAAGATTTTCACAACTTCTTGTCATGGGCTTCTGCCAGCACGCTGTCACCCACCGGGCTGTCAGCACAGCTTTGGGCTGGGGGACAGAATTTCAGAGTTAGGGGACACAGCTGGGAGCATCGCTGCTCCAAACTCCTGAATCGTGGTCTGGAGGGGAGGGTTTGCAGGACCAGCTGCAATAAAATTCCCTGAGGTCCTTGGACTTGCTTGGTATTTGGTGAATATTACACTCCTAATGTGCTGCATTGCACAAAAACCTATGGTGATTGTTTTTTTTTTACTCACCTGTGGAATTAAGTTTTTAGCAATCTTTCCGGAGGTGGCTCAGGGTTCCTAAAAATGATGAAAGCTGTGTGAAGTGTGCTTGCAGTGGTGCTCTGGTTACAAGAGTGGGAGGCAGGAGAGAGAGAGAGCAATAAAAAAAGACACAGCCTTGTTCTCAAATAAGGAGAAACGATTGAAAACACCGTGAAGAACAGAAGTATGCATCTCGTTCTTAAATACCATGTTTGAGAAGTCCTGCCCTGCCTGGCTTTCGGTGCTGCGTGTTCTGGCCATTTCATTTATAGCATAATTAAGGGATTTACCTTTTAAAGGTCTTGAGTTTGTTTTCAAATCTAACCATTCCGGCAGTTAAACATGAGCCAAAGGATTTAGAAGCAGCAAACAGTCTATGTGAGCAGCATTTAGTGGAGGGAAGGAAGGAGGTAGGTAGGGAGAGGAGTTTTCCCTCTTCTGCCAGGCAGGAGCTGGGGGCCTGGGACAGGCTTGGGGGGGACAGCTCTGGAGCAAGGGTGTCCTGCCTGTGTGGCAGGAGAGGTGCGTTGAAGAACTGTCTGTATCTATGTAAAGAACATGTCCTGTGAAGCATGAGGAGCACACATGTCAAGATACAATGCAAATTAGAAAATCAGAATGCGCGGGTCAACCAGATGGCTTTTATCAGCAAAGATGAACCTGTTTTTTCCTCTCTTTTCCTCCTCCAGAAGCCCTTCAGAGACCAGTAGTATCAGACTTTGAGCCCCAGGGTCTGAGTGAAGCAGCTCGCTGGAACTCCAAGGAAAACCTTCTGTCCTGTCCTAGTGAAAATGACCCCCATCTCTTTGTTGCACTGTATGATTTTGTGGCGAGTGGGGACAACACTCTCAGCATAACTAAAGGTAAGGTAGCTGGGCAAAAGGGTACTGGGAGAGTGTGAGAAGGCATAGGAAGAAAAGTCACTGTGGAATAACTGAATTACACACTAAACCCTATGGAATTTTTTTACTGTGGGAATTCTTCTTAAACAAATACAAATATTTCACAGAGTCATAACCTTTTAAAAAGTTAAAACTGTCTGAAGCTTTTGCATTTGGGCAAGAAACTGTTTGCAAAAACCAAGGTCTCCATTAAGAGCAAACATTTGAACTGATAAATTAAACTAAGCTGACTTTAGAGGCTGGCCTCTGTCATTTTCATAGCTCTCCAAAACAGAGTCAGGGTATGAAAAATGACTGTTACAGATTTAGCGCTTTCTTACTTGGTCCTTATGTGTACTCCAAGTCACATCTGCTTACCTTGCTAATTGGAAATAATTTTTAATTGTTTATCCAAGGCTTGTCTAGCCCCATTAAGCTAGCTCTGGTCAAGTAATATTTGCTGGATTCATTTTTTAAGTTCAAGCCATATCAGGGCTGGTGCAGAACTTCATGAGATCCTAACAAACTCCCGAAGCATGTGTGTGACCTAATTTGTCTTTCAGGAGTCCACTGAAGCTTAAAGAAAAACACATGCTCCCTGTTCAGGCAGATATCTGTTCTTGTTGTAGATGAGTTAAAAATCTGTCAACCAGAAAAAACCCCATCTTTCCAGCTCCCAGGTTTGCCATGTCTTAAATGTTTTTTCTTGTGCTAAGGTGAAAAGCTCCGTGTCCTGGGCTACAATCACAACGGGGAATGGTGCGAGGCTCAAACGAAGAACGGACAAGGCTGGGTGCCCAGCAACTACATCACCCCAGTGAATAGTTTGGAAAAGCATTCCTGGTATCATGGACCAGTGTCTCGGAATGCTGCTGAGTACCTGCTGAGCAGTGGGATCAATGGGAGCTTTCTTGTACGAGAGAGCGAGAGCAGTCCAGGACAGAGATCTATTTCCCTGCGATACGAAGGAAGGGTGTACCACTACAGAATAAACACTGCATCTGATGGAAAGGTAGGCTTGCAGGCTACCCAAAGCATGAAATCAAACTTGATCAGGAGGCTTGGTACACTAAATGCACGAGAGCAATGAGCAGGGATTGAAATAGTGATGTTCATCGACTGTGCTTACAGTAAAATCGTGCCTGTCACCTCTGTGACAAAACAAGTTGATCCTTTTAGCAAACGTCTGGTGAGGTATAAAGCAGCTCAGTAGTGGAACAGTTTAAGGAGATACTAGAGTTACATCAGAGCTGAATGTAATAGATATCATTAATAAGAGATTCTGTGGATGAATTCATGTCCCGTATGTTCAAAAGAAAATCTCTGCAACTGCCAAACAGAAAAGTCAGTGCCTGTTGTTAGTAATCCTGGAAATATTGGGGACCCTGAGCTGTGTTGCAGTATTTTTAACTACTTTTTTGATTTCTCTACAGTATTTCAGCGTGATCATTGGAGACGGGTAGGCACTTTCACTTTTATATGAGCCCAGTCTCTAGTTTCTTCATTTTTTTTTTTTCCCTAGACCCTTGTGTGCTGTAGCAGTGTTGCAATGCCGTGCTTAGTGGATGCTGCAGAGAAATGTTAGCATAAAAGTGTAGTTTTCTACAGATTTTTTTTTGTTTGAATTTCATGGAAACATTTCTGCTGGCATTGGATTTTGGAAAAATCTTGTTTTTAACAAATCTAATTTTAAACAGTGTCTCTTTATATCCTGTGCAGAAGTTAAATGTGGGTCTGGAGCATGGCTGCTGAGGCTCATCTTGCCAGCATCTGGTAGATGACAGATTCTGTGCCATTAAAGTACTTCAAATGAAAAGAATAAAAACCAAACCCAAGTATAGGAGTGGCCCACCATGGCCAATTTTCCTTTGTCCTGCAAGAGCTTTGTTCTTCTCACATAATTTTTTGACAGCAAATTCTTTAAGATGAAAACATAGGAGGAATCATAGTGTTTCCTATTTACCAGACTTGCCACTCTAAAACCTTTAAGAAGATAAACAGGTTTTTTTTAAGAAGATAAAAAGACAATCTTTTTGGTAAGATTTTTTTTTTAAAGATAAATTTTAAAAAGATAAAAAGATAAACTTTTTGTTTGCTTTAGTAAAGAGATTGTAACTGACACAGTTCTGACCCTGTTATTTAATGCAGCCTATTTCCAAGCTACGGTGCTTTGATTCTTCCTTTTTCCTCCCATGCAGCCACACTCTGTGGTCAGAATCAGCACTGGGAAATGCTGACATGCAGCATACTTGGAGGACTACATGGCAGTCTGGAATATTGTTCTTCCTCCTGCTTTTGTAGTGGATATTCCTTCGATTCACATTGATGCTGGCAAATGAGCAATGTTCACGTGTGAACATTTTGAACCAAGGCCTCCTTCAGTTGGTGTCAATAAGCATGTGTCCTTGATGTGACTGCACATGTTCTCTATTTTAGCTGTAAAAAGGTTTATTTAAAAGGGGATATGCAGGCTTTTATCTCAGCAGAGCTGATTTTTTCATATATATATCACAAAAAAAAAATTCTGCAGAGCTACAATCACCCATTCAGGTCTCTATTAGCCAAGGTAACTGTTTTCCACAAAGTTTGAACTGGTGTTTTTGAGAAATGATGCACATCAGCACCATGCACTGAAGCAGATCTGCAGCTGATGGTGGCTGGAAATAACAGCCTGGAGATGTGGCAGTGACCAAGCACTGTGGCTCCTGGGCTCTGGCTCCTCATGATGAAAGAGGCAGAGGCAGAGCACTCCCTGGTGCCACTGTCCCTGCAGAAGAGACAGTTGAGTTGAAACCCCATCAGTTTCACTTTGTGTTAATGAGCTGGGTAGTGAATTCCAACAGTTTAACAGCAGATGTGCTGCCTGCTCTGCTGCTGGGCTGGAGGACACTCTGCTCTTCCAGCACTCTGTCCCCAGCTGTCAAAGCTGAAGAGCTGGGAAGAGAAACAGCTAATATCCTTGCTTTTCCCTCTGCAAAATGGAGCTTGCTGGAGCAGGTCCCCTGCTCTGAGCAGCTTGTGTCTCACTCTATTACCTGCTTTGCAGCAGAGCATGGCTTTGCAGATGGAAAGCACTTACCTTCAACTCCCTGAGCACTTGGGGCCCTCCCAGCCTGCTGGATCATTAGTCAGACTGTCCAGGGAATTTAATGTCTGTAAGTGCTGCAATGAGGATGAATGGCTTTGGGGGGATCATATCCTGTGACTGAGAAAAGATACTACCAGGAGAAAAGAGGTATTAGAGAAATGTGGGGAGCAATTGCTGCGTGGTGCTGGGCATCATACAGCATTGCCCAGGGGAAAATGGAAGAGTCTAGGAAGAAGATCAGAGGTGTGCATGACTTAATTTTAACACAGTTCATACTCAGTGCATTGGAGTTCAACAATCTTAGAAGAAAAAAAAAAAATTTAAAAATTCCTCAGGGAATTTTTATTTCCCAGTTGAGTGGATCATGTTCTTCTGGGACCACCTCTGAATGTTTTTGTTGTTTTTTTTTTTCAAGGAAGGCATTAAAAGTGACCTTTCTTGATTTGACTGGCACTGTGCAGCTAGTCATCTGGTAAACCACTTCCGTGGTACAGAGGACTTGGTTTTCCTGACTTGATAGTACTTGAGGCAAAGCCTCCTGTTGAGTGACCCAACTGAATAAACAGCTCTGCCCAGCCAGTTCTTCAAATCCTGCTGTCCTCAGCATTAAGGCCTTGGGACTCGTGTCCTGCTTAAGTCTCTCAGAGCCTCCATGGCTGAACTGAATGCAGACTCACTCCTTTATCATGGCCCTTTATGGATTTTTGGTTTGGATGATCAGTTTTGTCCACTGACTGGGGAGGGGGGAATGAGGCTGAAGATGAGTTGGAGGTTAATGTGGGCCAGTTTAACCACCTTTATAAAATAGACTAGACAGGAAAAAAAGATGTGAGCTGGTGGCAGAAGCTGCAGGTGTGTGGCTTACCAGTACAACCCTTGGATCAGTATTAGTTTGTTGGAACAAATACACCAATTGCCCCAGGAACATGTCAGCAGCATAGCCAGGAGGCAAACTCTGTGTGTCCCTACATAACCAGAAACCCTGATCCTGTTCCCTCTGAATGTGTGCAGTTTGCAGCCCCAGGACCTTTTCTTGGGGGCAGTTAGCCAGAAAGCAGCTGGAGTTCAGGCTTGGCACTTCACCAGGGTCAGCAGAGCAAAGGGGATTGCAGTGAATAATCAGAATAATCAGAGTGTGTACAGGACACACTGGGCTGCCTGGGCAGTGTGCTGTTCATAGCTGCTCCTTGCTGCATCATCTCCATGTGCTCCACATTCCTGGAACTCTGATTTGCAGTTGGGAAGTGGAGCCCTTAGGAGTCAGTGTTGAGATGTAATCACTGAAAGGTCAGAAAAACTCTGCCTACAGAAGGAGCACATTTAGTGGGTGGAGGTGACTTTTGAATGGAAATGGAAAACTTCATGTGTGTTAAGGCATGGAGTGTTGTCCTGGGGCCTGGGAAGGGTGGTCCTATTGTGTGCTCCACCCTGCTACAGGTTTGAAACCTTTGGCCATTTATTTAACCCCTTTCTCCATCTGTAGCAAGATCACCTAATGTGTCACACAAAATCTCTAATTTCCCTGAGATTTCAGGATTGTGAGATAATCATAAAAGCAGAGGCAGCATGCTTCTCCATATCCCTCTGATACTTCCAAGGGATCCTGGAGTTCAGCATAATTTTCCTCATCCATACTTTTATATTTTAATCCTCAGTATACCATGGGAACTGCTCACTACTAGTACTAGAAGTTGTTCTCAAACAGGTATGGCTTGTTTTAATTTGGGGTTGTACTGGTTAATGCTTGGTGGCCCAAGCCATGCAGCTGCCAAAGCCTCTCATGTTATCACTATTCTGTTCTCAGACCTGTTTTTAAGGTGATGACCATGAAAGGTCGTTTGGTTTGGTTTTTTAATCAGTGTTGAAATGAGATTTGGTCTAGTTATTTTACTGAAAGAATATCTGCCTCATTTTGGTAGAGGGCTGAGAACATTCTCCCCAGGAGCATCAGTACAGAAATTGAGTCTCCAGTACAAAGGCTCTAATCAAGTCTGAGGGTTTGTCCCCCCTCCCCACAGACATTTTTTTTAATTCTCTTGCAAATGCATCTCCCTTTTCTATTTGACTTACCACTGGAGCTTCACATGCATTTTCTTTGGGCATCCAAAAATTCTGCCTAGGTGGAAGAAGCAGATTTTGACCTGAAGTCTGGGATTTCTGGATGCCTGGCAGCCCTGTCAGCTCCTGAAATCCCAGACAGATGGCCACTGCTCAAGCACAGACAGACTGTTGAGAGCATATCCAGGGAGGCAGAATCATTTGGGAAGCTTGATCATAGCTATCAGCATGTAATGTGCACAGCAGGACCAGTGCATCACACTCGTTTCATAGTGGGTGAACTGGACAGAAATCTGGAAGACTTAGCATGGTGCTGCTCTTCTGCAAGGTTGTCCCTTATCAGACCTTGGTTCTTCTTGAGCAATGGAGCTCTGCCCTCTCCATCTGCTGTGTCCAGTGTAAGCTGCTGTGTTCTGATACAAAGATGCCTTCCTCTCCTCCAGGTGTTTTTTTAAAAAAAATTAAATCTCTAGCATTTGTCCCTTTGCCTAACAGAAGGCTGGGCTTGAGTGTGAAAAATGGAAATGCCAAGCTCTGGTGGTAAGGAGTCACTTGTTCATTATCTTTAGTAGGCTTTTAGGCTTAAAATGGATCTTTTCTATAAATGCAAAAGAGGTAACAAATAAAGGTTACGCTACAGGTTTTCTTTCAGTGGTAATGATTTTACTTCTGTGTTATTGATCAGTGCCCATCACGGGAGTGGAGCAGACCAGCTGTCCAGCTTCATGCAAAATCCATGCAGAAGCTTAGGCCAAGAGCAGGGAAGCCACCAGTTTGCTAGTGACACTTCAGAGAGAATTTAGACAGCTGAAAATGTAACCCAAATTCTGTAGTAATAATGGAATCAGGACCCTGAGGTTCACAAGCCCCTACTCTCCAGGTGATATCTCACAATCTTTACTGACCAACCTTTTGAAAAAAAGGCATTTCAAGCAACAGCATGCCAGTCTCATGCTATTGGCAGTCATTCCTTCCATAGTTTCTGTGAAGTGCCTGTATTTTTCTCCTGAATCCATGCATTTTCCCATGTAAGTGTTGATTACTCTCAGCTCTGATGTTCTGAGTCCGGGAAGCTCCTGCCTACTGCAGGTCGAGTCGGATCGATGGAATCTTTTGCTTTCTCCATTTTGCAAGGTGATTTCTATGTCTGACACGGGTTGTGTGCCTGAGCTTTCTCTTTCTCCTTGGTCCTTAGCTGTATGTCTCTTCAGAGAGCCGTTTCAACACCTTGGCAGAGTTGGTCCATCACCATTCCACAGTTGCAGATGGCCTCATCACCACCTTGCACTACCCGGCCCCCAAACGCAACAAACCCACCATCTATGGAGTGTCCCCCAACTATGACAAATGGGAGATAGAGAGAACTGACATCACCATGAAACACAAGCTTGGTGGAGGGCAGTATGGAGAGGTGTATGAAGGGGTCTGGAAGAAGTACAACCTCACAGTGGCTGTGAAGACACTAAAGGTAGGACTCCAATCCCTGAGCCTTCCCATTCCTCTCTGTTGCCCTCAGATCTGCTTAGACAGTTTGGGTTGGTGATGGCCCTTCCTTTGTGTGCTGTAGGCTTGGAGTGTTTCTGAAAGAGCCTGATCCTATTATGCTTCTAGGTGATACCTGAAACGCTTATATCTAAAGAAAGGAGAACATCAGCAGTGCAATTTTTACTTCAAAATGGATGAAACCTTAGAAAAGTAAATAGGGCTCTGATGTCTCACATTTGGGGTGTGGCAGAGGTAAGCTGTTCATCGATGAAAGGACTGTCGCAGGCTGGTGATTTAAGGCAAACTGTGGATTATGAGTCAGTCAACATAAAATTCAAAGGCTGTGCTTCAGGGGAGGCTTTACATGTTTTCATTCTGTCTTATGTGGTGTCTTTCCCAAAAGACAAGCTCCCTGGGCACCTGGAAGTCTTAAGCAATTGTTCACAGCTGTTCCTTATCAAAAGATACAAGAAGAGGAAAAAGTATATCCAAGCTAAAATATATTAAAATTTGTAAGTGACGTTAATGAGGAACTGTATAATCAGTTCTGTTGCTGGCTCTGCTCCCTGATTTCTGTATCTTCATTTCCTTGTCTCTTGAAATGCAAATACTGCTCTGTGAGTTCATAAGGTCACTGTTTAATTCATTTATGTTTATAAAAGTGTCTCGAGATCTTCTGGCACCATCCACACAGATTGCATTTGATTGCTTAATAAGAGTTTATGCTAACTTGACACCATGTTCTCTCTCCTCCAATGGGGACATGGTGTAGAAACAAACAAACCAGAATTTTTTGTTTGGTGGTTTGTTGTTTGGTTTTTGGTTTGTTGGTTTTTTTTTGTTTGTTTTTTTGTTTTTTTTTTTGGTTTGGTCTTCTTTTATTTTTTTTTTTCAGTGGAAATTTTGAAGAGCAGAGACCCGTGTAGACGCTTTAGTGTCAGGGGAAAAAAAACATTTCCTTGATTTGAGGAAAATATTTCTTCCTTACTGTCTGAGCAGCAGCTACCTCGGTATTTCTGGGTTGCTATGGTTGCAGAAAGTATTTTCCTTTTGGCCGGTTTTCTACTCTGGAGATTCCTGTTGCTGCTCCCCAGTGCAGGCAGCGGGTGACACCTAGTGTTGTCCCTGCTTGGATCAGGTGCTGGGGACCTGTTGTCCCTGCTTGGATTTGGGCATTGCAATGCAGCTGGAGCTGGGCTGAGACCAGATTGAACTCTTTGTCATGAACAGGAGAGACCAGTTCTGTCCAGAAATCATGGGCTAACATCACTCTGAGCTCCTCTCCTGCTTCTCTTGCAGCAGGAGGAGACTCAAATGTCTTCAGGTTTCTCATTTTGCTCCCAACTGCAGTTGTTGCTTTCAATCTCTTCTCTCTAAAAGCCATCAGCAAAGGCAAATTGTGTGTTATCCCATAAAATCTGTTTGTTCATAAGGTGAAGCTTTCATACAGACCGTGGCCGTTTCAAATATATCAAATAAATATTTGATGAAACATGACTAGAAGTGATTCATAATGTAGTATGAAGCAGCACGTTCCTCTGGGGAATATAAGAATAACCAAGTAGAGAGTTGAGAAACACTTTAACCTGCAATTATGCACACTAAACCCATCCTTAAAAGCAAATTTATAATCCACCTTCCCTAAATCCATCAGTCTACTGCCTGACAGATGGGATTATAGCTTTCTTCAAAGTTTTGGGAAACATTTTAAAATCACATTTATATGCCAGTTCTGCTGGGGAAAACAAGCCCTCCACAGCTTCTGCACAAACATTCAAATGACTCACTTTATTTTCCTCTGAGAGAATATTTTTCAAAACTTTATATGGCTCTTCTTGTTTCTTCCCTGTCAACTCCAGATTTCTCTGTAAGAAAGATAAAGGGGAAGGAAAAGTAAAAGAGATTTAAAAAAAAAAAATCATTCTAACTTCTTTTTTTAGCATTGATGCTTCTGAATACACATTTGTTGTTCAGCTTTTTATCAAGTGTCTAAACATAGCTCATAGCTGGTGCAAAACACTGGATCAGACAAGAAGGCAGTCAGAGCAGCAGACACTGTTCCTGGTTGCATTTAACTGGGAAATGCTGGGCAGTGTCCTGGTGCTTAGGTGTTTCCCATTAAAACAGATCATTGGAAGCTCAGTGGGCTGCATGGGCAGGTCAGTATTTATAAGGGTCTCTTATTATAACATGGTATGCTCTGAGTTTGTGGGGTTTTTTCACTTGATGTTGATGGAAAGGGGCAGGAGGTGAGCAGTATCCAGGAGCAGAGCTCTGTGACCTGCACAGTGTTGCTTGGGTGATGCTGGCTGTGACTGTGCCCAAAGCTGGTCCCTGTGAGGGCCATTTAATGGCAGAAGTGGTGTGAGCAGCTCATAGAATCATAGAATTGGTTGGAAGGGACCTTTAAGATCATTCAGTTCCAACCCCCATGGCAGGGACACCTCTCACCAGATCAGGTTGCTCAGAGCCCCATCCAGCCTGGCCTTAAAACCTTCCAGTGATGGGGCTTCCACCACCTCTCTGGTTCCTGTCCCAGTGTCTCACCAGCCTCATGGTGAAGAATTTCCTCCTAATAACTAATCTAAATCTCCCCTCCTCTAGTTTGAAACCATTCCCCCTAGTCCTGTCACTGCCTGACATCCTAAAAAGTGCATCCACACTTCTTACTGCACACCTCAAGTCTGCCTCCAGGAGGAATGCCTCTTTTATTATTTTTTTTTTTTCCTGTTTTCCTTGTTTTTATTTTTCCCCCCTGCTGGGAAGCCTGTTTTAAAATTGGCAAAGTGAAACCCTGGTGTCCCTTAACAGCACTGTGTGGGCCTGTGCTCTGCTTGATAAATACCCAGAACTTTTTTATTTCTTCCGTGGTTTGGTGCAGTGGAAGCTGGAAGCTGGTTGAGCTTGGTCCTTTGCATGAGATCAGGTTTTCAGAGAGTTCATTGTTACAGTAGTTCTCTGTCTGTGTCCTTCCTATTAATTTGGTCACTGGGAGGTAAGAGATTTAAAATCAGGGGAGCAGCTCTGCAGAGGAGCAACCTTTCGTGCATCAGACAAGTGCGTATTTAGGGTAATTTTGCAACTTGGATTATTAACCCAGTTTTCTTTGCCAAAGCAAGCAGGTTAAGGTTCTGCTCACAAGGACCTTTGGGCTATTAGTTTTGACAGAGTGCGTTCAGCAAATCACAGCTGCCAGTCAAGCTAATTGTCAAGGAAGGGTAAATGATTGAATGAAATTGTTTGAGAAAGGTTCTCATTCCTAGCAGCAAAACAGAAAGCTGGCTGGATCTTACAGTGCCAGCCCACTGTTATCATTCTCACCAGCAGCAGTAAATCCTTTCCAATCCTTCCTTAAAACACTTCGTCCATGTAGCCTGTCAACATTAATCCACCAGTGGAAAAAAAAATGGATATAGAAAGAAACATTGCTTTGGAATAGATCTGTGGTTTTGCACCACTTTGAAATGACCTTCTGGCCATTTGGGGCATATTTGCTTCAGAAAATCTGTCTTTTGAGCAAGATTGTATCTTCCTTGGTTTTGTGTTGTGCCAAGCAACTTTAGAGCGTTCAACAAATAGGTAGTGACACATCTGTCCAGAGCTGTTACCTTATGGGTCAGGCTCTAAATGCCAGAATTAAAATCTGTGGAACCTCAAGCTTTCAGTTACAGAGTGGCTGCCATCAGTCCTGCCTCCCCATCTGAAGGGGGGAGGCATTTCCTGCACCTACCCAGTGAAACTGGGGGCCCACATTTTGGTAGCTTCTTGAGCATTGATTGTGGCATATCCTTCCTTTTATGTTCATTCTTCTTTCTTTTCAGTAGTTTTTCTTTCATCTTAGCTCTTTTTTTTTTTTTTTTTTTTCTGTTTGGAAGAAGCACATTTTTCCTTTTCAGCTCCGGAGTGGTCCTGTGAGAGGCCCTTCACAAAAGAGATATGGATTTTCTTGCCCCAAAAAGCTCTGTTAGAATAAGACTGATTAAAATATATATTTTTAAAATTCTACAGAAACCCCAATGTTCCTAGCTCCCTGGCATTGTGATGTAGCTACAGGGGAAAATTACCTTGAAAGAACTCTGGCTTATGTTGTCAGTTTGCAGTTCTTTTTGTGTCCTCATACAAAGATCTCTTCCTCCTTTGTACATGCTGTCCTTGCCAAAGCTTTGCCATTGTTCTGCAGGAGGATACCATGGAGGTGGAAGAGTTCTTGAAAGAAGCTGCAGTAATGAAGGAGATCAAGCATCCAAACTTGGTGCAATTATTAGGTAAGTGATAAATACCAAGCAGAGGGATTTGAACTAAAGCCTTGTGTGGTGATATGGATGTTAAGGAGCAGATAAGCTGCTTACCATACCAAAGCTTTAAACACAGACACATTGTCTGGCAAAATTTGCAATTTGTCCCACTAATACATGATTTTTAATGATCTCGTCTCCCTAATGTTTAAATTGCCAGAGCCTGAAGCAGGAAATTAAAACCCTTTATTAACCAATTCCAGGCAGAATTCATTCTGCCTGTCAGCCCTGTATTTCTGCCTTCTAAGGGTACAAACTGGATAGGGCAAAACCTGAAGGATTCACTGATATTCTCAAACATAACTTTGGTCCCTAGGGGTGTGCACACGGGAACCTCCTTTCTACATCATCACGGAATTCATGACCTATGGGAATTTGTTGGATTATCTCCGGGAGTGCAACCGCCAGGAGGTGAATGCTGTGGTGCTGCTGTACATGGCAACTCAGATCTCCTCAGCCATGGAGTACCTGGAGAAGAAAAACTTCATTCACAGGTAGGAAGGACACTGGGCACCCCTGAATCTCCAGCACAAAATACTCCTTGGTTTCTTTGCCTGCCTGTCAGATTTTCACAGCATTGACTTTGGATGCAGTTGGTGTCCTGTGTTTACCACTCTGGCACGTTGTATTCTGCTGCAGCACATTAACCTGGCTATAGAATGGTTTCCTAATTGCTTTTCTCTCCCTGTTTTCCTCTTACCTTTGAAGTAGATGCAGCTGAAAGACATACCAGTACTTTTATAGTTTGGACAAGGGCCTTAGATGTAAATGCTCCCCAAAGTAACAGACTCTTAATGGACCAGATAAGCTACTGCTCTTCCTTGGTTCCAGCAGCCATTAAAAACTGCTGCAGTTGATGTTGGTGCATGTGTGCTGATGCTCACAGCAAAGCCACCCTCTTAATGCCTTCTTATCCCATATTCTTGTTTGTTCCTCATTTTTTTTTTTTTTTCATACTCTGTAGGAATTGTTTCCCACTATTATCCAGATTGTGTATTCACTGTAATAAGCATCTCTGCAGTCTTAAAAGAACTCAGAGGCTCTGACCTTTAAGTGTGCTGCAATTATGGCCAGAGCTTTGCATTCTTCATCTCTTGAAATGGCCTCTTAGCAGGGTAATGACACAGCCTGTGCAAAAGTTTCAGTTGCTGAGCTTTATACAAGATGTTCTCTGTGCCATGGTGTGACCTTTCCTGCCCAATTAATTGGAATATGAAATTTTTTCATAGAGACAAACATGAAGATAGTGTGTAAAGTTCTAGGTGCTCCTCTAACTCATGCATTGCCTTTGCTGCATGAAAGGCCTATTTAAATGCTTCTGTCAGGCAACAAAGCAAACAGTGATGCTGCAAATTAAAATTTCCAGCTTTTGATTTTTTTCTTTTGAAAGCACTGCATCCCTTCAGCCTGTAGGAAGTGAACTTTAAAAACTGATTTGTGTGGCTCCCATTTGTCTGCTCTTCCATTCATTTCATTTCCTCTTATTTCTAATGACCCACTTATCTAAAATAAATAGTAGCATTTTCCCTTATCAGCCACCCCCATACCCACCTACCCAATTATTTTAAGAGTGTTGTCACAGTTCCCATCCATGGATTCAGATGCTGGGCTGTGACCTCATTTAACGAATCAGGAAGGAGGAGGAATTTGATTATGAAGAGGAGCTTTTATTTAGACACACATTGTAGTAATCAGCATTGATAAGGTATATTCAAAAACACTGTGAAAATGTAATGGGCATCTAGTAAGGCATACTTTTAAAATTTATTCTGACTGAGGAGAACAAGCACAAAACAAGCAATGTCTGCCTCATATCTAAACATCTCACTCAAGCTTTCTGGTAGAATCAATTTTTAGTTCAACTTGACATAATCTGGAAATGTGTTTATAAGGAAACCTAATATTAGGAGGAACATATTTCTGTGCTTTTCATTTTTATAATCAGGAAGCATTTTTGAGGGTGCTAACAACATGTATGAGCCAGGGAAGTGGCAAATGCCATGTGCACATCTCTCACCTGTCAAGGTGGAGGCAGGTGAAAAAATATTAAGGAAAAGCACTTGTTGTCCTTTAAAAATGCAGATACCAATTACAGAGGCTACAACAGGTTTGAAAAAGACCAAAATGTGATATGAAAAAGTTGTGTTGTAAAATGTGGGGAGGCAGAAGAGCATAGCTGGGAGTTAAACCTGGTGCTTGAGCAAGGACTGGAAAAGGAGTTCTGGAGAGTCAGTGGTGTTGGCTGGGGTGACCCAAGTGCTAGAGAAGTGGGCAAGAAGTGAGGCATTTCCACTTCTTTTATTCAGTGCTCATCCTCAGCTATTGATAACTTGAGCACTGACATTTCTTTAAATTATTTTTATCCTGAGGGTGGCAGCTTTTATTGAAAGTGAGGGGGCTTCTTGAAGCTTTCACTTTACATTTAAAAAAAAAAAAAAAAAAAAGAAAAGTTTGGATGGCAGTCTTACAAAGCTGGAATGGAAAATAACTTTCCCTCTTACATGTATGCGCATAACTACATAATGTATGTGGAATACTCTGATCAAAATAATCACAGGCAGGCCCAGGTTTCTTCAGGAACAGCAGGTTTCCTTGCTATAGCTGAAAGAGAGATGGTAAAGACTTCTCATCACCTATTTTTGTTCTTGTTTTTCAGGGACCTCGCTGCCAGAAACTGCCTTGTAGGGGAGAACCACTTGGTGAAGGTGGCAGACTTTGGCCTGAGCAGGCTAATGACAGGTGATACATACACTGCCCATGCTGGAGCTAAATTCCCCATCAAGTGGACTGCACCAGAAAGCCTGGCCTACAACAAGTTCTCCATTAAATCTGACGTCTGGGGTAAGAATTGCATCTCCTCATTAAAGCAGATTAGTCTTCTTGTTCCAGGGCTGTGAAATGAGGACATTGTGAAGCATTTCAGGAGTGAGCACGTTCCCTGGTTTGGGCTTTGTTGTTCTAGGAGCTTGTCAAAGTTCAGAAACTAATCTCTGCTAAGTCAGTCTTTGAGTGGAACACTGAGGATGCCAGCCTGACTTTACACATTTGAGTTGTTGCAAGTATGAAAATAAAGGACACTGTAGTGTTTGTGGGACTGGAGGACACTGATGCTACTGACTTGACAGAGTGCTGTCACAGAGCTCTGAAGTGTTAGGTCGTTAGGTACCCAGGAACTTTCTAACTACTTCAAGGAGGAAAGTGAGAATCTGGTTCATTTTATGTTTAAAAAATTAATTATGTGTGTATCTGTCTCAGTGATAGCTCCAAGCTCGTCTTTCTGCAATTTAAAAGAATAATCTTTGGAATGAGATGAGGAGAAACAGAGGGAAAATTTGATGACAAATGGTTATTGAAGAGCCCTGAGGTGTTGGTGATAAGGGTAGGCTTAACTAAATGAAACTTCATTCTATCAAATCTGACCACAGAAAATCTCATTGTACTTTTTATCAGCCTTTCTTTGAGTTTTATATATCTGCTGTAGCTGTTGGTCTCAAAAGTGCCCAGTGACATAAGATAGAAGTTGGTGGGATGTGGACCCAAAGGCACTTGGAAAATGTTATCCTGAGCATCTTCTGTATAGCAAAAAAAAAAAAAAAAGATAGCAGTGAAGCAGCTTGATGAAGTTTTCTGGAGTTTAAGAAGACTGTGCAGGGAAAAGCTTTATTTTGAAGAAACTTGTAGGTAGGTGGCTGGTGCAAAATGTTTTATAGATGGTGGAGGAAAACCTGAAACATCCTCTCAAGTAGATTGAGGTGTTTTTTCTGCTTTGGACTTATGTAGGTGGTGGTGTTGGCTGCTGCTGTATCACTGTGGTGGCTGCAGGATCCCTGTTGCATGGAAGTAGTAGATTACTCAGGGAGGAAAGATCCAAGAGGAATATTGGGTATTTTTAATTAGACTTAACATAACCTTGCATAGTTAAGAGTCGGGCCAGTGGACTTTGGGAGCTGATTAGAGCAAGTTGGCCATTCCCTGAGGCCATACCTGCTGCTGGGCACACCAGAATTTTAGATGCTTTCACCTCACTGCCTCAAGACAGCAATCAAAGAAAATTGTGCACAGAAATGTCTAATGTAAATTGCCCTTGGTGGTGTTACCATGTAATGTGATGTGATTTCCTTACTTATGCAGGGTTGTAATCGCTTTCTCTTCATGTTAAGAACAGAATAGGGTGACTGAACTAATTACATGCAGGTTGTTGAACTGGTGTTGAGTCTATTCTGCATGCCTGACTCCTGGGTTAGCTGCCTGACCCTGGTCCTGACCTGCATCCCCTCCCAATTTCTGAGACTGGAAAGCCTTGCCTGCTTCAAGATGCTTTTTGTGCTCTTCCCTTTTCCTCTTCAGCTTTCCCTGTGATCAGAACATCTCAACCCTTACCCTGGCTTGTTGGTAGCAGCTGCTGAAACGTTCCTCTCAGCACTGCCTCCCAAGTTTCTGCTCCAGACCCAATCTACAGCTAAACAAGGGCACCCCAAACCCACTGAGCTATTCAAATGTGTGTCCTCTAGGGAGAGGTTGCAGATTAAGTGGAGCTGTCAAATTTGGGGAGAGACTGCAGAGCAGCACTGAACTGGTTTCAGCTAATCCACTGTGAAGTCTCTTAATTGTGCCTTTAATAGGACTTGAAGGATCTCAAGGCGTTCAGGTTGGAGACAACTGATACATTGAAAATTAGTCTAATTCTACTCTGTCATATCACAGGAGCCTTGGCTGTGCTGACAGAGAGGCTTGTTATGCTTCTTTAACATTTAAGCTGCTGCTGAGCTTGGGATCTGAGCCACCCAGAGCTGGTTTTAAGAGTGCAGCACTATTCACTGACTATTCCCACTAAACATCATCTCAAATTTAAGATGAAAACAAAACTATTGATTTTTTTTTCTCTTCCCCTTCTTTTTTCCTTTCTTTTTCCACTGCAGCCTTTGGTGTTCTGCTGTGGGAAATTGCAACCTATGGCATGTCCCCTTACCCTGGGATTGACCTGTCTCAAGTCTATGAGCTGTTGGAGAAAGACTATCGCATGGAGCGCCCCGAAGGCTGTCCTGAGAAAGTTTATGAGCTCATGAGAGCCTGTAAGTGTTCCTCAATCCTCTGAATGCTACTTTTCAGCTCTGCAGAGATGTAATGAAAAGTGTCAGGGTCTGGCCATATGCAGCAAGCCCCCTGCCAGTTCCAGTGAAGGTGTGATGCTGTATAGAAGTGTTTGCTTAAAACTGCTTTTTGCAGAGGATGAACACCAGCCATTCATCTCTACTGGGAGGACACAGGCTTGGGGGAGAGATTTGTTGTGCATTTCAGTGTTTTCTTTGTCTGCTTTTTACTGTTAACTTAAAGAAAAGCTTGTGCTCTAAGGATGAAGCAGGAGCTTCATTAGGCTTCTTATGGGACTGAGTGTTACTCTTCCACTGTGGCCTTCTGGTACATGACTTAGTGTGCTACACTTTTTTTCCAGTGGTGCTCAGCACCTGCTGTTAAATACTGAAATGGAAACCTGATTTAAAGGGTGCTGGGTGTCTGCAACCATCAGAGCCAAAGTGGTTGCAGATGCCCAGCACCTTATAAATCAGATTTCTGGGTACAGTATTTTATCTCTCTCATTTTTCAAAAAGGGAACTGCAATAGCTAGCTGCTCCTACAGCAGTGTATGGAATGTCTAATGCTGGTGGGAGGTTTTGAGTGGTGGTGTGGTTTTTGTTTTGTTTTGTTTTTTCCAGGCTGGCAGTGGAGCCCTTCTGATAGACCCTCCTTTGCTGAGATCCACCAGGCCTTTGAAACGATGTTTCAGGAATCCAGCATTTCAGATGGTAGGTCTGGGGTTCCCACTTGGACCAGCAATTCCAGGGCTAGGGAAAAGGGCCAACTGGATCCTTAACTCTGCTTGTTAAGGCTCATAGGCTGCTTAACTCAGTCCTGAGTTACACTGCCCGGTGTAAGCAGTGTAGAAAGCAAAGGTGTGTTTACATGTGGGCTTTCACCTGGGCTTACATCTGATTTTAAAGGGCCAAATGTCTGAACAGCTTCAAGGAACCCCTGCCCTGTGCTGTTTGCTTTTCTTTGGGGCTATTAACTCTGAACCGTGCAAAAGATTTTTTACCTTCTGTTGACTGTAGTGCTTATTTTTCTTCTGTGTGTTGCAGAGGTGGAGAAGGAATTGGGAAAGAAAGGCATGAGGAGTGTAGTGAGCAATTTCCTCCAGGCCCCTGAGTTACCAACCAAAACACGAACATCAAGGAGAGCTGCTGAAAGCAAAGATGCCAACGAGAGCTTGGAGACTGCACATGCTCGAGGCCAGGGGGAATGTGGTAGGTTTTAATTAAAGTCATTATTCCTTCAGGAAATCCAGGGGAAAACAAAATGCACGTCCAGCTCCAGGTCTTCACAGGGGCAAAGCTATATATAATAACAAGTGCCATCTTTCTGTCCTGGTATTGTGTTTCTCTGTGACAGGCTGCTGGGCTTGCTTTCCTGGATTGAGAATGCCTTTTATTATTTTTTGCAAAGGTAGGTTGTTAATTCTGGGACCCAGATACACACAGCAGCTGAGAGTGTGAATCCTTAACTGGCTGAGGGATTTGTGCTCTACCTGCTGTTGCTTAGAGAAGCCTGAGGAGTTCTCTTAACTTAATGGCTGTTGCCTGTAGCTCCCTACAGACCAGAGCCTGAGAACAGAGCTCTCTGTTCATATCCTCTTCCCATTCCCTGGGAGAAGCTATCAGTGGGTTCACCCTCTGCATCTGAGGGCTGGGTAATCTGCTGTGTTCAAGCCACTTTATGCTACCATGCTGCATAATTTAAAGCAGGACAATTGCTTGGGTTTAGCAAGCCCCATAAGGGAGACTCCTTCACTCTTCCATCCTACCAGACTTGTGCTGGCAGCACTAAAGAATATTACTCTTGGCAGGTACCAAATGTAATTTCAGCAAGGGACAAAGTGATATTTACAAAATCCCTCATGAAGTTAAGCTTTCTTTCCATCAGTTTCTTCAACAACTTACCTTCCATTCCAAGGTAATAAAAACAGTGGTAAAATGCTGAATGTGTACAGTAGGTTTTTATCTAGATCATTTGAAAAATAAGACAAAGAAAAATGTGTTTCTTCCTGCTCCTGTTGAGGGTGCTTTCTCTGACCATTCATGTGACTGACCTTTTCTGTGTAAAGTCAAATTCACCTAGTAGTATGTGTTTTGTTAGCAGATGGATGTACCTCTAGACAAAGAGGTGAAAAAAGAATGGATGTAAAGTGCTGGAGAAAGAAAGTATCAGTGAGTTAGAAAGGAAGGTTATTTGCTATATATAGGAAATAAAACTGTCTATTAGACAAGCTTTGAAGTAAAATAACTTCATTTAAATACTCAAGGGCTTAGAGAGATTCAAGTGCAGCAGGAATAATGATTTTAACATTATGCTGAGAATCATTTCACTCGTTATTGTGAAAGAAAATATTTCACATTAAAGTTCTTTTGCAGTTTCCCTTCAATTGTTAGTGTTTCCATGGCAAGTCCAGCAGTTGGAAGCCAATCCTCAGTGCAAGCTGCTTGTTTTCACTGAATCTCTACAGCTCTGCTGTGTCTAGACACAGTGAGCCCATGGCCTCTCAAAATGCTGTGAGAGCTCTTTTGGTTGTCTGGGTCCCCATAAGTTGTGTGGGAAGAGTTGATCTGCACGTGGTCCTGGGAATGTGTGCTGTCTTCCCAGAGTGTGGAACTCTTTTTCTTCAAATTCTTCCTCCTCAACCAAAACCTCTTCCTTACCCAAAGTCCTGCCCTTAGCATGGTGATCACAGATGCATAACTAAGAAGCATCCTCCTTTCTCCCTATGACTCTGCTTCACCTCCCTTCTTTCTGCCTAGTGGAGCTGTAAATGTATCTGCTGCCCTGAAGGCATTGCTCCTTTGAATTAGGATGGCATCCCTGTGCCTGGCCTGGGAATGAGACCCCTTGTCAGGCAAATACAGAGACCTTCAGCACTCTATATAAATTTATTATAAACCAGTATTCATTTTTAAATAGCTCTTGTAAGTGGAGAGCAGGTCACCCCATCAGTTCCTTCTGGGGCAATGCTGCTGAAGCCATCTTCTACCACTTTTCCCCCATTTTTGTACAGAGGTGGTCATCTTCATCTCAACTGTTCAGCTGTTGAAGGGCATCTTGATTTCTGCTAGAGAAAAACTTCTTTCCATTTCCCACAAAGAGGTCTGGAAGGTCAGAACCTAAACAAACAGGGAGACTGGGATAGAGACATCTTAGTGGTTCAGAGGGCTGGCTATTCAAAAGGGAACAACAGCACAGGGACTAAAGCAAAGGCTTCTTAATATTTAACTTCTTTACAGTGTGAAGTTTAGACAAGTCTCCAGATGTAAGAGAGGAATCTGAATGTAAACATTTCATGTTTGTATGTTGCTGTTTAAATGAGAAGCCCACAGGGAAAGGAGTTTGGCAGCTGAGTCCTGTAGAGGCCACCTCAGAAATAAATGTATGCAGGATTAGGGACCATGTTCAGTCCAGGCTTGAGTATGGCTGTATTTTACTTTTGGTCTGAAGTTGTCTGCCTTTACTTAGCATCCACCTTTTGGAGGGGTCTGATCCTGGAAAAAAATTATGATGATGATGATGATGTTGACTGTTGAAGCAGCACTGGCTCAGAAAATTCTTTCCTTTCCCTTGCAGACCCTCTGGATCATGAACCTGCTATTTCTCCCTTGCTCCCCCGGAAGGAGAGGGTGGCCCTGGAAAGCAGTTTGAATGAAGATGAGAGGCTGCTTCCAAAAGACAAGAAGCACAACCTCTTCAGTGCCCTGATCAAAAAGAAGAAAAAGACTGCTCCTACCCCTCCGAAACGGAGCAGTTCCTTCAGAGAGATGGATGGGCACTCGGACCGCAGGCTGGGTGGGGAGGAGGAGTCCAGGGATGCTGGCAATGGAGCTTTCATTGCACCCCCAGCAGATGCAGTTGACCCCTCCAAGTTTCAGAACCCGAGCAACGGGGCTGGTGTCACCAACGGGGTTGTCACTGGGAACTCTGGATTTTTATCTCCCCATTTACGGAAGAAATCCAGCACGATGAGCAGCAGTCGGGGGGGGGGCGGGTGAAGAGGAGAGCAGTTCCAACTCTAGCAAACGTTTCTTAAGGTCCTGCTCAGCCTCCTGTGTGCCCCACGGGGCAAAGGACACGGAGTGGAAATCTGTGACTCTGCCTCGGGATTTGCAGTCCACGGGACGCCAGTTTGATTCCTCCACTTTTGGGGGACACAAAAGTGAAAAGCCAGCACTGCCTCGGAAGCGGGCAAACGAGGCCAAGACTGACATTGCTGTCAGGGGAACAGTCACCCCTCCTCCACGGCTGCTGAAGAAAAATGAAGAGACCACTGATGAAGTGTTCAAAGATGCAGAGTCGAGCCCTGGCTCCAGCCCTCCCACTCTGACCCCAAAACTTGGCCGTAGGCAACCCGCTGCCCCTCCTTCCTCCAGCGTGCTCCACAAGGACGATGGGGTCAAATCCAGTGCCTTAGGTACCCCTGTGACAACAGACCAAGGGTCCACTGTCAAACCCAGCCCTGCTGGGTTCGTAGGTGCCAGCAAGGCTGCTTCTGAGGAGCCACGACTGAGGAGGCTCAAGCAGACCTCAGAGTCGGGAGGGAAGGACAAAGGGAAGTTATCAAAGCTGAAACCAGCCCCTCCACTTCCACTGTCATCCTCCTCCATTGGCAAATCTGGGAAAGTGTCCCACAGTCCCAGCCATGAAGCAGCAGCAGATGTGGTGTCTGGGCCGAAATCCAAACAGTTGACTCAGGTTGGAGATGCTGCGAGCAGTGATGCTGTCAAGCCAAACCAGTCAGGGGAAGGTGTGAAAAAGCTGGGGATCCCTTCTGTACCAAAGCCACAGTCCTCTGCAAAGCTGCTGCTGAGCACAGCAACCCCAGCTGCCACCTCCTCAGCTCTCCCCTCTGCCCCAGGTGGGGAACAACCATCATCTACAGCCTTCATCCCTCTCATTTCCACCAGGGTCTCCCTGCGGAAGACCAGGCAGCCCCCGGAGAGGATTGCCAGTGGCACCATCACTAAAGGGGTGGTCTTGGAAAGCACTGAGGCTCTACGTCTTGCCATCAGCAAGAACTCTGAACAAATGGCAAGCCACAGTGCTGTCTTGGAGGCTGGCAAGAACCTCTACACCTTCTGCGTGAGCTACGTGGACTCCATCCAGCAGATGAGGAATAAATTTGCTTTTCGGGAGGCCATCAATAAGCTGGAGAATAACCTCCGGGAGCTTCAGATCTGCCCAGCAACAGCTGGCAGTGGTCCTGCAGCCACCCAGGACTTTAGCAAACTCCTCAGTTCAGTGAAAGAAATCAGCGACATTGTTCAGAGGTAGCAGGAGCCAGGTTAAAAATGAATTTAAAAAAAAAAAAAAAAAGAAAAAAAAGAAAAGAAAAAAACCCACAAAAAAAAACCCCAAACACCTCACAGTGCAAAACAACAACAAAAGAAAAACCCAATGGGCCAAAGCCAGCTGTGGAGAGGGTCATGTGTGACAAAGGAACAGGGTGGTGAGGTGAGGGCTGTGCAGAAGACACAGACTGTGAATGGCTGCCCCAGCTCCAAAGGGCAGAACTGTGTCCAAGAGGCACTTCCCATCCTCTTAACTCAGCTTCCCTGTGTTTCGTGTACTCTCAATCGTCTTTATCTGTGGAGTTCTTGCCTTGTGGACTACAAGTCTTAAGTGCTGATGTCACACCATGCCTTTTTATTAATATTTTATTTGTTCTGGACAGAGCATTAAGACTGAAGCCAGAGTGATGGACACTGAGGTGCCATCCTCCTCAGGAGGACTTGCTACTGCATTTTTGTCCCCTCCCTCTGATCCCCTGTACACAAGGATGAGTGTTTGAATAGTAATATACCCACTGCATGTCTTGGGAGAGCTGCAGCACCTATCCCTGTCCTGAGCCTGACAGTCACCTGGCATGAATCCAACAGATTGAGCTTTTGGGAGGGAAGGGGGGAAAAATGTTAATGTAAGAGGGTTTTTTGGTTTGTTTTTGTTTTGTTTTGTTTTGTTTTCTTTAATGACAGAATGCTACAAGTGATGTTTACCCAAATTCTTCCTCCAGTTCCACCTGGGTGCCCTTCATTTCTGTGTTTTCAGCAATTTCTGAAGTCTTGCTGAGCCCAAATGAGTTGCTTTGGGTTGAAAATGTTGCAGACAGTGCCTGCTAAACATCCTGGCACAGGAGCCTCTTTGCAGATCTCCCTTGGTAGTGGAGAAGGACTTGGAGAAGGTCTTAAAAAGGACCTTGCTGTCTCACTCTTGAGCTCTCTTAACTTTCATCAGACTGGTGGTTGGGCTGGAGGGTTGGAGAGCAGGGCAGGGAGGAGTTGGCTGGTGCTGAGCAAGGCACTGCTCCCTGAAGGACAGGAGGGTCACGGCCTGGGGGGACACAGCTTAGGATGAGCCAGCCCCCTGTGCCTCCAGCAGACATTTCATCTGAGCTTGCACATTGCAGGTGGATGAGAATGCCTCTTGCTGCAGTTGGAATTTCCAGACTTGATTTGTTGGGTGAGCAGAGGTGGGACCTGGGGGACCTCCCTCTCCGTGCCAGTGCTGACTCCTTGTGAAGAACTCAAATGCCAGTAACTTGGGGTTAAAACCATCACTACCTTCATGTGGTTCCATCCAGCATCACAAAAGGATCTGTGAAGACTGCAGACACTTCTCCTGGGTGCAGCTCTCAAGGGAAGTGCCCCAAAATGCTGACAGCAGGACTCCTGGCCTTCTTTTCCAAGGTCCTGTGACCTTCCCAACTACTGGGAACTAACTGTGACTTGTGACAATAGTGAAAGAACAAGGTTTAGGGCTATTAACTGTGCAATTTAACTCAACTCTTAACAGTTCCAAACAAGAGCAAAAAGCATTTTCTGTGTCCCATTCCCCTGTAACTCTTGTGACCCCTCTTGTGTATCTTAAACACTTAATTGCCTTCAATTGTATTTTATTCTGTTCTCTTTGGAACTGTTTGTTTTGTATATGATTTCTAGTAATTCACTCGTGTATGTTCACACCACTTCTCTCCCTCACAAACAGCCATGACTTAACACATGACAAAAGTTCAAAAGGAAACACACACTTCTGCTTGAGGCTGCCTTTAAAAATGTAAGAAAAACAAAAACAAAAAAATACCCAGCCAACCCTTGGACTGTCTCTTTCCTGGAGGTACTGTTTTTACTTTGATAACATATTGTGCCACTATATTATACATTTGTATCTTGTTATTACACACTTTTGTAGACTTGTCTTTTTTACAGTGTGTAAATAGCTCTGTCCTTCATCTCTGTGATACTTAAGGGGGTTGTTTCCCCTTTAATTTGGTCCAGTACAGATTGTTTCTGTACGTGACTTTCAATTCTTCCTCCTTTCTCTATTTTTCTTTTTTTTTTTTCTTTTTTTTTTTTTCTTTTTGATTTATTTTTTATTCCAGTCTCTCTTGTGTAGTATATTTAAAAATAAATCAATGTTGAGGAAAACTTGTGTTTGTCTGATAGTAAGGCTTTTCCAGCCCAGTTACCTTCCCTTAGACTCCGCATCCAAGAAAAAGAGGGGTTCCCTCTTTGGGTGGTCTCCTGGGACCCTTTCCCACAGCACTCTCAGGAGTGTCTGGCAGCAGCACCTTTCCCTGTCCTTTTGGTTTGGCTCTCAAAAGTCAGGAGAGGACAAAAAAGATGCAGAGAACAGACTGTGCCATCACCTCTGGTGGAGCAAAGGCTTCGCTTTTGTCTTCAGTGAGACTTAAATCAGAGATTTGACTTGAAACTTCCCCTTCATGATTTGCATTCTGCAATTCATCTGCTCTTGGTTTTTCCTCCTTCTCTGCTGTGAAGTCACCTGTGATTTTTTTTTGTCTCCTCAGATGGTTCTGGCTGCTCCCTCCCTTTTTTCCAGTCGTGGGCTGGCTGAGGCACACCAGGAGTGATGCTCTGAGCACAGACCCAAAGTTGAAGAGTTTCCCACTCAAGAGGCTGGCACCCTGTACTGCCACAGAGCTCCCTGCAGGTTTTCTGGCTAAAAATTGGAAAGAATGTTTTTGTTTGGGTTTTTTTTTTTTTCAAAAGAACTTGGCTCATTTTCTGGCAAATCCTGAGGGAAGGGTGTACCCAGGGACTAAGCAGCCTCTAAAATCAGGCCCTGCCTTGATGAATGAAGATGCTGAAGAGCAAAATAAGGATGAGGAAGGAAACAAGGGCAGATGAAAGGGAGTGGTGGTGTGCCTGAGGTGCTGCAGTTGCTTGGTGGTGTTTCAGGGTTATAACCCAGCTCCCCCAATTTCTAATGGTGAAATCTGTCAGTCCTGGCTTGGGGAAATTGCTCATTCCTGGGTTACGGGGAAAAGGCTCAGTGCAGACCTTGTCTTGCTGTGACAGTGAGTGCATCAGGCTGCTTCTGAATGAGCCTGAGAGGGGAGGATGCTGTGGGCAGGTAGAAATGGAATTTATGGTCTGCACTTGGCAAGGCTCGGGCTACTTCTCAGTGAAATGGTGAAGCAAAGCTTCAAGGGGTTCCTGGTTGTTTTGTTGGCAAAAAATCAATGTCCAGGCAGCTCTTCGTGTCTATCATGACTTGGAAATAGTGGATAGCTGTGGGCTGAGGGAAGGTGAAGAAGCTGAACCTCCTCCTGAACACCATCAGTCCTGGGGATCTCCATCTCTGTGGTGTGGGGAGGCAGGGGCTGGTGGAGCTGGCTGGGGAAAGTCCAGGGATCTGCAGTGTTGGGAGTGAAAGAGAAGGGGATTAAAGGCTAAATTTAGCTGAGTACAGTAGGAGTTGATTTAACAGATCGATGCATTTAACAGTTTGATTGCTCCAATTTTCAAGGCTATTGAGCTTGAAAGTGAGAGTGCTCTGGGGGAAAAACAGCTCTGTGTTTCTGGTTTTGTTTTGGTTTTCCTGTCTTGGAAAACACAATCTTCACTCTTCCAAGTTTTCCTTTAATATCCTTCCTGCCTTCTGTTGGGAAGTTGCTTGTTGCAAGTTGTAAAATGTTGTCAGTGTTTTATACTGGGTTTTTTTTTAGATAGGCTGGAGTGTCACCTGTTCTGCAGAGATGCTGCTGGACCAGCTTGGCTCTTGGCAGTGCTGCTGTCACCCGGGGTGGTTAGGGGCCACCCAACAGCCTCTTCCTTGTTTGCCATTAATCCCTTCATGAAAAGCAGAAAATACACCTGAGCTTTGTGTCACCTCTGAAGAGAAGGTCCCTGACATCATATGTGTGTCTAAAACCAGGCTGGCAGCAGAGAGGGATGAGCTCCTGGTCTGAGGGTGAGCCCCAGCCTCCTGGATCAGTTTCCTTCTCCATTCAGTCCTGATGCCTTGGCAGGAGTGTTGGTGGCCCTGAAGCCATGGGGTTGGGAACAAGTCACTGACTCTTTAGGCTGGGCTCAGAGCTGTCCTCCCTGGGAGCCAGGTGCTGCTCTGTGCTATTTTGATGGTAGGTCAAGCTGCTCTGGGTGTGCCCACTCTGCCAGGACCCCTTTCCACCCTGCAGGTGAGGAGGAAGAGGAGGAGGATGGCATCACCCCCATGGCACTGAGCTGCCCATCAAGGAGCCCTGGGGCTGAGCCCAGCTCTGTCCCACCTGCCAGGTAAGCACTGTGGGAAGCGTTGGCTTTTACTTTAAAATAAGTTACACAGAGGGTTATTGCACTTCAATCAAAGCCTCATTATGTGTGTATTTTTATCATGCTGCTCTGACCCTGTTCCTCTGCTGGACTTGAGAGCAGCCCAGTCACCCTCCCAGCCCCCCCTCAACAGGTTTCCTTTCCCTTCCCACAGCAGACAGTGCCACTTTTCCCTGCACCAATCCATCACAGCAAAGCCAGGGATTTATCAGCCCTCAACAGCCCCGTGTTGCTCCAGAACTCTTCCCCCTTTCTCCCTCCCAACCCTTCCTTCTCCCCCTTCACCCCCCCTGACTCCAGCACAGGGTAAAATTGATCACTGCATATTTATTGATGATTTAAGGACTGATAAGAAAGGGAAAAGGAAAAAAAAAAAAAAAGATGTTGCCACAGAAACATCAATAAAGCTCCTGACTGCTGCGTGATGCGAGTGCTGCACCTGCATCCCCCAAACCTCTGGCTTCGGGGGTAGGATGGGAGTCACGAGGGATTGGAGGTGGGTTTGGGGGTACTCGGGGTGGGGTTGCTGTCACTCCAAGTGCCCCTGGGTTTGCTGGTCCCTGGCCTGGTCCCCACAGAACCAGGTGAGCACCACAGGAGATGTGGAGGGGCAGGGAAGCGCTGGCACTGTGTAAGGACCAAATCCCAGCATCTCCCTGCAAACCTCAATCCCTGTGCCCTACACCTGGCTGCCTGGAGGAGCCTGCTGGTGTTCCTCCATCATTCCCCCAGCTCTGCCCTCCCCATGCCTGGTGTTTTCCATTGGGTTCCAGCTCACCCCCATTGAGCCTTCACTTACACACAGCTCCTGCTGTGAGAACAGTTCACCCCAGCCCTGCCAGTGCTCTATTAAGTGGTCTGTCTGCTTGATGGATATTACAATGCACTTCTTGGAGCCTGATGATTTTTTTTTTTTTTTTTTAATAAGGTTGGGGTTTTTTTGTTGGTTTTGGGTTGTTTCTTGTTCCCTCCCCCCCCATTCCTCCCCCAGCCAAGTCCTGCCACGGTCTTTGATTCTGAGGGTGCAATTTAGCACTTGCAAATAATTGCCCTGCTTCATTTCTGTGCCTGCAATGAAATATTAGCAGTTGTTAGGTGTCTAACTTGCTTTTGGTGCCTGCAAGCCAGGTAGTTAGACTCTGATTACTGATATCTCTGCCTGCAGGGGCAGGTACAAAAGGCAATGTCATGGTTGGCATCGGCAGAGCTAAATCTGCCCAAAAGGGGGGAAGGCAGTGGCTGAAGAGAGGGGGTTTGTCCTTCAGCTGCCCCATTGAGGTCTGGAGAGCAGAACACGAGCACTGGTGGTGGCCCTGGGTTGGTGCAGGGGTCTTTGTTTCTCTGCACCCAGGTTTCTGCAGCAGCTGGAGCTGGGAATTGGTGGTGATGAAGCCAGGAGAGGGTTGGGAAGGGCCTAGGGCGATGTGACAAGGACACTGAAGGTCAGCAATCACCATCTCACCCCCGCAGGGACTCGGCTGGCACCTGAGGATGGGTCTTGGGGTAGGAGTGTGAAGCAGGGGAGTGGGACTGCAGCAGGATTGAGGATGCCAGGGCTGGTTTTCCTACCAGGGATTTCTGAGGAGGAGATTTTCCCAAGCCACGCTTGCTCTGGCTGGGTGGCACCCAGGAGCCAGCTCTGGTGAGTGGCACCTTGACAGAATTTGCTGCTGGAGGGGCTTTTTTGTAGTGGGCAGGAGAGCTCTGAAGAACCTGCTCCTCCCCAACAGCCCTGGCCTGGCTGGCAGCTACAGGCAGTCCCCAGGGGACTGTCACCACCAGGACACCCCTGCTCCCTGCCTGTCCCAGGCTGCCATCCCTGCTCTGCCTGCACACCCGGTGTGACCAGGGAAGGGACACGGTGGCTTCTGGCTCCTTTCTAAGGCCCCTTCCTCTTTTTCCATCGCACTGGCTGGGAACAAGGATGTGAGACGTAGGGCAGGGCTGCAAGTGGAGCAGAAGTGATGTGTGTCCCCCCTCCCCAGAGCAATCCCAGCAGCAAACTCCCCCCAAATACCCTTTTGTCCCAGGAAACCCAGCGGAGATGGAAGTGAAGGACGGGACGAGGCGACCCGCGGGAGGGAAGGGAAGGGAAGGGGAAGGGATAACGAGCCCGGTCCTCCTGAAGAGGAAGGTGAATCCTCCTTTTTTTCCTGTTGTAGCCATTGAGTTCCTTGGCCAGGATCCCTGTGCTTCTCCCTTCCCACCAGCACCACTTTGGAGCCTCTCTGCTCGCAGCTCCCGGGAGATTCCCAGCTTTGTGCTCAGCTCTGGGCTCCCTCTTCCCTTGGCTCCTGCCCTCCAGCAGGGATTCAAGTCCTCAGCTGGCCTGGAGTAGGATCCTTTCTCCAGGGTGTCCCAGCAGCTCCTGCTGCTCGCCTGGGGGGAAGAACAGGCCCCCCAGGTTCAGGAGGAAGAGGCAGGACAGGGAGCAGGGTGCTCTCATCTGGGGGAAGCAGAGGAAAGGGAAAGGCAGGGAGGTGAAACTGCAGAGCATCCTCAGGCAGTGGCTGCAGAAGGGATGCCCTGGGCTAGGACCCATTCCCCCCTCCTCCCCACAAACCAGAGGGGGGTCCCTGCCTTCCTCCCCCCCCCCCTCACCTCCTCCCTGGCAGTGTGTACAAAGGGTACAAAGTAGGCTCAGGGTGATAAAGCAGACAGACAGATGGACACGACACATCCTCCTTGGGTGCTGCCCCAGCCCTGTGCCTGCACTGCCCCGTGCCCAGACTGAGCTGGCCAGCCCCTCCTGCCATTAAATACCCCCTGGCACTAATTGCTGTGTCACCCCTCCAGTGGGTGACAGTGGGTGACAGTGGGTGCAGAGCAGAGGCTGGGATGGAACCTGGTGGGGAGGGGGCTGATGAAGGCCTCTCCTTCGTTTCCTGCCTCATTTAAATGGAGGAGAAGCCAAGTGCTGGGCTGGAACCAGCCTGGAATCATCGGTAGCTGGTGGGAGGGAGGGCTGGGTCCAAGGGCACCAATGTCCCCCTCCACCCCCTTGGCTCATGTGCTGTTGGGGGTCCCAGAGGGGTGTGTGAGTATGGTGAGTGCACCCCCAAACCCACGCAGAGACTGGTGTGGTCCCTGTCACCCAGCCATCCCCTCCTGGCTCCATCCTGGCCCAGGACAGGAGGTGGGCAGCACCCTTTACTCAGGGGGAAGGGGCTGGGGGATTCACTCGGTGCTCTGCCCACCAACACAGGGTCCCTTTGGTGTGGGGAGCTGCCACCCTGAGGTCCCACAGCACTTGGCTTTGGGCTGGAGGTGCTGGGAAACCTCTTCTGTCTTGTCCCTACCCCACTGGGTCCCCCTCGACGTCCCCAGCACTTCTGCAGAGGTTTTGCTCAGGCCAAGGTTGTGCTGGTTCCTAGAGATGCCATGGCATGAATTGGTGACAAGGAGCCAGGACAGCAGGAGCTGTGATAACCCAGGACCATCCCCAGCACAGCCCATCCTCCAGCCACGTCCCCCGCCACCAAACGCACCCCCTAAGGATGAATCCCTTTTATTTCAGGATTTTAAAAGTCCACATCAACAGCGTCGGACACCACGCACACACACACGACCGAGACGTCACGGCACTGCCACACACCACGGCCTGGCCTTGGGGGTTCTGTCGGGAAGGTAAGTACCAGGTCCCAGTGTCCTCCCCGACCATATCCCTGCCCACACCTCCTCTCCAGGGAGGTGTCACCGAGGGTTTGGGTTTTAGGCTGATCCAAGGCTGCGGGACGATGCGTGCGCCGCCGGGAATAATCCCGGGAAATCCTGCGTCTCGTCGCGGATTAAATGGCATCTCGTGCAAATTGAAAGATGATTAGGGAGTTCTGGGGGACACGGGTGGTTACACAAGGGTGTGCTACCAACAAACTGCACATACAACGTCCCCTCCCTGCCAGGGAAAAACAGGGAAAATCCCTACGGGGTTTCAGGGAGGGGACAGGTGTCTCCGAGCCTTCTTGTCCTGAAAGTAAGAGCTAGAGACCCCGGCTACAGCTAATCCACTGAAAACAAGGAATAAAAAGTAAAACTGGGCATTGTGCTCCTCGTTAGCACAGGACTCTTTCTGGAGGGGTCTGGCAGGGCTTGGGAAGCCCCTCAGGAGCTGCCAGGGGTTCCTCTGGTGCTGGCTGGGCAATGCCACCCCCAAATCCCATGGCTTGGATGCTCCGGGCAGGGTTGGTGGGGATAGAAGCAGTGCCTGTGCTTGGAGCTTGTCCTCACCCCAGGGATCTGAGGAGTGTGTCTGGCAGTGGGGAAAGCTGCAGGGATCCCCAGTGTTTGTCCCTGTTTCCCTGGCAGGACAGACAGACAGGGACGTGCCCAGCAGGCCAAGGGACTCATCCAGCAAAGGGTCCACGGGGGGAGAAGGCTGGGGGAAAAAAAAAAAAAGCAGCAGCACACAGGGAAGTTCAAATCTGCCACAGCCTGCAGGATGAGCCTTTGATCTCCCAGTGCCTTAAGCCCCCATGGAAATGGGGAGGGTGGGATCTTTCCTCCCCTCCTTGGGCAGTCTGTCCATCCAGCGAGGTTTCTTGAGGCCAGTGCCTGGTGTGGGGGCACTGATCCCCCTTGCTGTTGTAGCACAGGCAGAAAATCATGTAAAGAATGGTGGAGTCCCAGCTGTCCCCCTCCCTGTTCCTGTGCAGCCTCCTCAGTCTTGGTTTTATTGTTTTGCGTTGGTTTTTGGGGGGTTGGTTTTTTTTTGGGGGGGGGGTTTGTCTATTTGGGGTGGGGTTTTTTTGTTTGTTTGTTTTTTGTATTTTTGCTTTTTTTTTTTTTTTTTTTTTTTTTAGACAAAATCCCCCATTTGAGTCATTCCAGGGAACCAGAGGAGTCCCACAGCCCATGGAACCTCCTCCTTGGGTTGTCCAGTGTGAGGCATCTCCTGTCACCCCTTATCAGGGCCCTGCAGATGCTAAGCCCCACTCGGGGCTTCTTTTTTTTTTTTTTTTTTCCAAAACCTTAATGGGATTTGAAGCAATGAAAGGCTTTGAATATCTGCAGGTGCCGAGCCAGAGTGTGGCTCATGGGGTTGGAAATGAACGCAGGACCCTGGGCTGGGAGCAAGGGGAGGGGGCTGGCTGGGGTTTTGAGGGGAAAGTCACAGCTTTTGGGTGGCAGAAGTCCGAGGTGAGTCTCTGGGGAGCAGTGAAACGCAGGCAGAGCCGTGCTGGGAAGTGATCCTTCCTCCCCTCCTCCTCCTCCTCACTGTGCTCCTCGTTTCCCCAGCACCACCAAACCAGCTTCGAGCCGTGCTCTGCTCTGGGGCTGTGTCCTTGCAGCACCCTGCCAGCTTGCTTTGGGACCTGCTGTCCCACCAGGAGGCTCCAGGATAGGGATAACAGGGATGGAGGAATTTGTGTGGTTGTCCTTTTCCAGCTGCATTGCTCTGGGAAGGGCAGAGGTGAAGGTTTACAGACAGGAGCTGCTCTGGGGTCTGCAGGGGCTGCAAACCAGCCCAGCCCTCCCCGATCCCAGTAGCACCATGGGGTGAGCTGGAACAGCAGAGCAGCAGCTTTCCTCGTGTCCTCGGGGGGGGGATCTGTGGGTTTGGGGGGTCTCCCCATGGCAGAGCCCTTCAGTCCCTCAGCAGAACTGTCCGTGTCCAAAAAGGAAATGAGTGGAGGTGCCTGGGCTGCTGCATCCCTCCCGTTGGCTCATTCCTTCCTTCTCACACACTGCTGGGCACCATTCCCCACATCCCTGCCTCCTCCTGCCCTCTCTGCAGATCACACTCTGACCAGGAGACCACAGCAGCAGAGATCAAAAGTCCAGAGATCAAAGATTCCTTCCTAGGAACCCCTCAAAGATGGGCCAGCCCTTGGGGAGGATGGAAAACAAGGGGGAGGGAGGGAATGGGGCTGTGGGGCAGTGGGAAAGGGCAGGGGGTTGGGGGGGATTCATTCCATCCAGCTAATTCTCCTCCCGGACAGGTCGGATCTTCATCTCAGTGAATTTGAGGGAATACTGCCAGCCGGTCCAGGAGGACCACTCGATGCCATCGGCGTAGGAGCTGTGGTGGCCCTTGAGGTACTGCCCGTTGAGGTTGGAGGTGTGGCAGTTACGGTACCACCAGGCCCCGTGGTAGAAAGCTGCACAGTTGTTCTCCGAGTGGTCGTTGTCCAGGTCCTTGGTGGTGAATTTCATCCCGTTGTGCTTCAGGAAGGAGTCTCCTGCCGTGGGGTAGGAGAAAAGAGCCACGATGAGCTTTTCCTGCCCTTTACCTTGCCGTTGGGCTCTCTCCCACCCCAAGGAGGGCTCCTCTGGGCACCCCAGTGGAGCTCCTTTGGTGCCATGCAGAGCACTTGGGGTCACACACCCTACAAACCCCCAGCCCCAGCCCCAGCAGAGGGACACAGGGACAGAGCCAACACTGCTGCTGACACCTAATGCTCCAATAAAAGGGTTTGGTGGGCGTGGGGCTCCCCCCATCCCTACGGGTCCACGTCCATCCCCGTGTCCCACGCCCCTACCTGCTGTCCCTGAGTAGTCAGAGATGGAGATGGGGTACCCATCCTCCTCGGGGTCGACAGAGAAGAGCCCCACCCCGAAGCTGCCGTAGTGGGCGAAGGCGGTGCCGTTGTCAAAGTCCTCCAGGTCGATGCGGAGCTCGTAGCTGCCCTGCACTGTCAGCACGTGGATCCGAGACAGCCCTGAGGCCAAGGGAGGGGGTGAGTGTGGGATCCTGATGGGGATGGGGTGGCCGGGGCTCACCAGGGAGGGAGGGGATGTGGGGTGGGATGGAGAATAGGTTCCCACCTCCAGCCATGGCTCTCTTCTTGCTGCACGGCCAAGGGCAGGTGCTCAGCTCATGGGCAAAACAGCCCCATCGCTTCCCTGTCCCTCTGTGGTCCCCTCCCAGCTGACTGGGATGTCACTTTTGGGAGATGAGTCTTGGCCAAGGGAGTCTTGGTGTCTTTTTCCCCCCCTCCTGGGCTTTGCCAGCTCAGCCAGGAGCTCACCCAGCCCCACATACCTAACCAATGCTCTCCTGTCAGCTTCCCAAAGCCATCCCTGTAGGCTTCCCAGCCACGGAAAAAGTTCACAGAGCCATCCTCCCGCCGCTGGAACACCTGGGGAGGGAGATGTGGGGGTGTCAGTCATGGGGGGTGCACCCTGAGCAGCTCCTCTGCTCCCCACTGGGCTGCCCCCCTTATTAGACACGGGCAGAAACTAAACCTTGTCACCCCTGTAATTACACAGGGATGGGGTGAGCAGGTCCCCTGGGAAATGCCAGAGCAGGCTACTGGGAATGGGTGAGTTGGTTCAGGTAAAACACTTCCCTCTGCATAGAGAGGGGTGAAGAGCTCAGGAAAACCTGTGGTGTTCCTCCTGGGAGAAGGTGTCCAGTGCTCTAGGAAGGGCTGGCACCCAGCTCCAGGGTGGGAAACAGCCTGGGCTCTGCCATGGAATGCAGGATGGAAAGGAAAGAAAAAGGAAAGGAAAGGGAAAAGGAAAGGGAAAAGGAAAGGGAAAAGGAAAGGAAAGGAAAGAGGAAAGGAAAGGGAAAAGGAAAAGAAAAAGGAAAGGAAAGGGGAAAAGGAAAGGGAAAAGGAAAGGAAAGGGAAAAGGAAAAGGAAAGGGAAAAGGAAAGGAAAGAGGAAAGGAAAGGGAAAAGGAAAAGGAAAGGGAAAAGGAAAAGAAAAAGGAAAGGGAAAAGGAAAGGAAAGGAAGGAAAAGAAAAAGGAAAGGGAAAAGGAAAGGAAAGGGAAAAGGAAAGGAAAGGGAAAAGGAAAGGAAAGGGAAAAGGAAAGGAAAGGGAAAAGGAAAGGAAAGGGAAAAGGAAAGGAAAGGGAAAAGGAAAGGAAAGGGAAAAGGAAAGGAAAGGGAAAAGGAAAGGAAAGGGAAAAGGAAAGGAAAGGGAAAAGGAAAGGAAAGGAAAGGAAAGGAAAGGAAAGGAAAGGAAAGGAAAGGAAAGGAAAGGAAAGGAAAGGAAAGGAAAGGAAAGGAAAGGAAAGGAAAGGAAAGGAAAGGAAAGGAAAGGAAAGGAAAGGAAAGGAAAGGAAAGGAAAGGAAAGGAAAGGAAAGGAAAGGAAAGGAAAGGAAAGGAAAGGAAAGAAGGCAGGCATGACTTGAGGTCAGTGTCTGTAGCACCTGCTGATGAGGTCAGTCCAAGCCATCCTGCAAATGGTGGGACTTTGGGTACCATGCAAACCCTCTGGGTCCCAGCTCTCTCCTGGGCAGCCACCACATTGTCAGGCAGAATTCCTGTGATGGCCTCGTTGGTCTCCCAGAGAAATTATCTGTGGGGCACTGACTGCCCTGACTCCTGCAGTGCCCCCCGGATCCCTGGAGCTCTGAACCTTTCCCTTTCCCTGTGTTGTGCCCTGCCTGCTTCATCCCCTTTTGTCCATCGTTTCAGGTTTGGTTTATTGACAATGATCCCAAACATATTGCTCTGTGCCAGACCATTTGAACTTAATTAAGCAGCCCTGGATTAGCTGTGTTAAACTTGACTGAGCCAATGGCCACCAAGTGCCACATTCCTGTGGCCATGGCCGGGGCAGGAGAGGGCACTTTGTGCCAGGAATCACGTGCAGGGATGTGGAGGAGACGTGGCTTGTGAGCTTCACACTGGTTTGCCCTTCACCAGATGGGTATTTTTTGGGCTGTGGGTGCCTGGTTCAGGCTCCAGCACCCTCCTCAGCGTGGAACAGCTCTGAGCCTGCTGTACTTACCTTCTAGAATTAGAGCCTTAATTTTGATCCTGGCATTGAGCACTTGAGAAGCTGTGGTTAAGCCTGTTTAGGGGGACTTCATCAGGCTTGCTGGGAGAGGGGGATGACAGGGCTGGACAGGGGCCCAAAGCTGATTTTCCCCAGCCAGTGTTGGCCCAGGGAAGGTGGTGGAAGCAGCAGTGATGCTCCTCTTAATCGGCTTTGACCCATGGTTGTAAATAGGCCAATTGCCTGAGCAGTGCCCAGGGAGGGCTGTGTGGGACATGTCCTTGTTGGCTGAGCCTCAGGACAGTTCAGGGGTTCCTCTGGGTGCTGGAAGAGCCCCCTCAGTCCCTGCTGCCCACCAGGTTTGGCCCCAGGGGGTTGGTTGGATGCTGGGTTGGAAGTGCTGGTGGGTGCTGGAGGTGCTGGATCCTCCTGGGTCTCCTGCTCCATCCTCAGCATTTCTCATGCACAATCCCTCCTTCTGCTTCCCTGGTGCACCCACTGTGTGCAGGAGGGGATGTGGGAGCCTCCTCCTTGCCTGGTGTACAGGGATGCTGTGTGCTTGGGTGACCCACAGGCTCACAGCCTGTTTCCCAGCCCTGCTCCTTTCCTCCTCATCAAATATGCATCACCCCCTCTTAAGCAAAAAGGATTTCCTTCCCTTCTTTAAAGCCAAGGCTGAAATATTCATCTCCCCCGTTCTCTGCCTCCCCCGGTCACGCTGAGCTCACAGGGCAGGAACAGTCTCCTGCAAAGGTGCTAATCCAGAAAAATGGGTTAAAACCAGAGAAAAATGGGAGCCCAGCCTGTGCCTGCTGGGGTGTTGGCAGCGAGGGAAGGATCTGCAGGCCTGGACACACAGAGTTCCCCTGAGCCCCAGCACAGCATCTTTGGGTTTATCCATGGAGAAGATGAAGTCAGATCACTGCAGGAGCTGGACAGTACCAGTCCCATGTGTTCACCAGCAAACACCAGGGCTGGCACCACTGCCCATCCTGGGGACCTGGCCTCTCCCTCCTGTCCCTGCCAGCAGAAGCCTCTTGTCCTCACTCGTGGCAGCACATAAATCACATCTTTTGGAACCAGATTTCCCCCAGCTCATCTCACCCGCTGCCTTCAGCTTGTCTCAGCTCGTGTGTAAATCCATCAGTGGCTGTTCAACCCCCTCCCAGCCCTGCTGGGACCCCTCAACAGGCTGGGTGAAGCCATCCCTGCCAGTGTCCTCAGCAGGGCAGGTGTCTGTCAAGCTGGAAGCTGTCACTTTAACATCACCATGGCCCTCATCCTGCTGGTACAGCCCTTATTTCTGCAGCCTTCATCTTTCCTATTGCTTCCCAACTGGAGCTGAACACTGAAAATGATGCTGAGGCAGCTGGAGCAGTTGTGGCACCGTTGCTTAGGGGGCTGAGATGCTGATCCCGGGGGGAATTTGCTCTGCCTGGGCAGTGATGGAGACTCCAAGGCACCAGGAGGAGGAGTGTGAGGTGTTTGCCAAAAAAAAAAAAAAAAAAAAAAAATTCCCAAGACCACAGGATGTGAAGAGGCAACAGTGTTTTCAGGCCTCCGGGGATGCTGAGCCTCCTCTGCCCTCTGTCCCCCCATTATTGCTTTAAAGCAGTGCCAGGGGTGGGTGTCAGAAAGGGGATGGGGGGTCAGGCTGGGCAATTACACAAGTGCTGCCTGGGGCTGCCACAAGCCTGGGCTCTGCTCAAGGGAATCCCTGCAATTCAAGTCGGTGCTGACTGGAGGATGTTTCCTTTGGCACTACCCTGGTGGCACAGATGGTGGCAAAAGTGACCTGGCTGCAGGTAAGCAGGAACAGGTGAAAAAAAATGAGTTGGGATGTGTTCTATCTGGGATGGATACAACCATGGTGGGAAGGAATATGGGGCCTGGGGGGTCTGTGCCTTGCTGAGGATTCCCCAGGAATTAGATTGGGAATAATCGGGACCTGTCTCTGGGATAGGGACAGGGGTGATGCTGGGTTTGTCCCCACGGGGCTGTCCCCTCTCCCCAGGCTCTCAGAACCATCCCTGCAGGTTTGAGGCTCTGCTCAGCAGCTCCCAAGTTCCCGAGACAAAATTGATTCAGCTGCTGCCACCGCTTCCACCCACATGCAAATCAACTCAAATGTCAGCAGCGATCTCTCCAGAGGAGGAGGAAGAAGAGGAAGAAGGAAAGAAGGAAAACTTCCCAGGTTCTGCACCCAGGCGCTCAGCTTTGCCATGGCTGAACAGGAGCCCAGGTACCCCAGGGACCTCCTCTTTGTCCCCAGCCTCACCGGAGTTGGCTGAGACCCCCAAACCCACCCCCCTTGGGGGGGCTAGAAGTGCAGCCTCAAGAAATGGGAGCTGGAGGGGAGCATCCTGATCCCACTCTGGCTCTGCCCATCCCAGGAGTGCTGGGATCTGGCTCCTCAGCCAGGGATGCTGGGATGATGCTTGACCCTGGCTGCTGGGTGTAAAATCATCCCCCCCAGCCCCTTGCCTGCCCAGCCGGGGCTCTCCTGCCTGCAGCAGCTTTAAATAAGCCTCTGAGTGGCTCACTAATCACCTTGGGCTGCTCTTCAGGCAGGGCTGGGGCTGGGGGAGGCTGTGCAGGGGGTTTGCAGGGACCCTCCCCACCCTGAGAAGCAAGTAGGGTTCCCCATTTCCCCCCTGTGAGCCCCACAGGAGCTGAGGTCCTGATGGCTGCACCGTGCCTCAGTTTCCCCACTGGAGCTGCTGGTACTAGCCTGTACATGACAGTTTGCTCCTGCCTGGGGTGGGCAGCCCTGTGTTGAAGACTCACCAGCCCCCTGAGGGCAGGGGGGAGATAAGCTCCCTCCTGGCACTGCTCCAAGCTGCTTAGGGGAATCAGATCGTGGGGATTTGTTTCTTGGAGGGGTGCTGGCCAGCTCGGTTCACCCAGCATGTCCTCAGGGCAGAGGCTCCTAGGTCCCCCTGCCCCAGTGAGCCCTCAGCCACCACCCCAGGGACCCCCTGGCTGCTCCACCAGCCCCCCCAAGCCACATCCTCCTTGTAGGGGCTTCTCACACCTGAGGGGCCAAGGGGGGTACCCAGGTTTGGGGCTGCCAGGAGTGTGTCCCTCTGACTTCCCCACTCCCTGCCCCTTTGCTGTGACCATGGGGCTTTTGCAGCCCCCACAGCAAAGCCAATCAGATGGGGTGGCCAGGGAGAGAGAGTGAATCAGAATTAGCTGAGGCAAAAAGTGCTGGGTCTGGGGTCTGTCTTGCATCCTAGGACCACCAGGATGGGGTGAAGCACAGGCATTCACCCCAGAGCACCACCACAGCTACCCCATGCCCCAGCTGGGCACCAGCCCTGCAGAGAGGGATGAATTCTGACCATGGCACCCAACTCCTGGCCTGAAAGCACCCTCCAGCCAAGCTCTGGCACAAAGCTCAGACCACAGCACGGGGCAGCTCTGCTGACACCACCAGCATGGCTAACATGGGTGAGCCTCTTTGCTTCCCCCAGGCACCCCGTGCACAGCCAGACCCCACCAGCATTTATCCCTTATCCCAACAACACATCCAAATGCCAGGAGTGATGCCTCCCACCCTTCCAGCGTGGGGACAGCCCCGTGGCTGGTGGTGGTGGCATCCCCCCCAGCGTGGTGGCAGCTCACCGTCCAGCCACCCCCGTCGGTTGTCATGTCACAGTAGACCTGGAAGCCAGAGGGATGGTGGGTGGGGAAGATGGAGTAAATCCCATCCTCTTGCTGTCCACTCACATAGATGTCAAAGCAGTCTCGGGGCCGGGAGCCTGCAGGGTGGCATCGGGATGGGGTGGGACAAGGGGAAAGATGGTTAATTAATGATCTAATTTAATGTCTTGCCATTTCTTTCAGGCACTCAACCTTGCTGCCAGCTCTGCTTGGCAGCTCGGTGCTGCCTTGCTCTTTCCCTTCTCTCTTCTCTAAAGCTTAAGCCGTGCCCCAGGGGACGAGGGCACCCCGGGGAACCCCCCAGCAGCCAGCAGGGACTGACCCTGGGTGACAGCAAGGACAGGCTGGGACCCAGCTGGGGAGGAGGGAGCTGATGCCCAGAGGCAGCTGGAGGCAGAGCGTGGGCACGTGCCTGCAGCCCTGGGACAGCTTTGCTCAGCTTCATCTTCTCCAAAGGATGAGGAGTGTGACAGCTCACCCTGAGCCCCGCTGCCCTCTGCACCCAAAGGAATGGGTGCTCCTTGCTCTGCTTTTTGCCCCAGCTACGTCTGTGTGGGGAACGGGTGGGTCCAGAGGGGTGTGAAGTGGATTTTGTGCTGTCTTATGGACAACTGGGGGGGGCCAGCAGGGTGAGAAACACCCCTTCCAGGACACAACTTTGCATCTCCCTCATGCTCCATCTCCCTGCCAGCCCCCCACTGTATTAACTCCCTTCTCCGGGCTGATTTCCCCCACCTCAGGTTGTTTTCTCTCCCTTCTTTTTTAGGCAGGGGCCAACCTAGAGCAGTCCCTGGTGTCTCCCTCTCCCCGGGGACCGAGGGGGACACATCTCACCATTGGAGCAGCCCCTTGGCCGTGCTCCCCTGCCTGGTGCTCGTTGCAGATCAGCCTTGAGCCGGGGTCGGGCACCTCCACGCTCCTTCTGCAGGGTGTCCAGGACATCACTGACAGAGCTCACCAGCCGAGCCATGTTGGTCTGGCTCTCTGAGAGCAGCTGTGCACAGGGAACACGGGGAAGGGAGAAGGAATTGGAGTTTAAATGTAGTTAAATCCTTTCCATACCCCCAACACCTTCACCACCCCTCCGGGAGGATGCTCTGCCCGCTCCCCTACGTCTGCCAGCAGTAACGCTCCCTGCCTGGCTATAGATCAGCCTGATATAGGCTGGTGGGGACATAAAAGCCACTGCAGAGCCCATCAAGGCATGTCTGGTGGGTTTTGGGTCCAGATAGCACCTCTTGCTTGAAATCCCCCAACGTGGGTGCGTGGGTGCAGCCGCTGCCCCGTTGGATGAAGAGCATCTCTGGGCCAGGGAGGGGATGGCCCAGAGGTGGGAGGAGGTGGCAGGAATAGCCGTGTCCTGAGACAGCCGACAGCTCTCTGCCATCCCCTGAGGTGACCTGGGCTGGGTGAGTGTCACGGGCTGGCCATGGCAGAGCAGCAGGACAGGGAGCAAAGTGAAGCAGCAAAACCGAGTGGCTCGGACCGGAGAGAGATGAGCAACAGGAGGGACAAGCGAGGAGCTGAACATTCAAGCTGTGCCCTGGGTCTTGCTAGGACACCCAGCAGGTCCCCAGCGTGCCCAGGTAAGCGTTTCTACATGGCTCATCAGCTGGGAAAATTTGGGACTGTAAGAAAGAGGGGGGTGATTGCTGAGTGAACTGCCTTTGGCATGGTCCTGGGCTCTGCTCGGAGCCCCCATACTGGACCCAGAGGCAGGAGACCCAGAAGGAGGGAGCCTGCGTGCCAGAGTGGTTTGGCAGTGAGATGCAGGTGGCTGAGGAGCTGGAGCTGAAGTTCTGCTTCCCAACTTCCCAAGCACCCTCCCTTAACCCTCAGCTCCTCTGGGTGAAGGTTTGCCCTGGACACCATGGGCAGCTGTGTCCCCGGGGCCATGGGGACTGTGCAGCACCCCTGGCTGTGCCTCACCTGGATCAGCCTGCCCTGCTCTCCCTGCAGGGTGCTGAGCTCCTGCCCCATGGTGCTGTGCCCCTTCTTCAGGCCCTCACAGTCAGCCCGCAGCTGCACGGCGTGAGTCAACAGCTTGGCCACCTCATCTGCCACCGTGACCAGCAGGGCCTTCTGCTGGCTTTTGGTGGCCTTGACCTCAGCGTCGTGGTCGGTGACAGCGTGCAGCAGGGAGGTTTGCAGCCCCTCCAGGCGCCCCAGGGTGCCCGCCCCGTCGGGGCAGTTGGGGTCGATGAAGATGTTGATGCGGGAGCTGTCGGCTTTCTCGATGGTCACCAGAGCGTTGGCTTCCTCAGGGTTGGTGCTGATGACCGGGGGTGACTCGGTGACGGGCGTGTGGTAGTGGTTCATGAAGAGGATGGCCCCCGTCACTGTCACCGCCAGGAGGACGGCCACCGAGAGCAGGACAGTGCACAGGATGTACCCACAGCTCATCCTCTGCGGACAGAGAGAGACGGACACCGTCGGGACCCATCCCCTTCATTTCAGAGGTGGGTTCAAACCCCCCATGGACTTTTTTGGGGGGGAAGGTGATGTTGGGCATGAGGGTGGTGGCACAGGAGACCAGGGGACCCCAGGGGACTCTGCCAGGGACAGAGGAGGCCACGAGTGAGCTCTCGGCAAGCAAAGCAGTGAAACCCACCTGGGAGCCAGAGGTATGAAATAATAAAGAGAGTGAACGCCTGGTGGCTGCTGGCATGTTTAATTTAAGGTGGTTGTACTCAGCCAGAGCAGCCCCGCTTCCACAGGAGGTGTCTGGGGGGCTCCCTGAGCACAAATATGGGCAGAAAAAAGGAAAACACCCCCTTCCCCCTCCCACCCCCCCCAGAGCAGGGACTGCAGGGGAAGCGAGGGAAGGGGGGGGACTGTCCCCAGCAGTGAAGGGAGGCTGAGGGTCGATACTGGGACCACACCACCCTGAGCATTTTGGGGACAACCCTGTACTGGGCATCACCTGTCACTGCCTCCCCACCCTCCCCTTGCACCCTCGCTGCCTGCTGGAGGGGAGCAGAGCTGCTCCCAAAGCCCTTGGACCTGTCCCAGAGCCTCCCAGTGAGGGGGAATAGCTGTGGGAAAGGTTTCTGATACCCCCCCAAGCCCCCCCGAGCTCCTCTGCTGCAGGGACCCATCAGCTCAGCCCACGGGAGCTGCTCTGTGGACACCAAGAGCCTTTTCTCCTTGCAAAGCTCCAAGTGCCAACACTGCCAGTGTAGAGGGAGGGAAATTCCATCGAGTCCCATCAGCCCCCCCCCAGGCCACCTCCCTTTCTCATTACACCTGCAGGGCAGAGGATGTGATTTTCCCCTGACCTCGGCAATGGCTGTCACAAGGAATTACAAGGCTGCCAGAAAACTGCAGATTCGGAGAGACAAAAACTATTTTCCCCCGAAACGAGGGGAAAATTGCTGCATCTGCAAAGATTTTCCCAGGCTCTGTCCCCTCCTGTGCACATCTATCTGGAGTGACACCTTCCTTCAAGCACCCTTCGTTGCATTCAAGCTCCTGCAACCATTTGCATTGAGGTGATCCTGGCTGTGGTGGGACTGACCAGCCAAGGGCTGAGGGGCTGTGGGTGCCCCGTCAGCCATGAGGATGCTCCAAGTTTTCTTCCCCAGCCCACGGAGTGATGCTGGAGGTGGAAATGGCACTGGGATGAATGGGAAGATACTCAGCAGGGACCTCCATCACGAGGCAGCCCCAGGCTCAGCCCCTCGGGGTGCATGAAATGGGATGTCAGAGGCAGCAAGGGGAGCTCTGGCAAGCAGAGGATGGAGGAGCTGTGTCTGCAGACATGGAGCCCCAGCTTGAGGGCACCCAGGAGCAGCAGGAAAGTGGCAGACAGAGGTGGAAGATGCCCATTGTTGACAAGCTCATCTGAACACCCTGGACTTGGGCTCAACCCAACCCCTCGGCACCCTGTGAGTGCAGAAATGGCAGGAGGGATGGCTGCTGACTGGAGGCTTGGGATCCATGGGGGCAGCAGGGACAATGTCCCTGTGGCTGTCCCAGTTATTGCAGCACCTTCAGCTCTGCACTGTCCCACCCCACACACTGCTGCTCCTCTCTGCACTGATGTCCTCAGCTCAAAACGTGCCTGCTGGGACATGCAGAGAGGCTGTGACAGCCCAGGGACCCATCTGAGCATTAAGGGTTTTTCAGGAGCAGAGCCATGCATGACCCACGCTCTCTTTCTGCAGCCACACAAATCCCAAGTGGGTTTTAAAACACCAAAACCCTGCAGCTCCACCTGGGACCTGCATCCAGCTGTTTTCCAGCCTTCAAATCCCTGCATCACTGCCCTCCTGCTGGCACCAGGAATGGGGACAGGAACCGGGGGGCTGATCCCCTTCACGAGTGACCCCATCTGCTTGTGACCATGAGATGAGGAGCTGTGGCAGCTTTACGAGTCCCACAGCATTTTGCTGGCAGGTTGTGTTACCTGGCAACCTGCCGTGGGGAGAGGAGGAAACCACTGAGCCAGCAGCACCAGCAACACTCCAAACTGGGGGGTGGGACCCCCCCAAAACTCTTCCCAGCACGGCAGCCCTGCAGCTGCATGCCCAGATACCAGGGTCCTGCAGATGCTCCTGCCCCACCATGGCCACAGCTCTCGTGGCTCCAGGTGTTTCTGCTCCTCCATTGCACAGCCTTGGGCTCCTGGATCTTCTTGCCAAGCTTTTAACCACAGGACATCTCTCTGCTGACCATGTGGCAGCTGCCCCGGTTCTTGATGTCTCCCTGTGGACATCCATGGAGCTGGAGCTCCCAGAATCTCCCAAACATTCCTTCCTAAGGAGAGCAGAAGCTGCAAAGCTGGGAGGTGCTGGTGGGGATGAGCAGAGCTTCAGTTGCAAACCTACCCTGGAGCTGGGACTGGAGCTCCAGAGGAAGCCCCAGACAGGAAGCCCCCAGCCCCAGTGCAAAGCTGAGCTGGGCTCTTCATGCCCTGCACTGACTCTGGTTTTGGCCACTCTACCCCAAGGGGGACGGGGTCCTTGGTGCCCCAGCACGGACAGAGATGCTGAGCTTTGCCGTGAGAGATGCTATTTGATGAGAAGATGCCCTTTGCTCCTGCTCTCTGCCAGCTCCCCAGGCGAGCTCTGAGCTGCGGGATGGCAGCAGCCCTGGGTGCTCCTTCCCTGAGCCCTGCCCGCAGCCAGACACAACCCAAGAGCCTGGTTGTGCTTCTGAAGGAGCTGGATGCTGTGGTTTGCAGCACTCAGGCTCAGCTGCTGGGGCAAACGTTAGTCCAGGTATCCCCATTTTACTGCCGGGGTCCACCCAGCCCTGAGGGACCCTCAGGACAGCAGGGACCAGTCCTGTGTTCCCCCTCTCCAAGCCATTTTTTACTCCGGCAGCTCAGTTTGCATCCCAACGCCTCTGCTCCTGTCCCTCTCCCCTTTCCCTGCCTCTCCAGCTCTGCTCCTGCTCAGTTTTGTGCGGGGTTGCAGCCTCCATCCCACTGAACCCCAACCCCCCCCCCCTCCCCCCCGCACCTCTCTGCTCCCCGCAGCCTCACGCCGCGCTTTGCTCTCTCCCCGCAGACCCGGTGATCAGAACCCCCTCTCCTGTTACCTTCTCTCCTCCATCATCCAAAGCCTGCCCGGTACCGCTCCTGCAGCACGGCTCCGGGAGAGGAGAGGGCACCGGGGAGCACCGGAACCGGCTCCGTGGGTGAGCACCCAGGCGGGTTGGGCTGGGCTGGGTTTCCATTGGAGCTTATTGGGAGCCCGGTACCGGCTGCACGGCACCTTCCGTGCCTCCTTTGTAACCCCCCCCAACCCCCCCCCCCCTCCCGCACGAACCACCGGCTCCGGGCTGTGCGGTTCTGCCCCTTTCTGCTGGATCCATCCTGCCCGGCTCATCCCTGGGGACATGGGGGGGGGGGGGGGGGGATGAGGCCACCCGGAGCCTGTAGCCCCCCCCTCCAGCTGGACATCTCTGCTCAGCCCCCGGGAAAGGGTTGTGTGGCAGCTCTGCCGGGAAGGAGTGAGGAGAATTTGGTTTATCTCTAAGGGGGGGGGTTAATCTGGGGCCTCCCGTGCATCTCGGGGTGCGCAGCCCCCCCTGAAGTGAGGTGAGGAGGCTGTGGGGCACGGGTGGGGAGCAGGGGAAGAGGCTCGGGAGAAGGAAGGGCAGAAATCCCTTTGCTCATCGCTGCGGGGGGAAGAGGGACTGAGAAGAGGCAGAACTGGGGGGGGGGGCGAGTGAGTCCCATGGCGAGTGGGTCCCATGGCGAGTGGGTCCCATGGCGAGTGGGGCTGACAACTGGGGCCAGCGGTGGGGTGCAGGGAGGGCAGGCACTGCTGGCTTTTGGCTTTTCCCTTTGACTCTCAGGCTCTGAGGCTTCCTCCCTCTGGTCTCAGCCACTCCGCATCTCTTCCCTTCCCACCCAGAGTGCTGGCAGGGCAACCACATGCCCCCGGCCAGGTAGCCATGGCTTTTCCAGCACTCTCGCTGGCCCGGTGGCCATTACCTGGGTGCTGGGCAGAGGGAGGAGGTGGCAGCACACGTGTGGCGGGTTCTGCAAACAGGCTCCGGCACGTGCCGGTCACCAACACGTCGCAGCAACCTCTGCCAACCCCCCCAAAACCGCAACGACCCCCCCCAAAAAACCCCAAGGAGGGGTACGGGAGGGTTTGGTCCTGGAGGTGAAGAGAGAGCCAGGCAGGTGAGAGTCCCCCCCCCCCCAGGAGGGCTGGCTGGCTGTGGCTGCAGCAAGGAGCCAAGGGGCACAATCCCCCCCCCCCCCCCCCCCCGTCCAGGGTTCATGAAGCAATTTTAAAACGTGCACCGGCTCCTCAGAGAGGTTTGGGACAACCCCCCCAACATCTCGGGGTGCTCGGCCGAGGGACAGTCCCGGGGACATTGGCTGCAAGTAAAATTATCTCAATAATTTTGAGGGGGGGGGTGATGGGAGGCAGCCCGGGGGGGCTCCGCACGATGAGGAATGGGGGCCAGGGAAGGAGAGCAGGGCTGCACCGAGGGAAAAGCTTTTTTTTGCAGGAAGGACGCGGGGGGTTCGCTGGGACCCCCGGGGTGGCCCCTGCTCCGCCGCCGCCCCCCCCCCCCTCCCTTCCCCCCCCCCCCCTTTCCCGGTACCTGCGATTTCTCCTGCTGCCCGTCCTCAAGTTGTGAGACTCCTCCCACGGTTTTCCAGCGCTCGTTCCCCATCGCGCCGCAACTTCCAGCACAAGTGCCCAGACCTCCCCCCAGTAACACCCCAAACCCCCCCCCAAACCCCCCCTCCCCGGCAGCCCAGCCCCCGGCCTGCCCGGTTGGCCGCGGCGGGAGGACGGGCGGTGGCAGAGGAGGAGGAGGAGGAGGAGGAGGAAGAGAAGGGAGGGAGGACACGGGCACGGACATGGGGGTGGATCTTCCCTCCTTCCCTCCCGCCCGCCCGGCTCCCCCCTCCCTCTCCCCCCTGCCCGGGGGTCTCATTCCTCTGCTCCCCCACCCCCCCCCGGGGGTCCCCCCGCCCCGCTTTTGGGACACAGCCCGGCGATGCCCCGGGGACTCTCCCCCAGCACTGATCTGCGCCCCCCCATGGCAGCCCTTGCTGCTCCGGAGTCACTCCGGATCCAAGCTTGCTCCCCTCTTCTGCCCCGCAGCTGCCCAGATGTGGCAGCACAGCTGGAGAAGCGGCAGCAGATAAGGCAGGGGTTGGTGTCAGCGGGTTCAGGGGTGTCCTGGGGACCCCATCCCTTCCTTTCTAAAGCCCCGGTCCCCCCTGCAGCCCCCCTGCACTGAGGACCCTCGGTCCTACCAGTGGGCAGGGATTGGGATGGGATGGGAAAGGGGGGGATTGGCATCGCCCCCCCCAAACCTTTGTGCTCAAGGGTAGCCAAAACGCCTGGGAGCTCTCAGCAGCACCCAGCACATGGTGGGAAACTGGTGCTGACTGGGGGAGAGGCAACACCCAGACCCCCTCCCTGGCACACGAGGTGACACCGATGCCCTCTGGAGCATCACTTGCCTAAAACCCAGCGGGACCAGCTCAGAGGACCCAGCCCCCCCGCACAGGAATCCCTCCCCAGCTTGATTTACCTCCCCCTCCCCGGCTCTGGATGTGGGTTTTCTTTAACGTGGATGTGTTTTTTTGTTTTTTTTTTTTTTTTACCCTACCTTTGCGGCACCTCCCTTTAAATCTTTTATGTGCCGGTTGTCTGACCTGCGGGCAGGAGCCTTGCTAAGAGGTTCAGAGGCAAATCGTGAGAGCAGCGATGGCTCAACCCTGCCTTAATCTGGCTTGAGGGGGGTGGGGGGGGCTGATTTATCTCTCAGTGCCTCGAAGTCCCCCCTGGGAAACCTCCCGCAGTCTGTTCCTGGGGTTCAGTCCTGGGTGGGACACCCCAGCAGCTCGGGTGTGACTTCTCTGGGGGAGGAGGCCCAGGGGTCTGCGTGGGTCCTCATCAGGACAGACACAGACATCATCAACTGTGATGAGCTGGGTGTGTGCTGGGCTGGAAACGGTGCTGTAGTGAAGGAGGGGAAGGAAATACAAGCACAGGCACCAGCTCGAGTGGTTGGTACCCGTGTGTGTCTGTGTGTTGTCTCCTGGCCAGGTACAAATCCTGCCTTTGGCTTCCGTGATGCTGTGTGGATTTACTGGGTGATGCTGATGGCGTGCAGCCCAGGTCCTTCCCCACGGATGGTTTTCAAGGACTTTCCTTTACAGCTGAGACCATCCAACTCATTCCACAGGTGAGGTGTGCCCGAGCCAGCCGGGCTTAGCCCCTGAGCTGCTTGGTTGCCCTGGTAGCAGGAAAGAGTCTGTGGGTGCCCGGGAGGCTGTTTTAGCTGAACTCCAAATAATAAAAACTTATCATTAAAAAGAAATGTATCTTGGCTTCATGTGGCCTGGCAGGGTGGGGAGGAGTGATTCAGTGGCTTGTCAGCCTGGGGTGTTAGGCACGCTGAGCTGCACACTGGACACCCTCCAAGTCCAGCAACTCGTTTTCTGCAGATGGAGCAGGGACCATTTAATTTGCAATCCAACACACCTTGGTGTAACCTGCAGCCCAGTCACTGAGGCTGCTGTGGGACAGGGTGCCTGAGGATGTGTGAGCACAGGGCTGGGATTCCCCTGCACCCTGGCACAGGGGTGCCCACGAGGGTGCAGGGTCCCCGTGGTGGCCAGGCTGCTGTGTGGCTCCCCAAGCTTTGGTGATAAGAAAGGACAGAAGGTGCCTGCCCGGTGAGGGGGAGCATGTTTCTGGGAGCCCAAGTGATGCTCAGGGTGAGCCCTGCCCATCCTTGGGGCAGCCCAGGGGCCAGCAGGGATGTTGGCCTGGCCCTCATCACTGATTCACACCGAGAAGTGTCACCTCATGGGGTGTGCCTGGAGCTGGGGACACATGAAGGGGTGTCCCCAGGGTGATGGCTCTGCCACCCCTGCTGGCCTCATGGCCACAGATCCATCCCCATGGTCTTGTGCTGGGGGGGGATGGGGTGCTCAGGGTGCACCCAAGGGTGGGGGCACACGCTGTAGGCATGGGACCCCCGGGGGAAGGTGGGGGGGGGTGACAGCAGTTTGCCTGGGTGGGGAGGGGGTTGCTGCCAGCAGCCTGGCCAGGATCGATAGGCAGAGGGAGGGAATGATTCATGGCTCAGGCTGTGGCCGGAGGGCAAAACCGGGAGAGATGTTTGATGTGAGGATGCTGGCAGGCTTGCTGAGGCAGCCAGGTCCTGCTGGGAGCTGTGGCTCCTGGCAGAGTTTCCCCTCCCCAGGCCCGTTCTGTCCACGCTGCTTGGGGGTCCTGGCTTGGTCTGGGGGCAGAAAATGACTGAAACAACATAGGATAAAATCATGCACAAAAATGTTAGTCTTAAAAAAAATAAATTTGAATGCTATCTTCTATTCTGCGGCCCGGGATGGCAAGCAGAGTTGCAGCAGTGGTGGTGGGCAGAGGCTGGGCTAAGGCTGGCCCCATGGCCCCTGTGGGGATGGGACTCTCTGGGCAGCAGGACACCATGCAACAGGGTTTGGTGGCCCTTTACCTTCCTCGTTGTGTTTTATCCAGCACGTGCTCTGCGTCCCCAGAACATCACAGAGCCATCGAGGGGACGGATTGTCCTGTAGTTCCAATCCTGCAACTTTCCAGCACCACAAGGAGCTTGACAAGGCAGAACCACTCTGTTATTTATGGACCAAGACACAGAGAGCCGGACTGGGGATGGGGGGAAAGGCTGACAGGGACACACACACATTCACACACACAGAGCCTCTCCTGGAGGAGCAGCTTGTGCTTTTCTTGGCAGGGTGCCACTGGAGGCAGAGAGCCGTCGCTGCGCACACACGGCGTCAGACATCATCATCATATTAATAATGAAAGGGCAGCTCCTTCAAAGCTCTTCGCCCCTGCGCCGGAGAGAGCGCAGAATGCAGAAGAGATGCGTGAGCTTCATCCCAAGCAGCCGTGGAGAGAGAGAGAGAAAGAGAGAGAGAGAGCACTGCCACCTCCAGCCCATCCTCTGCTGGACCCTTGACCTGAGGTGACAAAATAAAAAACCAAAAACCCCAAACATGCCACTGTTTGGGCTCCTTGCTGGGAGTTTGGCTGGCAGAGGGTCCCTCCATGGGTATGGTGCCCCCCCCCTCCAGCTCCTCTCACTGTCCTGGGCAGTCCCCCATCCCACAGGGAAAAGCTGATTTGGCTGCTGGGAAAAGAGCCTCTCTTGTAAGGGCAGAGCTCTCTGTCCATCATCTAGAGACACTGCTTGCTGTGCCAGGGCTGTTTCTTCCCACAGAAGGGATCGATAGCTCAGACAATGAGACAAACTACCAGCACAGAGGGTTTGGGCTGCAGCCAGAAGTGGGTCCCTGGCAGCAGCTCCTGGGAGGGCGGGGGGGGGCATCTCTTCTGCTCATCCCCGTGCAACACCTTTGGGTTTCAAAAAACATCCCTTCTGTAACTCCTCTCTTTTTGTCTAGAGCATCTCCTCAGCCTGGTTGTTCTTCGTGAGGGTCTCAGCAAGACCAGACCAGGTGCTGACCACCTCATGACCTCTCCTCTATCCCAAACACCCTCCCCAATCTTTCACCCCACAAAGGTGGCGGGGGCCAGGAAGGTTTTGCCACGGATGCCCAAACCCAGGGTGAAGGAGTCAAGTCCCCCGTGCTGCATGGACATGGAACATCCTGTGTCTCTCTCTGTCCCCACCCCATTCCCCTGTGCTGTCCCTGGCACCACATGTATTCCAGAGGGTCTCACCCTGCAGCAGTGCCTCTGATTTTCCCCCCCTACCCTTCCTGCCCAGCCTTTTCTCAGGCTTTTTTTTTTTTCTTTCTTTCTTTTCTTTTCTTTTTTTTTCCTTCCTCCAAACACAACAAAACCCCCTAAATCCTCCACAACGGAGAAACCTCTTTTTGTTCCTCTTTTCCCTTTGCTTTCTGCCATGGCAGAGTATCGATTGGAGCTGATGCACTGTAATCCGCTGTTTCTCTGAAAAGTTGGCATCCCAGAGGCCCTGGAGGGGCCAGATCCTGCCTCTATGCAGCTCTCACTCCTCTGCTGGGCTTGGGGTGCAGTGGGAAGGCTGAATTCCCCCCATCCCATCCCATCCCATCCCATCCCATCCCATCCCATCCCATCCCATCCCATCCCATCCCATCCCATCCCATCCCTGCAAAGCCAGAGGCTAAAAGCTCAAAGGAGGGGATGCTGCCAGGTAGGAAAAGTCTCTGCTTTGGAGCAGAACCAGGTCAGATCCTGCTGGGATGGATGTCCAAAGCACTGGGCATCTGAGGGGGTCCTTTTGCCCCTTGAGTGGGGCAGGGGACATTGGCACAAGGGACATTGGAGCTGATGAGAGGGGCTGGCTCTGGGGCTGAGCAAGGGGGCTGTGGGGAGCTGAGGTTGACCCCCACCAGAAAGGGGCTTATAGTGGGGGGCTTGGCCACCTCTGTGGGGCAGGACCCCCGCTGCAGACCCCCAACCAAGCCCCACTTGGAGCCTGCAGACCTCCCTCTCCCCCCCCCTCCCTGCACTGCTGCTCCATCTATAGTTAATGATGGCAAATGGGCTGCAGCTCTGGAAAGCAAGGGGAAAAGAAAGAAAGAAAGAAAAAAAAAAAAAAGGAAAAAAAAAAAAGCAAAAAAACCTCCAAAAAAACCACAGACAAGATTTTAATTTAAAAGCTTTTCCCCATGAAGAGCAGCAGCCCAGGCCATCTGGAGGAGCATATGCAGGTGAGCAGAAAGTGGCAGTGCCTCCCCCAGCTCCCTTGCTATCAGCAGCTCCCCAAAAAGGTTTTGGCTGGTAAAAACTATCCCTGGAAGGCAGCCGAGCACCCTGATCCCAGCCACAGCCTGGGAGATCCCTGGCTTTCCCTCCTAAGCTCCCAAGACCTCTTTGTTTAATCATTACATTTTCAGGAAAAGCCATTATGGATCCCCAAGCAAACTGCGATCACTGCAGAGTTTATTGCAAGAGATTAATTCAGTGGTTTAATTGAAACTGCAGGAGGGGAAAGCATCCGTATGGGACTGGGAGGAGGAGGGTCAGCCCTCCTGAGCTGTACCCACAGCCACCCCTAACCCCAGAAAATCAGTGAAACCCAGATAAAATTTCCTCAGCTCATACCCAGCAGCCTGAAGCCCCCCAGTCTCCTAGCAGCTCCCCAGTGCTGCCTCTGCCCACCCATTAACCCCATCCCCAGAGCCCCCCCGTGCCATAGGACATCCCAGTGCTTCAGTGGCATCACTGGGAACAAGCAAGGATTTTATCCAGCAAAGAAATCCAGAGTGATACCTGGAGGATGCTGAGGTGCTCAGCCAGGCTGGGGGGTCAAGCTGGGCTGGTTAGTTAAGACTCCAGAGTTTTTGGTTTTTTTTTTATTTGGGGTGGCACAGAGAAATCCTCTGGTTTATGTATTGATGGCAGAGGTTTGGGTTCTAAATGTCAGGATAGTTTGGAAGGTTTCACCCTCTGACTTTCTGGGAAAAGGTCAGGGAAAGCCCAAATCGGCCTCAGGAGAGGCAGAGCACCAGGCAGCCACTTCTTCCCATTTCAATATTAAATCAATTATACAGTTTCTTTGGGGAGCAGATGAAGGCACTGAAGTCATTCTCCTTCCTACAAATGAAAATGTCCTTAAAAGTGTCAAATTGCAGCAGGGCGTGATGTGGTGCCCAGGCCTGGCCAGGAGGGAGTGAAGCTGCTCTGTGATTGCTGTTTTTGAGTTCAGCTTTCCAAAACTTCCCCCATTTTGCCTTTAGAGATCAGAAGGCTGGAAAAAAGGGTTGGAAAAAATAGTGGTTTGTTGGTTGAAAAATAACAGTTGACATGGAAAAAAAAAAAAACCACAAAAAACCCACAAAAAAACAGTCTTTTTTTTTTTTTTTCTTTTGCTTTAACTGTCTTAATATTTATGGGCTGGGAAATATGTCCAAAGATCATGTGCTGCTGAAGAGGATAAATCGCTTCTGTTACTTTAACGTGCTTTGTTGGGCTTTATCTGAGACATAGTCATAAAATTACCAAATTGAAATTTTAAATGGGGGGGGGGGGAGGGAGGCAGGGAGGAAGGGGGGAAGTATCTGGAGGGTTTGTCACTGCTTCTATTTTCTTATTGGCAAATAAAATACAATTAAAGCAACATTTTATATGCCAGCCAGCACAGCTAATGTTGGTTTACTGATGGCTCTTTTTTTTTTTTTTCTGTCAGCCAATGAAAATAAATGAGGCAGGATTACCATCGAACATCCAGGCTCTGTGGCTGGAGGGGGATTCGGAGCAGCAGGCATTTGAGGAGGAAACAGAGGGATTTTTAGTCCTGCTGGAAGTGGAAATCTCCCGGGGATGGTTACCCGCAGAGCTCTGCTGCCTCCTGGAGCGACTTTTTGCCTTTGCTGCCCTCCCAGTGCTTCCAGTTCTCACCAGTTTAACCCAGTCGTTGGCACAACGCTTGTCTGCGAGGGGTGAAAAATTAATTCCTTTTTTTTTTTTTTAAATTATTTATTTTATTTTATTTTATTTTATTTTATTTTATTTTATACTGGCCAGCGTGGATCTGGTCCCCCGTGGGGCTCAGTTCTGTGCCAGCACTCCTGACTGCACTGAAATCCCCGTGGTAATTGGATGAGGGCACTGGCTTCCAGGAGAATATTAAATCAGATCCTGGGTGACAGGCTTGGGAATATAAAGACACAGCAGAGGCACATTTAGTGGGGGTGGGTTTTATTTCTGCTTTAAAGTCAGAGGTATCACAACTTCTTTTTTGTCACAGAGTCCATGAGACCATCTCTTAGGAAGGGGAGGAGGTTGTGGAGGGGCTGAGCACTCGCAGCTCATCACAGGGATGGGTTCTCAGGGGGCTTTGGCAAAGCAGCATCCCTGTGACAAGCTGCAGCTGCTCTTCCAAAGCTCCTGGAGGGATTGCAGGCAAGGGTTTGGTGCCACCATCCCGAGATTCCTCCTGTGGGACCCTCTAGGGAAGGCTCCAGCACCTTCCTGGTTATCAGTTTAGCGGGGTCTCTGGTTGGGGTGACCATCTGGTGGCATCTGCTGCTGTGCAGCTGTCACCAACCCCCCCGGTGAAGGGGATGCTCAGGACATTTCACTGATGGGGTACCCTGGGGACATGCTGTGGGGGGACAGATGGATGGATGGAGGGATGGGTGGAGGGAGGGATGGAGGGATGGAGGGATGGAGGGATGGAGGGATGGGTGGAGGGAGGGATGGAGGGATGGAGGGATGGAGGGATGGATGGAGGGATGGAGGGATGGAGGGATGGAGGGAGGGATGGATGGAGGGATGGATGGATCGATGGAGGGATGGATGGAGGGATGGAGGGATGGAGGGAGGGATGGAGGGAGGGATGGATGGAGGGAGGGATGGATGGATGGATGGATGGATGGATGGATGGATGGATGGATGGATGGATGGAGGGATGGAGGGAGGGATGGAGGGATGGATGGATGGATGGATGGATGGATGGACAGATGGATGAACTCCCCACCCACAGGAGGGAGGCAGGGGAGGACAGACAGAGGGATGAGCCAATGAGGTGGCCTCAGGTGATGCTAACAAGCCCATTAAGGGAGTTGATGAAGGGCCTGGTGGGAAGGCTGCCAGTTTGCTCTGCCATGCTGCTTTTGGGCTGGGAGAGTCTAAGCTCCTGCTCATTAATTAGAAAGGCTTTGAGGAGTTTTGGACTGGTTGGCCTCACTTGTGAGCAGCCATAATATGATGAGTGATTAGGGACTCTGAAGCATTTTAGCTGGTGTCATTAAGCTCCTGATGAGCTCAGGCAGGGAAAGGGCCTTTTTGGCTGTGTCTGAAACCTGCTGGTCCTGTGCTGACCCAGTTCTTCCTCTTCTCATAGTCCTTGACCTCCGGAGCCCTAAAGAAGGTGAAGTGTGCGTCCTGGGAACAATAATGGCTCAGCTGTCACCCCTTGGGCTGGATCAGCTCCCCTGTGAGATGAGGAGCTTGTGGTCGTGCAAGAGTGAAGCTGGGATGCCCCTGTTTTCACTGCCAGGTATGGAGAAAATCTGGGGATGATTAGCTCTAAAAAGGTGGTGGCTTCTTGGCTCCTTGTTTATCAGGAAAAGGACAGTGATGGGTGCCCTGGATGTTGCACTGGGAGCATCTTGCTCCCAGAGAGCTCATTCCCTGCTTTTGGGGTTCCCTCACTTCTCTGGGCACTGATGGTGAAGTCCTCTTGCTCAGGGGCCATCATCTTGAGGGCCAATGTCCTTGTCCCATCCTCTTCTCACCCTTCTGAAGCACCCAAGGGCTGGGGCAAAGCAGGGAGTAAAATCTGCTGCAGTTTTCTCTGCTTTCCCTCATCTTCTCCTGTCTGCCTTGGCAAAACTTGACAGAGCTCAGCAGCATCCTGCCCCGACGTGGTCTGGTTGGCATCACTAGTGCTGTATTTACAGCACTGTTAATTAAATACTTTCTGCAATCAGTGCTGCACATGACCCCGCTCCCTGAGCCAGGGTTGGGCTGTAACAAGTGAGAGAACATGACTGCAGTGGTCCTGGGGAATTTCTAATAGAGATTTACTCATCCCACACCTCCCGTTTCTCTGTTTCGTGACATTTTGCAAAGTTCAGGTTTACAAAATAAGCTGACGCACAGAGGAGATGCTCCAGACCTTATTGATGTTGCATGTGCTGTTTCCCACTCCATGGGGTCCTCACCCCATGTCGAGAAGAACTGAGGGGAGGAGGGGGCTGTCACCAGTTCCCCCTCCCTTGTGCTGGTCCCTTCTGCCCAAAGGGCTGCAGGTGTTGGGGAGGACCCCCCCATCACCCTGCCATAAAGCTCTGGAGATCTCTGCTCCTCACACAGGTGCTGGGAGAAGGGCTGGGGGCTGTGGCTGTGCCCCTGGAAATGTTCCTGGCATCCTGTGATTGAATCTGGCCCCAGCTCCCCCTTCCAGCCCTAGGGGGAGGGATGGGGTGGGAGCAGATAAGGTTTAAAGGCAGGATACAAAGGGCTGTTGTGGTCTGGGGGGAGTCATTTAGGATGCTCAGCTGTTCTGCTTTTAAAAATAAGGCTGAGGTAAAAGCTGTGGAAGGAGGGGAGAGCATGAGAGTGGAGGCAGCAGACTGCCAGCAGAATCCCCTTAGTGTGCAAAAGCCTCCCAGGTTGGGCAGAAAACCCCATTTTGGCAAATCACTGTGATCCAACTCCTATGGGCTTTGGTGGTGGGACCTGGGGCAGAGAGCCAAGGTGGGTGACCAAACCTCCTCCTCCTCCTCAGGATGGAGCTGGCCAAGAGAGACATTGGTTTACCCAGCACTACAGCAAGGGCAGCTCATCCATCCTGGAGAAGGTTCTGATGGGAACCAAGCTTGTGCCCATCTCACAGTGCCAACCTGGGGTGTAGCTGCAGCCAGGGCACTGCTGGAGCTTCCAACCCCATGGGAAGTGGAGGCTGGTAAGGGGGTGGTGGCACCTGGTCCCATGCCCTCTGAAAACCCAACTGTGCTGCTGGCTTGGACTTGGGCTCTTGGCCCTGGCACACCTCACTCCAGCCCCAAGCCTGCCTTGCCAGGTCTGATCAGGAGGAGGATCAGTCCTCCCTTCTCTCTCTCTCTCTCTAGATTTAATTAACAGGGCCTTTCATCTCTACCCTGAAGGAATCTGCTATCTTCTGTCTTCTTAATTAACGTTCATTAAGCAAATCAGAAGAGCAGTTTTCTCCTCACCGCCTCTACGCATCTTAACCCTTGCAGGGTGCCAGGTCCCTTCCAGGGGCAGGAGAAGGCTCCTGGGCTTTGACAGCAGGTTGGGATGTCACCACAGCCTTGGTCACCATATCTCTCCACTGGAGAGAGCCCTGGAGCAGTGGGTGAAACCTCTCCAGGTATAGAGGACTTTAGGTGAAGTTGGGCTGTGGGTCTGGGGGCAAATTCCAGCTCTGGTTCTGTTTATGGACACCCTTCAAGCCCATCTATGTCTCTCGAAGACAAGGGGTGTCTCATAACCAGCTTGCAACCTCAGGAATAAGGAGAAAAGCAAAATACCTGGGAAACCACATCCCTGCAGGATGCAAATCCCCTTAAAACTGGTGACAGAGATGTGTAGGGCAATTATTGAGCTGCAAACCCTTCTCTTTTCCCCTGGAGGTTGACAGTGGGTTTGCCACCAGCCTTGTGCTCCCAGGCAGCTGATGCTCAGCTCCTCGGTGCTGGGAAATTCACCTTTCCCAGTGGAACTGGTTCAGGCTGTCAGAGTCTGGGTCAATATATGGTAATGGGGCTCAGGAATGGTGCTGCTGCTGCAGAAGCTGCTGCCCCAGCTTCTGATTCACAGCTTCCCCCTGGAGCTTTCTCCCCGCAGCGTGTACAGAGAGGGAGAATAAAATAAATAGGAGTAGAAGGGGAGGAAGGGGATTTAAATTATAAATGAGGGTTAAATTTCCAGGCCTCCTACAGGCAGCCCAGCTGGGCAGTGATGGGGGAGGGGGGAGCAGTGTGGTCCCCTCCTGCACCCCCTTAAGCAGACATAACCCCCTGAGGAGTTTAGGGGTCAGGGTCTGCATGGCACCGTGCCAGCCTGCCTCTCCCCCTGATTGCTGTCACCCTTCTGTCCCCATGGGTTAAATCGGGAGGGTGCCACAGCCCTGCAAGGGATTCCCTCTGTGCAGAGTATAATTACCAGTATTTGGGAACCTGCTAATGAGGTCTGGTGACAATCTGGCTTTGCCACCCCGTGGTGATGCCTCCACAAGGGATGTGCCTTCACCCAGGCCCATGGCAGCAGGCAGGGATGGGGCTCCTTCCCCCCATGGGTGCTGGGGGGGGGGGGGTATTGGGGGATGTCACAGACCCATGGCATGAATGGGGGAGCAGCAGGGACCCCAGAAATCAGTGTGGGGGGAGAAGAGCGTGCTGGGCCTGCTCCAAAGCTTTTCCTTCACCCCCCCCTATTCCCCCTCTTGATTTTGCTGTTGCGGGAAAAGTGGTGCCCCCCACTAATTTAAGGAAAAATCCACCCTTGGGATCTGTAGCACTGTGAACTCATCCCCGGGGATGAAAGCTGGAGAAGGTGCCGAAGGTGCAGCCCTCCCACCCCCAAAGCAACGGGGCCGGGGTGTAACTCACGGGGGGGAAGGGGGGGGTCTGTGGAGAGGAGGAGGAGGAGGGGGTGTCCCGCATCCTCGTTCTGGGAGCGGGGGTGACCTGGGAGAAGCCCAAATCCCGCTGCTGGGTCTCAGCTACGAAGCTTTCGACATTCCCAGCAACTTCCACAAGATGGACCTCGGAGCGAGAGGAGGTGCCGGCCGGGGGGACACATCCCATCCCATCCCATCCCGTCCCATCCCATCCCATCCCGTCCCATCCCATCCCGTCCCATCCCATCCCGTCCTGTCCCGCCTGCTCTCGCCATGCCAGCCGGGAGGAGGCTCAGAATCCTCCCAGGAGAACCCCGCCATGGCACGACCACCCGGGCTCTTCCTCCTGGCCCTGCTGGGCTTGGGGGCTGGGCTTTCCTCCTCTTGTTGGGACCCCCGGGGTCGCCCCCGGCGCTGCATGCCGGTCTTTGAGAACGCTGCTTTTGGCCGGGCAGCCCAGGTCACCAACACCTGTGGGTCCCCCCCCGAGGATTACTGCCAGCAGATGGGTGCCCGCCACGCCAGCACCCTGTGTCACCGCTGCGATGCCACCCACCCCTTGCTTCACCACAACGCCTCCTTCCTCACCGACTTCCACAGCCAGGAGGAGAGTACCTGGTGGCAGAGCCAGTCCATGGCTTTCGGCATCCAGCACCCCAACTCCGTCAACATCACCCTCCACCTGGGTAAGAGGCGACAAAGGGCACCGGGACCTGGGAGGGGAGGTGCTGGGTGCTCCTTTAGCTCTTCTTTAAAGATAGGACCTTCCCCAGGGCTTCTAGGGGGTGCAAGGAAGGAGGTGCCCCCTCCAAAACGCTGCAGGTAAAACACTGAAAAGTCCCGGGGAGGGTTTGTCCTGTCCATCAGCTCAGCCCTTGTCCCTTGCAGGGTGAGGATGCTGGTGGCAGTGCCCACCTATGTCATTTCACAGCCCCCCCCCCCCCCCGGGGTGTCTGCTGTCCCCCTCCCCCGGGGTTGCTTTTCCAAGTTTGCAGAGCTGGAGGCAGGCAGGGGGAGGCAAAGCCCCCCAAACCTGTGAGAGCTTTGCCAGTGGGGTGACCACCGTGTGTGCCCACCCGTGGCTTTTCACCCTCGTGCACTGCTGAGGATGCTCATTACCTGGGGGGGCAGGGGAGGGGGGAGGGCTGAGCCCTGCACACCCCCTGCAGCCCTGGGAGGGTTTCCCCAGCTGGGATCTGAACCTTTATGTTTTAAATATTGTGCAAGCCATCCTCTTGGAGAATACTTAAAACGATGGGGCATGCTTGGCATTTTAAAAAGGATTTTTTTTCAACATTTTCCTTTTTTCCGTCTTCGTTCTCTGCTGCCTCTGCTGAGGGGTTCAGCAGAGGGGCTGTGGCAGGAGCTGGCAAGGGGACAGCCAAGTGCTGGTGTGGCACGGAGCTGGGATGGTGGGACAGTGGAGGGTCTGTCTGTGTCCCAGTGGGGACATGGGGGCTGCCCAGCTGGGTGGAGGTCACGGCATTCCCAGCCTCCTGCAAGCAGGCAGACATCTGGTCCTCATCCCTGGGACAGGGGTGGGCTTCCCTCCGGGCATGAGAGGCAATGCTGGAGGAAGCTGCCAGCCCCTCAGCCATGTCAGACCACCCCAAATTCCTTTGTGTTTGACCCAGAGCATAGACAACCCAAATGAAACCTCCATGGCTGAACCAGCTCCTGTGGTGCCCAGTCCCTGTTCCACTGCAGAGGACTTCCAGCCTGGATTTTCTTCCTCTTGGCTTCTAGCATGGGAAGCTGGTGGTCATCTCAGGGATGGCCAGGAGAGTTTGTGGTGTCCTGACTTGGTGTGGAATCCCATAGCCTGAGCTGTCCAGGCCTTGGCACTTGCTTCCCAGTCTTCCCTACCCCTTGTTGCTGTATGGCTTGTATATGTTGCCATGCTAAAAAGTGGCATTTTGGTGCCCAGTGTACTGCTGGCTGACCTTTCCCACAGCCACCAGGCCCTATTCTTGTCCCAGCTGCAGACCTTTTCATTGCTACCTTAATGCTTTCATTTGAGCTGTGAAGGAAAATCCCAACCAGTCCCTGCAGCCCACCAGGACATGGCCCAGGATGAGTCCTTGCTCATGAGCTCCATGGAGTAATTGGGTTTTTTAACCCATGTAGCATGTCCCTGCCAGCCTGTTCATCTTGCTCAGTCCCAAGTCAGACATCTTGTAGGTTCTGCAGGATGCTTACCTGGGGAGCTTATTAAATGAGATATCAAGTGAGTTGAACAAGACCTGTGTTTACCTGCATGCTGCTGGTTGGCATTAATTAGATTATATTCCTTTAAATCTTGCTTTTCTGGGATGTTTCAGCTGTGTCTTTGCAGTGTACTGGACTTGGAGCAGATCAATATTCCCAAGTGCCTGCTGCTGCTGCTGCATTTACCCTGTCAGATGTCAGGGAAGAACCCAAAATACCCATGGCTTGCAAAGGCAGCAGGCACCAGGGCTCCTTGGGAAGCTCTCTGAATTAGGTGCTGTCTGCATCCTTGACTTGGATTTTCCTGTGGGATGTAGTGGGCTCCTGGAGCTGAGGTTTAGGGGCGTGTAGGTGGTGGCAGGGGACACATGTAGGTGACACAACCATCCCACCTGCTCTTCTCTCCTGTCCAAACTCTTCTGCCTGGAGCCCCTGGCATGGTAAGAGCTGCAATCTGGGCTCTGCAAGAGGTGGATGAACACTGTATTTGGAGAACAGCACAGCTGGGAGAGCATCCCAGGGGTCCTGGTGCCATCCCCCCTACCCTAAGCCACCTGTGCACCCTCCTAGCATCCCCACCCTGCTGCATGTCTGCCTTTGGGACACATCACACCTTCCCGAGCAGGAAGGAGGAGCCAACCAGCATGGGTTATTATCTGTTTTGTTTGGGTTTGTTTCTTTTTTAAGCAGAATTCGGCTGATGAAAATGTTTGTCTGGGAAAAGTACGCGCTCCCTCGGGATGTTTCCCCAGGGCAGATCTCCTCCATCCCAACGGGAGGAACCACTTGACCCCCCCCTCCACCCCTCCCTACCCAGCCCAGCCCACCCTCCCCTGTTTATTGACACAGCGCCGAGCCCCTTTCCTCTCCCAGAGGAAACTATTCCAGAAGGTGACAGCCCTGACCTTGCTCTTTTGGTAGATGTCCCCCAGGGACAGTGCTGCCTGGGAACGGGTGCCTGCCAGGCTTCCACCCCCGACCTCCTCGGGATGCGGGATGGGGGCACCCCCACTGCCACCCGCTTGGAGAGATCCCAGAGGGAATTTGGAGGGTTGTGGGACAGCCCAGTGGCAGCATCACCTTTCTTAGCCCTTGTCACCTCTGGGTGGGCTGGGAGAGGGTTTGTCCCCCCCTTCCCCAGGCACCCGGCTGGGTGCTCCCTGTGTCCCTGATGGGAAGCAGCTGCTTTTCCCAGCCCCAGTAGCCCGACTGCCTCGGCTCCCCCGCAGCCAAGTCACAGCACATACGCGACAGTTTTCATATGGGCCTAATTAAAGGCTTGTTTTCCTAGTCCCGGTATAACCCCTCTAACATTCCCAACTCATTATCTTTTCAAATAAAGCCAAAACCTTGCAGCTAATTGTTTTGTGCTGTCAGGAGCTGTGCTGTTATGGAGCAATCCAGTCTTTGAGCTGGTCCTTCATCTCTGGCAATTAAGCGGTTCTGATGTTCACTTTGGTGTTTGCTTTCTCTCCCCCCTTTTTTTTTTTTTCTTTTTTCTTTTTTCTTTTTTTTTTTTTTTTCTTTCTTCTTTTTTTTTCCTTGCTAATTCTTTCAAGGACTTTCAGAGCTGTGCTGGCTGCCCAGGGGGTTGGTGGCCTCTCTTTTGTCTTCATGCCTTCCAACCCAGCAGTAATGCCAGATCCTGGCACAGAACTCCCCAGGAAGAAACCATCCTTGGCCTTTTCCATCCCTGTGGAACAGCTGCCCCAAGGATGCTGCTTGGTGCTGTGGGCTTGACTCTTCAGCCCTGGTCACTCAGTCTGCTTTTGCAGCAGCTTCTTGCTCATCCAGCCCTCTCAGTGCATCCATGCAATGGGTGGGGGGGCTGCAGTGGGGTGAAAGCCCATATGGGTTGGTTGGGGTTTGGGCTGCACCTAGGAGGAGCTGAGGCAGCTGGAGAGTGATTTCTGCTTTGCACAACCCCCTTTCCTCTTTTAGCTGTGGTGGGGAGAGGGGGACAGTGGTGGGATGCTGGCAGCCATGCAGGATGGGACATGGGGACAGTTTCACCCCCTCGGCGGGGGCTGTGGTGGCCACGGGGGTGAGGGTGACAGCACGGGGTGGCTCTGTCCCTAGGCAAAGCCTACGAGATCACCTACGTCCGGCTAAAGTTTCACACCAGCCGCCCGGAGAGCTTTGCCATCTACAAACGCAGCCAGCCGGGGGGGCCCTGGGTGCCTTTCCAGTACTACAGTGCATCCTGCCAGAAAACTTATGGGAAGAGGCAGCGGCAGTACCTGCGCCCTGGGGAGGATGAGCAGGTGGCTTTCTGCACCGATGAGTTCAGTGACATCTCCCCCCTGAGTGGGGGCAACGTGGCCTTCTCCACCCTGGAGGGGCGACCCAGCGCCTACAATTTTGATGGGAGCCCCGCTCTGCAGGTGCCCTCAGGGGAGGAGAGGGGGTGGGAGCGTGGTCACCCCATGGCAGGGGGCACAAATGCAACCTCCCCCTTCTTCCCCCGCAACACCTGGGGTGAAAGAACCTGTGCTGCCCTGCACCTCCATAAGAGAAGGTGAAGGGGGGGGAGCTGGTGGCCCAGACCCCTTGCCAAGGCTGCTTCTCTGTGTCCCATGCAGGAGTGGGTGACTGTCACCGACCTGCTCATCTCTTTGAACCGGCTCAACACATTTGGGGATGACATCTTCAAGGACCCCAAGGTGCTGCAGTCATACTACTATGCCATCTCTGACTTCTCTGTTGGTGGCAGGTGAGGGGCAGGAGGGCATCAGGGGGGAGACATTCCCTGGGTCTGGGGTAGCTGCTCCCTGCCTTGGTCTTCTTTGAGGGGCTGTTCTGGGGCAAACTGCTCAGATTTTGCTTTCTCCATCTGTAAGCTGGAGCTGGAATGGCAGGAGTGGGTGATGAAACCTGGAACCCTCTGAGCTGTGCACAAAAGAGGACTTTTCCCTGCAAGCTCTGTTTGCCACCAGCTGTATTTGCTTTGCCCTCCACCATGGCTTTTAGTGCCAGTGGGGTTCATGTTGCCCCTCCTGTCACCCTGCTTGGGGACAGTAAGAGACGGGTGCCAGCAGAGGGATGTCCCCAGGACATGGAGGCTGGTGGAGGAGCTTGGAGTCAGCGTGGCCACAGCCTGAGCAGCTGATGGTGGGATGGGGGAGATGATGTGGGACAGAGAGAACGGTGGCACCAACTCAGTGCTGCCCATCAGCTGTGCTGCAGGTGCCTCTGGGGGAATCCTGCACCCTGCTGAGAGCTGTCTCCTCCAGACAGCAGGGATGGGGCTGCTCCTGGCCATCCAGCAGCCCCCATCACTCTCAGCTCACTCCCTGGGCCCCAGCAGCTGGAGCTGGTTACCACCTCCCAGCTGGGTGTGCCACAGGGACAGGATGCTTTCTGCCCCACTCCTCACCCCATGGCCAGCCCAGCAGCAGGGCCACATGCTGCACAGCCTGGGACCATCCTGCCCACAGTGATGCTCAGAGCAGCTGTGTTCTCACTGCAGGTGCAAATGCAATGGCCACGCCAGTGAGTGTGCTCCAGATGAGGCTGGGCAGCTGGTCTGTGTGTGCCAGCACCACACGGCTGGTACCGACTGCCAGCACTGCCAGACCTTCTACCAGGACCGCCCCTGGGCTCGCGGAACCGCCGAGGCTGCCAATGAGTGTCTGCGTGAGTATCACCCGGGCTGGATCCGGAGGGATGGATGGGGCTGCTCCCTCAGCTCCTGTGGGAATCACAGAATGGGCTGGGTTGGAAGGGATCTCTGGGATCATCAAGTCCAACCCTTGATCCACTCCCCCCGTGGTTCCCAGCCCATGGCACTGAGTGCCACATCCAGGCTCTTTTTAAATATCTCCAGGGATGGAGAATCCACTGCTTCCCTGGGCAGCCCATTCCAATGTCTGATCACCCTCTCCATGAAGAAATTCTTTCTAATATCCAACCTAAGCCTCCCCTAGCACAACTTGAGACCATGCCCTCTTGTCTTGCTGATAGTTGCCTGGGAAAAGAGACCAAGGAAGAGCCTGTTCCATTTTTTAAATTTTTTTTTCCCCCTACGAAACAAGAACTTTTAAAGCTTTGAACAAAAGAGGAAAGTTTTTTGCTGTGAGGAAAGTCAGGCATTGGAAAGGTCTCCCAGGGGAAGTGATGGATTCCCCCCCTTTGGAAAGTTTTTAGTCTCAGCTTGATGTGGTGCTGAGACATACCACATAAACAACAACGTCAGCGGGGTTGGACCAGATGATTCTTGTGGTCCCTTCCAACCTGACATTGTGTGATTTTTTGCAAGGCTGCTCTGAGTTGGAAGGGAGGATTTGCACCCCCAGGGATCCCCCTTCCCAGCATCACCCCGAGGATCCCCTGACATCCCCTTACCCCATGAGTGCAGCCGTCGGGTGCTGCACCCACCTCCCCTCCCGATGGCAGAGGCACTGCCAAAAGCTCAGGGTGCTGAGCCACGCAGCCTTTCTGGCTCATCCAACACCCCCAGGATGTTTGCATTCTGCACCTCCCGGGGGTCCCAAGCACCCTTTCTTCCTCTGCCCCTCCAGCTTGCAATTGCAGTGGTCGCTCTGAGGAATGTTTCTATGACCAGGAGCTTTACCGCCGCAGCGGGCACGGGGGACACTGCCAAAACTGCAGGGACAACACTGCCGGGCCACACTGCGAACGCTGCCGGCAGAACCACTACCGCTGGGACCCCCGGGCAGCCTGCCAACCCTGCCACTGCCACCCAGCAGGTCCGTGGCATTGTCCCCACCCGGGTTCTGCTGCAAAACCCCTTCCCCGGTCAGGGTTGGGTCTGGAGGGATGGTTTGGGTTGGTTTTCCCTTGGTTCTCTCTCTTTTGGATGGTCTCCTCATCTCTGGGGTTTTAGCCTCAGGGCTGGTTGGGGTCCCCACAGGTTCCCTGCAGCCCCAGTGTGACAACTCGGGGACCTGCCTCTGCAAAGCCAATGTGACAGGTTGGAAATGTGAGCGCTGCAAGGATGGCTACCACAGCCTCAGCGAGGGTGGCTGCAGGTAAGGAGGAGCCCGGCCCCAGGCAGGAGCAGTGGGACAGGATCAGGGCTCACCTTGGGCCATCATCTTGTCCCATCCAGACCCTGCACCTGTGACCCCACGGGCAGCGTGGGCACCTGTGACCCCAACACGGGGCATTGCACCTGCAAGGAGAGGGTGGAGGGACACCTGTGCAACAGGTAAGCACCAGGGGATGGGACCACAGCCCTTTTCCAGGCTGGGATCAATGCCAGGGCTTGGTGGTCAGTGCAGGACGGGTGTCTTGGTTCCTGACAGGGAATTGCTGTGTCTCCAACCCCTACCCACAGCCCCTTGCTGGGGCTTTGCCATAGGGATCTTTCAGGATTGCTCCCTGCCTGGCTGGAGAGGCTGTGGGGCTGCATCCCTCTGGACCAGTGGAAGCACTCAGAGCTGCCACCAGCATCCCCCTGCCATGCTACTGTGGTCCCCCATGGTTCTGCCTGCCCCATGCCATGTGCTCCTCTTTCCTTCCCATGCCCAGGTGCCAGCCAGGTTGGTTTAATCTGCAACCCCACAACCCTGCTGGCTGCACCAGCTGCTTCTGCTACGGCCACTCCACTGCCTGCAGAGCAGCAGATGGCTACGAGGTGACCCACATCAGCTCTGACTTCAGCCAAGGTACCAACCCCCTGGCCCAGGGTGAAATGGAGGGCATAGCTGAGCCAACTCCAGCCAAAAAAACTCGACCAGTTTGGGATGTCTGGGGCTGAGCATCCTCCTCTGAAGCTGACCAGTGGTGATGGCTGAGGGCGATTTCTCTGGCTTGCTCCCATTTTGCTGTTAAACCTCTGCTTTTGCCCCGATCTCTTTGGGGATGGGCTCCCCACAGTGTCCCTCCATGCAGACCTGCTCCTGGGACTGTGCATGGTTCAGGGAGGGCTGCAGGGCTATGCACAGCCATCCCATCTCACCAGAGACTGCATACCACTAAAAATCAGCTTGGAAAGATAAAAACTAAAAGGATGGAGCTCGTTGGGAATTTTTCCCCTTATTCCCTTCTCTCCCCATCCTCATCTGGGACAGGGCAGGGCAGATAGGAGCTGGGGGAGTGGGATAGAGGCCAGGGCTGTGGTTAGAAGGGCTGGATGTGTGCAGGATGCTCGGGGAAGCCCTGCCCTCTGCCGCACAGCCCGACTTGTGCAGCCCCAGCCGAGGGTCCCCATTGCAGCCTCTGCTCTCTGGGACCCCCGTCTGCACCCCACCAAGGTAGGGGCACCCATAGGTGGCAGCTCAGCTTCCTGTACCACGGCAGGGAGCGCACGCCAGTGAGCAGATGGATGCTGATGGACCAGTTTGTCCTGATTACTTTTAAACTGTGCTGCCAATTGCTGTGCTGCTGCTGCTGTGATGTCTTCTGTGGCCTTGAAACAGAGCCAGGCTTTAAAATGAGTCTTTCCACCCTTCACGCAGCCAATTTGGGGCTGTTCTTTTAGGGACAGGTTTGGCTTTGGTTACAAGAGGAGGCTCAGCATGGCCACCCCTCACCCCCCCCCCCCCCCCTACAGCCCTGCTCCCCAGTCTGCAGCTGAGCAGTACCAGCTGGAAGCTTCTGAGTGAAGGGGTCCCCATTCAGAATGATTTGATAGCCAAGTGCAGCCCACTGAGAGCTGGGGAGGGATTTCCAAGTATCCATCCTGTAGGTGCCCCTGGGCTGCAAGAAATAACTAACCCTGGGGAGTTTAACTGATTTCCAAAGGAAACCAACTTAATGCAATTACACTCCATCTCTCCCTGGGCTTCCTGCACTCTCCAGCCCACAGCAATGCTGGAACCACAGCCTGGGCAGGAGGGCAAAAGTTTAAAGATAATAATTTCCTCCAAATCAAAGAAAATAAACAGCTGGGGGTGCAGCTGGGGCCACTACCCAGCAATGAGAGCACAGAGCTGGAGCAGAGCAGAGCATTACAACACACCAGCTCCTTACAAGACCCTGGAGAGTCTCAGGAGGAGGCATAGCACCCCTGAGAGCAGCACCCTAATAGTGCTGAGTTTGGGGGGACTCACTGCTTCCTTCATCTGTGCACTGCCACCATGTGCTGTCACCAGGGCCAGAGGGCTGGGCTGCAGCAGCATCGGGCACTGGGGACCTGCCACTGCACTGGACTGATGGGGAGATCATCATCGAGTGGGATGGAGAGGAGCTGGTGGATTTTCTTGCACCAGGTATGATGTGTGACAGGTCTCTGGGGTCTTGCCCTGCCATGGGGACCTCTCAGTGTCCTCATGGGACATTCCACCTCTAAGGTGGTGCACAAGGTGCTGGGTTCCATCACAGAGCTGAGTGCATTTTGATAACACAAGGAAGTGGGGGGGACCAGGGCGGTGGGCTGGGACCCCAGGAGGGTAGGCTGGAGCTGGTCCTGCCCTAGGAGGATGGTCATAGCTCTTGGTGATTCTGGTGGGAACAGGACTGTGCAGGGGTCCATCCATGCCCTACAAACTTTGCTCCTCTTTCCCCTCACAGAGAAGTTTCTGCAGAACCAGCGTCTCAGTTACGGGCAGCTCCTGACCCTGCTGCTGGGAATGGAGGGGAATGGGATGGGGATGGACACCTGGGTGCCCCTGCTCCAGGTCCAGCTGGTGCTGGAGGGTGAGGGTATGGAGATCACCATGTCCAGCAGTGAGAGCCAGCCCCAGCATGGAAAGCTGGCTGTCACCTTCAGGTACCTGTGGTCACAGTTCGGTGGGTTTGGGACACGCGTGTCTGGACACCCCGGGGCTGTCCTGTGCTGTGGGGTTCAGCCCCACTCCCTGCCCTCCTTGGGGGTTTAATTGTGTCCCTATTACCCAGCTGAGGTGTCCTGCAGGGGGTGGCTGTCAGGCTGGCCCTGTCCTTCCTCCCACTCTCCTTCTCCAACAGGCTGCACGAGGCAGAGGAGGGTGCAGAGCCTTTGCTCTCAGCCTTCAGCTTCCAACGCCTGCTCTCCAACCTCACCTCCCTCCGCCTCCACCTGAGCCACGTCCCCATACCAGGTGGGTGGCTCGTGGAATGTCCCCGTGGGGAACGGAGCTGGGATGGTGTTGGGAACATCAGAGCAGCATCAACCTCTCAGGGACCAGAGGGTGTGTTGTGGCAGGGGCTGGCTGGCTCCTCTCTGCAAACACCCCTGGGGCTCTCCGGGAGGTATTTTGGGGTCTCCTATGCCTGTCTGGAGCATTTCCAGGCAGGATGGAGGGAGCGGGGCAATGTTCCATCCCATCCTCAGGCTGCTTCCTCCTCTCACAGGCAGGCTGTCCTTGAGTGAGGTCCAGCTCACATCTGCTCGCCCTGGGATGGGTTTGCAGGCCAGCTGGGTGGAAGAGTGCACGTGTCCCCTGGGCTACACCGGGCAGTTCTGCCAGTCCTGCTCACCCGGCTTCAAACGGGAGATACCCTTGGGCAGCCCCTTTGTCAACTGCGTGCCCTGCACCTGCAACCAGCATGGGGACTGTCACCCTCTCACAGGTCTGCACCCCTCCTTCACTCGCCCCATTGCTGCCTGCACCGGTGACAAATCTCTGCCTGCTTGTTTCTGAGGCATGCAGGAAACCACCCATGAGGTTGTGGTTCTCAAAACTTCCCGGCTGGTGGTGGAGACTGGGCTGGAAGCTACAGAGATAATTCCCAAACCGCAGTAATGGTGGGAATTTATAAGAAGAGGGGCATCTTTCATGGTGCTTTCTGACCTTAAAGGGGGAAAAATGAAGGGTGCTGGTCCTCAGAGGAGTGGGGAGGCAGGAAAGAGGCAGAGGGGGTTGTCAGGATGTGTCTTGCAGGCAGCATTGCTGCCCAGGTTGTGGAGTCAGACTGGGCACAGCCCTGGTGCCTGCAACCCGGTGGTGAGCCTGAGCAGAAAAACAAGTAAAAAGCAGAAAATACATCAGTGCCCAGCTTGTGGGAAAGCACCAGAGGAGTGCCTCTCCTGCTGCCAGCCCAAGCCCTGCTCTGCCTCCAGGTCCAGCTCAGAGGTGTGGGACTGCAGCAGGGACTGTGGCTTGAAGGGAAGAAAAAGCAAAACTTCCCTGCAGAAAGTAGCATCTCTGAGGAATGCTGAAAAGACCTGGGCAATTAGATGGTGCTTTTGGTACCCCAAGGGAGTGCTTGGGATTCCCCTCTGCCGGCTCCCCTGGGTGAGGAGCAGCAGGAGAGTACAGCCGGGATGGAAAGGGCTGGGAGAGGCGTTGTGCCCAGGCTGTGCCTCTCCCCTGCCAGGGGGAACACAGCAGGAGCTCCCCAGCCTCTCCCTCACCTCCGGGAGCCGGGGCTGCTGCTGCCGACGGCACAGTCCCCAGGGCCAGGCACAGACTTTTGATGACCCAAACCGAGCCAGCCCGCCCGCTTCCTTTCATTTATTTTTCCACTGCTTCCTGCCACCCCCCTTTCCTTTCCTTTTTTCTTTTCTTTTCTTTTCTTTTCTTTTCTTTTCTTTTCTTTTCTTTTCTTTGCTTTTCTTTGCTTTTCTTTGCTTTTCTTTGCTTTTCTTTGCTTTTCTTTGCTTTTCTTTGCTTTTCTTTCCTTTCCTTTCCTTTCCTTTCCTTTCCTTTCCTTTCCTTTCCTTTCCTTTCCTTTCCTTTCCTTTCCTTTCCTTTCCTTTCCTTTCCTTTCCTTTCCTTTCCTTTCCTTTCCTTTCCTTTCCTTTCCTTTCCTTTCCTTTCCTTTCCTTTCCTTTCCTTTCCTTTCCTTTCCTTTCCTTTCCTTTCCTTTCCTTTCCTTTCCTTTCCTTTCCTTTCCTTTCCTTTCCTTTCCTTTCCTTTCCTTTCCTTTCCTTTCCTTTCCTTTCCTTTCCTTTCCTTTCCTTTCCTTTCCTTTCCTTTCCTTTCCTTTCCTTTCCTTTCCTTTCCTTTCCTTTCCTTTCCTTTCCTTTCCTTTCCTTTCCTTTCCTTTCCTTTCCTTTCCTTTCCTTTCCCTTCCCTTCCCTTCCCTTCCCTTCCCTTCCCTTCCCTTCCCTTCCCTTCCCTTCCCTTCCCTTCCCTTCCCTTCCCTTCCCTTCCCTTCCCTTCCCTTCCCTTCCCTTCCCTTCCCTTCCCTTCCCTTCCCTCTTCCCTCTTCCCTCTTCCCTCTTCCCTCTTCCCTCTTCCCTCTTCCCTCTTCCCTCTTCCCTCTTCCCTCTTCCCTCTTCCCTCTTCCCTCTTCCCTCTTCCCTCTTCCCTCTTCCCTCTTCCCTCTTCCCTCTTCCCTCTTCCCTCTTCCCTCTTCCCTCTTCCCTCTTCCCTCTTCCCTCTTCCCTCTTCCCTCTTCCCTCTTCTCTCTTCTCTCTTCTCTCTTCTCTCTTCTCTCTTTTCTTTTCTTTCTTTTTTTCTTTTTTTCCTTTTTTTCCTTTTTTTCCTTTTCTTTCTTTTTTTCCTTTTTTTTTTTTTTCTTTTTTTTCTTTTTTTTCTTTTCTTTTCCATCATGCAGCTTCACCTGGACATGGCGAAAAATGGAAAAACACCAATTTCCCTTTTGCACAACCCTCCTTCTATGACCCAACCTGACAAACCACAAGGAAAAAATTCCTCCCCGTCTCCTTTCTCTCCTGTCAAGCAGAGCATCCTCCTGGAGGCGGTGGTGGTGGCATCCTTCCTCCTCCTCCTCCTCCTCCCAGCTGATTCACCGGCTCGGCTCGCAAGGAGACGCTCGCTCCCCGCTGGGTGCCGGCCTGCAGCTGCTTGTGTTTTCCATGACAGGCTGGAAATAGGCTCCTGATGGCTGGGAAATGTGTTGTCCATTATCCCAGGCGCCGCCAGACTCGGTGCACATCGACGCCGCCTCCTGTGTGTGCCGGAGCCGCCCTTGTCCCCCCCTCACCGCGGGGGAGCTGGCACTGGGACCCCGACATCTTCTCTTCCAGAACCTTCTCCCTTGAGCGAGGATGGGGCAGGGGGAGGGAAAAACGCTCCGGGGCCTGGATGGGGATGTGCAATCCCAACTGGGCCTGGATGGGGATGTGCAATCCCAACTGGGCACCCCCAGTGCTCCCTGTTCCTCACTCGGCTCCCCAGCCGTCCCCGCTCTTCCTCGGGTTTTTGCAGCCCCTCAGCTCCTTTTTCCTCCCCGCAGGGCACTGCCGCTGCTTGCACCATACAGAAGGTCCCTCCTGCGAGCGCTGCAGCCCCGGTTTTTATGGCAACCCCTTCACGGGAGGTTTCGATGACTGCAAACCCTGTCCCTGCCCCGGCCGCTCCCCTTGCACCCAGGTGCCCGGCAGTGGGGAGGTGGTCTGCACCCACTGCCCCCCGGGACAGAGAGGTGAGGCTGGGGGGAAAGGGAATGGGTGAAGGGGGCTTTGGGCAATGCCAGTACAGCCAGACCCTCCCCACCTTTTCCCTTTTTCCCAGGAAAACGCTGCGAGCTGTGTGACGATGGGTTTTTCGGGGACCCTTTGGGGCAGAGGGGTCCTGTGCGTCCCTGTGTCCCCTGCCAGTGTCACGGGAACGTGGACCTCAACGCCGTGGGGAACTGTGACCCCGTGTCTGGCCGGTGCCTGCGCTGCCTGCACAACACCATGGGCGAGCACTGCGAGAGGTGTGGGCCCGGCTTCTATGGGGACGCGCTGGCTCCTGACCCTGCTGGGAAATGTGCAGGTACCTGCAGGCCTGAGGGCTGGCCTTGCTCCTTCGGGTCCCCCCGTGGCCAAAATCTCCCAGTAGTGGAGGCAGAGGGTGGATGGAGGATGCCCAGTGGATTTAGGGGATGATGGATGGTCTGGGTTGGCCCCAAATGCTCAGGAATGGTCTTTGCTCCCTTTCTCCACTACCATCCTTCCCTGGAGATACCCCAGTCTGCAGGGCCTCAGCCTCCCTGAGCCCTATTTGATGGGGGGGATGTGGCCCTCCATGTTGGGGGGGGGGCTCAACCCCAGTGCCCCATTCCTGCTGACCCATCTGCCAGCCCCGTGCTGGGATATAAGTGATGTTTTGTGTCCTGTAGCTTGTGATTGCCACCCCAACGGCTCGGTCCCAGGGCTGGAGGGCTGTGATCCCAGCACAGGACAGTGCCACTGCCTCCCTCATGTGATGGGCAGAACCTGTGGGCTCTGCCAGCCTGGATACTATGGCCTGCAGCCCACCCTGGGGTGCAAGAGGTATGTGGGGGCACAACGTGGGGCTGGGTGGGACCAGTGGTGCCTCTGTGCCCCTGGCTCTGGTCTCTTTGCAGCCACTGCTTGCTCATCATCCTCTACCTCCCTGTGCCAGCTGCGAGTGCCACCCGATGGGGTCACGGGAGAGCAGGTGTGATGCAGTGACAGGGCAGTGCTCCTGCCAGCCAGGTGTCACAGGGAGGCAATGTGACCGATGCCAACGTGGATTCTTTGGCTTCTCTCCCCGCGGCTGCCGAGGTGAAAGGGACAGGGACAGCATCTTGGTCCCAAAACTGAGGCTGATGGCCATGGTGTGACACCTTTTTACCACCATTGCAGCCTGCAACTGCTCCCCACTGGGCTCCATCACCCCGCAGTGCCATGAGAACAGCACCTGCCTCTGTCACCCTGGTTTTGTGGGCTACAAGTGTGACCAGTGCCAGGCCAACTTCTTCCCTGACCCACCAAGCTCCCGCTGCCAGCAGTGTCCTGTCTGCTATGGGCTGGTGAAGGATGAGGTACAACCTATGCCCTGCAGAGGTGGGTACAGCACCCTGGCCCCTGTGTTGCCTCACTGTCCTCCCATGTCTCCCCACATTTCCCTTGCAGGCTGACCGGGTGAAGGCCAGGCTGCAGGAGATGGAGGAATGGCTGAAGAAACCAGGCTGTGATGCCCACCTGAGCCAGTCCCCCATGCTGGGAGATGCACCCCGGGGAGATGGGCTGCCCAGTCCACACCTGCAAGGTAAAGGGGACACCTCTTCCCTGCATGGGGAAGCCCTCCATCATCCCTCTGTGGACCCTCTGCTCCCACGGGATGCTGTGACATGCTGGGCGGGTGTAAGGGGGTCCCCAGGTCAGTGATGGGCTCAGCACAGGTGATGGGGTGACTGAGAGGAGGAGGACAGCTGGTGGACCCGTGCCTTTTTGTGTAGGATGGAGGTGCAGCAGGGATGAGGTTTTGGAGCAGCTGGTGGTGGGCACTACTGTGAGCTGAGTGTTGGCACACGGGGTGCCATTTGGGTCCTTCCTGAGCACCAGGGCTGGGGGGGGACTGTCTGCCCCTTTCATCAGCAGGTCAGGGCTCGGGGCTCAGCCACGGGGCAATCCCCCAGGAAAGCAGGGAGCCCTGGGCACCACCATGGGCAACGAGCAGCTGGTTGTGCTGCCCACAGGTGCTCGGGCTGCACTCTTGGCACAGGTGGGGCAGCTGGCAGGGGCTCTGGGCACTGCACGGGGTCATCTCAGCAACGTCAGCTGGGCCATCAGCTGCTCCAGCCAAGGACCCCCTAAGACCTGTGTCCTGCTCTCGGAGATCGGGGCCGTGCTGCAGTCGGCACAGAGGGAGATCCTGGATGCTGCAGACACCCTGGCTACCACGGTGCGGGCTCTCACCAGCCCCGGGCTCCCAGGAAGGCTGGTGGCCATCCTGGGGGGGCAGGACTGGTGAGGTGGGATGTGGGCAGCACTGTGATTGAGTGGGAAAACTGTGTGGGTATAGCCCTCCTTGCTGCTGAGTCAAGAGGAGCTATTTCCCTTGTTCTCTCCTGGTTGCAAACTTTCTCCAGACCTTGAGGATATTCTCCTTGGTGCTGGGCTGGTGGGGTCCAGGGGTCCTTTATTTTCCAGCCCTGTTGGAGGGTCTCCTTGGTGCTTGGGCTGGTGGGGGGAGTTGGGGGGGTCAGGGGATCCCTCCTCCCAGCCAAGGTCTCACTGCTGCTGGTTTTGTTTCAAGGAGATTCCCAAGGAAATCCCTCAGCAGCCCACCAACTGGAGCCGCTGGGCGCTGGATGCACGGGCGCTGGCCGAGAGGTAGGATTTGCCAGTCTGACCCCAGTGTGCCCAGCAGGGTGGTTGCTCCTGGCTTGGGATGCTGCCCCTCACGCCATCTCTCTGCATGTCCCTTGTCCCCGCAGCCACGAGGACACCGCGGCGCAGGTGGAGGCTTTGGTGGGACGGGCACTGGGTGCCTCCCGCGCCAGCTCCCGGCTCCTGCATGGTCTGCTGGAGGGGAATGTGACACAGGAGGTGCAGCGTGAGCTGGAGGCTGGGTGAGGGGCTGGCAGAAATTTTGGGGGGGCTGGCAGCAGGGCACTGCAGTCCCTTGCCTCTGGCCAAGCTCCTGTTACAGAACTCGGTTGTGGTGGCTCAGCCCAGCGGGGACCCGACTGAGTCCTGTCAAACTCATTGCAGCACAGTGTTGCCAAGCTGTGCTGGGGGTGTTCCATGTCTTTTCTCCCAGCATTTCCTTCTACACGTGTGGTCTCAAAATGTCATCTCCATCCTTTGAGGGGGATGACCACAGTGTCCTGTCCACGTAGGTACGAGGAAGTCCAGCGGGCACAGGAGGAGCTGGGTGCTGGTGTGGTGGAGGTGGCAGCAGAGGCCAGGAGAGTTTTCACCACCCTGGAGCAAGCCAACATGGCAGAAAAACTCCTGCAGGTGGCTGCACTGGGACAGGTGAGCAACAACGTCCAAGGTGATGCTCCTGCTTGCACCTCTACTCCCTCCTCTACCAGCATTAACTCTCGGGTTGGGAGGTGCTCTCATGGAGCTTTTGGCATCCCTGACCCCACAGCAGATGCTGCTAGTGCAGACTGGAGCCCTGGCACAGGAGCTGGCAGTGCTGGAGCAGGCAATGGAGGAGCAGGAGCCATCAGTCCATGGGGCCATGGAGACCTCCCGCACACTGGCCGCTGGGTTGCGCCGGGAGCTGCAGAGGACTCAGAGCTTCAAGAGGGTAATTGCTGCTCATTTGTGGGGAGTATCCCTGCAAAAGAATCGTGGAATTGTAGAATGGCTGAGGTGGGAAAGGGACCTTGGAGATGATCTACTCCAACCTCCCTGCCAAGGGAAGGGATGCCTCTCAAATCAAGGACTCATCTAACCTGGCCTTGAACACCTCCCAGGGAGGGGGCAGCCATAGCTTTCAGGGTCTCATTGCCCTTGTACTAATGAACTGGTTCCTAAGATCCAGTCTAAACCTATTATTTTTCAATGTAAAACCATTTCCCCTCGTCCTATCAGTGGATATTCTTATGAAAAGTCCCTCTCCAGCCTGTAGGTTTCCTTCAGATATTGGAAGGGCAGCTATAAGGTCCCCCCCAGAGTCTTCTCTTCTTCAGGCTGAAGATGAAAATAGTGAAAATGAAAATAAAATGATGGGGCTGCTCCAGCTGGAGCTGTGGTCATACTGGGAGCACCCCTCTGCCTCCACTCAGGGCACAGGGATGAGTGAGTTCCATCCCTGCTGCCCCAGAGGGATCATGTCTGGAGCCAAAAGGTTTTGGGAGACATCTCCCAAGGAGCTCACCTGACAAGTAGGAGGGGGCTGGCACCCATATTTCCCAGCTGGGTGCTGCTCTTCTCCCCTCACTCCTGCTTTCCTCTCCCCAGCTGCAGGACCGGGCCAGCTCTGCCCACAGCATGGCCACCTCAGCCATCTCACATGGAAAAGCCACGGTCTCTGATGCAGAGTCCCTCCTGGCCAGCTTGGAAGGTAAAAGACACCAGTCAGAGCATTTCTGCTCACATGTCAGCTCTGGGTGGCAAGGGGAGAAAGAGACACTTGAGTGACAGCCGGGTTGTCCCCACAGGCATGAGGAAGGTGCTGGGGCATCGGAAGGGCCAGGCTGCCCTGAGCAGGAGGATGTCACACGTACGGGACAGGACGATGGGGGAGGCCCAGAGGAAGATGAAGCAGGCAGAGAAGATGTTGGGAAACTCCTTGTCCATCTCCACCACAGCCCGGAGGATGGCTGGAGAGGCTGAGCAAATCTCTGGGGAAAGTGCCAAGGTCTGAGGAGAGGGAGGTGGGGAGGCTGTGGTGGGCTGTGGGACATGGCCAGCCTGGCAGCCACCCAGGACAGAGCCCATCCTGTACAGGCAGAGCCACAAAACTGCCAAATGCAGCTTCTGCTACCCCACCAGCACAGCCCACACCTGTCTGCCTGCAGACCAGGGGGATGCACCTGGCCAGGCCTCCAGTCCAGGAGCCAGCCAAGGTCCCCCTGTGTGTCCCCAGGTGACTGTCCCCATCTTCATCCCTTTGCAGAGGGCACAGGCAGTGCTGCAGGAGAGCAAGCGGGCCAGCAAACACGCCAGGCAGCTGGCCACACATGCCAACCAGACCCAAGAGGAGCTCTCTCGACAGGAACACGTGGCTGAGAAGCTCAGGGGCCACTTGGAAGATGCACATCAGGTGAGCTGGTTGTGTCCCCCAGAGCCTGGAAACGGCTTCACCCGCAACCCAAAGCATTGGGAGTGGCTTGGTTTTGGGGCTCCAGTGTATGGGGAACGCCTTGGGGATGTTCTTGAGATCTCTTCCCTTCTCCCATCCATCCAAGGGCCAACATTGTCCCTGATCTGGCTGTCTGTTTGTCTTGGAAGGTGGAGGCAGGGGTCAGTGAGATGGCAAAAAACCTCCAGGAAGCCCAAAGCTCGCTGATCTCAGACATTGAGACCTTGAATGATCTGCTGAGCAGCCTAGGTGAGACCTGAGCAGGGAGTGGGGTACAGGACAAGCTGTGGGGTCTGGGGCTCTTCTGTTCATTCACTGGATCTCTTGCCTGGTGGCCATCTGGGCTGAGCTGGATGCCCTTTATCTGATATCACTCAGGATCTTAGCAAAGCTTCTTGAGGGGTCATGTCTCCAGGAAAGCCCTTGTGCAGAATCAATTGGGGCTTGCTGAATGTGTGTGCTCATGCTTGGTATGGGGACACTGATCTTCCTTGGCACCTCCAGAGGAGCAGGGATGGGGCAGGGGCACAGACCCTTTGGAGCTAAGGGAGGTGTTGGGCTGGGGTCACTCCTTGCTGGATGGTTTTGCTCCAGCTCCTCCTGCTTTGTTAATCTGGATAGATTTCCAAGTACTCCTGGACTCCTGCACCTAAGGAGTTTTGCAAAGGGGGTGGAAATCATCACCCATCTGCAAGAGAGAGACGTGCCCAGGCCCTCTCTGGAGTCACAGTCCTATTTGCTTACCTGTGATCACTGGGAAGCTGCAATGCCTCCATGCCCCACTGCACCCATCACTTCATCTGGTGCCAAGGGGCTGAGCCCCTGGAGCATATCCAGAGCCTCTCCTGCCCAGCTCTCTTTGCTTCTCACCCATGTCTTCTCCCCTTGCCCAGGCAACCTGGAGCAGGTCCCAGAGGCAGTGCTGAGTGCTGGGCAGCAGCAGCTGGAGCAGCTGTGGATGCGCTTGGCCACGCAGGGTGCCCTGGCTGCTCAGCTCACTCTGCTGGAGCAGGAGGCCACCAGGCAGCAGGAGAAGATTCAGGAGTTTGAGAGTGACTTGGCCGAGATCCGGGCTGACAAGAAAAACCTGGAGGACATTTTGCGGAGCCTCCCCAAGGGCTGCTCCAAGTGACACTGACAGGTCCCTGCCTGCTGCCCTGTCACCTCTGTGCCCCCCTGCACAGGGAAGGGCAGAGCAAAGGACACCCCATGTTCACCAGCATCGATCCCTTCTGCTGCTCCTCACACTGCCCATGATATCACACCCCAGGTCCTCACCTGCACCAGTTCAGGCTCAGTGTCCTGCAGCATGAATTCATCCACCAGCTCTGTCCCCAGGGTCTGGGGACAATCAGCTACCCGGGATGACCAATGTTTCTGTGCAGGAGACAGAACCATCACAGGGATGGTTTTTCACCATGGAGTGAACAAAGAACTATCACAGATCTCTTTGCTAGGCACGTCCTTCCATCACAGGGACAGCTTAGCAAGCATGTCAAGCAGCAGAGCTGTAGCACCCAGCAATCCTTCCTGCCTCGGGAGCTGAGGGAGGCTGTTGCATGGATGCTGGAAGCTGGGCCTGCAGTGCCATGCTCATGTGCTTTGGTGGCAGAGGTACAAAGGTGAATTGTGCTGGAGCTGGGCAGAGCTGCTGTACTGCGGGGCATGGAGGTTGTCTGTGAGCCAGGGGAAAAGTGTTTGCAGCAGGGAGAGCTAAACCTGGGGGCAAGCAGAAGCAGAGCTGGACCCTTAACCATCTCCTGGCAGGCAGGTTGGGCATCATCTGCCTGTTGCAGGGGAAGAGCAGCTCTGCTCTGTTTCCTCAGGGTAGTGCAAGGTTGCCACTGCCCACAGCTTGTGTCCTGCTCCACCTTGGCTTGGCTCCCTGATGTCATCGGGTCTGCCTATAAATCAGCTCAAGTGCTGGCAGTCCCAGGGGCTGGGAGGTGGGAGAGCTGACCTGTGCTTTACCCCCCAGCACCCACACCCCCTCTCCACTGGAGAGCAGCTGTGGGTTGGTGGCACCCAGCTGGATGTTCAGGGAGCAGCTGGATGAGGCCAGCTCCTGCCAGTGTCACTCCCACTGGGTGGCAGAGGTCAGTGGCTTTTTTGCCTTTAAAGGAAAGGCATGTGCAGTCCCCGTGTGCTTCCGGGCTGGTCTCTTGGGCCACGCAGGCAGCAGAGCCAGCCCCTTGTCCAGCCCACCCTGTGCTGCCTGTGCCATAACTCCAGGGAGCAGATGAAGTCACTCTGATAAGACCAGAAACGAGTTCCCAGGCTGGAGACCACTTCACATTTTAACCTGTTTTACCTGTGCTCTTCTGCTCACAGTGATGGAAATGAGGTTTGCTCCAGTGGTTCCAATATTCTTGAAGGGCCACAGGATTTTCCTACTATGAACAAACTCCTCTCCCTCCTAATTCTGCACAAAATCTGCCCAAGGAGTGGGATGCCAGAGCTGCATTGCTGTGGGAGTGTAATGGCAGGGGCTCCCCTCTCACTGCCCAAGAACAGCTCTGCAAAAGCAAAACCATGTGGCAGTGGGAGCACAGTGTGATTCTGCATGGCTGAGAGGCAGGGAGCTGCAGCCACTTCCCATCTCCCTGGGAATACAATTATAAGTCTCCAATCAACACATAAATTTGCTGCTGTTAGAGAAATGTCAAGCCTCTGCCTTGTGCATGCTGCTGAACATTTGGTCCATCCTCCCTCCTGCTCTTCCTGGAAATCTGTTTTCTTTAGCTGGTGACACCTTCCTAGAGTTGTATCCATTAAAAAATCTTAATATAATACAGAGCTGCCCGTCCACCTGTGTGCCTGGCAGCAGGAGGGGCACAGGCTCTACCTCTGCTTGCTGCTTCCTCAATGAGACACTCTGGGGTGGTATAGGGCAACTGTCTGTCACTTGAAGAAACCATTTTAGCACAGGTCTTTAAAGAAAGGTGCCCAGCTGAGATGGAAGGGGGAGTGAGGGCATTGAGTGCAACCACCCATGGTAAATTCTGGAAAGGACACACATCAGTTTGGTCCAGTCTGAAGGTGCCTTTTCCTGCTCCTTGTGCTCCAGGGCTGATCCAGGACTGACCTGCAAGCAGCTGCTGCTACACCAAACCAGCGAGTTACTGCCACCAGAATCTCTGTTTGCTTTTAGGCTAACAGTTAACTGAGTATTCTGCCAAATCCACTGCTAAACCATGTCCCTCAGCACCACACCTACACATCTTTGGAATACCTCCCAGGGAAGTTGACTGCTCCACATCCCTGGGCATCCTCTGCCAGTGCCTGACAACCCCTTCAGTAAAGAATTTTTTCCTAATACCCAACCTAAACCTCTCCTGGCCTGACTTAAGGCCATTTCATCTTGTTCTATTGCTTGTTAACTGAAAGAGACCTACCCCCACCTCCCTCCAACCTCCTTTCAGGTACTTATAGAGGACGAGAAGGTCTCCCCTCAGATTTCTTTTTCTCCAGGCTGAACACCCCCAGTTCCCTCATCCTCTCCTCCTAAAACTTGTGCTCCAGCCCTTTCCCCAGCTTTGTTGCCTTTCCTCGGACACACTCCAGCCCCTCAGCATCTCTTTCCTCACCCAAAACCGAACAGAAGATGGGAGGTGCAGCCTCACTACTCCCCACCTACAGAAGGACAGCCCCTGCCCCATTTGGGTTGGATATTAGAAAGAATTTCTTCACGGAGAGGGTGATCAGCCATTGGAATGGGCTGCCCAGGGAAGCAGTGGATTCTCCATCCCTGGAGATATTTAAAAAGAGCCTGGATGTGGCACTCAGTGCCATGGGCTGGGAACCACAGGGGGAGTGGATCAAGGGTTGGACTTGATGAGCTCTGAGCTCCCTTCCAGCCCAGCCCATTCTATGATCCTCTGATCCCTGCTGGGATACGGGATCGAACCAAGGTGCTGCCGCTGCCCTTCCAGCAAACCCTCCCCGCAAAACTCCTTCCAGGAAGAGGAGCGGGAGCTCTCAGCCTCCGCTTCTCGGCGCGGAAAGAGTTAAGGGTGGGGGCGGAGGCCCCAGCACCGCCGGCCCGGTCCGGCTCGGTCCTACTTAAGGCTGTGGCTGGAGAGGGGGCAGTGGCTGAGATGGCGGTTCCGAGCCGGCTGGGCGGCGGGGGGCTGCGGAGAGCCCCGCAGGATGGGAGGCTGGAGGAGATCAATAAGGTGGGGCTGGGGACGTCTCCCCCCCTCCTCCCCGATCCTCCCAGCTCCTTGCGGGGACTGGGAAGGGCGGGATGGGGCCCGAGGCATCGACCTGAGGGGCTGGGGGCTGCAGAGGGGAGGGAAGGAGGAGGAGGCGGCAGGGAGAGGTGGAGCTGTCCCCTACTTCGCTTTGCTTTTGTGTCCCCCCCCCCCCTCCCTTCCGATTTGTCTGTGACCCCCTAGGGGGAAATTTGGCTTTTGGGGGGTGGGATTGCTCTCCCTCCTTTCTGCCCCGCGTCTTGCGGCTTTTCCCCCCGCAGGTCCCAGAGGGTTGGTGGATGCTGAGGCTGCCACCCAAGTCCCTTTGGGACCGTGCTCCGGCAAGAACATGAAAGGGTTGTTCTCCCAGAGGGCTTCAACCTCTCCTCTGCTCTATCGAGAGCTTTGATTTCTTCTTCCCGGCGGGAGGAGTGGTTGCTGACTCGAACCTTTCTGGTTTTAATTGTGGGGGGTGAATGGAGAGCCCGGGATGGTTGGATGTCCCATAAGCCTTGGGCAGGGGAATGGTAGCTCCTGGATTAGTGCAAAGTACGCTGGGCTGTGTGCCCTTTATGCCAGGGTCAGGCAAGGTCCTCTCCATGGAGCTTCAGGCTTGCCCCTTCCCTTGCTTGGCATGTCTTGCAGGGCAACTCTCTTGGCATCCATCCTGGCCAAGGGGAGTTCTGAGGCTGAAAAGAAGGTTTTAACCTCCAAACAGTCAATTTTTAGGGTCATTTCTAGGTGGATTCAGCGACCACTTGCTGATGCCTAGCAGCACTTCAGTGTTATAGGCGGAGAAATCAAAAGAGCTGCTCAAGATGAGAGGCTGGAAGAGACTGGGCTTGCCTTGCCCTTACATTGACTGGGCCATGAGATGTGCCAAGGTACCCTTTCAGGAAGGAGTGAGACAGTGGTGGTGAAATTGAAGTCACTGGAAAGGGAATGATGTGATTAGAAACTGGGAGGTGCTGAGGAATAAGAGCAGAAAAAGAGGTGCTGCAGGATAAGGTGTAGAATAGGAGTGCTTGGCTAAAAAGGAGCCTTTGAAACCTGCTGCCAGAAGGCAGGCATGACATCTCCTGTGGTGAGGAGGCACATTGGTGGGCCAAAAGCAGCCCCCACAGTCAATGGGGTGGGGAGGAGGGGAGTGTGTTGCACCTATTGCTGCTGCTTCTGCAGAGCTGTCCTCCAGCATCACCTGGGCACAGGGTGGAAGGAGCTGTAGGATTGAGTCAGGGAAGCCATATATCCCTAAGTAGGCATCACTTCTGGCAGGCTTTTCATCTGGGTGAGGTTTGGAAGACAAAAATGAAGCAAGCCTCCTAACTTCCTGCTGAGAGAGGTGGGAGCTGCTGGTTAGCAGCAGCCTTGCTGCCTGAAGTGTTGGCTCTGTGCTAAGGGAGAGGGTTTAAGCAGCTAGAAACCAAGCTGCAGGTAATACAGGTGGTGACAGCTCATGGATCCTGAGCAGCCCTTGCCTTGTAGTGGCTTTGAGAAGCAACCCCTACACTGCTGTGCTCTGCCAGCTCTGCCTGGTGGTGGTGGTGGGGATGCTGGTGTGAGCAGGGATGCTGTGAAGCAGCTCACAGCTCTCTCTGACACAGAGCTGATATGTAAACCCGGGCTGATACTGTGATTGGAGCCAGGGAGGGGTTTCCCAAGCTCTGGAGCCAAAGCAATAAAGTGCTCCTAATAAAACCTATCAGGCCAAATTCCTATCAGGCTTAATCTCATTGTCTCATCCTAACATTTAGCTCCCTCCCAGCCCTGTTTTCTTGGCTGGTTTCTACCCCAGAGCTCTGCTGGGATAGGGATCTTTGGCAGGCAGTGGCCTGAGTGCACATATGCTGCTGAAAAACAGCCGAGTCCTAGTATTCAATTCTCTCTTCCAGCTTGATATTCTCCTCTGGGATCCCCTCTTGGCCGTTCCCCTCTTCCTGGGGAATGGCAATCACATTTTCCAGCCTCGTGCATCCAGGTGGCAAGCCTAATCCAGCACAGATTAGTTTCAACCTAGTTTTACCCTCTAATACGCTGGGCTGTGGTGAAGGAATTCAGTGTGCTGGGGAGCAGGTGCCTGCTTCTCCCATCCAGGGCAGGCATGAGCATCCCTCAGCCCCTTCCCAGCCCCAGCAGGCAGGGTGGAGGGTGTTGAGCACTTCCATGACCCAGTGTGAGCTTGGGCTTCTGTCTGGAGATGTCTTTTTGGAGGAGGAAGGACCTGGCTTTCCTGAGGTTGCCTTGCTGGGATATGTGTGGCTGAATTTATTGGCTTAGTAAAGTGTGTCTGCCCAAGAAAGGCTGTTCAGGGCAGGAGCTGGTGGGGGGAGGCTGGAGCTTATTTTTAAGCAGATCTTTATTAATAGAACATGCCCCTTAAAATGGGAGCTTTAGCAAAGGGCTCTAGGAGGAACTTCAACTGCAGGACCTGAGTCTGAGTCACTGGCCCTGGGGACTGAATTCCTGTGTGCTATTGTGAGCGTTTCCCTTATCACACTCACAGCCCAGCTTGAATACAATGTGGAGGGTAGAATACCTTTGAAATGCACTCTCCTGTTGCTTCCTTCTGTCTGGAGCAGAGCTATGATACTGGTGAACTGTCCAGTTGAACTGCAAGTGGACTGGGTCCTAGTTGTGTGCACAGTGTCACCCATCCTGCTTTCATCCCATGCTGCCAGGGGCTGTTGGACCCCTGGGCACATATCCCTCAGCCATTCTCTATGGATGGAGCATTCCTATCAGTATTCCACATTTCTGTGCTGCTTCTTGTTCCTGGAGAAACACTGTGCTTTGCTGTCACATACCTTGTCCTGATAGGTTCAAGCTGTCTGCTGGTCCTGCAGGGCAGTAATGAGGCTGTGACCTGGTGGCCAAGGGATGCTCTGGGTCTGTTTTGTTTCTCAGGGATGTTTGGCAAGTTCCTTCTCCTGAGGCTGTTCAGCAATGGCAGTGGGTAACATGACTTCTGCTGCTGGCTGAGCCCAGGTCTCAAAGCTGAATTGGGCCCTTTGTGTTGAGCTGGCAAATGATACCCCTGGGTAGAAATAACTGAGATAAATGAAATGGAGTTGGCAAAGGAGAGAGAAAGAAGGAACTTGGGAACATTTGCTTTTCACCACAGCTCTCAATTTGATTTGGTGTCCGTGGTGATAAGGGAAGTTCATGTCATGCTGGTTTAGTGGGCATGGTCTCTGGTGTCCCATGTGGAGTTTGTGAGGTGAGAGGAGGGGATGATAGTCACTTCTCTCCTAGTGGCCTTCCTACAAAAGCTTGGTTCAGCTGCACAGAAAGAACCCTCCAAAGCAGTGGTGTGCTGGCAGTGAAAGTTTGAAGCGTTTGGACTCCCTGGAAGGGTCCAGGCTCCCCTGTCTCAGGGAGAAAGCAAGCAGAGTGTGACTCCAGGCAGGATTAGGGTGGTGGGCAGCAATCAAGCCTGAAAAGCTTGGTCTGGCTGTGGCAGCAGGAACCAGACACCAGCTTGGGGCTGCAGCACTTCCAGAGCTGGCCCAGCAGCCAGGGTGGCACACCACATCACACCTGGAGAGCTGAGTTCCAGCCTCCTTTGGGAAGAAATGAGAACATGCTCTGGAGGCTGGAGAGCATTTGGGTTGCTAATAGCTGTGTGGAGCTCCTGCAGTCCTGATGCCCGAGTGGCTGCAGATGGGGTTTCTTTAGGGGTGGGGGGATGTCTCCTGAGTCACAAATGATGCTGCCCCAGTCCTACCAGTGCTGGAGATCCTAGTTGCTTGGGGATGTGCTCCTGCCTTCCTTGTGAACATGGATAACATTGGTGGGGAACACATGTCCCAGGTAGGGAACAACCTCAGTCTCTGTCCTCTTGAACCCCTGGAGGTTTTTTATTCTGGGCAGGCAGTACATAAGCTGTGCAGATGTTAATGATTTCTGCAGTGAAGAATGTGATGTTGTTGCTGAACACAGTCATTAAGCTGTGCTGGGCTCACTGGAGCAGGGGGTGTGGGAGGGCAGGGACAGGACCAAGACCCTGCTGCTCACAGCCTGGAGGGGGTTTGCTGGCAGGACATAGCAGTAGAGCTGGCTGGGCAAGTTGTGGTCTGTTCTCTCAAATACCTGAAGGTTTTTGAGGTGGGACTAAGGACAAGTGACCAGAACTGACCCAGAATTTCCTCTGCAGCCTGAGTAGTGCAGGGGAAAAACTGGATAGGCAGTTTGAGAGAGTGCAAACCTGTTCCTTCCCCCTAAATGCCTGTACTCTCTTGGTGCATGAAGTTATGCAAACTTTGCCTGTTCTGTTTGCTCAGAGTTATCCAAGAGTTCTAAATCTCTGAGATCAGAGTGATTTTTTGCAAGGAATACAATCCCTTGCTGGGAATAGGTGGTTCATTCCCATGCTGTGTGTGCTCAAGCAGAGATGAGGGGAATGGAAACCTTGGATGTTCAAGAAGAGGGGTTTTCCTGCAGATGTTCCAAAGGCACACGGGGTCCAGCCTTCTCTCAAGCTGCTGGTGGGATATCTGAGAAGCATTCCCCTTGCACTGGAATATTAATGAGAAGGTATGGAGGGCTTCACCCCATTTACAAGCCTCCTTGTGCTCAGAGGTGTCTCTCTGGGAACTGTACAAGTCTTCTGGGTAATGATGCATTTGTACATGCCCTCTAGGGTGTTTTCTTTTATATCTGCTAACCTTGGGGTTAGCAAAGGTATAATTTTTTTATTTTTTTTTTTTTTTTCTTTCTGTCTTAGGAATTCCTCTGTGACCCAAAGTTCAGTGATGAAGAAGATCTGGAGGAGAAGTTGGCCGTGTTCAAAGGTGAGAACCAGAGGCTTTCAGTGTCCTATTTCAGTCTATTTGTTCTGAATAGATTATTTTCCTCTGCACTTGGATTTTACCAGCCTGAGATACTCTGACAAATACAAGTGACTGAACTGTGATGGATGCTTCCCCCTTGCTTGTGCAATGCAGGGAAACTCCCCAGAGAGGTGTTTTTCCCACACGAGCTTTTGTGTTTCCCCCACTTGCGGGGCAGGGACATGTTACCCTCCAGACATTCTGCCTGGTGACTGCTCTTACTGCAAAACCTGCTGTGTGGGCAAAACCCTGGGGAGTAGCAAAGGAGAATGGTTTCTGTCGAGATACCTAGACAAGCTAGCTGGTATCATGGCTGGTGCAGTAGCTGGACTCTTTTTTCAGTGAGTAGGAGGACTTCTTCCCACAGAGCAGAGCTCTCAGCTGCTTCTTGAAGGAGCTGAGGTCTCTCTCTCTCCCCAGCAGTTTCTTCAGTCTGATCTGGTCCTTCCTCAGTCCCTTGGTACCAGAAGCAACAGCAGTAGTGTGTCTCTAGTCCTGGCCAAAATTTGCCAGAGGGTCAGCAGATCTTGGGCCATTTGCTGGGATGGGAGATACAGAAAAAAACTGGGGTCCTCTGGAGCTCGTCCCCAAAGTGTTAAGAGGACAGGATTTGTCAGGGCTGTTCTGGCTGCATCTGCTTTCTTTCCAAGCAGTAGCTGAAGGCAGTTGAGAAAACACTTTCTGTGTCCTAGTGTCCTCAAGGTTTGTCTTCAGCCTGGCTCTAATCAAATAAAGCCTGACCTTGCTTCCATTTCAGACATTGTCAGCTCTTTGAATTTTGGCTTTACAACCAACCATGGATGAATCTGCCTGGGGTTTTCTGATCCTTTACCCTGCTGGGGACAGAGAAGCCTCCAGTGCTCCCCGTCCTTTTTCTGTTGCCTTTTGTCAGGCTTTGGCTTTTGGCTGCAGCTTTGCATTATTTTTCTCATCACAATTGGGGCTCTTCAAACATCGCAGCCGTGGGTCACAGGCTCAGAATTCCCTGTAACGAGAGCCCTTGGCATCTCCTCCTGCTGCCTCGTGAGTTTGCCTCCGTGGTCTGTCCTGCTCTCCAATGCCTCCTCCAACAATCGACTCATTGTGTGAGGATGGGGGGAGTGTTTCTTCTCTGCCCTCCTTCCTGCTGCTCTCCCTGGTCGGGTTGGGAGAGCCCCTGTGCACTGTTTGTGTAAGTGTATTTTAGGGAGGGGCTACGCATGGTTTTGCCCCACCAAATTCCTGCAGCTGGGATGGGAGGGAAAGATGGATGTGTGAGCTGAGGCTCGGAGCACGGTGAGTGAAAGCTGCCTCTTTTCTCTGGGTGTTTGGCTTCATGTCAGCCCAGAAGAAAAGAACACATGTGCTGGGCAGGGACACAGCAGAGCAGGGGCTGTGTCTACCTGAGCACATGCTGGGGTGCCTGACCCCTGCCCTGGGACCTGGCAGTTCATTTGCACAAGGTCTTTATGGTGGGGCAGAGTGTGAGGAGAGCCAGTTCCACATCAAGTATTGTCTTGGCCCCCGAGCACATATCTGACAGATTCAATTTTATCTAGGATCAGTTGCTTAATGCTTGAAGGGAGATAATTCTTCCTGCCCTGGAGCATGAACAGCTTGGGTTTGTACATGGTACTCCTGTAGGTCTGTCCTGGTCAGCTTGTGACAATAGTAATCCACCAGGTGAAGACCTGTCAAGCCATTTGTCTACCTCTTGCCTGCAGCTTCCCCTTGGTCCAGCTAACCCAGCGCTGTCCTTCAGGAGCACAAGTCCTGGGAAAGCTCAGATGTGTGAAATCCTCTTCTCTCCACTTCCTCACATTAGCTTGCCACGTCTCTCTTCATGCTCATCTGCTTGCTGGTGTCCCTGCAGCAGAGGCAAAATGTATTTTTTTTTAATTTTTTTTTTTTTTTCCCTTGGGAGGCAGGAGCAGCCTGGGAGCATTCACTTAATTTGAGTCCCCCGTGGCTGTTCTGAGGAGTGAGTGCTAACTGCAGGGATTTCTCCATCTCAGCGTGGATGGATGGTGGCAGCAGGCATCTTGCTCTTCTCATTTAGCAGAACTGAGATGATGGAGGGACCCCCTGCAGTGCTAGGAGCTATATGGTCTGTGAGACAGACAAATCCTTGCCTGAAGAGCTTTAAAGTCTAAATGGGGAACAGCTCGGAAGGGTGGGAGGTGAGGGGGGGGAAGCACAGGTGTGCCACTCCAAAGGTCAGAAGCAGCACAGGACAGAAATCCTGATTTTCTGATTCAAGTCAGTGCTCTGTCTGTTATGGCATGCCAGCTTTTCTCTTGCAAAGCTAACCAGACCTTCTGGAGCAGGCTCTGCCTTTTTCTGAGGATGCTGGAGTTGCCCATTTCATCAATGTTTGACAGCAGGCTGGAAGGGCAGTCAGCCTGCTCAGGCATAACTGCTCCTAGGTGTGTTCTTGGTTTTGCCCTCTTGATGTGATCCACGAGCATCTCTGCTGGCAGGTACAGCTCTGGGAGTGCAGTGCTTTAGGAGGACTGTAGAGTCTGTCCCTTGCTATTCCAGGCAACTACGTCATTTAATCCCTGTCCTAATCCGATCGAGCTTCATCTTGGGACTGCTCAGGGGTTTGTTTTCCTTGCTACTCCTCCTGGGAGGCTGTTCCAGGGCTTTGTTTTTCTGGCTGGAAACCTTTTAACGCTGTTCATGGCTAACTGATACCTTGTTCTCATGCCAGTGTTTTCCTTCAGCTGAAATGAAAAGCACCCACAATTAAAGAGCACTTAACTCTAGAGCCCTGGGATTGAGATAAGGGTACTAAACCCAGGCCTTGAGATGGTCTGCCTCTCCAAACAGTTTGCATTCAGCAGTATATCAGCCTTATCCCCAAATCCTTTATTTCCTTTCCCTAAGCAGGCAGTGCTCCAAAGACCTGCACACCCCCTGCTCTAGCATCCTGCTAACTTGCTTCTGTATTTCTTCCAGAGAAGTACATGGAGTTTGACCTGAACAACCAAGGTGAAATTGGTGAGTGTCTGGAGGATGCTGGGCTGGGAGAGCAACAGCCTGATGAAGTGTTGTCTGCTGCTTCCCTCTGCACTCATCTTGCTGAGGAGGAAAACCTGTGGGCTTTTCCCATCTCCAGCCTTGCCTGGATCTTGATTACCTGCCAGGGGCATCCTTGGCTTTCCAGCCCCTGCCTCTCAGCTTCCTCAGTCTCTCCTCCCTTGCTTCAGGATCTAAACTCTTCTCATTCCTCCTGAGTCTCTTCTTAATTCCTCTACTTCTTTTCTTCTCCCTTTTTCCCCACTGAGCCTTTTGTCTCAATCCTCAGCATCTCCAGAGCTGGGAAGCTGCTGGGATTTGGGCAATCCTGGGTTTTGTCTGGCCTGAGGCAGAAGCTGTATAAAACCATAAACACTTCCAATGCAGAGGAGCTCTTTGCTTTGCTGGAAGGTGAGTGGAGGGAAGCAGAGGGGACTTGGGTGTGAATCTTGCTTAGCAGAACAGCCCTGGTTTGGACCCAGAAAGTACCAGTTAGGTAAAGATCCAGCTTTCTGCAGGCCTGAAGCTGACACTGGAATGTAATCACCATGCTTCCAGGAGGCTCCCCTCCTCCTCCAGTCCTGGAGCTGAAGGAAAGCCTGCGTGGAGCTGGAGGAGGCTCAGGCTGGGCTGCAGTTTCCGGGAGGGAAGGGGCCACAGGTCTCAGCAGGGCAGCAGAGCAGTGGAAGGAAATGTCCTGTGGTGATGGGCAGAGGCACCCCTTCCCTTCTGCCTCTTTGTCTTTGGCTTTAACTCCAGCATTGCTTCCCTCCTCCCCATCCTTGTGATTCTTGGCACTGTGGTTTGAGCTGGAGAACAGTGTCCCCACGTGTCTTTGGAGCACTCAGAGTTTTCTTCCTCCTGTGTGCATCATCTCCTGTCTCAAGCTGCACAAAACAGGCAGTGATGCTTTCTCTGTGCTGATCAGTACAGCAGCAGGGGGTACTGGAAGTCTTCTCTTTCAGCACCAGAGCCTGCATTTGAGGTGATCTCAGGTGGGAACTTGTGCCTATATCCCTGGGGTTGGTCTGTGCTCAGTGCGGTCACCTTGACCACCTCTTTGCTCTTGCAGATTTGATGTCTGTCAAAAGGATGATGGAGAAGATGGGTGCTCCAAAGACCCACCTAGAACTGAAGAAGATGATCTCTGAGGTGACTGGAGGGGTCAGTGAGACCATCTCATACCAGGACTTTGTCAACGTGATGCTTGGGAAACGCTCTGCTGTGCTTAAACTGTGAGTGTCCCTAGGAGAGGGGGGACAGGGGGGGACAGGGGAGAGGCAGGACTTGAGCTGGGTGTTGGGGAGCTGGGAAGCAGAAGCTGCTCTGCCTGGGGGAGGTGGAACTGTGAATGGTTGGTGCTCATGGAGGGGAGATGAGGACCTTGGGGGAGTTTGCAGAGAGACATGAGAGGGTGTGTGAGGCTCTGTGTGGGCTGAGCTGTGGTGAGCATTCATGGCAGAGCTGCCTGCAGTGTGCTAGCACAGGCTTCCTCCCACGTCCTCCATCCAGAGCCATTCTCCCCCTTTCCTGAGAATGTGCAGGCACTCAGCACTGAGGGACTTCTTCCCATCTCATTCCTGGCTCCTGCTGGATTTGAGGACACAGGCTTGCCCTGGGGATAGTGTCAAGATTTCAGCAGTGGATGACTGTCCTGCCAACGCCTCCTGTTTTCTTCAGGATGCTCCCTCCCTGCCTGATTTTACAGGGGGTGGCAGTAGATGGAGACTGGAGACATGCTCGAAACAGCTGGCTTGTGCTGGGAGAGGTTTTCTGTGCTACAGGCTGCCAGCACCAGCCTCCCACGGCCCCCTCTGCCCTCTTGAAAGGCCTCTGAAAGTTCTGCTGTAACAAATGGCTTCCGAACCCTTTTTTGGCTCCATCTCCACCCCATTGAAGTCTGCCTTTTCCTTTCACAGCCAGGGAGGCTGGCCCTGCTTTTGTGTCTGTTACCACCATGAATAGGAGCTGCTCCTCTCCATCCCCCTTGCCCCTTTCTGCAGGCAGCTTTAAAAATGCAGCCAGCTTTCAAGGCAGTTTGGGAGGAGGGATCTTGCTCCCACTTCTCCCATGGTCCCTCTAAGCCTGTGTGTGTTTGCTGGTGGTGAGTCTCTCCCCAGTGAGTGCCCTGTGTCTGTCTGTTGGGATGCTCCTCTTCCAAGCACACATGTGTCCTCTCCTGACACCCCTGCTCCTTCTTTTTTTCATTCCCAGGGAAGCAGACAGAGCCTGCAGCCTGTCCCCTCTCTTCCATCTTTCCTCCCAGCTGCAGCAGCTTTCACAGATGGGTCCCTTTTTTGGCCAACAGATACCCCATTGTTTGTTGGACTCTCAGAACAGGAGCAGAAATGTAAAACTCATCCCAAGAGCAGTGCAGCCCTTTGATCCAGGGTGGCAGCTGGCATTCCTCCGGAAGACAGTGCTAGTGGTTGAAAAATGCTTGGGATTCTTCTATCCAGTGCCTTGCTCCTTGTCTCTGCCCTCTTTCCTGGCTGTGGCTGCTGCTGCTTGCATGCTGCTGGCTTTTGGCTGCTCTGCTCTGTGGTTATGTACAAGGTGGGCCAGGGACAATATTTGCTTTTATGCACCAAGACAACTTGGCGTGCAGTGTGTGAGCAGGGGATTTTGGAAGTGGCTGTCTAAATAAAATATGCTAATCCTCTGGGCTCTAAGAAAAGTAGCAGAAGCTTTGGGAATCCACTTTTGGACCCTGCTGGAAAAGCAGAGCAGTGTGCCTGTCTGGCAGCACTGCCCTCTGATGGCTTTCCCTCATCTGGTCATTACTGGTGCCCTTTGCATAGAAAGCAGGTGCTGTTTTTTCAGCTGATAATTTTTTTCATCCGTTGTGTTTTGCAGGGTCATGATGTTTGAAGGAAAAGCCAATGAAAGCAACCCAAAACCTTCTGGTCCACCTCCAGAGAGAGACATAGCCAGCCTCCCTTGAAGAGGGACTGGCTGAAAAATTAGCACTGTTTGCTTTGGGCTGTAACAGAGGTTTACCTGTGCTTTGTTACTTTTTACTGTGGACAGTCCTAGTTTTCAACTAACCTGCCTTAGAGGAACAGCAAGGGAAGCTGAAGACCCCCCCAGCTCATGTTTTTCTGCTGCATCCCTTAGCCAACTTGGTTTGTTAGACACTGTAGCACCAAGTGTAATGTGAGACCAACAAAAAAAAAAAAAAAAATCCTGTGATCTTACTCTTTCCTTTGCCTTTCCTGCATTTCTCAGAGAAGGAGAGACTTTCTTCTCACTGTATAGATTCAGATACCTGTGCCTGTCCCTAAAGGGCTTTGCTGGCAGGCATTGGGTGCTTCTCTGGCAAAACCCCTGACAGCAGCTTCCTGGCTGCAAAGAAAGAAGTGCCTTCTCTGCTCCAGCCTATGCTTCCTGCCTCTGGACTAGTTTTTCCCCTCCTGACCTCCTCAAAGCACAATTGGGCTCCTGGTTGTGTGCCAGGTGAATGTGGGAAGGGGCACAGGGGTCTTCCTGCAGGGAGGGCATGGCTGGCTGTGAGGACAGCTTCTCCCCAGTCCATGGGTTCATCCTGCCATCAGATCTCAGTGGAGGATGATTTAAAGCTACCTTAGGGGCCCTCTTCCTGATAAATTTATCTGGATCTGATCAGGTGCCTAGCCTGTGAGTGGGTGGCTGTCACATCAAGTGCAAAACCAAGCTGCTGGTAAACTTTTGCAGCCCCCTCAGGCAGACCTGGAGGAAATTAAACCTTCAGGTGAAAAGGGAGCAGGGTGACTAAACTGTGTGCCCTGCCAGAGCAGCTGCGGATGGGGATCAGTCCTCACCCAGATGCTCTGCTTTTTGAAGACCTCTGATTTTTGAAGACCTGCCTGGATGTTCTGCTTGGTCCCCTGGGGCTATCAGTTGGGTTTTCCTGATGGGTCAGCCCTCTGGTCTGCCACAAAAAAAAAAAAAAAAAAAAAGAAAGAAAAAAAAAAGGAAAAAAAAGAAAAAAAAAAGAAAGAAATGGCTGTAGGTATGGTGTATGAGCTGGGATCCAGACATAGCTGGGACTGTGTTGTCCACACTCTGGTTACTGCAGTGATTCTTGCTCTAGACAAAATCTCTGGAATCCAGATGTTTGCTCTTTGCCGTTTCTCCCACTCTTTTCTTAAATGTTCTTGGCAGTTTTTAACTATTTTTTTAAAATCATGGTTTAATAACTTTTTTAAAGGAAATACAGATGATTAACTCTACTAGGCTGATTGTTCCTGCCAAAGGCTGCACTTTTAAATAAAAACAAAACAAAATGCATTCTCGCTACTGTTTGCATGAAAACCAAAACTGTAATGGAGAAAAAAACTGTGAGCAAAAGCAGCATTAGTCTACTTCAAGGACTGAAAATAAATCTTCTGAATCTACACTGTGTGTCAGTGTATTTAGTTCAGCTCTTCTGAAGCTTGATCCATTCAACTGGATGCAGATTAAGTGAGCTGATTTTCAAGTCTGTTAATATAAACCCTTAAAGATCATAGAGATAGGTTTGGAGTGTCTTGATCTGATCTTTATCTGTAATAACTGACCAAATGCTGCAGAGTTTGAGTTACAAAATGCAGAGGCTACCTCCTGAAAGCTGCCATTTTATTTATTTATTTAGTCTTAGTGAAAGAAAGCAGGTGGTGGTGCTTATTTTAAGGGATAACTTGTTTATCAAGAGCAGACACTTGTAATGCTTCCCTTGAAAGAGTGTTGTTTTTTTTTTTTTTAATCCTCTCTGCTTTTGAAGCAATTGCCTGAGGTTCTTATTGTCTGATAAGACTTCTCAAAATGGAGACCAGGTTTCCTGGGGGAATGACAGGATACACTTTTTTCCATATGTTCCTCAAAAGGATAGAATTGCCTTAGATCAGAGCCCTGGGTCTGCTTTCTGCTGCCTTTTAGCCTCTGGGGATGCACCTGCTTTTCTGGGCTATGTGTGTTAAAGCTGTCATTCAGTTAGAAAATAAAGGGAGCATATTACACAGGGGAAATTCAGATGTGGTTTGCTGCAGTTCAGGTCACTGCCCAAAGCCATGCCTGCTTTTTGTCTCTGTGGAAATCCTTGTTCTTTGGGTCCTGGAAAAAACCAAGCACAACTTGTTGAGGATAGAAACAATCTTTCCCAATCTTTCCAACAACCCCCCAAAGGGGTGTCCTTGTCCCCACAGGGTTAAGTGAGGCACCTCCTTTGCTGGCAGTGAGTGGGGTCTAAACCCACCAACTTGAGGCAGGAGGGAGGAAAGAAAGAAAAACTTGAAGGGGAAAAAACCCCACCTGGCTTTTGTGTGGCCCTGGGGCAGAGCTGGGCTGTCCCTGCTCTTCCATCTTCACAGGCAACGGGAGGAGCAGCCCCAACCCAGACTCAGGGAGTGGGAATTGCTCAGAACTGCAGCAACCTTCTACCCCTGTGTGAAAAAAAAGCGTCAGAGCCCCTTACCAAGGGTTGATGGAAAAAAAGAAGCATTTGGGACCCCAGCCCCAGCAGGATCATTCCCTTCAGGGTCTCCAAGGGCAGCTCCATAGTAGCATCCACCAGGTTGAAAAAGACTTTCGGGCTGGTTGAGTCCAACCATCATCTTTACAAAGTTCTTCCCTAAACCATATCCCCCAGCACCACACCGTGCTGGGTCACCTCAGGGAGGGTTTGCTGGGTCCAGCAGAACCGGGGCAGGCAGCCCCCACCTCAAGATGGGGTTTATAAACCACGGAATTGTTTTGTATCCATCCATTCTGGGTGCTTATTTCCACTGAGCTCCTCGCTGATGCTGGGATAATGTGGGCAATCCTTCCAAAATCAGATTTCTTACAAAACAAACAAACAAACAAACAAAAAAAAACAAAACAAGGAGAACGTGTGAAGGTTGAATTTAATTTGTCACTTGGGGCAAGAAGTGACATTTGGGGGAGATGCATCCAGCACCAACTTCGGGCCTTGCTCCTGCCAATGGTGATAAAACAACATAGGCTTTGAAATAAATGTCTTTATTTCAGTTGCTCTGTTCACTACTGAGGTGGAGGTGAGCTATAATTTTTAATTTCCTCCCCCAAACACCTAAGAGGGGAACACTGTGTATTTGTGAAGAGCCGCACAGAAACTTGGCCCCTGGCCTTTAAAGAAAACCAAAAACCTCCGAGACATTCTCCCGAATCAGGAGAGCAGGCAGCAGCACGCCAACCAAAAACACCCTTTGAGGACAGCTTCAAAAGGGCCCAGGAAGCTGCCCCTGAGGAGCCGCCATGTTCCCTCCTTCCCCTCAGCCCCCCCTGGAGGACTCCCGCTCCTTCCCGCCTCCCGGCACCATCGAGAGCTGAGGTGCAGAGCGGCCTTTCCGGAAGCGGAAGTGAGCGCAGTGGCGGGCGCGCATGGGGCTTCCCGGATGTGCCTTGGGTGGCTGCACCGAGGGCCTCGGGGCTGCCATGGGGGACGATATGGACGTGATCCCCGAGAGGGAGATGAAGGTGAGGGGCTTAGGAGAGAGCAGGAGGGCTCTGCGAAGGGTGCTGGAGGGGTTGGTTTGGGCGGTGAGAGGTTTGGGGCCGGAGAGGGGGGGTGAGAGGCTGAGGGTGTGTGTGAGGGGGTGAGGGTGAGGAGAATGGGGCTGGAGGAAGGATTGTGAGGGCTGACAGAGAGCGGGAAGGGCTTGGGTGGAGGTGTGGGGTGAGGGCAGGGGATTTTTGTCTTGAGGGTTTTTTAGCAGGGTCTGGTTGAAGGCTGTGAGAGGCTTGGAAATGCCTGGGGGAGGACCTTGCTTTGGATGAGGACGGATGTGTGTCCTGGTTTAGGACAATGACAATGTGTTTCTAAGTTTTCCTGCCAGCATGCCTTGTGCTGGGAATCTCCTGCTTTTGGGGGACAGCATGTGTGGCTGTCTGCTGGGGGACAACAGGGACTGGAGTCTTGCTTTGTGGTACCAGCCCATCGGGGTGTCTCTGCACTCAGGGAGGTGTGGGGAGGGGGAATGGATTTCTGAAACCAGGTGGATTTTTTGTGCAGCTGCTTTCTGCTCGGGCACATTCAAAAAGTTTGCTTTGCAGAAGTTTCTGGGTTCCTGCAGCCTCCTCAGCTTGCAGGAGTGTCCTTAATCAGGGCTTGGGTGATAATTTGGGAATCAAACTCGGATGGGGCGGTGGCCTTAGAGCCAACACTCAGCTCCGCAGTTAGCCCCTTGGGGATGAGAAACTCATTCCTGAGGCAAACCTCAGGTTTTGCATAGTAACAACCCAGCTGCTGTTTCTTACTCCAGTTTGTAATTTTGGAGTCTTTATCTCTCAGCTTTTCTCTGCATCCTTTCACGATGTAAATTAGGAGATAAATGAATGCAAAAAGACAAAAAATCTGGTTTTACAAATTAATTACTGGGGGGGGATGGAAGGAATAATTATGTCTGTTCTCTGGGTCATAAATTACAGCAGCAAACAGAGAGGCATCTGAGCAGATGAGCTTTGTAGCTTTGTGGCAGTTGTATCCCTGTTGTGTCTCTGCTTTCTTCCCATCTCTTTCATTTTCCCCTCTGTGTCTATGGGCTAGTTTGGGGATGTTTCTGGGAAGTTTTAGATATCCTGGACAGACTCCACTCCTGCAGGTTTTATGAATTTTGGCAGTGGGGAGAAGAGAGATTCAACCAGTGGCAAAAATGTGGTGGGATCTCTGAGATGAGACAACAAAATATGACAGCCCGGACAGTGCCTGCCTGGCTGGGGGTTTGCAGCCCTTGTGAGGGGGTTTTTAAACTTCCTGAACTCCAAGAAACTTGAGGTGAAGTGTTCCTCATGTTTCCCACCTCTCTCCCAACAGGATTTTCAGTTCAGAGCCCTGAAGAAGGTTCGCATCTTTGATGCTCCAGATGAGCTCCCCAAGGAACGTTCCAGTCTCCTGGCAGTCTCTAACAAACATGGGCTGGTGTTTGCTGGGGGAGGAACCAGCCTGCAGATCTTCCACACCAGGAATCTCCTGATGCAAAACCAGCTGGGAGAAGATCCTAATAAAATTGGTGAGGTGTGCTGAGGCCTCGTGGTCTGTGCAGCTTTTGTTCAGGGGGGGGTTTGGGGATAGGGAATTTCTGATGCAGTCCTTGTCATGCTCTTCCCTGCATGTCGTGCTCTTTTCCACCACCCAGGTGCAAAATACACCCAAGTGTAAAATGGGTTTGGTTTTCCTGTGGGCCTTAATGACTGTTCCACCTGAGAAAGTCAGTGACTGTTTCACTTGGTTTTGCCATCACTTTTTCTACAACTGCTGTGAATAGGACTGCTGATGTGTAAACTTTTTCTATTTAAACTCATCCCCTTCATTCCATCTGCCTTCCCTTTTGTGTTTTCAGTGGAGAATGTTCAGAGTACCTTAGTTCCCATGAAGTTTCCTATGCAGCACCTGGCTCTGAGCTGTGACAACCTCACACTCTCAGTCTGCATGGTGTCCTCTGAGGTTGGCTCCTTCGTTGCCTTCTTTGATGTCCGCACGTTCTTAAATCAGGTAAAATAGCTGCCAAGTGGGTTTGGTTTTTCTTCTGTTTTTCAAGTACCAGCAGGAGGAGAAGCCTACCTTGGAGGGTGGAGTTTTGTGGGCAGTCTTGTAAAGAATTGCTTCAGTAAACTAAAAATCTGTGGCTTATTTTCAGTCGTTAATAATTTATAGGAAGGTCAAAGCCACTCTGGGTTTAGGACAATTTATTTGTGCTCAGCTTGGACTCTCTCATGTATTTTTTTTTTTTTTTCCCTAAAAGGCAAAACAGCAGAAACGTGCATTTGCTTATCACAAACTGGCCAAGGACTCAGAAGGCACAGCGATGGTCAATGACCTGAAGTGGAACCCTGCTAGTCCTGCCATGGTGGCCATCTGCCTCTCTGATGGCAGCATCTCTGTCCTCCAGGTCACAGACTCTGTGAAGGTGTATGCCACCCTGCCTGCCTCTGTGGCTGTCACATCAGGTGAGTGGCAGCCTCTGGGAGCACACAGGGCACTGAAAAAGAGAAGCAGGTTGCTAGGTGTAAAAAGACAGGCTGTTTGGATGAAGTAGGGGTTTCTTAGAGAAAATGCTTCACAAAGAGGAAGGATTTAAGCTCCCTAAGACTTGGAAAATGTAATTGCAGTTTCCCAGCTGACTGGGAGAGCTGTGTCTTGTGAACTGGAGTCAACTGTGCCCACCCCTGCTTTGTGCTGTCTCAGGTTTGACTGTAATTTCCAAGGTAGTATGCAAGTCAGGGTTGTCATCTGCTGGCTTCTGATCTGTGCAGTCCTGCTTTCTCAACACTTGACTCCCTATTTGCTTAATTCAGATTCAGGTTTTGGGTTTTTTTTTGGGGGGGAATGTGGTTTCAGTGTATTTGTCCTGCTTCTCTGGGATCTTGTTACTCTTCAGTTTCTTAGTGCTAATAAATTCTCTTTTTTGCCTAGTGTGTTGGAGCCCAAAGGGAAAACAATTGGCTGTAGGGAGGCAGAATGGCACTGTGGTGCAGTATCTACCTGTAAGTATTGTCAGTAAGGTGTGATCACTAGTTGGCAGTGTTTTTCCTTGCATTGCAAGGAATTTGGTAGTGTGACATGTGGCTTGAGCTGTGTGAAATCAAAGACCAATGCTGGGTTTAGTTTAGGGTTTGCACCTGCCACTGAAAAGTCACATTTTCACAGTGTCAGGTGTTGAGTATCAAAGAGTGGGGGAGTTGCTCTAAACAAGTTCTCTGGGGTTTCTGCAAAGCTTGGAGTTAGCTTTTTTTGGTGACTTTTTCCTTGTATCTAAGAAGAGCTTCATTTGCAGAATCTGCAGGAGAAGAAAGTAATCCCTTGTCCTCCCTTTTATGACTCAGACAATCCTGTTAAAGGTACATATTTTTATTTCTTTTTAACTTTTCTCTTAAAATATTTTTACTTTGTTTTAGTCATGTTTTAGTTTTTTAGTTTCAGTAGCTGTATACTTCACTGGTATATAATTACAGTGTGATTTTAAAATATGTAGAAAAAATTATTTCCTTTATCTCTGGGTAGAAAAGTTATCAGTTGTCCAGAGTCCTTGTCTATTTCTAGAATGTTTTAAATAGGCATTTTAAAAGCTATTTTTTAAAATCACCAATGTGATAGTGCTGTCACAAGTAATCTCCCTTTATCATGAAGATTTCTGGATATAAGTCCCATTCTCAGAGCTTGAGTTTCATCTTGTCATTTTGACTCTTCAATAAAATGTGAAAGCAGATAAGTTTAGGAAAGCAGAAATAGTTAATTTTGGACATGCCAAAACATCATCTGTGTTTGGGAATGCTGATGTTTTCTTGCCTGTGATATCATCAAGCAAATTAATCCATTCTTTTGCTTTGTGTTTGAAATTTCTGGGGTCAAGTAGTTTTTGCCCTCAAAATAGTGAAATTCTGCAGACAGTTCACTGAAATTCTTTCTCTTGGTGATTCAGAAGTAAGTGATTCCCTCTTTGTTTGTCATTTACTTCTGTGTGCTGTGCAGAGTTAAAATCCAGATGCAAGTTGATGTCATTCTGAGTGTTTCTGGGTGAGGTGTTTGTTTCCTTCTCTTTCAGTTTTGGATGTGCTGTGGATTGGGACATATGTCTTTACTATTGTGTATGCAGCAGCTGATGGGACACTGGAAACCCCTCCAGAAGTGGTCATAGCAATATTACCTGTAAGTGCCAGCAAGTCACAACAACAGAAGTGTTTCTTGCTTGGTTTTGACTTATTTGTTGCAATGGCAAGTTGCTTCTGTTGTTCATGTTGGCATCATGTAGAATTCAGGTTTGGTGCTACTGTCAATCATGGTTTTGGGGTGTGTGTGTGTGAAATTGAGTGAAGGAAGCAGTATCCACCTGAAACCCAGTACAAAACTGCCACCATCAGTTTATAACTTGAAGACTTTTAGCCTCTGAAGTAAACACTTAAGGAAAAACTCTGATAATTTTTTTTGTTTTGCTTAGGTTAGGGAGATTTTTTTAGACCTGATGATGTAGTCTGATTTTGTATCAGCTTATTGCTACAGGAGTTGAGAACTCAACTCCCTAGTAGCCTTCCTGTCCCCTTATCTCTTGGAGGAGCATTTTGGTTTGTTTGCTTTTTGTTTTTCAAGTGGTCTCATGATGTCTGTTCTCCTGAAGTATGTGGCAGTTATTGCTGTGCCCTGATTCAGTCATATTTCTGGGGGGATGTATGCATTGGAAAGTAAATTATCAATGTTGTTGTCAATCTTCTTTATAGAAAAAGGAAGAGAAAAGACCAGAGAAGTTTGTGAATTTCATGGAGCCTTGCTATGGGAGCTGCACAGAGAGACAGCATCATTACTTTCTCAACTATGTTGAGGAATGGTGAGTAGCAGGAATCATAGCCAAGTTTTTGCGTTCTTACATATCTGAGTGTTCTACAGAAATGTAGCAAATCATGGTCCCTTCATCTTGGGAGGAAAAGTCAGTTTCATATTGTTATAACTGTATTCCTGGTTATGAATTGGTATAGATGGTAATGAATTGTGGAGCTGGGGACCTTGCTGTGAGTTATCATGTTGGTTTTAACCTTCTTGTGTCTCTGCTTTCAGGGATTTAGTTCTGGCAGCTTCAGCAGCCTCCACAGAAGTCAGCATTCTTGCCAGGCAAGGGGATCAGGTAATATTTTTGTTCCTGTTGCATTTGTGCACATGTGCCTCCTCTTTCTCAAAAAGCTAATGAAGTATAACCTTTATACGACCTGGAATATAAGGTAGTTTTAAAAACCACTCCAAAACAAACAATAAAAGCTTAATTTTTACCTCTGAGTTGTGTAGAATCTAAAGATAAGTGTAATTCCTAGATGAAGAAGAAATCTGAGTGACACAGAAGAGGGCAAACAGTCACTGTATTCTGTGAACCAAGTACCAGAAATCTGTTCATCATGATTTGTCAGTCTCAAAATGGGATCACACTCATAATGAAGTAATCCATGTGAGGTCATCAGCTGAAGTTAAACATGAACTGACCTCTCTTCTGACATACAATGATGTGAGAAGTCCTCCACAAATCTGTGAAGTCCCCTGATATTTGTGGCATTTGTCACTCTTGCAAATATAAGTAGGTGCTCTAGCTTTATGTAGTCTTTCAACAGTTAGTTGGCTAGAGTTCTGAAGAAGGCTGATGACAGGAAGGCAGTAGTCAAAATAATCATCTTTCTTTTTGCAGAACTGGGAATCCTGGCTTTTGGAGGACTCCAGCAGGGCAGAACTTCCTGTGACAGACAAGAGCGATGACACTCTGCCTGTTGGTGTTGCTGTAGACTACACCAGTAACATGCCAATCCCAATCAGTAAGTTTTAACTTATCTTGTGGAATACTCCAATAATAGCAACAGATGAGATTTTGGGGGGGCATCCTGATGCTGAGGATTCTAGGAGATGGTTGTGAAAGGGAGAATGGCACGGAGGATCCATCCTATTGTTTCATTCTGAGCCCACAGCACACGTGGGCTCCTGTGAAGGGATTCAAATGAGGTTCTCTCTCTACTTGTATCTTATGTTGTTTTACAGAACTGTGTTTTGTATGAAGTATGTTTGCTCAGATCCAAAGGCAAAGTGAGTTAGTTTCAAAGCCAGAAAAAGCAAAGATCATGGAGGTGAATGCATAGGTTTTAATTCTGCAGTAATGCACAAGGCCTGTACTGACTGAACCCTGCTGTGCTCCACATCTCACCAGTGGAGTTACTGCTGCACCCTCTGTGCTGCCCAAAGACTCTTGAAAGCACCTTGTCAGAGGCTGAAGCTGAAGATATACATCTCAGCTATTGTGTTGTACCAGAGTGAATTCTGAAAACCCTCCTTTGAAACCCAGAGAAGGATTGAAATAAAGATGTCTTGGGCCAGAGGAGGAAGGTATTGCAGTCAGGAGTTCCTGAAGAGCACAGGAGGGTGCCAGTGAGCTGAGAACTTTACCTGAATGAAAACCTACAGTAGAGAATTGAGGTCAAAATTTGTACTTGAATGCAAAATTGAATTTGAAGCATTTTCTGTGTTATTCTATACAGTTATTGGATTAAAAAAATCTGTCAAGACAGCACTTCTTAAGCCCAAATTGTGCTGCTTTAGAGTTTTTTAGAAAGTTTTTTTTGGAGAAGCTTACTGCTAACACGTTCTTCGTGTTCTCACAGAGTGCAGTCAACATGGTTTCACTGCTCTTTATTCGCTTTGCAGTTCAAAGCAATTTTGGATTGCAAAAAAATCCCTCATTTCTCCTGGAGCTTGTTTCCCAGGTGGAAACTGCCCTTCCCAAACATGCTTTTCCTGAAGAACCAATAGGTAATGTGACCATCTACTGCACTGCCCAACAAACAAGGCACTGTGATTTAGCAGATTTTTCCTGCATCCTAAATTTGTTGGGATTTGTTGTTTAATTAAGCACAGTTAAAGAATTAGATTTTTGTATTTAAAAAAAAATACAGGGAATGATTTGTGGCCTTTAAACTGTGCTGAGAATATTCCACTGAAGCAGACTTTAGGCTTAAGGCTGCAGCTGCACACAATACAAGTATCTTGTATCAGAGGCTCAGGGAATCTGAATGTTGGTTTGGTGTTGGCTTTTTTTAAAGTTAAAAAGCTTACTATCCAGCAGTTCCCTTTTGTACTTCATGCATGTGAATGTAAATGATGTGACAGGAATGTGGGGATTGCTGGAAGGCATAAAGGGTTAAAGGGAGGGGGCAGCACCCCTCCTGAAAAAGGACGACTTCAAAATATGAAAAGGCCTGAAACAGAAATTCACAGTTAAAATTTGGGCTTTGTTATTGAGGAGGTGACATTTGATTGTCAAAATAACCCTTTATCTATGAATCTTATAAAATGTTAAGTCAGGAATAGGAAGGACTAAAGAAGGAAGAGATTTGGGCATTCCTGGAGATGTAAGAAATACTGTGCAAAGCAAATCACATGAAGGTGCCCCTGCCAGTAGAAACACAACAGGAAACTTTGTCTGCAGGACTTACATATTTGGTCTTCAACAGGTGAAGAGAAGACCCTTCCTCCAGCTCCAGTTCTGATCTTGCTCTCAACAGATGGTGTCCTCTGCCCATTCTACATGATCAACCAAAACCCAGGGCTCAGGTCACTTATTGTGACCCCAGAGCCACTGCCATTAGTAGGAGAGAGAGTCCCAAAATCATCAGGTAAGTCCTGCAGTAGGCTGGGGAAACACTTGCATCTGTGGATTTTTGTCATCTTCATCTTTAATTTACATGTATTCAGACATGTATGATGCCACAGAAAATTATTATTTTTCTTTTTAGTGCTAATGGAGAGCAGTTCTTGAGTGCTTTGTGCTCCCAGGACTGTTCTGTCTCTTGCACATCAGTGTGACATTACCAAATCCTGTTCTGCTGCAGGAGCTCAAGCACTTTACAGACTGTGCTCTTCAACTCCACTGTGCAATCAGCCTTTGGGGAATGGGGCCAAAGCAATTCTAGGAGGCACTTTGCCCATGTTCAGGATTTATGACTGGCACTGCAGCAGTGACTGCAGGTGCTGCTTGGGGGTGAGGATCAAGCAGACCCAGAGCAGGCTCTGCAGCACCTCATCCCCAGAGAGGTGATGCTTTCCAGTTGTGTGTTTTGCTGTGGGAGGCCATGATATGAAGTAAGGTTTTTGGCTGCAGCAAAAGCTTATTTAAACAATAGCTTTCTGCAACACTGAAAATGGTGCTAGCAGGTGAAAAGCAGTAATTTTATCTGAGTTACACATGTGCTGCCATGGCAGCTTCCCATGTTGGGGTGGGCAGGTAAGCTGATTGTTTTTCTTGTCTGCATGCATGCTGTAATAATTGCAAACCCAGGATTTTCTTCCCTAAGCCCAAGTTATCTTCTTCCCTCTTCTCCTTCCTCAAACAGAATGTTTCTGTCTGGCAACCTGCCTCTCTGCAGCACTGGCTGACTTCTGTGCTGACAACCTCTTTTATTTGAGATGACAGGAACCTCACCAAAATCAATGGAGGAAGGTGAAGCCTTTCCCCAGGAAATTCCAGAAAGTGTTCATCTAGACAGACTGTTGTATTGATCATAGCTTGAACTTTGTACAGTTTCTATGTCACTTACTGGGTTTGGGGACTGGCAACCTGGCTCTACTATCTCTTCCTCACTGTCCTGTCTGTTTGGTGAGCAAGATAATGCTGAGCTGTCCCCATCAAAAGCCATTTGGCCTTGCACAATACCTTCTGCTGTTCCCCTGAATGAATCCCTTCCTTCCTTGTTTGTCTTTTTGTAGGAAGTACTGCCACAACTCCAACCACTCCTCCAGCTTCTATAAAGCCAGACACAGTACCAAGTGTTGCTCCTAGTGCACCTGCCTCAAGTCAGCCTCCTGCAGGAGGTGGAGCAGCTGCTTTTTCCTTCTCAACTGTGAAGATGCCTGGTAGTACTGGCAGTGATCCTTCACCTTATCTCTTTGCCACTGAGACCTCCAAGCAAGCCCCAACTCCCAGTCTGTCTGGAGCAGCAACTTTCTCTTTCTCCTCTACTCCTAAGGCATCTGTGACAACTCCTCCTTCTGCAGGCACCACTACAGCCACTGGAACTTCCTTTTTGTTTGGAACCATGAACTTTAAACCAGCTGTAGACAGCTCTCCTGGGACACCACTCGCTACAACATCTGTTGCACAGAAGTCATCCTTTGCCCCTTCAGCTTCTTCAGTCAAAGTGAACCTCAATGAGAAGTAAACAGATTTAATAGTTAATGCAGTGGCTGGGTACTTGTTAAATTACTCCAGGAATGGACAATGTATGGTAGTACTGAAGAGGGTTTCTGGCTTTTTGCCTTAACAGCTTTTTCCTGTGCCAGAAGGTGAAATATTAGTCAAGGGTCAGTGCCAAAAATTAGACCCATAGTTTTCCAAATTGACAGAGGTTTTTTTGTGTGTCTTGGTTTCACGGACATCAAATGGTAATTCTGTGCCTTGTTTGGTGCAAATCATGGTTAAAGACTCTTGGAAAATACTGGGATTTGAAATCCTGTATGCCTAGGACTGGTTTAGTGTGGTGATGTTAGCACAGGTTTCTCTGCTACTTTGTTGAAGGTTCCTTACCTAAAGAGTAACTCGCAGAGCAGAGAGGAAGCTGTATACAAAGCTGGTGGATTTCTTTTCCAGTCCTTTGTTCAGTGGAGAAGGTGCCAGACTTTTTGGCTTTGTTCTTAAATGAGTGCTTGGCCACTGAACACAGGATCCAAAATCTTCCAAGCGTGTTCATGCCAACAGAAAGAAAATAAAAAGTGCTTTGAAATTTTGCAAAATGGATCTGAGTGATGAATATTCTCAGATTTCATATACCCACTCTTCCTTCCAGCTCCTGAGACTTTTTCTCTTTTTTTCAGAAGAATGGTTTAAAACACAGAGCTATGTTAGTTGCAGCTGCTTTCTGTGGAGAACAGTTTTTCATAAAAATGCATCATAAAAACTGTGTGATAGTTCAAATGATTAGTTTTTAATTAGAAAAATCTTTACTACACCAGGATCTGATGATAGCTCCTAAGGCTTTTAAAATTTGACATTTTGTGTATAAAGCAAATTATACGCTTGTGAATTGACTGAATATTTAATTTGCCTGCCTTGAGGACCTGAGTTTGCAAATGAATGGAAGTTTATATTCACTTGTAGAATTTCTGTTTGTGTTTTGCTGCAGGGCTGGCACTGAAAGGCAGCCTCATTTGCTAGAGTTGGTGCTTTTGTGCAAAAGGATGAGGTGTGTTTTGAAGCAGGATAGGACTCTTTGCTGGAATTTGGCTTTTGCTTGCTGGCTGGGTCTACAGTAGCAGTCTTTGTGGTTCTGCATACTCAGAAATTATCCTGATTACTCCTTGCTGATCTTGGAGGATACTAATGCATTAGAACTTAGTGCTTTGTTGTGGATGGAGAGAAGCAGCCAGGACCAATTCAGAGCTGAAAGGTTGTTCTGCTTCCTTTTGCAGGTTCAGTGCTGTAGACACCTCTTCTCCCCCTCGCAGCACTGGTCAATGTACTTCCACAATGTTTTCATTCTCAACCACTTCAAAACCTGGTTCTGGAAGTCCCCTGAGCCAGCCCACACCCCTCACAGCTTCTACTGCTGCACCACTGAAGGCTTCAACTCCTGTGTCCACCACAGGTAGGAGTCTGCTGCAGGCTGCTGGGAATAATGCACTACAAAGAATGTTCCAGAAGTTTTAGGATGTAGTGAGCTTCATTTGGTTTCTTCTTTCTTTCTTGTCTTTCTTGCTGCTTTTACTGATGCAGCAGATCTCCTGATTTGCACACTGTAATGATGTGATAGACTTAGTACTGAAACTGAAAAGTTTTTCCATTATTGCACTTTGTTCCCCAGAGAGCCATATGTGGAATGAATGTATTCAGCTGTTTAAGTTCATCCAGGAGTTCTGGCATTTTCTGTGCTCTGTAGTAAAGCTCTGATTATGGATGTTTATAGGCACTCTCATAAATCCATGCCCTCTTATGCATCTGGAGTGGATGGAGTTCAAAATGGTCACAGGCCAGTTTAAATTAGATAGCATTCATTTACTAGCAGAAAAATATTCCCTCTCTAAATGTGGGATCCTGAGGTCCTTCAGGAGTGGTGCAGCCAGGTGCTGGAGAGTGACAGTTGTGACATTTAGCAGAGGAGTTGGGTGGGAATGAAACTGCCCACATCACAACTGCTTTGGGGTTTGACAGCAGTGATCATGGTTGTGTCTGGTGACAACCTGTTTTCTCAAGTTTGTGTAAGTGCATAAATTATTGTTCCTCTTTTTAAATAGCAGCAGCACGTCCTGCTCAGAGTACACCATCAACTTCTTTACTACAGAAGACAGCCAAAGTCACCCCCTCTGCAGCAAAGCCAAGCTCTACTCAGGTACAGGGAATTTAAGTAGATTCTTTAGAGGGTCAGTGTTTTTACATGCCCATGAACTACTTAGAATTCATTGGAGTGGATAATTATTCTTAAGGCAAAGAATTAGATACTTTCTGACATATTAGTGGCAAATCAATAGGAGTGAAACTATGTTCATTGCATGTCTGTAGAGAGCTGTGTTTGAGATATGTTATCATGATCAGACTTGTAGAAACTAATTCTTCCTGTTGTTATGGAAATGGGATTTCACAGCTTTCCTGACTAGTCAAGAAATGCCTTGACTGTGTACTGAGACACCAGGTTTGTTGGATATTAAATGAAAGCAGTAATACAGAGGAGCACACACACATTTCCTTTGCTTCTATGAAGCTTTTGCCATTTATGTCCAACTAGTCTGCACTCCTGCCACAAATGTGCACATACCAGTTGGGTTTGACTGTGGAACTAGTATTTATGCTTGTGGCAATTGTTTCCCTGGTGATTGGTGTCTGAATGGAGTTGTTTTTTTGATATTCTGAGCTCCCTCTTGCTAAGTATATATCCCTAATACTGGTTTTGGATTTGTTTTGTGTTGATTTTTTTCTTCCAGGGCAAATCAGCACTCCCCAGCACAGCTCTAGAGAAGCCAGCTCACCAGTCTAAGGATTCAGACCCTGTCATAGCAGGAATCAGGGAGGAGGTGAGATTTTTTTTTTTTTCCCAAGCAGTTTTCTTCCTTGTAGAAGCTGTAAGACCACTGTATAGGTACACGGGTGCTTATTTTCAGTTCACCTGTGTTCTGATGGTGACTGTCAGTAGTTTAAGAATCAGAATGGAATTTTTTTTCCAAGATAATTATCCTGGTTTGCAACTGTTGTTTGTGTGTCCTGTTAGTCAGCTTTAACTTCAGTTGTTGTGCTGGAAAACTTGAATATTCTTTCCTGGTAATATTCAAGAAGAATTTCTTGCTTTGGCTGCAAGGTGGTTTGTGGTGTGGTAGAAAAATTATCCAAAAGCAGTGAAACTTTTTCCAGACCCTGCTGTCTTTCAGTGGCTGCATTTTCTTCTGCTTGACTTCGTAGATTGCACATTTCCAAAAGGAGATGGAGGAGCTGAAGGCAAGGACTTCAAAAGCTTGTTTCCAAGTGGGTACTCCAGAGGAGATGAAGATGTTGCGAACAGAGTCGGATGATCTTCACACCTTCCTCTTGGAAATTAAAGAGACAACAGAGGTGAGGAGAGCACCTTCAAACTGTTTAACTCCTCACCAATGACTGCTCCTGTTCCTGCTTAACCTGCTGTAGATGAGCTGAGGCAACATCTGACTATGCTGCTTTAATGTGGGGATGACATTTGCATTTGTGATTTCAGGCAGAGAATTGCAGAAGCCCCTGTGTTACAGATGGCAATGAAAAAATGTTACTTTGAACCTTGTCCTATCTGTTCTGTTTGCAGTCACTTCATGGAGATATTAGTATTCTGAAGACTACCTTGCTGGAGGGATTTGCAGGGGTAGAGGAGGCTAGAGAGCAGAATGAACGGAATCATAGCTCAGGGTATTTACACTTGCTCTATAAGAAGCCTTTAGATCCCAAGAGTGAAGCACAACTTCAGGTATGAGCATGACAGACAACTTTTAATCTAGAGTTTTAAGTAAAATATGACTAGTGTGCAAGTGCCTAGCAGTTTTAACGTGCCTTAGTATTTGGTGTTTTGATGTGGTGTGGTAACCATGTGATGAGTTTTGTTTCCTGTGAGTTTGAATATACATTGAAAATCTTCTAAAGCTCCTGTGCTGCCTACTGCAGTGATGAGTCAAAACTCCTGCTGAAGGAAATTGATTCACTTGAGAAGCAGGTTTATTCCAAGCTTAGAATGTGGCTCTTGACATCCCGTTCCTTCTCTAGCCTGTAGTGTTTGCTCAGGGATTTAAGTTAAAAGAATATTATTCTTTTATTTGGCACTTTGTAGAAGAGTTCTTTATTATTTTTATCTTCAGAGAGTGCCTTATGTTGATGATTTTGATTGGTGTTGATTGAACAAGTTGATGATTTATCATGAGTTGGAGAATTGTGTGGTTAATTTCATGGATGGCAGAGCAAAGAGCTAAATGATATTCTAAAAGCTGGCACACTGAGAGAAACTACCCAGCAATACATAAAGACCCTTTCAAAGACATGAAAGAAACTAGGGGTGAAGCACTCATTTTGTTACTGCTCTGCTGATGAGAGAGCTATTTAACCCTAAGCAAAATAGAGTGAATGCCTACAAATTATACTTAGTGCACTGATAAGTTCCCCTGAAGAAATTTGACTTGCAGGCTGAAGTCATAATTGAATGTCATCTTTTTTACAGTAGGTATTGAGCATGCCTGTGGACAGTTACCAGAAATCAGCTGACAAGAAATAATTTCTTTTAGGTCTGATCTCTAATCTTCATGTGCATTCTGTAGATTGATTCACAGTCCTAACTTTATGCTGGCAATGATGTCCAGTATGTCTCTGTGACATGTGAAGCTTATGCCTGTGACTTCAGAGAGATGACCATCTTTAAATGCTTGTTTCACTGGTCTAGAGAGAGGGAAGAATAGCAGAGTGGGAGAGGAGTGGAAGTGGATTGGAATGTAAGGAGGGAGCTCTCTAAGTTTACAAGAAACACAGCTTTAGTCTGACTCTTACATTTTTTTCAGTCTACATCATCCCCATTCTCCAGGGTGGGAAGAGCTCACTTAGTCAGCACTATCAGTTTTCAATGCAGTATTAAAACGAAGTATTGAAAGTTAATTCCTTGTCAGACTGTAGAGGCTGTGAGCATTTGTGAATGCTTTCATGAAGCATAGTCTGTGAACTCTGATATCCTTGAGCTATGTGAGTTGCCCACAAAGCTTTGATCACCTGTGATAGAAGTTTCAAAATTATAAAATGGCAGCAAATGACTCCTGGAAATGAGGCTTGAAATAAGGGTCTGGTGTTTGTAAAACCCTTTTTGTAAAGACCTGGCAGTGTTTTGCAAACACATGGAAAGCTTTATTTCTAGTTGAGGGCTGGAATAAAATGTCCAAGCCAAGCCCTGTGGGTACCCATTGGTTGACAATTAGGTTTTTACTTTGTTGGGTTCTGATAAAACATTCTAGACAGAAACATAGGAAAGTGCTGCATGACATGGATTGAATGGCACAGGGTTCTTCAGCTTTTTCAGCTGAAACTGAGATTTCTGAAGGACTCCAGAAGCTGACTTGACTTTGCCTGGTAGGAAATCCGACGCTTGCACCAGTATGTGAAGTTTGCAGTTCAGGATGTGAATGATGTTCTGGATTTGGAGTGGGATCGGCACCTGGAACAGAAGAGAAAACAGAAGTAAGTTAATGAAATTGGAGTACAGCACAACTGTAAGGAACATGTCAGTGAATCAGGCTTTAGTCCCCAATTGACAGGGAAAAGCCTCTTTCTCTTTAACAGTTCAATCTTTTTCAAGTAGGTTCAGGAATAAAGCTTGACTAAGACTCCTAATGGGAACTTTAGGTTCAGCTTGGCTCCATATGTGTTAAAAGCTTGCTGCATCTCTTTACAATGTAAACAGTGCTTACAGGAAAAAAAAAAGAGTAAAGTAAGCTTTGTAGAAATCAAATGCATCCATTGGTGTGGGCTAATGAAACCTTTTTAATACATAAAACATCTTGAAGTAAATGACCTAAATGTATAAACTCGCAGCATATCCAAAGGAAAAAGATGCATTTGAGATTACCTGAACTGCTCTGATGTTGAAATCAAACCATGTTTGACCTCATGGAGCTTAAGTAGGTAGAGCCACTAAGCTACTTTGTGGAGATCTAGAAGGATGGTCCTTATCCCTGTCTCTTGATCTGATGTCTTGAGGCGTCTGATAGTTCCTGAGCGAGAGACCTTGTTTAACACCCTGGCTAATAACCGGGAAATCATCAGCCAGCAGAGGAAGAGACTGAATCAGCTTGTGAACAGCCTGCAGCAGCTCAGGCTCTACAATCAGACATCTCAGTGGAGTGCTCCCAGTGATACATCTCTTAGTGCTCAAAGGTATGTGAAGCATGACTTTGTGATGGGTGTTGACACTCCTCTTGCCCCCAGCAATGAATGATGTGTTGTGGATGTTGTATGGAAGTGCCCTGAAAGTTATGCTAAATTATGCCCAAATAATAAAGAAGCAGGTAAAACAATGTGACAGACTGATGTTTATCAGAGATTCCACCTAAAAGTTACATTTTTTAAAAAAAAATAGTAAACAGGATAATGGAACATGCAGGCTGGGATACTGCTAGTGGTCTGTCTGAATTCAGGGGAAGCAGTGAACGACTCTTAGAGTTTCCAAAATAATTTAAGATGCATGTGTTTAGACAGCACAATATCTAAATGAGCTAAGTGTTCTTCCAGATAAGTCAATGGAAGTGTCTCCTTTGTTCCTCTTTTATTCCTGGTTTGGTTGGTTTCTTTTTGTTGATCATAGTTTTTCACTGTTCTGCCTTGTCCCAGTTTTGACAGTGACATTGAAAGCCTGCGCAATGCCTTGAAGAAAACTACCTTGGAATCACATGCCAAGCCTCTGCCTAAAGTACCTGGTAATTTATTCTTTCTTCCTGGCATTCACACCATAATTGTGAATAGCTTTGCTTCTTTTTATTTTTTTTTTTATGTTGCAGTTTGATTATAGACTAATAAAACTGTCTTTGATTTTCCAGTAAAGTTATCCCCTGTGAAACAGGCACAGTTACGGAATTTTCTAGCCAAGAGGAAAACTCCACCAGTTAGGTCTACAGCTCCAGGTAAACCTTTATTTCCACAAAAGTCTAAAATTATTTCGAGGTGATTTACCTGCTGTAGGAATCAGTCCTGAAGTCAGACTTTGGCTTCTCACTCCTCAACTTCTGTGTCTCATTTTCTGCTTCCCCCATCTGTTCTCAGTAAGAATTTCCTTCAGTTACCATCTTGAATGCTGCCTTTCCTGGCAGTTGAAGTCAGATCCTAGCGATGCTGGTTTAAAACAAGCCAGTAGAAGAGCATCCTAAAATAGGGTGTCTCTGTCTTGGCTGTTAAGCTAGATTCTTCCCTCAGCTTAATCTAATAAATACACACATGGTTGTCTTTGATATTGCAGCAAGTTTGTCGCGATCTGCCTTCTTGTCCACAAGATATTATGAAGACTTGGATGAAGTCAGTTCAACATCCTCAGTTTCCCAGTCACTGGAAAATGAGGATTCACAGGCAGTGGACCAGGAAGAAGAGGCTGCTCCAGTCCAAGTCCCTCGTCATGCTCCTGTGGTCCGGACTCCCTCTGTTCAGCCTGGTTTGATGGCTCAGACTCCGTCCTTTGCAAAACAGCACCTCCCCCTGGGTACTTTGTGTGAGTTATTTTTGCAATGGCTCTCCTGTTCTGCACGTGTTCTTGTTGGTATTTTAACCACTGTATCCATAGCCAGTGCTCCAGCCTCTGGAGAAATGGGATTGCAGCATGCAGGTTTATGCTGCCAGAAGCAGCTGGCAAAGTGGCATTGTAACCTTGTGAACCTGGGCTGAAAGCACAAAAATCTCTTGACTCATTGACTGTTTCTGATAGCCTGTTTCTTTTAGATAGTACTGACCATAGATAGCATTGCCTTCCTTTAGTAATTTGCCTTAAGTGTATGTCATTATTTCTTAAAATAGTGCCCAAAGACCAGGAAGCTGGTCTGCTGCATTTAGTTGGTGTGGCCAAAGTTAGGAGTTCTGGGCCCAGTGAGTCCCAGTAAGAATTGTATTTGCACACACTCAGTTTCCTTTGTATGAGGGTTTTTTTTTTTTCACCTCTGTAGCTGGAGTGAAAAATAAGGTGTCAGCAGAAGTGTCTGTAACAGCAAACTCAAAGTGATCTAATGCATTGAAATGACAGATATTGAGACCTCCTTGCCAAACTCATTGGGCTATACAGAAACTGCCAGGGACAGGTTGTGTTGATTGTTTAAAAGGCCTGTGCATCAGTCATGTCAGAAGGAATCTGTGTACTTAGAGGCACTGTAGTTCAGCAGAGGCTTTCAAGTCTCTCTGGTTTGTAGAGGTACAGTGAACTGTAATCTTTTTGTTCATTTGTTTTTCAGTGCCTACATCTTCAAACAGAATCATACCACAGGGGGCAGACAGTACAATGCTTGCAACAAAGACTGTGAAACACGGGGCCCCTGCTCCCACTGTCACTGTTCCAGCACCACAAGCAGCTGCTGCTGCAGCCCTGCGGAGACAGATGGCTAACCAGTCCCCAGGTGAAAGGATGGCTGATTGCCCAAGTGACCTCTGAGCAGCTGATTGTGGCTTTCACAGGAATTTAGTGGTCTCACAGGAGAAGATGGTCAAACAAAATGTGTTACCCATCTCTATTTGTTGCACCTCTTGAGCTATCTAGGGTGCTTGGGGATTTCTGTCTTCTTTCTTGGAAGTTAATAGTGCAAAATGCCTGAGAAATTCTCACCTTGGGTTTCTTTGTACCCATTCTTATTTGTGCAGTGGCAGAAATATCAATGACTCTTAGGAGCTTGTGGCATGGTAATTGATCTGTCTGCAAGAAACTCCATTGGAGAGCAGAGAAGGATGTTACTGGCCTGTATTAATAACTCTTCATTATTAGCTCTGCAATTAAAGGTCTGAATTGTAAGACAATTTTAATATTGAAAAGGTAAAGGTGACCTGTGAAGCCTTGGATCTGCTTGTAAGATTCTGGGTTATCAGGAGAAAAATTTAAATTGAGGAACCTTTCTTGTTTGGGTTTAGACATTCCTTGGTGCTTCCTCAGTACTACAGCATCAGTCAAGAAAGGAAACAAAATTCAGTTACTGGTAGGGGAATTGGATTTTCGTTGTTTTCACTGTTTTCATTGCCCAAGGAGAGCAACTACACAGATCATTTTGGTTATCTTAAGATGTTAAAGTGTAGGTAAGGGAAAGTTCCTAAGAATGATCAGCGAACAAGGAAAAATGTATGAGCTGTAAGAGAGCTGTCCACCTCTTTAGTGCTCGTATTGGAGGCTGAGGTTCTAAATACTTTTTGCCAGATGCACTGTATACCTTCTAGAAATTTGCATGAATTTTTTCTGGAGCTACCCATTAGCACCATATTGAATTAAATGCTTAATCTGGACATTATATTTACTTTTTTTGTTTTGGTTTTTTTTTTCTTTGTTTCCTTAAAGCTGTAAGCACCTCCTTGACTGAATCAACTCTCAAAAACGTTCCTCAGGTGGTGAATGTTCGAGAACTCAAGACTGGTGCTTTGTCTCCAGCTGTCACTGCAGTGATAGGGTGAGTGGGTGCTCCTTCCTGGTAATCTTGGGTAGCACTTGCAATAGAGTGTATCTGCCAGTGGGGAGCAGTAGTAGTATTTTACTCTAGGTTTACAAATGTAAAACCTAGAGTGGATGCATTTAGAGAAGAGTGTTTGGTTTGCGGAATGAAAAGAAATACTTTGTTTCCAGGTCATTCAAGGATTTGCTAATGGCTTGTCCTGAACAAAGGATGAGACCAGTATTAACCTCCTCCATTAGGCTGTGAAATGCATTTCAGTGCATCCTCTCCTGGGGTCCAGTGGTTTTACTGCTAATATGTACTTTGTGTCTGGTATCTTTCCAGTCACTACCTCTGTTCTGTGTTTCTCTGTGAGGGAACTGCACCCCTCTGTTGCTGAGTTGGTCTGTGGCCTTAAGCTATCCAGATGTTATTTCTTCTTCATCATCCATTCAGAGAAGTTGTAGAGTTATGCCTTTCCTATCTGTCACCAGATTCACCCCCTGAGGGTGGGAGAAACATGCTCTTGGCTTTATCTGGAAACTTGGCTCAAATTTTTTGACGTCAGAATTTTGACTGAAGAGTTGGGTGAGTAGGGGCCAGTCACTTTGGAAAAATACAGAGCTGCAGGGCTGTCTGCCTCATGAGTAAAAGTTGACTGTTGTCTTCTGGCATTTGACCTTGGATTTGTGAAGATTTCTCATGAGCTTGCTGTAACACTTGGCTTTTCTGATCTGCCTCCTACAGACAACAGCCAGCTCAGCTCATTCCAGACATTTCTGTTTTATCACCAGGCTCTGTCACCAGCCACCAAGCTAGTCCTTTTCCCTGTCATCATCATGACCTTGAAACTGTCTTTGCTTGAAGGTCCTGCTGTTCCTTAAGGCCAAGATAGTACATAAATGTTTCTGGGCTGGGGAGGCAAAGGCACTGCTGAAAAGTATGACCAAAGTTGGATTTACTGTATGAAACAGGATAAACTCACCATGTACACGTGGTTAGAAGCCCACATGTAGTTACAAATGATTTATCCACATATCTGGGCTGTAGGTGTAGCTCCTAGAACTTCTGTTTTTTATATACCCTCCACTGTCAAATAAAAAAGGTGAAGTTCCTTTGCAGCTTTTCAAAAAGGGAACAGAGTCTTACCCAGCTGCTGACCTTGAAATTTACTTCATGGTTTCTTCTGCATTTCTATTGGGAAACAGTATGGGAGCTACTTACTGTTTTCTCCTAAAAGTGATAAACTGAGAGGAGGAGGGCAAAGCTACATCTTCTGAAACTAAAATTTGCCAGCTGCTCTGCTTGGGAAATTTTACTAAAAACAGTGTTATGAGCACAGTGTGGAAGAGTTCTCCACCCTTTGTTTCATCAAAACTGTGATGAAAAAAGTACAGAGGCAAGGACATGAGGGAATGATACGTATCTGAGATTGGTTTTCACTTGAACTGTAGTTAAAGACCTGTCTTACTTTCAAGTAGTTTTAGAGTGGTAGTATTGATTGATCTCTTTAATTTATAGAGCACCAGCTAGCTTGCTATCTTGAAGGCTTTTTACAGTCTTATTTTATAGCTGACCTCATAAAAATGTACTCTCCAAAAATTCTACCCAAATGAACCGTGCCTGCCAGTCAGATCCAACACTAAACTCAAACGCATTCACCCAGCAAAGTTAATTCCTCAGTTTTTGCTACTTCAGACATCCTGGCTCTCTTCTGCTGTCACAGCAGACTCTTTGGATTGTTAAGCAGTAATGATTGTTCAGTTGTTATCAGCTGTTCAATGGCCTGTGGCCAGGTGTGTTGGTGGTCCTAGCCAGTTACTTGTACATCACTTTCAGTGCAAAAATGCCCTTTTGCCCCAACTGAAGTCAAACCCAGACTTTTCATAGCCTTGGCAGAGATCCTGTGGGTCCAGTCATCTTGAGACCCATTTTTTGAGCAAAAGGTCACACCCTGTCATGAATTTCAGAGACCTCTCATTGTTTTCTTCTTTGTTCAAGGTTTGTATGAATCTTAAAACTTATGGCTGCACCTTCCCAACATGGATGCTTTCCAGTGCTAATGTGAAATTTTCCTTCTTTGCTTTTCTGCTCCCAACAGAGGGCAAATACAGCCCATGAAACAGAGAATGCAATCACTGTTGAATTAAAGTTTGCAAAAGCTTTTGGTATTGGCCATTTAAGGTGCTGAACTTGGTGAGCCAAAGACATGGAGATGCTAAAACTGAGTGTTTATTCTCAAGTTGGGATGATTTGATGTGTCGTTGCCCCACAGCATGTAGCAAGGATACCTCACCCTAGAAGCAGCTGCTGTTCTGCAGCAGTGTCTGTAGGCTCTGATGTACAATTTGTTTAATGGGCAAAATTCCTAAATTTATAATGCAGATTATAGGTTAATTTTATCGTAGTTCTTCTTTAATGTTTATATTACACTTCAAAGACATGAAGAAGGCTCTTCCCCCAACATCTTCTCAGCATTTCTGAGAGTCGTATGGACTTCTCTGAGCTCCACACTATAAAGGAAGCTTCTTAAATTTGTTATCCACTAGGCATAAAATTGTAATCTCCTTACCTGCTGAATTTTCATCAGCTTCCTGTAAAATAGAATTGCTTGGCTCTCTTCAGACAGAGGGGTGTGTGAAAAAGACTTGATCATTTAAATCTAGAGCTTTAAACACGTTTGCAGACTTCCTTTGTTAAATGTGGCTGATTCATTTAAGAGGTTTATTCCCTAATCAGATTTGTTCGTTTGGAGTTGTCTGTGGAATCTTTAAGAACAGTGGTTGTTCAAGATGTATGGAAGCTGTGCTTTTTGATAGGCAAGGAAATCCTCTCTTAGACTAGGCATTCGTTTAACATTTAAATTTTTTCCTTTTTTCTTTTTAAGATCATCTGTACCTCACTCTGCAGCCCAGGCAGTCCACCAAGTTTTGGCAACTGTTGCTACAAATCAAGCTAAACAGGTATCTCAATATAGAACACTTTTCCCTATGGAATACTGTACCTGTGCATGCTCAGCACAGTTTGGGGGTATAGTTATTGGTGAATAGGTCATCCAAAAATGTCTCTTCACAGCCTGTCCTGTGTTTTTGGCAAACCATTTATTTATCTGTGACCTTGACAGCATGTTGCTAGGCATATCTTTGTTATGTCTTGCCTTTTCTCTCATTTGAAGACTTGGAGCTTTCTGATGGTCAGAGCTTTGCAGCTAACAATAAAGGAAACTGTATTGGGTAGATATACATAATTTTGCCCCCCAAAAAGTGCTCTGCAATCTAAGGAGAGAGAAGTTTACCTGTCCTACTACTCTACTCGAAACACCTCTTACTGCTCAACAAGCCCCTAGGTTTTGTGTCCACACATCCAAAAACCAGGCAGCAGTCTGTCTCCTGGTGTCATTGAGGTGTTGCCCATGGAAGCTTACTGGCAACACAAGAGATATGTTGAAAAAAGTTGAGTATTGACCCTGTATTAAAGTGTCAAGACACTTAAATGGACCCAGAATTGAACTTCTAAGTGCTGTGATCACCTTCCTCTGGTTGTTTCTTAAGGCACTGTATGACTCTTGTAATGCAAGACCAGGGTCAGAAGGACCTTTATTAATGGGCAGACTGCACTGACCTGAAGTGGTTTTATGTTTTTAGACACCTCTAATAAGCTCACATAAGGGACAGACTCCACCTTCCTCTGTGTGTGCACCCTGTCCTATGGCATCTACAGCTGGTCCAACATCATCTGGCAACAAAATCTCAGGTAAGTTGTCTTTGCTGGAGGTGGAAATAAAGCCTGGACATCTCTTACCACTTGTCAGGGGGTGCGATCCAGAAAATTAAGACACGGATGAAAAAATATCTGTCTCCACTGAGAAGCTGTTGTGCCAGTCTTGAGAGAGAGAATATGAAAGCACAGAAGAGCAGGAGAGTGGGTTTGTGTGTAGCCCAATGTTTTGTGTCTGCACCTAGATTTCAGTGACACAGTTCCTTGCACAAAGCAGGTTAGGGATGTTTAACCTTGAACAAGAAATATTAAAAGTACATCTACCAAAGGCTGCTGTGGTTTGACAGCAAATCAGGAGCAGGCACCTTTGTTTTTAAATGTGGAAAGTTGTTGCATTTGTGCAGGAAAGTGGTTAGATCCTGAAGCAACAGGATTAGTTTTTCCAGGCAGTGGTGTCTGATGTATTTCTGTGCAATAGGCTGCAGTACCACATGGGTACCTGAACTACCTTGAAGTGTGCTGATTCAGGTATTGGGTCTGTTTAGCTCTGGGCTGTATGACCAACTTCAAAGCCAGTTCAGATACTGTGGTTTGTTGCACATAGCTTAGAAGCTCCTTAAGGAAAGGAATGCTCAGTTTGCATCATACAGGGCAAACAGGGGAAGAGGAAACTCGTAGGGAAGGGAGGAATTGATTTTTAATGTGTATTAGATAATAATGCTTGCATTGGACATGGTTTTATAACCCTCTTGCATAAATGTCTGAAATCTATCTCTATTGCTTTTCTGCCTTTAATCTGTGAATGTAGGTTGCCTCTTAGCCAGGGGTAAGAGTCAGTAAAAATAGCTAGGAATCATATGTGACTTTGCAAATCCTTCTTAAATTTTGGTTTATTGAAAATGTCAGGTCCTGAATTTGATAAAACTTTTTTTTTTTTCCAAACAAGTTTTGATATGCAAGGATTTATTGACTTTTGTTTGTTTGTTTTTTGTTTTGTTTTTTTGTTTGTTTAATTTTTGTTGTTAAGATGGTGACACCTGCCTTAGTCTAAAATCAGATGTGTTATTGTCTTAAATCTGAGAACTCCTGTTCTCTGACATTGTAGCAGTAGCAGGAATGTTTCTGCACAAATATCAAACTTGGTGCAAGTGGCAAAAAAGCTTTGTTTCCGTTTAATAAAATTGCAGACTAGCTGTGCAAACTAATATTTTCTTTTTTGATAGTTGGATGACTACTTTTTTCGTATTTGTAATGCTGCTTTTTGTAACTTACAGGACAAGGGACAGTGAAAGCAGTTACAGCTGTGACCTCTTCCACAGTGACACCAGTACCAGCAACAACTGCACAGCTAAACAAAGCATTCTCCTTCTCTTCTGTGGGGTCTGTATGAACATTAACATTTCTTTGTAGTTCATGGTAAATATGATGTATTGGCTGTTACAGGAATTGTTACCTACAAGATGTATGGTACTGTAACACTGGAAATGCAAATGGTTGCACCCTAGGGCAGGGTTGGGCAGAGGTTATACCAGAGTTTTTGGAAGACATTCCTGTTTGTGGAAACCTACCTGAGTGAGAGCTGAAGGTCTGTGAGGATTTGACACAATATTGTGTTGCTTTGAGACTTTTCAGTCTGTGACTAATCAAGAAATTCAGTTATTGTCAGGTTTATCTATACTGGGCTATTGAACAAATCATACACAGTGTGTCCTGGTATTTCAGGATTTGGTGCATTGGTGTTCAGCTGCTGGGTTAAATGGGAAATAAGTATTCAGCAGATAGGAGAGGATGAGGGATGGTCCAAAGAACTTTGAACTTGGACTCTCTTTAGCCCTCTAGAGTCTTTGTTAAAGAGGAAAAAAATGGATCTTGATCTGCATTCTTGCTTCACTCTGCCTGATAAGTTGTTGGAGAAACTGTGTACCTCCGTGTCTAACTTTGAGACTCTAACTTCCAGTCCAGACTTGCACAAAGTTGTGTTAATCATGGAGCTGAAAGTCTCGACACTTTGAGCTAAGTGTCATTGTTTCATTTTCTCCTCCTTTCTCCTAGGTCTGGATTTAATTTTGGTGTTGTCACATCAGCTGCTTCCTCACCAACACTGTCCAGCCTTGCTTCCTCACAAGGTTAGTTTGGTGGAAGAGTGTGCAAACATCTCTTCTCTCCCAAGAGAACCCTTCCTCTTCCTAATTTGTGTGTTTCTTGTTTTATGTTGCAGCTCTATTATTAAAATTGCAGCAGCTGCAATAACATTATATGTGTATGCTGGATTATGTCCTGTAATGCACAGACATCAAGGCCATGTGCCTTTCAGTTAAGAGCATGCAAAATATTTGCTGCCAAGAACATCTAGGAAATTAACATCTGTAGTCATTGCCTCTGCTGTGTTTAATCTGTAGATTCAAGGTTACCAAGGTGGTCTGACACACAAAACTGTCATTAAGTGGAATGAGCAATTGGGAATGGGAGGGGAATGTTTGGGATGGCTTTGTTCCTTCTAAAATTGAGCTGACAATATATAGTCAGGCTTTCCATTTCACTGTTAGGGGACTGATAAATCTGCTTTATAATATTCTTGACATTTTATGCCACTGATTTTGGTCTTGCAAGAAATTGTGTGGCCCAAAGCACACTTCCAGTGTTGTCCTAATAAAAGGTATTGTCTCCTTTTACGAGAGGTTGATACAAACTTGCTTATATCCTTAGATCATCACAGCCACAGCAATGCTACCAATGCTCTGTTGATTTTAACCAGAGAGAATTAACTTGGCTTAAAACTTGACAATTCAGTTAATGTAAAAGTTTAGGTAAATAACACTGATTAAAGAAGGAGTGAGAGTTGCAGGAGACAGACTTTTAAACCAGTGTGTTGTGTGAGGGCAGTTACTTCATGTTGCACCATGGAGCAGCTTTGTTAGCTGGGGATGGAAGAACAGAAGAATTTCAGTGCCTTGGGAGGAAACAAATGCTACATTATTTAGTGTCAGTTACTAATATACTTAATTATACTGACAGGGAAAACACAAGGATAATACCAGTTGTGTTAAGAAGCTTTTGCTCTTTGTTATTTGATCTCCATGCAGATTTCCTGCACCTTGTCCAAATCAACTCATAGTCCAAACACCAATACAGTGTGTTCAAGTCATAAATTTGAGTGTTTGGTGCTCAGAAATTAAATGACAATACATCAAGTAAAACTAGTCCAGTCTCCATTATAACTTCAGCAGTTTCACACTGTTGGACAGCAGCATATCTTGTAAGTGGAGCTGCTCTGGCAGTCACATTTGAGAGCTTTTCTCTGGTCTTTCAAAGGTGAAAACCAGCTGCATAGAAACTGGTCAGTGGTCTATAAATAGTTGAATTTGTAAAGAAAGATTTGATTTCTGAGCCATTGGTTTAAACAGAGTCCTGCAATGAATGCCAGGACTTTTTTAGCTGAACCAAGTAAGGAGGACTGAAAATGGTGTTAAAAGCAAATGCCTGTAGTAAACCAGGTCTTTTATGTTTTTATCAAACTGCTGAAAAAAGAAATAGCCAAAGGCTGAAATTGTCCTCAATGAAAAGGATGGTTAAGTGGAGAGTATGACATGATAGTAAAAATGTTGGTCAAAAAGGCTTCAGATGTCTGTGTCTCCTGAAAGCCCATGGAAGTGGCAGTTACCTGGTAGTCAGAGGCCTTACAGTTTTGAGGCAAAGCACTGTTCAAGAATCTGTGATGCACTAAAGCATGCTTTTATTGTAAAGATGAGAAATGAGCTTTGCATACTGTAACTCAATTTGTAACTCCTTTTTCTCTTGCTGACAGCCCCTGCTAAAGAGTCCACTCAGACTGATTCATTTTCACTTGCTGGGGGTCCCAAATTTGGAGTAGTCCCTGAGGGCTCCTTTGCTTTTGGGTCCCTTAAGCCAACAGGTGCTTCAGGAACCTTGGGAAATAGTTCCTTGGCAGATAGCACCCAATCAAACAAACCTGCTGCAACAACAACATCATCTGCTCCCTCCACAGCCTCTGGCAAGTTGGATATCCCTCCACCTAAACCAGGAGATCACTTGTTTCAGAGCAATCTAGCTGGTGAAACTCTTGGGAGCTTCTCAGGACTTCGGGTTGGTCAAGTAGATGATAATACCAAGACCACAACTAAAGCACCATCTACCAGTGTTGCAGGAGCACAGTCAACTAAAGTGTCTACAATACCTTCTGGCTTTACTTTTGGTACTCCTCTGTCATTAGGAAAAGCTGGAGAAGCTGCTTCACCATCAGTCCCATCAGCTGGCACAGCATCCCCATCCATCAGCACTGCTGCCACAGGCAGCCTGTTTGGCAATGTCCAGATAACCAGCACAGGCTCTTCTGGGGTGTTTAACCTTGGAGGCTCTAGTGGCATCAAACCCACCTTTTCATTTGGTATTCAGCAAGCAACCAGTGTGAGTACATCCACCTCTACTCCTTCTACTCTCTCTGCTTCAACTTCCCTCTCATTTGGAAGTTTAAGTTCGTCACAAACTGCTGTCCCTGCTGCAACTTCTAGTAAGGGTTCAGGAGATGTCAAATTACCATCTGTGTCAGAAAAAACATCTGAAAATGAAGCTGTAGCTGCTGGGTCTTCATCTCAAGTGACACAGTCTCCACAGTCACAGGTACAGCTTTCAGAGTCTGTGAAAGAGCCTGCTTTACCCCAGGTCACAGCTGGGGACACCATCTCTTCAGCCACCACATCTACAGCACCTCCCCCTGATGCCATTGCTAGTCCTGCTTCCACCAGTGATTTGAAGCCATCGGGGCCTCCTGCTGTCTCTGCACCTGCCCCACCAGATCAGAATGTTTTGGTGACAACCTCTACAACAAATGTTGCCTCTCCAGCCGAAGCCACGAGCGTGTTGGCTGCTACCTCTGATGTTCCTACGTGTGCTCAGAGCCCAGCTGTTGGTCCCTCTGTGTTTGCCCCCACTTCTGCAGGCACCTCAGTGTTTTCTCAGCCTCCAAGTTCCAGCACTTCTGGCTCAGCATTTAGCCAGCCTGCTAGTGATACAACTGCTACTCCTTCCACCCCACCAGTTTTTGGACAAATGCCAGCGGGTACCACAGCATCTTCTCCATTTGGGCAACTTCCCACCAGTACCTTGTCCTCTGCCACTGCTACCACACAGGCAGCCAGCTCAGGTTTTGGTGCTTCTGCTTTTGGCACCACCACTACTGGGGGCTTTGGTCAGCCAGCCTTTGGACAAGCACCAAGCTTTGGGCAACCAGCAAGCAGTTCTTTAGGTCGTTTTATCTTTAGCCAGTCTGCCTTTGGGACAATGCCAGCCTTTGGCCAGCCAGCAGCTTCCACAGCCACCTCGAGCAGTGGCAATGTTTTTGGAACACCAGCTAACACCAACAGTGCCAGCTCCTTCTCCTTTGGCCAGCCATCTGCCAGCACTGGGGGTGGCTTGTTTGGACAAAGCAGCCCTCCAGTGTTTGGGCAGAACACAGGTTTTGGGCAGGGGGGATCAGTCTTTGGGAGCTCTGCCACTGTCACTACTACAGCATCATCTGCTGGCTTCAGCTTCTGCCAAGCTTCAGGTGAGAGCAAACTGCAGGGAGGTGGGGTATCCAGTGGTGCTGTCAGGCTGGAGTACAGAGAGCAGCACATCACTGGGGAAAGCAGGGTGGTTTTTAGTGCCTTTTTTTCCTCCCCCTCATTTGCCACTTCATGGTTTTTGGTTCGTTGAGGTTTTTTTTCCAATTAGTAAGAACAGGAGCTGCAATGTTTGTGTGGGGGAGGCTTAACGTTGGAGACCAAAGCAGCTTTTCCCCTGCTTTGCTGTTCCATCAGCAGACTTTCAATCCATCCAAACTTGCATTCATTTTATACTTACAAGTCTACCTTGACTTATTTTTTAATTATGTATTGTCCTGCCTGTTGCACAAGAAGCAGGTTGGATTCAGCATGGTGTGAAAAAGTCTTAAACTAGAATGTTGTTGTAAATTGTTAACCCTGAAGTGGCAAAGCAGCTCTGAGGACATAATCAAGGCAATGGGTACAGATGCAGCACTTCCTGTGGAGGATTTATAGTTAGGTGTGGTGCTGTATCATGACCTAGGCTGGCAAAAAAAAAATGTTAAGCCCTCAAAGTGATGGGTTGGCAAGGAACTATCCTGTTAAATTAACTTTTGCATTTGGAGACAAGCCAAAATTAAATATAGCAATACCATGCCCATCAGCTACCTGCCTACAGAGATAAATTGAATACTTGCACAGGCCAAACTTTCTTCCTTAGCAGTGTGGAGAACAAAAGGAAACTACAACGGGTAGCAATGGGTTTTTTCCCAAAGCTTTGTATAATCTTCACAGAAAGCTCCCAGAGAAAAGTGAAAAGTACATGGCAATAATAGAGAACATGTATTTCTAAGGAAGAAAAACTAATTAGGCTTGTTTAATTAAAAATTATGGCTCTGTAGGCAAACTGCTTGCTCATTTTAACTACAGTTAACAGAGAACAGTTAAATTGGAGAAAGTGAACTCTGAGAAAGGTGTTGCTAATTATAGAAATGCAAGTTATATTACACAATGCACATTTTAAGTGAACTGGGAAATTGAATGAGGAGTTCTTTTTTAAATCAGAAAACATTTCATTATCTATAACAGGGAATCTTTAGGTAACAAAGCTCAGATTCTCCTTACACGAGGGAAATCAATGCTACAGTGCCTGTTCATGGCTTGCAGCATTATTATAGCAATGTTAACAGAAATCCAATTCTTACATTGTTAGCAACAATCCCACAAGTGAAAAAAGCCTTTTATATTTGGTTTATTTTTAAGTTGGACAAAAAGAATAGGAGATAGACTTTCAAATAAACTTTCAATGGAATGCATTCTTTGTGTTGGCACATTTGTTGAATTTGTCCAACCTTTACAGTTGTATTAGTAACTTCATCTGCATCTCTCTGTTTTGGTATGGGAGACCTGTCCTTTCCCTTTTTCTGGACTATTGTCACCTCCCTGAATTATGTTATACCTTAGCAGTAGTTCCAGTGCTTTATTTTACTTTCTTTTCTTGGCAGGCTTTGGTTCTAGTAACACAGGTTCTGTGTTTGGGCAAGCAGCTAATACTGGAGGCACAGTCTTTGGCCAGGCAAGTATTTACTTGTTTAATAGAAACAAGGGACTGATAGGCACAGTAGACCTGTTCAGGGTTCCCTATCTAGTTCTGATGTATGGGGAAAAAAAAATAAAAATGAGAGTTTGACATGATCAGTAAAAAGTGCCCCAGTCTGTACCAAAGATAGTTGCTCTTGTAGTGGGCACCAAACCAGCATCTGCTGAATGTTTTCCACAGGGTGAGGAGAGACAAGCATTTTATCAGATTCAGGATAAGATAGAGATGGGGTAAGGCACCTGCTTTTATTTCATGCTAAGGGGAAAGTGGAGAGTGTAGGGCAAGTTTCATTATTCTGCTCCACAGAGAAGGTTTGAGACAGACTTGCATAAGATTTCATTTTATTATGTGTTGGAAGGTAATTGCTTGTAGGTTCATCAGCCCCTTTGTACATCCAGAGGTGTAGGCCAGACAAAAGAATCAGCCTTGAGGGGGGCAGGGGGGGAAGTGCTGTTCTGACTTCACTTAAAACCCCCTTTTGCTCTTCTTGTGCTCTAGCAGCCATCTTCTTCCAGTGGAAGCTTGTTTGGAGCTGGAAGTGGTGGGAGAACTGGAGGCTTCTTCAGTGGTTTGGGAGGAAAGCCAAGTCAGGATGCAGCCAATAAGAATCCCTTCAGTTCCTCCAGTGGAGGATTTGGATCTGCAGCTTCCCAGAGTAAGTGAACAAAACAAGAATACAAAATGTGCTGTGATTTCCATCTGCTTTTCTGATCCCATCTGCTTTTCTGCTGCTAGTCCTCTTTGAGTAAATTCTGTGTTAACATGAAAAGCTTCTAGTGGGTAATGCAGACAGTGAGTGTGCATGATGTATAATCCAGATTTTTTCTTTTAGGTTAAAGGGAAACAAGCAGGGAAGCCACTAAACCAAACAAGCAAATGCAGGAAGTGTGAAGGATATCTATATTCCATAGGGAATTCTTTAAAATTGATTACTCTACATTATTTTCACTGGATTTCTCCTTGGCTGAAAGTTAGAAAGGTTTAATTATTTCTCATCTGCTCTAAAACTCTAAAAAGTATTTAAGAATCTCATCCTCATGAGGTACAAAGAAGTGCATGATGGATAGCAGTTTCCTCAGATTTGTCCAAAACATGCTTCTTTTTATGGAGAACATGCAAGATACTTTATCAAAATTTGCTATAATATAATCAAATAATAAATTTGCTACAGTCAAAGCTCAGTCATCTTTCACATCTTGGAGGGGATGTGAATTTGTTCGTTCACATGGATGTAATAAAGGAAGAAATGTGCATAGTGGTTGGTTTAGGGATGTAGTCTGTTGGTAAGGAAGCAGAAACATGAAGTTCCTTTTATTAATGTAAAAATTTTTTATTTTTATGCCAGAGTCAAGTTAAAAACTGTTTTTGAGTTTTCTGGGCTAACCAGATCTTGGTAATTCTCTAAAACTTGAACTGAGATGTTGCTGCTTGTAGTTTGAAGTAGTAGCAGACTCCCTCATGCCTTTTGTGTGCAGGCATTGCAGAGCTGCACTTGTTACATACACTTATGTCACAAAAGCTATTCAGAATGATTGCTTAACAGTGGCTTTCATTTAATGACTGCCCAGCTTCATAATTTCATCCCTTGTGATGGTTGAGTTTGGCAGAAAGCAAGGGCAGAAGGGGTGGAGTCCAGCAGGTAGAAAGCAGGAAGTAGGGCAAGCAGTGGCAGAGACCTAAAATAGGGGAACAAAGGAAAGCTGTAGAATGAACTGCAAGTGGCTGGAAGTAGTACTTCAGGTCTTGAGAGAGCAAATCCGTTTCTTTTGTTACATCTTTAATGATCCATTTGGATTAATGTTTGAGGTTAGTTCTCCAACCTTGCTGATTTAGTCTTCTTTACTGTTGTGCTGGGTTTTGGGATGAACTAGAACAGATGGTTCACTAGAGAAAGGCTTTGGTTATTCTGTATCCTGCTGCTAAATGCTAAAAATCTGGGTAGCTTTGTGAAAGATGAAAACCTGAGTCATTTCTCAGTAAGGCTGGAAAAGTTTGGCTCCTACTTTTAGGTCCTGTCAGTCATGTTAAGAAATACTGGACTTTGCCAGAATAGCTGAGAATCTGGAATTTATGGTGGACTGATGTTTGTGTTGTCAAGGCTGAGTCTAGCTGCTGTGATTTCTCACTTGAGGCATTGTCTGTTAGTAACTGCAGGCAGGATGCAACTAAACAAATCACCCAGCACTGTCATTTGCTGGATTGCAGCAATAAAGGGCTGTTAGTGGTCCATCAGATCCAGAATGGATCTTGGTGGAACTACAAAGCCTTGTAGGAACAGGGGGAAACTCAGTTTCTCTCTGCCCAGTGCTGGTTTCAATGTGTGCATTTTGTGCTTGGGTTTGGGGAAGCAAAAGGAGTTTTCCTTCCTCCTGATCCAGTAAATGAAGTGTAACAGAAAACTGTTTGTTATGAGCTTGTTATTGTTTGTTATGAGTATTCTTTCTCCCCAGATTCTTCTAGCTTATTTGGAAACAGTGGAGCAAAGACCTTTGGATTTGGCAGCTCATCCTTTGGAGAGCAGAAGCCTACAGGCACTTTCAGCTCTGGTGGTGGGAGTGTGGCATCTCAAGGCTTTGGGTTCTCCAGTCCAACCAAAGCAGGTACTTTGTTAACCCCCACACTATGCATTCCCACACTTACCTGAGAGATATTTAGTAGAGCATGCTACCATTGAGGAGTCTACAGCCTTGCCCCAATATGTGTACAGGAATTGTCTTTCAGCAATAAATAGAAGACAGCTAGGGGCTTAGTGAATGGACTTTAGCTGGTGAATTCAAGGCAGAGATTTACAGTCTCTTGTGCAGAAAATCTATCAGTAAACTGCATTTTCAAGTGTTCATTCCAGAAATTCCCATTGCAGTTTAAGAGCAGAGAGCTGTGTAAATTAGTTCTGGTCTCATACCTACTGTACAATGAAGAGTGCAGAATATGGAACTGAGTGAATTTTTTCCTGTTTTAGATGCTTCCTTGGAATATTATCTTCCAAACTTCCCTCTGGGTTTTGGAACCCTTTTTGTCCTCATTTTTTAATGTGAGTGAATGCACATGTCTGCAGTGGGAAAGCTTACTCAGAAAATTCATATCAGACATGCTTTTCCCTTTCTTCTGTGGTCAAGCTGTTGTTCTCTGTCAGCCGAGTTAATTAAATCAAATATTGGAAATTTCACAAAACCTCTCTTCTTTTTACTGTCATCTTCCCAAAGAAAGATCCACAAAAGTAGAAGTGACTGTGCTGTGTTCATTAGAACTGAATGGCAAAATGTTAATTTTGTTAATTACCTGGCAAAAATAGAGGTCCAAAGGGTCAGGCAGAGCAAAGCTTTTCTCCTCTGTCCTCAAACAGTTCTTACAGGGAACACTGATAAAGCCTATCTTCTGCTCCAAGTGTGTCTACTGAAGCTTCATCCCTGGGGGAAGTGGGGGAGGCTTGGTTGTTCTTGAAGTTGTCTTGAGCCAATGGTGCTCATACTCCCTTCAGAGAAGGAGTGCTTTGAGAGGAGGCACTCTGTGCTTTGACAGTAGCTGTGCTGTCAGCTAGTTAAGTGGCTGGGAGCATAATGATGGTGTTATCAGATCCAGCAGCCATTTGGAAGGTGTCTCTCAAGTATTGCTTTCTGCTTGTTAGTGGACCAAGTTTCTTATCTCAGACATAAACCTCCCCTCTCTTTTTGCTAGAGGAGAAGGGCATTGCTGAAGGAAGTCCTTCTTTCATTCACCCAGTGATTCTCTTAGCTTTGGTTTGTTTGGGTTTCAAAATCCTTATTGAGGTAGGATTTTCAAGATGTTTCTACAAAAGGCACACAGAGCCCCCCAGCTCAGAGCCTTCCCTCCTCTGGTTATATTTGCTACATATTGAGATGAATGATGCATCTTCCTCTCCCAGCTTCACTGGAAGAGTTTATTTGAGTCCCCCTTCTTCCTAGTTCCACTGCTTGAATGTTTAATTTTCCCAACTATTTTTTACTGTGCATTGCAAAAGAGGTTGTGTGCTGAGCAAAGCTTCAGCCCCTGGGATAAATACTCCAACTTCCTAGAGACAGAGGTAACAGGATATCTGGTCTGTGTTTAAATAATTCAGGCCTAGCTTTTCTTTTTTCCAGCCCTTTTGTGTTTACAGCCAAACAGTATCTATTTCTTTGACATGGACTGGAATTTCACCCTGGGTATTATAATGTGTGGTGGTATCCTAGTCCTCAGCCCTATTCAAACAAAAGAGCAGGTGTCCTTCAACTTCCCTGGTGTCAATTAGAAACAGGCCAATAATATCAGCAGATGAACACAGAATAAAAGAATCTGGGTAGAAGCCCATCTCAGAGCTGCAGAAGGCAGCTAGACCCTAAGCAGAAATTGCCAAGAGCAGAGTTCAGTTCTTGATTCCCTGCAGGAATTGTGCAGTTCCACTGACCTAGCATTTAACCATCCCATCTTAGTTTCCACCCCTTAAACCAGGATTAGATAGTACCCTATCCCCTGAATCTTTTTTGCATCCCTGGAGCACCTCAAAACCAAGCTTGATATCTACTCTCTGTTCTGAAGGGAGAGATGTGCTCATTGTACTGGGGAATTCTTACTGTTGCAACACTTCAGTGTGTTGAGTTCTGTCCTCTGGACACATGTGTGTCCTTCCAGAGCTTTTGATTAGAAGCCAGGGTCCATGATAGTTTTATGATGGGTGGGTGTGTTTTTTCATCATAATAAAAGCATCACTATCACATGTTGTATGTAGTTTTACTGTAACTTGGTTATTGTGCATGCTTGCTATGGGGTTTTTACATAAAATAAGGAGGAATTCCTTCAGAGTGTGCAATCATGAATGACATCACCACCTTGCAGCATAGCTTTGGGGACTGAGTTGATCTTGTGCTCAAATGTTCAAGAGACCCAAACTGTGGTTTTCTGCTGGATAGTCTCTCAATTTAGTTGCAGCTTTTTGCATGCGTCCAGGCACTTTTCTTATCCTGGTCTTTTGTAATAAAACATCCTGCAGTTTGGCAGCTTTTTGGCAGTTTTATAAATAATGCTGTGTCCATGTGGGAAGATTAACTGCCCTGTTCTGGAAATGGTCTACCTGGAAATCTAGTTTTTGGGTCGGGTGATTGTGGGGTTTTTTTGTGTTATTGCTTACGTGATGTTCTTGTCCTTTTTTTCTTTTCTTTTCTTTTTTTTTTTTTTTTTTTGCCTCTGTTTTGCTCAGGTGGCTTCGGTGCTGCTCCAGTGTTTGGCAGCCCTCCTACTTTTGGGGGATCCCCTGGGTTTGGAGGGGTGCCAGCATTCGGTTCAGCCCCAACCTTTTCAAGCCCTCTGGGCTCAACTGGAGGCAAAGTGTTCGGCGAGGGTACGGCAGCAGCCAGCGCTGGAGGATTTGGGTAAGCTCTCCAGGCTTGTGAAAGCAATATTTCTTGCATGACACAAGTTACCTCTGCTTAATGTAAAGAATATTATTATATGACTAATTTCCAAGCTCAAATGTCCTTTGTTTGTTTGGTTTTTAAAGGCATAATACAAAGACTTTAACGCCAAAGGAAATAAGGTGCAAGATTTCATTTTAAAGCTGAAACTATTGCACTGAATCTTTAGATATGGGAGGAGGATATGTGAGTCATCTTGCAAGTGTCTAAGGGAATGAGTTCAAGTCTAGGCCTGGCAAAGAAAATAATACATATAATTTTTTGTGACTTTATCTAGCCACCTTATCCACTTGCAAGATTTGGGCTAGAGATTCTAATGAGAATTCAGTCTGATTTCTCACCTCTGGCAGGTGGGAGGAAGCACTTGTAACAGCCTGTGCTCCCAGAGCCATCTGTGTTTATCCCACGCTGATTGGTTTTACCTGTTTCTTTACCCCTTAAGTCTGTACTTGGCACCAGAGTAGACAGCATTTTAGTCTTTGTTTTTGTTCAACAAATAACAGAATTTCAAACCTCACAATGCAGCTTCTGCAATGGGCAGCCAATGCAATTCTTCAGCACTGCACTACCAGCAAGCAACTGTCTTTTGTTATATTCAGACTACACTGACCCAGTTAAAAAAATTAAAACTTCCAGTGAAAAGAGGAAACTGGAGGTCTTCCCAATTTTGCTGTTTGTATTTTTGCAAGTGTTTGTCTTTGGTTTTGGGAGGAATTGCATTTATGTAAGGTACACTAGAACATCCAGAAGTTAACTTGTGAATACCTCGTGAGGTTAGACAGCTGGATACCAGGGCACCCCTGAGCCTGGGGGAGAGCCTTTACCTGGATTCTTCTGCTACATTCTGAACTCTGGTGAAGCAGGTTGGAGAGCCCCTTTGGAAAGGTTAAAAGTAGAGAAAGCTTAATTAAATCCCAGCAAAGAAAGATTTGCTTGTAGGGATGACTTAGCATCAACCTCACTGGTATTTTGTTTAGTTCCAGCTTTCAGCCATTGTGCTGCAGGATTTTGTACTGAAACTGGATGTGCTCAGTGACAGTGTTGGAAGCTTAAAGATAAAAATGGATTCAGAACAAAAAGCATAGTGATGCTAACAGAGGTCTTGCATAAGCAGTCTGCAGACTCAAGAAAGATAATTCAGTGGCTTAACTTGTGGGAAGTTTTGAGAATTTCTTCTTTATTAGAAAGGTGCAGACTCTGGTATTTTTCAGATTTGCCTGAGGAATTTGATTTTGAGCGATAGTTTCATTCTAAAATTAATATATAATCTAGCATCTAGTACAAGGCTTCCTGAAGTAAAACTTTGGAAATGCTAAATCCAGAGGAGTTGTGTGGTATTAGCTCCAATTCCTGAGAACACCCTGCTAGCTTAAATGCATCTGATTCATTACTGCCTCAGTCTGAAGAATCTGCATCACTCGATAAATGACTTAAGTATCAAAAATAGAAACCACTATACCTCTTCAAAGTCTGCAGTTCAGACTATTTGTGAACAAATAATGTTTTGCTTTCATAAACTAACCTCAATTCTGTTTTGTATAGGAGCTTCACAAAAGACCTGAAAATCAGGGCAAGATAGGTTTGATTAAATTGTTACCAGGCAATGACTGTATCTCATGTCTTTTGGATGTTTATTAAAAAAGTATCTGTGCCTAGCTTAAGCTGTTTCTCTACTTCTACTATGCTTAGCATTTTTCAACAGATGTGTTCCTCTATTGGAACTGAACAGAAGCAGTTAGAACCACAAGTTTCCTTGTCACTATTTGCAGCTCCACTTCCTTTCCCTGGGTAGACACAATTTGTGTGTTTAGTGGCATAGTCCTGAGGAGATGGAGCACTGTAACAACCTCTTCTCAAATGCATCACCCCATCTTGCTTCTGTTAGAAAAGAATTCCAAAACCTGCTCTGCCCTTGCTGAGGAAACTCCATTTGTGGTTCTGAGCTGAAGTTGTTTGCAAGGTACATGGGTCAAGAGCCAAACCAGGGACATGGTGGATGGATGGCAGGGCCAAAGCTGTAAAGTCACCCAAGTGCCTGTTGTATCTAATACTGTATGTGGAAGTAGTGGGTATGGTTGACTGTGCCTGGGTGGGGGAGCTGACACCCTTTGCCAAGTGAATTCCTTGTCACACTGCTACAAGGGTTGTCTTTTATCTGGAGAAATGTGTTTTGATGTGGTAGTTTGTTTCATTGGGGTTTTGTGGGTTTTTTGTTTGCTTTTTTTGAACTCATCTGGATGGATGGATGGAGAGGTGGGTTAACGTGCTGTCAGGTCATATTTTAAGTCAAATGACAGGAGTTAGTGTGAGGCACAGCCTTGCAAAGCTGCCACTTGGCCAGCTTGGGGAAGGGCTGACACTGGGTTGGTACCAGTAACACTGGGCACTTGCACCATTTGTTGTTTGAACATTTTGTGTCTGCAGTTAGCTCAGTTTAAGTTAGAGAAACACTCATCTTTTGAGTGCACGTCTTGTATTCAGAACGGGGAGGGGTGTACTGGGGGGTGGGAGGGCATGGAACCATGATGAATGTCATGGTCTCATTAGTGTGTCACACAGAGAGCTCTGCAGTGCCTGGTTGGACAGAGTAGGTGGAGAAAAGAGACCAATTTCCATATGTTAAAGTGTTTCTTATTTCAGTTTGCAAAAGCAATTAGGGAAATAATTCAAAGATGGTGGGAAGAAATGTCAGGTACAGATCCCCCAGAAAGCACTGGAACCAAGCATGGTTCAGAATGGGCTGGGGAGAGAAAGGAACTGAGAAATCTGCAGACAGTTTGGGTGGACAGTGAGCAAGTGATCATTTGATGGCTGGGAGTCTGGGTGCTGTTTCTGGGCTCTGCTTTGCCTTTCTGACTGATGTAGCTGAAGCATGTAGGCTGAACAGAATGTGTATGTACAGTAATCTTTCCCAAACCAGGAAATCTGCTTCCAGAATGAATGTTTATAATTATGCATTTGGGGTGGTCTCACTTTTGCTGTATTCTCATTGTGGGGATGGGGACAAACTTAGAATTTGTAGAGAAGCTGCTTGCAAACTTAAATTTTCTCTTTAAACTGCAGGTTTGGTGGTACCAGTAGCAATACAGCATCGTTTGGCACGTTGGCAAATCAAAATACCCCAACGTTTGGATCACTGTCACAACAGGGCACTGGGTTTGGCACCCAGAGCAGTGGATTCTCAGCCTTTGGGACAGGAGGAGGAGGTAGGAGAAGCAAAAATACAGTGAACCTAACAGGGTTCCATGTCATGGAGGACTGAGCTGCAGGGTGGGGTGTAGCACTCACACAGACTATCTCATAATTCCATCAGTGATCAGCTGTGACAAGTCAATAATTCACTACTACTGCCCACTTCATTAGATGGTTGCTTTTCACCCCTTTCTGTGGAACTGTTCTTCCTTCTCTAAGGAAAATACTGAGCAATAATCAATATCAGACCATATGTGTGGGTTACCTGTATGTGAATCTTTAGTGTCACAAGACTATGCATTGCAAAATCGACCTAAACCACCAAGTAGCCAAATTATTATGATGTAATTCAGTGAAGCTGCAGTGATTTACAGAGGGCTGAGGGCAGGCTGAGGGCCTGCCACCACTGCCTTACATTAAGCACAAACTCCCTCAGAGAGATGGATAGAGCAGGCACATTGGGTGGAGTTGCTACTAATGAATGGATGTGATTAGCAGTGAAAGCAAAGCCCTCTTAGGAGCTGAGGCAAGTCACTTTTCTTCTAGGTGGAGAGTTGACTTCCATTGTTTGCCTATCACTCTTCCCCAGGCCTAAGGCAGGGAAGAAACATTTTTCAATCTGTGTGTGGGAGGGGACATATACTACAAATCTTATGCCTTCATTTTACCTTCTAACAACTCTTAATTTTGCCTTTCTTTTAGCATTTGGTTTTGGATCAACTAACACGTAAGTACTATTTTGTGTCTACCTCTTTGTTAAGAAATGCAAATAGGAGCACAGGAGAATAGTGGAATGGTTTACAAGAGCAAGCTTTGAAAGTAGCAGTAACATAGTACTTCTTATTTCCTTTTTAGTGGCTCTGCATAGAGCTCCAAGTCCAGGCTTTGAGTCTGTGTGATCCAGTGAGGCTAATCTTTCATATAAGAGAATTTTCAGTTGGATCATGCTCTTCCTGACCTCTCATGCACATGCTGTGTGGGCTCAAGCTGTGTGTGTGAATGTAATCTCTACTCCATTTCTCAGGTTGAAACAAGGAATTAAATCAATTGGTACTTTTCTGGCTGAATTGAGATGCTGATTGACAATTAGGGAACGGGACTAAGATCTGAGGTTAACTCTGTCACCCACTCTGCCCCTGGCTTGCTGGATTATTTCCAGCAAGCTTCTCTTGCTTTATTTCCCTCTCAAGTAGAGAAAGCACATGTATGTCCAGATGGCAGGCTCTAGAATAACCATAATTATATCCAGTTAGCATGTATTGATGCACTCTCAGGTAAAGTATGCTGGAAATACCAATGTGTTCTCTTAATGAGCTTCTGATACTAGGGAGACTGGAACTTAGTTTGAGAGATCTGCTGAATTAATGCTGCCTGAGAGAGATTCTGGCACTCACTGATGTGCTGTTTTTTTTTCCTTGCTCCACAGATCTTCCTCTGGATTTAGTGGATGGAGAAGCTAAGAACATGCTGACCTCTCCTGCAGAACTCTGCCCTAGCTGTGGTGTTCATGAGTCACCTACATGATCAATAGCCAAACAGTTTTTCTTTTACAAGTTTTCAGACTTTTTTTTTTAAGAAAAACATTTCACTTATTTTTATGCAACATTTGTTCTCGCTCTATATTAAACTATTTTATCTGGCTTGATATTATTGGTGTTGGATGGGACCTAGAAGGAATATATGTGTGCTGTGGTTACCAGCCTTGTACTGAACTCAGCTTTCTGTTGTTCACCCCTTGCTCAGGCAAGAGTGTAGCTCATGTTGGTTCCTGATATAAATCAGCAGTTTTCATTGAAGAGAATGACTGATTATCCTGGGCTCTTGAGATGGGGCTGGAATTTGCCCTGCTAATGTTAAGTTTGGGATGGGGCACATGTTTATCTCACTGAAGTGCTAAAACTGAGTCATGTGTGAGCCAGAGGCTTAGTGGAGAAATAGGAAATTATCTGAGAAGAAACTGGCAGCATGCAGAATACGTTCCCATGGCAGTAACGTTCAGCAAAGAGGTGGGAAGTAAAAGCTCTCCTATTTTTACCTTTCTGTAAATTTTACAGAACTCAGAAAATGGAACTCATGTTATAAGGAGAACTTCTGGCCCTTGTATTTGAAGTGTGACCTCTGTCCCGAGGTTTTAGTTATTTTGCAGGTTATGGCTTTGGCTGTTGGATTCTACTGTCAGCTACTTTTTTTATTTCTAACATGTATGAGACTACTTTTTCCCTGTACCTTTTAGTTTTAGTCAATTTTTGTGAAATTCTTATGTTTATCCTGAAGTATACTGAGAAAATATTTTGAAGAATGCCCTGAGGGCATTCTGCACAAACACTTTTTGTTTGATGCATCTGACTCCATGAAACCTCTAAATGACATAATGGGGTTTTATTGCTTTGTGAAAGATATTTGAAATAACAGCTTATGTATTAGTTGAATACATGCAGATTGGTTTTACCTTGTTGGTCCTATTAGGACATTCTGGGGTACTTCTGCTTTTCCTGTTTTCAGCAGAAACATTGTAGTATTTTGTTCTCTTTTTTTCTAATACCGCACTGTGCTGACAATTGTAATTTTCTGGTTTGGTTGGGACAAGTGGGCATGTGGTTGCCTTTTGGATTTCTAAGTAGTTGAAAATTCCTTGTTTTCATCTCAAATGTTTGAAACTAAATACTGAACTTTATCATTAACTCCTGAAGAAATTGCTTTTTCAAAGTAAACCTAAAAAGTTAGTGTTTTACCTCCCCCCTGTTACAGCTGCTGAAAGTGTCCTTCCTATCTCTGCACCTGGGATGACATTAGGTAGGTTCCTTTTAAAAAGGAAGACCACTGAAATTCAGGGAATTCAGTGTCTGCAAGACTTATTTTTAGATGCAGGGAGGCTTTGCAAGGCTGTAAGGCTTTTACATACACCCTGGGTTTCTGAACCCTGGTGTGCTGCTGTTGCAGCACTGTTGGTTGCTTGTTGATACCTTCCCTCCCCTCTCATGGAACAGAGCAGGTGACACAAATCCTGGGACCCCACTAGAACACAGTAGAACATTTTCTGACATTTGCTGGTTTGGAAATGGGAGAAAAAGCTGAGGGTGGGTTGAAGCCTGCCCTCCCAGTGTGTTCTTGACTGTACAGTGCTTCTTAATGCCTAGAGGTGATACTGCTGTTCTGCTTTCCTTCTTATTTATAAATAGCAGCTGGCCCAAACCATTGACCTTAAATTCTTTGCATTAATCTCCCCTTGCTGTGGCATGTGACACCTCCTAGCAGGGCTGTATCAGCTGTGCTCCCCCAGATAGCTAATAAACCTCTTGCTATGGAGAAGATTGGCTCGGTAAGAATGTGATGTTGGCATGCTGAGCCATTTAAAGTTTCTTTTTTGGAACAAGGGGAGCAGTTGGGGGTTGTCCCTGCTGTGCTGCTTGGTACCTGTTCAACTCCTTTACCCTCTGCAAGTGTAGGACTGTAAGAACTATTCCAGATCCTGACTGAACACACATTTTCTTGCAGTGCTTCCAGAACCATGGCTGAAAGCCCAACCCCCTGAACCATCTGCCCTTGAGAAACCAGGTGCTGCTCCTGGTTTCCATAGTAGCTGCTGGAAGAGCAGAGCAGTTGTAGAGAGACTGATCCTGACCATAAACCTACAGGAATACTCACAAAACATATCAGGGTTGACTTTGACAAATCTGAATTTTTATTAGATGACTCAAGGACTTGGCAAATGCCTGTGGCTCTGGGTTGGTGGTTGCCAGAAGCTCTTTTAGTCTGTCATCTCTGCTACGTGGCTGGTGATCTTGTGGCCTCTGTCCACTTTTTTGTGGACACTTGACCACCAAACAGTATAGCTACTAACACAGAAAGCCTCTGTCTTGGCAGACCTGGTAAAGAAGCCAAGGGCTAGCAGGGCTTGGAGCCCTTAATTCATAAGTTGAGTTGTCCATGCTGGATAGTCCCCAGATAATGAATAACAACTCTTCCAGGACGACTATGCAGGAGATGATCTATTTTATCTGTGCCTTTTTTGTCGCCTTGCCATTTCAGTCTGAGAAGAAATTTTTCAAGGCTTTTATCAAAGGTGGATTCTTAGTTATTCCTAATGAAAGTTTTTTTTTTTCCCTCCCTTGAGACCATGTGGCCTCTAGGCAGTGGGAAGCAGAGTGCTGGTGATGCTGTGCTGTGGCAGAGCACTGATGATGGTGTTAAGAGACTTGGTGGGCAGGGAGGGAGCCCGAGGTGGAGGGAGGATCCCCTCAAACTACGGGGAAACCAGACTGAGGGTTTCTACTACCTTTAAGGTTAAAGAGCAATAAAGAAAAGTGTCTTTTTCTGGGAAAAGGGCAAAGTGCAGCTTCATCATGAAGAGGCACAAAATGAAAGAAAAAAAAACCTAAATTCCTGGCTGAAAACTTTACTGAATAATACTTTGTGTTCCAGAATTAGGGTGTCTCACAGCACCCACAGCCTCTGCTCTACAGCTCCAAGGAAGGAAGGTCACTGTGTCTCCATCCCTGGCCCTCCTGCAGTGTGTGGAGAGGTGACCAGGGGACAGACGCTGGTGGCATCACTCTGCTGTCCAACTGGGGAGGCATCACAGACCCAACGCTTGTCCCTGGTGTCACCTCATCCCTCGTGGCCACCTCCCTGCCTGAGAGGTGCTGGACCCAGAGCTGCTTCTCTGTGGGAAAAACCAGACGTGGGGCTGGCGTGAGCATTCAGATGGGGACAGGTTCATCATCAGCCTCACCCGTGAGCTGCTCTGGTGTTTGTGTGTGTGTGGTGAGGCTCGGGGACATCTCTCCCAGAGGATGAGGTGACATTTTATTTATCCTTTCTTGGTTTTCACGTCTCCTGCCCTTGTGTGCTGCTTTCAGCGTTGCTTACGGGGAGACATGATTCTGTGTGAGGCTTTCTGTGTGAGCTGAGGGAGTTTTTGTTCCCAGATAAATGTCATGTTGGACCCCAAGGGCTGGGAAGAAGCAGACACAGCTCGGGGGGGTGGATATGAGCAGCCCTTGGTCATCAGCAAGACAAACTCAATCCTTTCTCCCTCTCTCAGCAGCGAGGCCACGGATCTTGAAGCCATCAAGAAAAGACCCAACTTTTCCTCACCAAGGGATGGGCTTGAAGGTGGCACATTTTCTGGCTCTGCACACCTGTGTGTGACCCTCTCCTGTCACAGCTTCCTGAGGGCCCCGTGGTTATGCTCAGCACCTCCTGTGTCTCTTCCCCCCCCTCCTACACCCCATTTCTCTGCAACTTTCAGTAGGTCACAAAGCTTCTTCTCTGAAAACTCATCTCTGGCTCCTGATGCAGAGCTGGGACCTTCCTGTAAGTGCCTTTATCACACAGGGACACACTTTGTGCTGCCAGTGCCTGTTCCCTGAACTCGTGCTGTTCCCTGAACACGAGATAATAATGAAGCTGGGTGTTGTCAGCCAGCACATTGCTCAAATACAGCTCTGGGACTGTGGCACTGTTCTGGGGTGCTCACACCCACAGCTGATGCTCTGAGCTCTGTCCCACCTGGTCACAGCATCCTCTTCCAGAGCTGGATGGGGACAGGTGACCTCTGTACCCCAGCCTCTCCTGGAGCAGAGGGTTGGGATCAACCCCATGTCCATGCTCCTCTCTGCACTTCTGCTCTGTAGGAGCTTCCACACCTCAAATGCTTCTGCACCAAAAGGAGAGATAAGCTGTTACACTTCTGAGGGGCAAACATGGGACAACCCCAAAGTTAGGAATCCTGGTAGGGTGGGACCTGACTCTCCAGTGCTGCTCTCCTGTCTGGGGCTTGCTGCCAGGGCTCCATACCTGGTAGGTGTGTGGGGACCAGTTTACAACAGGCTTACTATAAACCCTGAGATCTCAATGCAGATTGTTTGAGGAGCTCTCTTAGAGTTATGCATGTGCCACAGGTGCCGCAGTATTAGTATTAGGTTTTTTTAATAGCTGATTCAAGGCCCTTCAGCACATTGCTAAAAATATTTTTCTGCAAAAGTTGAAAACATGAAGGAATAAAATGAGTGCTTGCAGCTGCTGCACATGGACAGCTTAACAAGATGGGAGAGACAAGAAATAGGAAACAAGCCCTGATTTGCATCAGCAGGGGGAAGTTCCCACAGAAAGTTCTGTGCAGGGACTGTGGAGGGCAGGGTGTGTTTCTTCACGTTAAGGAACTGTTGCCTCAGTCTACTTAAAACTGAGGTTAGGAAATCACAAAGTCAAACAGCAAAACCTCTAGAAAGGTGAAGTTTGATTTGCAGACTCAGCCCTGCAATGAAGGATTGGCACTGGTGTCACCTCAAGCACCAGAACTGGGCTCCAGCATCCCCTGAGTTCTGCTGGCCTCAGCACCCTAAGTCCTTTCCCGTGGTGGCCTGATCCTGCTCAGGAGGGTTTCCAGTGTCTCTGTGCAATCAGTGACCAGGAGCTTTCTGGTTTTTCAGGGTGTCACTCAAAAACAGCTGTGGGTTGGCTGGTGTTCCCTCTCCAGCCTTCCCCTCCCTCCGAAACCAGGACATCTAAATTTAACCTGCTATCAACAGATGAGGTTGGAATATTTCCAGCGTGGTAAGGAATCCCACTCAGAACCTGTCCCCTCCTCTTCTCAGGCTCCATCCCTGCACGTTCCTTCCCTCCAGCCCTGATCTCCTGTGCTTTCCATTCCTGTCCTTCCCCTCTACCTCTTGGCTTTGTGTCACTGCTAGGTGCTGGTGGAGCATCCCAAGCTGACTGACATGGCTCTTTGTATTTTAGGTGGGCACCTCAGTGGTTCAGGGGTGATGGTCCCAGGTCTCCCAGCTGCCCAGCAGCAGCAAGCAAAGGTTCTGGAGCTGCAAAAGTTGGCTCCAACCTTTGAGGGACTTAACAGGTTTCTGGCAGGACCTTGTTTGCTCCAGGGAGACGCAGCTCAGGGGAGATTTGGGTAAGAGGAGCCCCTTTGCTGGGGGATGCCCAGGTAAGGATGCAGCCCCTCTGCTCTGGGCACATTCAAGGAAAGCCCTGAGCACGGGGTGCAGCTCCCCCAGCTCCAGTGAGCAGGAGGGTCCCAGGGGAGCTGATGCAAGAGCAGCAAGCCTTGGCTGCTTTCTGCAGAAACCTTGATGCTGCTTTGCAGGCTGGAGCAGAGAGCAGCCAAAGAGCAAAACTACTGAAAGAACAAAGTAAAAAAAACCCCAAAAAACAAAAAACCAAACCCAAGTAAAACAAAACCACAGAAAGAGAAACCTGCACCTGCCTTGGGGCAGGAGGGGAGGGAGCCTGTGGTGGGCTGGGCTGTAGCAGGAGGAGCTGGAGCACAGACTTGGAAGGTGCCAGGGTTGAGCCCTGTGGACTGAGGCACCCCCTGCTCTTGGGAACAGAATTCCATCAGTTTCCTTTACTGGGAAGCAAACAAAACCTTGAATTGAAAAGTTATTTCCGTGCCACAAAATGAAGACAGTGTGCTATTTGAAAACCAGCTGCCTACCTCCCATTTGCCCAGGTTTTGGTGGGCAGGGCTGCTCTCCCTGCTCCAGGTACCACAGCCTCCTGCCTCTCTCCAGGTGCAAGCATCTGGAGGAGGCTTTTGCTAAATAACCAAACAGCATCAGGAAACTGAACAGTGTAGCAAAAAAACCCAAACCCAAACCAACAAACTGGGTGTTTGTCCTCGCCTTGAAACGTGAGTGCAGAGTGGTGGAGCTACCACCCAAATGATTCCAGGCAGATGCATTCCAAAACTTCACTTTATTTCTCCATCTGTTATAAAAGCAGGGAAGCAGGGGTTTGTGTTTGTTGTTTTGGGGCTTTTTGTTTGTTTTTCTTTGTTTGCTTTTTTTTTTTCTTTTTTTTTTTTTTTTTTTTCTTTTTACATCTAGAAATGTCTAGACTTGGTACTTCTTGGGTTTTGTTTTCACAGTATCTCTGCAAGACTAAGGACAATTCTTATTGCTGCATCAGGAGCCCAGGTAGGAGGGATGAACGGATGGCAGTGCCCAGCCTGGGGCATTCCACCCCACCACTAAACCCAGCCTTGATTCCCTCTGTGCCAGCCCAGCAGGTCCACCCATCCCTCCCCAAGGCTTCTTTGTATCTCTAGTGACTCTCTGAAGGGCTGCTGCTCTCATCTGGGTGTCAAGGGTAAGAAACAAAACCTAAAAGGCTTGTGGTGCTGCTCAGGATGCTGGCTGCCAGCCCTGGTTCCACTCCTTGTGGGGGGAGAGGAGGTGGGTAAGGGTCTCAGCCAAGGTTCATCCTGATGCTCCCCAACCTGTGGACCACTGCAGGGCAGTCAGGTTTAGGTCTCAGCTCCTGTTGGTGATTTGGGGCTGTATGTCACCATGTCAGTGCCCCAATCCTTTCCCAGTTCTACAAAAAGCTGCCAGAGAAGGAGCTTTATTTCCTTCTGCTTGGTCACCAGTGTACTCAGTATAGGATGTCCCTGGTCCCCACTGGGACCTTGTCAGTCCCCCTTCTCCCCCGTAACCAGCCCTACCAATAGTGATGTCTGTAGCACCTGATACTTCCAGCCACTGCCCCTTTTCAATTTGTCCTCATCAGTTTTGTAATGAAGCAGCATTAGGGAAAAAAAAAAAAAGAACCCAAACCCCATCACTTTTAATCACAATGCATGAGATCTCAAGAGAGGCAGCATCATTTTCTGTGCAGTGTCTGGTGATGCAAATGGAGGTGGAGGGGCACATTTTGACCTAGGCATGGGGTAAAGGCATTCTTTGGGAAGGGAGAAGTCTGTGCAAAGCCAGCCCCCACATGAAATTTGAGTTTTGTATTTACTGCTCAGCTGGGTCTGTTCAGTGCAAGAGGATGAATTAGCCAGGAGGTTACTATCAGATTGCACAGATGCATCCAGTCCACCAGGTAGAGGGAGTAGGAGGAACCAGATTTACTTTAATGCAGTGGGGTGATAGGTTTAAGTCCAACACAAAGAGAAGTGGAAAAGGACATAGGTGTTCCCTGAATGTGGTTTTTGGTGACTGAGAAGAAATCTTTCCTTGGAATTCCTTTGTGCAGCTAATTAAGACAACTGGGTCTGATTTCTTTGACCCATGCAGACATCAGTGAGAACTGGAAGTACTCAGCACCTGGAGACAAAGTGAATACCAGACATAAATACCCCTTCTGCTCCCACCCCCAGGACTGCCCAGAAGTGCACCTAAGCAGCAGCTGAGATGCATGCAAGCTCCATCAGCTATTCCCCCACAGCTCCCCTTTTGTCCTCTTCTGCATGTATTGCCTACGAGAAAATACAGACAAGTCCCAAAGGGCTGTGCTGGCAGAGCTAGAGTTAGGATTTGAATCCGGGTAAGAAAATGGAGTTTAATACAGAGAGTGACTGTGCAAGTCAAAGCCTCCCCAGCTTCACCCTTTATAGTCCCAAAGCCTGGATTTAGGCAACCTTTGGCTTGTGGATTTGGGTTTGATCCAGTCCATTTGTTTGCAGGCTGCTTGTAATGCTGGACTTCTCACGTTGGAGAAAGCATCTCCCTGGCCCAGCATCTCTGAGGACCAGTGCAGGAGGAGGGTGGGCTCCCCTGGAAAAGGGGGGTAACAGCTGCAGGGACCTGGGAGCCTGGTTTGCTGGTTTGAGACTGTCACGGGGGGGGGGATGTGTATCTTGTGGGCACACATTCCCCAGGTGCTGCTGAACCTGTCGCCCAAGTAGATGGTGTGGGTTTGGAGAAGTAAGGAGAATTTCTTGCTGGTAATGTCCTGGAAGGTGAAGATGGCAATAGCAGCTAATTGGTGCCTCTCTGAGGAGAGAGCCTTTGAGCAGCATGTGTGTGGTGATGGGACCTGTTCAGACCAGCTCAGCAGGGCCAGGCTTGTCTCTGGCATGCTGAGCTCTCCTCAGTCCTAGCTCTTGAGGCAAATTGTTAATAAGAGGAAGAAAAGTCACCGAGGGGAAGGAGCTGCAGAGGGAAGGGGAAGTGATCTGCTTCGGGCCATGTGCTGGAGCCAGAGAGCAGATCTTCCACTCCCTGGCCTGTGCCCTGCTCTCCAGATGCCACTTCACTGCAGAACTTCCCCAGCCTGCAAACCCTGCCCCAGCCCCAACTCAGATGGCTTCTCTGGGCTGCATTCCTCTGCAGAAGTATGTCTGGTTATCTTAAACCATCTGGACAAGGTCCTTATTCAAATCTACAGGTTCTACCTCCTGCTCCAAATGCACCTCTTTTCCTGAAGGATCTACACGCAAGACTCAGGTGTTGCCCTGCTTGCACCTTATCATGCATCACCCTTTGCTACATAGATGTTGGTGCCACAACCCCAGGTCCAGAATTGCCCATGGTCCTCTCTGTGCCCTATTCCTGACACTCCTGTAGATTACAAGGTCATCTGGAAAAAAATTATCTACTAACCCCAATGTGGTTTGTTTTCATGGGAAGAAGAGTTAAGTCACAGCTTTTGCTTCCAGTGTTTTGCTAGGAATGAGTGCCTGTTATTTTCAGACATGCCAATTCCTGAATTATGGATATTGCTGAGTAGGCTTGGTAGATAAGATCTGCCCTTGCATCTCCAGTGCATCTCCAATGATATCAAAAGGATCTTTTTTTTTTTTTTTTTTTTTTTTTTTCATATCCTGCTCTTCTTACAGCACCACCACTTGGATTTCATGGGAAAATGGGGCACCACAGCATCACCCAACACCAGACAGGGCATGAGCCCTTGGCTCTTGTGCCCTGAAGAAGGCAAGACCATGGGCTAGCTGGACAAACATCTGCATGCCACAAAGACAAACCCAGTGAGACTCTCTCTTGATTTAAGGTGACTCCCAGGGCCACAATTCTAGCTGTGAGGTTACCCCATGTTACTGAGCTCACCCACTGTGGGCAGAGCAAGCTCTCTTGCTATGTCTTCTGCAAAGCAGGGAGGTGGCCTAGTAGCTCCAGCTCAAGAGACATCCTACAGCAAGTTTTGCTGATATTTGCATTGCTTTGAAACTGAGATTTCCATCCTTCCTTGTTCCAGGTTTTAAAACCAGGAAGATTTTTCTTATCATCACACTTCTTCCAATTTCATGCCCTTTTCATCCATCAGCCCCGCAACATGCTGATAATCTATTCCTTGCTCCAAAACTTTCTCTCAAAAATTCTGTAGAAAGGACATTCTGCCTGGTGGTGGTTTTGTTGTATTGTTGGTTTTTTTTGTTTTCAAACATAGCTTTAAGGCAAAAGTTTGGCAATGCAAAGCAAAGTCTACATAAGGCCGCATGACTTGGATTTGCAACTCAGAACGTTACAGCTCAAAAAAAAAAAAAAAAATCCTTATTTTAAATATCTTAAATAGTCAACTTTTTTGCTCCAGAAACTTTTGTTCTCAACAGAAAAAAAAAAAAAAAGAAAAAAGAATAAAAGAAAAGAAAAAAAAAGGCTCTTCAAATCCCAAATAAAATGTTCTTATTTTTCTGGGCAACCTGAACAAGCTAATGAGACTGAAGTTCAAACAGTAACAGAAGTAGAGAAGAAAAAAAAAAATCTATAGGGGTAGACATCAGTGTTAGTTTCTTCCCTTAGGAATCCAGTGATGAGACAGACCCCAGTCAAAGGTCTCCTCTTTAGCTTTAGCACAGTGAAATCCGTCCCAATGGGAGAAGGTAGAATGGTTGCATTTGTTGAATGAATAAAAAGTGCATTTTGATTTTGCTCAGATTATACGTGTGTATTCTAATACCTAAGTGATTGTTCTGCTTTGTTGGTGGTGGTTGGTTGGTTGGTTGGTTTTTCTCCCTTTTGGTGCCCAGACGCCAGGTTTCTATGATCGGTGTTTTGGAGGTATCACCACAAGTGGCGGTCCATCCTTTGGCCTCCACATGAGTACCTGAGCATCATTGGCATTGGGTTTGACAAGGGCACTGGGTGGTATTGGCTCATTCTTGCTAAGGACCTGGGGCTGCTCTTGAGCAGAGGGTTCCTGCAGCTTGGCACGCTGCCCCAAGGGTCTGCTGGGATTCACCTCGATGCTCAGCCTCATGCGCCATTTGATAGTCTGCAGGGTCACCATTTCGTTGGTTGCTGTGTTGGTTGCCACCAGCCAGGTGGTGAAGCTTTGATCCCGGTGGATGCTCGTGAGTTTGGCCACGTTGCTCTCACTGACGGGCACTGCCCACGTCACGCTGGGGTAGAAGTTGTCGTTCATGCTGATGCTGAACTTGGATTCTTTCTTGGTGGGCCCCACGATGGTGCAGGTCTCAGTTGTGTTCCCATACCAGGGATAGTTCACTCCATCTGAGTCACTGATGGCCTGGATTTTACCATCCAGTAGATCTGGAAGCTCCCAACTTGACCTGCCACAATCAACAACAAATTATGGATAATGCATTAATTAATTAGTTGAGAAGCATGCAGGACTTCAAGGAAGAAGAGGATGGAGTTGTTGAATTCCCCTTTTAGCTTTTACTGGAACCTGTGCCTTTCATAGCATCCTGCCAGAAGAGCCCTGCCACTAGAACTGGTGTCTGCACCTTGCCAGGTCATGAAAATCTTTCCTACTGTCAAGAGCCACTGAGCAACCACCTAGAATCATGGAATCATCCAGGTTGGAAAGGACCTCTGAGCTCATCAAGTCCAACTCTTGATCCACTTCCCCTGTGGTTTCCAGCCCATGGCACTGAGTGCCACATTCAGTCTCTTCTTAAAAACCTCCAGGGATGGAGAATCCACCCCCTCCCTGGGCAGCCTGTTTCAATTCCAGTAACATTCCACTTCCAATCACCCTGCAGGGCCACGGTTTCCCTTGCTACCTGGAGTGGTTTAAAATATTTTGGTGTTGAAGTAAGGCTGCAAAGGGTAGGTGTTCAGAAAAGCTTTGGAGAAAGATCCAGCAGTGCAGGTGTCCTCCTGCAGTGCAGGGTTGGACCAAAGGACTCACTCCAGTGCAGTGTCTGGGGTCTCAGATCTTGTTCCAGTCAGACCAGTGCTCAGAGCTGAGTTTCTTTCTCCAAATAGCACCAAACCTCCTGTGTTGTCAGCAGAATGGGTGAACTGAGCACTGGCCCTGGGAGGGAGGTGACAGCAGAGCCCACCAAGACAGTGGAAGTAAGATCAAGGACTCAAGTGGACCATAAAGCTTCCCATTGCCTCTTTCTGTTCTTCCCTTTCAGTCCCTACCTGCAAACTCATTTTTTCTCTGGCTGAGCCTCTCTCCCTCCCAGAGCCTGCTTGGTGCTGGACATGTCACCCATCCTGCTCTGGTGCCACCAGCTCTGGAAGAACCACCTCAACCACCTCCTAAATCTGCCTGAGCTGATTATCTGGGCACTGTGCTCATGAGGCTGATGGGGAGGGATCAGCCCTTCCAGCAAGAAAGGGAGTGAGAAGGTTCTGCCAGCACCTTGCAATGCTGATGCACACCATGGTTTTGAGTTGAGTTTTTTGTTTGTTTTTGTTTGGGTTTTGTTTTGTTTGGTGACTTTTTTTTATCATTAGTATTATTAACCTCCAATTTTAATTTTTCAGATTTGCCAACAGAAGCCAACTGCTGTAAGCATCTCTGGGAAAGGCTGAGGTATTTGCAGAGTAAAGACAGTAAAATGCCATCACCATAGTACATGCCAGGTATGTTCAGGACATCCCTTTAAAAAAATTGGCTGGGGGAGGTGGCTCCTTCTCCCAGCAGCTCCTGGAGTGGCATTTGCACTTGGCCCCCACCACCCCTGAGCCCTGCAGCTCCCTGCTGTGCCCTAGGACATGATTTATCTTGGGAGGGTTGCAGAGGGGATGGGCTGGGGCTCAGCAGGGTGACACTCCAAGCCTTGAATAAGCCCAGTGCTGCTGCTTAAAATAGCCCCTGGAGTGAGGTGGGAACTGGGCACAGGCTGGGGGAAGGGGGGATGTGTTGGGGTGTGCTTTAGGATGAGTTCCTCCTCTCTGCTGGCCAAGAGGAAGGTGACTGTCCACCAGGTTGTTCTGATTGCTCATTAGTTAATGACCATAAAGTGCCACCACGTTTGTAACCACTGGATGGCTCAGCAGTTGGCTGTAAATGTCTGGCTGTCCCTAGAAGATACTGAGGGGGGCATTTAAAGATCTTACACTTATTTTTTTTTGCTCATGCTAGGAGGGGTCCTACCAAAAAACCAAACCAAAACAAACCCAAAACAGAAATAAAAAACCAACCAACCAAACAAACAAAAAAACCTTGGCAGGTGTTAGGTGAAGGGCTGCACCATGCAGGAGGTGTCTGCTTTGCAGGTCAGGTGCCTCTGGAGGCAAGCTCAGCTGGGAGGGATGCAGGGATGCTCCTGGGAGGGATGCAGGGATGCTCCTGGGGGGATGCAGGGATGCTCTGGGAGGGATGCAAGGATGCTCTAGGGCAGAATGCAGGAATGCTCCTGGGAGGGGATGCAGGAATGCTCCTGGGGGGATGCAGGGATGCTCCTGGGGGGATGCAGGGATGTTCAGGGGGAGATGCAGGATGCTCCTGGGAGGGGATGCAGGATGCTCCTGGGGGGATGCAGGAATGCTTCTGGAAGGATGCAGGGATGTTCAGGGGGAGATGCAGGATGCTCCAAGCAGCAGGCCAGGGGTTAGCAGCAGCCAGGGTTACGCAAGCGTGAAGTTTCCCCGCCCAGGTTTCCCGGGGCTGCTCTCAGCCAGCGGCTGCAGCAATCCCAGAGCCATCCTCTCCTCCTGAGCCTGCAGCCAGCAGGCAGAGGGAGTCCTTTCCCTGGAAGAACATTTTTAGTGAATGCAACCAAAATCTGGAGATCTCTGAGCATTCCTGCCAGGACCCCCCAGCCGCAGGAGAGATGTCTGTGTGCTCTGCTCTCTGAGTCACTGTCAGCCTGGCTTGTCATCCCCCCCCCCTGCTCCTCAGGGAGGGATGAAAAGGGAAGAGCTCCGGGGATTCTGGATGAACTCAGCCCTGGGAGGGCAGATGAGGGGAGGTCGTGCTCTGCAGCCCCCCACCTCCTCCTCACACACAGCCTGGCTCTGAAACACCATCTGGGAGCTCTTTCTCTTTCAGCAGATGGTTTAGGATTACTTTCCATTCAGACAGAGGCCAGTACTCAGCTCGGCTGTCACCAGGGGACGAGATGTGACAATTTCCTGGAATTCATCCTGTGACAAGTGTGGTGCAAAGGCACAGCCACAGTGTCTTTGAGGATGTGGAGGTGCCAAAGCAGGACCTGAGGTGCTACAAGAGGATGATAAACCTCTCAGGCTCCTCCAGCCTATTTGGATCAGAGGCTGCTGGGCAACTGGCAGAAGAATCAGGCAGAGGATGTTCAGAAACTGCAGGTCAGCTAAGATCTGTTTGTCCCCATCTTCATTCCCAGCAAATGTATCTGACCCCAGACCATTACAGATTTGCAGGACCTTTTTGGGATTTGCCTGGGGTTCAAGTGAGAGCTGTACCAGGTCAGGTCACGTCTCCTGCAGAGCCTGGGAAACCCCATTGCAAAGCCCAGCGTGGTTGTGAGCAGCATGGTTGCACCCAGGGTGGCTCAGAAGTGCACCCTGTGTAAGAAAAGGCATGGGCAGGAATGGGGAAGATGAAACTGGCCTGTGCTTCAGCAGTGTGGTTAACCCTGGGGTTTCAAAACCATCACATTTAATCCATGCAGCTTTAGCAACAAGGAGAAAAATGAGGCCCTGTGATGATCCCATGACTGAAGCAACCTTCATGATGGTTGCTGCTGGTGGTGGTTGCCCTTCTGCTTGTACAGCAAAGCCTGAGTGCCAGCCAGGTCAGTAGCCTCTGCTTGCACAGTATGATCGTGTTAAATAATACGCCAACCACTGCCCTTTTGGGTTATTTTGGAAAGAAGGCTGTGGAATGATCTTTGGCTGCATCAGCATCTTTCTGTGGTGGTGTCGAGCCAGTGAAAGACCAAAAAGTGCCCAGTAAACACTTTGCTGACAATAGCAGGGAAGAGGCATGAACGGAAACCAACCTGTCTGGTTTCACAGACTTGCTATAGCTGATCAGCTCTAAAATCAGTAGATTCTGGTCTGTAACACTGACAAGCTTGTTTCTGCTGCTTCTGAAACCTTCAGTAGAGCCAGTATGGGCATCAAGAGAGACTGGAGCTGCCAGCAAACCTCTCCTAACAAACATCTCCTTGCTCCCAGGAGAAAGAACTTTGAGCTATTTCTTGTGGCATGCCCGTAGCCCCGCTGCTGCCAGCCCAGCAGCTTTATGTAGGTTTTAGCCTCCCTGTTCTCATTCTGATACTTTTCTTCCTCTTCTGTCACACCAAATGAAGCCCCTGGCTTATCCTGAGCCTTCCAGATGGCTGCTCCCAGCACAGACCCAAACGATCCCGTGCAGCGACAGCGAATCCAAGCAGAGCAGCCTCCAGCCCTGTGCATCCAGGGGACATTCCCTTAACCTTTTCAGACAGGCACTATTTTGCATCCTCAGCCCCCGTTCCTTGAAGCCAGCAGCTCCTACTTACTCAGAGGCCAGATGGACTTGCACAACCTCGTGCTGCCCACCACCCTCCCTTTCCAGCAGCTCCCTCGGAGGGAAGCCCCGCTCAGATGCAGGTGGTGCTGGGTGCTGCAGGTACCCGTGCAATGTGTGGGTGCAGGGAAAAGCCACCTCCAGGATTTCACACACCCCCTGCTCCTCCCTCCACTGCTGTGCCTGTGCTGGCAGCAGGCTGAAAGGAAGAAAACGTGATATTCAGAGCTGCTTCATTTTAAATTGTCTTTTACAGCGTGTGAGCATTTCTCTCTCCCCTACTCCAGCAGGTCAAACAATTCTAGCCAGGGTTATAGCAAAGGACAGGAAGGAAATGTAAGATGTTGCTCCCCAGCTGTCAGAGCCAGGCTGCTGGGGTCCCTCATGCCCCCCATCCTCCAGCTGCCTCTTTCTGCCTCATTGCCTGAACCAGCAGTGATTGGTTTACTGAGTAAAACTAGGAGGAAACTGGCATGAAGAAAAAGGGACAAATTTCTTCTGGTTTAGCTGAGCAGGCTCAAGCAGCCTGGACAACTTGTTTATCTGGGCTGAGGTGTGCTCACAGTGCAGGTAAAGCCCAGGGGCCATGAAGCAAAGGGGCAAAGCCTTTTCCTCTGAACCCCTGGGGGGTATCTCAAAAAATTCCCATGGTGAACTGAGCTCCATTTGCTTCCCATGGAAAGCATAACCATTTTTTTCTTTGCTAAAGTTGTTTCTGGTTGTGTTTTCCCCCCAGAAGATTGGGGGGTTATTCTCTTGACCAGTCAATTTCTCTAGTTCATTGTGTCTCTGCTGCAGGGCATGGAAGATTTCATCTGGCAGGGGAGAGATGCTCAGTAAGGTAAAGTGATGATGTAATGCTGCTCAGCTGCCCCATGTCCTCCTGAGGTGAAATATCTACCTGAAACTTCTCTAGATCCTTGGCTGATCAGATTCAAACTCCAATTTATTTATCTCTCTATTTTGCATATCTCTATCTCTGCTGCTTCTTGCACATCTCCATGGAGATGAAGAAACAAGGTTGGATGATGCCATTCCAGCATTGCCCAGTCACTGACTTGGGTCCCACCAGGTGCTCGCCCAGCCAGGGGTAGAAACCAGCACCCACCCTGGGAGATGCCTGCAGGGATCTGGTCCTGTATGTCCTGCATGGGGCAGAGCTCTGCAGCCTGATCCTGATGCCTCCCACTGCATAGCAGCATCCTTCCCTGAGGGTACAGAGGAAAATCCTGCTGGAGGGTACAGGGAAAATCCTGCAGCCACTTCAGCCACAGGGATGAATGGGAGTTTGACCCAGTTCTGTACAAAGGAGGAGGGTCAGAGAGCACATCCACATCTTCCTGCTGGAGGTTTTCATGCTCCCAGCAACATCTACTGACTCACACTTAAAATAATACCAGCATCCACGTGTTCTCTGAGCTTTAATTATTTCCCTTTACTTTTAAAAACACTGCATTGAGCTCCCAAAATCGTCGGTGCCACTTTAAAGGCGTGTGTCTGAATGATGCCCTTTGTAGCCAACATCCCTTTAGGAGTGTTATGCCCAGCTCCATCTGCTCCAGTATTTCTCAGCTGTTTCTATCTTCAGCTTATACAAAGCTAACAACTTTGGAGCATATAAGTGGAAAAATTAATCCAAAGCCTGCTGTAAGTATTGATGCCCTGGTTGACCGACTGAGTTGTTATTATTTGGAGTTTTTTGTTTGCCTCTCACCACAGTGATTCAAAAAAAAAAAAAAAAAAAAAAAAAGTGTATGTTGCAGCAAGCTCTTCACCATGGAAAGTTGGGACAGAAATCAATGCAGCTCCATGGAGGTCAGTGGGATTACAGTGAGTTACACCTGCTCCAGGCTTGGCCCATCCTTTCAGACAGGTTTATGTCCTCTCTCTCTCTCTCTAAAGGTCTTCTAAAAGCATGTTTCAGTGGCATTAAAAGAGGCCTTTCCTCCCAAACACCTATATTTATAGCTTTCAGACAGTGAGGGGTCCATGAGTAGGAGAGTGGAGAAGAAGACCACGTCCTGCTTAGGTTTGGGTAACTTTATATACATCAGTTAAATATCAATGAACCTCCCAGGGAAAAAATCTTTGTTTCCAGGATTTTTCTGGCTAATAGCTCTCCTGCAGAGCTGCAGTGTTCACCTGTTTACAGCACTTAGCTTCTAGATACAACTTTTTTTGTCTCAAAACATTCCAGCGAGGGAAAACTTTACCAAATCCCCATTTTAAACACAGGGAAACTCAGGTGCAGAGGATGTGTTGAGGTCTGCAGCCCACAGCAGCACTGCCAGCACAGCTCTCTGCCCAGCCCCCTTTATTTCAGTGGATGTGAGCTGTATTTACATACAGTGGACTTCTCTCTTTTCCTCTGCAGCTGGTGGCTAAAGACAGGATTTCTAAATGAGCCTGAGAATTACACATGCAAATCCCAAAGGCCTGGAATTGGGACCATCTGAGCAACAAATTGTCCTTGCTGAAGATGGTATTGGAGCCAAAAAGCCTACAGATTTTGGTCTTGTTGTAAGTACTTTTAAAATCAAGCTAAGATGCTCTGCTCCCTCTCTCCCGGTGTTTGCCAGGTGCCAGTTTGCTTCTCAAAGCATTTTTCTGCTCGAGCAGAGAGAGGGGACATGGGGACAGAACAGGGGAACAGTCTGTCCCTTACAGCTGCTCCTTGGCATGCCCTTCCCTCTGGTCCACATCTCACCACGCTTTATGCCTGAGATGCTGAACCCGTGTCCTTATCTGGGCTCACAGGCAGGAGGGAGGGAGGAAGGGTTGGGGTGTGCGTGCAGATGTTCAGGCCTTCAGGAAAGAGCTGTGTTTGTCCTGCTTTCCATGTTCCCATCCTCCCGTAGCCCTCCACATTCTTTTTCTTTTTTTTTTTTTTTTTTTTTTTTAAACCACCCAGAATGACTCTTGAGGGGCTGGGCTGGCATCCCCCCGACCCAGGGTGCTTGGGATGAGGAGACAGGAGGGTAGCTTAGACCTGACCTTCCCATCCTTCCTCCCTTGTCCCCCACAAACCAGGCAGCATCAGCACCTCCAGCCACCAAACCATCTGCCAGCTCTGGGCTCTGCAGTCAGGTTTTGTCCCCATGGTTGGACAGACAGATTTCTGCTGCACCAGGAGGCTGCACCTGGTGCTGCCCAGCACTGTGAGTTGCAGAATTGCTGCTCTGTGCAGGTAGTTGGAGATCAGGTGCTGTTGCTGACTAAACCATGGGTTAAAGCCTGCAACAACATCTGGGGAACAAACTGGTGGGGCGACAGGGGAGAGATGACTTTTCACACTTGGGAGGTGACAATTTAATTTGACTCATTCCCGTCTCACTATGACTGTCTGACCAGTAACGTGGGGCTTTTGGTGTGGAAAGAGTCCCTAGATTCCCCCTCCCTTACGCAGATATCTCTATATTCCTACCTTTACATTACCTAGAAGGAGGGTAATGAGAATTTTCCCCCAGCTTCGAAGTGATGTGAATGGGGTTTAATTATCAGTGGGTTAAATCCATTTTGTTTCTTTCCCTGTGGGCTGCCTGCTACCGTGGGCAAAGCAAGCAGGATTCCTTCTGTGATGTTAAATGTGCTCCTAGAGGTGGTGGGCTCCCAGGCTGCCAGCCATGGCTCCCTGCAGCAGCAGTACAGCACACTGGGGACAGCAGTGTGCCACAAGTGTCAGCCCTGGGGGTTTCCCTGGGGCTGGTCAATCAGCAGTTTTATCCAGGAAGGGATGGGGAGGGATGCAGGCAAGAGGAGGTGGAGGTCAGGAGAATCCCTTGTGTAAAATGCATGTCAAAACAGGGGTGGCTGTCACAGCAGGGCTGAGCTGGGATCTGAGGATCTCCAGTGCTGCTCAGAAGCTGGTGAGAAATTCAGCATTGCCTTTGGGTGCCTACCAGAACGAGTGGGGTTTGGTTAGGGCTTGGGCAGATTCCCATTAAGACAAGAAGAATCCCCCACTGATTTTAGAGGGCAAGGACAAGCTCTCCTGCATTTTAAACAAATGAGAAAGTCCTGTTAATTTCAGAAGAGCTGGCTTTTCAAATCAATTTCAATTTTGTTTTAATCCAGTATTTCCTAGCCAGGCCCTGGTCCTCCTCCTCTTTCTCCCCAGTAGGCAAACGCACCCGTGCACGCTCTGGGAGATACTTACATGCCCTGTTCCCCGTAGTGATTGTAAAATTCCATGTGGCTGCAAGCCTGGATCCAGCCCACAATCCAAGTCTCCTTCTTGGGAATAGGAGGCACCAACACTTGGGCAGAGGCTCGGAAATGAGGGGTCCGGTAGCGCAGGACCACGCTGGAGGACTCGTCGATGCTGGTGGGAATGGGATCAATGGAAGCTTTGACTTCAATCACTGAAATACTTTCCCGGAAAACTTTGGATTTGCAGCTAATACTCTGAATACAGCCCATGGCATACCCCGAATACAGTCCGACACAGCTCCGAGGGTACTCCAGCAATCCTGGGGAATATTAGGCATTGAAATTATCTGGTGCTAGATCAATTACAGATCTTCTTGGTTTGTAAGCTCAAAACTGATATCCATAGGATAGAAAATTTATCAGGTAAAGCCTTAATTTTTTGAGTATGTCTTACGAGTACTGCTCCTATTTTGAGGTTAGCTGCACTTCAGAAGCAAAAGGGCCTTTAAATTTTTTTTCCCCTTTTAATGACCCGTTAAATCTCTCACTCAAACAGTCTTTGGGTTAAAAAAAAGAAGGTCTCTTGAGTTCAATAAATAACGGTGGAGTTCTTAGCTGATATATTTAGTCCTTCCTTTCCTCAGACAGGGTCTGTCATTCAGCGTCAAACATAGGACCAGCCGGTATTTCCCTTTATTCTTTGGATGAAAAGCAGAATGTTGATAGACACATCTATATAAATAATGAAATAGTTTTTAGCCCCAGCTTGTCACAACCGGTGTGGATTTCCACTTCCTGACTTGCAGTTGTTCATAACTTCCTTTCGCCCCAAATTACAATAATAACAGAAAAGAAACAGCGGCTGGAAAATGCAAAAACAAAAAGTAGCCAGAATCTCCGATTTTTGGAGGTTTCCTCCACCAGCGCTCTCAGGGCTCTGGGCTTGGGTTGGTGGATTTATTTCTTTTTTTTTTTTTTTTTTCTTTTTTTTTTCCCTTTTCTTGGTCTTCTTTTTTTTTTCCTCTCTCTCTCTCTTTCCTTAGAAATAGCCGAGACCATGCAGGCTCCGCCGGTGGGGCAGCGGCTCCGGGGCTGCGCAGAGGCGGGAGGCAGCGGCGAACCGGAGCCTCCGCCGGGGCCGTGCCGCTCCGCACCCGCTCAGCGCCGCGGAACCGCCGCCCCTGACATCCCGCCCGCCACGCACCGGCCCGAGGGGCGACGGCCCCGCCGCTCCCCTTCCTCCTCCTCCTCCTCCTCCTCTTCGGCGAGCAGCTCTCTCTCCGCAGGGCTGTCCGACCTTCCTCCTGCCGCCGGCTCTGCCTCACCCTGCGGGGCTCATGGGGGGCTGCGGGGGTTGCCCCGCAGACGCTTGGGCCCCGCGGTTCCCCCCGCGGGCTCTCACAGCATCCCGCACCCAGCCCCGGCCGCCGTGCACCGCGCTGGGCTCCCCTGCGCTGCGGGGGCGAGGTGCGGCGGGGGGGCGGAGGGATTGGGGGGGGGGAGGCTCCTTCTCACGATGGTTTGTTGGGTTGTTTTTTGGCTTGTGGGTTGTTTTTTGTTTTGTTGGTTTTTTGGGTTTTTTTTTTTTTTTTTTTGGTTGGTGGTGTTTGGGTTTTTCCTGTTTTTTTTTTTTTTTTTTTTTCTTCTTTTTTTTTTCTCTCTCTTTACCCTTCGTCTCTCTCCTAGATGCCCGGGGGGGTGAGAGGAGCAGGATCGGTGCCTCCGCCTCCCGGCTGCCGCAAGCTTCCTCTCTCCCAATACATCCCCCGGCTCTCAGCCTCGCCGGTGGTGCCGGGGGGTTGGGGGGGGGATTAAGGGAGGGGGTGGTGGTTCTGGTTCTGGGGGGGTTCCCTCTTCCTAGCACCGCAGCAGCATCCAAAAGGCAACCGGGTCAAACTTTACAGAAACTCGCTCCTCGCCTTTCCCTGCCCCCCGGGCGCTGCCCTCGGTTGTCCGGGCAGGGACCCCCCCCATGACAGGGGCTCCGGCTCAGCCCCCCAAGTCCCTGCCTCCCTGCCCTCCCTCCTCCGCCCAGTCCCATCCCTCCCCCTGTATTTCGCTTTTAAACTGCAGCTGTTGAAGCTAAACCTCCTTTGCAAACCCAGCATTTCCTCCCGCAGCTCCGTGAATTGTGGGTAATGTAGTTTTTTTTTCAAGAAACGTCTTCCTATGTTCCCCCCCCCCCCATTTGACTGCAGTGGTTTTTTTCTTTTTTTAAAACCTAATTTCATTGCTGCGTATTTTCCCACTCTCTCTTTTTTTTTTTTTTTTTTTTTCCCCTAAGATTTTCTGCTCCTGGATGGAGGTTTATTTGTAGATTTGGTAAAGGGGTGGTCTCTTTATTTGCAAAACCTGTGGCCCTAAGCTGGAATTCAAGCAAGTAGGAGTGTAAAGCTCTCCATAGGAGCACAGGGACTATGGAATAGCTGGAGTAGAGAAGTATCTGAGGCAGTGAAGGCCTGTGGGCAAGTTGCAATAGTTGTAAACTTCTCTTACAGGCAGTTTCAGGAGTGGTGTTGCTGGCTGGTCCTGCTAACCATCAGACAGCTGAGGATCCAAAATTCAAGAGCTGAACACCACGGTGAGTTGTGTGTGCCCAGCATCCCAGTAACACCCACTGCACACCAAACTCCGGGTCCATCCTGACTGGTTTGTAAATACCGAGAGGGGCACCAAGAGATAGGAATTGCTTTATGGTACAGCAGCACAGAGTTAAGTCAATGTCTTTCAGGTTTTCCCATCCTGCACTGCCAGCAGGCTTGGTGAGCTCCTGCAGTGCCTGTTGCTTTTCAACACCCAGCACTTGCCCTGTGGGAGGAACTGGAGCTACTGGGTGATCCCGACCAGTGAATGCCAGAGGACAGGGGAGGCAGATCTGCTCCTTTCCACCCCCTTGGCAAGGGGTGGGGAAAAACACAGTATATTGTGATGGTTTTCTTCCGCACGTTTCTCAAAGCATTGGCTAAGTGTTTATTTTAAACTTCCCCAGCTCTGTGAAGGGCACAATTACAGTCTGCAGCCCTGCAACAAACGTAAAAACTGAGAGGAAACTCAAGTGTCAAGCAAGAAAGTTCCTATTGCACACAACAAGAAAGAACAAAATGAGCATCTCCAAAGGAAATATCCAGTTGCTTCAGCAGCCTCCAGAAGGTGCTGAAGTCTTTTGACATCTCCAAGACTCTTTCACACTTTTCAAACAAGCTTGTCACAGTTTCTCAGAGCATTATGAAGCTGGTAAAACTGCATGTTCTGTGACTAGTTTCACTGAAGCTTCAGCCAGGTCTTGCTTCAACTTAGCTATCTCTGGTGTTCTGGTCAACTAGGAAATTGCATTATGTCATTCTAATTAAATCAGTTTTTCATCTCCAGCTGGATTTTTCGCTGGGTTTTGCTCTTGTCTGTCTCCATTGTGGGGCTGTGAGTGATTAGAGCATCAGCACACTCCACCCCAGCGTGGCTGCATGAAGCCATGCACAGAATGATTCCTGTGCCTGAGAGCATGGTGTTCACTGGTGGAAAGGCTGAAGATGTGAGGTCAACCTGTCAGAAGCAGGAATTAGGAGTGTCTGGTGATGCTGTGAGTTGGTTTTCCTTTTGCTGCTCATTGAATGCTCTTGTCCATGTCTCACTGTAGCACAGCCATGCTCCCCTCCTGCTATTGCTCCCCTTGGCACCATGGCCTGCCCTGTGCCTCCAGGTCCATCCAGATGTTCTCCAGGTTTACAGGAAGACAGGATCTCACCTTTCACCATCTGAGCAGCACCAGGTAAAACCAGAGCTATCCTATGCTGGGTTCATCTGCCTGACTGGCATGGAAATACTGCAGCGTATTAGATTTTATTTCTTTTTATTTCTTTTTTCCCCCTAGAAGGGTCCCACCCAGGAACACTGTGGCTTTGCTTGGAAGCACTTCATCTGCAAGCCCTAATTCTTGGCCAGCTGCTGCCAGGGGCTGGGGTGCACCAAAGCTGCCAGGGAATTGTGGCAAAAGGGGACATTGCTGTCCCTCCTGTGTCTCCAGCATGGTCTTCATGGCCATGCTGACCACTGACACTGTGCATGGCCATGGCTACGTGGGGAATTGTGGCCAGCAGCCCCCAGCCCCAGAACCTGCAGCAAGCAGGTGGGGAGCAGAGCAGGACCAAAGGGACGTGATGCATGGAGCATGCTGGATTTATCTGTCTGGCTTTGTCTGTCTGGGCATTCTCTGAGGCACTTGATGACCCATATGGATCAAGTGTCAGGCCTGGAATAGCCCTGCTGGCCCGGGGAGCTTGTCTCCAGGTTTAGGAGGGTTATTTATAAACCCCTGGTTTTGTGGCTCTTTTGTGAGCTGGGAATGTCTCCTCTAAGCTCGCTTGTCCTTTCTTCTGTGCATGCAGCAGGATGGTACTCAGCATGGCCCCAGTGCAGGGACTGGGGACCTTTCTTCCCTGATCTGTTTTTATGTAGCTGGGACAAGTAGTTGCAACCAGTCTGGCTTCAAGAGAGACCAGTTTTCCTTTCCTGCTGCATGTCTGACAGGGGTTTGCTCTCCCTGTATCCATCCCACGTTGCCCTTCCTCCCCCATCCCTTCCCACCTGGGACTGGTGCCAGGGTGCCAGGCTGAGTTTCCAGAGGGGAAGCTGGGGCAGCTCTGTGTGTAAGGAAGAGAAATTCCCCCATTTCGATGTCAGCAGCAGAGCCAGGAACCAGATTCAATTAACTCCCAGGGCTTCCAAGGTATTTTTTTCCCCTCAGTGACAGCTCTGGAGGAACATGCTCAGTAATAGCTTAGCATCCTTGGTGAGGAGAGATGAGTCTCCTTATTTTTGCAGGCTCCTGGCCCCCATCCCTTTAACCCTTCCCTTCCCGATGTTTGCATGGAGCCCCCCCTCTCCAGCAGCAGCCCTGGATGGGGGGAGGCCATGCAGTGGCTACAGCCAAGAAAAAGAGTGGTGAGGATGGTTATCTCCTGGCTGATGGCAGGTGGGCTGAGATTGTCCACATGCCTCTGAGCCAGGCAGCAGGATGAGGGCAGGCAGATAGGGAGGGGGTGCTGACATCCCTGATAGTGTGAGAATGCCAGGGATCAGGCAGGAGCTGTTGGGTGTCAGTGATGTGGCAAAGTCTCTGCAGGCTCCTGGGCTGCTGCAGTCCCAAACGGTACCTGAGCTGAACAGGGTTGTGGCTTTTGGGCTGGGAATGTGGGATTGAGGAGGGGATGAGCTCTTCCTCTGGTCAGGATCATCATTGCAGGCTAGGGGCAGGTTCCTGGAGGGTGTGATTCAGAATGAAATTGTGCTGTTGTTATTATTATCCTGTGATTCATAACAGGGGGAAACACCAGCAAAGCTCAGGGGCCAGGGCTCCTCAGGCCCTCTGGCACTTGTTTGGCCCAGCACTGCCCTCACTTCTCTCTGGTCTGTCTGCCAGACAGGCACAGGCTGGGTGCAAAGTTCACCAAGAGGATTTTGAGAACTATGGATAAAAAGTGTGAAAAAAGTGCAAGATTTTTCTTCTTATCTTAGAAAACAGAGAATTTAGCACTTGAGCTCTGCAGTGGATTTTGGATAAGGCTTTTAAAGATGCCTGGGTGCCTGATTCCCAGGGAACAGACCTGTGGAAATCCTGACCTCTGTAACTGCACATTTTGTCGGCAAATGTCACTGGCACCGAGAGATGTGACTGTTCTGCTCCTTGGTGCAATATTCATCTTCTCCATTTCTCTTTCCACAGGGGATTTCCAGTCCGTTTGTATATGAATAATCCTATTTCTTGAGCGTGTGGGTGGTGTGGAGCCACGACAGCCCATTGCCCAAGGAAGGTAACTCGGTGATGGTGGCTGCTCAGCGGGCAGCCCTCCTTGGGGCAGGAGGAGCTGTGAGGAATGGGCTCTGCCAGTGGTGCTTGGAGGCTTAGCTCCACACAGCTGAGGTTCAGGGGCTGTAGCAAGATCATACAGATCTGTGAGCACAGCTGGGATGCCCTCAGGGTCTCACCTCTGGGAGGGATTCACCCCAGCTGCAGGCAGGGAGCTGAGAGCAGCTCTGCACCAAGTGATGGAGCATAACGCGCCGTGGCAGGGAGGGGTGGCAGCTCATCCCTGTCCTCTGCAGGAGGACACCCCAGGGCCTGGCATGAGCCCACAGCACCCAGCCCAGGCTGCAGGATGCATTCCTCCTCCCATCCCTCCACTCCTGCTCCCTGGGGGCCTGTACCTGTGCTGCTGCGGGCATCTGCAGCTCCGGGATGCGGGGATCTCCTGTCACCTCTCTCAGCGTGGGCTCTGCGATGCTGGATGACACGGCAGAAAGGCTCTGACAAGGCAGAAAGGCTCTCGGTATCGAGGCCAGGCTGAGCGCTGAGGGGCAGGGGGATGGGAAGTCATTAGCAGTCGCTGTTAATCAGGAGGCAGGTGCTGCTTCTCCTTGGGTCCGGGGAAGAGGTGAGTGATGGATGCTGCTGCAGGGATGGGGAGAGGGGTTTGGGTAGTGCTCTTTGAAAGGTGTCCATCCCAGGGGGAGGAATGGGTTATTTAGGGTGTTCTCATAAGAGGTGAGACATTGCAGAACATAAGCAAATTGAGAAGATAGCCAGGGAAAGCCCCTGAGGCATGCTCAGCCTCAGAGCTTGCAAAGCCCCAGGTGCCACAGCCCACCATGGGGACAATACCAGGGGCTGTGGGGAAAGGGGATGCCAGGATTTCCTCCAGCTCTGGCACTCTGATACTGAAATGTGAATTGCAGTCTAAAAAAAAAAAAAACAACCCAAAAAACTACATTTCCCAGTTTCCCCTGCAGCCCAAGGGAATAAGCAATTGGAAGATTTAAATAGACCAGGCCAGAAGCAACCAACCTTTGGCACAAAGCTTTTCCCTCCTCTTCTTCCAAGCTATTGGCTGTTTAACCTTGTTCCCTGGCACTGGACTGGCTGCCAAGCCTGGCATTAATTTTCTTTCCAAGCTTGCTAGGCCCATGAAGTAAACAGCCATGTGCATTCCTTACTCTATATTTAACAGCTGCAGTCTGTGCTGGGGGCAACTGCCACCGAGGGGAACCTTTGTAGCTTCCCAAATCCACGGCTTGTGAGGGTGGGAGTGGGGGAAGCTTTCTGCAGGGAGAAGAGGGATTTCTCTCCTTCCCGGTCTTTGCAGAGCAGGTTGCATTGGAGACTGCAATGCCAGCATCCCAGCCACGGTCCAGGGCAAGAGACAGGAACAATGTCCTCAACAGGGCCGAGTTCCTCTCCCTGAATCAGCCCTTGAAAGGGAACCAGGAGAGCAGGAGCTCTGGCAGAAAGCAGAGTGGCCAGGCCGGGGTGGCTGGTGCCCAGAACAACAACCCCAAGGAGCGGAGGCAGTCGCAGCAGCTGCCCGAAGAGGACTGCATGCAGCTCAACCCTTCCTTCAAGGGAATTGCCTTCAACTCCTTGCTGGCCATCGATATCTGCATGTCCAAGAGGCTGGGAGTCTGTGCCAACAGTGCTTCCTCCTGGGGCGGTGCCCGCTCCATGATCAACCTCCTGGGGATAACGGGGCACGGGATTCCTTGGATTGCGGGTACCCTCATCTGCCTGGTGAAGAGCAGCACACTGGCAGGCCAGGAGGTCCTCATGAACCTGCTGCTAGGTGAGTGGCAAACCTCCTTTCCTGCTGGGAAAGCCCAGCCCTGGTCACAAGGGACAGTGGCACTGGGACTCCTCCTCTGACTGCTCCCAGCCACCAGTGTGGGCAGGGAGTGACCTTTAGGGTGAATGGTGCACTTACCCATCCTCTCTGTCCTGGGTACCATGGATGGTGGATGTAGCAAGAAGTTGTCTGAAGAGGGATGGAGTAATCCTGGTAGCTGGTGACACCCACAATGCAGGGGCAGGTCCCTGGTCCTGAATGGGGCATGGTTGTCTGACCAGACCAAGGAAGTGTCTGTGATGTGCAGGTGGATACCAGCAGCGACGTCTCTTGTTTAATCTATGGTCACCTGCCTTGCTGGTTTGATAGGTGAGGAAAACATAGGGGTTCTGATATTTTGATGTCTGGGTCAATTCCTTGAGAAAAAAAGATTTTAATCCTCTTTGCCACCTTCTTGAACAGCTCCTGGCTCCATGTCTTATCCTGATGGAGTCCTGTCTCCTTCCCTGCTGTGGTTTGATCTCACATTCTCCTTCCCGTGAGGACTTTTCTTGCTGCTGTCCCCATTTCCATGCACTAATTTGACCCAGAGGCCATACAGATGTTCTGGGATCTTTCTCTCTCTTGCTAGTCCTTTCCTGTGCAGTGGTTGGTGTCCTTGTTTCTGGAGGTTGGGATGTTTTGAAGGAGTTGCCTTCTCAGTTGAGCAGGGCCCATCCTACCAATGTGGGCTGGTGTCCCACCAGGGGCCAGGATGAGTCCTAGGCATGACTTGCATTAGATCCCAACCCACTCTGGTCATGTCCCTCTGAGGACCTTGCTGTTCTCTTCTGCCTTTGGCATGAGGCCCAGTTACTGTATTTTAATTTGTGACTCATTACCAGCTTACCTGGTGGGGATCAGCCCCAGTGTTACAGACCAGCAGTTGGAACTCCCACTTTTGATTGGTGAGGGATTGAAAGCATTAGATTTAGGCATTAGATTTGCTTCTCGGGCAGCCTTTTGAAGGGACATGGGACATTTTATTTCAGTGGCATCTCAGGAAAGGGGCAACTGCGATGCAAAAGGACCCAGCTCTTCCTTTCACAAGTTCATCTGTTGGAGAGGGTGAAGGTTGCCCTGAATTGGTTTGAAAAGCACAGTGGTAGCTGCCTTTTCTTGCCTCTGCCTTTCAAAGAGACTGTCCTCGGGCTGTGACATCTCATGAAGGGAACCCATGGTGGGGAAGGAGCCAGAATAGCATCAGTGTGATGCAGAGCCCAACGTCAGCAGTTCTTCCAGGAGCTCCTGGGTGTGCTGGGTCAACCTCTCACTGTGACAAGGAGCTCTGTTTAAAAGGGCTGAAATAGGAGGTGACTAACATCAACCAGCACAGTTTCCAGATGTTTCTTGACCAGAGAGCTTTTGACTGTTTTGGAGCCTGAAAAACTGACCTCTTTGACTCCAAAATATTTGAGGTTCTAACAAAGAGTTAAGGCTATTGGCTTAAAAAACAAGAAAGGTTTTCTTGCTCTTCTCTTGCATGTGAGAAGGCCAAATGCAAAACCACCTCCAGGTCACGTTGAAACTATGAGTACCAGGTGGTTGCTGGGGGAGCTCACTGCACCACTGCATGCGTCTCCAGGTCTCCTAGGTGCATAATATACTGCTTGGGAACAGCTCAAGGGGGTTCTGAAGTCTTGCTTCCTTCCCTAGATGCGCTAATTCCATCTTTCTTCTCCACCTGCCAAGAAAGAAAACACTTAAATTGTGTGAAGGACTAGTTCAGAATGTGACTTCTCAGCTCCAGAGGTCTGGCAGTCTCCAAAGAGCTCCACTTTGTCTTCCTAGTAGGCAACACCGAGTAGTGGACTGACCAAGGTGCCCTGAGCCTCTCTTCTGAGAGCTTCCTCAGCAGGACTTGTGTCACCCTCCAGAGCAGATTTCTGCTGGGCGTGTGGCCTTGGTGTGATATTTAAGATTGCAGTCAGGAACTCCAAGTATCTGAGTAGCTGCTGCTGTAACACCTGCATTGCTGATGGAGGAAGGAGTCTGGCTGGGGAGCACAGGGCTGGTGGATCCAGACAGATCCCATGAGAGGTGGGGTCTTGTGTAGTCAGGAAGGGCATGGCACAACTGCTGCAGCTGGCACCCTTGGTCCCTCTTGCTGCTCTTTGCCTGTGGTGCAAATCCATCAGGATGTGGTGTGAAGCCCTTCTGGAGAGGGGCAGGTCAAAGAGGAGAGAACCTCCTGGTGCTTCCCTGGTCTCCTGGGATGACGGAAGCAGGGAAGTTGGGGTTGTCTATGAGTACCCCTTCCCTCCCCTGTCTCTCCTCTCTCCCACCCCCCACCCCCAGTTTGCTGAGGGTTTGATACATCAAGCAGAATTTCTGATGCAGTCTCTGGGCAGGGAGCCAGCCCATCACAGAGCACTTGTTTAGGATTTGCAATCAGGCTTTCAAGGCAAGGAGAGAGGAGACTGCTGAAATGGGACCTGGAACCTGGCAGAAGCAGCACTGCAGATGGAGGAGGGGGGCACTCACTCCCAAGGAGCTCTTGGTGGGAGTTTTGCCAACACATGTGGGAGCATTTCGGGTGAGGGGGGCTGACCCTGGGATGCTCCATCCATCCCGACTGCAGATGTTGATTAGCAACCCCAAGCAATGTTTTCCCTCCATGTTTTTCATCTGTGATGGAATTTATTGATTCTCCTCATCGTAATCTTTTCCACCAGATGCCAAACAGCCAGAGGAGCAGCACACTCACTGCCCGTTACTGAAAAGATAGAAGAAATCAGATATCTTGTGCCCACTGTAAAAATCCCTCTGCCAGAATGTGCTTTCAGGAAGGCCATCTCAGCATTGCCAGCTCTGGCTGCTGAAGAGGCAGAAAGAAATTCTGCACTCCCCAACCAAGTGAGAAAAATCATAACTCAGGAAGCCCTCCCAATTTTAAAGTTGATTTTATTCATATTGCTGCTGCTGAGGCTTTTAGAACTGTTCAGGCTTTTCTCTGTAATCACGAGGTTTTCATGGAAACTGAAATGTATAGAAAACCATTTCAATCTTGCAGTCAGGATTTTTTTTGGAAAACATATATAAAACTGTCACTAAAATCCCCAAGTCTTCTCCAGAACTAAACAGAAACCCCATTAAACCCTGGGGGACGCAGTACCTCAGTTTCTGGTTCAGATCCGTCTGGTGAGGATGTGAGTCCAAATTTAGTGATTCATTGACTGCAAAGCCAGCAAAGAACATTTGGATCATTGATCTAACCCACGGCAAAATACAGGCTGTAGCACATCCCTTAATTTATTCCTGTTCAATTTGTTGAGGGAAAAAACCCAAACACTCAATCTGATGTATGATTATGAGTGAGGGTGAACTTGTCGGAACAGTTTCTATATTACTGCAGTGGTAGGTATTCTCGCCAGTGCTTTAGTTTGACTCTTCTCCTCCCCTCTATACCCTTGTTTCTTCAGCTCTTTTTCTGCCTTTCAATGTCTTGGATGGTCCTCAAGTCATTTCTTCACCTCCTGTTCATTAAGCTAAATAGATTGATCTCATTAGGCTGATGGTCTTTCCAAGTCCAGCATCTTCTTAGTGCACTGGGGATGGAATATGGTCATCTACCCAAAATGGTTGCTCTAGTAAAGTCCTCCTATGGTGTTTAAAGCCAAATTGACACTGTGTTTAGTTATCTGCAGTCCAGCCACGTGCCTTTGCTGCCAGAAGATATCTGCTTGCTTAACCCTTGCACATAAAACAGGGCTTTGTGCTTGGTTCGAAATACCAGCTATTAACTGGTTCTGCTTCAGTCATGGCTTTCAAAAACAGATTCAGACTAAGAGAAGAGAAAGCCCTCTTCTTCTCTTTGCCTGTTGTGTCCCTTGTGTCCTGCTGCTGTCTCTGTGCCACGGCTCCCAGTCTTTACCCATCACCAGCTGGCTCTTCATCCCTCTCCTGAGGGGTGGGTGTTCTCTTTGGTGCTGTCACTAAGCATTTATCACCATCATGTAAAGCAGAGCTGTATCATCATGAGCAGCATGGCAGGTTGAGAATGGGTGGCTTGCCACAGGAGAAGGAAAGGAGGGGGAGCCCAGGATCAGTTCAGCATTCCTGGGGGTCAGCAAGAAGGCATTTCTTCCTCTTTCTAACCCTGACCCAGCTTTGGTCTGACTGGGAATCAAGCCATGTTGTTCTGAGGCATTGTCCCCTGCAGAGCTGTGACTTTTCCCTGAGCCACGTATATTCTTTTATTTTAAATATATGTATTTATTTACAAATACAGATATATGGTCAGGACTCTACAGTCCCACCCCAGCAGCTTCCAAGCAAGACCAAATTAGCAGGGAAGTGTTGGGTTAGGAAGGAAAGAGAGGGAAAGACAGCTGCCCCTGCTCTGACAATATAGAGGTGCTTCAGGTGTTGTCCTGCTTCTCTTTGGAGTCTGTGTGATGAAAATCCAGCCAGTGCAGCTCACTGCTGGTAAAGGTCAGGCAGATGATTAAATGCCCAGCAGTACAGACAGCTCGTCCCATCGAGCCTCAGGGCTCGGCAGCCCAGACCCAGCAGAGCAGGCAGGGAGCTGCACAGCAGATGGATCAGGCTGTATGCAGCAGAGGTGGCTAAGCCCAGAGAGGGTTTGGGGTCAGATGTATCTGTTTTTTCCCTTTTGTTTTCCCCACTGTGAGGCTGGCGATTTTCTGAGCTGGATGGGGTAGATGACTTTCGGGCAGGGTAGGAGAGGGCAGCTCTGGAGCTGCACCCTTCATAAGCCATCCCCTTCTTGGAAAACCTGGCACATGGAGGAGGTTCAGCTGCTGTCCTGCTCCCCTCCCAGCCCTGGCAGTGCCCCCTGAGAGCTCAGCACATCTGCCCAGCGAGGTGGAAATATTTAAATGTCAAGCAACCCAAGATGACCGATCTGTGGTGGGTGCCAGGCAGAGCAACCAACACAGATGCCCACTCCCTGCATCCAGCATCCAAATGGCCAGCCTGGCATTAAATATTCCTCTTCATCACATCAGGCTGCTAATCTGCCTCTTGTTGGCTAGGATATGGCTGTTAAAATCCCTGGTCCTTTGATGGGTGCCATCCTCAGCCTTCATCCCCTTCCAGCTGGTGAGCTCAAGCATCTCAGAGCAGCAAGCCATGCTCAGCTCTCCCAGCTTCCCTGCACCCTCGCCTTCCTCTCCTGCTTCCTCTACAGCAAATGTACACTGCAGGGCAGGCTCGACAGTCTGCAGTGTCCCTTCAGATAAAGGACACTCAGTGACAGGCTGGGACCCACTTGGCTGTGGCTGGAGCAGGCATGTGGGGAGGGTTGTTTTTCCAGGGACTTCTCTAAGGTGTCTGTCAGGTTCGTGGTCAGCTCAGCCCTTTGGTAGCAGTCAGCATTTAGGAGCTTGAGATCCTGGCTGGATGCTGAGGATGCTGTGAACCCTGTAGCCATCCTTGTGCAGCCCTTGGGGAAACTGCAGCAAGCTGAGATCTAACCCTGGTGCAGAGCAAGCAGGCAAAATGTTCCAGAGCCTGAATGCAAAGTGAAAGAGGAAAAATAGTGTGAGGGTTGTTGAATGGGAAGAGGGGAAATAAACAGGGGAAATGAGTCACCCTTATGCCTGTCACTCGGGGAGCAGCTTCCCTGTGCCCTTGCCTGGAGCTCAAAGGGGATGGGAGCTCTTTCACTTGGGCAGAGCAGCCTTGCTGGAGCAGCTGGATCAGGCTCTGGCCCTGAAGGAAGATGCCCAGAAATGAGTGAGAGTGTTTGCATCCAATGTGCTGTGACTGGTGCAGGGGTTGGGAAGAGGAAGGTGGAGGAGTGGGCAGTGAGGTCAGTCACTGGGCAGGGGAAGAGCCTGTGGGGCATCCCACTCCACACCAGGCTCAGTGGAGGATGGAGGTGGGAGAGAGGGATCAGATGAATTGGCTCTTTTTCCTCCCCTTGGAAGAAATCTTTGTTGGTTTTTTTTTTTCACCTGGAACACAGTTCTGGTCTTGCCCTCCATTTTTGTCTGTATAGGGATGCTGGCAGGCATACTGGATCTGGGTATAATTGTGAGGTGTGATGGTGGGAGGCCTTCTGGCCCCAGAGTTTGTGGGCTGGGAGATGCTCTTGCTCAGCAGACCAAGGCATTTTTCTTCCTCCAGCTCATCCCATACAATGTCATTGTGCTTGTGTGTGTTGTGGCACACGGTTCTGGGGTGAACCATGCATGATTCTGCTATCTGCACCCCTGCCAGAGCATACAGGGGCTTTGCAAGCTGCTGTAATCCTTCTGGGAGGCAGCTGAGCCATCCTGGTGGCTGCTCAGTTCATTTTCCCCATCACCATGAGCCCTTTTCTCTCTGCTCACCCTCTCACTCCTGTCTCCTCCCCAGGCTGTGCAGCCCCCACTCAGTAATTGGTGCTGAGATCCAAAATTGCCCAGCTCCCAAGGACACAGTATTTCCAAGGGGAGAACTCCAGGCAGCCTCTGCTTGCACTCAGGGCTGTTTGTAATCATCTAGCACATAGCAGGTCTATTTTTAGTCGTTGGGGTTTTTTTGTATGGTTGTTTTTGTTGTTTTCTTTTTAAATTAATTGCACAATGCTGCTTTCCACCATTTTTCTCCACCTCCCCGTGGCTGCTTACCCCACTCAGCTGCTTGTTCAGCCAAAAAATAACCTCCCCCCAAAACACCCAAGTGTCTGATTCATTGGTTCTTCAATGTCTCGAGTGCTTTTTGTCAGCTCTTACACCTAACAGTGCCACGTTTGGGGAAGAAAATGAAGTAGAGGAGTTCACTTCCAAAGGAGTGGAGCCCTTCCAGCTGCCACCAGCTCCACAGGAGAGAGGGTGAAGATGCTTTTGAAACCTGCATCTTTCATTAATGTCAACTGATCAAGGCTACAAACGGCTCATTTTCCAGGTCAGGGAGCCTAATGCCTGCAGGAAATTTGGGAAGTTCCATTCAGAAGCAGTAGGATGAGGCGTGTAAGTTAAAAAAAGAAAAAAAAAAAAAAGGGAAAAATGTATGAATTCTAACAGTAGAGCAAAAGGAGACATTTCCTGGGAACAGTGACATTTGTCTGGGGTTCAGTCCTGGGCAGGGCTGCCATAAGTGGGTTGGTGTGGTCTCCAGCATGGGGTTACCTGGGTCAGAGCAGGCTGCAGGCTCTGAAACTCAGTCAGTGAGTTATCTCCAGTTTTTTGCTGCTTTAGAAACGTGCTGGGGTTGGGCAGAGGGGGTTGTCCCAGGCTCCCACACTTGGAGCCTCCTGAGCTCCCAGATGGGCTTGCTCTTCATTCCTGGGCATTTACCTCCCCCTTCTCCTCTGCCTGTGTGCTCAGCTGTGGTGCTAGCAGGCTGAGTCCAGCTTGTGGCTCTGTTTCTGATCCCCATCTGATCCGTTTCTGATCCCCATCTCCCAGGCTGGGCCTTAGAGAGCTGCCTTGTCTCATCCCAGCTGCCCCATGGGCATGAAGTCATGTGAATCACGGCTGCAGGAGCAGATGAGGCCAAGGGATTTTTTGGCTTTCTCCTTTTTGCCTCATCCAATCCAGCCCTTCACCCAGGTTGTTTTCAGCTGTGGTTTTGATAAGATGTTTATATAAACAGCTCAGCTGGAATCTGCCTCTGTCCCTGGAGAAGCTGCCTGGCTCTAATCTGGAGCAGGTGATGCCCCTGAGGTGCTCTCCCCATCCTCTTTCACCCCAACTCCCACTCCATAAGGAACAGCATCAGGGATGGCACCTTGGGACAGAAAGGTCCTTAGGGTGATGGAGAATGCCCAACTGCTTTGATTTCCCCTAAACATCAGCTTTGGGGTTTAGGCACGGCCATGTTCCAGGTCTGTCCTTGTGCCCTTCCAGCTCAGGGCTCACCTCCCTCCTTGCCCCTCCACTCTTAATGGGCTCCAAGCACTTGGTGGCAGGAACAAGGCTGATAATTGTTTTCCTTTTCTTATTAATAGATATAAAACGTCTGCCCAGGGGGCTCACTTTCAGCTCATTTACTGTGCATCTGATGCCAGATGTTGGCTATTTACAACACCAAGGTGATCTCTGAGGCTAAAATTGTCGCAGGCAGATGAGACTTGAGCTTTGGGTTTGTGCTTTAAGGAAGTTTCAGATATTAAAAGGGCTTTTTGTGATTGGATGGTTTTACAGTAGAGAGCCGAAGGATTGGTTTTGTTATCTGGATTTTAAACCCAATGCTGCTTGTGTTGTAAATCCAATGCATGGATCTTTGGGGGGGTGGGGGGGGGAGGAAGGTGTGATGGGAAAAAAAAGGGGGCGGGGGGAAGCTTAAAATTAAAATTTCTTGCCTCTTGGTCCGGTGGCACTCTGCCAGCTGTGCTATGCCTTTGACAGCCCTGTCAGCCTTGTGCCAGCACAGGCGGGTAAATAAGCTGCAAGCTCCTTTCTGCGGTCTCTCCTGGGGCTATTATTTCCTCCAGCCTTCAGTCGTTGTAGCCTGGAGGATTTGTATGTCTGTGCCTTACAGGGCCAGGGGAAGGGGCAGAGCAAAGGTGCCGGTTTAGCTGGGGCTGTGCCGGTGGCTGCAAAGCCAAGGGTGCAAATACAAGGGACAAGGGCTTTGGGAGCCAGCAGGCACCTTTCCCAACGCAGAAACACCCACCTGCAGCTGGACCCACCAAAGATGCCAAGGAACGAATTATTAACCCCTTGGCTGTGCGGATGTGCCCAGCCCAGGAGGGAGGATTTGGGTTGAATTGAGCTGAAATAGCAGAGAGGGGCAAAAAAAAAAAAAAAAAAAAAAAAAATGCAAACGAGCCAAAGGCCGGGCGGGTATGTAGGTCAAGGAATTTGCAAGGGAATAGGGTCCGAGCTGGGGCTGCTGAGCGACGGCACCGTCTGTGTCTGTTCCTGAAGGATGGATGGGCTCTTGGCAGTGATGCTGCTGCTGCTGCTGCTGCTGCTGATTCACTCTGGCAGCGCTTGGCCGCCGGCAGCAGAGGAGGAGGAGGAGGAGGAGGAGGAGAAGGAGAGGGCAGGGGTGAGCACGGCTCCCCGGGGCTCTTCTGGGACCCCAAGCTGGGTGAGGGCAGTGTAGGACCCCCCCTCCCAATACACACACACTACCCCAGGGGCAGGTTGCTGGGGCTGTGAAGTTGTGTCATGGAAGGAAGAGAAAGTGCAGGGGGAAGTGACAGAAAAAGCATCAGATGGGGGGGAATCTTTGGTGGTGGTTTTTTTTTTGGTTTTTTTTGTTTTTTTTTTTTTTTCCTTTTTTCTTCTTTTAACGGCAAATTAACCTCCGGTTTGAATGCTGTCATGCCTTCAGATCTTGAAATGCAGGCAAATGAGGCTTTCTGCTTTCTGTGCATCATTTGACGAAAATCAAACCTAGCAGTACTGAAGGCCCATTTTATCCATCTTCTGAATGAAAGAATCATTAAAACAGCTCTTTGGCTTGTTCTTCTTGCTCTGAACACCTCCATGCACACAAGCCTGTGTCCCTCAAGCTGCCCTGACATCACCTTTGACCGGAAAAAAATCTTGTAAGCACAAAATACTGATAGGCAGTGGTGAACATCACACGTCGCTGAAGCACATGATGTTTGTGCTGCTGATCTCCAGGCAGATTTGGTGGGCAATGGTCTGTAGTGAGTGTATTGAACACTATGGGAGACACTGGAGATCCTTTGGGGTGTCCAGGCTGGTTTCTGAGTCCTGGCCGGGCTCCTCAGCAATGTGATAAGCTGCTGACTTCAGCAGGAACAGCTTGGGCCAAATCTTCTCTTGGCAGCTCTGGTGCATCATCTGTCTGGAATGAGTGTGTGAATTTGGGCTCCTGAGATTGGGTTCCAGAGCTTTGGCTTTCACCCAGCTCCTCTGCAGGGTGAGATGACATTGATGGGCAACACAGCTCTGAAAATCAGTTCTCAGACCTTTTTCTCTGCTCCATCTCCCTCCCCCCCTCCAGCTCCAAGAGTTTAGGAGCAGCTCAAGCAGGGTATGGCAGGCAGGAGGTCCAGGGAAGTCCTGCTATGCACCAGCCCCACACAAGATGTCCTGCAGATATGAAAGCAAAATAGCTCTCCTTTAGGCAGAGAGGTTGGCCAGGATAAATACCAGCTCCTTCCCAAAGTAGAGCTGGGGGCTGGCTGTGCAGGGGTGGCAGAGCCCCCACGACAGCTCCACGCTTCCCAGCTCCTGCCAGGTACCAAGCAGGCAGGAGGAGCTGCCTGCCTTTGATGTGCCATCTCATTTCCCGTTCCCTGCCACCCCCACTCCCATCCATCCTCCTGAAACCTTGTCAGCTTTCAAGGAATGATCTTGATTCAAGCCTGGGAACCAGGGAACCAGCCCCTCACATTCCTGCTGAGGGAGCAGGTGGCACTGGTTCTGGTTCTGGTGTATTTCCTTGTCATGGCTGTGAGGAGCTGAAATCATCACCCTGACTAATTAGGAGGGCTGGAGAAAAGCAAAGGAAGGGTGTAAGGAAAAATAAAATTGATGACAGGAAATAGAAATGACAGGAGCTGTCAGCTGGAGCAAAGGGGTGGGATGAAGAGGAGGGTGATGAAGACAGGTGCCGATAGGGTCACTCCTGAAGCAGTTAGGGAAGAAAGGCAGTTTGGTGTTGAGACGTGCAGCAGAAGCCTTTTTCTTAATTGCCTGGCTTTCCCCTTGGCTAGCTGTCTCCTGACACTCTCATCTCAGAGAAGTCTGGCAGTGCTGTGTGGTCCCACTGGCTGGGGCTGGGCAGGAAGGTGGTGGTGTGCTTGGGAGAGGCCAAGGGACAATACCAGAAAGTGCTGTGTGGCACCTGCCTGCTGACTGCAGGCTGGGCACCCCGGCACAGAGCCAACCCAGGCAGGGCTGTGTCCTGGCTGCACGAGGTTTCTAAAGCATGGGGTGGAGGACAGAAACAGAGACACTCAGGTCAGTGGTTTGAGGGCCAAAAGAGGTTTAATTTTAGCTTTGCCAGTTGCTCTTTTCCTCCCCAGGCAGGTCACTTGCATCTATGGTTTGGGCTTCTCATATGTGAGATGGTGATAATGGTACTTGCCTTCTCCATGGGTGAACTGGGAGCATTAATTAACATCTGGGTGGTGATCTGAGGATGAGGAGATTACATTCAGCTGAACTGCAGACTCCTGGCTGAGAACTCTACCCAAAACTTTATTTAAAGACAGCAACTTGTACGTTCTGCATTGAAAACTGCCCTTGACCCTATTTCTGTCTCTGACCTGCCCTTCCTCATCTCTCCTTTTGTAGCCCTGCTCCTGGACATCATGAGTGTGGCTGGTTTGCAGAAGCTGGCCAAGAGGAAAGGTCCATATGACATCAACCCTGGCTTGTTGGACTACCTGACCATGGACACCTATGCGTTTCCAGCCGGGCACGCCAGCCGAGCAGCCATGCTCTCCAAGTTCTTCCTCAACCACCTGGTCTTGGCCATCCCTCTCCGGATCCTGCTGGTCCTCTGGGCCCTCTGCGTGGGCTTTTCCCGTGTCATGATTGGGCGGCACCACATCACAGATGTCCTCTCTGGCTTTGTTTTTGGCTACTTACAGTTCAGGCTGGTGGAGTTGATATGGATGTCTTCTAACACGTGTCAGATGTTGATATCCATCTGGTGAACATGGGGGACTTGATGCTTTTCCACTGGAAACTAGCAGATACTTAAGAGTCTCCCTCCTAGTATTTTCTACGTGTTGTTTGTTGGAAGCAGTTGTAACTTCCATGAGTAGTGGCATTTTTGAATGTTGCTTCCCCACCTGAAAAAAAAAAAAAAAGTTTCTTGCAATGGATTGGGTTTTAGCAATCAAGGGCCATACCTGTCTTGGCCATATTCTCAAACTGTGTTTGGACAGCAACCTAATTAGGCTTTACAGTGAGAGAAATGAGCTACACATATCCCTAGTCTGGGTGGTTCACAGCAGCACCTTGAGATGTCCTCAGGATGGACAGTGCCTGAGAGCATCCTGAGAACACGGCCGTTAACTTTTTTGTGGCTAAAGGATTTTGGCCATAGTGCTTTTTTCTTTTTGTAAGCCCAGCTGTTGTGTCTTGTACCGAGTCAAGACACTGCTGGCACTCCACAGATAATAAATAACCATGAAAATCCTCCCCTGTTTGGTTCTTATCATGAGGGAAGGGATGTAAAGTCAGTTCACTGTAGCTTTGAGATACGTGTTGAGCTGGGAGCAGGCCGTGCTGATGGGGGGATGCAGGTGATCACTTCGATGGTTTGCTTCAGATGGGGTGGACCTAGTTGGGCACTCAGGATGCTGAAGGTGGCATGTTGAAGCTGACCTTTCATCTGAAGTTCAGAAATCTCCTCTGTGAGGAATCGTGGGGGGAGGAAGGGTAAAGGGCAAATATAAGTTGCCTGTTTTCACTCTAGTAGGGTGTAATTGAACAGGCAAATGGGCTGGCTCATGGGGATTTTGCAAAGCAGGTCTAGATACATAGCAAAGAGTCTTTTTCTGTCTCCTCATGGCCATGATTTTATATTTAAGCCAAACGATGGTGTAGATGGGAGTTTCTAAGGTAAGTCTCTTTCAGCACTGACTGCTTTCTGGTACCCCCAGCAGTGTCAGGGAGCTGGAGGGCAGGAAGCAGCACTGCCTGTGCCCCTGCCTCTGCTCCCTTGGCTGCAGCCTCATTACAGAGCCAAGTACTGACCTTTCTGTGCCTCAACTTGTATGAAATGAGGAGAGGGCTTCTGACCTTCCTTCATTGCAAGGCTGAGTTAATTGATGTCTGTGAACCGGTCTGAGATTACTGACTATAGAGGGTGATGCCCAGAGATGATGCTCTTGCATTTTGTTATTGTCACCCATCCAACTTGAAACCAGCCAGGTGATGGCTGTGATCAGTGTGGTGTCTCTGAAAATGGATCACCCCTCAGAACCAAGAAAATCCCATATTTTGCACAAAAACTACAAGTTCTTTGTGGTTTCTCTGTCTTCAGAAAGCGTTTGGTGTCTGTCAGGTGATGGATACTACCAGACTTGGTGCCTTCCCTGGTTGAATGCATCCTGCAGAAGGAAGAGATCCATCATTCCTCTCTTCCTGCCCACCCCATGTGAGCAAAATGCAAGGCCAGGGAGCAACCAGCTGAGTCTTGTGCTCTCACCTATATCTGCATGTTGGGCAGCCTCTTCCTACAGAGGCTGCTGGTGAAGAGAAGACATTCAGATAACGACTGTTGCAAGCTGCTAACAATTGTTGCATTTTGATAATTAATATGGAAAGAAGTTAAACAGAAAACCTATCCCTGGCACTTGTCTCCAGCTGGGATGTCAGCACAGAGCCCTGGGATCTGCTGACTTCCCAGGCTGCCAGCTCCGAGCTGGAACAGAAGCGTGGTAAGGAGGGCTACCATGTCCTTTAAAGATGAGCCTCCCATGGGACTTCCAAGGGTGAGCTGGTCCCCTGGCTGTCACCGAGTGTGATCAGGAGAAGGGAGAGCTCTGGGTCTCACTGGTTGTCCCCACAGGCTGGTGGGTGGGTGCAGCAGCAGGAGGAGCAGTGGGGGGGGGGTGGTTGGTTCAAAGAGGGAGCACTGCTGTGGGTGGGAGAGGGGATGTGCTCCTGGGCTTGGCCTCCATCAGGGCTTTTCTTTGCCAACTTCCTCCTCCTGCAAAGTCTTAATTGAAGATGTGAGCTGTGCTGCTTTTTCCTTCTTTCTTCCAGGCATGATTACACTTGGCAGAGTTTATCCTCACCTCGAGGAAGGATGGAGGCACATTACTGCAGCTCTGGTGGCCTCTGTGTGCACTGCTGTGTAGCTGGAGGTGGTGGTGGGTACGTAAAGAGGCAGGGGGTAGGAGAAGACTTTGCCTTGTCTGCTTTGTGCAAAACTCTCACTTTGTAACTTTAGGTTTTATTGAACATTTGCAAATAGGTTGGATGCATCAACAGCCATGTCCCTGGGTTCAGGTCTCTGTCATCTTCTCCTGGTATATCCAGAATGGTGTTGGAGGAGTTGATCTTGGGTCTTTGGTGCTGTTATCAGGAGAGTGTGGCCTGGAGAAACGGCTGTGGAAGGTAACATCAGTTGCAAAGCCAGGCAGGAGGGCAGGGAGAGGTGAGCTGGGGTGACCTATGGGGGGAAGCCAGGGCTCAGAGGACAGGGCTCCCTCCCACAGAGGATTTCTCCTGGGAGCCTTCCTCCTTGGCACCCTGAACCCCTTTGCTCCCCCAGTGCTTCAGTACCCAGAGCTGGGGTGCTCATTGCAGGGAGGGTTTGGGGAGAGCCCCTCAAGGTGATGTGGGTGCAGAAGTACCAGGAAGGGCTTGGCAGAGCTTTGCAAGGCAAGTGGTCCTGCATGGCATCCCTCATCCCTCTCTCCTGGGTGCCTGGTACCTTTTAGTAATAACCAGCATTGCTGTGAGAAAAACCAGCTTCTGTCTCCATAGCAACAGCGAGGGATGGTGGTACCCAGCCTGTGTCCTCTGTCCCTGCCACCCAACAAGCAGGACAGGCTGTGGCTGGGCCAGCCATAAGCCCCCAGAAGGAGGCAGGAGACCCCCAGCTGAGATGCCTTGGGGATGTGGAAGCACATGGGGAGCAGTGAGAGACTGAGTTGGCTCTTCCACCACCAAGGTACAACCTTCAGGGACTGTCCTCAGCTTTCAGTAACACTTTTCCAAGTAGCATTATCCCATCCGTTCTGCTGCCAGCTGTGCTGGGGCACTGGGAGGGATTTGTCCTCCTGTGCTGCACTCCCAGACTTGTTAGCTGTAAGCCAGAAGCTGAGGCCACTAATTTTGGTGTCTAATTTTCCACTCCCCTGGAGCTCCTGTTGATGCTTACACAGAGGTTTGGTCCCAGGTGAGCCAGGGCAGGACATGGGCTGCTCTGGGCAGTTGCCCACCCCTCTGGCTGTGAGGAGGCAAAAAGCCAAATGTTTTGAGATCCTGCAAGGTTGCTCATAAGTGTGAGGGTTTTTCCTGAACCCCTCAAACCCCTAAACTAAGCTACAGAGGTCTCAGGGTGAGGCTTGGGGAGAACAACTCCTTCCCAAACCAGCACACCCCTCCTTCCCCCTGACTGGGGCATCTTCTGCCTTTCATCTATCAGATTCATTCATCTCTTCATTCATCTATCAGATGATTTTTAAAAAAAAAACCCTGAGAGGCCTTTCTGGGGGGCTGCTGCCATCAGCACTGCGTGTGTCCTTGCAGCCAAGAGAGTCCCAGTGGTGGTGATTTAATTTGTGATTCTGCTGTGTACAGTGAAAGGCCCCTCCTCCCCCTTGCCCTAATGCTGATTATGCTCAGCAACAAAAAGACATTTTAATTTATTAAAAAAAAAAAAAAAAGGGGTGCCAGGGCAAGCAGCAAATCTGGATTATATCTTTGGGCATATGTGAGAATCACAGCTGGAGTGTTTAGTTCCCCCCCTTCCCAGCCTAAGCTGGTGTTTTGTTCCAACAAGCTGGTTTTGTACATTTGTAGCTGTGTTGAAACGAATGTGGGAAAAATCACTTCCCACATCAGGGCTGTGCTGCCCTCCCTGCTGGGGGGGGGGGGGGTTTCCTCTCTGCTGTCCCCTGGGAAGGGTTGGCTTGGACCCAATGTCCTCCCAGGATGAAGCAGAGAGGGGAGAATGGGTGCTGGCTGGTACCCAGAGAGCAGGTTGGTGGATTTGAGGGCACAGGGAGAATCAGGAAAGCTGTTACACAAAGTCTGCCTGGTGGCCAGCAGGTGTGGCTCTGGTTCACCCCATCCTGGGTTTTTTGGGGGAAAATTCACCCCTTTTATTCACTCTGGGAGAGTTCTTATCGGGGTGAAGGGACTCATGGGCTTGATGGGCTCCCAGCAGCTCAGTGCAGCCAAGTTGTGCAGGGCAACCCCAGCAGCCCCAAACTGCTTTCTGGGGCTCAAAGTTTTTCTCCTCAGTTAGGGAGAATCATCTGCATGATTTTCAATCAAGTTTTTCTATTAAAGGAGTAATTAACCCTGTTGTTTCCAGATGAGAAGTTCAATATATTAAACATACCCCAAAGAAATGGGAAGATTCCTCTCTTTCACAGGTGTGGACCAAGGAGGGTGCTGTCAGAGCAGGTGATGGTGCAGATGGAAGATGTTTGAACACAGTTGATGCCATTTACATCTGAAATAAAGACGTGGATGGTTCTTGCCTTGGCACTCTGGGCTGCAGGCCTGGACATGGACACTTTGGCTTCAAGGTGGGAGCAGATGACCAGAGAGGTGTTTTTCTCCACTGTCAACCCAGGAGCTCCTGGTGATGTGCCTATCTCTGAATACAATGCCTGATTGAAAGGGTGCTGTAGCCTCTGCCCCCGGGAGAGCAGGGAGGGGGTTGATTCATTCCCTCCCCTGCTGGGACTCAAAGGCAGCAAAGATCTCTGTGTTGGTTCCCCAGGATGCAAGAGTCAAAGCGGATTAAAGGTCCCTTGGCTGATCACATTTATTTCATTATTTGAGTGAAATCCCTTGTAAATACCATCTCCCTCTCTTTTCTTTTTAAAAAAAAAAAAAAAAAAAAAAAAAATTGAAGGCAGGGAAGAATTGGACATTTAGGAAAAGTTAATCACAGAAATCACTTGGAAACCATTAACCTCTTGAAGCCTGAGCTAGGTTGAGCAGCACCTGAGCCCTGCTGCAGCAGGGAGATGCTGAATGGCTCTGATGCTGGGGGAACAGGATCTTTGGAAATGTCCTTTACAGTGTGGTTACTTTGAAACTTTCCAGAAGATGGAGATAGGTCTGGGGACCTGGGCATTGCACAGGCATGGCTCCCAGTTGGTATTTCCAGCAAATTTCTAGCAGGTGGAGCTTTGTCTCCCCAGAAACTGTGCTTTCCTTTCAGAGTCCCCATCCCTCTGATACCTCCACACCCATGGACCCCTCACTGACATTCTCACTTCTCCAAGGACCAGTAGCCTTGTGCCAGACCATTGGCACAGGGAAGTCAGACCTGCAGGGATTAATTCAAATAAGAGCAAAAGGAAGAGAAGCTGAGAGCTGAAATGATGGATGCTTGCAGAACACTTGCCCAGATGCCAAAGTGCTCTGGGCATTCAGTGATGCTTCCTTCCAGCCAAGCAGCTGTGCAGTATTTAAATACACCTGATGCTTAAGAAATCAGCCTTTGACTTCTGGGTGCAGGTCCACTTTGAGGAGCTGTGATTCACCCAGCACTGATGTCTTCTCCCTGCTGGGATTTGCACCTTGGAGCTGCCAGTGCTGGTTTGTCATGATTTGTTTGCCCTGGTTGTGCTTTTTTTTTTTTTTTTTAATTTGCTTTAAATCCTAAAGTTAAAGTTTTGTATTAATAGCATGGTAATGCATAGCTTTTGTGTCCAATGCAATCCAGGGCTTATATATAAATTCCCATGGATTACTGGGAATCAGCAAAATAGAGGATCATGAGGAGGGATGTGAGGAGGGTGTCTTGGGAGGGAGGTGTCAGGTCTAGAGGGCAGAGAAGGTGGCTGAGTGGATTCAGAGGACTTCCTGGCAGGATTTGCTCCAGTTATTGTTCTGCACTCCCCAATTCAGGACATTTCCTGAGCCAGCATTGCTGGAATGTGGGGTCTTTTGTCCCTGAGTGATCATAAGAAGGCAGAAAGGGGATCTGTGAACTTGACTGAAAATGGCTGCTTTCTTTTTTTTCATTTTTCTTCTTTTTTTTTTTTTTTTTACTTTTAGATGGCATACATCACCTCCAAACAAACCACAGGCCAGAAGACAAAGTAACAAGCAGTCATCCAAAAAGGAAAGGCATGTTTTTCACTATGTGGTAGATCCCTCCCCAGGGTGCTTTGTTTCCCTGCTCCCAGCCCAAAAATCAAGGTGATACTGGGGTTAAGAAAGGCTGGAGATGCTCAGAACCTCCTTCCCACTCTTGCTCCTTGGTGACGAGTGTGAGATTGGTGCCTGTTTCCAGGGACTCCATGTGCAACCCAGAACAGCAGTGCCCCAGTTTGGGGCAGAAAATTCCCTCTTGCAGACTCCTCAGCCTAAAAAAGTTCAGAATGTGCTGAAGGGGCAGCAGGGACACTCAGCCAAATCCTTTTGCAATTCCTCAGAGCAGCAGCAGGGCAGGAAGAGATGAGCAAGAGGGAAAGCAACAGGTTTTTGGGCACCTGCCTTGGGTCATGACCTTCCCTGGGAGAGCAGGACCAACTCAACAGCTCTCCCCTCTGCCATGTGGGATGATGTCTCCCACCCCAGGAGGAAGACCCGGCTGGACTCCAACCATCAATCATGTCCTGCAGGGAAGGGCTTGTATGGGTTGTGGGATTCCTGGTGGGGTTTCTTTTTTCCAAAGCCTCCTGCAATAACAGCAACTGTTGCTCAGCTTCCTTTCTAGATAACCTTTTTCCTGCTGCCCAACATGCTTATCTGCTGCAGACAGACTGGCAAGATGAACCGGAAAGCTGATACCTTATCTCTCCCTCTCAAGGAGATTATTTAAGTGCTGGAATGTGTTGCGATGGTAAATGATTGTTAAAATCCAAGTGAGGTACGTGGACCTAAGGGCAGGTCCTGCTGGGAAGGAACACCTAGTCAAAAAGGAGACTTGCAGGACGACAGCCTTTCTGGGTTTTTCCATCTTTTATCTGCCAAAAGATCCACCACCTAGAATGTAAAGTGTTTGCTTAAAAGAAAAGGCATAGACTGAGTTTCTTGCTAATCTGTGAGTTAATGGTGCTGCTTGCTCCCTGCTCTGTGGGGGTCACTGTGTCACTGTGATAGGGTTTTATCTGTGTCCCAGTTTACTCATTGCAGGAAATACACTGCTGTGGGTTGGCCTTGCAAAGGGTGCAGTGAGGGTTAACAGTCTGTTTGTGATAGCTCCCAGCATGTATTCCTCACTCACCCTTTAATCTGTACTGGTGAGGGAAGCAGTGTAAGATACTAACACATCCATAAAGGTAAATAGGATTGGAGAGCTATCTGGCTAATTGAAATAAACGGGGCTCAGGTCGTCAGGCAAGCTGACAGAATGAGATGAGCCCTCTCCAGGGACACAGAAGTCGAGCAGAGCTTCAGCACTTTACTTATTTCAGCCCCTGCAAGTGGCAGCTATGGCCATAGCAATTGCAGACACTGGGGTTTGAGGGCTGTGACAGTGGAGGGGCCAGGGAAAAGTGGTGTGGCTGTCGTGATGTCCATAACAGCTGCTGAGAAGGGGTGAGACAGGCTTATTTTGGTCCTGTCCTGGGTGGAAAAATAGAAGGCAGTGCTGAGTGCCAGCCTGGGTAGAGCATGCCTCCAGCAAACACAGGGTGCTCTCCCTCCCCATAGTCCACAAGTGTCCCAGAGCACCCGGAGGGCAGGAGGGGGGAAAGGGGAGTGGGGACAGTGAAAAACACAGAGGAAGAACCCCACAGCAGTGGGCTGAGTGGCCCTAAAGAGCTTTAGATGTGAGTGTCACATCCCAGGGCACAAACCAGCCAGCGATGGGAGCTGAAGACAGACTGAGAGAGCTGGGGTTATTCATTCTGAGAGGAGAAGGCTCTGAGGAGACCTTTTTGCAGCCTTCCAGTATCTGAAGGGGGCTACAAAAAAGCAGGTGACAGACAGATGTCAGGTAGTGACAGGACTGGGGGAATGGATTCAAACTAGAGGAGGGGAGATTTGGATTGGAAGTTAGGAAGTTCTTCACGTGAGGGTGGTGAGACACTGGCACAGGTTGCCCAGAGAGGTGGTGGAAGTCCCATTCCTGGAAGTTTTTAAGGCCAGGCTGGATGGGGCTCTGAGCAACCTGGTCTGCTGGGAGGTGTCCCTGCCCATGGCAGGGGCGTTGGAACTGGATGATCTTAAAGGTCTCTTCCAACCCTGAAAAGTCTCTGATTCTTTGTGTGTGTGAGAGAGGGGTCCCTGCACCTCCCTGCCATGACAGCACTGCTGAGGGCCAGGCTCAGACTCAGGGGTGGCTCTTGCACTTTAGTTGCTAGAGAAACTGCATTGGTAGTGCATGCTGCTACCACGGGCTGCTGCATCTGAAAGTTAATCTGTTCCACATCACTGATCAGTTTTCCACAGTGATGCATACAAGAGAGCCATCCCAGAGCAGACCTTAGCCTGCCTGTGTGATGATGCCAAGGGCCTCAATGGAAATGCAGGTGACCCTGTGGCAGCAAAGATTGGACAAGGTGCTTTTCCTTGCTAGCTAGAGCTGGCCCATCTCTTCAGTCTTTTTGTGCCCTGCAAAACTTTTGCCCTTAGAAACTGCAATGTATGTGTTTGCAAGATCCTCCAGATCCTCTTTGCCTCTTAAAAGGTCCTTGACTGCATCCCTTTGGGTAGCAGCAGGACACTTGCCCCAGTCAGACCCTTTTTGGGGGTTGCAGAGAGGACCCTGCAAGGCAGCAGGACTGGCAGAAAATCCTCTGGGACTAATTTTTCTCCCCAAGATGTTATTTGATTACGCTGATAAGGAACAGGGCTGGGATAGCTACTGTGTCCTGACATAGCTGTCTCTGCCCCAGCCCTCCTTGCCTGATTTTGTTGGGGTAGTTCTTGTGTTTTCTGGATGTTGCAGCTTCAGTCCTCTCCCTGCAGTACTCCTGGATGCAGTGACCACAGGGCCAGGCTGCCCTGCAGATAGAGCAAGGCCCCAATGTGCCCTCCTCAGGCTGCAGCCCCCACTCAGCTAAGCAGTTGTCCCTGTCAGTGTAAAAAGTAGGAATGGGGAGATCCATCTGAGCTGCTCGGTGTCTGTGTCTTGTGATCCTGAAACCCAAGAGCCCCCCCTGACTCAGCAGGTTATTAATAACCCCCTGGCTGTGCTCCTGCTGCAATGCCTGCCAGCCCTGGCATCCTCTGTCTCTCCTCCACAGCCAGGAGGGACACACACCTCAGGCAAGGTCAGGGGCTCCTTCCCAACCCTTCTCCCCCCCCCCTCCACTCCATCCCTACCCACGGGGGATTTCTCTTGCTTGCCTGCTGAGCCCAGAATGCAGATTCATCCGTGCCCTTGCTGAGGACCAGAGCTGGGAAAGGGGGTTAGAGCCACACAGGGGGACATCTCTGACTTTCCCACCTGTACCCTGGGCTGCCCCAGCACCTTGGTTGTGTTTTGTGTCCCCGGGCAGGACACTTGGGCTCCTTGTCACTGCGGTGGCTGTTTCCATCGTGCCGTGCCCTGTTGTGGAGAACCATGCAGACAGAAAAGGAAACTTCTCTGCAACTTGGATTTGTTTCATAAGTGTGGCCCCTTCCCTTCACTCCCTCTTGCTCTTTCACCTCCCACCCTACCTTTCCTCATTCCCTTCCTAGGCTTCTCCCCCTCTTTCCTCATCCCCTCCAGCTTTCTCCCCCCTGTCCCCACACCTCCACATCCCCCCCACCTCTTGGCCCTGCAGCAGGTGATGGGTTTCAGTTCATGTGGAGGAGCATCTCCTCGATGCCTTGAGCATAGGTGGTAGGTATGGGACCACCAGGAAGCTGGTAACCTCTCCCCCCACTATCCAGACCTTTATCTTCGGGGGAGCGATGCAGGGGACAGAGCTTGGCAGCTGCCAGATCCCTGCCCGTCGGACGCAGCCCTCGAAGCTCCTCGGGCACCGGATGGGGAGTGGGTTTCAGGCCGGTCTGGCACATCCCAGGGCTGTGTTGGGGGATGCTCAGGGCTGGAACTCGCCCAGAGCCCTCTCCTAAACTGGATTTGTCGCTCCCTCTAGTGGGGACACGGGAGGATGTCGCAAGATCCCGGCCCCGGGAGCTGCGGGGATTGCTGTCACCCGGGACACTTTTTGCCCTCCTCATTCTTCCTGCCCGTGTTTTATTCCCGTGGGGAGCTGTGCCCTCTGAGTTGTGCCCCACGCCAAGTGACACCCTCCACCCCCCCGAGAAGCTGCACCCCCCTTCCTCGCAGCTCTTCCCAAAGGACTCCCCAGCATGGCAGGGGGAAGGAAGGACCTTGGGTGACTGGATCTTTTTTGGGATGAGGCTGTGTCTTCCTGAGCAGAGACACTGAGCACCCACTGAAATATTTAGGAATGGTGTTAATAATTAACGAAGAGGCTGAGCTCAAAAGGGACTTTGTGTGAGCTCGTGAGACAGAAGGGACAAATCCAGTCATGAGGAAAAAAGCCTGCTTGGTAAAGCAGAGCATTATTTCACAGATTATCCAAGATAAAGGGGGATAGTGCAACTCTGGAGATGTGGCAAACAGCAGCCTTTGCTTGAGGGCTCTGGAAGTGAATCCTGCACCCCAGTTCAGCATAAGTTACTCCTTCTTCATAAGTTACCCCCATAGTTACCCCTTCTATCTCTGCATGTATGCAGGACTCACACACTGGCCAGGCTGAGTTCATCCCATTGCAGCTCAAAGCCACGCTTGTCAGGGGCAGCCAGAGCCTGCTTGCTTACAGCAGAGGCTGCATTTCTTCCAAAAAAATCACTTTCTCTCATCAGATTCATTGCTTTCAGAAGCAGCTGACAGTTCCCTTTGGTGGGGTGAAGTGAGATATTTTTGAACTGTGAAACAACAGCTGGCTCACAACACATGGAGAGGAGGAAAGAGATGGTTGTGAGTAAAGGTTGGAACCTTGAACCCAAACATGTCCATGAACTTACATTCCTGCCACATCTGTGGTCATTGTGTGGGTTTCAAGATGAGAAACAAAATTCTGTGTTAGTTTAAATCTGGACAGAGTGTTAGGCATTGCAAAATCAATTGCTTTAAAGTACTGTAAAGCACCTTCAATTAATTTGAGGGAAGTGTGGATCCTTGTCTATCCTTGTTTTCCATTTTAGGGAGGTTTCCCCCCTGTTGTCAGTGCAGGCCTTGTGGCTGACTCCAGCCTCAACTATTTGGCAGAGTTTGCCCCCAAAACAAGCTGTGGTTTTCATGACTGGAAAGACTAAAATGAATGAGATGGCATTTTCAAAAGAGAGTAGGGTTTGGTGCTAAAATATCCAGATCGGCTCTGAAGAGGTTTGGCTTTAGTGTTGTTTAGGACAACTGCTGATCTTTAGACTTAGTCTAAAAAAAAAATAGATAACATATTTGTGTAAGCCAGTGATCTGCTTGTGAGTTGTCACAGAAGTCAGGTAGGTTGATCCCCCACAGGCATGCGTTGCCTTTCTCAGAAATACTCCTTGTATTTTGAGATACTTCTTCAAGGATCCTAGATCAAATAACTGGATTCTCTGATTTGTGTTGGTTTGGGGTTTTTTTTCTAGCTTCTTTCAAAAAGAGGTTTGACAGAGCAAACAAAGGTGGTAACTAGAAAAGCGGATGCTTCTAGCAGTGTTTTTCTGTGTATTCTGGGAGCAAGTGTTGCATTGAAAAAACAGGTCTTTGCCTGGCAAAACTTTAGTGCTTTCACTTCCATCTCCCTATTTTCTCCTTTCTTCTGAAAACTCAGCACATGACCAACACCCTCTGGAGTCTTTTGAACAACACAACTGTCACGATGTGAGAAAGACGCATTGTACCTCTTGCTATTTAGGCAACCAGGGCTGTATGAGAGCTTCCAAGCAGATGTAGTAAGAAAGAGTCTGAGCCTTAAAAGCTGCCCTAAGTACAGTGTTGTTAGCTTCTGAAAAAGGAAAAATCACTAAGCCAGGATGAGCAGAAGCAGTAGTCTTCTTTTGCAGTTACACACAAGGAAAAACTGAAGTCATGGGTGATGAAGTGCCTCCAAAATACTTGCAGTAACAGGCAACTGGTATTTGATTCTCACTGCAGGCAAGGCTCAGTGCTAAAGCCAGCTGAAAGCAATTCACTTCTTATTGGAAGAATAGCTTCTTCCTCTTAATCAGCTCTGTTTTACATGATTTCCTTTTTTAGTGCCTTAAATAGTCATTTTGGTTTGTCCTTCAAGCAGCCAGCATTTACTTCCAAAGAATGGCATGGGCCCGCAGACTTTAAAAGGACAAACAATAGTCTGGCAAACAGAAATGCTTTAATGGCATCTCATTTTTCCACAGAGCCTGAGTCTCATGGGCCACAAATGAGTAAAGCAAAAGAGCAACCTTCACCTGATCCAGCCACTACAAGGAGCAATAACTAACTACTTCAATCTGCTTTCATCTGGGAAACTGGGGCTAAAAAAAAAAAGGGGGCATAGCAAATAAGACCACAGCTGTGGACAACAAGTCTTCTCTGCAGTAGAGAGGAACTGGGGTCAGTGCCTTTGTCCTGCCTTGAGGGTGCAGTGAGGATGAGATTGTCTTAGATTTTGCACCCACCCGTGAGGACATTCTTTTTACACGTAATGGTTTGGCAATCTCAAGGTCAGAGATGGATTTGATACCCTGTGAAATGGCCAACTATTCCACAGGCACTGGGGAAAAATCTGAGAAACTCTACAAACTGTCATTGAAAGCTGAGCTACCATAATTGCATTGCATGACACCAGATACTTTAAAGCAGATGCACAGAGGGGACTGTGCCATCAGTTTGTATGAATATCAATTTTCCTGTATATTTGTATATATTTAGTAATTTTTCCTATTTATCATTACTGTTTCATTAAAGTTGTGTAGTTTAGTTTCCAACCCACAAGTCTCTCTGCCTTATTCTCTCTCCTTCCTTTATCAGGGAGGAGAGGGGGATTAATAGAGATCATCTGTCATTCGATTTAATTGCTGGGCTAGTGTTAAACCCTGACAGTTAGAGTGAGCACACTCTTGGGTTTCCCTAATCACATTTAACCCATTCTGGAGTAAAGGCCAAGATTTCTGGGTTTTCATATTCTTTCCCCATTCCCAGGATTTCATACTCTCCCTCAGCTTAGAGAGGTGAGAGGCTCCAGCTTCCTCTCCCATCAGAACTCCTCTTTATTCTTCTCAAAAACAATTTGATGAAAACATCTCTATCAATAGTAGGTCTTAAACAAAATGGAGGAAAATGAAATTTTATATTTGAGACCCAATGTCCCTTTGTTCTGCTTGAGGTCTAGCTTTCAAAGCATTTCCTTCATTTTGAATAACAGCATCATACATGGGATTCCAGAGAACTGCCAGAGCTACTCACATCTTGTCTCCCACTTCTCATTTATGACAGCTCAACTCTATTGGTCTTCTTGCTCACTGTGTTTTGGGTACTCAGGCTCTATTCACTTAGTTGCAGCTTGAATTTCCCTGTAGCTGTCTCAGATGAGCTAATGAAGTCTGTGCAGGCATGAGGCATTCTTGATTTAGACACAATTGGATTTTTATGGTTTAGGGCATAAACCAGCTCCTACCTCATGGAATTAGGAGGTATATTCTCCTATGGGGAAGTTACTTTACAACTGTCCACCTGTGTTTTTTTCTACAGCAGCTGATGTTGGCTGCTGTCAGAGATAGAGGGAAAACTAAAAGGACCATGACCTGACTGAGTAAGGTAAATGAAGATTTTGTGTGTGCTGAATGGCCTCTGGATGGGAAACAGGATCACTTTGCTTTTTCCATAGGGATTGTGGAGTTCTGTGAGGGCTCTGTCTTGAATCGCAGGCTGCCAGTTACAGCTCATCTAAGTGATTCAAATTCAGCACACAAGCATTTAGCCATAGGTCTGCTCTGCTGTAAATCACCCTTCATGATGGAAACCATTAAGAGGTTTGGAGCAACTTTCTGAGGAAGTTGTAGAACATAATAATGATTGTATTATTTCTAGGAAGCCTTAGGCCACAAGACATTTCTATAGATACAATTTCTGTACTAGGGCTGTAAGTCCTCTGCAATGGTTATTTTCTATTTGACAGGAGTTTTTATTAGTGGAAGGATGAAGCACACAGCAGGGTTTCTGCTCTCACTTATAATTAATCCTGGGAAGAGGAAGCAGGACTCTTCCTGCTGCAAGAGAGTTTGACTCTCTTGTCTGGGGTACAATTTGCTCAGCTTTCTGGAAGATGTAAAAAATCAGACTAGATGAGCAATCCTTACAGAATGAATCATGCATAGATGTGTGCACTGAACTTCATCCAAATGAAACCTGTTCATCAGTCTCTGCCCAAATCCCTTCTCACTGTTGACACTCCTCCACTACAGCCTGTTGTGTGTCTAATCCCACCAGCTCTCATTCATGTGCCAGTTGTTTTAGTTTATATACAGGCAGGTGCGAGATGGTGCAGGTCTTTTGCAGAGCAGCACAAGGTTTCATCACCTTATGCCAAGGTCTGATGGTGTCCCCATGGACCAGGATGTAGTGGAGCCACGTTCTTCTCTTTGGTGGTAGGAACAGACTGTGTCCTTTCACTGTTGTGTCCAGCTCTGAACAGAAAAGAGAAGAAAAGAGAACTTGCAAGGTTCCTCTTCAGCAGCTGCATTAAAAAAAACAAACAAAAAGTTGGTTGGTTTTTTTTTTTTTTAGTGTATAGATATAAAATATCCCCACTTATACCAAGTTGTATAACAAAGTAAGTCATTAAATACAACAATGACATTGGAATCAAAAAATCTTTGTGGTTCAGGTTCCTATTTAGAAAAAGCAAAATAACAAAACCCACTGCTGACTGTTTTGTCCCCCTGATGTTGATATCAGCCCGAGGATTGAATCAAGGCATCGTAATTGAGAAAGACTTACACTGGAGTGCTCTGACGTGTGCAAAAAAATTTGTGAGGGGGCCACCGTGCCAGGTGGCTGTAGAGTACTAGAAAGAGCTTGGAAGACAATGCTGTAAAGAATGGTGTAAGAAAAGAAGCCTTGGAGAATCAGTGAGGTTTAAAGTTACTGGAGGGTGCCTGAGTAAATAATAGGTAAGCAAAGAAGAGGAAATGAATGGTTGTGGCCTGGATGGCAGAGAGAAATGTGGGACGAGAGGGACTGAAAGGGAAATTAAGTACTACAGAATGCTGTGGAGACTACAGAATGTCTCAAGATGTACCATCAAGGTGAGGAGAGGGAACCTGAGAATAAAAAAAAAAGCCTGTGTATAATGAGAAAGAAAACAGGTGGCTTCTGATCAGTGGGGATGGATCATGGGAATCCTAGATAGGAACAAGAACAAATGAGTGTTTGAAAAACAGTGAAAGGCTGGTGGGAAATGTAATGGTCAGAGGACGTCAGGGAAACAGTGACCATGAAATAATAGAGTAATGAAACCCGCACATGGAAGCCTACCCACACCACTACCAACAACTGGACTAAAGTTTGCTTTAGTACCCAAAACATGGAATGTTAGACCCCTCAGTGGCTCTCCCACTGTTTGGTACTATGGCTACAAAATTCCATAAGAGCCTGGCTCTAAAGTTCAAAGAGTGAGGGGTGGTATACTAGAGGTTTTTGGTAAAATGCAAAGTTGTAGGGCAATTGTTGGTGGTGCTGTGGGTAGAGTTGCATGTGAGGGTTAGGGCCAGCAAAAGTTTTCATTGGTCACTCTTTGCATTTTTTTTTGCCAGTCCCATTCATTCGGAGCTTTGGGAGCCCTATTGAGCAACAGTGGGAGAGTGGCTGCCGAGGGCTGGTATGTTTGACTTTTTTTGAAAAATGCAAACCCCGTAGCCCTATTGTTGGTGGTGCTGTGGGTAGGGTGGCATGTGAGGGTTAGGGCCAGCAGAAGTTTTCATTGGTCACTCTTTGCTTTTTTTGGACAGTCCTATTCATTCTGAGCTTTGGGAGCCCTATTGAGCAACATTGGGGAGGGCTGGTATGTTCGAGTTTTTTGGTAAAATGCAAACCTGTAGCCCAATTGTTGGTGGTGCTGTGGGTGGGGTTCCATGCGAGAGTTTTAGCCCTTACATATAATTAGGTGATTGTTTTGGAAATTTCTAATATTTCCATTGATTTAAGTTAGAAAGTGGCATGCCAGGGGGATTATGCCACTCAAGGAGATGTTCACCTTTTTGATTTTATTTATCCATAGTTAAGGTGACCTTAGTTACAGCCTTAGTAAATGTATATTATTCTGCTCACAACCTTATCCCCATCTTACTGCTGGAAATTTCTTATGAGGTTCAGTGAGCATTTTCTGATTCTCTGTGTCCTGTGTTTTTTTCAAGACTCAGAGGTCAAACTGCAGCTGTGGGCAGGGGGTGTGGTGAGGGATCTGGAGAGGGTTTAGGGTTATGGTGTGATGTTCTCAGATGGGTTCCAGCTGAGGCTCTTTAATCCCAGGTGGGGACAGTCTAGGAGAGGAGTGTTGTTTTCCAGAGGATTGTGTGAAAGCACTGGGACTCCTTAAAAGCCTCCACTTCTGACTAGCTCCCTACTCTGTTCTAGGGTTCAGTCCCTCTGTCCTGGATGAGATTCTGCAAACTCTTCAGATTTAAGAACTGAAGATGGCAAAAGAACAAGTGCTACAGAAGCTAAGTGTATTCTTTCATCAAAATTCACATTTGTTAAATGGTTTTAAAGCAGTGATAAAAGAGTTGAGTCAAAATTATAAAAATCCAGAGCAGTTTTAATAGAACCATGAACTGAATTAGGAAATTTTGAATTAAGAAACAGAAAGACCAACCGAGAGGTCAAATGTTTTCATTTTGGCCAGTCCTGATCGTTTGGAGCTTTGGGAGCGCTACTGAGCAACAGTGGGAGAGTGGCTGCAGAGAGGTGGTATGTAAGAGTTTTTTTGTAAAATTGAAACCTGTAGCCCAATTCTTGGTGGTGCTGTGGGTAGGGTGGCATGTGAGGGTTAGGGCCAGCAGAAGTTTTCATTGGTCACTCTTTTTATTTTTTGTGCAGTCTCGAGCATTCAGAGCTTTGGGAGCCCTACTGAGCAGGAGTGGGAGAGTGGCCGCCGAGGGCTGGTATGTTTGAGTTTTTTGGAAAAATGCAAACCTGTAGCCTGATTATGCGTGGTTCTGTGGCTAGGGTGGCATGTGAGGGTTAGGGCCAGCAAAAGTTTCCAGTGGTCACTCTTTGCGTTTTTTTGCCAGTCCCATTCTTTTGGAGCTTTGGGAGCTTTGCATTACATATACACATAGTCTTAATGCCCACCTGCTGAGAAAAACACAGTCCTTGGATCCCAAGTAAGTTTAAAAAAAAATAAAAATTTCTGGAATACTGTGTAACTTCAGATGTCTTGTAGGATGATAAACAGTTGAGACTTGAAACAGACTTCAGGACTGTTTTAAAAAAGAAAGAAACGTTTGCATCCTTCAGGCACCAGCACATCTCATCACACCAGGTGGAGGTAAGCTCTGAAAAGTATGCAGCCCTGGATGCTATTTCAAACAGTGCAAGGAAGACTTTCCTCATTCTGGACAGGATCTGTAAAAAAACCATTTGCTGTCTGTCAGACCTCACGAGCACTCCTCATATATACACCCAGAACCTTAAAAATTCATTCTTTTGACATTCTTTTTCCCAATGTGCTTTCTACTAAATGCTCACCAGGCTCTTCAAAACAGGACCACACATTATGCCTGTACCAACCCAGTACAGCAGATGCCCCATGACAGCACCCACTGCCCCATCACCTTCTCAGAGGAACACAGGGCAGATGTCAGGGTTTGATGGTCCTGAGGACACCTGGAGGGCTCCAAAGGGCTGTAGGAAACATTAAAAAAGCATCTGTGTATAAGTGGAGGGCATCAATCCAGAAGTGTCATGTGTGTGAAAAAGCCCACAGTAAGATGTTCACAAAAGATCTGATTTCTAAGATCATGAGTGGCACCTACATAAATGGGGATGGAAATAAGTGTCCTATGAAGTTGAGAGAAACAAGCCATGAGCTGGCAATAGATGGAGCTATTGCCCATAGGGAAGAGATGTACCTGCACATCTGCAAAAGAGCCAACCACATACCTGGGAGGATCGGAAAAGATATTATATTACTAGAAGGTAAAACAATAATTGTGGGACATCTGCTTAGTTGTCAGGGACCAAGAGGGAAATAAAGCTGTTGTCCCCTCTAGCTAAAACCTGCTGTTCCTTTTTCCCCAGACTCCCAACCACCAACTGCTCTACAGTTTGTATGCCAATCCAATTTTGATGCCTGTAATTCACCCCAGAGACTGTTTACTTTAACTTTATCAAGTGAAGAGAAAAACAACTGTGATAGAATTAAAAAAAGTGCATCTGGTGGCAGGATATTCTTTCTCTGACATCTTCCCAGTGTGACCAGTGTACAAGAAAATGGGATTTACACAAGGACTGGAAGAAGGGGGAGAAGAGAGCCTGGAGCGCAGGGGACTTTTGTAATTTAGCATTTAGTGTTTAGAACAAATAACATTTCGCTTTTCTTTTTCCGGTCAACAATTTTTTTAATTTCAGGCAGTCACAGAGAGCAAGTTAGGAGATGTGGTGGGTTGGGGAAAAAAATCTCACTAAACAGATGCAGTGCTCTAAAATTTCTTGACAAGTTCCTGACCCTTCAGAGGCATCGGGCCATGGCTCTGCATGGGTTATGAGCTGGGAGAGGAGTTTAAAAGGAGGTTGGATGGAATTTACCCAGAAAATGCTAAATCAGTTTTACAGACCCTCATCAACATTCAGCAGAATTTTCCGGATTTTTTTAAAAAAGGACATTTATCTTTTATTTCTTTCACCATCCAACCACCACATGAACAGCTCAGCAATGTTGGGTGGGTTTGCATTTTCTCATCCAATTACCGACTCTTTGAAAGATCTCACCATAAAACTTTCGGGTTCCCCTTTTTGTCTTTCCATTTCTCTCTCGCGGCTTTTTACCAAACCCACTGACCCACCTGCCAGCCGGTACCGGTATCGGTACCAGCAGCAGCGCTGCGGGCTGACACACGGTGCCTGACAAACCCGTCCCGGACACCGCCGGAGGTGACTGACAGCGACCGGCACACAGCGGGACGGAACCGGACCCACCCGCGATCCGAGCCGCCTGCCCCCCCACGGCAGAACCGGTACCGCCCCCCCCGCAGAACCGGTACCGCCCCCCCCGCAGAACCGGTACCGCCGCCATTTCAGTGTCTCCGGGGTGCCCCGGAAGCAGTTCCCGGGCGCGGCCCCATCGCTCCGTAGCCCTAAGATGGCGGCGGTCTCGGTTCTGCAGGCTCCCAGCGGCGGCTTCAGCTTCGACAACTGCGCTCGGTGAGGCGCGGGACGGGGCTGGGAAAGGGAAATGGCAAAGGAAAGGGAATGGGGAGGGGAAAGGGAATGAGAAATGGGCAGGGGGAGGCCATGTCCAGCACTGCCTCTCTCCCTGTGCCGCAGGAACTCTCAGCTGGAGGCCGAGCTGGTGCCGAAGGGGCAGCGGTTGCCCGCAGCCCGCAGGACGGGCACCACCATCGCCGGAGTCGTCTTCAAGGTGAGGTGGGCGCTGGGCGCGTTCCCCCGGCGCTCGGTTCGGGCAGGAGGCTGAACTGGGCCGGGCCGGGCCGCTCCTCGGTCCCCAGGCCCGGCCGGGGGGGGGAAGCGGCCTCCCCCTCGCTCCTGTGCTGGGCCCGGGGAGGCCGCTCGGGGATCTCCCGGGGTGGTTCCGTGGTGCTGAGTCACTCCTGCCGGGCCTACCCCGGGCCTGGAGCCTGCGGGCTCCCCCGAACCGCCCTGGGGCTGTGAGGGGTTGTGTCTCCCTGTAGGATGGAGTGGTGCTCGGGGCAGACACGAGAGCGACGGAAGGAATGGTTGTTGCTGACAAGAACTGTTCAAAAATACACTTCATTTCTCCTAATATCTAGTAAGTACTAAAACTGTTTCTTGGGTGATGTTATGGGTAATAGCGTTGGGGCTTTGTGCTGTGTCCTTTCCTAACATCAATTATTAAGGCCTAATTAAAAATGATAGCTCATTAGCAAGGACTGGAGACTCTTGGTAGTTTATTTACACTTAATCAGGCTATGTGCTTTCATGCTCTGAAAATACTGCCTGCATGAGAACTTGATTTCCTGTTTTACAATGGGAAGATTTCTACTTTTTTTTTTTTTTTTTGATAAAGCAGATTTGTTTCTACTGCCCTTCCCACCTTTTCCTAACGTGCTTGTAATATTTTTCAGCTGTTGTGGTGCTGGAACAGCTGCAGACACTGATATGACAACTCAGCTGATTTCTTCCAATCTGGAGCTCCACTCCCTGTCCACAGGGCGGCTCCCAAGGGTTGTTACAGCAAATCGAATGCTGAAGCAGATGCTCTTCAGGTAACTGAGTAGCTTCCTTGTTTATTAACAGTGCTGTTAAAACCATAGGCGTTGCTATGTTTTTATAGCTACACTGTGTTGCTAGTGTTTATACAAAAAAAATAGAAGAATAGTTTAATATGCTGTTGATCACACACCCCCAAGTAAAACTGTTGTTTATCTTTGTGCTGAAATGTCTGGACTAGTAATGATGTAATGTGCAAGCTTAAGAATTGAGAATTTCATGTGACTTATAACAGACTCATTAATTCAAAATGTAATTTATTTTCAAAAGGATAAAATCTAACCATTTTAAGACCACAGCTGTTAATATAGAAGTCTGCTGGTGGTATGATGAGATAAATAAATAAAATGTTTGGAAATTGTACTGCAGTTATTCTAAGATTTCATTTGGTTGGTTGACTGATCACAAATAGTGGCAGTTGAACTTGTGAACTAGCAGCATGATGTAGAACACGACCTCCAAGCCTTTAGTTATTACAGTACTGTGTAGTACTGCCTTTTGCAGAAGTAAAAAATTCTGTTGAAAGAGAAGGAAAGAATGAAATGAGTGTAATCAATTCCAGATATTGTTCAAGCTATTGAAAAGTTTTCAGGAAGGTGGAAAAAAGCAATGAAAAGAGAATGCCATGTGCAACCAGATGACTGAGATAAATGACTCAGCTCAGCTGCTGTGTTTCTGAGCAGTTGTTGTTACATAAGGGAGTCACAGAACAATAAATTAAGAAGTTAAAGCAGCCAAGAACACTTCATGGGAGAAATGGAGGAATGTGTTTTCTTTGCAGTCTCTAAATAAAAACTTAATTTCAGAAAGAGAAATTCCATTTAAGGCTCAAAAACTTACCTGAGTTCTCCCTCTGTGAGCACACGTAGGCTGGATGACACTTGCTTGTCCAGTGCTTGTTTGCTTGCCTTGCAACTGAAATGTACCATATTTTAGTAAATTTTTTAATGTAACCTATTGCTGACAGATAAAAGCAGTCACTTTCCAGTGTGATTGTGGAAAGAATCTGGGATGCATGTATTGTGTTAAAAAGAACCACATTTGTATTGTGGACTTTGAGATTCACATGGCAGCATTGTTCCTAGGTACCAAGGCTACATTGGTGCTGCCCTGGTGCTGGGGGGAGTGGATGTCACAGGACCCCACCTGTACAGCATATATCCCCACGGGTCAACTGACAAACTGCCTTATGTTACCATGGGTAAGTGGTGCTGCCTCAGTAAATAACTCCCTGGAGAAAACTGTCCACGTTTCAAATTATTACTTCCAGCATTTTTACTTAAATTCCATTGTTTGGGAGCTGCACAGACCTCAGGTCTCAAAAATAAAGCTGTTTGTAAGGCAGGTGCACTGATCTGTTGCTTTTCTAACACTATATAAAAATGTTACACTATTGAAATTTTAAGCTGCCAAAAACCTGGCATTAGGAACACTGCTGTGTGCATTCCCTGGTGAAGCAATACCTGGTTTACTGCCACATCAGTAATTTCTCTTGACTAGTGTACAGGGATTTTCTATAAAGAAGTTCTAATTCTGTTTGTGGCTGGGGTCAGCTTGGTATTAGTTGTCCACTATCAGGTTCTGAAGTGGTAGTACCCCAGCTCCCCTGTCTGTCACATTTTCTGTAGCAGTCTTTTGGGCTGTAGGTGTGTGCAGCTCTCTGTACATCTCATTCAGGTTTGAATTAGGGAGTGTGATAATACTGAAAGCTGAAACCACCTATTTATGCAGCTGATAGCAGCTTTTATGCTATCTGCAATGGGAAAATACAACTTTAATTTTTAATTTCTGCTTATGGTTGGCATCTCTACATAAAACACCTCCTTGCTATATTTCTGGAAATGTTCAAGGTTTCTCTTTTTCCTCTGCATCTTTGCACTGCTGCAAACAGTGCAGTTGTTAAACTGGATTTTCTGGGTAACTGAAGGAAGAAGTGTGATCAATGTGCAGCAGTCCTGCAGAGGTGGTGTGGGACCAATAGATGGTGCCACCAGCTTGGGAACTGGCAAATAGAATCCATGTAAGAGTCATGTGATGTCATTGTTTAGCCTTTGATATATAAAAAATGTCTGATTCTTATAGTTGCCTTATTCCCACTATTGTAACAAACTGTAAAACTGTGACATTATACTGATAGCTTCTATTGATTGCCTGATTAAAGTCACAGCATTTTCCATTATGTACAGGGTTACTTTCAGGCTTATGTTTGAAAAGCTTTAAAATGTGGCATTTCTGGCCACTCGTCTTTCCCCCCACAAAAATAACATAGTATCAGAGTAAGTTTAAACAGTAAGGAAAATAACAATGGATTAAGTTCATTGTAGCTTAAATTTTGAGTTTCATGTCAGCTGTACCAGCTCTGTATCTGGTGATTACTTGGGATTTTTGGCTGTGCTGTCAAACAAAGCCCTTCTCAGCACAGATGTCCTGTACCTTTCTACACTCTGTACACTGGTACTTTCTTCAGTCCCTAGGATGTGTTTTAATAAAAAGATTAGCTTATGCATAGAAATAAAAGGTAGAACTGAGGCAGCAGGAAAATTAAAGGTCCAATCACAGATAGTAGTTGGAATTTTATTTTGATCTTATTTAGATTATTTAGTGTATTGGTTGTTTTTTCCAAATGTTTATTTAATCAGGGTAGGCATTTTTGGCCAGTTAATGTCTGGAAATTCAGTATTCAATAGAAAAGGTGGTCAAGGTGCTGGCTTTTTGCTTTTTTTTAATGTGCTGGAGTGTGTTTGTGGATAGGCAGAATGGTGCCCTTCCTTGAAAGGGAGTTTTAAAAGATACTCAGTGCTTACTCAGGAGTGAAAACATCAAATTAAACTGTTTATGCTGACAAAGGACAAAATTGGATTTCAGCAAACGATGCAAGATTGTCTGATTGCTTGGCTTGTCTAGGAAAGCTTCTGGCCAAGACTTATAATGAAATGCATGCATAAAATTAAAGCATTTGAAGTCTGTAGTTCAGCTTTCAGAAACAGTAAGTATGTTCCAGTAGTCTCTGGTGGCTCAGGCTGGTCCCCTGGTACTGGTGTTGCTTCATATTCATAAATCAGCTCTCCATGCCTTGGCAATGTCATCCTGCAGAGCAAGCACTACCACTGCTGAGACTCAGCCCCTCAGCCAGGAACCAGGGTGAAAAATGATCCAAATCGATGGGGCTGTGGAGATCACTGAATTTTTACCTAGAATGAACAGCAAATTGAATAACAATGAGAGTGTGTGAATAAATGCCCTGTCAGAGAGCCCTGACACTGATGGATTAGGAAGTGCTAAATGTTGCTCTCTCAAGGCTCTGAACATCCTCCAGTATGGCAGGCTGAGGTAGCAAACAGGTCCTTGGGTGATGAAAATGGACCAATACTTATTCTTACCAATAAGAAGTTGTCTGCTGTGTGTATTCTGCTAAAAAGATTCAGTTCATCCATTTTAGTAAAGTTTCTGCAGTTACAAAGCACTGTTTGGCTGGTGGGTTTTTTTGGTTGTGTTGTTTTGTTTTTTCCTGTGTATCAATAATTGCCTTTCACTTGAAATCAATACTGAATATCTGAGTTTTCTGTGCTTTTATACCTTACTGCAGTAAGGGAACCATATCTCCAGTGGTTCCTAATGCTCACAGGTGTTGTTGCCAGCTCTCCTGTTACAATTTGTAGTTTTCACTTTGCTGAGTCACTTGGAACATTGTGGAGGTGTTTGGGTCATGTGGAATTTTACAAGCAGAGGGAAGTTGGACCCCACAGTAGGCAGTGGTGGTGAGCATGGCTGTGAACCTCACCACCCAACCACACCAAGGGGCAGTGTCACTCCTGCTATGCCACTAGGGGGGTGGTGGTGGGGCTTTACTTCATTATATTTTACTGGTGAATATGTGCTCAACACTAGTGTTTTGTAAAGCAGTCCATGCTGCAGAGGAACTGTTTTGGTGGGAAAACAAAATCTGTTTGTGTCTCTAAACCCACACTGCTTACATTTGGTATGAGTAAGAGTAGAGAGCTTTCATTGTGCTCTGTAAGATGACAAAAATCTTTTTTTTTTCAGAGTGCTTAGCCCTGTCTTTTCCCTTTGTCTTCATAGGTCTGCTGATTTCTTGCCCATAGGTTCTTTTGGGAACTTCTTTTAGAAGGGAGCTAGAGGACTGAATCCAGTCTGAGCCATGTATGAGCATTATGCATGTATTATTGCATTAAGGAATTTTAAGGAATTAAGACCCCCCTTTTTTTTTCTTACCTCGGTAGCTAATGTAGTAATATCAGTCAGATACTAACCTCTTATGCTTTCATTCTTGCACATTTTTTAGTCTTTACACTTTTTGTAAAGAACCCTCATGCAAGGGTAAGATAGTTTTCTAGTTTTGAGGTTTGCCATTCTGCTTATGTTGGGGCTTCACCTGAGTGGTGTACAAATGGGATCTAAGTTTGAGACTGTATCTCAAGATAATTCTTTCCCCTCATTAGGAATGTTCTTATGTCATTTCACAAGAACAGTTACTTTATTTATGGCTTAAGTCCTGTATTTGTTTTGGAACAAACCTTATTTTGACCTTGTTTGAAGGATCATGAAATTTGTGATTTGTGATTTTATTTGTGATTTGTTCTGTGATCCCAGCTGCTTGTATCAGGAGTTCATTTCTGCCATTAGTTGCTTCAGAATCTTCTTTATTCCCAGTTTCAGCATTTGAAAAATGGAGACATGTATTGCTCCAAGGTGTAAATGAATAGTCATTGCCTGTAATACAAGTGCACACTTAGAGTGTCCTACTGCTTTTAGATGTGATGTATTTGGTACTGTAAAGGTAATGATCCTCAACCACAGCAATATTCTGTAACAGGAGTATCTGTCACATTCATTGGGATTACCATGTTCATTGATTTGTGTCTGTAAATCTGCTGTTTCTACCCTTTAAATTTGATCTATAATTGGACCTCCTTAAATGGTTCAGATAAGGTAGTCTGTATTTTCTCAACAGTGTCACTGTCAGCTTCTCCTCTTTCATTATACATTCAGCAGACTTGATAAAATCAGCAGGACACCTCATTTGAAACTGTTTAATCGCTGCCTTTTCCTTTCAGTAAACCATTGAGGTGGTCAAGCGATATACACAAATCATTTTAAATGGAAAATATGGCTTTCTCTGTGACCCAGCTAAACAGATAGCAGTATGCAAAACAAGTTAAAAAGTAATAAATGCCAAAAAAATCTTCTAATTGGAGTAAAAAATTGCAGGTAACTTTATTCACTTCCAAAAGTAGTGCTCTTTGACATATGGCTGGGGCCACAGACAGACAAGATATTTTTCTGAAGACTCACTCTTTCTGAACAAAGCAAGTTTACAGTTGCCAATAGTGTAATTTTGCTTATTGTATTAATTTATGGAAAGCACAGTTCCAACACCTGCAGTTACAGTGCTTTGGGTAGAGGTGGCTCCTGCTCCATTACTACCCTTGCACTGCATTCTTTTAAGGGAAGCAATGTTAAACTCATCTCTTAATATCTGTCATTTTGTATATTCAGCTGTTACTGTTCAATGTAAAAATACTGGCACCAAGTGAATGCATTGTGAACTGTTCAGAAATGGGAAATAACCCACTGGCAGCAAGCAGCTACCCCATCCCCATTGCTGCTGTGTTCAGCCCCACGCATGAAGGTGACTGTGCCAGGGGAGCTCTCTAGAGCAGTCTGTTCATTCCCAGGGCTCCAGGATGAAGTGACATGCCTCTAACGTGGCCAGGCACAGCAGTGGGGCAAGAGAAAGGGAGGTGTAGGAGTTAAAATCCCACGGCATGCAGTTGATGCTCTCTTTCCAACATAATTTTTGTGTCTTAGTGTTAAAAATAGGAAAATGGGCTGTCAGGATGGGACCGTGACCAGTCTGTGTACACTAGCTATGAGTTTAGGATTAGATAGGTGCTAGAGGGTAGACACTGTAGATGTATACTAAGCTAAGGTAGACTTCAGCCTGGTTTGTGCTGCTGGTATTTATCATCTTTTTCTTTTGAAACAAAACCCCAAAACCTCTATATAAACACACTGGCTAAGTAAGTGTCCTACCCTTGTTACCACAGGCTCTGGCTCCTTAGCAGCTATGGCAGTATTTGAAGATAAATACAAACTGGACATGGAGGTAAGACATTGTTTTTTGGTTTTTGTTTTTTTTTTAAACCTCAAGGTTTCTTCCTTCAGTAATCCTTGTGTTCCGAAGACCTTAATAGATCCTGAAAATTTAAATCTGCTCTGTTTTCCCTGCACTTAAAATGCAATAATGTCAGCTTATTGTAAAAATGTGATTTACAGTTAGAGATGGTGATTTACTTTAAAAAGCTCTTCCGATGTTCCTCATCTTTGTAATCTTGTAATCTGGGTCATTTCCTCTGCTTTAAATGCACTATTTTTAGGTGATGGTCCTGTAAAATCTACTAAGTTCATCTCTGAAGTTGATCCATTAAATTTAAAATTTGAGGTGATGTCATACCCTGTTACATCTCCCACAGAGACATGCCATGCCAAACCAGTTGATTTCAAAAAACCCAAACCTAGTTTCAAAAATTTCCATTAGTTACACTGTGTAAGAGATGGTAATCAGCTTTTCAGTAATTCCTGAACTCTCTTCTTTTCTCTCAATACGTATGAAATTGTTGCAGGTGTACAAAATTAAGAAAAGGCAGTAAGATCAGGATTCCATATATGTGAAGACACTGGACTTCTGCCTTCTGGTATATTCATAAGTGCTATCAGAAATAGTGCAATATTTTTGATAGGCACCAAGTTCATTCTGTAAGTAGCATTACACTAGGTGACTTGAAAAAGAACCACTAGACAGAGGCAGACTTCTTTTTTTTTTTTTTTCCTCATGCTGCTGTAAGAGTGACAGTCATTTTCCAGCCTGTGTATGACTGTGCACTTGGCCTATGTGCTCCTTGTGCTGAAAACCTGGACTGTAAATCCTTGGAATCAACAGCTACAGGATAATAGTTCACTCTCAGATACAAATGTCGAAAATTTAAAACTTAATCTTATTCTCAGCTAGTTTTCAATTCTTTGTAAGAGCAACTAGAAAAGGCACCAAAATTGGTAAATCTCCAGCTTTTCCCATTTAGAAAGGTCATCCTAATTAAATTGTCTTCGTACACAACCATAAATGGCAACAGATACTCACTGTTATAACAAGCATGTAGAAATGCAGTCTACCATTTAGATCTTAGACTTGCATGCACTGTAACCCTTCCTTTGTTTTTACTAGATACTCTGTTATAACAATTAATTGTATTAACTGCAAATTTAACAGCAAAATTTCAGGTGATAAAGTTGAAGAAACACTTCTTCATTCTCTGTTATGGCTGCCAGCTCAAAGTATTTATCTTTGAAGTCAGATGTGGGTTTTTTCCAGTAAGGTAGCAAAATAATGATATTTCTGTTGAAATTTAAACAAATCTAAAGAGAAGTGTGTATTTTACATAAAACTTGAAATGGCAGTGATTATAAACTTAAAATTCCTGGAGATTAATTTAATAAAATGGGTAGAGGATTAATATTTTTCTGTCAAGATCAATGCTGCTTTCTTTTGCACTAATTGTCAGAATATCTTGCTAGGGCTACTGGAGGGTAGTGGTGTGCTTCAAGACCATCACATCACAGAAAAATGATTCAAAGGCAAACTGTCCTGCACCCTCTGGTATCGACTTGCAAATTAGCATCTGGAATGTAATTAAACAAGCTTAATGAAAGTAGCAGCTGAATACTACTGGAAAAGACAATCAGCTTTTTTGCCTCTGATATATATTCTGTACTATTGAAGCTGATCACCAAACACATCGTGTGAGCACAGTTAAAAAAAATTAGCATTTATTTGAAGAATAGGAACTGTTTTTCATTCTGTTATGCTTTTGGCATGCACTGGTGTCCCAGGAGAGCCATGCCACAGCAGATAGTGCACAATATTTATAAATCCATGACAGGCAATAATAGCAACTTGAAAAATTCTTTTGCTGGAATTTCAAGTTGAGAGCTGCCAAAAGCTGAGAGGATCAAATCTGCAGTGGCAGCTGCTGTGCCCTACAGTTAGAATCATAGACTTTGAAGATGCTCAACTTAAAAAAAATAAAAAAATAAAAAAAGAAGACTGCAGGCTTAGCCAATTTTTGCAGGTTTCTAGAGCCCTGGCTCTCTGCCTTTTGAAGATGAGTTGCTGAAGCTTCTACCACTGCCTGAGGCATGCTAACACCAGCAGGATGTGTTTTTTTTCCATAGACTTAGTGTGTCTTCAGATTTAAGTAGCACATGCTTTATCAATGCCAACTGTGATGGTCCTTTCCCTGGCTGCAGTGCTGGGAGATGATCTTTACCCAACATCCTTCAGAGAAACTGCAAAGATAGATGGGTGGTGTGCAGGAGTGCCACTTCTGCAGTCTGATTTATGGAGGCATGCTTCATTATGAAGCAAGTGCTGGCCTCTAGAGGAACCATTATAGATTGCTGAAGATGTGAACACTTTCAGCCCTGAAGGCCTGTAGATGCTTCAAAAATGTAATGCCAAGCACCTAACTACTGTGGAACAATATTAATCTGTCATGTGGGCAGCTGTAGATCTACTTTAAAAAACTTAAGTGGAAGAACAGCACATCTAATGGAGTGTTTTGAGCTTAGATCTTTCATTGCAGCCAATTTTTCTTTCAATAGAGTAGCCACATGGTTTTTAAACCTTACAGGCAGATTGTGCAAATGTATTCATTCCTTCTGGTGTTAAATGATGATGAGGAAGTGCTCTGAATCACTGGATATGGAAACCATCACAATCTGGGGAAAAAATGTCTATGGTATTAAATGCTGGAATGCTGGGTTTATCTGTAATGTGGCTGTTGAATCCCTGGGGAGACCAGGGAGCTATTATATGTATTATTCTGATATTTGACTTCTGTTGTTTGAAAAGTAGGAGGTTTTTTGTTGGTAGAAGAAATCCTTGATGTACGTTGAGGCTGTGTTACAGCCTTCTGACAAGAGTTTATGTTTAAACAAGGAAATGGGCTCCTTGTAACTTTCTGTATTTCATAAAACCAGCAAGGTTTAGGAAACAGGATCCAAAAGGAAGAGAATCAGTAGAAGCCACAGAAAGCACAACTGTTGCAGGGAATGGGAAGTAAACCTTTGTGTAATGTTTTTAGAGATATGGAGTAGGTGGAAAAAACAGAAGGAGGTAATCTGGCAGATATTAAATAACCTTCTAAAACAGATCACCCCAAAAATGTGTTATTTGCAGACGTTCATTATACCACCTTAAATATGGCAAGAAATTAAGTGATAATGAAAATATAAAGACTCTGGAGACATTGGAACAGATTGAAAGTAAGAGGAGATTGTACTGACTGTATTCCACCCAGACCACAGCATGTCCCCTCCTGCAGCAGCTCTGCTGCCAGGGAGTGTTGTGAGGGTGCTGCAGGGATCCATTTGTTAACTTGGCAATTTGGGGTAACCCTCTGGGAGTGGAGAAATTGGGGGGCAGCCAGGAGGAGGTGGAGGTAGTAACCTTCTCTAGTCACCAGTTGCAGTCAGAGGAGGTGTGCTCACAAAGAAGTGACAGGACAGAGGAGGACTGGAAGGTGCAGAACAGGTGAGGTTGGGGCTCTTCTGGGTCATGATGTTGTTTCTGGCTTTGCTGCTGGCTCTTGAGGGACTGCTGAGCAACCCTGTATCCACAGAGAGAAGCAGCTGGGGGATGAAGAATGCTTTCCTCCCCATACTTGCTGTGCACTGAAGGTCTTTGCTGGATCAAAGTGAAAAGAAGTCTAAGTTCACCTTTCACTGTTTACCTCTTCTTTCAGTAAAAAATGCATCAGGCATAACACAAAATACTACAAAAATACCTCATTTTATTCCATTTTTAAACAACTGACAGATCATTCAGGTGCTTCTGTGATCGTATTTCCTAAATATGGTGGTATTTTTGTTTATTGACAATAATACTGAGCTATTTTTGGAAACTGTCAGGTCTCTCTAATCTTCAATAGTTGTCTGATCAGTCTTATTTAGCCTGCCTGGGTGTGATTCAGTGCTCCAGGAGTGACAAGCTGCATATGAATTCTGTATTCATTAGTGATGGTGATCAAAATGCCCGTGTCCCTGCCACGGGGCTCAGGTGTGGCAGGCTGCAGGCTAATCCCCCCAGCAGACAGGCTGAGGTTTAATGACTCAGTAGGAAGGTGACCACTTGCTGGGAGGTTTGTCAGCTGAACTCGGGCAGCAGACAATAGAGATCAAGCCAGACGATCAGAGTTAAGCTGGAGAGCCTGCCTGAGATACTTGAACCCCTGTTGGTGTCAAACACAAGGATTAAGTAAATGGAAGGGGGGAAAAAAATCTGATTCTGTGAACAAAAATAAGTACTCAGTATTTTTATGTGCTCTGTTTATTTCTTTACCCAGCAACAATACCCGAGGCTGCTGTGGATTTTAACTTGATGCTCCTGGCCATGCAGGGTTCATGCTTTCCTTCAGACATGTATTGTCTCCTTCAGAGACCTGGGTTATCATGCTGTTTCTTATTTTTAGATTAGATTAAAATTATTCTGTGGTAACCTGGTTTCTGCTTGAGACATTGGAGAGTTAGTACTGTTCTCACCTTCTGTCACAGGATTGTGCCTTGGATTGATTTCCTTTGCAGAATGAACAGGAAGTAGGAGGCTGATTTAAAAGGTGCTAGCTGGATGTGCTCTGGAGGGGCTGGGGTTACCAGAGAGGTGTTTTGAGGTGTGCTTTCTGAATATAACTGAGCACATTCTCTGGGCAGAAAAATCATGAGGGGAAACTGCTAACAGTATGGGTGGGAGTTACCTGTAGCACCTCCTCCTGGTTTTCTGTTCACAGACTGTATCAAGGGAAATAAGTTTACCTTAGTTTTCCATGTGAGGAGATCTTTTCACAGCACAGGGTGGATGTAGGACAGGAGATTATTTGTGATGTGTTTCTCAGGAGCAGGGGTTCCAATTTAAATTGTTTCAGTTTGTGTATCTCCCCTACCCACAGAACACAGGTAAAACAGACTGGAAAATGTTCCATAGGGCTGAGCACTGCTCCTGCAGCAGGGGCTGTGGCAGCAGAGTGAGGTTCTGAAGGGATTGGGAGGGTGGGTGTCAGCTGGGGCTGTTGGGGAGCATTTGGGTGTATTAGGAAGGAAAAGGTACCAGAGACCCCAAGACTGCTTTTCCAAATAAAATGTTGACCTTTGTTCCCTTCCATCCTTTTTTCAGCAGTAAAGTAATAGTCATGTGGACAGACTTGCTCTGCTAATGCTGGATATTATTATTTCTATGCAGTAACAATATATAGTAATTTTAATTGTTATCTTTTGCATGGTTTACATGTTTGACTACTTCCTGGTGGCTTAGATTCAGTCTGTAACTGTGTGGCCATGCATCTGGATGGAAAATTGAGTGTATCACAGTTTTGGAGCAGAATTTGGAGCCTGGCAGAGTTCACAGCTCTGTCACTGAGTGGGTGTTTCTTATTTTGAGAATTGGTTTCCTAATAAACCATGAACTTCAGCCAGACATAAGTGCTTGGTGAAATTAATTTTCTTATTCATTTTTAGTTCAAAATATGGGACTAGCATTAAAAGAAATCCTGGAATTGTGAGAGGAGCTGGTAATTTAAATCTGTACCATTGGAAATATGGGATGTACTAATCTTCATGTAAGGAGTGACAAATAGGAAATAATGTTATTAAATAGCAGTTCCGAATCATATAAGTTTCTTGTTTTGGCAGGTAATTTGGCATAAAATGTTAATGTAAATCCAGGTTAGTGGGGAAGATGTTATTTTACTAAAAAAGATAAACTGCTGATTAATTCAGTATAGAACTCAATTACAAATTGAAAGTGTCTCTGCGGGACGCCAGTACCCTAAAGACAGCAGATGTTGAATTGATACTCCAGCATATTTCACACTGGTATGAAATATTAACATGGTTTATTATACTTGTGTGGTGTACAGTCTCAGAAAGGGGGAGGTGGTGGTGAGTCTGGGCTTGCAGGCATCTTCCATCAGAACATGAAAAAACTGTAATCACTGAGAATAATAATTAGGGACTAAGGTGTATTTTATTGGAAAGTTCTTAGAAGAAAATAATAATAAAAATAAACATTTACTAAGATGCTATTCAAAACAAAACTGACTTCAAATGCAGTAGAGAATTACCTGAGCTGTGATTCTGTGATCTATCAATGAATTAATATTGGGATATTTGTGTAAAAACCCCAATTGCTGAGTTCCAATATGTCTGCTAGGGCAATGCTCTGCTCTGATTTCTTTTTGCAAAAATTCCTGCCCATGCCATGTTTGTGCTGAAAGAAACTGGTTTTCTGGTTTTTTTGAGTATAGTAGGCAGCATATGAACCCTGATGTGTTGATATTCCAGGGATTTGAGCAGGTTGGGTCTTTGTCCTTTACTGTCTTGGTGAGGGTGGCACAGGTGGGGCTGTAGCCTGGGCATGTGAGAAGGTGCCTGACAATGAATGGCAGTGGCCTGTGCTTTCCCCCCCCCCCCCTCCTTTCTTTTAAGAGAAGACAACTTAGAGAAGTTGGAAATCACCATTCCAAACAGAAAGTGTGTTCCACTGCCCAAGTGTGCTGGGCAGGAGGGATTCTGGAGAGAAAATTCTAATCATGTTTAATAGTCTTGGAGTCCTTGACACTGTGAGTTGTGCAAATACTGAGTCATTCACTCTCCTTCCTGCAAGTGAATGAAAGTAATCTTTGAGAACTTGGGCCATTTCAGTCTCTTAAAATAAGGCTTTGGGAACAGAACTGGAAAATACCATATACGCATTACTTCAATTTAAAATAACTTTGTGTTTAACACACAAAGTAATAAAGTTATTATTTCACCCTGCCCCAACTTTTGCTTTAGAAACTAATAAACTTCTGTTTATCTTAGTCTTTAACAGATGTTCAGTAAAACTAAATAAACCTATATAATATTTGAAGGCATTTTTTTTCTTCAGATACAGGGGGTTTTTTTAGTGCATACATGATTCCAAAGTGGTGTACGATTGAAATTCAGCAGAATGGGGGTGATGCCATATTTATACCTATACAGGGCATAGTTTTAGTCCTTGATGCCTTAATTTTTCCATCACATGCTGGGAGTATTCTGCAAATTTCTGTCCAGCCTCCTTTATCCACAAACTGATGGTTGTTTGCCTTTGTGTTTTACTGATCTGGGTCTCCCAAATGCTGCTCATCTTGCATATTCTGGTTTTATAACCCCTTAGCCTTTGGTTTGAGCACTGCTTGCAGCTTTCTGCTTGCAGCTTCTATCTTGTAAATGTTTCTTTGTGGTGTCATCCCTTAGCAAGTCAGTTTCTATTTTCTGGGATTTGGAATCCTGGTCTTACATACTTGTCATGTAGCTACTTTAAAAGCCTGCTTTGCATTGTTTGGACTGTAACATCTCTGCATTCTACCTCTAAATTCTTTTGAGACTTTTAAGAGCACAAACAAAAGATGGTGGAGGAAGAAGGGTGAGGGCGAGAGCTGGACAGTCTGGCTGTTTTAAAATCTAATTCACCTGCTCAAAGATGAAAGAAAAGCAAATTGGTTTTATTGTAGCATAGGTCTGCTTTAAAAAAAAAAAAGAGAAGGTATAAAATAAGGTAGATCATTCATTCATCTGCTCATGCAGTACTTACTCGGATGTACTTTTTTGGTGGAGCCTTGTTAACCCTGAGTGGTTCAAATTACATGTGCCAGCCCCTCTGCAGCTTCAAAAGGTAACCAAACTAAATTTGTTCTCACTAATGGAGTCTTTCAACCTCCCCTTACAAGAAAAAAAAACAAAGTACTTTGCTTCTCTCTTTGGACACAGCCAGCAGATTTTAGCATTGCTTCCAGTTACATATTGATCTCTACCCCAACTTCTCCCAGCAGGCAGACTTATACATCCTCACACACATTGTAGTCTGCTGATGACTCCTACAAAGTCTCATTAGGCTTCTGTAGGTGCTTATGTCCTTCAAGAGGTATCACTTTCCTAGCCCCAAATTCCCAACAGTCCTTCATACATTTATTTTTTTATCATTATTTTCCTTTGTGAAGCTGCTGATTTTTTTTTTTCCCTCCCGTTTTCTTCCCCTATGAGTCTTGTGTATCCTCATGATAAGTAGTACTGAGTTTATACATTATATAACCTGTACAGATTTCATTGTTTTAAAGGGCAGTTGTGATAAGTAATAATTTTTTTTAATTTACAAAAATAGTTGCAGACTACCATGTTAAGTTAATTCTGTATTAATATGATGTACTAGAGTTCAAATTTTTTGTAAGATTTATTATTGAAGAGCTGTGCTATGCCTATATTGCATATCTTAAACAGGATACTGGTGACCTGCAGAAGTTAATTTCACTTTGGTAAGAATTAAAAAAAAATAATCCCTTTTCCAGATTTAAAAACTGTAGAGGACTTGTTTGTGAAGATCCAAGACATTGGGGAAATAATATTCACAAAATTCTCTGCTGCTGGAGGAGCAATGATAAACTTACTTAAAAGCTATTAGTAAAGGTAGAATTAATACAATGTAGAAATATCCACATCTTCCATAGCAAAGTTTCTTTTTTATTATTTCAGTAGCATCTGAAATCTGGAAATAGCTTAAGTGAGAAGAGAAACTTGATTCAAGTCATATAGAAGAATAATGTGTAAAAGTTCCTTACTGGTGCTGTTTGGGACTTGCACCATAGCAGCAGGAGAGAGGTAATCTATCAGTTCTTGAGTGTCTACAAAATGCAACTCTCCAGATAGCAGGTTTAAAGTAAAGATTTAATACAGGCTCTATCTACTGTGATGTTGCAGTGACAGTTTAAAACTCATTCTCTAAATCTCAGCAGACTTTATAGCTAGCAGTGGGCCCATATAAAGCTTAATGGCATTACAACACATAAATCATCTTTTAAACATGCTACCAGTAGCTCCAATATTAAATGCAGACAATTGGCTCTGTTATAAATAATTTATCAAACACCATTTCAGATTAGCCTTCCATGCTGAGTTATTTATTTTAGCCTTTACTGTACTATTCCTAAGACACGTTTTGAAAGACCCATTACTGGTCACTTTAATGAAGGTGGGGTCTGCTCTGTCCCCTCGAGCACTACGGTACAGCTGTGGTGACCATTACAGGGCTGAGCTGCACCTCTTTGTGCCTTTTACAAGTGCTGCCCATTTGTCATGGAGTGGTAAATGGAGTTGCACATTGGAGTCCTGGGACACATTGTGTGATGCAGTGATGGAGGCAAACAGATAGCACTATAAAGTGCTGCTTGTCACAACTGACTGGTGTTACACTACATCACTCTTGCTGTAATCTCATTTAAGCAGCAGTGTGGACCCCAGAGAATGATATTCCCAGTTAGCTTTGGTCTTTGCAACCATAAAGTAGGAAGTGCTCCTTTTATATACTCTGAACTTTTAGGGTTTTTTAAGATTAATTATTGCAGTGGCTCATTCGTGCCCCTGTACCTAAGGCTGTGTCAGCACTTCTCATGCTAACCCTTATTTTCTGACTGAAATAGCAGCCTTTGGTAAACTCAGTCTGCAGGATCTTTATCCAGGAATGTTTGGTTTGCTTTTCCTTCTGGCTCTTCTGGTCTTTCCAAGTCATGAAAAGGAGCAGAGAAGTGAACAGCACCAAAGCGGGGACTTCCAAAATTAACACTTATTCCAGGTTCTGTGCTACATCAGAGGGAAGAGCTTTTAGACTCGCAGTGCAATGGATGCCTTTGGGCAACTGAGCTCTACTCAGGGGGCTGGAATTATTTTTTTAGAACTATTTTGATAACAATAGGTTGATGGAGTACTTTCTTAAAAATACAAAATTAAATCAGTGAGGCAAGGCTGCAAGATTTACATTGCTGTCTGAAAAAAAAAAAACAAAACAACCCCACAACCATCTACTTGATGCTCTTGCTACCACTTAATTTTAAAAGCATATCTACACAAACTATTTTATTTACTTTCACCATAGTACAAAATACTTTTAGCATGCAACAAATCACTGCCAATTTAGTTCTAGCCAGCTTCGTAGAAAGTGAAATTAGGTTGGTTTTTTGTTTGTTTTGTTTTTAAGGGTAATACTAATGAAGCTGGGAGTGAAATAATTTATGGTATTTGTATCGTTTACCGGGAAAAGAGAAGGGGAAAAAAAAAGGTGTCACCCTTCTTGATCAACATCTTAACACTCTCCCTGCTCTAACAATTCCATTATCAAGTTCTTTTATAGAGAATGCAGTGGAGAATGCAGAACATGCACTGGGAGCAGACGTGGTGGTGGCTGAGCTAATTTTGGGCTCCTCTTCAGCTGTACTCACAGCTGCTGCCTTCAGCAGCCATCCCAGGAGTGGCAGGACACTGCCAGAGACACTGAGGCCTTGAAAATTAAGCAAATTTTAAAAGATCTGCATTTCTCCAGATCACTCAACCCCAGGCTCTTGTGTCACACACAGGCAGATGGAGCCACTGAACAGATGCCTGTACCTCATTTTTACAAGACTTGAATTATACATCAAGAAACTGTTTTGCAACATCTCTAAATGCTCACAGCTCTTTAGTTACAGTGCAACCCCAAGGATTTATTTGCCTTATCAGATTATTTCTTAAAGTACTGGAGCCGAGCTGTGATGTTTGATGGAGCTGCCTTTGAAACCCAGCCCAGAGCTGCAGAGGGACCCAGTGCAGCTCAGGGTCAGAGTTTGTATTCCTCACACCTTCCCATCAATACCAAATTCACTAATTTTATTGGGGTTATATATGATTGCAGACCTGTTGTAATATTTTAATGGCAAGACTGATGAATTTGGAATGTTTCCTTATACAAGACTCATCTGAGTGTTCCCTCTCTTTCTGTCAAGCAGAATTCTTGCACTCTTCAGCCTATTTAGCTTCCGAGCAGTCAATTTCTCAGGAGCAGTGTTTATATTTCAGCAGCTCTGTTTGTGCTCTTAAAAGAAAGTAGAGATACAAAACCTGTCGGAAAGGAATCACTACAACTTGTGCAGGATAAGTAGATGGTTGCAGAAGCACGAGAAGGCATGAGCTGTTTCCTGTTCCAGTTTTCTGTTCTAGTTTTGTTGGTAATAGGAGGCTACTGGTTATAGCAAGTAATTTAGAAATACACATTGACAGATATAAATATTATTTTAAATGAACAGTATTAAATAGGTACTTTGCTTTACCTATGGAACATCTGAAGTGTACACCAGAAAAAAAAACAAAACTGTGGCAACTTTCCTGCTTTTTGCTTAAATGGTAAAGAAACTGTTGCAAGTTTCCTAGGTTTTGCTTAAACAGTAACAATTTGTCTATAGTATTTTCAGATTTCTTCAAATTCCCAGCACTTGTGCTCAGGACTGGAGTTAAAAGATTACCAACTAGAGCTGAGTACAGAGGCTGACTGCTTTGCAGCATTTACTACCCAGATAAGCCAAATTTTGCTAAGCTGTGTTACAACAACCATAGCAATAATTAACAAACTTTATTTATTTTATCCCTTCATTAAGGCAGTAATCTTAATTTTGCTTTCTTGACTGTCTTTACTAAGTCAGACCTGTCCTGGGAGGTGGTGGATCATGATCAGGATAAATACTGTCCCTGCTCAGCAGTGCTAATGCTCTGCAGTGCTGCTGCTTTCTCCTTTATTGTTCCACTGCCACATGGACAGACATTCCTGTGACATGCCAGCACTTGTGGAGTGACAGCTTTTTTAACTTTTCCAGGAAGAGGAAGCCAAACAGCTTGTGAGAGATGCCATTGCAGCTGGCATATACAATGACCTGGGCTCTGGCAGTAACATTGACATCTGTGTTATAAGCAAGAACAAGTTGGATTTTCTTCGCCCATATGATGTGGCCAACAGAAAGGGGGAGAGGTGAGTATGGCTGAAGCTGGACCTTATCCATGCTCTTTCCAGCAATTTCTGGTTTTCTGTAATACTAAATTTTGTCAGGGCAATCCCTAGATCACTATATTTAACTTCAGCTGAACAAGAATACAAAGTTAGTGGCTGTACCTGCAGTGGACTTTTATAGGAAGCTTCTAGAGAAAGCTGGCTAGTTCTAAAATTTTAAATGAACATTCTCCTGTGCCTGATGAGTTTGCAGCTTAATTCTCACCTATTTCTTAACAGGCATGGTAGATACAAGTGTGAAAAAGGAACTACTGCTGTTCTCACAGAAAACGTAGCACTCCTGGAAATTGAGGTGTTGGATGAAACTGTACAAACCATGGACACATCCTGAACCATCCTGTGCAGCCCTCGGTGTCACTGCAGGCCAGCACTGGGTTTGAGTAGAAGCATTCCAGCACCTGATACAGAATAAATTGGGTTCTGACCATTCTCCTGATCGTGTCCTTGTGTGGTGCTGATTGCTGCTGCTTTTCCCTTTCTCTGTTGGAATGAGGCTCCTGCAGAACAGAACTGCAGCAGCTCACCTGCTCCTGCCAGGGCTGGGGCTCTGGGAGTTGAATTTTACCCTGAAGGATCTGAATTAGAGAGGCTCCTGCATCCAGACCCAGCCTCACACTGTCACAGCAGGCAGGAAAAAAACCAAAACAGATTAAACCAGGTGTTTGCTACTTGACTCTAGGAACAAAATAGCAAGGTTACAACTACTCTGTGTAAGCCAGATTTGATGGGTTTTTACTTGCCATGTAGTGTTCTTGATGGACACAGACCAGATCAAGAAATGGTATGAAAATAATGAGCATCAGTGGTTCTTAACTGCTGACCTTGACCTCCAGCAGACTGGGAGATAATATTTTTATCATGAGATGTTAATATTTATTCTTCCCTCTTCTTTGTAGATAGAGATGGGATACAGAGTAGATCCAACCTCCACACTGGTACACACACTTCATTTCTAAATCACATGACTAATTGTCTTGTTACTTGCCTGAATTTTTCTACAAACTTCCACCTGGACCTTTTTTTGTCCTAAAATCCTAAATCCTGAGCTTGTACTGTTCGAGGTAAACTGATTTCAAACTGTTTGATAGAGTACCATGTAACCCTTATTAAGAAGGACGGGAAACCCAGGAAAAGCCAGCTGAAAATCCACCTGCAGAATTATTTTTTCATTTCATCAAAGGAGGTGTACCCTCTGCAGCAGTTCTAAAAGATCAATGGGTACCAGTCCCTCATCTTAGCATCCTGCAACAGACATCCACAAAAACCATGACTTAAATGGTCATGCATAGTTTTCCATCAGGAGAACTGATGTTTGTCCATTTTCTGGTGGCTGTAAGGAACAGTTTCACATGTGTTGAGGATTGTTTTCAATGTCAGTTAATTTTTTCCTTAATACTGGACTTTTTTTTTTAACAAAAGTGTTTATTTTGTAAATAATTTTTTTTTTATTTATCTAAAAATGCACAATTGCAAAAAAAAAAAAAAAATTACCTTTTGAAATACATTTACTTATAAGCACTAATAAATTTTACGTAGCAAGAAAGTGACCAGACTTCTCAAGATACTCAAATTTCAGCTGAGCTTCCCTGGAAGCCAAAGATCCTTTTCTGTGTTACACCAAGAGAGGTGCAGCACACCCCTCCCTCGGAACGTGTAGCTGCCACCGGGGCTTAAAGGAAAGCTGCAGTGGGCAAGTGAGAGCCCCCAGCCTGAACTCTGAGGGCTGCTGGAGAAGCTGGGTATGAATTAAACAAGTTAGCCTGGGAATGTTGGAAGCAGTTTGGTGCCTCTGCTACATTCTCATGCTGATTTGAATTTCCTGAATCTCTCATGAGAGCAGCAGGCTCAACTTTCTGCTGAGAAGACTCACTGAAATGGCACCTTGAATTAATGATACCAACATTAATCACAGCAATTAATAGCTTTTCTTTGCTACTCTATATAAATACTTAGAAATTTGGTGGGAAGTAATTGAAGATAGCACTGCAGTTTTCCTTTAAGTAGAGCAAATTAGGTTAAAAAAAAAAAAAACAAAACCAACATAACACTAAAAGCATATATATGTATGTAACCCTCTAACCCTAATCTTATTTCCCCCAGATTAAGGATTGTATTTTTTTCTTAAGCAAAACAAAACAGAAACAAAACAAAAAAAACCCCAAACAGGCACAGGCTGCATTTGAACTGTCAGACACAACTCTACACTTTGGCATTTGCCACCATCCCAGGTGGCTGCAGTGTACAGGACACCCCCCTGCTGCAGAAGGTTGAGTGCAGCCCTGATCCTCTGGACAGGCAAATGAAATGGAAACACTTGAACGTGAATCCATGGCTGTTCCTAAAGCAGTGACTGTTTGTTTCTCATCGACAGCAACAAAACAAATCATTGATTCAATGAACGGATTTAGTCGGTTGAAAATTTTCATGCAGTTAAAAATTACTCCTTCAGATCAGGTTGAGATTTTTATAAAAATTCACATTCTGTAAATTAGCTTTCACAGTTAAATAGGCAGGGGCTGATCCTTGTGTAGAATTAGATGCACAAAGCATTTTACTTATTTCTTTAAAAAAAAAATTTTTGCTAAGTGTTTAAAACACTGCTTTGCTTAAGTTTCACCTACAGTACCTACCTGAATGTGTAAAAATATCTTCACCAAAATCTCATTGGCTTAGATAAACACTGTTTTTTTAAACAAGAACCTGTAGTCTAGAAAGAATCATGCCAAATGGGGAAGAAAAGGTTTAAAGAGTAATCAGCTGCAGAAGCAATCGTTGTTTTGGGTTCATTTGGCATGGGTTTTTGTGGTTTTTTTTTTTCCCCAGGTACAAGCTTAACATCTCTTGTTGGCTGTAGCCAAGTTAACAGATAAATGCATCAGCAAAATACTCCAAATTTTCAATTAAAAAAAAAAAAAAAAAAAAAAAAAAGAATGTTTCCCACCCCCCAGCCCTTCCCAACCCTTCCCGTTTCCTAAGTCTGAAGAGGAGGGAATTAATAAAAACACATAAATGGTTGCTTTAAAATATACAAAGTAAAAACTGAATTTGCTGGTAACCATTTGCAGAAGAGGCAAAGTAGCAGTTATACAAATTACGCAAAGTCTACGGCGATTCTTACATTAGTACAAAGTGATTTCACTGAAGGAATTATTTCAAGAATTCACATTACAGTTAAGATAGGAGGGGTGTGTCAAATGCTCTGACGCCCTGGTTAATATCAGCTATCCTAGATTACACACAACAGTTTTAAGAAAGGACCCTTAAGTGATCTACATCTGTAACATGTTATTGGCCTTAAAAAAAAAAGAAAAAAGAAAAAAAAAGAAATCACTTGCAATACCTCGCAGAATCTTCACTTTAAGCATGACCACCTTGTGAGAGTCCATGTCAAAGAACCTGCAGAAATAATGGAGCATCTTGCTACGAGTGCTCCACCTCTCACTGTGTGACCAGGCACCAGTCGGTTTCATCTGAGAAAAAAATTTCAAGTAAGACTTAAGCTGTGCTGGCTTCTTGAGAGCATCTGCAGAGGGTTCATGTGCTGGAGGTCCAAACATGCATTTGTTTTGCTATTTGGTGCACGTAACCAATGTCAGGTCTTTGATCTGGATCAGGGTATATGCACATGCTGACCAGCTCCCGCAGCTGAAAGACAGGAAAACAGGCACACAAATGTGAAGGAATCTGCCAACTCCTTACTGGAAAAGGCTACAGGAATGTTTGTACAACCACTGGAGGCCAGGGCAGGAGCTGGGAACATCTCTTATGCAGCCATTCCTGGGCAGACTGCAGGCACACATCTGTCTGTCCTCCCCTCTGTCCCTCCTACCTTACAAAAGGATCAGCAAGAACTCTCCACCAACTCTTCAGCACTAAAGATTTAAATCTACAGCCCCCAGAATCATTTACAAGGCACTGGTAGCACAGACACACCCAGGGCTTCCCTGCTCAGTGGTTTTGAGCAGCTCTACAGAGAGCATCACCACCACCATCCAGCTCTTACTCCTGACACTGGGAGTTTCAAAGCTTGGTTTGTTTGGGGTGGTTTTTTTTTTTTTGGGGGGGGGAGGGAAAATTCCTCGAAGATTTTTGATTCACTTGAGTCAAGTGAGATGACCAGTGTGATCAGATGAGCAGCAGTTTGTGGTCAAGAGAAGCCTGAAGCAGGAGGAAGGGCAGGGGCTGGGGGAGGCACAGCAGCCTGAGCAGGACTGGAACAGTGAAATCACTGCCAGAAAAGTGGCTGAGCTGAGAGGCAGAGATGGACTTTTCAGTGAAAATGGACTGTGAGGGAAGGGGGAAGTAGAAGGAGGGGTTTAAAGATGTGTCCTGAGCAGAGCTCTTGTACAACTGCACTTCTGTCCCACACCAGCCCTGGTTCCAAGCCAGGTCAAGGTTTTTAAGCTGAGAACAGCACTTGGGTATCTTAAGATACTGGAGCACAGCTGTCAGGCACCAGTGTTTCCTAAAAACCTTTGTGAAGAAGAGAGTGGTCATTGATTATGGTTAATAAATAAAATGCAGAAGGGCTGAAGTCTCTCCCCCCACCCTCTTTATTGTGCACATGAAAGATTGTAGCTTTTAATTATACAGACACTGAAAGCTGCTCATACCCCTGAGGCACCGGGAGAAACAGCCTTGAGCCTCTGATCTTCTCACATCCTCCCAGTAGCCACAGTGCCAATTATTTTAATGGTAATTAAAAGCATGACCATAGAGCTATCAGGCACCCAGCTTCAGCTGCATCACTTGATGTACCCTGTGAGGGTTTCAGCCCTGGATGGAGCAGGCTCTGTGCCTGAGCCCATTTCAGGGAGGATTCCTGCAGGGCACCATGTGGCCCAGCAGCCAGCACGGGCAGGGGGAGGCAGGGGGGGGATAGGGGCCCATCCTCTCCTAACTGCTACTGTGACTTTTTTATTTATTCACCTGAGGACAGGGGCTGCTGCCTTTGTTACTGCTGAGACCCCAGATCTTTAATGCATACCTCAGCCCTGAGCACACAGACCACAGCAGAACACCCACACACATTAAAATGCTTCTCGGGCTCCGACCAGAGCCTGCCCAGTACAATTTGTCCAACCAGTGGCTGTGTTCCCATTAATACAGCACTCAAAACACGGCCCAGGAAATTTTGCTTTCTACTGATGACCAGGATAGTACAGGTGTTACACCAGCATCTACAAGGAACTTGCAGACCGAATCTTGGTGAGCACCACCAGCCTCTATGTCCAGGTTACTGGCAAATTTGTTCCTTATACAGGCCCCTAATCCTGGCTGGAATCCCAGCTCCTCCTCCTCCTGCTACCTCTGGTGCAATTTGCTGCTGCCACAGCTGCCTCTGCCTTTTCCTGCCTGCAGGCTTTCTCTGGCTTGGGGGCTGCAAGGCACCAACACACCTTCCCCTTTGGCTGTCAACCCCATACAGCATCTGAAAACCCCAACTTTATCAGAATCCACTAAACCCAGTCCTGTCCACGAGGAGTCATGTTCTAACAGTCAGGAGATGGAAGCTCTTTACAGCTCCAGTCAGAAGCAGCAGCCAAGGCAGTGAGATGAGCTCCAGCCACAGGCACAGCCCTCCTCAGGCTTCCTCAAGCATTCTGCTAATGGTGTCTGAACACCATCTGGAGCTGAGCTCTCTGGGACCTGGCGCCTTTGAGCTTTAAACCGTCCTTCTCACCCTGGATTGTATCACTGCACTACACACACTCTTTAGCACTGCCAGAGGGAAGCAAACAGACAGTAATTGTAAAGACAGGAAACACATCTGTCAGCTTACACTAATTCTTGCTGCCAGCAGGCATATCCTGCAATGCATGCTACAGCAGCATGGCAAAGGGGACTGCACGGGGCTAGGGCACACTGCTACGGCGGCTTGGGGGGGGGGGAAAAATTAAAATCTACTTTTCCAGAACAGTTCTCAAGTAATCTTTTTGCATGAGTTACTCAGCAAGCACAAAACTAAGTAAAATGTAAGATGTGTGGTGTAGGGTCCCTCTCAGGATGGAGACCAGACCCGTCTGCTCCATCGGCGTGCGGTATTTCCCCTGCATCCTGCCTCTTGCTCCTCAGAACTCTGAGGTAGAATAAAACAAAAGGAAAACCCCAAAGGATATGGTGAACATTTAAAATTACATTAGCCATTTCCTTTCAAATAGAAGGCAACTGTAACTGAATTAGGAGGTGAGGAAAAACAGCTGGTTTGTCTAGGTAAGGGAAAAAAAATAATTAAAAAAACCCAGCTCAAAAGGCCCAGATTAAAAACAACACATGTGTTTGCAGCTGAAATGAAACATTGGCAAGCAAACATGCACAGACAATTTTTTTATATACTCCAGCTACTGCTCCCCATCTCTCACTTTCATATGCACAAAATCCAGACTTTAAAAAGCCTGCATACAGCTGCTCTATAGAGGCTTATTGCATAAAACTAGACAGCTTTCCTCCCCTTCTTTTTCTTAAAAAGAATCTTCCCCCTCATCTTGTTACACACTGAACACTTCATAAACAAAATTTTTGGTATCTAATTTATGGTATCTAATTTACACTTTTGCCAGTGTAAGAGACATTGAGTTTCAAAATACTCCCCCCATTAAGAAATCTCCTTTTCTGTCTTAATTTTGGTTGCTGCTAGTCATGACATGCTGCTAGTGCAGACATCATGTTGACAGTTTCTTTGTCCAGCCAGGCACCCAGGACACTCCAGCCATCCCCAGCTCTGCCTGGGATGTGGGAGCTTTCCCTCCCGGGTTCCCTCTCCCCTCTACAGGGAAGAACTTCACTGCACCCCCACACCACATTGCCCCGCAAAACACTCCCAGTTTACCTTTTCAGAATAATGTTCAGCTGGAAGAGGTGGGTAGTCACATTGCTCTATTTTTTGGCAAAGAGAAAACAGGTTCATTTTATCTCCATAAAAAGGACTCTGAAGAGCTGCCATCTGGAGAGAAAAAACAAAGAAAACTCAAAAAAAACAAAAGAGAAAATATTTCAGAAATGCAAAGGATTTATTAGCCCTTAGTACTGCTGATTTGCAGAGCATGTTTTGTTCTTTGACAGTGAGCAGGTGATGATGTGGCTCTCTGAGACTGTCCACAGTCAAAGCTGCTCCCAGATGATGACAGCTCCACACACAGACACAGGGCTGGGGCCAGGCAGCTCCAGCACCTGCTCTGATAAAATCTCACAGCTTCAGCCTCCCTCAGTTGGGACCATATTCTTTCATTTGTTGTTGCTGACAACATGGTTTTTAACAGGCTGCTATAAAGAATACATATATTATTTTTGGACATTTAGGTACCTAGAATATGAAGTCTTGTAAGCATGAGTAATGTACTTCAGCCTTTATAAAAAAACAAAAACAAAACAAAAAAACAAACAAACAAAAAAAAAAACAAAACCAAAACACAACAAAACACCCCAAACCAAACCAAAAGACCCTCAAACAACCAACAAAACCCCAAAACCAAACAAACAAAAAAACCCCAACCAACCTCAAAACAAACATTTTTCCTGCCGGAAATCTGTTATTTAGAAAGGAATATCCCAGGCAGATTTGGGAACCAAACTACTGAAACTTTTCCTAATCCATCTGGTCTTTTTCCTCTTTCTGTTCTGCTTTATGACTCCAGTATTTGCATCTCCAAAAATATGACAGATGTCTGAGATAAACAGGCTGTTCCCACAGCAAAGAGCACAGCGGAAGGCTTGGGGTGGGGAAGAATTCCTTCCAGGGCAGGCAGAGACTCCTCACAAAAGTATGTTTGTATCCTACTTAAAGCTGAGGAAGGAAACCACATGTGGGAAGCCATTTACACTGCAAGTTCCTAACCAGGAGGTGTAACCAACACTTTCAGGTGAGCTTCAGAAAAGGAGCATCAGGAACCCCAACATTCCTGCCCATATACAGAGTGTGGGGGCTGTGGTGCCTGTAAACCCAACCCCTCCCCTCTCTGCCTTTAGCAGCTGTACAGAGCAGGGAGCTGGGGAAGGGGCACTCTTGTACCTCCCTGTGGCTTCTCTGCTCTCCCCAGCAGCAATGTTATGCTGTTCCTCACAAACTACAGACCTGAGGCTGAAGAATCACCCAACAAGCTCATGAACAGCCCCATAGGCTGGGCTGGAGCCCTGGGAGCCCCCTCCTCACAGCCACCTGGAAGCTTTTTGAAGGCAAAAGGTGAAGTGGTATCTCTGTCACTTCATTACTGTCCTAACAATAATGGAAAAATCAGTGGGAAAGGAGATTACAGGCTCCAATTAGAGACTCTAATCTCCAATTAGAGATTGATAGCAAACTGCTCTCAGTCAGTTAAAACTAAACCAGAAAGCCTGGCACGCATGATTGTTCCAAGAAAACCACTAATGGGCACATTAGGGAAGATGCAGAAGGCCAGCAAGGGTTAAAGAAGGTCTCCAAGCTTTCAATACAAACATCAATAATGCCAATAAGGTTAGAAGGGATTTTTCAATTCCCATTACTTTTCTTTCCAAGTTTAGTTCAGCAGTCATGTGCAAAAAGGGAGGAAAGGAAAGGAAACAGTGGGGTTTGGGGTGGTTAAGGCAGGAATCACAGAGGAAGGAGATGGCACACACACTCCAGTGGGACCAGCAGGTCTGTGGGGTGGGGATACAGGCACTCCCAACCTGCACTAACAACAGGATCAGATGCTGTGCTGGGGTTTGCTCCTGACATTTTGATTAGAGCAATTACTGCAGGACAGCTAGATCTCCATTTAAATGACCACCATGCAGTATGACTGGTTAAAAAATATATAGATACAGGAGTCACTGCTAGTGTTTAAATTGATCGTCTTGCCAGAACTGCTGAAGTCATTGCTTGTAGCTATATTCTGGGAATTAACAACTTATTTTTATCCCCTCCAAGTTATCTTGCTGACAGATATCTACAGGAAGTGAGGGATGGAGACAGTTACTGCTATATTGATAAGATTGAATAAAAATCACTGGATGATTATCAATGTCAAAGTTAAGTGGTGCTATGTGGCATCACATCCCAAACCCCTCAATGTTCCCTAAGTGGATTCCAGTGGACATGTGTGTCTCTGAAGGCAATTTGTACATTCAATCTCTCTGCAGCTTATCTACACAATCTATCTGGAGAAATATCCAAAGTCACTCATAACCAAACATCCCTTCCTTACTCTTATGCCAAATGGAAAAACATTCTCATTACAAGAAATTAGTGAAGATAAAATAGAGTTCCTTCAAAACCACACAGATCTGATTCTTAATATTCCAAATTCTATAAAGTTTAAAAAGCCAAGTAGCTGCTTATCTATGGAACATAAAATATTTGTTCTGCCCTCCTTGGAATTTGCAAGATCTCACAGCTCCTGTTCAAATTTAAGGCTTACCTACATAGGAATTCAATTTAAAACCACTTCACATGCCAAATCTTTCATGTTACTATAGTACTGCTACTCCTACCAGAGAATTATGTTTAGTGTGCAGTTATATCAGCTTCAGTATAATCAGTATAAGGAGTACCAAGACTACTGTGCCATAAGGAGACCATATTGCCTGCAACAAAAACATGTCTTACCACCACGCTAAATATTTCTCTCTGCATAAATCTGGAATCCCAGCTCCAGCAGAGCTCGGCCTCAGAAACCACTTGGAGCAGCCTGGCAGAGGAGCCATATGCTCCAGCAGCAAAGGAGCAGGGGTGGCAACTTGGGTGACTTTGGCTGTTGCTGAGAGACTTGGCAATCAGACACCACATCTGGCCCAAGGTCCTGTACTCAGCAAAGCCTTAAACTGAGAACTCCTCTTTAGTACCACTAGAGGAAGAGTATCTGGAACTGTTCAGCATTATGAATTGCAGGGAGCTCAGATTTCCTTCTCCCTGCTTCCACAGAAGTCTCCAAGTTCCTTTTCAAAGGCCCCCAGCAGACCCAGGCAGTACAGCTACACTGCACCATTTCTGTTTTCAAGATCTCATGAGAAGAATCACAAGTAAAACCATCCTTTATAAAAAAATATTGGCATCTTAACAATATGTTGCTGCTGCTTTGGGAATCATTAAAAATCTCTTGAATTCTTTCACTAGAGATAACAAGAATTGGAGTGTGGGCACAGAGCCACTACATTTAGTTCACAATTTTCCAGATACTGTTTATACATAAAGTACCTAACAGGGTGTTTCACAGCCTCTCTCTCCCTCCTGTCTCATGGAATTTTAAGAATAAATCAGTGATACAACCACATCAGGCTCCAGTGTCTCCATCAAAGTGGATCTTCCCTTCAGCAGATGTAGTGTCACTTTGCTCTGCCACTGCTAGGGCCAGTGCTGGCGTTTTTGACAAACACCAGATAAATCTTTTTCCTTAATGAAACTCTGTGCCATGCTAAGTGGTGTCAAGCCCCAGCACTGGTGTGACTCAGGGCTGCTCCCCAGGGGCTGCAGGTCACCTCCCACAGCAGACACACTGTTCCCTGAGAGCTCTTCCCCAAAATACAACCACAGTGACAAGTTAAGGGAAAATTTACTTTTTTATACAACTGTGTCCTAAAAGGTTTAAAAAATGAGATGAAATACATGCTAAACTACAGCAGTTTTCACATCTGATGTGTCATCTACCATGACCTACTGAATCAACTCTGTGCAAGTCCTGTGCTCTATGGCACAATTCCTTTGTTGTTCATGTCTAAAAAACAAATGATCAGCACAAGAGGACTTAGTGTTTCGCAAGGTTTCTCAACAATTAATCCAAGTTAAGTCTGACCTACTCAATTCCTGTACCACATTGTGTGGGTAAGACAAACCTGGGGAAAAAAAAGTTAGGAGATACTTGCCTCATACAATAAACAGCCCAAAGACCAGATATCAGATTTAAAGTTATAGCCGTTTTCATGTATTCTTTCTGGGGACATATAGTATGGAGTTCCCACTGCAAAAACAAACAAACAAGGAGTTATTATCTTAAACAGGAACTGTACAGCTGCATTGTACACAAGTTTGACTTCACTAAAGGACTCAGTTTGGCACAGATAGCTGATTAGAAGAGACTGACACAAAAATCTGGAAACAAATCATGGTTTCAAAGCCATAGAACCAAATGTATCATGACATAGAACTAGAGCACAGGTGAACATTAGTGGAAGGATCTTCTATATTTTTTAAACTTAAGGGATGTTTTCTTCCTTGTCTAGGCTTCCAAGAGCCTTGAGAGTGTCTCAGAGGGACAGAGCAATAGCAAAGGATCCTCTTCCTCCTCCTCCTCCCCCTCTGGTTCACTCAGCATCATGGACACTGCAAATCTGGTGTCAGGGACACACTCTGCTGGAACAGGAGCTGGTGATGGTGACCCTGCAGTGACCCTGTGGGACAGTTCAGGTGACCACTGACTGCAGCAGAGGAATGGAAGCAATGAGCCCAGCACCAGACAGCTTTCAGAAACTTTCTGAAAGAACCAAAATAAATACCCTGAACTTTGAAATCTTTTTCCAACTTGCAGTCACATTAGAAGCTGTGAGATTTCTATGTACTTTCACAAGTCTGTATCTTATCAAAAGAAATTTACTCCAGCATTTTGGACAGGAGTTACAGGAAATTATTTATAAAATCCTTACCTCAAAAAAGTTCTTTTTTAAATCCTAAATAAGTTTCAGTTGTGGCTCAGAAAATACAAGACATCCTGGCAGTCTCAACTACATCAAATAATCCTCAGATACATCATTTATTAAAACATCCAAGGACTTTACATGCTCTTTTCTCCTGCTTCCACTGCTTGCCTATCCCCTGTCAGTTTTGGTTTTTTTTTGCTTTTGCCATTCTGGTGTATCCTTCTTTTAATTAAAGATCTTTCCTCATAAGATGGCAAATGTTTAATTTGCCTGTAACATTCAGTTTACAATATTTCCATTTGAAATGCTGACTGTAGACAGGTGGAACACTAATAAGCAGATGAAGGATGGTGTTAGTGGAAGGGGATGACCAGCTACCACTGTCCCCCAACATTCCTAAGAAGGGTTTGCACACTTTAGAAAACAAATGAGTTCTGGGCTAGAAAGCAGCTTCCCAAAAGACAAAAATAAACCCCCACCAAGTGCACAGATGACCCAACACAAAGCTGCTGCTGTCAGTGTGATCCCAAACAAAATCAGTTTTGGGGTCCCCTCCAGCTTAGTCTACACCATGGTCCCCCATGACTTTTAGTGATCAGCTGCCCTAGACAATAAACTCAGTTTGTGCTTGCAGGTCATTCAAGTAAGAAATAACTTCACTTGCAAGGTGAAGAGTATCCTAATGGAAAACTTCATTTTTGCAACTTCTATACCAGCGACAACACAAGAAAAATAGCACATGGAGATTATTATTATATTTGCATGCTCAGTAATATCATATCCAGCCTGGGAGCATGCCAAACTAACCTTGTCCTAGATCTGGCTGGTTTTAATAGCCAGTAAAAGGCCTGTGTATGGATGAGACCAGAGTTCTGTAAATAGTTGATAAGTTTTAACAAACTGCAGAGTGACTTCACAGAACACCAAAAGCAGACAGGACTCATTCAATGAGCCCAGCAAGGCTTTCCATGGATCTCTCCCATGTGCAAGCAAGATGCACACAAGGCACAGCACAGCTCTCCACCTAATTCCCACACATCTGCCAGATTTCTGTACAAGAACTGACTTGGTTGGAATACCAGTGATTCATCTTCCTGCTTAAAAACATGCAGCTACAGAAGAAATGGTGATTCAGTAAGTGAAGCTCTTGAAGACAGTTTTGGAAGTCCCCAGTGAGCACCAGTGTGCAAGAACTTCCCTACCTTCAACCCGCTGCTTTGCTCAGTTCTGCCAGGAATGTTACCAGAGCAGATGAAGCAGGAGACCTGCCAGCCCTTCCCTGCCAGCCAGGACAGGAGCTGAGCAGAGGCAAACAGCAGCACACAACTGGCAGGAGGGAACACGAAGATCATTCTTGCTCCCTGAAGTCCTCGTGTCTCAGCGTGCTGGTGCCAGGGGCAGCCTCCAGCCAGAGCTGTTCTTGCCATCAGTTATTCTGGGTCACTGCGTGACAAGCTCAGAGCAAATAACAATGTGTGGGCTCTAAAGTTATGGTCCTGCCTTCCACGTTAGCAGGGGTCTGCTCGGCAGCTAAAATTGTCATTTCAGATAATGCCTTAAAGCGACCTTGGATCAAAGCAGAATGACAGCACGGGTGCTACGGGTGAGTGGGTTATGGTCCCACTTTGGGTTTCTGAGCATTAGTCTCTTCCATTTTATTAATAGGTCTGTGGAGCAGTCCACGCCTGAGCTGATTTTATGAAGTCTACTTTGCACATTTACCTATCATTACTGTAGTGTTGTCAGCAAATGCACGAACAAGCAGGTCTCTGCTTTTCAAAACTGATGCATTAATTTTTAAATAACTGTCATGATAAAAGACTGACAAGCCCAATTCTCTTTATGGCCTGTCCAACATCACGTGGGAATCTCCTGTAATGAGCATCTTCTAGAAAACCGCACAAGGCTTCCAGTGCAATCAGTCAGAGCTCACCATTGCATTACATTAGTCAATTTGACAAGAATAGTCTAATCAGAGACTATTAATCAGAAACTTTCTTCGGTTTTTGGCCTGCTAAAAACACTAAATATTGTTCAGATTCAATATTAATCACCAGCTGGTAGAGCAGTGCCTTTGAAGTTCAGGTGGCAAAACAGTAGAGAAGATTGTGACTAAGTAAGCATCTTCACATTCTATTCCTGAAAGTTGAAACCCTTGAGTGGAGCAGCAGCACCAGGTTCCTGATCCACTCCCCAGGCACAGCTGCAGCACCCACATGGGTGGAACCACACCAGGATGGCTACAACACCCAGGTTAGGGAGATGCTCATTGTTCCAGGGTAGATTAGGAGCAGAGTCTCTTGATTCACCAGGAAAACACACAGGCAAAGGCAGCAAAGTTATTCCAGAAATAAAGTTCAAATTCCTTTCTCTCACACAAAGCTGGAATTAACTCCCTCCTGTGCAACCACAGGCACCAAGCTCTGTGCTAAATTCCCACATCTGCTTCAGAACCACCCAGGTGAAGACCTGCATTACTTCTGAACTCAGCAAGGCTTGCATTCCACACGGAAGATGATGCTCACTTATTTTATAAATGTTTTGCAGTTTGGATCAGAGGAGTTTTCTGTTTTGAACGTGACAGTGGCCAAGTTATTTGAACAGCCAGACACACCATTGTTATTTTCTATCCAGAGCTGCCCCCTGCACAAGTACAGCTGAGCCAGGGATCAGGAATTCCTGTGAAATCACCCTTTGCTGCACAGAGGCAGAAACAAGAAAAAATCTGATTCATACTTTTAGGAGGCTCTATCAGAATCTCATTCACCAAGTTTGACATACCCCAGAGGAGCCTCCCACAGCAGCAGTCCCAACACCTTCCAGCAGATTGCCATTACACTGAAATAATTGCAGAGTATGTCCAAACATTTTAATAGGCTCTGTATGGTGGGGCTGTTTTTTGAATGCTATAAAAAATAAGAATCTCTTAATATTAATCAAACTATGTAGCCATATTTGGCTGCAAAGTACCAGAACAAGTGATAAGGAATGCTTTTATTGTTCTGCCTTCACCAGCACCTTCCAGCTAATCTTTAATACTGAGCTGAACACTGTTTCTGAATCTATCACTCCTCTTTCTCACAGCAGGGAATAGAGTTCTGAATATGAAAGAACCTAACAAATTCTGACCTTTATTGTATCTTTACAGAATATTCCCAGTTTCAAACCAAAAGATATCAGAGCCCAACGCAGGCCTCAAAGGGCTGATGCTGATTAAAGTGTTCCTTCCTTCTAGAGATGTTCTACTCCTGTCAAAACAAACTTTGCAATGTTTTGAAATACTAGTGATTTCTGAAACATGCTCATAACAAATTCAAAAGGTAAAGAACTATGCTCAGAAACCCAAGATGCCAACCCTGAGTAACAAAAATCAGTTTTTAAAGACTCAGTTTTAAAAATAAAAGTATCTCTTGTAGCTTAGCTCCAACATGTAAGACTCACTGTTGCATATTCCATGAACATACATATAGTTGAGAAAAATATTTTACTGTTTTAATACCATCTGGTGTTACAAAGTCAGCCGGGAAGCAATTCTGCTTGAAAATTGAAGTCCTCAACTCTCACCTCTCTCATCTCTTCAGACATGCTTGTAGGTTACCAAGAAAAGTTGCAGCATTATTTAAAAGGAGCCACAAGTACCTGTTTCTGAACATTTGCATTACTTGGGGTATATTTCCAACTGCTTCTCTGTATTTATTACAGCTACTAGTGAAAATCTACCAGCTTACTGTTAAGTTTTCCACAGTTTATGCAGTTTTTAAATATGCTCTGCTATTTGTAATTTTTTTATAACTAGCTAGGCTTTATAGTGGAGTTAACAACTTTAACTTTCTAACAAGAATATCAGAATTAGCCTTAACTGACAAGATATTTCCCTGGATGCTCACCTCAGAGATCTACAAAATAACAGACACAAAAAATACTTGTAGCACTATTAAATCTTGAACAAAAGAGAACACCTGGAAACACAGCACACACTGGTATTAAAAAACCAACCCAAACTGCATGGGGTCCCAGACCCAAACTCCAACATCCAGATGCCATGTCATCATTACCACGTGCAAAACCCTGGATTAAGTACAGTCACTTTCTGTAGCGAAATACTGTCTAAGAGGTAACACATGGCTCCTCGGGGGGAAAAAACAACCATATGAATGAAAAAAAGACACACTCAAAAAGAAACTATGAATGGTTGTTGTTGTGAGAGGGCTTGGAGAAATTGCCAAACACGGACCAATATGATCAACCAGCAAAATCTCATTTATTGAGTTCACTAACACAGAATATATACTTTTCTCTTATCTATGTTACATGCATGGTATTAAGTGATTGGTTAACACTCTCCAAACTTGCTTCTAACTTATAAGCTAATTGGTTAAAAGTCATTGTCCGTGCCCATGCCGAGGGCCGTCCTGGTTTAAAAATGCTTTGTCTTGCTGTTACTCTATTATCATGTTTAGCTAGAAAGCTAGCTCGGTGTTATTGTAACGCCAAGGTTAAGTTCGTTGATGCATTCCCAAAACATGGCTTGTTCAGTACATGTCTGCTTTTGTGGAAAAACCCCACAGGTTGTGTTATCAACTGCAAAAGAACAGTAAAAGTTTTTCAAGAAAACAGTAAGCTTTCCCTGCCTTATGGTTCCCTGCTGCCCTGGTGATGCTCCCGCAGCCGTGCCGGGCACCCCGCCGTGGCTGTGAGCAAGGCGCTCGCCTGCATCTCACGAGCTGTGTATGGGCAAATCTTTCATTTTTCTTTCATTACCCCGGCATGTACTGTCACTTAATTTTTATGTATGCAATCCTTCCTGACAAATATGATCTGCTGCCTGGTAATTCGTCTGACGTTCATTCTGTTCCTGGCGCTAATTATGGCTCCCATTCCTGACACGACAGCGGCTGCGCTGCCGCAGCCCGGTGGTTACACCTGTCAGACGGGTCGTGGTACTGCCTAATGCCCTTTTATGCCAGTCTGATGCTAGCAAATACAAAGAAAGAACAAAAAATTGGATGAATATATTTGCATAAGCCACACGTTCAATTCATGGGTCAGCAGCCAGAGAAATGATGGCTGAGGGTGGTTGCCGAGGCAACGCGGCTCCGGGAAGCGCCCGGTGTGGCAGCCCCGCTTGTACCGGTACCGCGCTCCCGGGTGCTGGGTGCTCATCACTCATGGTTACTTAAACAAATGTCTTAATTAAACCAAAACCAAGACCAGCAGAATTCCTGCTGCTCCGAAACCTGTATGGCTGGCAAATTATCAAGAAACACGAAAAACACTTCAGGTCTGCGTATTTTTTTTTGATTGGGAAAAATTTCTCTTCAGTTGCATACAAGAACTGTTGGAAATGGTGGTGGGTTCATCCCTCCCACACTACAACACAGTCTCCAGTATCTCACAGCTGCTCCCTTAGTGTCTAGCACCTTATTCACCTCTTTCTTTGCTGTTGGTTTGAGGAAGGGAGAGCTTCCTGCAGAAGAGGCTTAACTCTTCCTACACGAGCTTTCTCAATTAAGAGAGCAACCCTGGTAAAGGTCACAAGCTTGGCTTACATGTGCAGCCAGTTTCCAAGCTCCAATTTATTCTTATTAATATAATAAGTGCAGCAGTCAAACTAGATAAGATCATATAATTAGACGTGATCATATTTCTGCCTATTCAGAAGATATGATTGTAACTTTCTTTAAAGAGGATTTATTTTACTCCATTAAATATAGCGTATATATATCCTAGGATATTGCCTTTAATACAAAGGGAAATTCAATATTTTATGATAGTAAACTGTAAAAATTCCTATATTTTTAGTCACACAAAAAACAAGGCTGGTATCTTCCTTGTGCACTGAGAAGGCCCAGTGCTGTTGATGGTTGTCAACTACATTTGTACACATGTAAGAAACAACTGAGCAAAACTCACACAGTGTAGGAAATTGCACAAAGACAAAAGTTAAAAAAAACCCAAGAGTTTAAATACTGCACTAAAAGACAAAGTTCCCTCACTGCTCTAACAGAAATATCTTTGTGACTTAAAAAACTGAGACCCATTAACAGAACCAGAAAATCAGCCACATTTCAAGGGGCTGCAGACAATATTATGAAATACTTTCTACTATAAGATTTAAAGAATGACCTGTACATGGAGTACACTTCCCCATAGCAATGTATTAGTGCTTACAGCAAAAGTGAGGGGGGAAGCCAGGTGCTCTAAAATAGCCAGCTGCAATTCCCAGAAAAATGCTGGAGATACCATCATGCTACTTGTAAAATATAGAAAGAAGAACAAGAAACAAATAATCTTCACTATGACTGGTCCACAAAGTACAAAGACAAATGATCTTTTTTTTCCCACAAGGTAAGAAGCTTCAGAGGGAGAGACACAGAAGCAACATGTATCACAACTGTAATGCTTTTATCAAAGGCTTAGAGAACTTTACTTATAAACAAACTTCAATCTGCCTGAATGAAACTACTCAATGGATGCAAACTTGGTCAGAAAAACAGTTCCCTGTCAGAGTAGAAGGTTACTTCAAGTGAAGCCCTGCAAGAAAGCCAAGAGCTCTAGTTCTGTTCAACATTGTGGCACAGTTATGCCTTTATGGGTAACAAGTTGGGATGAACTAAAGCATAGCAAAGTACAAATTGAGAGTGTTCTCAAGTAGGACAGTCTGAAAACAGGAAACAATTCAGTAAGAATAAAAGCAATATAGCTTTATAAAAGCACTGGGATAAGAACCATTAGCTGCACTAATAGAAGAACAGGAAAACAGCCTTGAGATATCTAGAAGACATTTAGAAAACATGGATCTCCAAGCCCAAGCTGAGTTTTAGGTGATGTCCCTTTTTGGAACACCTGAACTGTGAGGGCTTTGAATGCTTCCCTCACCTCAGACTACAGCCACAACCCCTGTTCAGAGTAAGGCAGCTGACATGCATCTGCCAGAAGTGTGGTGGTATAACACCTAGTTCCAGTAATCAGACTGCAGGCAAATGTGCCTTTTAGAGTAGAAAAACTGCATTTGTTACACTTGCTATAAATCAGACATTTACCAGGGCAGACATTCCAGGAAAAAAACCCCAAACAAAACCAAACCACACAACAAAAAAAACTTATTAATCTCATATGGAGAGTGTTTAAGATATGCATCATAGAAAACACGTGCTATCTGCATCAAGCTTCTGTCACACTAAGAGGACAGACACCATTGCTTTTGAACTTACAGCTGTCAACCATGCAAGTACCATCTTACCTAAGGAATGTGCTGCAGTGGTTTTAGAACTAAAAAAACGGCCTAATCCAAGATCTCCCAGCTTCACCACCCCTGTGGCTGTTATAAACACGTTGGCTGGTTTTATGTCTGCAAGAAGAAAAAGGTAAAAGGTCAAAGCTGCAAAAGGTTATTTGGTTGTAATACTGCAATAGAAACATAGCCTGGAGCACTCTCTGTACAACAGAGGCTAGAGCAGAACTGTGTTTCTTTATAGCTTTGATAGGCTGAATCTTCCAAGACTTCAAGCTCTGCACACACACAAAAATCAGAGTATACTTCCCAGCACACAAGAAATACCAATGAGGAGAAATTGTAGGAAACAGCATATTGGAATTGAGGACTGAAATCAAAGAAATAAGTCTGATTCTCTTTGGAAATTATTGTTTTCTACAGGAAACTAGGGCCCACCTGTCACACCAAGCACAAATTATTGTCCCACATATACATGAATTCTGGGCTTCATACAGCCCAGTTTATTCATGGGGTGTAAAATTATAAGAAACCCATTTTTCCAAGCAGTCACGTCAGAACTGAATTAGTGAGGCCATTTCCTCACGTTAAAACAGGCTCAACATGAAAGGCTCCAAATTTTAGCCACTAATTACAGATCTAATTCAGGTTAAACTGATAAACTGCATCAGGGAGCAAAAATTACATCACCTTGCTGAAAAAAAAAAAAAAAGAATTCACTGCTTCAAAGGAAGTAGCAAGGAGCAGAGATTCATATTAGTGCCTTTTGGGATATTTGCATTCCCTGGATCAAGTTCTTCACAAAGCATTTCATTTATGCTAAAAGAAGCAACATAATTTTTTGATAGAGTGTAAAGTTCCAAAAAGTTCTAAGACATGAGATTAAAAGATAATTACTCAAATCAGAGAAGAGAGTGTGGGACATAATTCTATTACTATTTCAGAAAAGCTCACAAGACAAAAAACCTCCTAAACTCTCTAAGGTCACAACTAATATAACAAAGACAATTTTTCAGAGTTCACTGTGTCCAGGAATATCAGCATTTTACTTCTGACACTTTTCTAACGGCAAGTTTGACACTTCTACTTAATATCAGTGTCTGGAATACAAAGCAGCTCATCTTCCTAATACCACACTCACTTTGGACTGAATCCTTTAACAATGAAGCAAAGAGACAGAAGGAGAAATCCATCTTGCAGGCTCCAGCCTCTCTAAACATGCATTGGCTGAACATCAGCATAATTGTTTTTGAATGTAGGCGCTTACTAATTGGAACATTATATTATTATTCAGTGAAAAGAGACTGAATTAATGTTACCTCTGTGCATCACCCTGCGGGAGTGCATGTGTTCAACTGCACTGCATAACTGCACAAAATATTTCCACACTGTCCTTTCCGGGATTAACCGTTTCTGCTTTTTAAAATACTGTGGGAGGAAATAAATAAAAGATCAGTGAAAAAGCAACATATTTGCCTCATTCCTGGACTCATGTTAGTCAGCTGCAGGTTGCTTGTGTCTTCCAGATCTGCAGCAGCATGATTTTTCTTCTGATTAGCTTTTAACTCCTCCTTTCTGCATGTAAACTTAAATGCAGTTCACTAATTAACAACTATTATGAAAAATATGCTTAAATAGGTTTGACATTTTTGAATGGACACCAATTATAATTAGCATTCATCTCCTTAATTACCTTGCAAAACATATTTAATGCCTCAAAACAACAAATGTCTCAAATATTTTGCCTTAAGTAACAAAAGATCATTAAAAAAATCTTGTAAACATTCATTATTGTACAGTCTCTCAAGAACAGTAAGGTAATCTGTTTCCCCTTTTTAAAAGATGGCCAGAGCAGAGCACTGTAAAGTATCCATGTTTCTTCTGTGATCACGTTGAATAATATATTCTATTTCATGCATAATAGGAATACTAAATTAACTGAACTATCTCTAGTGAGACAGGAAGACACTGCTGATCAAGAGACACACAGATCTGGAAAAAGAACGTTTTGTGTACATTTATGCAGCACCAAGCACAGCAGAGTCTGGATCCAGCAGGACCTCTGGGAGCTAATGGCTCTCAGCTAAAATAATTGTAAGCACAATGCACACCAGACCAAGAAGGACAGCAGGGTGATGGCTCTGCAGTAGTGAAGTCTTCTTCCAGAGCAACTTCTTATGGGGACAAATAACCAGCTACACGTTATATTCCTTCAACAACTTTTTCTATTTCAGACATGCACAACAGTGTGTGCACCACACACAAAGCGTCACTGCCTCCTCCAAGGCATCCCAAACACAGGCCACTTGGGATTATTGGTCCCTGACTTCACGTTGCTTCTTCTGATGCTAGATACTGAGCCCATCCTTCATCCAGAGCTTTAACAAAGGACACTTAAAATATGCTTCCAGAGGTTTCAGATTTATCCTCATCCTTTGATAGAGGTGGTGTCATTGGATAGTGATGATCTGAAATGCTCTGCAGCCTTCCAGCACACCCTGGCTGCACTTCTTTCACATCCTACCCTTGAGAATTTCCATCAGCATCATATAGGAGCAAGAATAATGGGAGGGAATTTATTGTTGCCCCTTTCTGCATCTTGTGCTTTTTCTCTCTCAGTACAGAGATCTGATGTCTGTTGTCACATTTTATATTTTATGTGAAATGCTGTTACTGGTTCATGTTTGACTCAAGTAATGGCAAATTTTCTTCTGCAGATCAGCTGTGAAGGAGCATGACCATGCAATTCCCCAGGCAGCAAATCTTACAGATTGCAACAGTTCCAAACCAAAAACTTGATAAAGACCACAGAGGAACTAGAGGGTGAAGGATAAAGTGTTATATACACGATAAAATTATTTAATTCTCATTAAAGTATTTAAGAGTGGATATGCAAGACCACAAGTGATAATTTTCTAAATGTCATGTCCAATAAGATTCGCCTGACATTTACAAGAAAGTCCCAACTCTCCAGTGGGTTATCCTGCAGCACTCCCTTACATCAGCTTTACAATACCTCATAAATAATGCAGGCACCAGGGGCGTGACAAAGACAGTCCCTGTTTTTATCACTCTTGCACCTCCAGTGTTGTTACTGCTGTTCTACCACCTCCCTGAAACTGAAAATCCTCACCAGAGCTTTGATTCCCAAGGGCCTGGTGGGGTGTGGGGCTGACAGAGGGGTGGGCAGGCAATCCCCACTGCAGCTGAAGGAGGAGACTTTTGTTCCCTCTTGGTGGAAGTGGATTTTATTTCTCTACTTAAAAAAAAAAAAAAGGAATTCCAAGATTTCCAATGGAAAAACATCATTTATATGAGCTTGAAAAATCCCCAGGGCATGTTCTTCATGCCTGCAATAAATAAGTGGGAAAACATAGCTGGGAGCACTGACAGGAAGGGCACAAGTTACAGTGCTGCTCAAGTTACCAACCTAAGAATCTACAAATTATGTTTTGGAAAATCTAACTCCTATTTATAATGACATAAAATGCAATCTTAAAAACCAAATAACCAACCCTGACAGATAAATGAATGTATTTATCAATATTGAATGTTTTAAGCTAAAAACTGTAGACAACAAAAAACCCCACACATCTTATGAGGATATCACACCATTACTTTTTATAAGCTAAGGTTAAAAAAAAAATAAAATAAAAAAAAAAAAAAAAAATCAAGCAAAACACTTGCACACCCCAGGATGATCAGAGCCCTGGCTTCTGCTATCACAAGCCTCACTTGTTTTCCATCTTTAACTGCAACTACAAATAGCCTGAGATAAACTAACTGTAACTTTCCCAGGATCTGCTGGGAAAAGGGGAAAACATAAAAGAAGCCACAAGAACACAATGAAAGATAAAAATACACACAAGCCCTCCCCAGGCTGTAGGACAAGCTCTGTCTCCAAAGCCCTCAGCCACCACAACTAAGGTCCCAACACCCCTGGCATCATCTCACATGGGCACCTTGAGCACCACCAGCTCATCCCTGGGCTTAGGGGCAGATCCCACCATTGCTCCAGCTCTGGAACAGCTGCATGGGGAGTTGTGGGACTCTGCCAAGTGCCCATGCCCAGCTCACTTGCCCAGGGGTTCCCTCCTGTGAAATGGAGCAGATTTTCATGGATACTGAAGATTTAGCCACTGACTATGGACTAAATGGAGAACTCATTTGACAGCCTCTGGCCTAGTGCCTCATAGCTCTGCTGGCAAAAAACCCAAATCTGTTAATAAGATATTTTAACTGTGACAACAAGGAGGAGAACTTTCCAAACATTCATATATGATAATTACAGAATAATGATGGCAAAAAAACAGGTAAAACATGGAGAGAAGGTTGAGAGTGCTAACAAACATGATCTAACACATCTGTTCTCACAAGGGATGTATGTCTAAAGATTAACATGTCAAAGAAAATATAAAAGCAGGTGGTAACAGCTTAACTAAAGCTAGTTTGCAGCAATACAAGTATTCCTAAGAGCAACATAAGAGCAGAACAAGTACTTGAAACATTTTCTCAAACCCAAATCCCCATTGCAAAGAAAGTCAATACACTTTCTCAGATGTCTTCTGAGTGGCAGACAGGCTATGAGAACAGTGAAAGTAACAATAATTAAATGTCCCCATCAGTCACAGGCTGGATAAATTAACCTTGCAAATAACACACGTCTCATCACATTGTACAGAGAGTCACTCTCTTTCAAAGCAGTGACCAGAGGCAGGCAGCATTGCCTGGCCTGGTTAAACCACCAGCAGACACTTTGGTTCAGGCTCTGGATACAGCCAGTGGGTGTGCAACCCCACAAGAGAGTAGAGGAGTTTCTAGCACAGACCTGCTCACCCTCTGCCTGCTGTCTCCACCTAATCCTGACAGTTTGTAGCACCTGAAGAGCTGACAAGTCCTTACCTTAATCATCTGAGAGAGATCACCAGCATCAGCCAGCTCCAGGACAATGTTAAGTTCATTGTCTTCAATGAAAGAATCCAAATACTTTATTATATTTGGGTGGTTCAGTTGCTGCAGACAGAGGAAATGCAATAAAATTGACAATATTGCAGAAACGACAACTCTAAAACACAATACCTGCACCAGTTTGTAAACATTACAGAAAGAAGTTCACAACCAGTACAACTACAAACTGGGTTATTACACACAAAAATCTGCAAGAAATATTTATTGCTAGCTTTACCGTCTTCAGTAAAGAGCAGCATGACCCAAAACCATGCTTTTAAATATTTTGCGAGTTTACAACAGAAAAGACTACATCCCAAAAGAAACTTGAAGCAACAATGTTTTCCCCCTGTTAAATACAAGCAAACCAACCCAGTTGCTGATTACAGTTCTCCCCAAGATCTCTTTGTCTCTTAGAATAAGATCTGAATAAATTAAAACTTTGATGGAGGAAAATAATGCAGAAATTGCATACATAAGTATTTTTTCTGATCATTTATGCTTGCACCTTCACTAATTACTTTTTTTTTCACTGCAGTATAGCTTTTTCTTATATAAACAACCAGTATTTTAATTAGTTTGGGGTTTTTTTCCTGTGTTTCTTTAAAATTTCCATCTTCTCAGATTGTTGTGCTTCACTCACAGGACTAAATTAAGAAACAGGCTCAGCAAATTAGAATTTCTGCTTTAATATTTTATGTCTGAATTTCTTAAAGTGGAAAAATGTAATTCCTTAGAAGATAAAGTACTATCTAGATCTCCCTATTCACTCTCTCCTGCTCATTTTGCATTAAATTATCTTTCTCTTGTGCTCTTAGAAATGCAGGAAGTTTAGAAAACACTAAAGTGAGCATTTCATCTACTAAATAGCTGTGACTTAACCTGTCTATTCCTGGGGTCACATAGCCAAAAGAAACACTGTTATGACCCTTCACACTAATCAGTCCTCCCTGCATGCACATTAGGGGACAGATTCTCCTACTCAATGCCTTGGCTCTGGCTGTGTCAGCCTGACAGGGAGGCAGGAGCAGGCATCAGGAGGAGGACAAGACCAAGCCTTAAATAAATAAATAACCATCACAGGCCATCATTTCTGTTGGTACTGCTTTTAAATGCCTGCTCTCAGGTACACTGGTCAAAGATCAACTTCCAGCCTGCTCCAGCTCACCCCTATCACCACTGAACACTGCTTTCCCAGAACCCCAGGCAGAGCACTCTGGATAAGCCAAGCCTCCAGCCTCCACCCTCCACCCTCCCTTCTGTCAATCTTATTTTCACGTAATACATTGACCCCAGGGTTATTTTTGCAACTATTGTATTTGTCCGTGGCACAGAAAAGACTCTCAGAAATGCCTCAGAATTGTCAGAAGGAAAGCATATTCGTTCTGACAAATCTGGAAATGCACAAAAAATGACCAACACTTTTCCTTGGGTTAATGACATTTCCTGATTCTTTAATGCATCCTAAAAGTTGGTGGCAGTTAATGCCTGATGTGTATGCACAGCAGCACTGCCAGCCAGGGCCCGTGGAGGGGCAAGACACCTCTAAATGAGTGAGTGTGGGTGCTGGCAGCCCACATGCTGATTACAGCCATGTTACTGAAGTGCCTTACCTAAAGCTGTTAGCCAGAATTACACTGGAAGTAATATACAATTTTGTTTGGCTTCCATTCAATTTTGAATAATTATAATTAATTTAGAAATCACACCACCACCCCTTTTTTTCCATAGTCACACACACTGAAGTGTTTGATCGAAAAAGAAAAAAATCTGATTTTGACAGGGATGGACTGCAGCAAGTGTGCAGTTCCTTCACAAATTCCTCAACAGTCTACATGAAAAATAAAAACAGAGAGAAGAGCTCTTACACCAAATCGTTTTAGTAATAGTCTATAAATATTTCATACTAGACATCAGTTTAAAAGTATCAAGAATGTATTTATAAGTATTGAATCTTTTAAGCTAAAAACTGTATGAATATTCCCATATTCCAAACCCATTTGCAAGGCAGACATGCACTTTATATCTACAGTGATGGAGAAAAGTTAAATTGAGCAAGATTGGAACAGGCTCTGAAATACTGCATTGGGTCCTTACACACTTTACACTTTCTAGACAAAACAACAATTATCTTAATTGGTAAATGTAGGAAATGAAAGGTACCTTATCTTTTAATATAATGACACTTAAAATGCTGAATTTAAAATTATTGGGAATAAGTCATTCATTTGGGAAAATTACACCTGTCCAGCTTTCCTGAAGCTGCACACATGTTATTCTAAAGGAAACAAAATGTAAAAAGCTCACAACAAAACAAGAAACCCCAGGAAATTCTATACAAAGCCAGGTTGTTTTTCTGCCAACATTTTAAATTAAATTAGTGAAGGGAATAAAAAAGAAAAGCAAAAGCATTAGTTTGTTTAATCACTTAAACACTCTTTGGTTTCACAGCCTTTATCTCAAGTACCATTTTTAGGTATGATGTGCTTTAAGACAAAACTCTCAAATCATGTAAGCATCCTAGACTGCAAAAGAAAGCATGGTCTCTTAGGATTATTATGTGGGCTATACAAGCTTTATTTGCCTGAAGAGCTAAATGACTGTTGCCAACCTGAAACTGACTTTTTTATAAAAAAAACAGACTGTAAAAATTCTTACCTTCAAGAGATCAATTTCTTTAATGCAGTCCTGCCTAGCCTTGGCATCCATCATTTCAAAAATCTTCAATGACAAAAAACACAGAACAACAAAAAACAATTCTATATTTTAACAAGAAAATGGTCTTTCCACATTCCAATTTGTATATCCTCTACTGTAATGAGTAAATACACAATCCCCAGATCAAAGAAAGATCAAGGTTTTCTTTACTTTGAGACCACTGAAGTGCTAGTGATGGGGGAAAATTAATTTCAGATCTTGTAGGAAGTATTATAAGCAGCACAAAACAACAATACTAGTTAGTGAATTTGCTGTCATGATTTTCAAAACATTATTTGGTTATTATTAATTTCACCTGGTAAATTAAAGATAAAATGTTTACTTTTTTCTTTTAATCAGCTATATATCTTCCACCTATTTCTCTGTAATAATTAACAATACTATTGAGCATTAATATTCATTCTGTAATAGCCAGAGAGTAGTCAATAGAAACAAGAGTTTAAAGGATGTTGAAGTATTAAAGGCAAATTTCCTCAAACAAAATGCTGTTCTGAACACTGCACAATACTTTTAACCAAGTTACAAGTCTATACTGCTGCCATGAAAGTTTTTCAGAAATTGGTCTACAACTCATCAGCACGTACAGACTTTTTGTAGTGAAAACAATCTGATCAGAATGGAAACAGGGCCCTGCACAGGACACATGGGCTACAGGGAGAAGGTGGACACAGAGGATACAACTGAGATGTTTACCTGAACTTTCTTTAATGCCACAGGTTTTCTGTCCAGAAGACAAGTTGCTTTGTAAACTTCACTGAATTGTCCTCGTCCAATCTTTTTCTCTATCTGAAAATCTGCCAGTGTGCAGCGATATGGGTATGATGTTAAATGTCTCTGTTTGGGTGAAAAGAAATTAAACCAATGAACTAGAAAAAGTGATAACAAAGAATCTGCATTCCCAATCTGTCTTTATGACCACAAACCAGCAGTTTCTATGACTACTCATATTCAGGAGGATTAAATACCTACAGTAAGGATTGCCCAGCAATAAAACCAAGGAAATTGGGTGTTGAGACGGTGTACGGTGGATAACAGAGTAAAGATCACCAGACGCACACACCCTCCTGCTCTTGTTTCTGATGGTCAAGAATTTAATCTAGCCTGATAACAATGTAGTACATTCTGATCATAAATCCATTCATTCCTAGTAAATGTATTAGTAAGATAGGCTGAATGGAATTAAATGACTTTTTTAAAAAGGAAATAAAGTCTTCCCTTCTGTGTAAGTAACTAATTAGTCCCAAACTGCTGTCTCCCTGGTTACACACCTTCTCATCAACCCTGGCTGCTTGTATCAGTTGGGAGATGCTGATGACAGCTCCTGAGCAGGCTCAGGTAAATACCCAGTCAGGCAGGTAGGCACAGTGTGGTGAGGATTATGTACTCCATGGACTTGGAACAGCTCCTGAGAGCCATTCCAGTCTCTTCTGTAATGAACACAACTGCTAACCAATGTTTAAAAAAAGATATTATAAAAATTTATCTCAAAGTTGCCATGCATGCCAAACAGAGTATTTTCCAGCTTCAGCATCTTGAGCCACTTTTAGAGTTGCCCTCAAAATCCACAAAGAGACAAGAACCCAACAAAAGCTGGTGGGAGGGAGGGAGGGTGAGAGGGTTTCAGGGCTGCACCATGAGTTGCACCTGAACATTCAGCAGACAGTCCCAGCACAGTGGCCAGGGAGAGCAGCCCAGGGGGGGCTGGCAAGTTTTCAGGAGAGGTCTATTGCTCCCACTGTCATTTCCTAGCCCAGAGGGCTAGGGCTGGAAGTTAAATTTAAAATTAAAGCTTTGAGTCCATCGTCTTTTCTCAGCACTACATACAAAGCAGTGCAAGGGTCTCTTAGAATGTGTATTTATTTTGCGTAAATAAGTTTGGACTGGTAAAAAGTCTGGACTTTTTTTGCAACAGAAATAAACTACTGCTGTTCAACAAATAATAAAAAGTATCAATCAGACATTTGAAAAAGCTTTTAGATTTCAAAGTGTCCGTGCAGCTCTGAACTACAATCACAGTTACTTGGCAGAGGTTTTGTAGACAAAGTTGTAAAATAAAATGTTTTTAAGAAAACTCACGAACCAAGTCCCCTAAATAGTAGTATCTGACCCAAAAACTGCATCCATCAACTAAGACAAACTATTTTGAAAACTGGCACCTTCACAGCATCTTTCTCACAATAAATAAAGGAGAAATCCCCACATCAAAAGCTACTTTACTGCAGGTGCACTCACGAAAGTGATAAAAGCTGATGATACAGAGATGCAAATGTAAATCAGAGAGTGAAAAGACTATCAGGTCTTTTTGCTGCCACCTTCCCTGCCCCTCTCTCTGGAAGTGAGAAGCTGTCTGTCTCTGGAGCTTGCTCTGCACTTCCACACCACTGCCCCACATCAGCTGTTGGGAACTTCCTGACCAAAGCTCTGCAGTTGTGGAGAGGGGATGGATGGTTGGTAAACACAAAACCCTGGGTAGTTACAAACTCCAGAGAAAATAAAAATGCAATACCACATGTCCAGCCCAGGCCTGCTGCTTCAAGTAGGAATGTAACTGGAAATTTAACTCCAAGCCATAATGATCATCAGCTTTCTTAGTATAAGTTCCCCTCAAAGAGCAAACTTGCCCCTTTTCAGCTCAAACAACACTCTAAGTATTTGTTTTTGAAATGCCAAGGCCACAGGTAAGTTCTTCCATCTATCAACATGAGCACTTAATTATTCTCATACTGTGAAAAATAGTTTTTATTTCTCTAGGCAAAAGATGACAAAAATCTAAATTCGTGAACAATAGCCTAGAGAAATGCGAGGGCTGCATTAGAATCTGCAGTTACTGATGGAGGCAAGTCACACAAAAAGAGGAAGATAATTCCATCAAGTATTTCCTTTAAACAGCTCAGGGGGTGTTTCTCTTTCAAGAATCACTTTACTCTGCCCTATACTCTGATAGATGCCCCACCACCAGCTGCAGTCACAGTTTTTGGTAGCAAGCAAAGGGAGGTTACTCTGGGTACTTGTGTTAGGCTTGAAATTATTCTGTGTTTACAAGCTATAACCCAGCAAACACATTAAATGAAGATTCAGGATTTAAGTTTTGCTGTGTACACTATAAAATAAAATCGGAGTATCCTTTCATTGAAAAGGAAGAAGGTAGCCTGTGGGTTATCAGATAAACAGCAGAATGTTAGGATAACACTGCTTTATTATTTACATACATTCCCCCTTAATTTACTAAATTATCAGCAAAGTAATGCATAAAAACGGGATAAAAACAGACAAGCAAGCAGGCAAAGTAATTAACCCCTGCAGCTTTCTCAGTTTAAATTGGTTGCAATCTCTCTTTGCAGGGATTTGATGAACAACAGTACTCATCAATATACATTACAGTAATCCTGGAATACTCATCTCGTTGCAGGGAGTATAAATGAAACATTAGTTTACCTGGATTTTTTTGTGTGGCAAAATCACCAGAAGAATTCCTGAGCACATGGATTAGTTTGGCTTGACTGGTAGTCAACCAGGAACTTCTCCATTTCCCAACTTTGTTACACATGAGCTGGACACTAAGCAAACTAATTGAGCTGTGCAGTCAAATCACTTTACCCAGCCAAAACAATGGTGTCAGATTATAAATTACAAAATGGTTTTTCATAAGTAAACATTAGAAAAGAATCAAAGCATTTCCTTACCCATGAACATGTCCCTCCTAAGCCAGGCTCTTCTTGAGTAACAAAAGTCAGAGCCAAAGCTTTTCTAACTTGGAGTTAACATTCAGAACGGGGGCAGCAGTTTTAACAAGATTTCATGAAGCAACTACCACAAAACTTTCTTTTTAGGAAATCCATGCTGCAATCAAGGATGGTATCCATTTGTCCTTCATAAATCATTGTGTGTTTAAACCAAGAGCATTTAAGTGTAAATTAATATTTTAAGAATGTGCCAAGAAATATATAGAAATTTCTTAACTTGAAAATATAAATGCATGCTAGGCAAGTGACAGGGTGTATGTGTGTGTCCTAACCACTTTCACGTGGTTAGCACATAAAGTCTGCTTGCCATGCTAGAATTAATGCTGGGTGATGACTGGACACCTTAGCTGATATGTTCTGGCATCCTCCAGGACTACAGCTGCACATTTACATATGCAATGACCTAGATTTGCATTTGCTATCACAACCTATCAGACCTAATTAAAGTAATGGAGCTTCCATACAGGCTAGAAGATGTTTGATTATGGTATAAACCAGAGAGCAGACTCAGGTTAGACCAAACCACACCAGAAAGCTCCCTACTGATCACAGCAGCCCATTTTCCTATATGTCTGTTTAAAATTAACCTTCTGATGCTTTAATATACTTAAACATAAGCAGGTAGCTCTTCTAAACACTGTGACAAGGTTGTACTTAGAATGTCTAAGAAATAGCTGTCTCCTCAGAAAACCATCCCTATAGTCTGGCCATGCATACATTTCACTCATTTCATTACTTTTGACAAGGGAAATTCCATTTGTTTCCAGTTCTGCATTTAACCACTACAATTTTTCATAGTTGTCAAAGAACCAATGTCTATTCATTCAAGTAACCCATGACCTTTATTTCTGCAAAGCTCTAAGTTTTCATACACAGATATAATCTGTGTGTAAAATTAGAAACCACCACCTTTAAAATACAGTTAAAGCCAAGCCATTGTCTCTGCAGAACAGGCTTAAAGGTCAGTGAGGGAGCTTGAATTAAGAAAAAAAGTATAAGAGAGGAAAAAACAACCAAGAAACCCCTCCAGCCTCCTCTACAAACACGATGAAAATTGGGGCTGTTTGCACATTTTTGCTCCCAGGGCAGGAGACAGTCTGGGAAGAACTAGTTTTGAGACAAAGGCCGTTCTCTTTATCCACACAATCAAGTCTCATTCTTCTACTACTCCATGAAAAAAGAACCACTAAATGTTGAAGTCAATTAATTCCTCATTCATATAAAGGGGCTATTCATTTTTAAGAAGAAATGCAGAGATTATTCCAAGAACAAACTATTCTGGACAACATCTCTGGCATACATGTTCTCTTTTGGACGTAGTCACTGATGCGAGAACAAAAATTTCAAAGCTGGCAAAAGTATACAACAACAGCCCTTGTCACAATAGTTCAGGAGAAGTTTGCCAGAACTACTTCCAGCCTCAAATTTTGAGGAGTTATGAGGCTTTCTGCAGAACATAATTGGTTTTGTAATACTGAAAAAAAAGAAATAATTCCAATGCAATAAAAACTTTGGTCATATTATCTTGTATGCACCGGAGCAGATCTACTGCAAGGAGCAGAAATTTAAATAATGTTTAATAGGAGTGTCTATATACCAGATTATAAAGCAGCCCAGGCAGATACAGAGGATGACAGCATTAGACAAGTTCCTTGCTATATGTTTGCTCCTTGTGAGAGGATGCAGTTTCCAGTTCTGCTCACCCATTTTAGGGGATGCTGTTACAGTGCTACCAGATGTGCCCAAGCACAGATGACTCTGACAATGCCAGAGTACAAACATACCTAAAGATACATCTGGAGATGTGATAAAATCCCTTTCAGACTCTTCACACACTGCTATAACCACATGCAGGTAGGATAGATATGCAACCAGAACACATTTTCTGTACTATTTTTTAATTAGTAGACTTTCAATATGCAGAACAATTTATGTTTGGCAAATAAATTTACCTCTTTGTAATCATTTAAGAGCTGGGGAAAATCTGAAGTCCTGAGAGCACTATCCAAGCAGTATTTCCTGCAGCCTCTAGCCCAACATTTCAGGCAAAGGAGAGCACTGAGAGACTGAAGTAAAAAATATCAGTAAAATACTGACATGCTGCAGAGTTAGTTATGACTCCTTCCCCCAGAGGCAACAGGAAAAAATAAGCCTGAATGAACTGAGAAAAGGGGAATGTTGGCTGCTAATTGCATGATAGATAAGCTCAGAGTGCTAATGTTAATTAACAACAAAGTTGTTTTACAGCTGACTGGCATACAGAAAACCCACGCAGTCAGTCTGCACAAAGGGCTACCAGGTCACAAGATGCTTACATTATTTGTACTCAGCCTAAAAATTGTTAAAGACTGGTTAACCAACAGTTAAAAAGTCAGACACTACAATCTTCAGATGCCAATAAAAGGTAGAGCCATGAAATGAAATATTCTTCAGAAGAGTAAAAACATACTCGCCCAATTAATTTTCTGAAACCTCATTAAAAAATTTAGCCCGACTAAGTCATACACTTCTGACCTGAATTTTAATTATCTTTATGCTGGATATAAGGTTTTTTCTTGTGTTTGCAATGCATCATTAATTTTAAAGGAATGGTTTCCTTGCTTCTAAAGTGCATATTTCATCTGAATGACATTTACCATACACTCATTTCACCTTTAAGAGACATCTGCAGGAGTAGATGGGGAAGCTTCAGCCCCTCCACTTGAACACGTCCACAGTATAAGCAATGATTTACTACCAACATCAGTGCTTCAAACCTCTTTATTTTCCAAATTATACACCCATCTCCATTCAATAATGCCTACCTGAAAAGAATTTTGCCTACTTTGAGGTTGAAATCCCAGTGTGAATTTATGAGACAACATTAGAACAGATTGATTAAAAAAAAGAGCTTCTAAGCTCACAGGAGATGAGGAAACTTTTAAAATATGGATTATCTTTCAAACAGGTAGTCAAGTAATTATTGAAGAATACACCAGGTTTTTCAATTTGCAGCTTCAGAACTAGACTACAGTCATCATAAAATACCCTTAACCTGACCTGTTGCCTAGACTTTAGTTTTCTGAAGAACTTGCCTAGAATTTCAAAGTTTTAACATCTGTCAGGAGATATTTGTGCTAGCATATGATAAGAGAAGAGAAAAAACACCAGTTTGAAGATAGTAGTCCAAAGTGATACTCACAAAGAAATTAATATTAACATAGCAATAATATAAATGCTTCAGAAAATTATCAATTGGAGAGTCCTTGCTGCTGGATGAGCTGTTCAAATCAGCCTTCAATTTCCAACCCAAAATGAAACTACCACGAAAAGCAGAGTGCTGCTAAGCTGTGTCAGTATATAAAAGACTTGGTTAAAAGTGAGTTAGTGTTTATTTAGCACAAAAACATGTCAGAAATAATAGCTATTTTATATCATTGATTTATTCCTAAATAACTTCTACAGCTCACTGCTACAAATACCAAGTAATTCAGAGACTTAAATAATTGTCACTTTCACTCTGGAACATTACTAGAAAATGTTTTGCCCCTTGCTGACCAACTTCAGAGTAATGCTGGGCAGGTGAGGGAGCCAGAAGCTAAACCTGAGATTTTGTTGGGCCTATTTATATATTAATTTACTCTAGAAAATGTCTAAATACAAAGCATTACTCATAAATGTCATCTTATTATTAAATTACAGTAGTTAAAGGCAGAAAGAAAAGTCTGATTTACTCAGAGCTCTATACAAACCAGTGATAAACCAGAAATAACAGCTGTCAGGATGAAAAAAAAAAAAAAAAAAGCATTAGTTAGCAGAGTAATTATAGGAAAAGTTTCCATGAGAGGGGCAGACTCTCTGGTCTTATTAGGGGTGACACAGGAGCTTTGAATGAAAGGGCTGGGAGGAAGAGAGGGCTGTTTCCATACAGAAACACCTTCTCACTCCAGACTCTAAACTTTTGTGCTCAAATTCTGTTTAGTTTTTTTCTGTTTTTATCCTTGCCATTCATGTCATTTCTTTTAAGAAATGCTTGGTCTGTTTTTCCTTCCCAAACCTCTTTCTCTTCCACAGGTTACTGTAGAGCATGTCTGCATTACTTAGATCTTCAGAAGAAAGAAATTATATGATTTTAGATTCTTCCAGGTAACAGGTACCAGAAAACAAAATTATATATACAATTATGTTCCTGTAAAATGGGAAATCAGAAATACATAATAAACGTATCCTGCTCTCAGTGTAAGATAGTCTGCCCTCTAATTAGTACAATTTTTGTTAATTTCTAAGCTGAGTTTGCTGAGGAGATGCATTAAAAAAAAAATTTATAGTAGACTGAATATTCTTGTTATTCAGCTTTTTAAAAATTTTATTTAAACACCAAAAATAAAGCAAGCCTTTCTACAATCCTAATTCCAAACTAGATAACAGTTACTACAGAGACCTCCATTAACACATCTTTGATATTAACAGAGTTGAGGGGAGGTTTCACTGAACAATACAGCAAAATGAGCCCACTCAGCATCAGTGTAACAGCAGAACATAGATTATTAGCTACTAATTACACTTAACTATGTCATTACAAATTCTAACATGTGCTCTAAGATGCCATGAATGTATCTGCTGCACAGGAACACTTCCTAATCTTGTTCATGAAATAATTACAGGGGCTCTATCCTGCCAAATGAGGCAGTAATTAACCCTAATTGCTCAAAATGCAACTGGCTAATTCTAGGAGATTAATCAAGGGGATTCAATTATTATTAAATGACTTAATATGACAAATTGCTGCATTAGGAGAGGGGGGCTTTGCTCCATACAGTGTTACTTCCCCAGCAGTGCTGCAGCAGCCACGCTCCTCGCTGTTCTCTGTGTGGAGGCAGCTCACAGCTTTGCCAAGCTCTGCCCAAGCAGCTTCCCCAACAACCACTGCCTGCTCAAGGAACCTGGACCACCACTGCACATCTGGAAGGACAAACTGACACCCAGAGCGCCCCTCCCCAGGATAATGTTACACCACACCTGCAAGTCTGCCTTCTCACAGCTTTTCCGTGATGCTTTTTGTTTACTCGTTCAGACACGTGGAGGTAAAACTCAATTGTTCTGATAAATGGACAGTCTCAAAAAGACAAGCAGCCAGAACTCACAAAATCCAAGTTTCATGATCAGAGGGAAGGCACCACCACTGCATAAGCCTCAGCCCACTGCTGCCAAAAGGCAGGGAAGAAAGGAGATGAGCTGCCATAGTGAAACTTGATAATAGCACAGACAAAACATCTTGTGGGAGAGATTCCAGACACTCACAGGAAATTAAGTCAGAGCCTAGAGTTTCATGTAGGATAAATTTTTTTCTTGTATTTGGTAATTATGTCCTCAGCATTTATTATTGAACTATAAAGGGAAATAAAATACATTTATTCCTTAACACAATCAACTCCTTTTCTTTGGCCTTTTCTTCAAAGAATCAACGAGATGAGAAAGCCAACGTAGTTACCTAAGATAATTTAAAAATACTTGCTTTAAGCAATATTCAGACTATTTCCTTTTTCTCTTATTATCAAAAAACTTGAATCAGGAAATTCTATCTGGGTGACTGGCATAATTCCAAACTGGATATACCCTGAAACTGCTATAACTGCATTATAAACAATGGAAGAAAAAAAAATAAATAAATAAAAGGAAAAAAAAATGGAAAAAAAAAGTTTAAAGAGGCTAAATGCTGGAAAATCTCTAGCCCTTCTTAAAAGGAAGGGAAGAAAATATGGAAGAAGATAGATTAAAGGGAGACATGCACTTACCTGAGGATCATGCTGGTATTCCTGCCCTGGCAGCTTGCAGAGAGGGTTGTTCTGGTCCCCTAGATGGTGTGGATGGTTCTGCTGCCCTTCCATGGTATCATACCAAACTCTGCCTCACAGTTCTGCTGGAGTTAGAAGAAAGAGGGAAGAGAGGTCTCATCAGTGTCTGTCCAGCACTGAAAAGAAGAAACTTTCTAGGGCTGTGCCTACATGTGTTTGTAAGTTGAGATCACAAGAACCAATTCCTCCCTTCCTTCCCTCAGGCTGAATCCTGCACACACTTCTCAAAGGAAGAAATCACTTCTCCCCCCTGACAAAAAAACACACACACACCCCTGCTGCAGAGAGGACACAGCAACAGGTCTGAGCTGCCCTCCCAGCCACCTCCTGCAGGGGTGAACTCGTTGGACAGTCCCAGAAAGGTGAGCACGTTTCCATTTGTAAGACAAGGACAAACATCCCACCACCCAGCCGTAGCTTTCTTTGGCTGGAGACAACCCAGAAGTCTGGTTTTACTCGCATTCCTTCCACCCCACCCCCAAAATACAAGTTTTCATGCAGGTTGGTAAGCAAGAGGAAGCAGGAGCTAGAAGCAGCATGAGATTCAATGAGATCAGAGAACAAACAAACCAGAGAACATTCCATGGATGAATTTGTTCCTGTTTTACCTGTGACAACCACTAAAAGCACAGTTGTCCAGCAGAATTTTCTACAAAAATTACAGAAAGATTCAGTGTCCAACACAAGCAGTTTCAGAAACTTGTTTATAGAGTTTTGGCAAGTATTTGCTCCGTGACACAACAAAACCTGACCACATTAATGTATTAATAGTGCACGCCTGGCACTTGGGCAATGACTAACTCTTGATTTAAAATACAAAGGTATTTTAAATATTTGGAGGAGTGGAAGAGAAAATATGATGCAGAAGAATTTCTGTAGCAAGTTGTGGTTGGTTCTTCTAACAGATGTCAGTGAAACAGGGCTCTGGCTCTGGCAGACCTTTCCCAACACGTGCACACAGGGTACTGGGGAGAAACTGGAGATATAGGCTCTTCTTGGTTAAGCAAATGAATTTTCAATTTAACCCTCACTAGAAAAGAGCCAAGAGCTGGAGTACCTGCTGCAAATCTGCAGGCTAGCAGAGGGACTGCTGTTCAGAGTCAGTACTGTGGAACTGCAGTGGGAGGAGGACAATCATGTTATAGCAGGAACAAGTTTGATTTTAAGATTTCTTCAGTACTGGTATCTGTAGGTTTGTCAGTAAGCAGGCGAGTACTTCAAAAATAAAAGTCTCTTAACACCAACATTAGCCTGTCCTATGAAATTCCTGCCTTACATTATGCTTCCAGAATTACCTTAATTATTTCCTTACTTACAATTTGAAGACCCTTTACTTGCAGGGAGAACATAAAGTACCCCTTTCTTTTCTAAATCCACAGACTGAGGCAGTGCTTTACTAAGCACAGACTGCAGACTACTGACAGCCTTGCTTCTCACCACTTATCTCCAAAGGAATTCAGAATTTTCACATTGACAGCCTCAAGATAAAAGGCATGTCCAGGCAGTGCCACGTGAAATCCCTTTAGCCTAACAGTTATCAAACACTGTATCTACTGCATCCTGCCTTCAGAAGTGACTAAAGCTCAAGAAAATGGAACTATTTCTGAATATGAGAACCCGAGTCATCTGGCCATACACAAATCTGGGACATTCCTAAGAGAACTAAATTTCCAGGTGCCACAGGGAAACTCAAGGTACCATGCCTTGCCTGGAGGGATTAGGCAGTGGGAAGGCAATTCCCAGCTCAGATGGGAATGTAGGAGGTGGAGCACTGGGGTTTGGTCGCTGTTTGTTTAAAGCACTACTGCTGGGAGCAAAGGAAGAAGTAAGAACAAAATATCAGCTTTGAAAAGAGATATGGCACAGCTCACATGACACCAGCTCAGGCCGCTGACACCTAAGGGACAGTGTGTCCTACTCCAGGCTGTCAGCTCAGCTATTCTGGGCTGCTGGCAGGCACAGGGCATAGGTAGACTGGAAGGGGGATCCCTGGGAAGGGGCTTCATGGAGGGGCTTCAAATAGAAGCCAACAATACAAAGGCACTCTACTATGTCAAAAAAAGGAACACAGACTACACAGAATTGTAATTCTACAAAATTATCTCCAAAAAAACTACAGAACCAATACTGTAGTTATATTTTTAAACATGAAAATGTGGAGCAAAGGCCATGACAGTCCCTTACATCTGCACGCAATACAACCTTGTCATTAACAGAAGCATCTGATTGGGATGTAGCATTCCAAAAGCCATATCTCAATTCCTCTGAAAAGGAATGATCTTTCCCAAGTTATCTGAAGGACTTGGAATCCCCCACCTCACTCAGGCTTGGGTTAGGATGGAAGCAGCTCATGCCAGGAGCAGCTGTTTCTACAGGCAGCATGATGTGAATGTTAACCACACCACTGAGCTACATAACACTTCAGCTCAGCTAAAGCCCATAATGCCTCCTTAACTACAGTTAGTTATTAATAGTTAATGAAATAGAGTTAATTAATAAAAAAATATGAAAAAATTAATTGCCTAAGCGGCAATCTTAAATTCAACACTTAATCCAACAGGATGGACTGGAACTAGTGGTCACTGTGTTTAAGCCAAAGTTCTTTCTCTCCATCTAAATCAGTCTTTGAGCTGTGTGAAAAGTGGGAGAAAATACATCTACTATCCTGGTGTATTTTAGGGTGTAACTAGTAACAACTGGACTAAGATGAACAAATTCACTTCATACACCACTTCTTACAACAGTATCATTGACACAATACAGCACCAAAGAAACCAAACAGAGGGAAAAAAAAAGGTACTCAAGACAAAACCAAGCAGTGATAATAACACTGCAATTTGCCCTCATTTCCTTATTAGCAAATGGGGGGTGGTGGTGGGGAGCAATTGGAGACAAATAAATGAAGATGGTTTTATCTGTTTAGACAGTAAAAACAATAGTAGGAAATAAGACACAAGTTTTGGAATGAGCTCTTAACACTGGCATGTCTTTATATTGTTTTAGCTCTGCACTTCTAGTTCTCAAGTGACAGGCTTTTTAATTCCTGCTTCCAAACTTCCTACAAAGCTTTGCAGTGTCAAATGTTTTCAGACTGGGTCTTGACCATGACAGTAAAAACATTTTTAAACTGCATAAAGCATCACATAACTTTCCAGAAAAAAAGATAAAAGAATAGGATCATCATCTGTGAAAGGCATTACAAGAACAACCTAACAGCATTCTGGAGTTACTATAAATACTCAAGTATTTCCTACACATAAGTCCCCAATAACACATATGCTTCAAAAATCCACAAACAGGAAAGGAAGGACTGCATACAGGTCATGCAATCACTTGCAGCATTTTCCATCTTTAAAAGACAGATTTTTGCTCTATGTTAATCAAAACCGAAACATTTACCTCTACCTCCAGAAAAGCAATTATGTGCTCTGGGAACTCTACACAGCAAAAGTGTCAGCAGTTCAAGTTACCTTAAAGTACTGGAGTTTATGACCATTCAACATTAGCAAAATCAATTACCTTGTATACGTGCCATCTGTTTTACAACAACAGAAAGAGGCTCACTTCCTTCTGCCCCAACCACAAAAGCACATTTATCATCCCCAAATCAGAAGGAACTCTCATGAATAAGGAGTTCACTAATATTTCTAGCTATTAAAACATTAGTACTTAGCTCCGTGGTATGAATAGAGACATATGTTGACTTGGGAAAGCTTTTGATTTTAATACAAGCATGACATCATGAGAGCACAGAGCCTCCCACAAAATATAGCAGCTCCCACAGAACTGAAGAGAACAGGATTGTACCTGATCCTCTGGGGGGGGTTCAAAAAACAAAGGAAGTGAAAGATTTCCAATCAAATCAGAGGCCAGCTTAGAGTAAATAAATATTTGAGAAAATATAACTGAACTCAGCACTGGGCTGCTTCACTGCTCCCAACAGATCTTAAAGTGTAAGCTGAGGAATTTTGAAAACAATGCACAGAAAATACCCCAAGTACCAAAACCTCCTACCTTATTTTCTTCAGGCTCATATCTCAGTAGTTTTACAGGAAATTCAGTTACTCTCAAGGAGCTCAGAATAAATCTAACAAAGTAGGGAATATGACCAAAGGCCATGTGGGATGAGCAGCCTGTTCTCTCAAACTACAAGCTGATGTAGGTTTGTCTGTCACCTTGTGCCCTTCATCCACTGCATAGGGGAAGAGTGCTAAAGAAGAAACACAAAATATATCTCTAGCTCCAAAACACCTAAAAAAGAAAAGACCCAATCCATGCAGTAACATAAGTGACTGGCATCTGTCTTCAAGCATCCTGCCACTTACTGTCACCCTTCTGCACTACAGTTATTACTGCACACAGTGGCTGTATCCACAGCTAACCTGGAGTTTTCACAGAGCATGGGAACATAAACCCCCCCCTCATGCAGTCAGCACCCCTACCATGTCCCAAGCTGAAATTCCTCTGAGTACCTGGCTGTCCTTATACCCCACCCCACTCAGCTGATGTCTTAATCTTAAGAAAGCAAAACAGAACACAAACCCCACTGAACCCTGTGGTGCCTTGCAGGTACCTGACAGGTGGGATTCTCAGAGCAGAACAGCCCAGGGCACTTGGTAGGAAAGGTCAAGATCATTAGTTCTGAGACACTCATTAGGGAGCAGAACCTCATCAGCATCTTGTCTCACACATCCTACTGCCTGGGGTGCAGCTCCTCTCTGAACCAGCTTGGAGAAACAGCTGTGGCCACTCTCTTCAGGTACCACCACGTGTCTCTGGTGCCTCATACACAACTACAGGTCAAATTATTTGCTCCCACACATATAAATAACGTGATAGGTCCATGCACCTATAAGGTAGACAAGCAAAGCAGCAATTCAAGAGTTACAACTATTTTCTGTACCAGCACTCTTCACCTTCCTGCAAGACACCCTAGCTGCTCCCCTGCTGTCCACAGCACTGGAGGAACCAGCAAACCCCAGCACTCCAGCCCCTGCTAAACCCTGCCTTGATGGCCAGGGACACAGCAAGAGCAGCTCTGCAGCTCTTTGTGTAATGCACATTGGAAACTTCCCAGTGAATAGTTCTGTAAATGCAGAACAAGCCATAGCAAATCCAGCTTTCCCTGGTACTGCCACAAAAAGTATTCTGCAGAATAAGATAGGAGGTTTTCCACTTTTGCACCATCTCCTGCTCTAAAAGCCACCCAACTCCATCTGGAGGAGTTCTTCCATTCTTGGCTGTGAAGTGGCAGCAGCCGTGCCCTTACTGGAAACCTCAGTGGGTTTTGTATCTCTGTCCTTCTCCAATGCCTTCAAGTATCTCGTGAGGGCACTGTATACATACACATATCCACACGTTTATGCACACAGGTTTGCTGTTCAGTCCCTATATCCCTTACATAGTTACAGAACCATGTGTTGTTTAAACACCTTCATGTACATGACTTAAAGTACTGCACAATTTTCCATCCTTTAACATACACAAAGAACTGAGACCAACAGTGACAGCAGCCCCCCTGTACCCCCCGAGCAGGCTGCCAGCTCAGTGCCTCGCTGCAGCCTCCCCAAAGACTGGAGAACTGCAAACTGTTTTACAAAATAAACACAACCACATCAGTAACACTTTCTTCCTCTCTGTTGCCCAGTAATATTCTTCCTCTTGCTTGCTCATAAAATAAATCTGTCAGGATGCTATATGAGATTACCTATATATTTAAATGATGGTCTTGGCTCATGATTACATTATCGCTGTGGTTCAGGGGACGTGCTGTGGGGAAGGCACTCCAGTCCTAGGAGAGTATTATTTTCAAGTGACTTTTATTGTCCATTATCTTACACCATTTCTGTCAGAGCTATGATGTCTGGTAGGAATAGTTCACAACAGAAATATCTTTGTCGTTAGTATTCTCATTGCAATTTAGTCAGATCAACCTTTAAATCTCATCCATCATACTGAAGAGCTTTGGCAAAGCAAGCACAGTAATATATGCTTCCATGCAAAACCTAATTACAGGCTAGGTTAAAAAGCCTACCCCATTCCTTCTGCAGTGCAAGGTGACAGGAAATCCTCAGCATCCCTCGCTTTCTCACTCTCCCTTTTTGCTGCTGAAGTGTGTAACCCGTTCATTACAGCAGACTGATTCTGTCTGGCACATGACAAACTTACTTGATCCTAACAATTAAACTTCTGACAGTGTTTCCAAAATCAGAGACTATTTACTGTAAATGCTTGACAATTTTTTTCCTCTCTGCTCTATCTTTCTCAGTCACCTTATGATGACTGGAAATTACCATAAGCAAATAGCAGCCTAACATCCAAAACCCCCTTCCTGTTAATGTGAAATGCACACCTGCCAACACTGAAAAATATGAATATGAATGTTAAAGGAAACGACATGAGGCATGCCACCAAAATGCACGAGATGAGAGAGAATGCTGCAAGAGCAGAGTTAAATAATCCAGGTCCTAAAGAAGGGGTAAGGAAGAGCTGGTGCAGAAGGTGGAGCTGGCCAGAGCTCTGCTGAGCTGCCCTGCCACCAGCTCCAGCCTCCAGCTCAAACAAGAACTCTTCAGTGCAGGCATTGCCCCAGTAAACAGTTTCACAATTTTAGGCTTAGCAGTAAGAGGAAACTGTAAGTACAGACACACAGGGGGATGTAACACAGCACGAGTTACCTACACCCAAAGCCCAAGAAAGTATAAAATATCTGGAAGCATGAGCAGACTCTTAGAAACAGTATCTTAGGATCACTCAGTTACACAACTTTGTTAGACTTAGTCATGCCATCCACGACCAAAGTGCTCATGTATTATCTAGGATAACTTTACTCATCCTCATTTACATAAGCTTTAAAGGACAAACAAAAATTGGCAAAAATTCAACTTTCCTAGGCTTTAATATCAGGGAAGCTTTAAAAGGTGGGCCCTGAATCCAATACTAAAAGTAATAAAAGCATCAGTCACCAAACACAGTTAAAGGCAACAGTTATGTTCCAAAATACAAATTTTTTTTACCACTATTTTTAAGTACTAAGGATCCCAGCTGCGCTTTAACTCAGCTTTTATTTAACAGATAGGTATTTTCAAAAACTTTCAGAAACATACCACTATCCAATATTAAATAACTCATAACTCAGATTAATTTTCAAATTTTATTTAGAATTTTACAGGTGGCTGCTGCCCAATGAAAATGGAGAAACCATGTGACAGCCCCCAGAGAAAACTGTACCTGAAAATTATAATCCCCTAAAAAGGACGAGTATGTTTGTAATAAACAGTGTTTTAATCACACCTTCCACTTTACAAGTGTTGGAGTAACCCTGAAAGCAGATGCAGATGGGCTTGTGTTAAGACTTTGTGTAAACCAGATTTTCAACAGCCAGTAAGGGAGTGCTTGCTTCTCACAGACCCAAATCCACCAAGAACATTTTAGTAAAATGGCTGAAAAGCCCTAGAGCTTTTTCATACTGTGTCAACAACTGATATTCATTAAACAAATGGTGTGACAGATACTGTAATTCAGTGTTCCATACCTAGAAGCAAAATGACATTAAGTCAACTATTTAAAGCTATTTTGGAGCCATCTCACTGTAAAAAAAAAAGCTTCCTGCCAATAATTAAGTATCTGTGTCAAAATCCCACTCTCTTTCAGATCACTACCTCCACCTCAGGCCCATGTTCCCATTTTAAGTAAGCCAGATTATAATTTCAAATATTCTGTTTGGGGACAAATCCAGTAAAGTGACCTGAAGATAGCAAGGTCTGACCCAGTGTTCTCCCCTCCACAACTGTTTTACTATGCTGCTGCTGCTACTTCACTTTATACAGTACTTCTGATAGAATGTTCTGTGCATCCATTACTTTCATCACTTCTCACAGCTAGCCAGGAAGGTAGTTAGCTTACCTCTAGTTTTAAAATACTTAATTTGAGCTAAGGGTTGGGGGGAGGGACACGGTGTCTGTGTTTGGGGTTTTGGGTTGTTTTTTCCCATGCTGTAATATCAGCTCCCTAGAGCTTGGTCCCAAATCAAGAGACATAATTGTTTGTAAAAGTCTCCTGAATGTAACAGTCCTAGGATCAATGCCAAGAGTACTTGGTGGTTTATAATTATGAGTAAATAATCGATGGAGTAAGATAAATGTTCCTTTTCACCAGCCTGACTGCACTATCCCTACCTCTTAGTTCACTGCATGCAATTTCCTAGTGCAACACCCCAAGAGTAAATAGTTATGTATGATGGTTGTGTAAGAGGTAGATAAATATCAAATACATATTCACATCCAAAATTGAGGATGGAGAGCAGTCAGCAGCATTTAAAGTGACAATAGTTCCTCTGAAGAGACCAAATACAGTAAACACAGTACAGCAACAGCAGGTTACATTTTTCACCAACCACCTTTCACTTAAACATACCTTAATTTATTTTGAGCCTTCCAAATGTATCCCATATATTCATTTTTACAACTTTCGAAACACTAGAGAGAGACCTCTCAGGCCACAACTTGTGCTAACAAAACATGTTAAAAATAAACACATACTAAATCTACCTGGAATTTTACTGCATTGCTTACTAAGCACGCAACAACATGCTCACCTTTTAATTTATAATGCAATAAATCTTTCAAGCCTGAAGCCAAATTATTTAAGAATATTTCTGTTATCCTTCTCAGAATTAATTCATTTTTGGTGAAGAAAAGGTTAAATATAGGCTGGAAATATATTCATAACAGAAACTGCCAGACATTTTAACATCATTAAATCAGAACTGAAATAAGTACCTTCACATCCAGCCCCAAACCACACACTGTCTGTACTAGTGCTGGCAATTCCTCACCCTGCTGGTGCTGGGGTCACCTATTTGCACACAAGTAAGCAAACTTAGGGTACTATCTGTGAGTTGGCAATCTACATGTGAAGTACAAATAGTTTCCACTCTCAATCAACATCTGAAGAGCCCTTATAAAAACAAGGGCTGAAAATCAAGTAGTAGGGAAGACTGATTGTTCCCTACCTATGGGGAAAACATCCAGTTTAAGTTGATCCCTAAAGTAAGTTTCTATCACTGACAACTAGGAATCCAGACTTCTTCCACAGCTTGCTCCTATTGCAACACCTTTAGAAACTACCCAGATTAAACAAGAGCAGGACATCTTAAGCCAATAAAACAAAACCAGAAATAACATCCAAATTGCAAACAAATTTTAAATAAACTCAGCTGCTGCAGCACTGAAACACAAACGTGGGTACTGTTCATCCTGGTGTGTTCTTACAAACCAAAAATGTAATCTTAAATCCTAACAAAGTTTTCTATAAATACATATATGATTAGAAACTCCACTTCTTAGGGCTGATAAATATATTTTAATAAGCGTAGGTCCAAGCACCAGACAAATACTAAGCAAATGTCACAAACATGCTTCTGAAATATTGTTACAATTTCTCAAATGTTTCAGGAAAGCTTAGGTAGAACAAAGTGAAAGAGCAAGCCCATGTCTGAAAGGCTCAAAACCCAGGGATCCTGCTGAACACTCTGTTCATGGCATTTCTCTCCAGAGCCATTAATTTGAGTCTTCAACAGCCAAGATCTCTGTCTCAAACACAGGGAAAAGGAACAGAGGGTGATACAGATAAATATAGATATATGTTCACCCAACTTCAAACCATCAGAACAACAGCTTGAAGTATTTACATTTCTCATAATCAGAAGAGGAAATGCTGCAGAGAATTACGCAGCCCAGCCAATCTAAAGATTCATATGATTCAAATCCAAAGGCAACTTCAAAGCCACCTCATAAAACCTTATGCAAAACTTCCAGGCAGCCAGATGCCAGCTGAGCAGGAAGAGCTTTCCCAGCATCCGGATCTTGCATGTAACAGCCAAACAGAAGCAGAAACTCTTCACTGTGTAAAAAGATTTAACAATTTTTACTTACAAAAATAGCTACATTAGAAATGGGGTTTTTTCTGCCTCAAAATATTCTAAATGGGGCTTTATTATTATATATTGCTATAAAGTGTCTCATCTAGACTAAAAAAAAATAATCGGCTTCCCTACATGTTCCTGAGCATCTGGAACTACCAACACCCCTTTCAAAAAATAATGCAACTCTTCAGTTCCTACCCACATTTCTATAGCACTGTACACAACACATCTCCTTTGCCACACAGGCACAGCTTTTCTTTAAGAACAAGACTAATTCACCAGTGCCTTGCAGATCAAGGCTACAGGGTAAGACAAAAAAGATCTGTTCTGTATAAGTCTGCATAGCTACTTTTATTACTTATTTTGAAGACAGACAGGGTTAACGAAGTTCTTGCATACAACTCTCCCTTTCCTGGGCTAAATGCCCAAATTCTTTCAGGATTCACAAGACTTGTCTATTTAAATTGGGTCCAATTTTTTTCCCCTACAGAAAGGCCTGCACAGAATGTTCTGAAGAGAAGCTGGGAATTAACCTTTCAAGAAAATTATAACTAAATGTGCAAGCTCTCTGTAAGAGATAAATCACACTTCACACTATATTCTGCCCTCTATGTAACAATTTTCTATTATTCTAATAACCTTCAGTACTGAAGCATAAGCTCAGTAGTATCAGATTATTAAAAACCATAAGCTTACTCATGCAAACAAAAATCTTCCATCCTGCTCACCCTGCATTCTTTTTCCCAACCTCCCCTGACTGTCAAGATACCAGACTGATCTTGGATTAATATTATTATGCTGTTAAAATGGAAATTCACCTATTTGAGGGAGCTAGAAAAGTTACACTTCACTTACCAAGCCAACAGCTCCACCATTTCACTTCCAGTTCCCTGTCTGAAAAACCTCTGCTCTACAGCACAAAGTACACTGCATTTAGAGAGCCCCAGCTCTACAGTGATCTACTGAGCAGAGACTGAGCAGTTTCTCACCATACAGATGCCAGGAAACAGCAGAATGGAGAAGACTTGCCCTGTCCCAGTCTTTCCTTCCCCCTAAAACTGAGGCCCATGTTGCACTTGCTTTGCAGATATTACACAGTCCTTCAGATAACACTAAGAGTTAAAAAAGCACTTGAGTCAGAGAGCACAAAAGCAAAGAATAAGCAGATGTTTGCAAAGGGCTGTACATAATGCTTTTAAACTGCAGCATCTGTTCTGTCTACCACCAGACACCTACCTATTGGCCACAGCACAAGAAGTACTTAGGGTTAAAGTGCTAATGCAACTTAAAAAAAAGACAAACAAACAAACAACAAAAAAGTCCAGATGAGGCACATAATGCAATTTAGCTTTTAGCAATCCAAGTTCTAAGTAAAACAGCCATTTCAAATTACCAGTTTCTAAGAGTAATTATGCAGAACACAGCTGAAAGTATTACTATGGATGAGTTCATCAGCATCCAAAGCCACCTGTTTCCCACCAGATACTTTACACAAATGTTTGTTTCAGAAATGAAACACAAATATTTACTATATTCCAAAACAAGCTGCAATATGGTTTATTGAGCTCAATGCAAATAGTGTTGACACCTTATGATTACCTGTGAATAACATAGGACTACTCAATAGAAATAATTTTTCAAGTCCAGCAAACATCATGTGCAACAATCTCTGACCAGTGAAGAAGCAAGAAACGCATCAAAGCAACTGAAAAAGTCAAAAGACAAAAATTAAAGACCAGTGACACCAACTTCTCATATACCAGCCAGAGGAAAGGCACTGCCAGTTTTTCCTGCCATCCCCACAAACTCTAAAGTGAAGGTGATAAGGCAGGAGGGGACCCTCCCAAACCCATGCCCCAGCCACACTATCCAGAAGAGAAGACACCAGCACAAAGCTCCCACACATAGCTACTTTTGAGAAAATGTGAAGCCAAATACTCCAAAAGGTGTGAATAAGTGTGGCTAGGAGAGGATGGGCCAGCCAGTGATGAAATACTGTTTTTCTTTGCCTTGTTATCCATGAAATATGCAATCCTGAAGTAGTAAACATTTGACCTTCCATTCTGAAAACAAATTTCTTGTTCTCTTCATTACCCCTTTGACTCTCTTCTAATCCATAAGTAAACAGAATATTGAAGGATTTATGGAAAAAAACTATCAAACAAGAAAACAAACCCAGGAACACCAATGTGATCTCCTTCCAAAACAACCAACTCCAAATAAACCCTGGCTGAATCTTTGAAAAAAATATACACTGTATTGAGAGTGACAATTGACAGCATGTTACCCCAAAAATGCTGCAATGCAAATTTTCATTTCAACAGGGACAGTTCAGTGAGAATATAAGATCGAGGCAGCCATCCCTCTCTACTACTGAATCAAACCCTCCCCTAGTGGGTTGTGTGCCCAGAAAATGCTTAACTTAATCAGTTTGATCAGTAGACAATCAAAAATATTGAAGCATTGTTTGCAGCCATTTTGACTTAAGTAGCTGCAACTTGATTAAGTCTCTTCTTCAAAAAGAACTGCTCTAAGTTTTCCCTTTCACTGTACTAGTAATGAAGCACAAAAGCTAAAATAAGTCATCATAGTCACTTTCAAGTACAAACCAGACAGACTAAAAGAAATACCAATAAATAAGTCACAGAGTAAATTATTACATACCTTAATATACAAAGACCTAAGAGCAAACATAGATAAGGAACCATACCCAACACTGTTTACCCTTGGATGGTAAAGTTCTTATAACTGACATAATGTTATAAATTGAGTAATTGACCTGCAAGGAAGTAAGGAGCTCAAGAGAGTTAAAAATTACCCTATAAATATCATAAAGATTAACAGATTTGTAATACCCACCCAAGAAGCACTTACTCTAAGTAGAACGATTATGAAAACACAGCAAGAATATTTACTACATAGCAGTGAGTTCAGTATATACAGACTGCCACAAAAGGCAGCACTGGTTCTTAATATAGTGACAGCTCAAAGTCACCACTTAGATTTCCCAACTGATTAAAGGGTAGCATACAGACACACAGTTGTGTGACTTAGTTGCCTCTTTGGAATACATTCATATATTTTTTAAAGCCTTTTCAAGGTTGTTTGTGTGGTGTTTGTTCTAGTTTAACAATTCTGATATGTACGTTGTGCAAAGTTCTGACAGAAGAGCTAATGGGATATTGACAGCAAGGAAGAGTGAAAGCAGCAATTCATGAATGGAAGAGGAGAGAATATTTATGTCCATGTTTATTGGTATCTATTCTATTATGAATCTCTACTCTTGGATGAAAAGAACCTTAAAGTTTTTGGCTCAGTCTCTTAAGTGTAATGATGTATTAAGAACCAGAAAACCCCCTACAAGCTCTCCAAGACAGGCCTGACAGTCAAGAGTGTTTCTATGCAAGAAACAAAATGTTCTGACAGGAGAAAACCCACTTGTTTTCATTACAGCAGAGACAAGATTAAGAGCAGGATTGAGACTTAAAATTAAGTTCCTGAAAGGAATCATATTGATTGTACTGTGAAGCTGCAATCTATCCTGTAGGTCAACATTCCCCAATTATTGCACCATCTGCAGCGATTGTGATTCAACTCCACAGTTTGAAAAACACTCTGTTAAGAAAAGTTACTCTCCCACGTAACAGAGGGCAGCTGGCTCTAAGGAAAGAAGGAAAATCTAAATTTATATTATCCTGTGCCACTCGAGCCAAGAGACAGCAGCTGCCTCAGAAAAAGGTACCACCAAGCAGTGAGTAGAGCTGAACCAGCTCGGACTGAGCCACTTCCCAGCACATGGACTCCCAGAGGGAGCAATCCCAACTATCCAGCAGCCCTTTCTCCTGTCAGCATGGGCTTAGAGCTCTGCTTCATGCACACCACGAGTTTTCAACAGGCTGGTGGACACTTCCCACCTTGTAGCAAGTGGGCTTCTCAAAAGTATGACGAAAGTAACTGAAGAACAGTGTCTGCCACTGAGCTCTGCAAAATGAAAGCCTTGGAAATCCTCCCCGTGGTGTGGAGCAACATCTGCTCTGTCAGCAGGCTGAGCTGGACACAGGGTCACAGACAGCCCTTACAGCTTGGGGTTTGACCCCTGAAGCAGAAGCACAGGAGGTGAAGACAGTGCATGGAGGAGCAGGATGGGAAAAGCATTCCCCAAACAGACAGCGTAACCATTCCTGAGGAATCCCACCTGGAACATCCCAAAGGATGTTTCAGGCCCACAAGGTGGGATGTTGCACTGAAAGGAGACACTGACACCTCTTCAGGAAGGTTCCTCAGCTGTCTCCTGGCAATGCTGAAACACCAGGAGATGCACAAGCCAGGCTGTTGACAGCCATTCATTTTGTACATAGCTGTGGCAGTGCATGACATTATCATCCCCTTCCCCAAAGGGGAATCTCTGCCCTTCTCCTTAGCATTGCCACACTGGGGTTTACTACCCCTGATTCTTCAGTTCAGTTGGTTTACAAAAGGTCTAAGCTCACCCAACTAGCTTTGCCTGGCAGGTCCAGGGAGCAGTCCCACACCTCATTCTGCCACCAGCAACAGATCAGGAGATATCCCTTTCCCCTAACCAGAAGGCTCATTTCCAAATGGGGTTTCTGGAACAGCATCAGCAGCATCTGCACACTTGGAAAAACAACACAACTTCCAGCTGATGTTACACACACAATCCATCCACTGAATTAAAAAAAAAAAAATTTAAAAGCCAAACAAAACAAACAAAAAAACAACAACCAACAATAGCTTCATAGCAGAGACTGCTTGAAATTATGACAAATCCAGTCAAAACTTTAATAACATTGCAAATGTTCCTTCCTAAGAAGCAAATGCATTGATCTGTCAGAGTTGGTGCACAAGGTTCTGTCCAAAGGCAGGAGATGGCATCTACCTGGCTTCATCACATGAAGCAAATACTGAGATTCGAGTCCAGGAGACCTAAATTACTCAAAGCAAATAAACACAACTTCTACACAAGCAGCAGCAACTTCTTAACTTAAAAAGAACAAAATTTTGCATTTTGTGATTCGACATGCTGTAACTATTTAATAAGTTTTATAATTGCATGGTGTCATAGTTCATAGAACAATAAAACTGCATATCCAAATAACAATCTAAAACTAAGTTCATGTAGTTCTGTGCACAAGCTCCATTTCTACCATCTTGAGATCTTAGCAGAAAACACAACTCTAAAGTCTCTTATACCTGCTCTTTTTCATACCTTTGCACTTTGACTATTAAACATACAGATTAGCAATGTGCTTCCTTAACAATCTCTCATCTACCTGACTTTATTGTGTAAAACACATTGAAAGAACAGGGCAGACAATACATTACTGAAACAGAGCAGACTCTAAAGAAGTAATACAAAAGGAGGGAAAAAAAAAAACAAAACCAAAAAAACCCATAACTTGCCAGTAGTTTTTTGGTGGGTTTTTTTGGTGGGTTTTTTTGTTCGTTTTGGTTCTGGTTTCGTTTGGGGTTTTTTTGCAAGGTAATAAATAATGAATTCTCAATGCTAAACAGGCATTTGTAAGGTTTCAAGAATGCTTTGGAGTATGAAATTCCTTGAGTCTCATTCACTGACACCATTTGGTTTCAGATAGTCTGCTGTCAATTAACTTAAATGTGTAACAGGGAACTCAAATTTGACTACAAGGTTGTATTCCATTTCTACTGGTTTTGCATGGAAACCTTTCTTTTTAGAAGAAGCTAAGGGAAAATTTTTTTTTCCTCTCCCATCTGCTACAGACAGCTGCTCACTGCCTGGGATCTATGATAACAGACACTTAAAGCTGAAGAAACAATTTAGAAATTTCATTTCTTTAGTTGTACAGACACTATAAAATTATTTGCAATTTACTGCATTGTGTCACGTGGCAAGCCATATCATATGACTAAACACAGGAAGTTAAATATATTGTTTTAAGTGAAATTTAGAAATCTTTCTGAAATATTTTTAAATGTTAACAGACAATCCAAGAAACTTCTCACACATGTACAGCAGTGGCACTTACAACAAGTCCAGATGTTTAACTACTTAGCACAGGTTAGAACTTGAAGTAAACTTGATCCAATCCAATATGCATAGAAAAAATAGACCAAGACAGAAGAGCTATATACCCATAAAAGATCTGACAGCTTTACAGACTTCTGCATTTGAACCACCTTTAAAAATAACTCCCTGTGGCTTTCTGTTTTAAAACAAAACTTAACTCAGAAGCTCTAGAACTGCCCACTTTTTTCCACACTTACACAGAACCTTGGTTCTTCCTGTCCCACATTCCAGACAAATAAAGACAGAAGCTCCCAATCTGGCTTTAGAAATACACACACACACCCCAAGCTATAAGAGATTTTAAGACAAGCATTTTATATAGATCAATTTTGGAGGTAATTTAGACATTCTGTAGCACTTTCAGCCTGCTGGAAATAACTCACTGGGATTCTGAAGTCAGTTTTTAAGCTGCATGCAAATCTTCTGGCTTTTTTTTTTTTTTTTTTTTTGGTTTGGTTTTTGTTTAAAAAGAACAACATTGTCTGGGCCAACATTAACTCTCAGACAGGGTTTGTTTTGTTTTTTCCTCCTTTTACCTTTAGAGACACAGCTCTACAGTGAAATATGGAATGCACAAGTGGAAGAGACTTATTAGAACACATCAGGCCCAAGGTGCTCTGCAGCTATCAGCTTCCTACTCCCCTCAAAGCCTGAGGCCAGGAGGGTCCAGCCTGCTCCTCCCAGAGCACATCCTGGTTCCTCCTCTGAGCACAAAGGCAGGGAACACAAAAATCACCCTTTCAGCAGCCACAAAGAATAAATTGGTTCAATTCCCTCATTTTATCAATCTTTTCCCCCTTCTCCTCCTTTGATCCCTTAGTTGTACACCAGTTGATCCCCATCACCAAGATCCAGGAGGCCAACAGAAGCACAAGAGAAACCACCCCGTGTGCCAGCCCCGAGCTGCCTGCTGTGAGCTCAGCCACCCAGGGCCTCTGCATGACACAGAGAGACCAAACCTCTCTGATTCTGTTTTCCTCAGCTTTCAGATAAACAGTACTTATCTTTTAGGGCACTTAGAGATCTACTGGTGAAAAGCACAAAGAACTTGCTGAGCACTTGCATGTGCTTGTACTAAAAGCCTTACAGAGGGAAGGGCAAGTATAATAAACAGTGTTAACAGGACTTAGTAAGAGAAGAAACCTCTGCCTTTAAAAGGACAAAGTCTTAATTCTGTCCATTTTACACAACCTTTAGCTTTCACATGATTTTATACTAACAAAGGCCATCTTGCCCTGGCCACAGAGTGTGGCACAGACACATGTGAGCCTCCTCTGCCACCAGGCCTGTACTGCAGCACCATGGTTCACCATTTTCTTGCCAAAAGCCACATTTTCCAGGGGTGAGTGGTATCCAGGCAAACAGGAACTATATTGCAACTGAGTTAATATTTAGTGTTTGCTTTCCATACTGCAAGAATTCCTCTCTTGCATTTGTAGTGCATACAAAGAAATTTACCACAATTTCATACAAGCAACCCAGCCAAGCCTGTGGAGCTGCACACTGGCTTAGTCACCATCACCCCCAGGAAAGCAAAACCAGGATGGCTAAAAGAGTCTGCAGGGCAAACACAGCCATATGTGTCACAGACAAATGGCCACTTGTGACTTTCTTCATCATAAATTCTATACCCAAACCACACAGAGTATCATAGCCACTGTCCAACTAGATGAGTATTGAATTGTAGTAATACTGAGGATGTTGCAAGTCCAACAGGTTCACATAAGGAGAAGCCCAGCTTCTGAAATGAGGCTCCATATAATTATTTTTCTCATTAGCTGGAGATCACCCTGACCAACCTCTTCTACAAACAAGAGCATCTAAGAAAAGCAAATTAGAATGACGAAAGCTAAAAACAAAAGTTGGGCTAGTAAACCAATGTTGTGTAAGGACTGTAGCCCAATTGTGCTTTAATTTAGGACACAGCAGAAGTCAAGCCCCAGAAGCCATATTGATACCTTTTTTTGTAATTTCAGTTTTGAAATTTTCTTCCAGTACTTCCTCTGCTCCTCCAGCAACACGTGGTCAATTCTTATGCTTTAAACTCCAAATGGATAAATTTGATTTCTACCACCAGCCTCACTTGTTGGCTGCTGCAGTTCACAGAGTCCAGTCTGTGCTGACATCTTGTTTGTTGTGTATATTCTTTATAGCCTTGAGGTTAAATACATTTGGCACTACATAAAGTAGGAAAAGACATTAAAGTACATCCACTAATTAAGTCTTCTACACATCTAGAAAGGGTGCTCTGACACCCACAGGAGGTGGACTAAATTTTGATAAATGCCCCCCTTTTACAGCTAAGTGAGCAGAGGTAAACCAAGAGAAAAACCCACACAGGTATTTCCTGCTCCTATTCTCATACAAAAAAACCCAAAACAAACAAGCAAACAGCCAAAAAAACAAAAAAAAAAAAAACAAACACCACACACATACACAAAAAACCCTACCAAAACAAACAATACTTTTTTTTACTGAGTAAACAATCATTCAGTACACAGCAAACTCTTTAAAGCCACTAAGAGACCTTCAGAGCAACAGGTAGGTGTGAATAAAGCCATACAGCATGCTGTAAGACAAATCTCAGAACCTCCCACTTCTTTCTCTAGCACAGCCTGGATTATTACAAGAAAAGATAACAGCCAGTGCAGGCTCAGTATTTCCAGTGTAAAGCATCACATATTGACACAAAACTTTTTGGGCAGTACAAGAGAAGACAAGTACTACAAAAATTGTTTCCCAGTGTGGGCTTGGAGTCCAAGTTAATCTTCACTTGCTTTTCTCCATACAAAAAGAGCACTGAAGAATCTAAGAATCTGAAAAGGTATATTAAACTTCATGCAAACTTTGCACAGGCAAATTACATGTCCATCCTTTCCCATAAAACATGTATTTGTCAAGAAATACAGTTACAGAGGAAGGAGGGAAAACAAAACAAGCTGAAGGTCTCAGGTGTTAAGAAACCAAAAGGCTGATTCTGTTCTGACAAGTTTCTTCGGGGTGACAGCAGACACTCACTCCAAAAATCTCACTTCCTACAGAAGATGCTTTTCTTCTGCCATAATGAAAGTTTCTCCCCGTGCCCCTCCTCCCCCCCCCTTTTTTTTTTTTGATCTCTAGGGAATGGGGCCATAGGAAACAGGGCAGCAACACTTATCTAAAAGAAGTTCCCTTCTTTTTTTCCTCTTGTTGCACAAAAAGAATATGACTGTCAGAAAGAATGTCGATGGGAAAAAAATAACAGTGGAAAGAGTTTGACTCAATGTCGAGAGATGTCTCAAGAGGTAAAAACTGTCGAAACGCTGCAGAAGTTAAACGATTGCCTCCAATGATTCACAAAAAAAAAAAAAAAAATGAACTTTTTTTTAAGAGGCGACACGGGAATGACAGCAAGACAGTCACAATGTGTCAGAAACTTGCATCACTGGACTTCTAATTGCTGCAATGTTTCCTATCACTCCACTCACACTGCAATAACGCCACAGGCAAGCACCATTGGCAGAACACTCCGTGTGTGAACAGACAGACAAACAGATGGAGCTCAGAGCCACCATTATTCTCGGCAAGCAGAAATTACACTTTGGAGGGAATAACCGGGGGGGGGGGAAGGTATTTCATAGTTCAGCTCTAACATGTGCTCCCTCAAAAGCACTGTGGCCATCCCTAAAGCGTTGCTTTTACCTCAGAGTTCCCACTTTTGAGAGATCAGGGACAGAGCCCCCGAGGAGGAGAGGACAGGAGCTGCGGGGCGGCTGGAGAAGCCTCCGGGAGGGTCTCAGCCCGGGCCCAGGGGTTCCCTCAGCCCCCCGGGGGTTCTTAACCCAACCCCTGGAGCTTCCGGACAAGAAAAAAAATTGAGGAAAAGCCCACGGCGGGCTCAGGGGCGCTGCTGCGGGAAGTGCTCCGGGGCCTGCGTGCCAAGCAGCTGCACCGCAGCCCCTCCCGAGAGCCTCCGCAACGGCCCCGCACCGCACCCGCACTCCGATTTTTCGCCACGGCTTTAAACTTTGCACAGATCTCCCAGCAGCCGTCCCGCCGGCCCTCCCGCTCCCGCTGCCCCCCGCTCCCGCCCGGGCACGTGCCGGGGCCCCCAGGCCACGCGGCGCCGCGGCCCAGACCCCGCTCCGGGAGTGCGGGCCGGGAGTGCGGACCGCCCCTCAGCGGCCCCCTCACCCCTCACCTCCCCCAGGCTCCACGGCCGGAGGGGCCAGCAACGGGCACAACCCCCGGGCCCGGCTGGGCACAACGCGGCCCCTCGGCGGTGGCGAGGCCCCGCGGTGCTCACCTGCGGCCGGCGAGGCGGCGGTGGCGGCGGCGGGGAGAAGGGAAGGGAACGGAGGCGGCGGCCGCTGCCCCCTCAGCGAGCGAGCGGCGCCGCGTCCCGCACACAACTTCGCCGCGCGCCCTCGTCGCCCGCGCGCGCGCGCACGCACGCACTCACTCACTCACGCGCCGCCCGCCGCCGCTCGGGCGCGCGCCCCGCCGGCTGCCACGCAGTCCGGGAGCACCGGGAGCGCGCGGGCGGGCGGGCGGGGGGCGGTGGCCGCGCGGAGCTCGTCCCACCTGCAGCACAACCCCGGCCTCACGGACCTGAACCGAACCGGACCGGACCGGGGAGTCCCGGGGGGGGGGGGGGGGAGAGGGATCCTCCGCGTCCTGAGGTGCCTCAGAACCGGAGCCCGGTGGGACAGAGCGTGAGCGGAGCGCGGAGCCCCCTCCTCCCCGCCGCTCCGGCCCGTCCGCCCCCCGGAAAAAAAGGACGGGTTCCCCGCGCCCCGGGGGTCGAAAGAAATGCCCGAGGCTTCCCCCCCCCGCCCTGAAAACCGACCCGGCGCTTGCCGCCGCAGTATCCCGTTTAGAGACGCACTTCGGCGGCCCCGGGGTTTGCTCCTTCCGCCGCCGGGCCCGGGGCGGGGCAGCTGCACAACGGCGGAGCCGCCGCCGTCTCGGTACCGAGGGGGCACGAACTCGGTTCGGAGCCCGGGGTCCCGCACCACCGGTAGAGCCCCCGCATTTCACGGCGTGAAGCACATGGGTGCTGCGGGGGAACCCGCCCGGCCCTGAAATCCTCTCGGTGCTCACGGTGGAAAAGCCGCAGCTCACACGTCGGGGTTTGCTTGCAGGCAAAGTTTCTAAGCACGTCGAAGTTGAATTTCAACTTGAAATCCGACAGGAATTTTTTCAAGTAAACTTCCCAAGAAATAAAACCGAAACCAGCAGGTCCCAGGCCTGAACCGGGAGAACGGTGCCTGGCAGCGGCAGAGCTGCTGAGAAAGGGATGGCTCAGGTCTGGTCAGGATCTGAGCTCGGAGGCCTGGCTCCATCACAAGGTGTTTGCTGGTTTGACTGGGAAACTCCCAGTGCTGTCAGAGCAAGAAGTGCAAACGCCTGCACGACCCAGAGCAACTCAGCAACTGGAACAAACACCTCCTGCCAGCACAGCATCGTCCCTGTTCAGCCCATGGCCAGTTAAAAATAATACTTTTAAAAAAAAACCCGGCTTCTCTGAGCAGGGTGGGTTGGAGCAGCTGTAAACAGCCCGGATGGGGGGGGTGGGCATGGGGAGCACCCGGTGCCAGGGGAACAACAGCCCCCCAGGATCAGACACAACCAGCAGGCCCAACCCGTCTGGCCTGTCCCCACATTCCTCCAGGTGTCCCGCTGCCACGCGTGGCTGTCTAGAGAGAACCTCTGACCCAAGACACAGTGGTCCAAAGAAGTGATTTTTCCCAACAGGCTCCACTCACACAGTGTAAGCTCCACACTCAGTCTCTGTTTTGCAGAACCTGAACAATCATGGCAGGTGTTGGCTCAAATGGCATCGTGTGGTCATCAGAACTCCTACTTATAGAAAAATGTTCTTGCTAAAGCAGTGCCACCTCTGGCATCCACCGAGACAAGAAACTGCAGCAAATATCTGTGGGAAATTCAGGTGGTTTTGTAAGATCTGAATTGTTCCTTCTGGAAATGTCACAAAGCTTTGGTTTTGTTGTAAAGTTGTTTACACAAAACTAATATAAATTCAGTGCATTCAGTTTGGGTGAATACAAACATGATCTTTCCAGGGGCTCAAGTTTCTTATATGTCTCACATTTAAGATACTGTAAAACTGGATTCTTTCTCCTGAGCATTTCTGATATTGTAAAGAGTTTTCTCTCAAGGGTACAGATGTCTGCACAGCTATGCAATGCTTCTCACTAGAGACACAGCAATAGACACAACAGATGGAAACTAAGAGGCCACCTGGTTTTAAAGTAAATCATATCATCAATCTATCAGTACAAAATCTGAAACATGGCAAAGTGCTTAGAGAAACAAAATTAATTCAATTTTCTTCCTCCAAACTCAATTTTCCCAAGCTCTGTTGATGTACCATTTGCAAAAATGCTTTTCTTTCGCTAAAAAGAGTATCAGTGGATTGAGGTATAAGAACTTAAGTGTTGTACATCAAAACAAGGACAGAAAAAAAAAAAAAAAAGCTTTTGTTCCACTGCCATAAGTTACTGTCTTTCTATTCAGAAAAGCTGTTTTAAAAAATCTGCTACATTCTTGCACACAGCTTCAAGATCCAGATTTTTCACTGCTAAATTAGACAGACCAGACAGAATTACTTTAGATTATCAACAGCAATTCAGTTAGGAAAGAAAATGAAATTTCCTCAATTAAGTCTTGCCAGAAATAGACTTTCTTTCATAATCTGTGCTAGGGTTCTGTGTGAAATTCTCCTTTGAACAACCCCCAAAGTGAGAGCTTTCAGCTCTGCACTTCACTTCTCCCTGGTTTTCCCCCAGTAAGACCAAACCCCCAGGTCAGGCTTTATGTCTCCAGATCAAGTCTCCTCAAGAGTCAAGGTGTATTTTATATTGGCCATCTAAATGAAGGTTGCACCACTCACCACTCTCAGCTGACCTTTTTCATTTCATCAGTTTAATTATTTTGTACAGCTCGAGGATGGGTTGATGTATATTTTCATCCGTGATGTTTAAAATCCCAGTGATACAGCTGTCAAAAGGAACTCAGTAACTTGTCTAATCCTGAAGATCATCCTGTAAGGAATGGAGAACTACACAGATAAAAGTATTTTAGATAACTTAATTTTTAACCTAAAATGCAATGAATAGTCTTTTATGCTTCTAAAGGCTTCATGGCTAATACTCAGGTAGTTGTAGAGGATCCACCACCTCATTATTTACAGCCCAAATGTTTCAGTACTGGTGAAGTAATGGTGAGTCAGAAATGATGAGTGAGGCCACTTTATTTTAACTGCTCAAACAGAACCAAGCACAGCAAGTAAGCACAGGGCAGCAGCGGAGGCTGAGAAAATGAAACAGGAAAATTTCTGTATTATTTGTGGGTATGAAGATTCCCAATAACAAGTCTGGGGAAAACTAGAATGATCTTGACCCAAATCTTTAAGGATTTAAAATCAACATGCAGTCAATTTGATTGATTTACTTTATTCTGAATGCTAAATGCAACTGTCACTGTATCCTTCATCCTCAGCCCATTATTGATAAAATCCTGGCCTTACTCACTTAATGTATGCCTATTGACTGATTGGTGATTTGCCACTGCACACACTGAGGAGGCTTCTGCCAGAAGTTAATTTCAGAAAATAAAACAAAAGAAGGGCCTTTTCCTCTAATGAAAATGACCAGGTTTAAAGAGATTCCATTTTCCAGCAGTTGCTAGGCAAGAGGGGCTGTGAATTTCTCTTTCCCCAGGCAGAGCTGCTGCATGTCTTCCCCACACACACCCCACGGGCAGGCTGCCTCTCACCAGCACGCTGCCTTCTCGGATTTCTGTAAGGTTTGAGTCCCAGAGGAAGCATTAATGCTAAAGGAATGCATACCAGTGTGGAACTCCTCTAAAAGTCAGCACAAAATCTCTCCAACAGATTGCTCAGAGAAACACCTCTTTCTTTTCCGTACAAAAGATCTGTAGATTGATCTCATGAGCGTTTGTGCAGCAGTTTAGTATCAAACTGATAAGGGTGCTGCAAAAAGAGAGAAACTGAATCAAAGGAGATTAAAAAGTGCTGGTCTTTGGGAAGATAAGGTGACTTGGAGCTGCCACGTGACCCAGTGACTGCTCCAGCTCAGCTGCCTGTGGATCTCATCAGGGAACCAGATGTGACCAGTGGCAGAATATCCTTCACAGTGTGAGATCTGGAGTATGTGATTGCCATCCAGGAAAGGGGAGATGGGAAAGTATGATGGAGAAAATGTCCTTTTTTATAGAGTTTAATTGCTTAGAAGAAAGACACGTTTTCCTTTAAAGAAGATGAAGGGATGTGAGAAAGCAGGCTCAGGAAGGTGTCTGGAGGAAGGGGCAGAAGGATTTTTTACATGGACAGAAAATTTAACATTGCTTCCTCTTTTCTGGTGCTGGTTTATTTGCAATGATGAGGTGGCAGTGACAGTTCTCATTCATGCCTTTGGTCATTTGCAAACAGGGAGGGGTGGCAGGGACAAAGCAGAAGCAGCCTGCTGTCCCTGTCAGGCAGGGCAGGAAATGGTGAGCTTTCCTTCAGGAGTCTGCACATTCTCCTGTGAGCACAGGACAGGCAGGAGAGGTGCTTCATCCAGCTGAGCCTCTCCACACAGCTAAGGGGCAGAGGGGACACAGTGGTATTGACCATGGCAAGCTCTTCTTGTGCCATCAGGGCTGGCTGTGGGGCTCTCCCTGTCCAACCCCTCCCAAAGAGGAGCTCACCTCGCAGGGGCTGAGTGTCTCACACACAGCTTTTACTCCTGGGCTCCTGAGAGAGAAGTTAGGGATGCCTTGTTGGATGCCTTGTCTCAGCCCCTGGCAAAGGATGTGGAGAGGAAGCCTGAGCCCTTGCATTTGTATTCAAACAAAGAATGGAGGAGAAGCAGTGCAGGGAGCAGAGGTGGGGTGAGCCCCCCAGCAGCCTCTGTTGCCAAGCAGATGGGCTGCCGTGTTCTCAATCAGCTGCAGTTTTTAAGGTCATGCCTAGATAATGAGCATCACAGCACTCAAGCCTACAGATCATGAATATATGGATGAATATTGACTCATGCATTTTCCTTTCTGATGCTCTGTCCCTGTAACTTCTCCTCTTCTCCATAGGCAGCACATTCTCCCTACTGGGGTCTCTGCAGGCTCTGTCTGCACCACCCTCTGCCTTTCTGGCACCTCAGCCAGCATCTCCCATGGTCCTCTCCTAGGAACTTTGTAATATGGAAGCAGATAGGACAAATAATGCCGAGCAGTCGAAGGTTTCTTTAAGTTAGGGAGAGAGGCACACTGCTTCAGTCTTGTCTCAGCTACATCCCATTGTGTGCTACCTGTTGCACCAGTTTTCTTCTCTTAGCCATCTTGTTGGCAAAAGTGTTTGTCCAAAGAGAGAAAAATGAAAGAAAGGGAAAGAGAAAAGGAAAATGGGAAAGAAAAGGGAAAGGAAAAGAGATAAAAGAGAAGAAAAGACAAAAAAAAAAAAAAAAAAAAAAAAAAAAAAAAAAAAAAAAAAAAAGCAATTGGAGCCAGATTGAGCAGCTCTGGCTTTAACAGTCCTAGGCCCTTCCCCTATTTTCCCTGACATTCCTCCTAGTGACCCCTTCCAAGTGTTCTGGGCGAGTTTCTCAGGAATGCACAGCTCTGCTGAGGCTCTGTGAGCTGGGCTGTTACTCCCAGGAGCTGGCAGAGCTCTCCAGCTTTCACAGCCAGATGTTACAAGTGTGACCCTGCCAGAAGCTGCATGTGTGCACCTTCCTGCTCTCAGCCCCCTTGCATGGGGGACAGTTTCTGTAGAATCTGAGCAACACTTTTCTTTTGTGATTTGTTCTCTTCTTTACTTCTAAGATCTGTTCTTAGCTTCACTGTGATATAATTTCACAGCTCACGAAAGTGGGATAAATTTTGTCATGAACTTCAACAGGAGCAGGACAGATTAGTAACACTGTAGGATTTTGGGATCCCACTCATGAGCCAGGACCCAAACTGTGTTTGATGTCATGCAAAAAACACAGGACAAAAGAAAATTCCTGCCCAGAAAAACCCTGCAGGTAATTTCTATGTTTCAGGCTAACCATATGGGTACACAGAGACAGAAGAATGCAAATGAAAAATGAGGCAGTATTGGTTAGCAGAGCACACAGGGATTCATACAGTATCAACAGCTCTTTTTCCATCTTTTCCCCACCTTTCCCACATATCCCTCCAGCTTATTAACTGTTGTGATGATAGGTGCACCGAGATGGGCAGCCAGGATCCAGTTCTCTAGAAGTGCAGCAATCTGTGACTGCACACTGAGTGACAGCACTGCAGTTTCATGGTTATAACTTCATGTCCCACATGATGTACACTTCCAGGAAATCTGAACTGTCACAACTGGTCTTATCCAACCTCCTCCTTCCTCTTCTACTGCTTATCTTAGTTTTGAACTAGACTATAAATTCTTTGAGACAAAAAAATGCATTCTTTTTAGCAGTACATGGGATTTCCGAACACTGTTACACTCTCTGAGAGCTCACACTACAAATACTTTATGTATGTCTTAAAACTAATGACTTGTCACTTTTTTTAATTTATCAAGATGTAAAATGGAGATCCTACCTTACTTCAAAAGTAGCAGAGGTGGAAATCATGAAGTTTAAGCTTAATACCATTTTATGATCCCAGGAAACACATGACAAATTTGACCTTTAAAATAATATTTTGAAAGGAAGTTAAAATAATTGCACAATGTAGTCCTTTAAGCGCTTTCTGTCCCTCCAGTGAAAGGTGCTGCAGAAATGCAGAGCATTATGTTTATTAATAATCCCACAAAGAAATTTTCATGACTGCCACTAGGGACTATCTGACAGGTGACACAGGCAACCTCCTGCCAGGAGTGACATCTCTCCCCCACAATTTACATTCTCTAAATGATTTGCGATCAAATTACTTACAGCACAGATTAGCTTCTCTCCTGGCTATTCACTCTCACAGCACCATAGTCACCTGTTCCATAGGGCTGTAAAAATAATAACTATATTGAAAGTCACTGCCTCTGCTTCCAGGGTGCTCCACCATGGGAATGGTGTGGCTAGGAGATTGATTCCTGCACTCATTTTCTCAGGCACTGGGATCTGCATCTGGGGGAGATGCAGGTCACTGGCTTGAAAGGAGCATTCTGAGTTCACATCTTGATTGCACAACCAGATAAACAAACAAAGCATCCCAATTAGAGGGAAGAAAATAATCAGCTTGCAGTGTGATGGTAGAGGAACAGAGATGACTAAGGAACAAACAGATTTGGAACAGTCAAAGGACAAATCGCAGAAATTTACTGGATGTTAGGCAGTCTGTAACCATCAGTGGGATGGAAATGGTTAAGAGAATATATTGAAGGTGCAAAGGGTCTCCCGACCTCTGCCACTGTCAGTTCTGTCAATGGCTCTACAGACACCAGTGGAATAATTATGGCCTATATTTAGATTATGGATGCATCGGGCAGGGTGAAGGTTGAACATGGGGAACATGGTTGTTTGCAGTTCATTAGCGATGGGAGCAGCCGAGGGTGGGAGGAGGGCACTGAACTGGATTCATCCCACCTGCAGTGCCTGTGCTGAGCTGCATAATGTCAGGGAAAGAGATCTGATTATATGTGGAAGCAAAAGCAATAAACAACTGTGTTCAGACTGTCACACCCAGAGAGCTGAAGAAAGGAAGGAAGGAAAGAGAGGAGAAAGCAAGACCAAAGCAGGACCAAAGCAGAACCAAAGCAGGACCAAAGCAAGCCCAAAGCAGGACCAATCAAGCCCAAAGCAGGACCAATCAAGCCCAAAGCAAGCCCAGCCTCTGGCTCTCAGCCACACCACATCTGTACCAAGCAGTACAGGGGCTGGTGGGGAGCTGCTGGGTGGACAGTGCAGAGGGGCCAAGGAGAGCTCTGTGTGTGTGAGGCTTGGTGTGCTGATTGCACACATGTAAGACAGAAAAATATGTCTGAATAAAGTTGACTCCAGCTGTATCCTGTGCTCCTGGAACAAACTGTGAGTTTGTCAATGACTGAGTGAAGATAGAGGAGCTAATTGCACAAATACAGCCCAAGTTGGAAGTTAATTAATTTTTCTTTTGCTAACTACTGGATCTCAAAGCCAGAAGGAAGCTGAGCCTCAACTGAATTAAAGCCCAGAGCACCCACTGGGGAGCCCAGTTGATCATTTAGGGAAGAGGAACCTGTGTTCTCTGTGGTCTGCACTTCCCCCTCCGTTCTTACAGTTCCTTTTTGAGTTGGGCTGGAATCCTTAAAGCCTTTCTAAAAGAGACAGCAAACAAGACCAGGGAATTCTGTGTTGCAAAGCAAAAAGTCACATCTCAGATCTCCAGCATGTTATCTTTAGAGGAAGAGAAGAGAGAAGGAATGGAATTGAAATGGTTTCGTGGTGCATAACACCACTGCATATGACCATGTCAACACTGGAAGTCCTTGGGGGTGCTGCTATGCAGGTCTTCAGCTACTGCTCCATTGACATAGGTATTCATGAATAGCAAGTCAGTAAAGGAGAGGATGTCAAGAATTTAAAATGGAAACTAGATGCCACAGCATCACATTATGTCTTCAATGCAGACTAAAAATGACTGACAGTTTCCCATCACGCTGTCTACACAGGGCCCCAGTCAAATGGTTGGCAAAGTTTCTTTACTCCAAGACACCACAGATAATGAATTCAGAAGTTTCTGAACAGCTGCTTTTCATGGATCATTTAGAATTTGTGATGCAAATATGGCAAATCCATGTTAAATGCCCTCAACTAATTGAGTACAGTGAATACAAAGAAATAGATTGCTGACCTCGGTAAAAACAGCACAAAAGCCTTAATCTGCCCAGAGAGACCAAGAAGGTAACTGAGGAGCAGATGAGTGCAGAAGCCTGTATACTCTCACTCAGGGCCCTAATTCTGCTTGCCAAGAAATAAATACAAGACTTTCCTTCAGGGAATATGCAGCAGCTCCAACCTCCCTTCCTTACAAACCACAGCAATGGAGAAAGAGGTGGGTGGGAACTGGGATCCTGCCAAATGGCCAGTGTCAAACTTGGCAACTCAAGGCAGAATTTGGCACTGGGGAAAAAATACAATGGGTATCTTTTAGGAGTGGGGAGATGTTTTTTTAATAGCTTAGAAGACACCAGCTGAAAAGAGAAGAAAGGCAGGGATGAGTGGGAGTGGGGCTGGTGGGAAGCAGGACTGCTTGGGCCACTGGAATGGCAACACTGATGCTTATATGCGAGTGAAAAATGGGAGATGCAAGGCTGGCAAAACTGAAGACAATGGATAACTGAGGCTTTCCAGGCTGACATGGCAGAGCTGTTCACCTTAGACAAACAAGGAGTTCATGTTGCAAATTCCTAACATTTTTCCTTAGCAAGGTGTATGCTTCAAAGGTATTATTTGTTAACCACCAGCTGCCTGGACAAGGGGTTGTTATTGCTGAGTAGGCTGGACAGATAGGACATTGCTCTCCCAAGACTCCCTGTATGGAAAACAGCAGCAAGGTCCAGCGAGTGAGCAAGCCTTCCCAGTTGTAGTTTTCTAAAATTGGAACGTCACGTCCGCTGGGCTGCACATACCAGCTCTGCTCCTGTCAGCTGTTCCTCACTTTATCATCATGTGCCTTTGAGGGAGACCTGATAACTGCTCTCCTGTTGCTACAGGCACCACCACACCTTCCCCAGGTTGTGCCTGTGAGGAGCAGCAAAATAGAAACACTGGAAACAGCAGAAGCCAATCTATTATTTATACCCAGCTACTCCCTTTGGGCCTGAACAAGCAAAAAGCTCTCTTTATAGGCTTATAATTCTTGGTCAGATTCCAAGAGAGACAAAGGGATGTTGTAAAAAGAGTTTCATATGAGGTTGGTAAAACCCTCTCCTAGGGAAGAGGCAGAAGGTTTCCTTTGTGTGGGGAGGCAGGGGGCAGATGATTCTGGTTACATTTACATTCCCAATCAAGGATTTTTTCTACATGTGTTCCAGTCCAATTTACACTTCCTTGAGCAGCTCTGAGGGCTGGCAGGGTTGTGGTGCCTCTTCTGAAGCAGCAGCCCTGCCTCATGCCCTCCTGAGTCTGTAGCACTCCAGAAGTTTAAAGTGCTGACTCAGCTCTCCTGAGAGGCTGCCAAACATCTCCATCCTCACTGCAGCTCTGCTGTGAAGAACCACAGGACAAAAGTGTTGCAGTGGCCCTGGTTCAACCACTGGGCAGATGTGGGGTTTTCTTTTAAACGGGAAGGAAACAGGGAGGTACCTCAGAGGTGCCACTGTTGTCAGAAATCAGACCAAAGCCAACTGAAGCATAGGGAGGAACGAAGGGTCGCAGCCAGGTGCTGTGCTCCAGGGGAGGAAAACACTTGGATGATGCTTTTGCTTGGCCTTTCAGCCAAGTTTTCAAACACCGAGAAAAAACCTGGCAGGCTGCCAAGACAATAGCGTTTTGCAAACCACAGCGTTCAGGTTTGGGTGGGGATGAGGAACGTGTTCAAGTTGTTCTGCAGTCTCTGGAGTCACAAGGCAGCAAGAGAGCACTCGTGGTCGGTAATGCCCGGCAGGAACTGACACAGCCCTCACAAAGTTCTATTCTTCCTTTTACTCAGGACAAACCACATGTTTTTCATTAAGTCCAAATTGTGAAAGAAAATGTATACATATTAAACAAAAATACTGGAGCTGTGTGAACGTGTGCCTGGCAGTCTGCAGTCAGGTTACAAATGCTTCAGGGAAAAGCTGCTTTACAAGGTTGGGATCCACAGCTCAATAACACGAGGCATGCCCTGGTCTCAGACATGATTCGGGCCCACACATCCTCAAAAAGCAAATAAACAAAAGCAAGTAAACTAAACCACCCTGCACTTCAACAGCTTGGTTGGCTTAGGTAAGTTAATGCCTGGGAACCAAGGGGTTTAGGGATCAGATACCTCTTTGGTTTTCTGGAGGTTTAAAGCCTGTTTTCCCAAGGACGTGGACATCCATCTGCCATCTCTCCCCACCTCCTCCACCCCCTATCTTCATAACTCACAGGCCAATTTTAAATAATTTTATATAATTTGGCAGGCAGGCAGGAGCCTCCCATCTCAGACTTCAGTTTGACAAAGGCTGTGAAAATGCCCTGGCCTAGCAAGTGATGAAATGAGCCCAACAGCTGCCCCTGCCCCTCCAGCCAGGACACACAGCAGTGCCCAGCAGGGACTGTGTCACACACATGTCAGTGCCCTTGTCACCAGAACTGCCCCTCACACCACGAGGGTTTGGAGGTAAAATTCTGCCTCTCCTCTCCAGAAGTGTCACTGAGTCACTGATGGGCACAGCCCTGGGCTTCTCTGGTGAGAAACCAGTGAGAACAAGCAGTAAGTGTTTAGCAGCAGTGTAAGTCAGGGTAGTGTTTACACCATAAAAGTATTCTGTGCTGGGGAAACATGTATGGAAGGAAGCAGTATCTGAGAAGGGATTGTTTTACGAGGGCCTGACTTTAAAATGACTCATTTAGCACAGAGCAGCAATTGTGACTTTATTAAAAATCACCATGCTCTGCAGTGAACTCCTTGGCTCGCCTACATGTCCTGCCAACTTTGACTTCATCAGAAAATAGGTCTTGCTGAATTCCCATGGAAAAGTTCTGGAGTGGGTCCCAACTCCCTCTCCCTCCCAGGGGATGCCACTGGCATCCCAGCTGTGCCTCATTTCCTGCGTGTCTGGTGGGGCCAGAGCCTGATCCCACCGTGGTGCAGATCACATCTTCTGCTGCTTTTGCAACAACTTCCTGCTCTTATTTTTGTTCCTCCACATTCATTAGGTACATTTTGTGCAAACCACTGGTATTAAATTAAGCAAAAATGCTCACCTGAGATAAAATCAGATTTTTTACCCAAGATCTGCAAATGGCAGCAGGCTCTGCCAGCACTGCTCCACACTCAGGGGCTGGGTGTTCAGTAGAAAAGAGCACATAACCAGAGAACAGCAAGGCTGGGAAAACCAGGAATTCTTGTATTTAAGTTTCCACAGCCTTTAAGAGGATCCAGCAGATTCAGATATAAAACAGATTGCTTCATATTTTAGCTTTTAGCTACATGGACTTTACATGGCCAATTTAAAACTCTGCATCAAACTGCTATATTCTCTCCCTTCCCCCCAGAACAGGTTTTGGGGATGGAAATACTGATCTAAACTAAATCCCAGGAGCCTGACAATCCCTCTGCAGAACTTCCCTGAGACCCTGGGATGTTGCCAGCTTTAAGCGATGGAAAGGAAGAGTGCCAGGTCACAGGGCATGCCACAGATGGGATTTGACTTCTAAGCAGTCATTTAATTTAGGCCTGGAACAAGATTTATGGGAGTCTATGTGAAACCATAGAGAAATAAAAAGAGATAGGGCTGGGTGGATGAGGCAGGTAGATGCAAATTCAGATAAAACAAACCCCATCTGAATGGTGTAGAATATTCCTGTGAGGCTCCTAGTTTCCATCTCTGTTTTGCAGATGGGGAAACTAATTCTTTTAGTAGAAAAATCCGTTCTAGCAGAGTGAATAACACAGAGAAAACCAAGGACGTACGAATCCTGCTGCCCAGCTTTAGGGTCCAGCCCTCCTCCTTCTCCTCTGCAGGGAGGGTGGGGTGCAAAGGCAGAAATTTTGTTATTTTCTGCCTGTACCAACAAGGCACATCCACAGCTGGAGATCTAAAATGGGGTTGGTCTTGCAGACACATTAGGCAAGCACAATCCCCTCTTGTATGGGGTCCCAAGGCACATGAGGCCTCAGGACAGCAAGACACAAATATTTCAGTACTGTTCCCTGGAACAGTTTCACCAGCTACCTCTTAGGCATTTTTGTTGCTCCTACTGAGCAGCACCTGGCCCAGAACCAAGTTGGTCCTCCTGAGTGCTTGTCATTTTCTCTCTGTCATTTTCTCTCTTTTCTCTCCTCCCCTCTTACACACACACACACACACACACACAAAACCCTACAAACAATAAAAAACAAAACCAACAAAACAAACAACCAAAAAACCCCCAAACCTGTTTCCCCACAGGCTGCAGACATAAGTGAGATGCAGGTGCAGGCTGCACAGAGATAATGAGTTCAAATCCCAGCTCCCCACTCCCCTCATGTAAGATGCCCAGCTCCCTGAAGACCAAATGTGAAAAGAGAAGCAGCACAAGAGTGTGCACCTGTGGGAAGCAGTGGCTGCTCCCTCCTTGGGTTGGGGGGGGCAGGGGGACAGGACCTGGTCCTGGATGCCACCTCAAAGTAATGCCTTCTCCTGAGAGCTGAAAAGCATGACAGCATCAGCTGTCAGAGTGCTGCAGCCCAGCTGCTCATCACTATCCCTTTCTTATAAACATAGAAAGCTGGGTGCTGGGTACGACAGGAAACTTGTTTGTCCAGGTGGTTTGTCAGGGCAGAGCCAGGCTGGCTGTGCCCACCCCACCCTGCCAGCCCCTTCCCCATCACCAGGTTTCAAAGCTCAGCCAAGGAACTCAGTTCCCTCCTTGTGCCTGTGCCAGTGCCTTGGCCACCATGCCACGTTTAACATGGAAGGAGGAAATGAAAACCCCTCTTTTCCATTTTGGAATAGCAGGAACCAGGTGAGACTCCAAACCCTGCACTGTGCCTCCCCTGGCACTGCACAGCTCCCCAGGGCTTCCCAAACCAGGGCCCACAAATCTCCCTGCAAGAGAGAAGCCCAGCTGTGGAGAGAGACAGGAACCAAGGGTTCCTCTTCTATCTCACTTCAAATCATTGTGAAGTCCTGTACCTCACCCTGTCCCACAGAGAAACCACCTAACAGCAGCTTTCCTGAGGAGTCCTGGCAGTGATGTGGGTCTTAATCACTGCAAACATTTGAAAGTCAGTGGGAGGAGAAACGTGTTCCTACAGCTTTAGTTGGTGCTTTCCAGAATAGTGCCTCATTTTTCTGCTGGCAGCTGAGGTTCCTGCTATTATTTTGCCTCTTTGGTACATATGGAGAGAAAGGGAAGCTGCCTCCTTCCCCTGCCCTCCAGCAGCCCAGCTGCTGCCAGGCCCTTGCTGCTGAGCTGGCTCCCTCCTGCACTGCCCTGCACATCACTGCACTAACCAGAAAAATGAGAGAGGCTTCAGCCCTGCCCTTGCAGAGACCCAGTCCCACGTCCATGGCATTCAGGTGTCCTCCCTGCCCTCCCCAGGGTCCACCTCTCCTTCTGCCTCTGCCCAGCATCACCTCTGCAGGGAGGGAGTGGAGGGAAACGTGCTGGAACCAGGGGCTGTGCTGTGGCAGGTGGCAGCAGGGTGAGAGCACTTGGAAGAGCCCCAAATCCTGTTTAGTTCCCCAGAAACATAGCTCTAGCAGCCCTGGGGCTCGGGAGATCCAGTTATCCACTGGAGAGATTCCCCTTGCCTGGTCTGCCCAGACACTGCTCCTTGCTTCTAGCTGGGAGCAGCTGGAGCTGGGGGGTGGTGACCTCTGTCACCTGCATCCCGGGGCAGGGGTCCCCAGGCCGGGGGTCTCTGCAGGCTGGGACAGCCCCTGCTGTGTCTCACCCAAGTGGTTTCTCCTCAGTGTTCCTCCCCGAGCAGCTTTCCCCACTTGGTTGCTTTGCCATTTACTCACCAGGAGCTCTTTCAGCTTTGCAGAGGGCTGCAAACCACTTTCTGCCTCTGGTTGTGACCCCCCCTTGGGCAGGGCTGGGGGGGCTGGCAGGGAGCAGGGCAGCAGCCAGGGTGTGCTTGGCCCAGTCTGGGTGGTCCCGTGCACCCAGCCCTGGTGTCACAGCTGGTGACAAGGGGCTGAACCCACCTCAGTGCACACTCCCAGCCCCATGGCCCTCAGAAACCCTGAGCTGCACCCTGGGGGTGGCAGGAGGCAGACTCTGAGCCCAGACCCCTGCCTGTCCCCTTGGGAACTGAGCCAGAGCTGTGGCCAATCTGCCTGATTTCCCTCTCATTTATTTTAGACTTCCAGCAGGACATTTCCACAGCTACTCCCGATTTACCCCAGTGGGAATAAGTGATGATCCAGGCCCCACCTCCTAGGAGCCTGGCTGTGGTTCCTCAGATTTCTTCCTTGCATAAAGCATTGAGAGACCATTTTTTCCCTGTGAAATCATCTGATTTTTTTGGCTCCCCTTTCAATAGGAATTCTTTCTTTCTTTTTGCATTAATTTTGCCCAGTTACAGCACTGACCCATGTTTATGAAAGGGACTTATGAGCTGTAATGTTAACTAGCCTCAGTTTGCTGATTCAGCAGCAGAATAAATAGGTAATTACACCCTGCCATATGTGTCTCTAATTCCAAATAGATGGTGTCCAAGAGGCACTGTGCATTACCAGCGGATGACTGGAGTTGGGACTGTAAAAATGAGTAAATTGGTCCCCAAGGCCAGAAAAAGCTCTGTCAAATCCCACTGTTTATATCATACTGAGTGGCTGACTTGTGGTTATTTTGTAATTTAATACTGCTAAATGTCAACGGGAAATCCTTTCAACTACAGTTTGATACCTAGTGACAGAAAATCATTCAAGACTTAGACAAAGCAGCTAGCTCAGAGAAGTGCATTTTTTTTTTCTTTTAATCTTTGCATAAAGAGTGATCTTGCAGCAGCTGCCCTGCCCTGGAGTGGGGAGGGCAAACACACTGCTTGTGTCCTCTTCCCCCCACAACACACCCTTCCTGGGGCTGCCTGTACCTGTCCTTCCTAGAGCAAGGCTCAGTGATCCCTGTGCCTCCCCAGGCAAGCCCAGCTTGACAACTTTCTTTACTTCATGTCCTGCACAGCCCAGTGTATGAGACCATATTTTTTTTTGCCCACATTTGTTTATAAGAAAACAGAAAACCCAGAATAGCCACATTCTCCAAATGCTTCCTGTAAACAAATCCAAATACTGATGCACAGGCAAAGGCTGCAAGAGCTAAACTGGGGAATGAGCTGCAGAGGAGAGACTGCAGACCAGTTGTGATGGGACTCTTCCAAATGATGCACTGAATCTCCAACACTGTGTTAAACAAATAGAACCCTAAGCCCACCCAAGCAGCCTGCAGCACTGCACCCAAGGTGCTGCCCTGCCCCTTGTGCTGGGAAGGCACTGGGATGGCAAGCAGGAGGCATCTGTTCTGGTGCTCCCAGCTGCTGGTCACTCCTCAGGTAGGGACAAGCATTGCCTTTTCCCTGAGCTCAGAGCATCACCTTGGGGTGTGTGGCAAGGAGGGAGCCCCTCAGCTCGGGGGGGCTGTGCAGAGCACACAGAACTCTCCAGCTCTGCAGGAACCTCTGCCTGGCACTTGTCATGGGAGGGCACCAGCCTGTGACACACACAGCCAGGGGGACACTGACCACTGCCCAGCCCAGCCATCCAAGGGAAAGTTTATTTTGTGTGCAACCCCAAAGCTCTGCTTGGTACAGGTTCAGGCTGTGTTCCCACAGCTCTTTGTGCTGGGCAGCAGCAACCATGGTTTGCAGGGCCCATCACACCTGAGCCCCTCTGCTCAGCCTGTCTCCAGCAGAGCTTTCATCTCTGGGAGCAGAACCAAATAATTAGAGGTCTGAGAGCTGGACAAAGCCTGTCTGGTGGATGGGGCAATTTACAAATGCTCAGACCGTTCACACTCCTAAGGCAAAGAGGAAGCTTAATGAGAGGCACAGGAGAAATTCTTCTGGGAGAAACTCAGGGCAGAGAGGAGCCCCAGCCCAGCAGAACAGCCCCAGGACAGCCAGGGAGCAGGAGCAAGTGGCAGCCCTGTGCCCAAGAGCAGCAAAGGTAAAGTTGTCCACTCACTGCCCCTCTGCTCCCCCCTGCCTTGGGAAGCCCTGACAAGATGTGCCACACCAGCTCAAGCATCTCCCCAGGGCAGGGGCAATCCCAGGGCTCTGGGGGAAGCTGTCCCACACTCCACTGCTGGCACACACTGCAAAGGGGCACAAACTGCACACATCCAGCAGCATCCTGCCAACTGCTTTTCAGGGATCTCTAAGGATCCAGTCTGCTTCCTCAGGTTTAGGCCAGTGGCTTCGAGAAAACACCTGAGCAGCTCAAGCTTCTCCCTGCCAGGCTGGGGGAAGAACCCAGTGGCACAGCAGGAGCTGCCTGGAGCATCAAGGCAATGGGCACCAAGAGGAATTCAGACCAGGCGAGAGACTGTCACAGTCCCAGGAGTGTGTCACAGCTTCTGGGGCTCTGCCAATACTTACAAGAAACTACTTCAAAGGTTTGTTCCTTACAAACTCTCCAAAAATCTGGAGGAACCCTGTGGTTCGGGGGGGCTTCTCTCAGTGTCTCCTCCCCCAGGCAGGGGGCTGGAGCTGTTTTGTGGCAAAGGCAGCCAAAGGCTGGGGTACAGACTCCTAGATCTGCTCCAGTGATTTGCTCTGGGGATTTAAGCAAATCCTTTTTGGCTCAGCTTCTTGGAGGCACCTGACAAGAGACAGGAGCCAGTGTCTAAATGCATTCCTTCTCTCAGAGTCTCAGATTTTCTCCATTTGTAAGCCTGATGAGTGCTATCTCCTGGTTAGTGCTACCTCCCCCCTCTCCAGGACAGTTAGTCTTCATGAGTACATTTGAAGCATGCTGAGATCTGCAGATGAAAGAAATACCAGAATGCAATGATGCTGCTCTTGGACTTGGAGACTCAGCTCTCACCCTGTACCCAGACTTGGCAGCTCCTGGCATCCCCAGTTCAGCTGTGCTGCAGCACTGAGGGGAAAGTCACCAACACCCAGAGCAGGGCTGGGGAGAGGTGAGCAGCTGCCATCCTTGAACAACTGTAAATATTTCCATTTCTACAGGACTGTCAAATCCTAATTCCTACTACATGATGTAAAGGCACTGAATTCACAAATTCTGCAGCATAGTTTGAGGAGAGGAAAATGCCCATCACCCAGGAATCACTGTCACCCCAGGAGCTCCCAGGGCTGGCATTGTCACAGCCAGGAGCTCAGGTCAGGACTGGCTCCAGCACAACCCATCACCAGCTCCTGCTGCTTCTACCTGCAGCCAGAGAGGCACAGGAGAAGCGTGGGATGCCTTTAGCAACCAGGAATTATTGTGCATCTGATCTTTCTTTCCCCATGGCCTCATTTGGCCCCAACCCCAAATTCCAGAGTACCCACACTGCTGCACCATCACGCTCTGCTCTGCCCGAGGCCGCAGGCACACAGCCCTCTGTGAGATGAGACAGGGCTGGGGGAGCTGGGATGGGATTTGGAGGGGTTCTCCTGGCTCATAACAATATCTCAGATTTCTTCTTTTGAGAACACAGAGGGGAAAGTTGTTTGCACAACAGTCCCTGTGAAGCAAGGCAGCAGCTCCTGAACACAGAACCAGCTCCAAGCTGATGCTCCCAAAGCCAATTTAACTGCTGACCCCTTTCCCTCTGGAGCTCCCTCCAGCAGGATCCAGCCCTTGGGGGTGCACCCGTGAGGCTGGGGGGTGTGGGTCCCCGTCAGACACACAGCCAGCGTCTGCCCTGTCACCCCAGCCTGAGGTGACACCTGCCAAGCCCTTCCACTGCGGCGGGGAGAGATTAAAGGATGGAGGGGCTGGTGGTTAAGGCTCAGCTCATTAGAAGGAGTCCTGTTAATTGGGTATTAACTGGCCTCTGCTGGGGATCAGGGACACATGGGCTGGGAATAGGGGAGCTGCAGTGTGATGCTTGTCAGACATTTGAACTTTGGCAGGCTGGTGTAGCTGGCATGGGGAGGGCAGCCCAGCCCTCAGCTGGCATGTCAGCCCATGCCCCTTGGAGAGTCAGGGCTGCTATTGTCTTGGCCAGACTAATCCCTCTTACTGGGATGCTGGGCTGGTTTTTCCTCTCCATCCCAGATTGTGTATCACACCTCTTGGGCTTTGCTGAGTTTAAAAATACATGTTTAGGGCTTAATCTGTGCTGCTCTAGGGCACAAAGACCAGGCTGGCCCTGAGATCACCTGACATGAAGTCCTGAAACAAAGCCCTTAGGGCAGAGTCCTCACACTCTGGCACTGAAGTCTCAACTCCTGTCGCCTGGAAACATAACAGGATTGTCTCCCTTAGCAGGATTATGTCTGAAAAAGCCTTCTGTTACTGCCACTCTCTGCTCCAGGGTTGACAGCTGAATCAAACCAGATGGGAGTCCCACGGTCAGAGTGAGGAAATGGTGGAGGGCTCCTGGCTCCAACATGGGCTGACCTTGGAACAAGTCACTCCATTGCCCTACACTTGGCCTCTCCTCCCTGGGGCAGAGGGAAGGAAGAGGCATTAAGAGAGAAAATGCCTTTTGCCCTGGACATGCCAGGCAGCCGTGTGCAGCTCGAGGAGGGCCAGGGCTTCTTGTCACTTCTTGTCACTTCTGTGACCTGAGAAGCAAGCCTCACGTGTATGGCAGGAACAGCATCCCACACAGGGTGCTGCTGGGGGACAAGCGTGGGACTTTTGGCAACAGGTCATGGCCACAGAGGGTTATGGAAACATGGGGAGCAGAGATTAAATGGGAAACATGATGCTTCCCAGAAACAATTCCTGTCTCCCTGTGAGGCCAAGCCCCAGCAATGTCTCCTCTCAGCAGCACCCATGCTCAGCTTTCTTGGGGCTGGAGGCAGGGACCTGCCCAGCTCAGAGCTCCAGCAGCCAGGAGCTGGAGGCACTCCCAAGGCAGAGTTGCAACCAGGCAGCTCCCCTGCCACTTGCAAAGCTGCAGTGATGACAGAAGCCTCTCTACCTTTAAGGCATGAGGTATGCTGTACACAGCAAGAAGGTTTGCCTAATTAACTCCGATTGTATATGACACTGTCATGTTGATTTACTAAATATACGCGGGAAATCTCTTTATTTCACCAGCTGATTGGTGACATAATCGGGGTCTGTAAGGAGCAGCCTTGACACCAATTCCCTCTGGTTATGTTACCTGTCTTTTCCACCTGCAATCGCATCAGTGAAGCCCACAAGGAACTTCAATAACTAATTTATTCATTTTGCTTCTGATTTATAGTAAAAAGGAAAGGATGTCAGGATACACTTGTCGGGAATGACAATCAAGCCCAGAACCCTTCCAAGCTCACCCCTTCTCAAGAAGCAGAAGGCTTCACCCTAGCAGCATGTACCTTGTGCACATCGCAATTACCAACCCCTTCTGTGTTCCTGCAGACTCACCCCAGCTGGGAGAAAGTTTCCAGATAACACAACTCTGGAAAAGTCAATTACCTTGCTCCCTTATCTGCTACAGATATAGGCATCCCTGACTGACACATGACATGTTCAATCCTGCTTCTCATGTCCCCATGTGCCCCAGAATAATTCCTTCATGTCTAGCAGGCTGTGCTGAGGTCTGTGCTTTTGTACTGTACTTATTGTGTTGAAAAGGGCACCACGGCCCCTTGGGATCACTGTATGAGCAGTGGGCATAGGATGAAGACTCAAGCTGACGAAAAGGAATCCACTACTGTCCGTGGATGAGTCTGAAGAAAACCTGCAGCATGGTTCAAGAACTTCCCCATTACTCAGCCTTACTTACTCCCAAGTACAGATATTCAAACCTGCACTTGGTATCTAAAGAAAATGGACTCCAAGACAGCTCCAGAATTCTCATACTAAAACTTCTCCCCTCTTGTGTGACACGGGAAATTTTCAAAAGTTTGGTTTGGCAACAAATGCTTTTCAGTATCCACCCATGTGCCAGAAGGCCAAGGCTCCTCTCCTGGGAGGGAGAGCAGAGGAATGATCCCTGACCTCCTCTGCAGAGGTTGCAGTGAAGTCCCTTTCCAAAGTGAATGCAGTCCTGTGGCAGTTGTTGGAAAGCAGCTGGTGGTGGTGATCTGTGCCTCTGGAGCTGCAGCCTGCCCCCTGCACAGCTCTGCAGTGATGGGGTTGCAGCTCTGCAGAGCCTCACCTGCATTTTTTAGGGCTGAGAGGAACCTGGAGCCACATTCCCTGCTCTCAGCACGGAGATGGAAGGAGCATTGCTCTGCACCACTCCTCCTGTTCCAGATCAACACCCCACCATCCCAGCCCACCACAAAGGCATTTCCCAGTGACCACAACTCTGTTTGACGTTTCCTAAACTTGGAGCTTGTCTTAAGGCCCAGCCCACCCCTGAAGTGGCCATTCCCAGGGCTGGCAGTGTAAGTGGCCTCATCCTGGCAGAGGCGCCCTGGGAGACCAAGAATGCCTCCTTCAGCAGTTCTCTGAGCTGCTCCAATTTTTGCCTGGAACAACTGAAGTCACAAACCAAACCCACTTCCTGCTGCACAGGGACTGTCCTCATCAATGCCTCACTCCTCATCGCAGTGAAACGAGAGCCTCATTTGGCAGAGCAATCAGGGGAGCAGGGTGAGCTCCTCACAAGGATGTGCAGATACTCTGTGTCAGGCGTGGAGCTTGGCTCAGCAGCCCAGAGAGCAGGGGACAGGGAAACAGGCAACTCCATTGGATGAGAGCCTAGTTAAGATCCGTCTGTGTCAGCCCAAAGCTTAATCTGGATTGATGCAAACTGCAGAAAGTATCATTAGAGACTGTCTGGGGAAGTCACAGAGCTTCTCTGCTCCCTTCTTGTCTCCCCCAATAATAGAGATATTTCTGTTTACATAGGTGGACTTGATCCTCAGAATTTCCTCTGTAGATCTCCAGTATTTGCATGTGTCACCCTGTTTTCCCTGGCTCATTAATCACTCACTGTGCTTGTCAAACTGGAGCAGTGCCTGCTGTGCTCCCACAACCTGCTCCGGGAGCCCCAGGCTGGGTGTTTCTGCTGCTACTGTGGAGGTGGTGGGAGTGCAGCCCCCTCCTCACTGCTGCAGCTCCCCCAGGGACACACAGCTGCCCTCTTTGCTACAGAACAAAAAGTTTTCCTTAAACTCCAAATAAAACACCTCACCACAACACCATGGTGCCTTCTGCTCCTCACCAGCAGCCCTGGCTTCTCCAGGCACAGCCCTGTCTGAGCTAGGAGGTGTAAGCTTCACTTACCCAGGCACCCCGAGGAGTGGGAGAACTGTGGGGAGAGAAGGAAAATACGGCACCAACATGTCAGGAGAGCTCCTGAGCAAAGCCCTGTGTCCCCAGAGCCAGGCCCAGTTTCCCCAAGGTGACCTGGAGCCAGGCTGCAGCTCAGCTCTGTCTCAAGCCCAGTGGGCTTTGGCTCTGCATCCTGCAATGCTGATTAGGAGCAAAGCCCATCTCCTCCTTCCTGCCTTCCCCGTGTCAGCTGGAGCACACAGATCATTTTTTTCTTCTCTCCCTTTTTTAATGACCAGTCCCTGTGATTGGCATGAGGAGCTGAGCTCTGGTAGGGCTGGGGAAATTCAATATTGCTAAAACCAGGACAGGAAACAGCAGTGTTCCTGCAGTCACAACTCCACATTAAGTAATCTGTGTATTAAACTGAAGATGACACGATGAGATGCTGAAATTATCTTGGTCTATCCCGGCTTACAGGGCAAAACGAACTTGAGGGTTCAATTTGGTATTTCTAAGACATCTATCACCTTCTTGTCAAGCTTTGAGGCATCTCTTTAGGCACTTTTCAAAGCTGATCTATTAGGGTGGGAGCAGGACCAAGGGAAGCTCAGTCACAGAGTCTTGAGCAAAGTGAGGCAAATGCTCTCCATGATGTGTCCATGCAGGGCTGGGAAACCAAATGGGGCGCCTGTTCTACCTCCCCGTTTCAACTTTTCAAAGTCAAAGTTTGAAGGAAAGTAAAGCTTAATATAAAGTTACTTCTGAATAGTTACTTGAATGTTAAAATAAAACCCTGTAAACCTCTAGCTAAATCTCATTAATAGCTATTGCATTTCCCAAAAGACTTAATAACAACTTATTGATGAATTTGCCCAGTAGTTGAGCAATGAAAAGGAAAAACAAAACCACAGGAAGCTGGAAGAGTAATGCCAGAATCACAATTTGACACAAACAGTCACTGGGAAATGTATCACAAGGGTTTCCATATGATAAGTCAAAAGAAGGAATACAAAAATCTGTTGCCTTTAAACAAGAAGCTGAACTCCTGTTACCCTGCATTGTTCCAGGTAGAATGTATGCCACTTCTGCAGTGCTGTGATTTCCAACTGTTCATTAAGAAATTGCAACAAGAGCCTTGAAAACACATACTCCTACATGTCTGTGAAGTGAGGAGCAGGCCAGGTCCTCAGCAGCCCCCTCCTCACTAACTCACTTAGCAATGTGCTCAAGATAAGCTGCTGCTCAGTCACACATACCCTCACATTCCCATTCATATTTCACTCATCCCAAACTAAATATTTCTATTACAGATCTCCAAATGCAGAAAGGCAAGACATAGCCCCAGAATTGAATGGCAATTAAGCAATTCACTTCCCTCTAAAACTCGTCTACTGTAATCTTCATCAAGAAAATCAAGCCAACCCAAAGCAAATTAATATAGATATGCCTGCTCAAAATAAATAATTGTTAGAGCAATCTCTCTACTGAGGAGGGTTTAATTCTCTTCTTTTTTTACTGTTTACAGAGTCGATGGCAAAAAAAGGACATCTTTCATTTTCTTCACTTCAATGGGGTGATCTAATGGACTGGAGTGGCCTCACTAAACCTCCAGAGCATGGTATAAATGGGCAGCAGCCTTTAGACAATGCAGGAACAAGACAAATCATCCCTTTTTAGCTTCAGGTCCTCTGTATAGCCCATGGGATTGAGCTAATGCAAGAATTAGCCAAATAGAAAACCAAGCATTCAGTCCCTTAATGACAGGAGCTGCCTTCCCTCAGGGACAGAATGCTTCCCTGCAAGCAAGATAGAGAGACACTGGGAGGAGATGTGGTGGCAGAGAGCCATGCTCAGGAGGGCTTTGTGGTGATGGTAGCAGGAGAAGGGTATTTTCCACTTTGCATCTTATAGGAAAGAAGTTTGAGGAGCCTGTGGTCCTGTTTCCCTGGCCCAGGTGCTGGGGATGGACAGGCCCACACGTTCAGCTGAGGCTGCAGGTATCCTGCTCCCTGCTAGAGGTGCCCCCACAGCCCCAGAGCCCAGCCTCAGGTTGCTCTGTGCTGTCCTCCACAATACCTTCACAAGTTAGAGCAGTCCAAATTCCTTTTGACTCTTCCCTGTGGTGCAGCTGTGCACTTCTTCCACTGAATTCTAGGAGTATTCCCTGGCAAAAGTGATCAATATTGTTGAGGAGAAGGAGAAGGAATTTCAAAGTCACCTGAGTCAGCATCATTCAGGGGCCTGACTTGTGTACTTCAGCCCCACAGGCACTGAGAGCAGAGCTGCTTACAGGATCAGTCTGTGTCTGACCTCACCACTCACCCCAAAAGAGCAGAGCCCCTGTCTGGAATAGCTGTGATCAACATATAGAATCAGAAAGCCTGAAACAGTTACTGCAGAGCAGAACTGGAAGTTGTGCTTCAGGACCCCACCTTGCTGCTGGGAGAGGCAGAGAAACAACATGAGGTGCAGAGCTCAGGCACTGCTCTGACCTCATGCTCTGGCCAGCATGGAGTCCCAGGGCTCAGCCAATGCCACTTCCTGTGAAAAATGATTCACAAGTCTAATGCAAGCCTCACTTCCCAGCCCAAATTGGTGTCTCCTGATTCCCCTCTACTTCTGCCATCATTCCAATGCTCTGTCCCTTTGAAATTCTGTGCAGGCACCTGTCCTGACTTGCCAGAGACTTCAGTTCAGGCTTTTCTCCCACATCTCTTTCCACCACCTTGTTTGATTTCTCTCCTCCTGCTGTGAAAATGACCACACTGACCCTGCTGCAATGTAAATGAAGAGGAGTTGCTCCACTAAGTATGTGAGAAAAAACCTTATCAGATGAAGACACAAGGAGAAGGCAGTCCAGCAGCACATCCAGCATTCCCGAGTGCCTTGGAAGCTGAGCACGAGGGCCTGCGGTGCATTTGCTGCTGTTGTACATCTGCCTGTGCCTGTGTGTGCTGATGTGCAGACAGGAGAAGGAAAATTCCCTTTTCCTACTGTTTGCTCCACTTTGGCTGAGCTCCATGAGTGGACTCAGACAGATCCACCCTGGATGCACAGCTCCTGCCTGCCTCTCTGCAGCTGAGTCCTGAAGCAGCACTGGGAGCAGCTTTCTAAAGCAAGCACACCTCAGTCTCACCCTCTGAAAGGCATTTACAGCTAATGGGGGGAAGCAGAAAGAGAATAAACATACATCTTTCAAAAGCCAGGATAAAAATGGTGTAGAATTAAGCTAGCAGAACAGAAACTACATCTGGAGCCCATGATCCAGGCTGAATAACTGAACAGCTGGAGGCCTTGTCCTTGAGGTGCCGGAGGGTGGTTTGTTCTTCAGATAGCTATTTACCACTAACACATTTCCAGAAGTATTGGAAAGTCTTGTAACATTTTCAACACAACGGTTCCCTTTCCTTACTCCAAAATAAAAGTTTTTTTAAAAGGTTGGTAAAATACAGAGTAGCCTCACAGGCAATTGGAGGTATGGCAGCTCCTACCCACTGGGTATAATTTTTAACAACCCAAACCAGCTCCAGAATAAAAGCAGAGAAAATGTCAACCCTTTGTATGAAAGGGCTTTTGAAAAAGCCAAGCTGACTCCAATTTGCCGCAGGCATGAAGACAGCATATGTCAGAGTGCCTGGGAGCTGGGAGGCTGAGAGCTGGCTCCAACCTGCTGGGTAATGGAGTCCAGAGAGCTCCGGCTGCCACCCTGCTCCCAGGAGCAGCTTCCAGCATGCTGGCACTGGGTGAGGCCACCTGCAAGCCAGATCTGCTCTCTTGGAGGAAACTGGGACCTCTTTTAGTTGCCCAGCTGCAGCTCAGCTCATTTGCAAGAGGCAGCCTGCCACATCACAACTCCTTTAGGAAGCACCAGGAGGCAAAGCAATCTGCTGCCTCCCAAAAGAAGATGGGTAGGAGGATACCTCTGCCCTGGCTTGGATGGGGAGCAGAGGAGACTGCTGTGGGAGGCAGGAGATGGCAGGGGCTGTCTGCTCACCAAACACCCTCTGCTTTGCCTCAGGGAAGAGCTCTGCCATCTCTGGGCTTAGAGACAACTCCAGGGCAACTGAAGTTGGTGCCAACGTCTCCTGAAGGCTGATAGGGCCTGGCACATCAAATGTGGGGAGAGGCTTTGTAGATCCTCCCAGCAACTGCCTCCTGTCCTAGGCCACCCCCCACTCACTGTGACCCCCCCAGCTACTTGGCCAGGGAGGATCTGCTGCTGGAGAGGCCAGGCAGGTAATCCCATTTCGGGGCCAGCTATGAACATCTTTCACTCCATGGCATTGACAGGGGATCCCAATGCTTTCCAGAGACAGTGAGCAGCTGAGTAGAGAGTGAGGAGGGTCAGGACTGGACCTTGCAGACCTCATGAAACAGGAGAGATGAAGAGTCTGCCCTGGGTATTAACCTTGGGGTCTGGTGTGTGATGGAGCCAGATCCCTGGGTTGTGCCAGGCTTCCAGAGAAGGCTGCAGAGCCTCTGCCTCCTCTCACTGCCAGGAGGGACTGTCCCTAGGCTGCTCCCTGCCATGGGGCTCCCCTGGGAGACCACAGCACCCAAGGCACTGCAGAGCAGCATTGGCTCTGGGGCTGCTCCCACTCCTGCAGCAATTTCCTTCCCAACAGATCTGAGTGAGCACACAGCACAGCAGGGAAGCTGTGTCATGGCACTGGTGGTGATGTGTGCCCAGGGAGCATGGAAAGAGCTAAGGCAGAACAGAATAATGAAATATTGCCATCTCTTCCCAGGCCTGGCCTTTTATCAGATCCAGCTTCCTTCTCTCTGGTCATACATTCCTGTTCTCCTGCCAAAAAGCAGCCTCAGACCTAAGAACAGACCTGACTGGAATGCCTGTGCTCACCCTCTGTCCTCCTTGCTCCAGCTGGAAGGAATCTGCTCCACTACCTGAGGAGAAAGTAAAATTCCCCTCCCCAGCCAAGTGCCAGCCAGGAGAGCAGCACTGTGCTTGGCTCTTTGTGTTTACAAAAAAAGGAGTGGAAATAGAACCACAGGAAAGAACAAGAGACTCACGTCCTCTTGAGAGAAAAGTTGGTCACTCCCACATCTCTTGCCTTGTTTTCTTTCCAGGAACGTGGCCAGGTGGTATGGGTGGGAATGTGCCAGGCACAAGACCCCTCATAAAAGTGAGCAGGAAATCAGAAGTATTGTCCATGCAAAATGTGCTTATCAGAGGGCTGGAAGAAAAATGTTCCTTTTCTAAAGGAATGTTTATGTTGGAAACATTCCTAAGATTTTTTAAATTTTGGGGAGTTTTTTTAGGAAAAGGGCCTAATGCCTCAATTTTTTCACTTTTGTATTTTTTCATTATAGAGAAAGGTGATTAAACTATGCAGAGGCTGGGATTTGTGGGATAAAATGTTCCTCTGACATTAACCTGCAGTGAACATCCCAGGAATGCCAGTTTGTTTACTGGCAGGACTTACACAAACCAGCATAACCTGAACCACCCTGGTAGAGTGCTCCATAAAGGGCATTACAGGTTTATAAAGCAGTTTTTGCACCTGATGCCATGAGCTGCACTCACCTGGTTTGGGGAGGGAAATGCCCCCAGGGGCACTGTCTGTCAAACCAGACCAATGCAGACTCCAGGTGTCCAGGCTGCCAGTTCCCTGCCACAAACAAACTGCAGACCAAGAACTCCTCATTACTGCCTTAGTCATTTCAAAGCGTAAATGTAATTATCATGATCTGATCAGGGACAACAGAGAAAGAGGCATAATTTGCTGACAACAGTATTTGCAATAATTAATCTCCCAGCTCTTGCCTTGAAGGGTCATAGATGTCTTGAAATGGGAATGTTTGAGTCATTTGTGTCCCTTTAATCATCTGCACCAGGGGTGACTCAGAGCCTCTTGCCCAGGGCCTAGCAGGGCACAGGCATCCCAGACAGGGACCCTTGAGTCCCCTTCCCTTCCAGGGACCAGGCCTCAGCACATCAGGAGGAAAAGCCTTGCTGTCAGTGAATGGAAAGGGCTGGAAAGCCTCTCCAGACAGCAGTTCAAGCAGCAGTTACCAACACGGGAGCAGTTCAGCCTGGAGGTTGTAGCCCTAACCCAAAATGCCATCAAACTGAGCCCAGGAGCTCTGGGGTTTACCAGGGGGGAGAGTGGGGAAGTTTCAGCTGTCCTGATGAATAAAGACATCTGGATAAAAGGAGTGGAAAGTCAGTGCCCAGGCAGTGTGTCTGAGATGCTTGCAGCCTGGCAGGACAGGCAGGAGTCAGGCAGAGCAGTCAGGGCATGGAGAGGCTTCAGAGAAGCCAGGTCAGGCATTAACCTTGCCCTGCAAGGTGCCAGGAGAGGCAGGGAAGCTCAGCAGCTAAAGCCTCCCTGGTCCTTGGGCTGCTGCAGTGGGACAGCTCTGCTGTGCTGCAGACACCTCCACTACTTCACAGAAATCAGGGATGTGACCCACATCCTCCCTGTGCTCCGTGTCAGGCACCCAGCTGGCCCCAGGAGGAAAGGACATGGGTGTCCCCAGGTCTGCCCAGGTCCTGCTTGGCCTCTCAGCACCCAGTGGGTGCTGCAGCCTGAGATGGGCTTTGGCTGCTCCTGTAGCAGCCATACACTATAAAACTGAGATCCAGAGCCTATTTCTTTCATGGGGATAAAAAAATTCTGCTTACTTGAAAGGCAGCTGAAGCAGCTATTAGAAAAGGGTACCCAAAATAGGTAACCAGAGCCAGGGGACAAGGTGCATGTGGAGTCACTGTTGAGCTCTGGCTCCTGGGCTGGGGTTGGCTGACTTGGCTGCCTGGAATGAGGCCTGTCAAAACTCCCCTACCTTTGATCACCTTTTGCAGGAAAATGAGGTACACATTAGACGCTCATTAACATTTATGTAAGTCATCTGCTGCAGTAGCAGCTTACTGTGTCTGCTATTTGCCTGTGGGAAAAAAGAAAACTCAAAAAATGCCTGCTCAGAGAAGCCCCCAGACCACATCTCTGCAGAGATGTTGGTGAAAAGTCCACCTGAGCCCCCAGTCCCTACTCACACCTACAGGAATTCCCACAGAAGCAGAAGCAGCTCAAGGAGCTTCCCAGCTAAACTCTGTTCCTATTCCAGGTTAAGTGGTTAACTGGATGCACTCAGCTTTTAGAAAATGGTTCACTGAGCACAGCTGTCACCAAACAAAGGCATAGCAGAGACTGAACAAATGCGTGCAGGGGAAATCAGATAATAGAGGTGGGAAGTGTCCTGTGATCCATTTAACTGTGTCTGCTCCCAGGAGAACACCACAGAGACTCCTGGATCTGGTGAACCAGCAGACACAGAGCAGGAGATGCTCACACACAGCAAGCCTGGGCAGGGCAGGGCAGGGCAGGGCAGGAGGTGTCACCCTGCCAGCAGGGACAGCAATGACAGTCTGTGTGAGGCAGTCTAGAGGGAGGGATGGGCACTGTGCTCTGGTCAGGATTAACCTTGGGGAGCTTGTTGCTCCACAGAACCTGCTCAGCAGATGAAATCTCATCAAAGCATTTTGTGGTGTTCACACTGAGCCAGGTGAGACTTGCAGCCTCTCCTGCTCACCTGGCTCAGACAGACTCAGAACACTCTACCCACTGTGGGCTTAATCATTAAGAATGTTCTTGCCAGGTTAGGACACCTCTTTCTTTACAGAGCAGCCAGCTCTGTTTACCCCTAATTGCACTCTAGATAAGAGGTTAAGAGGAGGATGGATCTTACTGTCTGGGTAAGCTGAAAAAAACATATCTCCAACCAGCAGGGCAAGCACAGCTGCTCCTGTTTCTCCAAGGACAAGACTCTGCCTCTGGAACCTCCCCAGAGCCTCATGCCTACCCCAGAGAATTAATTATCTGCTCCTTGTGCCTGGGCAGAGAGCAGAGGGAGATGATTCCTTTGTGTTACAAGAGGACTTGTGAGTCAGATGAATTAGGTCTTGCTCAGTGTTCAGAGTCCACTACAGCCCAGGCTGGAACAGCTCAGGCCATAGCTGGGGTACAGTGTGTCCCCACCCCCAGAGCTGTGCTCAGGCAAGGAAGGATTTCTCCTGCCAGGGCCTGAGACTGTCTAGACAAATCCTATGGATCAGCTGAGGTCTACAGAGTAAAACCCTGGTGACATCAGCCATGTTCTGCAGTCCAAGGGACCAGCAATGTGACTTCCAATGGCCAAAGTGCTAGGGGCACCCAGCTGAGATTCCAGTGGGACTCAGTAAGTCAGAACTGAGTGAAAGATGCACAGAGAAGTTCATAGAAACCATCAGGACAATTCACCCACCTGGCAGAAGGAGGTTTTAAGCACAGAGTATCAGAAAAAGCAGGTTTAAGAATGCTGAATTTCTGCAGTTGCATTTAATCTGAAATGCAGAGCACGAGACACCCATCTCTCAGTAGGAATTTCTCCCATAGGGACAAGGAGCCCATTTGGGAGGGCATGTGGCCTGGGTTCATTTCCATGCAGATAGACTCTGCATTTCCCATGCAACCTGGAAAACATACCTGTCTTTCCCAGGTAGGGATGCTTCTTCAGAGAGCTCAGAGATGCTGGAATCCACGCTGTGTGAAGCACAGTGACTTCCCAGCTGGAATTCCTCCCCGATCTCTGAGCACACCAGTCAGTGCTGAAGCAATTTCTCCTTCTCTGTTAACAGTGTAAAGCTTTGGCAGATTACCCAGCTTAAAAAGTAATTTAAACTGCACTTATAAAATATTTCATGAAACATTTCTAAAAACATTGCCACTTTCACTCCCCAGTCATGACAGCAGCAGCTGAAAGGATAGTGCAGTGAAAGCTCTCTCTTAAACTCAGATCTCTTGAAATTTCTGCTGCTTCAACCTGCTATTTCTATTCTGTATTGACTTAAAAGGTATGGGAAATAGGCATATTCAATATCAGATTTTGCTGTTTTAAAACTTGTGGAAGTAAATACTTTGATCTAATCGCATGTAAATTATGTGTCACTGTTAGAATATGGGACTGCATGTAAGTCTCAGATACAAAAGAAGTCATCACCGTCTCCATGTAGAATAAAAAGAAATATAGAATATTAAAATCAGGAGGTTCAACTTTATTAGCATAACAGTTTCAGTTTATATTCATGTGCACCAAAAATGCATTCGCAGCAAAATAACTCAGAAAGAAGAAAAGCCCTGATTCAGCACAGTAATTTAACTCATATTTAGCTTTAAGCATCTGCTTAAGTCCACATGGGCCTAAGTCCAGATGAAGAAAAGTCCTGTTTTACTCAAGACAAAGCCAATAAATGTTGAATGATTGCAGGCTGACCAAAAATCCAGAATAGTTTTTATCTGAGTTCAGCCTTTTTTTCAGTTCAAGAGTGTTCTGTTGCTACAAATCTCTTTATCAGGGCCTCAACCAAGTCCTCTGAGGCCAAGAAACTTATCATAAATAATATCTTTGAAGGAGGGAGGACAAAAGCTCCCAGACTGCGTCAATCTTTCATTGGCAGCAAGAGAGATAAATGGAGCAGCTGCAGGTAAGGCCAGCAGAAACCAAGTGGAACCCAGAGGTGTGTGGGGAGAGCTGGAGAGGACACTGCTCCTTCCTCTGAGCTGTGTGGGAAAATGCAAAGGGCCAGGAGCTGCCACCTGCTCCCTCTCCCTCCTGAGCTCCTTGCTTGCAGATTCCTTCCCCATCCTCCTGCCTGGCGGGTTGCTGCCATTGCTGGGAGGCATGGAGGAAGGTCTCCAGCTCTCCCACCCACAGGACTGCCTGGTGTCAGGGCTAGAGAAAGGATTTACCCAATCCCAGGGAGCTGCTTTCCTCCCCTGCCTGCCACAGGGAAGTGCTCACTTGGCAGGAGGTGACTTTCAGTGACAGACACTGGTGCAGAGGTGGCCGTGGCCACCAGGTGAAGAGATCCCTGACCTGGCAGAGTGCTGGGAGTCCCTGAGCATCAGCTGTGCCTGCTCTGGCTGCTCTCAGATTTCCCAGCTCACTGATCAGTGACAGTGCTGATCCAGACCAGCGTGGCAGTGACACCAGGGCTCAGCCCTGGATGGGGACAGCTGAGGGATGGCTCCTGGCTCTGCCCATCCATCAACCCCAGGGGCTGAGAACACCTCCAGCCCAGCAGGCATCAGCCCAGGAAAACTCAGAAGAGTTTGGTGACTTGTCTCGGTGAAAGCATCACCTGTTAGCCACAACAAAGAATCCAAGGCAGTGCTGCCAGGGGTGGGGAAGAAATGTTCAAAGCAGAATAAGACAAAAATAATAGGGAATGGCTGTCCCCCACAGCTGGGGGAAGGAAACCCGTGCTGCCCTTCAAATAACAGCAGCTGGCACCCAAACAGAAAAGAGAGAAGTCTCAGCTCACACACGTGCAAGAGCCTAACAGATATTCACTGATGCTAACAGACTCTTGGACTCCCTTGAGAGGGAGTTCTGGGGTTGCTGGGCTGCAGTGGCCAATGATGGGACAGGAGAGAGGGGCAATGGAGTTCCTCTGTGATGCCACCAGACTGACCCTCTGCTGAGAATGAGCAGAACTGTTCCTTAAGACCATGTTTTTTTTTCAGGGCAACAGCAAATTCAACCCAATATGTATAGAACACCTAGAGAAGGAAAAGCACATCGTCAGTGGAGCCAGAGATGTTAGCAGAAAAACTGCAATGAAAAAGAATTGTTCTAAATCAAGGAAGAAACACACCTGAATAATCTGGAGCATGGGCTGTGCCTCCTGTGAGTACAGGTGTCAGCAGCAGGGTAAAACGTTTTGTTGTGTTACAAAAGGCTTGATGCCCTAAGAGCTCTAACCCCCCCAAAAAACCTCTCTGGTGACATGAATTCAACCATTTCCCAACAACGTTATTCTTTTCCAGAGCAACAGTGAGACACCCTCTTTCAAGGCAAGGCAAAGCGTCCCTGGCCCCATGCACACAGGAGGAGATCACTGCTTTCTCTCTCTGCACATTAGGTGACTTCACTCTGTTTGCTGTGAGCTTTTGCAAAAGGTTCCTTTCATCAGCTGCCTTTGAGGTTCTTTGAAAAATGGAAATAATTAGGCACGTGTATTTTCATTGGCACAGAGAGGCTGAAGCCTGATCTGAAAGGCTTTGCCTTTGCAAGAAAATAATAGGTCCAATTAAATGTACTTTATTCTCTGAAGTTCAAACACCATAGCTTTGGGGGCAAGAATTACGTGCAGAACAGGGATATAGGTATATATAGGACTGAGGTTAAAGATAATCTGCTTGGGTTTACAAAACAACAACACTGATGATTAATAGAGAAGCAAGGGGTGAAAGTGTGAGACTCCTGTCCAGAGGGACAAGGAAAAAGCCCTGGGTCCACTGGCACTCAGTCCACTGAGAACCAAGGGACTCTGTTTGCATGTGTAATCACAGCTCCTGCCAAAGCCAGGGATGTGGCTGTGATTAAAACACACTGGCCCTGAAGGGAGCTGCATCAGATCCTAATTATCAGTCATGGTTCCTTGTTCCCTTAATACTTGCAAGAAGTTTCTAAAGTTTCAAAGGAATATAAATCTTATGAAAGTATTTCTAATTGCACGTAAATGACAGGTACAGCCATCATTTAGCTTGGGCTGCAGGGAAGGGGCAGCAGAGTTCTCCAGAACCAGTGCAAAGGTCTAACACTGCATTCAGAACTCACAGAGAAACCAAACCCTCATAGAAATATTAACTGAATAAAAATTGCAGTAAAAAAACCAGAGAGAATTCTCTAAAAATAATGAAAAGCATGTGAGACAAATCAACATGCTCCTCTGCTCAGGGGGCTGGGCTCTCTGGGGGCTCACGTCCCTCTCTGCTGCCTGCAGTGGCTTTCTCTCTGTGTGCCTGGACAAAAGACACTTTATTACAGTAATTTATCACCCCATAAAAGAGGCTTTCTTGTACTGCTGAATAATTTTGAAAGAAATATGTTTTAAAAATTAAAAATGCAGTCGGTGTATGCACACTCAGGTCTGCTGGGAGACATTTCTGCAACTACTGTAACTGCCTGGGTAGTTTTAATACCCCTACCTTCTATTATTTAAAGTATGATGATATTTTTTCCTTCTCTGAGCTTTGTCAGCTATAAATAAGAGATAAGGGTTGAATCACACAGGGTATCTGTAAGCACTTCCATTATTGATACTTAATGTTGGAGGGGATGGTGAGACCCTGGTGCTTCTCATTTGCACCTAAACACTGAAGCTCAACTGGGAAGAGCAGAAGGCACATGCCTGGGAGGTCATTTTCTCTGTGCATGCTTCCATTTTTTGTCCACTATGTAGCACCTTCCAGTGAAAGCTTTACACAGATATTTAATGAAACATTAAACAAAGATGCTTGGGGAACCTAAGAAAACTGCTCGATGGAAAGGCTTCCTGGGATATTCTCAGGACTCAGAAGACACTCAGACAAAGTCTAGACCTGGCTCTGTGATCCTGAAACAACAGAAATTAATTTTGCACTTTTTTTTCCTAGAGCTGGAGAGTCCTTTGTGTGCTGGCCTGGAGCTGCTATCTCCTCAGCTCTGGGGAGATCCTTGGCACTTCTGCCATTTCAGGTGTCGCCCTTGTTTCCAGCTTACATCAGTCACTGGTTCCTCAGATGCAGTCAGTTGCAGAATGACACATGGAAAACCCACACTGAGGTGGGTGCAGACACACTCATCAGAGCAGCCCAGAAGCAGAAGGGTTCAGTCTGAAGGAAAAGGAAGGTGTTAGTAAGGCAGACCTGTAAGTTGGTTTTACAGGTTCTACTCTCCTTGTTCGTCACTCTGCTGGCTCCACTTGTCCCAGCTCAGCGTTCTCAGGCAATGGACTGAAGGGAAGATGTGTCCCAGGGTGAGTGTCCCTGAAAATCTTTTCTTTATTGCTGACTCATGACCTTGTTCCTCAGCAAAGTGGCATCAAAGCAAACCTCTTTTTTTTTGGCTACTAAGTCAAGAAAATTTTTGCTGTTAAACCAGCCAGGATCTTCAATAGGGCAAGGACTGCTCACCCCACAGGAATCCTCATCCCCACAACCCTTTGGATTTGCAAAGCAGCAGGAACTGGTCTTGGAACAAACATGAAAGTGCTCCTAAGGGATGAACAGGCATGAATCCTGCTCTCTGTGTAACTTCTTCAGTGCTTGTAAAGATCAAGTGGCAAATTCCAGCCCATGCAGCCAGGTGAAGGAGTGCACTGCCAAAGTTGGATGGGTAAGTGGGGTCACAGTCAGACCCAAGCCACCCATGTACCCACAGCCTCATCCAGGGGAAGGAACCACTCAGAACAACAGTTCCCTGGGAATTTCTGGAAGTTAATGACCACCTTTGGTTTTATTACATCCCAGCTAGATCACAGAGTAACCAGATTGCCTGATGAATCAATAAGCATATGAGCTGAGTTCCCCTTCATATTCAGTTTTTTCCATATTGCCTCAGAACTGGTAATGACTGTGTCTGATACCCTTTGCCAGCCCTACACTAATTACAGATCTGCGACCACTCCTGATGCTTCTTCAAACCACAAGATGATAAAATCAGAACATTACCCACATCACCCTCTTCGCAGGCAATTATCAGAGGGATGCAACAGTTTCTCCCCATTTCATTTTCTTAGAAGTGACTTCAAGACCCCGCGATGCCGTGAGTCATGCTCAGAGGTTTCTTCACCAGTTTCAGCTGGGGTTAACCATGAGAAAAGCTGCTCTCTCTGCAGAGATGTACCTAAAAACTGAACACACGTGACAGCACTGCAAGAAGTGCCACACAAACCTCAAGCTGTGCTTAAATCCAGATCACTGATCTACATTTTAAAACCAAAGGGGCTGCCAGGCAAACCATAGGCAGCACTGCAAGCAGAAGGGTGGGAGCTCTCCTCCAACCAGAGCAGAAGGGAGCATCCCCACGTTATCTCACTGACAGATGGACCCCTTCTGTATCACAGCCTTCAAGTGCCACTTCAGTTGGAAATGCACAGCAGGCAGCCACACAGGCACTGGGCAGGGCCCACAGAGGATCAGTGCTGTAGGAATGCCTCAACCCACACACTTGTGGGGGAGCCAGCAAGTGTTGGTACGGGTACAGAGCTCTAGTGAAGCAGAGCAGAGGTTCATCTAGCCAGTGTCCTGATCCAGCAATGGCCAAAGGCAGATGCCTCAGGCAGAATTTAAAGTCAGGCCAGTCTGTTGGGGCTGACCCAGTTTAGTTGTTTGTTTATGAAGTCATGTGGGGAAAGACACATAGGGTTGAGCTGGGCACTTCCCACACAAGCATGGCAGCATTCCCAGTTTCCTAAAGTGCTGTAAAAACCACAGTCCCAGTACCCCCACTCCTCTTACAGTCAGCTGTGTGAGTTCCTGCTAAGCACTGGCATCTCCAGCCATTCCCACAACCTCACAGATACTTTGCAGACCTGCCCTGATCAAGTTTCATGTTACGGTACCAGTTTTATGCAGCTTAAAAGGCATTAATAAATAATGAATTGATGTTGTTGGCCTGTTACATATATAAGCAGCACGTGTCCAAAATGGTTACCAGCACATCAGTGAAACCTACCATAGATAATTATAAGCTACAATTAAAAGCAATCTATTGCTCTGATGGACTGTGTAACAGTATGTAATAAAAGATTAATCGCTTATTAAACCAGCTACAAGTATTTCATTAACCTTGCTGCATGCTCTCTGAGGGTGCTTGTCTGCACTGCAGCCACTGCAGTGAGTGAGAGCAGCACCAGGCAGGTTTCCAGCAGCCCTGTCCTGGCACTGCCTGCACTGCAGCTGCTGGGACTGCTCAGCCCCAGGGTTTCCCCTGCTCTGTGCTGGTTCTGGCCCCTGCTGAGCACTCCAGTCAGCAGAACACAAAGAACAGGATTAAAGAGAACACATCCAGGTCCCATTGGAGCCCTGGGTGACACATCTCAGGCCACTCCCTGGGAAGTGCTGATTCCCAGTGCTGGCATCCCAGCCTGAATCTCCCTGGCTGCCTTCCTGCAGACATTTTGCCTCCTCACAGTGGCCATTCCCCCCCACTCTCCAGTGACCAGCTCGCCTCTTGCCACTCCCTTCCCTCCCATAGCAGAAACAGTTGGGTCTGTTTTCTGGAAAGGAGTTCTCCAAAGAGCCCTGGGTACCTGTGCTCATCCAGGAACACCCAAACTGTATTGTGCCATTGCCATCTGGGGAGCTCATTCCATTTAGTGTCTGCATCTCCTGGTATCAGCTGGCTCCAGGTTTACACAGACATATGGAAACTCAGGCAAAACCTTTCCTCTGAGCATGAGCTATCAGCTCTGCTGATTGCTCCCAGCAGCACTTACCACTGGATAAAAGAGGCTTTCAGAACTAAAGTACTTTAAGGACTGTGTTTCCTTCACAGAGCTACTCTGCTTCCCCAGCACCAGGCTACTTGAAGCTCTCTCTGCCCATGGCAGCCCAAGCCTGCAGAAAATAAATCGACTCAAAAATGACGTGCAACTGAAAAGTGGTTTTCAGGAATGCTTTTTAAGCATGTAAAATAACTCCATGGCTTGTTAAAAGCCATCAAGAAGTATGTTTGAGGAATAATGTTTGGTGACAGCAGAAAACAGCTCTTCATTCCATAGAATGGCAAAATGTCTTTAGTTCTCTCTTCCCCTCCTATACAGATGTTATCCTTTAATGTGGCTGTTCTCAGAGTGCTAAAGGACACACTTTGTTCATCAGATAGAAGTACTATCTCTTTTCTGTGCTCCTTACCATGATTTCTCTGAGCAGGAGAGAGTCTGAATTCTTCCCTAACCTCTCTGACTTTGCAGCATTTGAGCTCTGAAGCAGTGAGGTCCATCTATCCAGTCCAGAAGACTCTGGTGTTTAGGAACTCATTATTACATGTGTGTAATGAGACAATCCAGAAAAGAGATGCCCAATGCTTTTTTTGCCCTAGGTTTTTGACCCAGACAATAATTTTTCAGAATTCAAAGCACAATTTGAATTAAATTATTCAAAAGTATTAAAAAGATAGTATTAAAAAATATATTAAAAAGACTCTATGTTATTGTTCATCTTAAAATTCCTGCTTTGCAGTACAGTCTCTCTTGTCAGAGTAGTGGGAATTGCCCCAGTGCTGAAGTGGTGACAGGTTAATGAAGATGTGTCGGGTAGCAATGACTCCTTAAAGCTTTTCTTTGGCATGTATCTCCTTTGGCACTGAAAAAGGGATTCTCTACTCTGGACATTATATACTGGGTGTGGAGCACAAAGAAATTTATGAACTGTTTTCTGGAGAGCAAATGCCTTTCAGTTCTGGTATGTACAAATTTATGTCTTATGCTCAATTTTACAAGAAAGCAGAATTTCACTGAACTGTCCCTGCATTTGCTCCATCCCACTCCCTGCTTTCAAATGCACAGAGCATTGTTCTCCTTTTCAAATACTCAGAGAAGACAGGTTTCCCAAGAGAGCATTCCTGCCCAGGGTTGATCCAGAGCTCTGCCCTTGACTCAGTTAATAATGGGCATCCCTGAACTCCCTGTTTACAGGATGAATGAAATATTTTTCACCCTTCGTTTGCCTCAATTCTTAGCACCTCTGCAAACTGAAGAGCTGAAAAATCTGGAGCTTGCCAAGATCTGTTAATATGAAAACTTCTCTCTGCTCTGGCAGTCACACGTGTCCAACCATATCTCACCTCTGATCTTGGGCAACACCTCAGCTTTTTTATACAAAACGGTGCAGAGCTGTGGCTCCACATGAGTGTTGTACAGGTCTCCTTTCATCTACTGTAATGTCAGGAGCAGTCAGGCACTGCAGTACAGCTCAGTCTGCTAGCTATTCCCTCTTCCAGATGCACAGAGTTTTTAAAAACGAATCCTTGGCTGTTCTCATCCTTCCAACCCATTTTCCAGTTAATTTCATCTACTAAAGTAATCATGGTTATTTCAAATGTATCTATAGGTATGTGAAATAGCTTTTGTGATTTCCTACTGCCAGAGCTGGCTTTGGAAGCAGCTAGCAGGGAAATTCCCCAGGGCTCAAGGGCCCACTAAGCTAATCCAAGTGGGAGCTGAAGCCCCACCATATGTAAGCCTAAAGGAAGAGTCCATCCCTTGGCCTCTGCCTGAGTCTGACACCCATGCTCCATGCTGCTTGCATCCTGCCTACTTTGTCCTGTGCTGCAGAGTGGTCTCTCTTGACAATGCAATTTTCTTTCTAAAGTTAAATATTTTGGCTCTCTTCCACCATGTCAAAGGGAGTGCAGTTTCCCACTGAGTGTGCATGTTAAGCCAGATACCAGGCTGGGTTTTCAGAAGTGCTGAGGGCTCACAGCTCCTGAGGCAGTCAAGAGTTATGCTTCATGTCTCCTGAAACCACAAGCCCTACAAGTACAGCTCTCCATGGCCTTGTTCCCTATCATGGGAAGTCAATCCCACTGTCTTCCCAAGTATTCCAGTACTCTCATCTCAGGGAAACCAAGGATATTCCACTGCAGGCAGATGGACCACACAGGGTGGCACTGGCACCCTGAGCCCACCTTTGCCCAGGACACTGTGGGTTTGTTTACATAGGTAGCCACTGCCTGGCCCACAGCAGTGCTTCAAATATGTAAAATACTGCTTGCAAGTTGAGATGAGATGGCTTGAATGGGATGGGGATTATGGGGAGACAGGCTGGGCAAGTGATTGTGTGATGTCCACACCCTGTCCCACTCCCTGAAACACAGAAACAGCCCCAGCCCCTGACTCCATAATCCTGCTCAAACACCCCAGCAGTCCCTGGGTGCTGAGGAGCAGAGTGGGGCTGGCACAGACCAGCCCTGACAGGCTGTAACAGGAGCTGTGGACTCAGCTGCATCTGCTGTAAAACTCTCCCTGACACCACCACAGCCTGCTCCCTCGGAGCCCTGGAATGGTTTCAGCATTTCTCAGACAGTATCATATCAAATTACTGAAAGTATTTTCAAAGAAGTGTTTGCTTCCCTAAATTTTGTTTGAGTTAATAAAAAGTGACAGAGTTGGAGAGAAAGCAAAGCACATGTGTTCCTGGAAAGAAAAAAAGGCCAGTCAACAAAAATGTGACCAACTGGAGAAGAGTGGCTGTGAAACATCTGCAGCCAGAGAATGAGGGAAGGGCACAGGGAAAGAAGGAACAAGAAAAGGAGAAGACAGCTCTGCAAATCCTCTGGGTCTTCCACTCACTGCCTTCTCCTACAGGTGCTAATTGGCATGCAATTGAATGTACCAGCCAGGTAAGGCCAGCACTGAACAGAGACTTGGTCACTTCAGCATCTCTTCCTCATGAACAGTGTCTCCTGTCCAGAAGAACCAATCTCCAAGGCTGACGTTCTGGTACCTTTCAGGAGCACTAAATAAAAGTCTGTGGCAAGAGGAGAAGAGGACTATTTCATTTACTTGCAAATGCCAGCAAATATTTTTTGTTTCTTTCTCAGGTCATGTGCTCGTAGCTTAGAGCTAATTAAAATGCTGAATTACCTCCAGCAGATGCGGAGAAAAACAATAATTTAATTACTTGTGAGGAAAACTTAGTTTCTTAGGTCATTTTGAGATAAATGGAACCACTAAGATTTGTTGCTCTGGTGGCTTTTCATAACAGGAAATGGCAATCATCCATTTCTGTCTGTAGGAACTTCCTCTGGTCCCCTCTTGGCACTAAGGCAGCTTTAGGAAGCTGCCTGCAACAGGCACAAAAACTTCGCTGTGGCAGGAAGCCAATTCCTTCACTTTCTGTCTCCTGCTGAAATTACTGGGAACCCCTGAAAGGCTCCTTGGCACTTGGCTGAAACAGGAAAATAAAGATCTGTGTCCTGCAGTTCTGCACTCTTAAGTTAGACACACAGAAGGATTAAAAGAGGAAAAGCAATGCCCTGAACTCTCTTTTGGAGCTGTTTCACAGAGGGCAATGCAGACAGTCTTACTCCAGGACACTCTGATCCTTCACCAAACCTGTTCCCACCCAGGAGCAGGTATTCTGCTCTGCTTTGCATTTATGAATGCTTCAGAGCAGCTTTCATGCAAACCAACATTAAAAGGCAGACACCACCTGTGGCAACAAAATGAAAGGTGAACTAATTGGAAAAGGTGGCCCCTGGCAGCACACGTAAGGTCACTTCATAGTGTCCCAGCCCAGAAAACCCTTGACTGAAGTTCCAGCCACTGCCCTTTCCACACTGCCAGGGGTCTGCAGATGTGGCAGGGGCTGTGAATACCAATTCTCCCCTTTCCTGCAAGAAGCCCCTTGCCTACTGCTGCCTGCAGACACCTTACTGCCCCCTGTTACCTGGAACTTTAGAACCCACTGGATAAGGTCAGGGCCACTTGAGCAGTGGGCCCTGCAGTCTGAAGAGCAGGCAAGGAGCACACTGCTGAGCCCAGGGTCAGTGCACCCAGAGGGGAAGGACCTGGAACCCCCTGCCAAGACAGGGCCACTCCAAGGGACAGGGCCACTCCAAGGGACAGGGCCACCCCAAGGGACAGGGCCACCCCAAGGGACAGGGCCACCCCAAGGGGCAGAGCAACAGGGAGGTCCCTGAATGGTCACTACCAGCAACTGCCAAGCAGGTACCTCTCTCAGCCACAATGTTAAAATACATTTGTGCAACTTGGAAAAGCAGGTTTTGCCATCCTCCCCCCACCCTTTCAAGCTCAGCAATGTTAACAAACGCTGCAGTTCAGAGGTATGAGCGGGGCTGTCCTAATAATGTGTCTCTCTAGATTCTTGTCATGCTGCCTTGGTGATATTCAGTGTGATAATGAAGGCAGCAGGGAAGGAAGAACAGAAAAAATAGCAAACAACCTGGGAATAATGTGGAGTTGCCATGAAGAGTCACAGATTTGCTTACTGGAATTTAGAGCAGTTTGATTTTTCTCTGACTCCTGCTTGCTGGAGCAGAACCCCTCAGTGGGACTCAGCACTGCAGGGGCAGCTCAGGTACAGACAGAAAGGTTTGGCCTGGGCACTCTGTCAGCTCGAAGATCCTCTTTACCTAGAAGATTCAGATGGAATGAGAAGATACAAAGAGCCTGAGGGCTGACACTGCCCCACAGCCATTGCTTGGGCTTATCCCAGCCCTGACAGCCAGGAATGGCCTCACCTTTAACCAGGGCTGCCAGCCAGAGATCAGGGGTCAGGAGAGGACAGCCAAAAAAAATAGCAGGTGCCCCACTTCATGAAAAAGTCTGGAGGAAAGACTTGAGAAAGAAAGACTGAGTGTTGCCTGTTTTGGAAGTAAATAAAAGATAATTTGTCATTAAGCTGCTCTTTCTGCTGTCCTGGCATAAATCAAAGGGAGGGGTCACAGCCTGGCACCTGAGAAGAGCGGAGGGGTTGTTCTGAGGAGTTTCCTTCTACACCCAGACTGGGTTTAACACCATCTTCAGCCTCGGGGTGTTGTGCCAGGAGCTGAAGTGAGACCAGCAAGAGGTTCAGATTTCTCTCCAAAAACTTCAATGCACTAGAATGCAGTCAGCTTTTTGTCTTCTGCTGATTTGTCTGATGAACTTTAATGACATGCTCTTGATCACAGAATTCCTACATCAGGTCAAGGTGGTGAAAGTACCCAGTTTAACTGGGCTCAAAGGAGTAAGAGCCTTTTGCTAGTTTCTGCAGAGCTCTGTAGAGATAAATTGACTGATTTTTTCATCTTGGCATTTTTTTTTTTTAAATCTTTTTAAATAGACACAATGTTTAATTCACTGTAACTAAAGATACTGGGATTTTAGTGAGTTTTCTGTCAGTTCCCACAAATCAGTTTGATGGGAACCCATTGGATTTTAATGGAAACCTATTAGGTGAACATATTGTGATCATTAATGAACTTGATGTGCCATTAGACAGGGAACCACCTAAAGGTAATTAAAACCTTTTGAGACCACTAGGGAACAAAAAGAAAGGAAGTTAGTCTTGTTTAAAACAATTAGTGTAGACAGTGATCTGAGAACAAAATAAATGATCCCTGGTGAAGAAAACCTGTGTAGGTGGCTAGCCCAGAAGATACAGGCCATACACACATGGGTTTCTTTAGAAAATCAACAATTACAGTAGTCTGGTTTTGTCTATTGCTAGTGGTGCTTTGACAGGGAAGTTCAGCTTCTTGCTTCCTATTGCCTAACTCCTTGACATTCTGACATTTTGCTGATCCTCTGATTCTCTGGGTCTCTCAGAAGAGCTCAGAATGTCCTCCTGACACCTCTGTGCTTCTACATCCAGGTAGAGGGAAGCAGAGGAGTGCCAAGCCCTGTTGTTTGGAAGGATGTGCTGGGTGCCATCATGCCCGGGCTGTGCACACACAGAGGTTTCACTGTGTGTTCAGAGCAGCTGGGGAGGCTGCATGTGGCTACCAGAGCACAGAAATGGCAGTGACCCAGAGGATGGACCCAGACATGGCAGGGAGCAGAGCTGTGTTCCATCCTTATTCAGGGACTCAAATGTAGTGTCAATTTTCCTTTAGTCTTGCACTGCCCAACTGAAATGCTGCTTGGTGCCCAGGACTTACCCCATAACCACAAAAGGCCAGCATCCCAAAGAGCAAAAAGCTGCAGGCTCAGAAAGTGTCCCCAAATCAACAACATACTCTTCAAAGCCACCAGAAATACTGTTCCTTGCCAACCACAAGACAACTCAAGGGTTCCCCTTTGTCACTGTCACTGATCTGCTCTGCATGCCTTTGGTGCAGGAAGCAAGGAACACGACATGATTAGCTGGTGGGTGATGTCCACCATGTGCCATTCCTGCACACGTTTGCTTCAGTCCCCGCTCAGCAGCAATGCTGCTGCTTCCCAATCCACTGGCAAAGGCTTTCGCCAAGAGTTTAGAATCCAACAATGAAACAGGCCTGCAACTAAAACATTTATCTGGCAGTTTTCCCTCTTTAAGTCAAAGTGTTATGTTGGCACACGGCGCTGTGCCTGGCGATTTGCCAGGGGAAAGCATGTGTTGGAAAACCTTGCTCAATGTTACAGCAATCTCCTGCTCACCAGGCTGGCAGGGCTGGAGGAGAAGCCCAGCAGCAGAGCTGACACTGCCCAGGGCAGGAGGGGACCAAAGCTCCACAGTCCCCAGGGCAATCAGCAGCTGAGGTGATGCTGGACAGCCTGGTGTGTTCCACGTTGGGCTGGGGAGGGCTCAGGAAGAGGGGGGGGGGGGGTTGCACAGTGACTGCCATCAGCATATGCCAGGTGGGCAGCAGGAGGAGGCTTTGCAGAGGATAACAAAGAAAGACATGGGTTTATATTTTTGAAATGTTACCCTGCAGATCCTTAAGTTTCTTTGAGAGCAGCCCAAATGGTGGATAGCTCTGGTGGGCTTCTTATATGGGGCAGATAAACCTCAATGAAGCTGAAAGAAATACTCCAGGGAGTTGCCTCTGGGACAGGAAACCAGTGAGGAACCAGCAGGAAGGTCAGAGAGGAGAGCCCTGGAGCTGGGTCAGCTGCAACACCCAAACCCCAGAGCAGGAGCTGGGCCTGGGCCCCCTGTGCTCTGCCAAGTTACATCTTAGGGGAGCCAGGGAATGAGCCAGAACAAAAACAAGAGGATGAAATGGAGTACTACAGAGCCAAACAAAAGAAGGAATCTCTTGTCCCTGCATTCAGCTGACCGGGTACATGGCCAATGAGTGGGACCCAGAGAACATGGAGTTTGGTGCTGGGGTCCTGGGGTGAGAAAGGGGCCTCTGCTTTTCCAGACAGGATGGTCCAAGCAAGCCCTCCTGCTGCTGAGCTGGAGGTGTCTCCAGCAGCTTTCCAGGCAGGACAGTGTGAATAATGTACCTTCTGTTCTAAACCAGCTGTCTACAGAGTTAACAGAAATGACAGTGAAGACACAAAAAAAGCCATTCCCTCTGCTTTCTCACCATTATGAACAGCTCAAGGTCTTCAGACACATCTTTGCCCTGCTGTCCCATTTCACTTCCCTCCCACTCCCTGGGCTCCTTCTCCATCCCCCAGCAGCCTCCAGCCCAGGTGCTCACCAAGTGAGTGGCTGCACAGTGGCTCTGTGAATCCTACCAGGCAGTGGTAAACTGCACCTCCTCTGTGTAACCCCATTGTTCTCCCTCAGCTATAGTAAGGGACAAATAAATCTTTTCCAAAACAATCTATTTAATATGAAGTTGTGACCTTCAGGGTCTGTCTGAGCCCTTAGCTGTTGCTGTGCAGAGTTACTCCTGAGGTCACTGGAAGTTAGAGCCTCACTTGATAGTGCAGTTTCATCTTTTCATTCCTTACTTGGCATTATGATTCCTCCTTACACTTCAAAAATTAGAGCAACATGCATTCATCTCTCTCCTATGCCCATGCAGCTGCAGAACTGAATTTGCTTTGAACCACCTGGATAGAGAAGACAGGGCCCAGATGGGTGCTGATGGTTCTTGGGGCAGGCTCACAAACGAGCTGCAGCATCACCAACTTCCCAGCTAAGCCAAGCTCCCCAAAGCAGCACAGCTACAGAAGCAAGCAGCCCAACCTGCTACAGTTCTCCCCAAGTGTGGTTAGAGCACAACCAACATCATTTCTATTTCATGAGGCTTCCAAGTAAAGACATTTGAGTTTTCTAGGATCATCTTGCTCTAGTTAAAACTACCAGCAGGGCAGATGTCACACAGGAAATAACCCCACTGGGCAGCTACCGATCCTGCAGCTGCAGAGCCCTTACTCTCCTGGGTTGCAGAGAGCAAATACTGGAATCTAGCACACCTCAGTGGAAGGCAGCAGAAGAGCCCCCGTGTCAGGGCTCCCTTGCTTGGAGCACTCCCTGCTCCAGCTACCAGGGAGAGCATGAGCCTTTCAGGCTGGGAGGCAGTAGAAGACAAGCAGCCTGAAAAAAAGGGTCTGAAAACAAAACTGCAGTGCAGCAGGTACTCAAAATTTCTGCGTAACCAGAGGAACATCTCACTTCCTCAGGGGAAAAAAAAAAAAAGAAAGAAAAAAGAAAAAAAAAAATTAAAAAAAGAGAGAGGAAAAAAAAAGTGTTGAGTGGGAGAGGAAAAACATGTAGCTGTGATTAATACCTCAACATTTTATCAATAAATCTTCATAATTCTATCTGCTCCACCTCACTGATGCCAGAAGATGTTGCATTTTCATGTTTCCCAATGCAGAAAGTTTGTTTGGAAAATAAGAATAGAAATAACACATTAATATCATGCATCTGTCAGCACTGCAAGCCACCCTCCAGCATGCATCCCTCAGACATGCATGCAAGGTACATGCCCGAAAACCTCCTTGGAATCCCACTCTTGTTTCCTATTTACCCTCTGTTTGAACTGAGGCAGGAGATGGGGAAAAAATCTTTTCTTTTCCTGCAGTTTTCGTGCCTTGTGACTCCATAGTGTGGCTAGCCTTGCCATGCTGCAACGGAGCAGATGCTTTTGCTGCACGTTCCAGCTGGGATTTTTGACCTTTGGAATAAACCAGCAGATCCATCAACAGCAGGTTCTCAGTTCACAAATACTTCTGCCTTGAGGGATACCACTCCATTCTCCTTTCCTCTTTCCCCACACCTCAGCAAAAGCTCGAGGTACCTTTTCTTACCACCTTTACAAGCCAGGGTATAATTTTGTATGCACTGTTCCAATCTACATATCTAAATGTTGATATTGTCTTTGGGTAGATTTGTTTGATACTTGGTGTTTGCATTCACTAAACTTAATAGAACCATTTCAAACCTGTCACAGTAACTCCAGGCTGCCCAGACCCTTCCCCTACACTGGGTGTCAAACCCACTCTTCTGTCTGTCAACTGTCACCTGGAGTAGTCCTTCCCTGGGTCTGCTTTCCTAAGACACACGACTTTCCTGCACCAATATAACCCAGGAATGGTACCTGTATATCACATTAGCACTGTGATAGTCTATTTTCATCCTGATCCTCACACCTACTCCTGGCTCTAAATTGTTCTTTATAAAGAGGTCTGCAGGGACCTTGTTATTTTTATTGCTGTAATAAGGCAGCTTTACAGGAGAGAAGGAGAGTGTTTAGAAAGATAGCAAGGGCCCCAAGGATGTCTGAATGCCAGGAAAGGCCTGTTGCAGAGGCCAAGCAACTTGGGCTCTTGGCTTGGTGAGCACTGATCAGTTTGGTTTGCAAAATGTGTACCAGGCAATGAAATACAAAAGGTGGAGCTGCCCAACTCCAGGATTAACCTGTACCAGGATCCCTGACCAAGAAAGGAGGTAGAAAAGAGAGGCAAAACCTACTTAGAGGGTGCTTTGAGGTAGTGCTCCTCCTTTCATCCTCAGGAAATCTTCAGCAGCAAAGATCTGAACCCTAAGGAAGTGCTCAGCAGGAGCACATTGCCAGCAGCACATTTCCCTAATGCAGGTAATTCAAAGCAGAGTCCATCAGGCAGGTAACAGGTGATGGATGCTGTTACCCAAGCTGTGTGTTCAACAGGCATGAATGTTCTCAAGTCCTGCTTCAGGAGCTGTGAAATCTCCCTCACCATTACCTGCAGGCTGAGGAGTTTGTTGTGGGAGAGATGTCCCCAGGGCAGGGAATGGCTGAGCACACAATGCTGAAGCATCAGATTCACATCTGAAGTCCCCAGGATTTTCAAAAGTGTCCTGGTGGACCCAGAGGAGCTGAAGCCACACAGTGCCATGTGAGAAGTGTCTGTCAAAGAGAGGCAGTGCACTGCTGACATGGCTATTGATCCCATTAGTGCTGCTGTCTGATCTGAAAGCAAGTCCTCCAACATGCATGGCAGAAGATCACAGCCTGGATTTTATCTCCAAATCATGCAGTAATAACACTGAGAGAGACAATGCTAAAGGTAGAGCAACTGCAAGAGACTTCCAGACTTTTGAAGCAAAATGAAACATTAAATAAATTGGGTGACAAGAGCTGTGCCCATCCTCACTGCAGCCACTCTGGCTGAGCAGAGATGCTCAGAATGCTTCTGACCAAATGTCAAAAATCAGGAAATGCTGTTTCATCAAAAGGAGAAGTGTTCCCTGGGAACATGGGCAGTTCAACAAAGCTTGAAATAGGAATATTTCTAAACAATTTGTTCCTACATTCTGAAGTCTATATCCCTGTATACTTTATTGTTATATATCATGCCTGACATGTTGAAATTATTGCACAGAAATGCTTCAGCATTAGAGGAAGGTAATGTTTTGATAATGCTATTTTGCAGGGTTTTTCCCAACCAATATATTTAAGATATTCTGTCCAATGTAGCATTTCAACTTTTTTATTTTTATCACAATTTAGGAGAAAAAAACCCTAAACAATCAAATTCTGAAATATCAGAATTTCTTGGGGGACCAATATTTTGTTTCCTGAAAAACCTTATTGCTGAGAAACTAAAAAGTTAGTGTCTTGGGAAGTTATTCAGTGCTCCAGCAGCATCTCAGGCATGAGAGCACACTGTGCTAATGGATGAGGCTGTTGTCTGATGCTAATATGGAAACAAGAGCTCCAGCAAATGGTTCATCTCCCTGGTGAACTACTGAGTTCAGTAGCTCACAACTGTTTGCTTTATATGCTCCCTCGTTGTTGCCATGAGGCCAAGCACACACATTCAGTTCCCTCAGCATTCCTGCAAGACTTAATACTCATTCCAGGTTCCCTCTTGGCACAGAGAATTTGCTGGCTTGATCCAAAAGTGAAAGCAGCTTTTCTTGTCTCAATCCTGTTGCTTTCAGCAAAGTGGCAACTTGTTTTTTGCTGGGTCTGGAAGGAAGAGCTCTCCACTATGTACCTGGGCAACCCCCAGGGGCCTGGCCCGGAAAGATTTGCAGCAGGAGCCATTCTGCAACCATTATCTCAGAGTTCTTTATAAGATCTTACAAGGCAGTGATTGATCTGCCCAATGCAATGGGTTTGACTAACATTTCATTACCTATCCCCGCTGAAAATGTTGTTTGATTTAGGTTCAAAGAGCTCATTATGTAGGGCACCTTTTTTTCCTCAGGAAAAAAAAAAAATGAAATGCACAATAAGAAAGTATCAACTCCTGAGCTAATTACAATTTACCAAGGTTTGGTTGGTGTATGAGTGTGTCTGGGATTTTGCTCATTACCAGTTGTATAATATAATTTCTACTGCACAGTTAATTAGTACCCAAAAAATAACCTAAGGAATTTACACAAGGCTAGTTGGAGGACAAGACACAAATCACCAAGGAAAATCCCCAGTGAGGGCATTTTCACTGCTGATGTAAAACACCCAGAGGTTTAACTTTCAAAACACACATTTTGGGAGAAGCACAGAAGCCTCTCAAGGACAGCTTCTGTTCCACAACCAGACAGTTGACCTCCATCTCATTCCACTAGCTAAGTGTTTTTATCTAGTTGATGTCAGCAGATCTCCAAACAGGGCCCAGCCCAGGCTTGGCAATCGTGCTTCCCATTGACCTGGCAGGAGCACCAAAGTGACACTCAGCCCATCTGCTGACGGCTGCCTTTCAGCACAGGACTTGGTTTCCAAGACTCCCCTTCTTCTGACAGTTCATTCCAAACACTTGAAGCTGACTTCGAGAATTTCACTTAAGCACTACCACAGATACCTCTTCCTTCCACCACCACAGTGTTCATCCCAAAGCAGTGAAAAATGTCATCAGTCCTTTGAAGTCAAGAGAGCTATGACAGAGCAGTTGACAGACCTGCTCCCTCACAGTCAACCCAGCTCCCCTATGTCATGTGTAGCCACGTGAAGAATCTTCCCAGCTGCACAGTGGCACTGAGAAAATATCATCTTACTCCTGAAAGGCTTCTCCTTGGTTACTGTTGCTCACCACAGCAGGAAGGGGACATAGAGAAAAGATGATGCTTCAGTTTTGAGGTAGATGGGGTTTATTGCCTGTATGGTTTTGGTTTTTTCTCCAAGCCTGTTCTGAACTTCAGGCTGAATCTGAAAGGGACAGCCCTCAGTATGTGTCATCTAAGCCAGTTCATTTCTACTTTCTGCCCTTTTTTTTGCCCTTTGAAACATGTCCAGTTGTTCTACCCCCAGCCAAAGGAGAAAATAAAATTTATTATGTACATAAGCACACTCTCTGTGAGGCTCTTCCAGCAGCTTGGAAAGAAATGAAACCTATTGGGATGTATTAAAACCAACGACCAACCCAGACTGTTTAAAAACAAGTTAGATACCAGTAACCAAATACGTTGCCGTAAAATGTATTGCTCTGTCTGGGTCTGTGTTTGCCATCATATCAAAGCCTAGAAGTGGTCTCCAATTTGGAATTGTGTTGGAATTCCTCATTATTCACCTCTCCTCCCAAATCTGATGTGATCTGCAAACTAGGAAATCTTGCTTTCTACGACCTCAGCCAAGTCTTTCATACACTGTAACTATCAGAAAGACCAGGATCTGCCAGTGCAGTCTCCTACAGTACACGCTCCTTTATTAACTTGTCTTTCATCTTGAAAGGCTTCTATTTATTCCTCCTTTCCCCACTCTGCTCCTGTCCTCTGGCCAATTTTCAATCAGTGAGCCAATTCTTCCCCTTTCCAACTCCCTACCTTTAGACATTCTGTGACATTAACCTCCGACGTGGGACCCTGTCAAACACTGTCTGAAGATCCAAGCCTCTCCTGACTGCTGCTTAGCCTCTTGTCTATGCCGACAGGAGTGGATGTTCTAAAAAAGAAATTTCCAAAAGTTAGCGAGGCAGAAAAGGTCCTTTCCGGAAACCACACTGGCTATCTTTGGTCAAGCTGTGAGTTTCTCAACAGGCCACCTTTCATCTATTAAAACATTTTCTAAGACTTGTCTTCACCTGAAGGGAAACGAACTTCCCTGCAAGACCCTGGTGCACATCTGGGTCGTTCCTTAAATAATGGTGGGAGGCTGTCCGCCTTCCACCTTTGAGGAATCTCCTGCAAAACACTTCTGCTCTGTGAAGTGCCTGTGAAAACCTTTCCAATTTAGCCCCACAGTTCCTTTAACCTCTTTAATAAGAGAGCCGTAGAGTAGGGGGTTTGGTACCAACCATCCACTTCACGCCCTCCAGCTCCCTGAAAGCTTCATTTTCTGTGCTCTCTTTTCCTTTGAGGAATAAAGTCTGGTTCCCACCTTTCTACTTACAACTTTGGTCCAGGCAGCTCCTCTCTGACTCAGGTATATTTGCTCTGCCAGTAGCCAAGCCTGGTAATTCTACTTGTCTCTTCTATACTCCACAACCAATAGATTAAACAGAATTACCTTCCATCTTTGCAGCCAGCTCTCCTCCCGCTGACATGAAGACTCTGCCACCTTGTTCTCATCCTGCTCAGCTCCAATGCCAAAATATCCCCAATTACCAAAGAACCCCATATATCTGCTCTGTGTGATCACTCCTACACCATTATCTTGCCACACAATTCATAGCCCCTGCCTGGAAGCAGCAGTAAAGCTGTCTCAGTGTGCAGCTTTACCCCCACCTTGGGTCTCCGTGGTCTCTGCAGAGCAGCATCGTGGCTCCCAGTCACCTTTCTGCTCTGCCATTTCGAGGGATGTGTGTGTGCAGGAGCAGCTTCCTTCCTTGCATGCCATGCGAGGAGATGAATATCCTACACCCTATCCTATGAATATCCTACAGCCACATAAGGGGCTTTTTTCCCAGGGCACTCTGTTGTTTTGCATAGTTAGAAAAAGCTGACTTAAACACAAACAGTTGCATGGGGCAGTTACAGGACTGCTGGGATGTTTATCTTCTCTGTATTCACAGTGCCCTAGACCAGGGTGCTCTGCCTGTAAAATGGAGAGAGCAAAATCAAAACTTATTTTGAGCACAAGTAGGTTTTGATTTTGAGTCACTGCTGGAGCTTAGTGGGGATGGATAAAAATATCAGCCCTAAATAATTTGCGTGTCCACTGCAAAGACTGAATTCCTCACAGGCTGCCCACTGCATCCAAAATGTACCAACACAGGGAGAAATAAAAATTATTCTGCTCCATCTGTCCCACTTCAATGTTCTTCACAGAAGGTAAGGCAAGTCTGCTCCTCAGCTTGAGCTGTTTCACGTCCTGGTTTTAGGTCACCCAAGGCATTGACAGTCCTTCATCAGAAACCCTTCCAATCTTCTGGATAAGTAGTGTAAAACAGCAATTTCTCTGGCAGCTGATGGAGCAGAGAGGATTGAGAACCAAGCTGATAGCTCTCCATGGCATTGTCCCAGGCAGACATAACAGCTGACAAAGCTCTCCACTGCAGGCAGCTGTGAGCAGCAGCTATGTTGAGAGGAAGCAGCTGCTCCTCTGGGTTTTCTTGGATTCCTTTGAGTCCAAGGACTCCCCAGCCCCAGCTGTACCCACCTGGCCAGGCATGCCCTATGAGAAGGTTTATTCTGTATGGGAAGAACATAGGTTGGGCCTCTCGCAGGTGCTTGCCTGGCTGCTTCTCATGGCCTTGCCAAGATCTTAACACATAAGTCCAGCAAAAGTGGCAGGAAATAGCAGAAAAGCAGAGTGGCACTGTCTGGCACTGCACTGGCAGCCAGTGGTAGGACAACACACCTTGCCTGGTCCCATGCTCTGTCTGCAAGGTCAGCTGCCACTTCCAGCTCCAGGCCCTCACTGCAGCAAACTCTCCTTGTCCTCAAGACTCCACTTCCCTCCACCCCAAATACAGCCAAGGTCATTGCTGAGCTGCTGCAGGCTCCAAAGCAGCTTTGTTGGTTTCAGACAAGCCAGAGGGAGCAGAGAAGAGAGAGTCAGTCAGTGTTATCACAACTAATGCAGCTCATTAGAATTGTTTTAAACTCTGAAAGCAAATGAATATCTAATGAGATTTTCCCCCAGGTGTAATTAGCAATAAGCTTTACATTGCTCTAAAAATACCCTCCAATTTTTTAAAAAACTAAATGCAGATAACTGGAAGCTCTAGTTACACTTAATGAACTGAACAAAGCACATTGAAAAATAAGAATATTTTAATTGTGTTTATTTAGCCTTCAGCAAAGGATCCAGACATTTCCATAATCATCAAATTAATTCCAAAATGCTTCTTTGTAAGTTGTCCAGCTAGCAATGTCACTGCTGATCACAGAGAGTGGGCTATGGCCTGATTGGACACTCAGTTTACCAAACAATGCATTATTCAAGGAACTGAAGCCATCTCTCCACCAAGATTTCCCTCCTCTTTCTTCCTCCCATGGGCTGTTCAGTGTATGAAAAGAGTTTATCAACTCAAGAAGAAACACTGGTCAGTGAAAATTACTATGATCAGATATCTTCTTTCTCCACATTTGCCCCAAAATGAATGGGGAGGAAAATACTCATTCGCTTTAAAATTCTCAAGAATTACTAAAAGTAGGTCTTGCCTTTCACATTCACTTTAGATCAACTGATAGGTTGACTTCAGATCAAGTATCCCAAATGACCAATGTATTTTGGCAACTATCAGCCAGAGCTGTCTAAAACTCCAACCTTTGAGGGAAAAGAAGCCACAGCTTGATGCATATATCATCTTTCCCTAGAAGTATTTAGGACTGATTTTGATTAACTCAATAAGACATCAAGGAGATACTGTCATGGTTTCTCTGCTCCTGGTGATCCCTGCCAGGCTTTTGAGATGCATCATTCCAAGTCAAAAGATCAAGTGCAGAGGAAGAGCAGAGGCTCCTGACTCCATCCTTAAGATTTGAGCTTCCATAGGGTTTGTTTGTTTTTTTTTTTTAATTCAAGAGGTCACTAGAAAGAGAAACAAGCAGAGTAGTGGAAAAAGAGCTTGAGTCAAAGTAACACATTCACAGAACAGGAGCTGTGATGAGCCCTTTCCTGTGAACCAGCAGTCTTGACCCATTAGAAAATTCAAAATCCCACCAATAACTCAGTCCCTTAGATCCCCTTCCACTTCCATCACAGATAACAGGGCTGCTGCTGCTTCACAGACAGCACGTTCACAGCTTTAGTCACCTGTCCCTGAATAAGTGTGGACACAAGAAGGGACCATGGCAACTTTCCCTTCTGCTGACTGTGCTCCAGGAGCAGCCCCTGGAGCCTGGGCTTGGGGCAGGGCACAGCTTCCCACAGCCCAGGGAGTCAGTGCCCATTGCTGTGCTGGGTGTCCCCACAGTGCCCATTGCTGTGCTGGGTGTCCCCAGAGTGCCCATTGCTGTGCTGGGTGTCCCCAGAGTGCCCATTGCTGTGCTGGGTGTCCCCACAGTGCCCATTGCTGTGCTGGGTGTCCCCACAGTGCCCACTGCTGTGCTGGGTGTCCCCACAGTGCCCACTGCTGTGCTGGGTGTCCCCAGAGTGCCCATTGCTGTGCTGGGTGTCCCCACAGTGCCCATTGCTGTGCTGGGTGTCCCCACAGTGCCCATTGCTGTGCTGGGTGTCCCCAGAGTGCCCATTGCTGTGCTGGGTGTCCCCACAGTGCCCATTGCTGTGCTGGGTGTCCCCACAGTGCCCATTGCTGTGCCCTGTGTCCCCACAGTGCCCATTGCTGTGCTGGGTGTCCCCAGAGTGCCCATTGCTGTGCTGGGTGTCCCCAGAGTGCCCATTGCTGTGCTGGGTGTCCCCAGAGTGCTGGCTGCCTCCGAAGCATCACAAAGGAGAGTTAATTAACTCCGATCACTCCTAATAGTCTTCCAGGTCACAAATTGGTGATTCAGCTTCATTAATTTGATTTCTAACATTTCATCCTTTGCACTCTCTGCCCGATTAGCTTCTTGAAATGTAGTTTCAATAAATGGGATGAGCAAGGCAGAAACTTCCAAAGAGATTTTCCTCACTGGCATTTGGAGGACAAGCCATACAACTCCAGGGCTGGCAGCCAGGGTGCAGTCACCTCCAGTGATGGGGGAGCATGGGCTGTGGGCTGAGCCACTCTGCAAGGAAAGCACAAACCCTCCTTGCACTGGGACAGCCTGACCAGCACAGGAGGAAAATCTGAAAAGAATTCATTTTCCTGAGAGTATTTTTAAATAAAAGCTGACATTGATTTGCAGGCATATGTAAGCAGAGATTATAAATACTGAGAAGTTCTCTGCTCTCTCAGCCTCTATACATGCAATGGTGAGAAAAAAGGCACAGCATGTCAGCCACACTCCAGGGGAGTTACACCACTGAGTGACTGGTGCTGTTCCTTTGTCTGATGTCATTTTTAGGCAGGTTGTTGCATGAAGACCCTCTGAAAAGTGAATATTGCAGGTGGAGGAAGTGAATACATTGTTCTGTATTTGGGATCTGGGTGAGGTTTAGAAACTAAAGACATTTTGCAAAGCGACCCGAAGATCATTACAGCTATATTTTTGGTTTTCAGGTGGGAAGATTGTAACATGACATGTTCCTATTTGTCTCTGGGTAATAAGAGTCTTTATTCCATTGCACAGCATAGTTTTTCCAACAGGAGACCAAACCCACTTCTCCTTGCTAGGACCTAGTCCTTCCCAATGAATAAAAGTTTCAGTACACTTAGAGACACAGTACAGCAAACCAGTGCTGCATTCACAGACATCATTAGTTCAGCCAGGGAGGGGACAGGGCAGGAATAGTATCAGTCGTAGAGAAAAGCAACATGTAATTCTGTGATGCTGTAAGTTTCACCAGAAGGTCAGCTAGAAAATGTTCTGTAGTCCCTTATGGCCCAGGCAAAAAAAAAAAAAACCAAACCAAACCACAAATGCACCTTTTGTCTCCATACAGATTACTGAGGAACATCTTCTAGCTTGATTATCCCAAAGTTCATTGTGAACCTCAGCTCAAGCCATGACTTTCCAGACAAATTTGAGAGGTCCACGTGGTTTTGCCAAAAACCCACAAGATAATACAAGTTTGGGGATATTCTTCCAAACCAAAGCCAGTTTATCACAGCAGAGAAATGTGAAAGCAGGCTGGTCCCACCTGGCTTGTGGGCTTCACTGTGAACACACGACAGAGCTCAAGCTGCAAGAGGAAACAGATTTCTGAGGCCAGAGGAAATGTTGAGGTGACAGGATTTTCTAGGAAACGAGCTGAAACATGCAGATGTACACCCAGAGCAGCAGCACAACCTGAGAGAGCAAACAAACCCACAGATGTGGCTGGAAAATAAACCTGCCCTGTCGGCAGCCCAGCTTTTCACATCACAGGAGCCAATGAAAAAGTGCTCGAGTGTTCTCACTGCTCAGACATGTGCAACCTGGACCCTTCGCTGGGCTTATTGTTCCCTCGCAAAAGACCCATTTAGAGCAAGCCCAGCAAGCCTGAGAGGGGAAGGAGGACAATGGCAATCTCTCCCATTCAGCAGCAGAGGCCTAGGAAATATTTGCTACTCCAGGAGAGCAGCAGAGGCGCCTTTTCAAAGCTCCCTTTGCTGGGAGCTGAGTGACAGCTGAATCACAGTGCTGCTTTCCAAGAGCCAGACCTCAGTAGCACTGCCAAGAGTGCCCCGTTGTATTCAGAGCCCCGACACAGCTGCAGTTACTGGGAGGTCCTGCCATTGTCCTCCCCCAGCAGAAAGATGTTTCTGTCCCCCTTTTATAGACCTCCATCACTGCCCAGTACATGCAGGCTGAATGAAAATGTCAGCAGCAAGCACGGAGCAGATGTGAAGGGACCATGCTCTCTGACCTGGATTCACCCATCACATGGGCTGCAGGAAGAGCTTCAGCAGAGAGCTCCAGGGGAATGGGATGGGATGGGATGGGATGGGATGGGATGGGATGGGATGGGATGGGATGGGATGGGGGGCACCTCTCTGACAGACTGACTGGGGAATGGGACTTCAAGGGAGGCAGAGAGAAATTATTCCAGGGAGCCAGCCAGGAAGAGATGGGCACTGGAAGAGGTCAGCAGGATCTGTGCACTCAGAGGGTACTGCAAACTCTCCCCACTCAACTATCACAGAGTGCATATTGGATAACCCACTGCTGAGTGGTGGCTGTAGGCTTCAAGTCCAGGACTTAGCAGAAATAGAAACAATAAAAAGTAAAAGTTTTAGAAAACATTAATAATATAGTGTCTTCAGGAAGTAAAGAAAATAGTCTGTGGTATCATTCTCTCTGCAGAACAGTAAAGTGAAATTTGTTCAAAACAAAAAAAAAGTGAAAATAACTACTGAAGTTTCACAGCCCAAAGTAAATAAGATTCAGGAAAAAACAGAATTGAGTAAACCAAGAGAAAAATGCCATACGTGTTCAAAACAAACTTTAAGCAAATTTTGTCCCCATTATGTTTGTGACACTTCTGCAGTGAATGCTAGAACTGCAATTCATTAGCCTAGGGCTCATGTCAGGATCTTAAATATTCACCTGAAGTGCATCTGACTGTCTGATCACACACAGACTCAGAACCTGCCCTTTCTTGGTGTGTGCACAGCCCCACCAGCAAACACCCACACGGTGCCTGGCGTGACAGCCCAGGGCAGCAGCCAGGACATGGGCACAGACTCACAGCATCTGAAAAAAGAACCAAACAACACGACTGAGAGTTGGGCAAGAAAAGGAAAGGAAAGGGAAAAGACTTGGGAGGTCTGTCAGCAGGGCAAGCAGTGTGGTCCAGGGGGATTTCACTTCACTGAGGAAACAACGGGACACTTACGGAAGGGACTGTGCTCCTGGGGATAGTACAGGAGAGCAGCTGCTTTACACTGTCAGCCAGATCAGAGACAGTTCTGCATCCAAGGGCTGGATGGGAGCCAGGTGTACTAAATGACTACAGAGATACCTAAGATACAGGGATGATAATCTCTCGCCAGGTTTGAAATGCAGATGAGGGTCTGCAGAAAGGGCAGCAACACAAATATCTTGGAGCTGAGAAAAGGCGACTTTGAAGGGAAACGAGACAAAGCTGAAGGAAATTGGCTGGGATTCAATAAAGCCTGAGAAATGCACAATGGAACGGATTTAATGCAGTAAGAAAGTAATTACATTAGAATAATTCTACTTTACAGCATTTTTTGCATCATCAGAATTTTTTTCCTGTTCGCTCAATCAGTGACAGAAGCCAAAATTTCACAAGGAAAAAGTCCTGAAAGAAATCTCACGTGCCAAAGTAGCAAAGACAAACAGATCCACGGGATGGAGGATTCTTCTCAGCCAAGAGAGCACTGGAGAAAGGCAAAGCAGGCCCAGAGGAGTGGGAGCAGGGGAGCTGCCTGGCAGCCTGTGCCAGCATTGCCTGGGCAGGCAGGGGAACAACCGCTCCCTTCCGAGAGCTCCCGGGGAGAGGTCAGTGCTCTGGGGGCCAGAATAAAACCAGAGGGATGGAGCAACTTCTTACCCACACTTCAAACCAAGCAAAGTGCCAGTACAGACGGCACAATGGGGCCATTGAAACCAGAGAGTGATAATGGGAGGGGAGGCGGCACCATCCAGCTTAAAACCAAAGCGGATTCTTCCCAGAACTCACTCCCAGGGGCATTACAAACTGAAGGGAAAAACAAGAGGGTAAAAATAGATTCAACTCTGATCCACAGTAATTGCACAACAGGGATAATAGAGATCTCAGAGGTGGAGATCATAAAGTGGCAGAGCTTTAAAAGTTAAAACTGTGAGCACCAAGAATTAAAGCAGAAGTTGATGAATCTTGACACGACAACCTAAAATGCTGCTTTGGCTCAGGGCTGGCTGGGACCTTTCACTGAATTCAACCAAGAAACCAAGGACTCCTGCTGCCTTTCCAGAGAGGGCCCCTCACTAGATGGGGTGTGTGCAGCTTATACAGCCACTAAACCCCAAGGAGAGGGAAAAACATTCTGCTCCTGACCCTGGCTGTAAACAGAGCTGATACAAAGCCTCCACCTCCATCTCCTCACCACCTGTGTAGTTATCCTGATGAACTACAAGGCTTTGCAGCCCAGCAGGAGTTTTCCATCTCTCAGTTCTAGGGGGAGCTTACACTGAACAAACAACTTGTGCTCTAACTTTAAAAGCTTGCTCTTCCCATGTCCCTGCCTCTGTTCTGATTTTATCTGCCTCAGAAGGCAAGCTAATTTGGACTAACAGAGTAATTAAAATGAGAGACCCGAGTCTTAAACTACTAACATAAAAATTTCTCCCAAGTTACTGACTCCTAAACATGTCAGGCACACTGAGAAGGAGGCTTCAAAAATGAGCAGGGGGCTCAGTGTGTGCAGGTGTGGGCACACGGGGGATGCAGAACAATCAGCACAGTTCCACTGAGGGGGTGTCCATCACACTCCATGCTGCTCCTGGTGATGTTCTCCCCCCCCTCACCAAAAGATTCTCATTGTCTCCAGCTATCATCACTGCTGCCTCTGCCCAAATCCCTGAACAGAAACATGTCTTTTCCAGACTGAGAAAAAGATTTCAAATATTACATGTAATTGCACCAACTGGTGATGCCTTCTGTACCAAATAGTCCTTAATTTGTGACCATACCACACTCCAGGAATAGCTTAGAAAACTCCTTTCCTGCATCACTCTTCCTCTTGCCAGGGAGGAAAAAAAAGAAAAAAAAAAAAAAAGAGAAGCTAAGATTTTCTTTCTAACAGAAGGATTAACTGTTGCTTACACAGAACAAAGCCAACAAAGTGGCTGAACAAGACAGGACAGGGGTGCCACTGGAACGGGGTGCAGATTCCACCACCCCCCTCTCACAGCCACAGCTTTCAGGGGATTTCTCCTTCCTGTCATGGGAAGCTGCATGCAGCAGAAATAGCAAAGCCACTTTCTGAGTCCCCCATCACTATTGCCTGCATGAGCTAAAAGTATCTTGGAAGCCTCCCACTCCTGTTCTGGCCCTGATCAGACATCAGCCCTGCCTTGCTGCCACCTGATGAGCTCCCAGAACTAAGGGGTCTGGCAGTAGGCACAAACACAACCATAAATACAGTAAAATGTGTGCACAGATACATGACTTTTCTATGTTCATCAGTTTACAAGTAAAAATATTTCAACAGCTGTTTCTTTTTGCTGCAGGGGAAGGCAGGGAAAGGAAAGCACGTGGCCAAGTTATTATCTCAAGGATACTTGCCTTAATGTTTCTACTAAAAGGAATAGTCATCAACTATATAGTCAAAAGTCTATGTTCTGCTGTAGGCTGGAGACTGGCAAGTTCCCCCTCCTACCTCTGTGTAATTCTCAAGCAGACATCTCTTGATAGAGACTTCAAGGACACCTGAACAGTCATTCCACTGTCCAATGTAATGGGTGAATGAGTAGCTCCTGACAGGCTCTTGTCTCATCCTCCAAAGCACAGCTCTTACTGAAGAGGGAAGGTCCAGAGTCTCAGACTGGGCCTGGAGGAGCCCCTGCCTCCACCTCCCAGAGCAGCTAAGCTGGAATGCCCCTCACATTGCATTTCCTGCACCACCCCATGCAGGCTCCTGGCAGGATCAGGCACTGACATCCCTGTGCCCAGAGGTGCCCTTTGGGCCTCTGTGCTCACTCCACAAAACCCTCAGAGCAGACAATGGATATTTGTTCTTTCACAAGGTTTTATAAGTGCTGTAGGACTACTGTCCTGAAACAAACCCTCTGTCTTGCTGCTTGCTGTAAGCTCCATTGGACCTACCCTGGAGGAAATCTTTCCTTCAGGTGGATTCCTGCTGTATGCATGATGCAAGGCAGCATCCCCTGTACTTTAACTGTCTAGAAAATATTTCAAATGCTTCTGGCTCACAGTTCAAGCATTAGAAACAGCCTCGTCCCAGGATAACTAGCTAGCCCTGCCTATAAAGAGCAATGGTTTATGTCTTACTATCTGAGCACACAAGAGTGTCATCATTCATAGCTAATTTGGCACTTCAAGCAAGAACAGGGCTTTTATCTCTTCCTTTTCATTGTAACATGGTGAGACAAACATTAGATACCAATAAGTAACTAAGCTGGCTACAGAGGACAAACAAATAATTGCAGAGAGTTGCTTGGTAAGTGATAAGCCTGTTTGGGCTCCATCACCACCTGTAGGCAAGCTTTGATTCATACAGGAGATCATGGAAGAGAAAGTCAGGCTCAAAGCAGATCCATACGAGAGGGTTACAGGTGATGTCTTCTGATGCCTGGCACAGCAAACACAAGCAAGTGCAACTCCTGTAAAGCCCCAGGGGAGAAAGGGGCAGAGGAGATTACTCCAATGCTTTTCTCTAACCAAATTAGTATCTGTTCTTTGTGGATGTGCTCCTCTCTATCCTCACCCAAGAACACACACTACACTGTGGGACAATATTTCCAGCACGACAGATGCTTCAAATGAACCTCATGTTACCTCCCCCTTCAAAAGGGACCAGGGATAGAGACTTCCTCACCTGTGTGTACACAGAAGCACCAGCCTGAGAAACAGTTCCTTGGGGCAGGAAATTTAGAGAGTGGCAGCAGCAGCACAACTTTAATCTCCTTCACAAAGCCAGGTCAAAACAGAAAACTTCTGCTGAATCTTCTGCTGAATCCGTACCCTGTGGAGAATTCAGCTTCAGCGAAGTGCAGCCAGGCTGAGACCCTGAGACTGGGCAGAAAACCTCAGTGCTTCAGTGCTTTCACAGCAGGATTGTGTTGGGAGCTGGAGGGCTGGACCTGACACAACTGTGTCCGAACTCCAAACTTCAGCCTGGGACCTCTTTGGCCTGACACTGAGGCTGCCAAGGCAGGGGAGCAGAGCTGAGAGCTGAGAGCTGAGAACTGAGAACTGAGAGCTGAGAGCTGAGAGCTGAGAGCTGAGAGCTGAGAGCTGAGAGCTGAGAGCTGAGAACTGAGAACTGAGAGCTGAGAACTGAGAGCTGAGAGCTGAGAGCTGAGAGCTGAGAGCTGAGAGCTGAGAGCTGCAGCCGGAGGGGCAGGGGATGGAGTTGGGGCTTCACTGCCTCCTGCCCAGAGCCTAAACCACAGCCAGTTTAACCAGGGGTTTATTCGGACCGTATTAACAAAGGGAGTAGCCACTAGATGGCAAACTCACAGCCAAAACGGAATACTGACCTCAACAGGCTCCTCAAACGCTGTCAAATCCGGAGTGCGGAAAGTCAAAGGGGGAGAGGGAGCAGGGGAGGAACACCCCGAGCCAGGCTGGGTCCTTCCCTGGAATGCTTTGTGTGCTCCTGTCCCATCATTAGACTGCACAAAGATGAGCCACAAATAATGTGCTGTCAACTGCATAAACCATCTCCTGGTTTTAATGTGCAGTTCCAAACATCCCAGGCACAGTTATGGCAGAAGGGACGAAACAAAATTCCAGCATACCCGCTAAAAAACATTGCTTAAGCCAGAAAAAACCCCACTGCCTGCAAATAACAAGGGTAAAGGAGCCCAGATTGCACATTATGTATTATTCATTGCTATCATCATTTTAAGCCTCCAGCCAATCTAGCTTTCTCAGTGTGGGCTGCAGGAAAGGTGGGGCACTATGTAAATCAGAAATATCTTGCAAATGACTCTTACAGATTAGCTGCATGTCTATGAAAAGAAATTAATTGCATGGTAGCCAAAGCTCTGCACAAGCAAACATCTTTGTCTTGCAAAGTGGCCATTTGTGTTTTTTGTCAGCCTGTTATTATCCTGAATCAGTTCTTGAGCAAAGATCAAAGCTAGGCTGGGTAGAGCAGTCCTCACTCATTACATGCTGATAATTTTCCTAAGTAGGAATCCCCTCCAGGAGCTGGAGTCACAGCAATGGGCAGTTCTGTGTATGGGTTCTGAATAAAGCTGGGCACACTGCACCCAAATTTCAGCAAATACACTGAGGGTAGACTCCTGCCTCCACATCCAGAGAGACCGGATCTTCAGAATTGCTGTGCAGCCTAAATATATAAATGCAGTTGATCCCACTGATCCATCTGTGTATGTACAGGGCCATCCAACAGAACTCATGTCCCAGATCACACTTCCATGCAACTTCCATTCAACTTTGCACTGTGATCTCTGAATTGCAGCAACCCCATTAGATCTGTGGATCATGTGCAACAAGACATGAATACTCATTAAGCTCAGTGTCAGAAGGATGCTAATGGGTACCCATAACCCAGCCTGACAGGCAGCCCCACGATCTGCAGTTTCTCACCTCTGCACAGGCTCTCACCACCCAGAAACCCTGCACCAGTGGGTGCTGTAGTGCAGAGACACTGCAGAGGCACAGGGTGCTGACTGGCAGCACAGCCCCTTCTGTACCTGCACTGTGCCCCACAGGAGATGTATTCCTGCTGCCTGGGGCCCTGTGAGAGCCACAGCCCTGGCCACAGCCCAGCTGGCTCCACCTTCCACCCAAATTTAGGAAATGCTCTCCCTGCTCCAGGAGATGCTGCTACACCAAAATCAGCAGAGCTCAATCAAAATGCCACTTCTCCTGTCATCACAGGGACTCCCAACCCCTCCCACTGGGGGACTGTTCATTTTCCATTTCTCTGAACAATCTTACCAAGCTGCAAGCATCAGCAGCACTAAATTCTGCTCTCTTTTGGGAAGGAGCCAAGGCTGAGAGTGTAAAGCACAGGATGTGATTTCCTGCCCCTCCTGGAAAAGGAAGCTACAGTCCAAAAGGTAGAGAAAGAACTATTAATCCTAGGACAATCATTTCAATGCTGATGATCACATGATGCAGCTGCAGAAACACCAATTCAGTCCAAACAGAACTTGTAACGTGATGAACATGTGGGACTCATGACACAGAAAAGGAGATACCAGACCCAGGAACTAAGAAGAGGAGTTACTAGTCACAGGCCACTGAGGAAAGCTGCCTCTGGGACCACTGCTTTTCTGACAGCCCTCTGTAATCAAGAAAATACTAGAAACTTGTAAAAAACTAATGGCAGGTTCTCTGCAGAATCTCCTACAGTTCTACTTTATCCTGAGCCTGTACACCTGAGCCGGTTAGCGGCGTGGTGCTGGGCTTCTTGGGAAAGGAACCTCTGATGGAGTGAAAAGAAAACTAATGTTCAACCCCAGCAGGTTTACTTTTGGACAGGCTTTAAAAAGAGATGGAGAAATAAGCAGTGCTATTGAGTTAGTGCAGAGATGGGCTGTACAATTCCAGTAGCTATTGCCTGCTTAAACACAATGGAATAGGATGAATAGAAGCCCTAACGTGGCTGACTCACCCTCATTACCCAGCAGCCTAAAATGGGGGAGGTCTTCTGAGGAGATCAGAAAATATATTTTTAGATGTCTTAAGGTGTGAGTTCGTACAGACTATGCAGCCCCAGCCACAACTGCCCATTATTTTCAATGGGATGTGTCTGTATGATTCCAAGAACTCTCCCCTGTGCAGAGCTCAACAAATACTTTTAGTTTCAGTGTCTGCAACCATTTGCAGCAGACTGACAGACATGCATGTGCAGACACACACCACGCTGTCATGGGGAGTTGCCTTCTGTTCTTTCCCACTACAGTTTTCCTCAGCCCAAAATAAAAGCATGTTATGCTGTGCCCTTTGTGCAAGACAACATAACACGAGTGTTTATTTGCCTATGAACACCATCATCTTCATAGATCGATATTAAAACCCTTCACACTTGTTTTCACTGCCCACTTCAATTGAACTTAGAAATTCCAGTGTATCTTGAGAGAGTGCTGAGCAGCTGCAAACTAGCCAAGGGATCACATTCCCACAGATGGTATTAGAGTCCAAAGCCCTTCATGTTTGACTGTGGGATATGTACAGGTCAGATGAGAAGTTATACTGTCTGGGAACAAAGTTTCACAATCCTTGCAGACAGTGATACTTCTTTTTACAGTCCTTTGATTTAATATTGTTCACTTGGAATCTGCTGTTTTACAGGATTTTTTTCTGTAGAGGTAATTTAAGGACAATTAGCTTTCACCAGAGGCCATCCTCTAGGTAAGTTCTGGTACATCCAAACTTCGTAGCTTCTCCACTAACTGACTGACTAAACACAAGGTTTGATGTGGTGTTTTCAGCACTAACCTGACAGGTGCCCAGAGAAACACATCAGGCTCCTCTGTGGTCAAAGCAGGAGATGAGGAGCTAAGACCCTTAAACTCCAGTTGATTCTGCTTTGCCAAACTCCCTGCCCTCATTTACCATCTGTCAGAGACATGCAATGAGTTTACTGGGTGGGGAAAGGGCAGGATGTACATGATTGTTTGGCTCTTGCAGGCATTATCTCAGTGTCACACAGCCAGGGTGAGGATGTCAGCCCTGCCACCATCACCTCCTGCAGCTGCCTCCAGCTCCCAGCTCAGCCAGGGTGGGAGTGACCAGTCCAAGAAGGGCCAGTAATGACAGGGGTGATGGCAACCAGAGCAACTTGCTCTTGCTTGTGATTAGTAGCACCAGAGAGGACACTATGAAGTCCAGAAATACCAAAAAGCATACAACCACAGCATGTCTGATCAGAAACTGCTTCTCTGTGCTTACTGCTATGCTCAGCAATGGTCCAGAACTCCAGAGTTTTGGAGCATACATTTCAGAAGCAGAAATGCTGCAGTCAAAAGGCAGCCAAAACTTAAAAAAACCCAAATCTTTTCATGATGGCTATTTCAAAAAACAGGTGAGCAAGAAGGCCCCAGCCAGACTGGACAGTGTATGCACAATTGCATGCTCAGAAGCAATAGCAGCTTGTTCCCAACCTCTGGAGTCACTTTCATTGCTTTCAACCAAAGCTGGAGAGCTGCTTGGCAGACACAAGCTCTGGATTGCTGGGCAAGCATGAGGTTTTATTGTCTGTGTGAGTGAGAGGCTAGCCTGCCTCCCACAGGATCTTTGTTTCCTGACCTCCTGTACTCAGCAAACACTGTAAAGGGCACAGTGGCCACCGTGGCAGTCTGTTGGCAACAGGCAGACTCTGGAGACAGAGCTGGGGGCCACCCACTCCTTCAAACTGCCCAAAGCAGCTATGGCCCCCAAAGTGTCACCTTCAAAACTGAAGGAAAGAAGTAAGCCCAGGTGCAGAACAAGACCTGCTGCTGATTGAATGCCACAGCCTTCCTCAGCACCTGCAATCCACCATCTTATTCTGGTCCATTCTGAACACCTACAGAGCAGATTCCCACTCAGGACTGTCCCCAGGATGCAGATGAGAATTATCTCTCTGTCTGGATAGAATATGTCTGCAGTGCAGCAGAATGGGGAATTTCAGAGCTTTCCAGTGGTACTCACACTGTCTTTCTTCGTGTGAGCTTCCAGAATTAATCACCAGTGCATGAATTTGGCTCCTCATCCCTTTCCCCAGCTGACAGGAATTGAAGGCACCAACTGCCGTCACCACGAGAAATAAGTGATTCCTTCACTAGCATGGCAGACATATGCCAGCTAGAAAGAGAAGATCTGATCATCAGACTTGCTTGTTTTGGCTTTTCAATGCACAAAAGGCTGTTTTTCTCAGAATTAGGGTGACTGCGACAATCTGTTTTTAGACAGAGTTAGAACCGCAAGATAAAAGAGGCAGAAATCTTCTCATCTGCATATTTATCATCAAAATGCAGCAACTGCATAATTTAAGCTTAGTGTTAAAAATATTGTATGTATATTTTAAGGTTTTCCTACTCAGGTGAAAAGGAGACATGCTTTCACTAAGGAGGTTAATTATTTCCTAATGGTGTGAAAACAACAGGAAAAAAAAGGAATCAAAAGGAATTTTCCTACCCTTCCCCCTACCCTGAGGCACAGCACAGAAACATCTCCGTCCACATCCTTCCCAGACACAGACAGAAAATGGGGAGGTCCTGGTGCTGGTGCCTGGGGTCCCACTGAGCTCCATGAGGGAAGGACTCCCATAGGCAGGGACTGGGTAACTTCTGAGCAAGCCCACTTGTTATTTTTGTCTCTCTTGCTGGCTGTTTCCTGAGCAGAGACAGATTTTATATGACCTCCACTACTGCCCATGCAGACAGGACCTTACCTTCAGGCCAGGAAGCATCCTTTCCTCTCTGCACTGCCCAAGAACCCCACAGCACCATCAGCCACTGCTCAGAAATCTCTGCAAGGGCAGCAGAGCAGGCAGGCTGTGCCCAGCTGTTGCTCCCCCCTCTGACACAGCTTTCCCATGCTCTCTGCTGGCTGCTTTTCCACCCTCCCATGAGCCATGCTTTGCCAGCCTCATCCCTCAGATCCCAGTCCTATAACTACCTGAGAAGCACACGTGCTTCTGTTTAAAGAGACAAGTTAGAAGGCCAAGACATGACAATACAGCAGATCTGAAGACAGCCAATCCAACCAATAAATCCCCACTCGCTGCCCAACAGCTGTAGCCCAATTAAACTCAACAGTTCACAGGTGTTCATGTAATGACTTTAACACAAAAAAGCACCGCTCTCTTTAGGGGCCTCTAAAAAAATTTAGAGCTCTTTAAATTTTATATACCAACAACATCAAACTAAAGAAGGAAATAATAAAGAAGGGAAGGAGATAAAGCAAAGAAAATACACACAGTGTCAGCAACAGCCTAATTAAACACTAGCCAACAGGAAAATGTACATTCTGCTCACCCAGCTACAGCCCTTCTCGAGTTCTGTGTGCTGGATGCTAAAGCTCTTTTCTGCAGCCTTTTCAGCATTGTTGCACCAGCCACGCTTCCATTCATGAAGTCCCTCGGCCTCCTCAGAACAAAGCTGTGAATGAACACAAAGCCAAGGCCTCCATCCATCATTTCTCTCCAGCTCTACGACTCCCTCCCTACCATGAGGTCAAGACTGGGCTGGTCCTGGGGAGGCTGAGCTGTACACCTCTGGAAGTGACTAATGACCCCACCATTTTCTGTGGCCTTGCAGTACACGGGAGTTGATCCAGGGAGCCCTGGGGAAGGTGAGACCCTTGCTGCTCAGGTTGTCAGCACCATCTGTTTGCTATGAGCCAGAAGCAGGCTCGTGCTAGGTGCCTCCATCTCCTTGGGGTTTGTTATACCTTCCTAGCAGACCTGGCCACAACATCAATATTTCCTGTTGTAGTTTTCCCATTGATTGCAGGTCTCCCCTCTCCTCCTAGCTGACCTTCATCCCCCTCATTCCCACAGAGCTGTAGCAGTGTCAGGATCACAGCTAGGAGCTGCCACATCTACTCATTGCAGAAGGAGACAGGAAACAATTCTCATAAACCTAGAAAAGCAAGCATCAGGCTGGAGAAGAACGGGTACTTTGGGGACCCTGCAGCACTCTGAAGGGGCAGGGAATTTGCAGTACCTCAGCCTTGAGGAAACTCAGTCCTCAGGCTTCATTGTTACTGCCCTTGGCTTGAGTAAATGTTCACAGATTGTGATTTCCCCATGGTGAGATACTGAAGCCAAAGTGGATCTGAAGCTTCTGTGTTAAAGCAATCCTGACTTCAGCTTTTCATTCTTACAAAGAAACATTTTTGTCCAAAAGATTTTTCAAGAGGGGAGGTGAAACGATGCTGCAATGTTGTAAGTCAGAAAGTTCTGGGAGGAGAAGTCACTTTCTCTCCATCTTATTAAAAAATAAAAGAGCCTAAGAAACTGAAATATTTTGAGGCTTCAAAACCAAGTTATGATCCCAAAACAGCACAAAAGAAGGCTTTTCCAGAGTCCCTGAAAAGGGAAATGACCACCTTGCCAGGACTGTGATGCCAGGAATTTGCACAGGAGCAAACCTGGCAGCTGTGGATTCAGGAGTCCCTTTTTTCATCAGCAGTAAAAGCACAGCACAGACAGTGGCAGCAAAGTCCCTGGCTCCAGGCTGCCTTTCCCAGAGTATGAAATCTTACAAATCTTACATTGCTTTCTAGAAACAAAAAGATGTGGGGTTCCAAGCTTCATTCATCCTCTGTCCTTGCTTCTTAGAGGGATTGCAAAATGTAATCTCCCTAGAAAAGGCAGACACATGGAGCAGTACAGAGGTCTTCACAGACTCTTATTCAGGCACCTACAGCACCTACCAGACTGGGCCCCAGCCTAGGAGATTCCTTTAGGAATTGCTGTAATATAAATAGTAAATAAATATGAATAATTATCTGAGTATGATAACCAGTGATTTAGATATGAAAAGGCCCCAGGATGCAAGTGCTAATCTCCTGAGATACTTAGCCATCCTTTCAAGCTGCATGAAGACATATAAGTAGGCTAATTACAAAGGAAAACTTCTCTTGTATATATATCTCATCTAAATTCAGAAGTGATGCAAAACCAAATTGAGAAATTACCCAGGAAAAGTTCAATAATAATGCTGTGAAAGGTTAATTTTTAGAAATTTTTTTTACGATAACCCAGAAGATCCTTAAATATAAAAATAGTTAAACCTTAAATAGCAACTGCAAGTGTCACACCAGCAAGGCATTCATTCTAGAATGAATAGCACTATTGAACTGTGGAAGCATCATGGCAAAAAACCACAACAATTTCATCTTCTTAGTTTAGTTTCAATTTATAATTCACACAAGTAGCTTAAACACGTCGATTTGAGATCAAAACAGAACTGCAGGTTACATAGCATCTGTTCTATAGGAGGGTGCTGTGTGCACTGAGATAATTTTAGATGAATGTGTTATAAACAAGATCTGTGGAACATTACAAAGTACCAAGTTTTGAGAGAGAAAAACATACAGTTAAAATGCATAAATTGTTTAGAATGTTGAGCATGTGGTTGTAAAGCAATCAACCAAGTATTCTGCTCTCCAGAGAAGGACAGCTCACACAGATGAAACAGGAGCTTCCTCTGTATTTAATGTAAGACTCCTTTAACACTCACAGAAACATCTTCTTCCTCTGTGCAGATTTGGTAACCATAAAGGCAGAGCTTTTAGCCACTGCTTTTGTTCTTTTCCTCCCCAAGATGCTGCAGCATCAGGCCTGCATGCAGGAGGAATTCTGGCTGGAGAAGGAGCACTGGTGACCAGAGCAGTCCTCTCCTGGGACATACTGCTCAGTGGAGACCTACACTTTGATATTGTTGGTTTGGGTTATGGTCACTTCTGAGGCTATAACAGAGTAGAGATACAAATGCATTTTCATTCCTTCTTAGGGAAGACAGCTTTGGAGACACCCAGGAACCAAGCTGCCCCTGAGATGCCTTTCCAGATTCATTTAGCCACACATTCTAAGGACATCAGGTTGCCTGTTCTGCCTGCAGCAAGGCAAACACTTGTGGGTACCATACATGAACTGAGAGGTTTCACTGGCTCTGGTTTGCTGCTGCTAAGACACCAAGAGATTGCAAGAGCTCTGTTCCACCCCCTGGAGTGGGGCCAAACAGTTCTGCCTGTCTCTGTAGCATGGTTGCCCTCTCGTTGTGACCTCTGAAAATTCTCTGCACAGGAAAGCAGAGTGCAAGGGAGCATCAGACAGGAGCACAGACACTGAGGAGGGATACAGGGACAGATACTCCCACCTCAGCTCGATGAAACTACTCAACAGTAGCAGCTCTCAGTGGAAGCTGCAGCAGCCCTGCTTCACCAGAGCCCTTCTGTAGAGACCAGAGGTGGGAGGGAGACAGGCTGCTGGGTGTCATGCGAAAATACCTGCCTTGCACTCAGCACTGGTTTCATGCAATGCTCTTCAAAGGGAAATTTACACCACTTATGCTCAAAACCAGCACCAAACTGCAAGCAGACTGCCAGAACTGGCTGCCTGTGAGGACAAGGCTTTGGACACGGGGCAGAGCAGGGCAGTGATGTCTCCTAGCTGGACAGACTCTCCACTCTCTCTGCTCACATGTTTGCAGCTACTCACAGGCTCAGAGACCAGGTGGTGGTGAGGGTAAGGTGCTCATCTGCTGTTTGCACTGGTTGCTCACAGGGCACTCTGTGACCTCCTCCCACCCTTCTCCAGACAACAGCCACTTCCACACATTCGTGTTCCTGCGTACTGAGCCAATGCACTGTCACTCACAAAGTTTATATTTAAATAAGCCCTTCTGTTGAACTCAAATTAAATATAGCTCAGTTGAATCTGATACCATGAGAGAACAAAGGCTGGAGGCGAGAGAGAGAACAAGGAGATCACAACTGAACAAATGCATTCAAAGCTGTGAAGTTAACACCAGGCTGCACATCTGACTCTGGTACACACTGGGTTTGTTTCTTTTCAGCTCAACTATAGTACTAGCTGCAGTGAGGTCATCCTCACATGGCCTTCTGCTTTATGTCTGCTACTCAAGGCACGTACAAATCTTCAAATTTTATAGACAGAAATGAATGAAAATTCAGACAAACATTTGTCTTCCTGACCAGCACTTCCAGTGTCAGCACTTCCAGCAGCACTGAGTGACAGAGGCACCAGGGGGGCAGTCAGCACCTCTCCAAAGGCAGGGAGCTCAGGACTGAGTTTGGAGTCTCCTAACAACAGTAACAACCAGCTCTCAGCTCAGGCCAAGGACTCATTCTGGGCTCTCTCCTGATGTGGGTTGCCCTGCAAGCCATTTTTCAAGCAGTGCTTAAAATCTGGCTGGGGAGAGTGGCCGGGGTGGCTGGATCTGAGGAAGGACCAGAGCCAAACATGTGCATGTTAGCAAAGATGTAATTAAGCAGCCCAAGTGTAAGCAGACAGAGGAGAAGGTGTGAGCATTGCAGTGGGGCAGGCAAGCTGTACCGTTGTGGTAAGAGACTCCACAAGGTAATTCAATAAAATAAAATAAAATATTAAAAACCTGATCTTCAGGCCTATGGAACTCAGGTTTTCAAATCCACTGAGCTGTGTGTGTGCTTAGTACCCTAAAACTTTTAATTAGATTTCAGGATGAACAACAGCAAAACAGGTTTCATCCATGTCAGTCAGCCACAAAAAGCCTCATCAGTTATCACATAAACACTGACTGAAACATCCAGAGATGTACAAGTCCCATTACTTCCACTGTAAGGAACCAAGCTAAATTATTCCTATTTCTGTCCTGGTATCCTAAAAGCTAATCCTAAAAGCTAGTCCAGATGGGCTGTGCTTTGGCTAGCTGACTTCTTTTATGGCTACCTGTTGTCTCTGGCAGCTGTGAAATCCACTGGGTTTAGATACAAACTGGGCCAGGGTGAGGAGAAGCAGAGGAACAGAGGAAAAGCACACTGAGCAAACTTGTTGGACCTGCAAGAGTTAAAGATGCTGTGTGTCCCAGTGCCTTCAGACTGTCTCCAGCACTGATAAAACAGTGAGTGTTCAACATAGGGTAGGCAAGCCCTGCTTTGTCCTGCTGCAATCTCTTCAATTATTTTTTGTGTTGTGTATTTTACAAAGGATAAATCAGGGAACATTTCAAGAAATGTTTTCTCATTCTAAAACTTATCAAAATATTGCTGACACTGATCCATGGCTGGGAATGTCATTCCTGAATAAACATGATGTCATTCTCATTCCATTCATATTTCTCCTGGACAGCTGCTGTCAGCCTCAGTGAAGAAAAATGCCACCTCACTGGTGACAGCTGCCACTTGAGGTACTTTGTGTATAAGCCTCCATAGGAAAAAAAAAAAAAAGAAAAAGAGCCAGTCATGCAGATGCTATTTAAAGTATGTTGCATCTCGATGAGAAATGCAAAAGTTAATATGGGCAGGTTGCTCTGTGTCAAAGTCTGGACAATGAAGAATAGGGAACATTTCTGCCCTCACCTTCCTAAGAAACAACATCCTCCCTCCTGCACTGTATTCATTTTAAAAGCATAAGACACTCTGGCTAAGATGTGCTCTGGTTGCTGTAATTTCTTTTACTTTAATCTAGACCTAGAAAGACCCCTGCAGCTTACAGTTTAGGTGGTGCCAAGGAAGTGCATGAATAGTATACACAGGATCCTGATCTCCACCCCTCCATCCAAGGAAAGTGAAAGAACACCTTGTGGAATTGAACTGTCTACAATTTCTGATAGCATGTGGAGCCAAATGATCAGTTTTATTTGGAAAACACATAGTATTTTCCAGGTCAGCCAGGAGGTGATAAGAAGGCAAAAGCAAGCACTGTCACTGAGAACACAGTTGGGTAACTTACAGTTTACCTGCCACATAGGGATAGTACAACATGCAGATTTATTTTTTCCCTTACCCCAATTACATTCACCATTCGTTGGCACCCAGATCTCCTGCAATTGCTCTAGGAATTCTGGGCTGGGATAACTCTCCAGTTGCTTCCCAGGCATAGAGACAGACAATCCTTGCCCCAAAGGACAGCCCAGACTAAATCTGTTTTCTGTTCCTTCTGGCCTCCAACTTGCACTGCTTTTTCAGTGTCAAAGGGGCAGATGTACAATCTGGGAAGCTTTCCAGATGCATCTTGGATAAAGCAAAGCATTATGTATCATTGGTACTAAGCACAATCTTTCAATCTGTCACAGTACCACTGGCAGCACTCAATATGTACCCACAGGACTCCCAGGATAGCAAGCACCTTGTGGAGGGGACACCAGTATTCACCAGGGCCAGGTTCTCAAACAGCAAATAACTAAGTTAACCTCCCTGGCATGCTGTGGTACTTCATCACACAGACTGTGCCCCAGCAGCACTTGTTCTGCTCCCAGAGGAATGGCAGAAAGTACATGCTAGGCATGAGCTCTATAAATGTTGCATTAATGGGTTGCTTGCTAGTACTGGGCCATCACTTTAACTTTTATTACTACTCCTGTCCCATTAATGCTCTCAGGTGCTCTTCCAAAGAGTCTGTGCAGATTGCCAAACAGAGGGGAAGAATGACAATGACATGGCCTCTGGCTCTCCCCTGAAACAGCAGCTTTTCTGTCATCCCCTGGAAGAGCTCCAGTTTCTTTACAGCTCTGGAAATGTGGCTCAAGCAAGGTTGCCAACACATGTTCCTCCATGTCAGATATTAGTCTGATCCTGGAGCCTGTGAGGAGCCTGTCAGCTATCATTCTGCCAGGAACACACCAGCCCTGGTGCCTCTGCTTTCAAATTCAGCCCATCCTAGGTTGAGTAAGAGGAGCTGTCAGGTATCTGGAAAAACAATAGTAGCTCTTGCTATAATTTGCATGCCCAGTATTGAAATCCTTTATCACTAACTCAAGTGGGCAGTGAAAAAAAAACCAAAACCCTAAGTGAAATATAATGATGAAATTCACATAAATGTGTTAAGAGACCAGCTCTGTGCCTAACCTCACATTTGCCAATGTTCTGGTACAGATTTGTTGTGTCAAGGCATCAGAAAATAAGTGGATATCCAGCATGCTAGAGCACCCTGATCAAAACAATGTGTGTCACATCTCACAGCCTGTCCAGTTCTCCTGACTTCAGGAGAACCACAGGTTACCAGTTCTTTCTCTAACCTGCTCTTCTCAAACACCAACACCCTGACCTTCTACTGCTCTTCAGCTGTGTCCCATCCCAGGTTGCTCTAGCATTTGAAAGAGAGAAGGAAAACCTCCATCCAGATTTTTTATATATGTTGCCTTTGTCTCTCCATTTTGACACACAGATCCTCTGCTTCTTCACCATTTCCTCCTGCCAGCCAGTGTTATTCAGCCTGCTTCCCCTCTTGGGTTTCCACTGTGGCACCCCCCATCTCAGGCAGCTGAAGCACTCCCCGGGTTCCCTGCAGCCCCACACTTTGTGAGGCAGAACAGGGCAGCTCCAGCACCTCAACATGAACGAAGAAAGCCAAAGTACACAGCAGTCACCTACACAAGACTTTCACAAAACTTCATTTGCAATCAGCACTAACAGAACCAGAGCCAAACTTTTCTCCAGGTGAAAGCCCTCCCAGCTGTGCTCCCCACTGCTCTGTGTCTCACCAGCAGCCACACATCCCCACACTGCTCCTTTGGGGACACACCAAGGCCCCAATCTCACTTTTAATCAAGGACCATGCACCTGCCAAACCAATTTTCAGGAGATTGAGGACTCCCCACCGAGAGCCCTCAGCACCGCTCAGGCCTCCATGGCCTCACCTCACCTGCCTGCACGGGCACTACACCTCGTGTGACACAGGGGACATGGCAGAGGGAACTCGGTGTAGCACATGGCATCATCCAGCTGCAAACCTCTCCCGAGCAGGAGAACCAGCAGCTCCAAGCCTCAAAGGCCCCAGACCACCATCCTGCCTCCCTCCTCTCCAGCCTTACCTGGTGCTGTCTTCGGGGCACTCTTCCTCTCAGGGTCTGCCTTCCCCTCCATGGGGAATGAACATTCACCCCAGGGACACCAGCAGTGCAGGGCCAGCTCCTCAGAGGTGTTCTGCCATTCCGGGCACTGGGTCTGTGGCTGGAATGGTCACCGTACTCCAGTGAATTCTGCCACTTCCACCCCTCCCGAGGATAAAGCCCTCCCTGGACCGAGGCCATCGTCTCTGGGAACACCTCACACCTGAGGAGCTTCCTCCCGACCACCGCTGAGGTGCTGACCCACCCCGGTTATGTGAAACACTGTTTCTCGGAGCGTGGCCACCTCACAAACGCAGCGGACACCTCACAAACGCAGCGGACACCTCACAAACGCAGCGATCACCTCAGACACGGCTCCCACAGCCCCCCCCCCCTGCCCCGGCTGCTGCTGCCCGGCCCTTGCCCCCCGCGGCTCCGCAGCCTCCGGCGCCTTCCCTCAGGGGAAGCCGGGCCGGGCAGAGGCCGTGGAACAGCCCCGGACTGCGGGGATTTTCTGAAGAAAGAGGCATCGGCAGCCACCGAGCCCGGCCGGCCGTCTGTGATGGGTTTGGAAGTGTTCAGGGATGCTGTGGGAGGCAGAGGAGGGCACAGGTGCTCCCTCCAAAGCTGAGAGAACGCGGCACAAACCTCCCCGAGGGACCCCCGGAGCGGCCATCCCAGCGGCACAGGGTCTGGAGAGGGGACGGAGCTTCCACCATCAGTCAAGCGAAACAGAGCCTGTAAACCTCAACAAAGAAAGGAGTTAATTAAAGAGTTCCAGGTCCCTCTGACACAGACCCTGGTCCTTTGTGAGCACAAAACTAAGCCCGAGCATTCCCACTGGTAATTTAAATAACTTGAGTAGCTCTTTGCTATTACTGCTGTGGTTCAGGCAGCTGCCACACAGAGCAGAGAGCAGCACACAAACCCTGCCCTGTGTCCCCTGCCTTGTGCTGGGAGCTCCCTGCAAGCTCCAGTGGCAGTCTGTGGAACTCTGGGACTAAAGCTGTGACGGCTTTCTCCAGGAAATTCTCAAAATTGTCCCATGTGAGCCCAGTCCTGTAATGGTGACAGGGAACTTGCCTTTTTTTTTTTTTTTTTTGATGAGTCCACAGGTGGAAATACAGAGCATGCAAATAGGTGTAAAGCCGGGCTGCAGCATGTGCTCCCTTTTTCACCGAGGTTTCTCAGAAGCTCTCACAGAGCTGCTGTGGGCAGGTCCGAGGTGATGTGTGTCCACATGGAAAGCGGCTGCTAAGTTCAGAAACACTCAGCACACTCAGCTCAGTGTGTGTCCAGAGGCTGCCTGTGCTCCAGGGCTCCTGAGTCTCACACCAAGAGCTGAAACACAGGGTCACCTGTAGCTCAGCTGTTGCAAACTGGGGGGCAAGTGCCAGCAGCTCACAGGGAAATGCTTCCCATCCCTACACAGTGCCAGCTCATCCAGCACTGTTTGCTAATGCCGAGTCCATGGAGGATGGGGAATTAGGACATGGTGTCAGTGGCACAGCTTTCGGGACTTTAGGTGGACCAAATGTTGCAAACACACAGTGAGCATCAGCTTCTCCACAGACTGCATGGAACAGCACCCAACAAAACAAAGCAGGTCACAAATGTGAAAACTGGAGCTGTTTTACCATCAAACTTCAGAATCCTCCCTTTGCCAACAGGTTACTTGCCAGGTTGTTACAAGAGGTCTCCTTACACCGCTTGGTTGTGTTAAACATGGGTACCAGCATGTACTCTCACATTCAGCATTGATTCTCTCCTGAAATCCCTCTTGGGAACACCAAGAGCAGCTGTCTAACTGCCCAGGCCAGTAGCTGACACTGGACTTGGCCTTCCAAGCTCAGCTAATCATGGCCAGCTGCCAAGAGACCTTAATATGAGCATCTCACTGGAGCATTAACAGGAAGCAGAGAGCATTATCTGTGCAAAGGAATGACTGCTTCAGACAAGGACAAAATCAGAAAGCAGAAAATTAGAGCTTCAACCACAAAGTTCAAAGAATGTGGGGAAAAAGCATGAAAAATAATTTTGACACTTGGAAGTAGAACTCAATTGTTCCATTAAACTGTATTTTAAATAAAAAATAACAATAACAGCATTCCAAATATCTATTTTATGAGCTTTACTAATGTATATTTTTTTAATACATGTCAGAAATTCTTACTTGAGGCAAATGCAATATTTATAGAAAGCAAGAGACTTCAAAACAGCTCCAGAGACTTTAAGCTCTCGATTTATTCACAGATTTAAAATAACTCAGGAATACAAAATGACAAAATGTACATTTTTTATATTGTTTACTAATGTATTGTCTCTTGTCCCTGATCCGTCATTTTACTGACTGGAGGAAACACATTCAGCTTCTTCACTCCCTTTAATGCTACATACTTCTGGAGGGAAATATTCCCATTTGGTGAAAATCTATCACAATTCTGTCTTGCCGAATATCATTCCCAGAGAGTTATGTGAAGATTATTAATAAATACATTTTTGCAATGACAGTCATTTCTTCTTTGGTCATGATTTGTATCTATTATTTGCCTCAGCCTCTCCAGTTCCCAGAGAAACTGCTGGTGAGAGTGAAGAAGAGGTGGTGCAGCTTCAGACCAAAATCAGAATGGAGGTTTGCTGGTGAAGGCTGACAAATGTGGGACATTAACCTCTAGTTAGACATGACAGTGGGTATGGAAAGGTGCCCTGGCTCTCTGTGACAGACCTCTTCCAGGATGCATTGGCTGTGTTCAGAAGTGAGGAGCAGGCTTGCTGGGGGGTGGCTCCAGGAGCCAGGAGGTCCATGTCCTTCCTCTCAGCTCAGATGCTGCCTGGTTGTGTGGCCTCATGCAGAAAGGTCCCTTCCTCTCCCAGCCCCTGGGGCCAAGCCCATCAGACATGATGGGGAGAGGTGCCATGAATAGACAACAAAGAGAGAACAGGTAAGAAGACAGGAAAGCAGTCAAAATATTCTTTCTGTTAGCATTTGTAAAGCTTTAGCTTTCAAAAACAATTATTCCAGACCCACCGAAGCACATTGTTTAAAAAGGACCAATTTTTGGCTCCTTTTATATACTAAATCTGTGTCACATCCTTCATTCTGGAGACATCTCTGAAACTGCAGAATTTCTGCTGTTGCTTTCTGCCTCTTCAGTCAGCAGGTGAGCAGGTGAGTGGGTCACTTCTGGTGGCAGTGGTGTATCCAGGAGGCTCATGTTCCATTCCCTTGTGGTTTCTCATGATGTTACAGTGCAGCCATGCCTAAACACTGCTGTAACTGAACACAGAAGGTTCGGAGTAGCCAGTCTGTAACACACCCCCCCATGGCACAAGTACAGCACTCCAAAGAGGATGAAGAGGAGACAGTAAAAATTGCAAGAACACAGGAAAGCCTTGCAGCATCAGCTGAAGCCTGTTGCCATGGGCTCTGGTGAAACAAAGTCACGATGTTTGGTTTCAGATATCTCAGCATAACTGTAAAAACTCCAGAATAATACCATGTTTTGTTAAGAAACCATAAACACTTTTCTATTTGCTTCTCCTAGTTATTTAGGTCCCATTGAGTTTTAGAGTGGAAATTACTGTTAAAAGTAATCAAGCCTCTGATTTTGGGATGTAAATTTATCCCCATACTTCAAGACATGCCTAGCCAAGGACACTAGAAAGCAAAGGAAGCAACTATATGTACAGATCTTGGCAGACACAGAGTTCTTTTTCTTTTCCACGCAAATCCTGGAACAGAATTAGTCAAAGAGATATGTTACCCTGGCAAAAGATAAGTCCAGAGCTCTCCCAAGCGTACTGCTGATGAATCAACAGCTTGAGCACTCAGCCAGCTCAGTGCTGTGCTGGATGCACAGCACTAAAGGATGTACTTTTGCTGCACAAATTGCAGCAGCAAAGATATGTTGTGAAATGTGTAACCATTGAACACTGACTAGTGCATCAACCCACAGTACTGCAGGCACTGTTTTCTTTTCTTGTTAGACTTTCCCTCATGTTTCCAACTTCTACCAAAGTCCTGCACAACCAAAGGGTTTTAGAACCCTATGAAAGACCACAGATTTCACCTGCTGAATTACCTGAGAGAAAAGAAACAAATTTAAAGTTATGAGCTTCTGTTTGGACCCAAATAGGGTCTGGAAAGACACAGTGCCTGCCCAGGGTCTGCCCAGGAACTGAAGACTTCAACCTGTATATGTCAAACTACAGGTGAGATCAGGGCTACATTCTCTGCAAAAGCAACCTGCACCCCTACTGAAGGCTACCAATGTTCAGAATAACAATGTTTTGGCAAGTATAATTTTGCAAACCACAGCAAATCAACCTAGCTAGGCACAGCCTTAATCCACAGGAGTTTCCAAGGGTATGATGATTATTTGCCCTTTCTTCTCTCAAGCCAGAAGTTGCACTGGCCATAAGCTGTAAGTGAAGAGTGTCTGGCAGCTGCATATTCTCTCTCAAAATCTGGAGAACTTAGGCTGTGTCACATCCTTCATTCTGGAGACATCCCTGAAACTGCAGAATTTCCACTGGTGCTTTCTGCCCCTTCAGTCAGCAGGTGAGCAGGTGAGTGTAGGCATGGTGCTACCTGGGCTCTTCTTCAAACATCTTTGAGTTTTTTACTGTTGTAAACAGGTGCATTTAAACCCAATGCATTTGCAGTCATTTCAGTCATTAGCATCCAAAAGTGTAACTCAGGGCACTAAACATTAACTTAAAAGTGAGAGTAAGTGCTGGGGTCTTTTATTTTCCCTGGTATCAAGTTCAAACTATGACTCCTCTTGTAATGCCTTGACTCCAGCAGCCAGGCTTAAAGAAAACATGGTAATTGTCCAAAGACATGTGACAAAATCATGCAAGTTGGTAAAAGCAGAGCCAGAGGGGGTGGAAGAAACTGGTGAGTCAACTCATCAAAGAAAACATATTTAGAGCTTAACTGGCTGTAAAACTCAACAGGGGCTTTGTGTTCTGGATTACAAGGCCAAAATATACCCAAGAGCTTCCAGCTCTGTATGACAGAAGCAGCTCTATCATGCAAACAAACACTTTTCTGAGCAAAGGATTTTAGATGAGAGGGCAAACGGGTCTTTGTGAGCCTTTCACTACAAGTGGCTTTGTGCTGCCAAAATCTGGGTTCTTCACAGAGAAGACACAGGTTCCCATACCCTGCCTCCACTGATGGTGAGTTTTTTTTCTGATCATAAAAATTCTTTATAAGTTATGGAAATTGCTGTGTTCATAGCTCCTGCAGGAGCAATGCTGCCATCAGGCACAGCAAGTGGATCAGGGAGGTGGGGGAAGGCTGCTCATGCTTTGGCCATGCTGAATGAGCAGGACCCACATGCTCCTGTGCCAGGGGAGCTCCTTCTCTCTCTGATATTTTGTCTTAGCAGGACCTCACATTTTCACATCTTGCTCCAGTGCTCATTCACAAGGCTGACACGTATGGCTGTACCCTGTGTGGCCCCTGCTAATTCATGACAACAGTAGTGACTGACAAGAGCTGGCACCTTCCCCATCAACACACACTCTGGGCCAGCATGAGCAGCAAATTTACAGCTGAGGAATCTCTTAAAGTAAATGCTGGAGTGAGTGCTTGTGGCTGTATCTTGTGAGCCCTGTTCAGAAGACTGAGCTCCTGGGGTTGGAGTATATTGTCTCCAGCGTGAGCACTGCTGAAATTAATATTAATGCTACAGATATTAATGCTACAGCTAGCCCAGCCAGCTGCTGCAGAAAAGCAAAGAGGAGAGTTTATAGCAGAAAAGTCCCTGCAGCCTATTAGCTCTCTGCAAGACAGCAGTTTCGTCCTTCCAGATGTGCACTCTGGCATTCAGCTCTGGAGCATCTGAGGGCTGTAGAGATGGCAAGCTCCACACATGCCAAACACGTGTCAGAAACATTTCTGAGGAGCATCTGCTCTTGATACTCATCCCACGCTGTCCCATGCTGTTCCTGACAGAGCTGCAAACAGCAGTGCCCCACACCAGGGTTCTCACTGTCAGGAATGACATTTTGAAGCCACACTCCCCAGGCTAAACCCCAGCTCAGCCCCTGGGCCTTTGCAGAAGCATGGGCTGATGGTTAATGCTGTGGTGGGACTGAGCAGGGGGTCCTGGTCACAGAGTGCTCCACCTCCTGTCATCCCAGCTGGGCTGTGCTGGAGGAGGAGCTGCCTGTCCCTGGCACTGCTTTCCCTGGTGTCCTCCCCTCAAGTGAGGACCAGAGCACGCTGGGATAGTAACAGACTGGAAGTACTAGTGGTGAAAAAAGGTTGAGCAAGAAGTAGTGACTGGGTTTTTTACATCTGTGTGTGTGCAGATAATTTATAATTAGACCTCTTGGTGTGTTAGTGTCTCTGGTGTCACTGTCTGCCCATAACAGTGACCAATGGTTTCTCACTTTTCCTCTCTTTCCAGAGAAAGCTTTTTTTACTTTCACTAAAGTGACATCTACGTAGATGGAGAACAAATTCTGTTCCACCAAGTTCTGGCACATTAAACCTAACAAATATACAAGAGATGCAAGAGTAGCTAGCGCTGTGTGCTCATTGCCTTTGTGATACATCACTACTAAGGAGAGCATAGAGGGGGCCAGTCCAGAGCAAAACTATTGTTTGCAATTGCTTTTCCCTTTTGACATTTTCATTGTGTGTTCTTTTAGGATTGTAAATCTCCTGCGATGTCTTTACAACACAGCTGCGAAGAGGCAATATCTAAAAGGCTGAGGAAGAAAATGTCCTGCCACCTGGGAGCAGCACTCTTTATCTCCCCAGTAACATTCAGGTGTCTTGGGCTGGTCTGGCTCTCTTCTCTTCCACTGTGATATTTTTTCAGTCAATGCTTGCCTGATTCTTTTTTTGTTCTTTCCTGAATTGCAGGTAGCTTTGAAAAAACACGCATGAGCCAGCCCTGCCAGGTGAAAAATAAAGGCTCTTGATTGCTATCATTATTATTATACCACTGGACTTTTTATTAACACTAAAGTGTGACATTTCCCTCCAAAGAAAGGCCACCTTCTGCCCTTCTGCATGGCTACTTTATTGAATCCAAACTCCATTTCCGAGGATCTTCACCTGTTTAAATGCTGCTGTGTTCCTAAAAGCAATTTAACCTTTCATCTTTTATGGATGGATCCTTTTTTAACAAAAATCCTATAGGGCCATTTTTCTCCTCATCTTCTTGTGATCTCAGTGATATTACGTGATGTATCTTTTGAAGAAGAAATGCTGAAACAGCAGCTTCACCACCTGCAGCTAATGCAGCAGGAAGATGGAAAAGGCAACCTGGAAAAATCCCTTTTCAACATTTCTCTCACAAGCTCCTGGTAAGAATCCCCCAAACTGACAATGTCTCTTGCATAGAAATGAAGGGCAAGTGCTCAGGAAGGGGAGAATAGCCTGGAGATTTTGCCAATGCAAAACCCAACAGCTTTTTCTTCCAGCCTCATATCCTCTCATCCTCTCATTGCATTGATGACTCAAGTGCCACCCAGCTTTAATTATTTATTTCTTGCAATGGCCGAGTGTTGTCCAAGGTAACACAGTCTCCTGGGATGAAGAAAATAATTTTGAATACAACCAGTGCCCAGGAGGTGGAGCATTTAGAGACAGAACAGTTCTTGAGGCATTGTTGGATGATTTTACTGCTTACTTACTGCATGGCTCACATGGGACTGCTGGTTCAATAAAACCCAGACAAACTACAGACACTAGGATATATTTTCCTCTACTAAATCCTCTAATCCTAGTTCAGCCCAGAGTACTCATAGAAAGCCAGCCTCTCTCCATGCCAATACTTGTTCCTCCTTCTCCCCCCTCAGCCCCAGCATCTCTCCGGGGAAGTCAGAGCAGTTCTTGCAGCAAGCCCAGCACTGGCCCAGCCCTCACACCTCACCCCAGGCAGGGCTTTGCCAGCAGGGAGCCTGGAGCTGCAGGGCTGTGTTGGCACCAGGCACAGCAGGTCCCTTTCTCCTCCTCCCATCTGCCTCAGCACCGAAGCTGAGTGACAGCCAGAGCCCAGGGGCTTTGGAAAGACCTAGTGCCAATGCAGAGCCTCCACTTGCTCCAGCTCTGCCAGGTGCCTGTGAAGAGGCAGCTGCCTCCACTGCCCAGCTGGGATCCCCCAGTACCACCAGTCAGGGGAGAGCTTGGGGAGCTCTGGGAATCATGGTTCCTCCAGCCAGGACCTGGCACCTTCTCCCCATATAGACACATACAGATCCTTCCCAAGTCCCTGGCCAAGGAGACCAGGGCAGCTTTGCCCTTTTGGGGAGGGACTGTGGGTCCCCCTGATGACCTCTGATGACCTCTGCTGCCCCTAGGTTTGCATAGTGTTAAACCTGCTTCCTCATCTAATGGCTCTTGTAGGCTTCACAGCTTTCCCAACGCAGCACCAGGTCCCCCAGGAGATCCCAGCACGGGAACAAGAGACTGAGTTGTCTGAACAACATAAACAGCTTCTGCCTCAGCCATAACAAGGTCCTCTGGCGCCTGCAGAATTAAGCCACAAACTCACAAATGGCAATGAGGGCAAGGAGGACACTCAGAGACCTCTGCAAGCAAGCCCTGCCATGAGGAAAACCATACTCTGTTTTTCCAGAGTTGCCTAGAATGTTTTAGGAGGTTTTCAGGGAATTCTGAACCAGTGACAAGTAGAGAACTTGGATCTTTTCTTTATAAGGTCTCTGGATCTCTAATTTGAGGACCGTCTGACAACTGGATGGGGACTGTTGAGTGGAAGTTTCCTCCTTGGTGTGGGCAGCTGTCCCTGAGCAGGAGCAGTGCTCACTGACCCTGGATTCCAGCTCTTCTGCAGATCTCCTGCTCCTTTCCCTCTCCCCTTCCCTGTCCCTCTGCATATCAGGTGTCAGTTTTGAGTTTTGGAGCTTTTACTTTGGTAAAGCTTCTCCCAGTCCCACCTGTGAGCATCCCCTTGCTGTGACAGATTTTATTGTGTATTTCACCCACAAATGAAAGATTGTGAAGTCTCACAGATGTGCCACCTCTAAGCTGTAGTTACAATCTACATTTGTCTGTAATTTACTTTATAAAACACATTAATAAAAATAATTAAAGCCACACAGCCAGAGCATCCACCAGCCAAAGAGACATCATTAACATTCCCTGCACCTGAATAACAAGCAAGGAAAAACAACATGGGGATTTAGAGTTCAACTTGCAAAAGATAACACCATACATTAGAAGAGAATGAGCCTCCCAATGGGAGCAGCACTAGAGAATGGAAAGAAAATAAAGTAGGGCAGTGTGCCAAATTCAGGAGGTTTTAAAAAAATAAGCAGCACAGCCATCACAAAAGAATCCCCATTTCAGCCCAGCATGGGAGGAAGTATGAACTGAAACCCAACGAGGATTTCCATGTTACTGTCTTAATTTGTAAAGGCTTTGAAAAATAACACAATGCTGAGCTGGTCTTTCTTTTTTGGGAACAGGGGAGAGGGTCAAAGGGAACTGTATTGGTTATCAAATAATGACAGAAAATGCTATTCTCTCTGGCTCTCCTAAACTCCCAAGTGACTTGAAGGGACACAAAACACATCCAAAGAAACCCTTGCACAGGAAAGCAAAGCAAAGCCTGCACCTTTCTCCAGCACACTGCTCTTGTGTAGCTGCTCCCTGCCTCCTTGCTGTGCATGGCCACACAGCAGCTGTCCCCCAGAGGGACAGGAACTGCACCTTGAAATGGAGACTGATGCTTTCCTCACACAGGACTACAAGCTTTGGAGACTATAAAGCACCAGGCAATAATGGCAGGATCGGATCTCCTGCATTCAGTGATGGCTCTGGACACACCACCACCAAGGACTCATTCCTTTCAATTACTGGTCCGAGCTGGAGGGAGTTTAATAACAGCCACAGGTACTGGACACAGAGCCTTTTTGTCCAGATTGTTGGGGGATGCCACATTCATAACTAACTTTTCCTTTGCCTCCCGTTTCAAACCTGTTCAGGATTTTTGCTTTTTCCCTTTCTCATTCTGACAATTTTAATTGTATGAACCCAGCTTTTCACCTTTTTGTTGCTCAATGGATATAGGAGAAGGAGAAATGCAGGTAGAGAGCCACAAAAGCAAAAGGCAGGTGAGCTTTGAAGGAAAACGGATCCAGGAAAGGGACAAAAAGGAGCATAGAAATGGAGGGTTGATCTCTCTTGTACTCACAGCATGTAGTAAGCCAAGCAACAGCTACTGCACCTTAACTAGGCAACTGGTAGAAAATCAAACCTTCCCTGTGATCAATAGGATAACGGTGAGAGTTTGATTAGCCTTGGAAAAATTACAATAAGGAGAGAACTTTTTCTCTCCATGGGTTGGGTGATTTCCCTGTGAAAGTTTTTACAAGAATGAGGCTGCATATAATGCGTCTTGTTAACCCAAATTACATGCACTCGAATTCCCTCTCTTTCCCCAAAGAAATCAGAGAAGAAATCAGGCGTGAAATGGCATGTGGGTGGGGCTGAGCAGAGCAAGCACTACACTTGTAATTAAATGAGAGTGTCTGAGCCCCCACTTCTCAGAGCCTTTCAGCTCTTCTGCTGGGCTGTGCTCACTACCCAGAAACACAGGGCTGTACTGCTTGTATACAGATTTTGCACGGTCTGTGCAAGAGAAGGAGTGCTGCAGGGCAGAGTAGAGTTGCCTGCTAGAAATGCATCTTCTACTAATTTGTCAAGCCAGTTTTTTAATATCTCAAACAGAAGGGCTTCTGTCCTATTCATTAGAGACAACTGGGCAGTGTGGTGTGCTTCAATTTAATTTTTCTAATTATGTTCATAGTTTCTCCTAGAAGATTATCTCACAAACTTCTTCACCAGCTGTGCTGGGAGCCCTTTCTCACCTGCCCTCTCTGAGTGTGAGCCCACACTCCCTTTGCCCTGGCTGGGTGAGAGCCCCTGAACTGGTGGCTGTTAGTGGGCCAGCACAGTGACACTGCTTCCCAGCATGTCATGGTTGATAACTTCCTTTCCTTGATCAGGAGGCTTGAGAGGCTTTTGAACCTTTATGTGGTTAGTGCTGTGGGGAGGTCACACTCAGCTCCCCTGCCCGCAGTGCACACCCCAGCAGTCAGGAGGTGCTAATTAGTCCTGGGCTCTAACGAGGGGCAAATCCTGCAGAAGTGGTAGTGTAGAGAGGCAGAAGGTACTTGGAGAAATCCCAGAGATTGAGCCCTGCTCAAAACTCTCTCTTTGGAGACAAGGGACAGAGCTAAGATGCCGTGCTGCTCCCGTGCCCGCAGGCTCTCTGGAGATGGTGCAGGGCACAGGAGAGCTGCTGAGAGCAAGTGGGAGTTTGGTGTCAGGTTCTGCTTCACAGCTAAAGATGCTCCAAGCCAACCCAGCCCAGTCCCCAAGCCAAGCCCAGTGAAGGGCCCCGTTTGACACTCTGTTGGTGCTCTTGTCTGAAATGCCTGATTTGATGCAGTTTATTGTAGCTTGAACAGCAATCTTGTGTACGTGGGAACTGCAGTTCCCAGTCCCTGACACAAACTCCATAGGAACAGAGTCCCTGTTTCCCAGACAGCACACAAACCATTGTATTAGGTTGCTGCTATCATTAACAACAGTAAGAGAAGCCCTAATAGTGTAAAAACAAATAATTTCCACAGTAGCAGTGCCAAGAGTATCTGTTTCTCCACGGGGTCCAGTTGTGCCCGATGCCAAAGCACGCACAAGACCCAGAGGGCTTCACAATCCAGACACATGTAACAGCGTAGGTGAAAGGAGCACTTCAGCCCTGCTTCTGCAGCTGAAGGCTGAGCTGCTAGTGGAATTTAACAGCAAGATGGATGTTTGGTTATGAAAAAAGAGGTTGTGACTCTTCCCCTAACTTCTGCTCTGCTGAACGTTTCCCCCTGTAGCTGTAGAGACCTGCCATTGCTTCCAGGCTTGCACTGCTCCTGCTCTCTGGCCTTGGTTGCCCTTGAAGCCCACCATCTTCTCAGCTTGTGTCTCTGTTTCTTTTCTGCTTGTGACCCATCCTGCTTGGGCTCCTTGCTTTTCAGGCCTCCCTTTAGCTTCTGGCTTTGTTTTTGTCAGCACAGTGTATGGTCCAGTGCCAGTGGTCCTGGTGATGCAAGGGAAGTCTGGGATTGCAATAACACAGAGTTAAGTAATCCCTGGGGGAAAAGCCTGGGACAATGCCCATGGTGCTGCCTTCCTCTGGGGAGCAGAGACAAGAAACAGAGATCAAGTGAAGAGGAGCAAGCAGGTGGCACTGGGGAGGTGGCAGGTGGAAGCAAGACAGAAGCAAACAAAAGATGAAAAGAGGAATGTAAGAAGAATATGAAACTGAAAGAGATGCTCGATCTGGGACACGGGAATTCTGGAGCCACGTTTTAGGCCTTTGCAACAATAGGTTGTGAGTATGTGTGCTTAAGAGAGGATCAGCTTTCCTCCTTGACTGACAGCTGCTCAGAGTATCAGTAGCTCAAAAGGAGATGTTTTCAGTGCCTGCACCTCAGGCTGCCCTTGCTGATCCACTGCCTCAGGTCAGGTATATTTTATACTCTATAAACCAGCAGCACTTCAACAGTTGCTGAGACTCTTCCCTCCTCTGCAGTCATCAAAATGTACTCCTCATTCACAGTCTCCTTCCGACACTGGGAATATCTCATCCCTTAGCATCAGGTGATGACAGGGCATGACATGTTGTATCAGTGTTTCAGTCCCTAGAAGGTTAAGATTAGATTTCTCACACTTTTGCATTAATGTCCTGTGAGATGCACAGGGCTCAATTTGCAATTTAAGTGTCGTGTTTCCTACACACGGATGAACAACTGAGCTTTGCAAAAATCACAATTAATATATATTGGTAATTCTTTGTTTTTTGGTTTTTTTTTTGGTTACTCATAAAACCTTTTCTTGGGGACAAGTTAATGCAATGCTTTGACAATCCAGATGCCATATTGAGTACCCACAAATTAATTTTCCATTAGTGCCCCCTACCAACCAGCAGAGATGGCTTTGTGGTAAACACAAGCCACACTGCATTTTTTTTTTTTTTTTAAAAGACGATGCGTGCACCTGAGCTTACTACAGGCTGGAATCTGGGACTGACATTCCTGTCTGCTTTCATTTCATGAGGAAGCTATGGAGGCTTTTTGGGTATACCTGCACTATAGAGTGTGAGAGGACGTGGGGATTACCCTGCTGGCTCCTTCTCCCTCTGCACCAAGCTGAGCCCTCTGGCTGCCCCTGCACAGGGCACCAATTAAAAGTCACGCAAAAAAACCCTGGAATTGTGTGTTGGAGACCAGGACCTTTAGTCTTGATCCATGTGCAAAACCAGTGAGGAGAATAAAGCACAGGAGTTCTGATGTTATTTGGGTATTTACTTGTTCTTACCACAACCAAATGTTCTCAGAAACTGCTATGAAACCTGGGCGCCAGTTTCTTCCAGGTACTGACCCTCTGTGCAGGGGAGGATTGGGAGCCCACAGTGGGAGATCTGGGGAAAGCTACATTTAGTAGTAGGAGAATCCAGAGATGTAGTGTTAATCCACAGTGACTGCTGTAGCTGGGCCACATCAGTACCTTTTTGCAAATTAACAGAAACGTAGGGACAGCGAGGTTTGGCACGTGGGACTGTGACAGCTTTGGGTACCCATGCTGTGTTCCTGAGCACCACAGATCACCTACTCTAGAACTGCAAGTCGTCAGCCTCCCTAATGAATCCTGTTAACTGGATCATTAGCAGTGATCAGCTATGCCAGTGGCAAAAGTGCTAACCAGTTCTTAGCAGAGGAGTGTTTTATTGTTTCTAAAAATAGGCCTGTTGCAGCTAGGTGTTTTCTTGTTCTCTTTGCACACATTAAAGAGAAACTGCAGAGCAATAAATGTTAGTATTTTAAAAAAAACACCCAACTTAAGAAGGGCACATTCACTATAACTTCCCTCTTTATGGAGGAATAACAAAGGATCCCTATGCTTCTATGGTTCTACGGAGACTATAAAACAATTGTGAGTTTAACTGAATCTTTCCTGGTTTCAAAGGTATAAAATTAGCGTATATCAAGGGAATATGCTTTGTTAATACTTGAGGTTCAGTCCATCTGCATTTCCCCTGCATTTCATGGCATCTGTTTTTGTCACTTTCAGAAGTTCAGTAAGGCACCAAGATAAGAAACATACCCCAGATTAAACTCTGTAATGACGCAAGAGGTTGGGCTCCCAGTGTCCTGTTATGGGCTTTGCAGGACTGGAAACTCAGGCAGCCAGAAATGTGCAGAGCTAGTGCAGTAAGTGACATCTTTCTGTGCTAATTACTCATATGTAACAATGGATCTACTGCTAAGTAAATACATTTAATGAAGAGTGCCAGCTTACAGTAGCAAAATGCAGTTTTGGGTACAAAGGCAGCATGTGTAATAGGCTGGGTTTGTCTTTTTCAAATTTCTGACAGGAAGCTTGGACGTGTGAAAGAAAACGCTAAGCCCTCCAGCATACTCTTGCCACTTTTTTCCTTCTGTGAACAGCAAGGGCTGGGACGCTGAGCAGGTGTTAATTCTTGAATGTTGAAGTACTATTACTCACACCATAGAATGTTTTCTCCCTGACCTGTGCAGCATGAATCTGAAATTTTCCTCACACTAAAAGCCTTGCCAGTGAGCAGGGCTGGCATCACCCCTGAGGGGATCACCCCTCCTCATCCCTGCAGTCCTGAGCTCCTGACCCCTGGGCCCTCTGCTCTTCCCAAACACTCTTAGAGTGATTTTTCTATAGAAATGTATCTTTGCTTTCTTGCAGTTGTAAGGCTCACAGGACTTTTACTGTCTCTCAGGGAAAGAGAGAGGACAGACTTCTCATGCACTCAGCCTTACCTGTTTGGGCTGTATTTGGTTTTTGACATCCCTGCTTCACCAGCCCGTGCTTTCTCATCTGCAGTTACCAAACAATTTGATCTAGTGTCTCCTTCTGGAAAAGGAAGATTTCCTTCAGTACCATCCAGCATAAATTCCTCTGAGTTTGTTACATGTGACTGATCTGTGCATTCTCATGTATCTTGCAAACCCCTAAATCAACATGCAACAGTTTCTGGCATCCTTTTTCCATTGGGATGTAAATCCATGTGTCCCATCCTCAGTGTGGCTTGGCCAAGCAGCAGTCAGGACTCAGGTGAGACTGGAGGTCAGATGGTCACCTTCCTCTGCTGCAGTTTCATTTTCTCTTGGCTTCCCATGAAAGATGGGCTTCTCTTGGCTTCCACTTTGCAGTTACATGAATTTTATTCTAGCTTAGCACTGTTCACTCAGGAACTTCAAAGCACTTTCTCAAAATAAAGTTAAGTAATCTCTGGACAGTCTCATGTGACAGCTACAGAGGAAAGCAGTGCCTGTGCTGGGACTTGGAGGCAGGAGTCCTGCCTTGGTCTCTGCTCCAACAAAATGACAGAAAAGAAAGAACAGAAATGCCTGGAGTCCTGCCAGAAACACATTCTCCCCTTTAATACCTGCCATCACCTCCAATTTAATTCTAGAATTAAAATGGATTATATTTTTTATGCAGATCTTGTAAAAACAGTCTAGTTTGGTAGTATCTGCATGCAAGTGGCAGCAACACGCCTCACACTTCCAAATCAAATCCCCAGGAACTGGAGCTGTTTCGTGGGGACAATAGTTCTACAAATAGCTGCCACTGTTGTTTCTGAGTCTCCTCTTTTGTGCTGGAATAGCCAGAAGGGACTCTGGAGAATGCTGTCAGTGGCAATGGGTGGTGGTGTGTGCAAGCTCTAACCTCTGGGACAAAACAGAAAGGCAGAAAAAGAGTCTGAACACAAAACACAACTAGGAACTGCCTGCACTTGGGAAGCCAAAGAGTAAAGAATCACAGAAAAGAGGATTGTATAGATTTTATAGAAGTCTAAAACGGATTTCTGAATTCTGTAGGCACAATAGGGATAGAACTGGAAAAGACAAAGATAAATGAAGGCCAAAAAATGGTCTCCATTACAGTAAAAGAGCCTTTCAAAGTGTGTGTGGTTAGGCTCATTTCTGTGACAGGAATGACACTGGCTACAGTGTTAATGTCTGCTGTCAGTAAACCTGTTGGGTGAAGTGTTAGGAGCCAGTGCCAATGGCTATGAAATGGAGAAAGCCTGGGTCTGTATTAATTAGATTTGACTGAGAGAGATGGTGGGAACATCCATGACTGATTTCTTTAAACATAATATCAGCTCCAAAAGGCATCAGCAGCTGGCCAGGGCAGCAGCTTCATTCCAAGATTTCTCTTACAAACCCTGCCCAGATGAAAGTGAGCACTGCAGACAGTGCTGGAGGGGCAGAGCCTCCTTTCAACGAGCAGTGCAAGCTCATGGGTATGAAGCATCTTCTCTCTCAAGTCAAGTTCACACTTGTCTACTTGCTTCTCCAGGAACAGTCAGATCATACAGTAACAAAAATAGATATAAAAGCTTTTGAGCTACTTCTAAGGAATATGTGCATGAGAAGCAATAAAGTCAAGTCCCTGGTCATAAGGGGTAAATCCACTAGATAACTGTCTGCTGCTCTAGTAAAAAGTCAGTTTGAAAAAGCTGAAATTGCCTGTCTAGAATAATTACAAGTGATCATAAATAAATTGTTCCTTTGCCTCAAAACTTTCATACAACTTCAACAAACTCTTGGAGCCTCTGGGTGCAAGAGATGAGATGTCTTTGGGGTCTTGGTCCAGGCAATGCCCTCTCTTTAGCCTCTCACTGTATTCTTGCTCAATCACAGCCTGAAAAGCCCGACTTCCAAGTATCTCGTGGTAGTCTTCATCTCCAGAAGGACAGCAGAAACATGAGCGATCAAATATGTGGAAGTGTTGTGAGAAGGCAAATGAAATAGGAGGTGGAAAAGCAATTTCTTTAGGCTGGAAGCTGTCGTCAGAAAAAAAACAACAGTTGAAACCTGTCCCTACTGATCTTGGATCTGCACTTCTTTAAGCAGATTGTCCCCAGCTCTGTGTGTGCAAAACCTTGGGTTGAACTGTGTTTTGAAGGTGTGACATGCTACAGTGGAGCTACCAGAGCTCCAGAGGCACAATGACTGCCTGGGCCAGAGGCACTCAGCCAGACAGGGTATACCACAGCTGCCAGATTTATCTTGTAAATTTACTAAGAGCAGAGCTCATAAGAACGTAAATATGCCTCTTGGACTCATTTCTTCTTTTAGTGGTTAAGGAGAGCCAGTAAGATCTTTCAGATCTACACATGGAGAGCAACTGGGAGAATTTATTCTTTTTTACCTCTGTGTAGGGAAGAAACTAAAAAAGTAAATGTTTCAGCCAGCACAACTGTTACATGGATTAGAGCTCCTTATCGTTGTTACTCATTATTGGACCAATATGCTAATGAAAAAACAAAACCTTTCCTAGGCACACTGTAAATTACCAAAGCATGAGCATCTTCTCTGTTTTCAAATAGTAACCAAGGAACGTTAAATTACAGAGTAATTACAGTGCAGTGGATGGGTAACAGCCTGGGTACTTCTGTGTCATTGCAAGAAAAATATATAGTTATATCTGTGTTTGCAGTCCTGCAAATTCCTTGTGGCTTCCTACCATTAATTACCCAGTAATCTGTATGCACCTGCTAAAAGTCACTGCAGGTATTTATCAATTAAACCAGGTCACCAGAGATTTGTATAGCACTTTCCAAATATTTGTGTCCCTCTTTTTTTAGCTGTTACTTTTTTTTTTTTTTCACAGGTACTGGGCTAAACTATGCAGTGGATATGTTTCTCTCTTTAAGGAAAAGCTAAGTTATTTCTTTTTTTTTTTTTCTAGAGGTGGTTGCAAAAATTAACTTCCTATGATGTGTTGGATTTTACAATCTGCTAAATTGCTATAGTAGCATGTAAAGAAGCTGTGTAAATACATATGCAGAGCCATGCCTTCTACAGAGATTTTTTTTAACAAAAGAAGGACTTCCACAGAATTGGTATTCTCAGAAAATAATTATAATTAGCCCAGTGCTACGCATTAGCATGCTAAATTATATTGCAGGGACTGAATTTACTGTCAGCAGGTTGCATATTTTAAGTACTGTGCTTTGCTCAAAACAAAAACTCCAGAATAGTTACTGACCTTTGATGATACAAAAATCCAGTTGTTAGGCCAGTTGTTAGGCTAACATCATACTAATCTGAACAGAAATCCATGAAATGCCCAATATATCTTTTTATTCAGTCCTCAAAAAAAAAAAAAAAAAAAAAAAAGTCAAATTGATAAATGCATTTCATGGCCCTGATCCAGCACAAGTCTATTTTTACCAGGTTGAATGGTGAGAAGAAACATGTTTAATTAGTGTAAAGGATTAGGGAAGAGAGTACAATTGTAGCAGAAATGGAAATAATATAAATTTCCATCTATTGGGCCTGTCAGTATTTGTTGCTTCAGTGAACATAATTTTTGAGGATGGGTTCTCTCTCCTCAATGTGGAAAACTTTGATGCTGGAAGTAATTCATCTGGCATGTATGCTCACTGCTGTGTGTGGCCAGAGTCAATGCCCATGGCAAAACCTGGACACAGCTCTGTGACTGTGAGTCTTGACTGCTCATCACTCCATGTAAAGAGGAAAAGCTCCACAGAAAAAAGTCAAAAGTGCAATGAAACCCAGCTGAAGATTTACCCTTTTCTGTAGCTGCCATTTCACATCCAATCCTATTTAACAACAGAGAGTTCTGTGCCATGACTGGGACAACTCAATTCTTCCTCCTCTTCATGGCACAAAGCCAAAGATACCTCCAGTGAAAGAAGTTAAAAATTACTCTGTAACACCAAAAATACCAAAAGACTAACTTTGGAAACATAATTTACAAAAAAAGGAATGTTAGCAAAATGAGATGTGGGTATCAATTATAATTATAAATAATTACAATTAACTGCAAATGCCCATTATTCATTTCTCTGCTGCTCCCCCTGAGCTCAGCCTGCTTACTGAACATTTTCAGGACACTACCAATCAAGCACATGGAGACTGTGAAGATGCCTTCCTAGCAGCAGGACGAGGGGACAAACATTTCAGCAGCAGTTTATTTACTTGTAAAGGGCATCACTGCCATTCAGTGCAGCCAAATACCCTGCAGTGACTTTTCAGACAAATTCCTTGTAACTCACCTAACATTATGATAGAGTCAAACTTGATTCTTCACTTTCCACATCACTTTAAGCACCTCAGCTAAAGTCTGCAGTGAACTAAAGAACATCTCTCCACTTAGGGAAGTGAAAACCTGAGCACTCAGGATGTTTGTTCTGTCATCATGCCTAAGTATGAAGCCTGATTCCTATTTTGATTTGTGGTTTTTCTTCCTTTGCCTTTAGATGGAGATTATTGCTATAGGTGCCTAAGCTTTAGTCTTCACTTTCCAACAAATAAAAAAATAACAAACAATTAAAGTGCTCTAGGCATGTGGGGGTTTTTTAACAACTAGTGAGACATGATAGCTTGTAAATCGAAGTATCCTGGAGACACGTTCTCCATCCATAGTATAAAATATGATAAGTTGATTTTTCTTTCCAGAGCAGGCATTCAGCTTCTTCATTGGTATAATGATCCTTAGTCTTCTCTTCTAAAATTTTGATAATTTGACTGAAAAATAAGTTTCAGGAAATGCAGCTATTAATAATGTCAATAAATTTAAGTTGTGATTAGATATCACTTACAGTAGATCACTACTGTAGATCAAAATATATTTACTCAGCTTTCATGAGGTCAAATATCCCTTCTCTTTGCTTGACAAGAACAATCCAGTGTGCTGTCGAGGTGAAGAGATTTTTAATGTGTAATCCCCTCTTATATTCTGTATTATGTATCAACTCAAAGACAAAATACCTGCATTATCTTAAATAAACTAGTTAAATGTATTTCAAAAAGTTTCTTGAGTCAAAAAGTAGCAAATCATTGTATGTATTTTCCATATTTGTATAGGTTTCATTATATTCTTATTCTAAGTTACTCTTAAGTCTCTTTCATATTTAAAAAATTAACTACACACCTATCATGCAAAATGTAAAGAAGTATGTTCAACTAGTTCAAATTAGATATACAGTAAAAATACACTTCCAAAGAAATATCATTTCCATTTTTGTTCATGTTTTTAACAGAATTTCAGACTAATACATCAAATGTGGAACTGTACAAGTATGTGAAGAAACATTAGGATTGCAGTAGTAAAAAAATGTACAGCATTCAAAACCAACAAGCTCTAAACAACCAAACAATACCACAGGATTGAAACAATCATGGGGACAACATAGGTCATTGGAGCCAGTGAGTGAATCCTAATGCACCTACATAAAGACCCTACATAGAATATTGTCTCTTATTTATATGCAAAATCCCTGATTTGATTAAAACAGACAATTTCTCTAATTGTCTCTTATAGGTTTTAGATAAGATTAACATGAGAGTATTCCCCTTCATAAATGTCAGTTCTTTGAAAAGGCAATATTGAGAATTGATTTGAAAGGTATTTCCACCCATGTGGATTCAGGTAGTTAAAATGCAAGATCACAAATAATAGCTCTGCAATTTAAAGAACCATTTGAATCGTTTTCTGCTACATTTGCCATAATGCTTAAGAATTTAGGATTCAATTTTTTAAAACTGTTCACAGGTTAATACATGGGGTTTTAATTATGGGCTTTATCCCTTTAACAGTGGACCAACATTGCCTTTTAAAACAATAAAAAATCCAGCTAAACTTTTGTCAAAAACATAAAATCTCCAAGGTAATTGACAATAACAAAACATTCCATACAGCAGAATCTCTGTGTCTGAATATCTTTGAAAGGCAGATATGTACTCTTTCACTGTCCACTAACCAGCACAATTTCCTTATTAGACATTTACATTATGAGGAAAAATGTCTTGAACAAACCTGTAACAGTTATTGATTCAAACCAAATTTTCTTTTTTAATGTTTCATCATTATGGATTAACTTAATGAACTATGCTAGCCTACTGGGTTTAGTGACCGGAATATAAAACCTTTCATAGATCTTAACTAGTTATCATTTTTTAGGACTACCTTGCTTTTTTGATAACTCAGCTGTGGGTTTGTTTAAGTTGAAGTACAAAAAAGGTTAATAAATTACCTAATTATGTCAGCATTTCTATCCCACAGCTCTCATGATCTGAGATCTGTCACTGATCTCGATAGGAATTTGGCTTGCTCAAGAATCACAAATTTTCAGCTGAGAAAGCTGAAAAAATGTAGTGCTTTTAAAACCAAAAAGCATTGTCACCAAAGAGTCTGGCCTCCTGAATCATCTGCTATGCACTGAAAAGGGTAAAGAATACAAGTTTTGGCACCTATCTTGCTGTTTATTTGGAATAATCTTTTGTCAATTTGATCCAATGGGAACGACAGATCAGTTTTAGCAGGCCTCATACAGCCTAACATTTGACTGAAATAAACTGCTTGTAACAGGTTTGAAAAGGAACAACCATATGTATCTTATGCACCACTCAAAATCTATAAAACTACTGGGCAAACAGCATAGTCTACTCGCTCTTATACATATTTAAACTTTGCTGAGGTATTTCTTTAATTACAGAAAAGCATCTTTAAAAACAATAGGAAAAAAACTCACAATATGCATTAGATTCTGTGAAGGGTTTTTTGGGAGAAGGAATTTAGTTGTATTCAAAGGTCCATAATCATTAAAGGAATAACCACTTCTGTTAGTGTCAATAATATCATCTTCCTTGGCTTTCCATTCCTTCAAAGCATTACAAAAAATGTAAGGCTATGATTTAATGAAACATAATTTTGCCTCGACATTACCCACCACTATTGTAAAATAACCTGAAATACTCCTGTCTCTTTCCTAGGGAAAATTTTACTCAGTGTCCACCGCTGTAACAGACAGATTGTGGCCACACAGCTGTCAGATCCCCACTGGCCTGTTCCCTGACATGGGACAAACCATCTCTTGAACAAAAGCAAGATTGCTTTCATGAATGCTAGCTGAAGTCAAGCTTCTTTCACACAGCAAAATTAAGTATAGTTTTTCTGTTTGAATTTTAACATTATCTGATAGCTTCTACCTGCAACTAACAGTTATTTTTTTTCTCTACAGTGAAGACACCTCAGCTGTTGTACAAACTGGATTGCTCACCCAGATATACTTCAGGAACAGGAGGAATGTACACATCATATTTAGAGTTCATCTTAGGCAGACACTGTGTTTGAAGTGCAGTTTTCTAATCCTTTTAAACACAATCAGCCTATCATGACTATGACACTAATGTTAAATGTAACTGCAGCCATTACCAAGTAGTTTCCATAAGTGGTTTTATTACTGGTTAGATCTTACAAATTCTGGTATTCGAACAGACTTTGACCTTAAAATTCTAAAACAACAAAGCAACCAATGAAAGGCTTAGGACTATTCAAAATAACAAACTCTAAACATTTTTGCCCTGGTCATAAATATACAGAGAGAAAAAGAGAGAAGTGGACATGGAATCCAAAGAATGTAGATAAAACAGTATATAAGGCACATGGCAGTCTTTGAAAATACAGAAGCTTTAGCCAACTTAAATTAATTGCTGTTTCCCTTGCTCAGTCCACAAAACTGTACAGTTACACAAATGTTGTGTTGCAATAGATCTTCCAAGTTATTCTTCAGTCCATACTCCATAATGCCAGAACACTACATTTCCTTCTGTTTTTTAGGGAAGATCCTAATTACGGTTAGTCAGTTGCTCAAAGCCTCTATTAAAATACACTTGGAATTCCAGCTAAGAATAATTTCTTTTTTAAAGAAATTATTAAGAAGGAGTCATCAGAAAAGATTTGTAAGAGTTGTCTGTGAAGGACTTCGAGATTCATGAACCTCAAGACTTCCGGGCACTGACGTCAAGACAGATGTCACAGTAGGCATAGTAGGGTTTGTCAAGTCCGTTAAAGTAGTGGGAGTGCTGGATGGACTCATGGAGGCATTGGATATTTCTGAGGCAGGACCTGAGGGAGTCCCTGCTTGGAGTGTTGAGTCTGAAGTCTTATCCACCCCAGTGTTTTCTTGCCGTAAGAGGTTCCGTCTGAATTTGGCTCGAGCATTTTGAAACCAAACCTGAAATAGTTTAATATAACAGGTAGCATTTAAAGAGCTGCAGTGTTTAAAAAAGCAAAAACATATTCACAAATTCACCAATGCTTGAATTGGGAAAGATGTTTTTACTGCCAGCATGCTAGAAAAGTAGCCCCAGTCTTGAGAAGTGTCCTCTGCATGCCTGTATAGCATTCCTCTTCCCCTCTCCTGCAATCCTGTATTAATGGGCTGCCTGGAACAGGAGTGGACTAAGGATGGAGGAGGGAAGTCTGTCTGTGCAGGCTATCTATAAAGATGCTTAGAAATTTGGCAGCCTGCACGAATCCTCGATTGCCCTCAATCCCAGAAGTATTTGTCTGGATGAGGCAGACATCAAGCATCCGATGGATTTAAACCGACGAGTTTCAGCACCCTCGTATCTCAAGTCCATCTCCCATCAGCAGCAGCAGGTGACACAACACAGACCACAGCACTCTGACTTTCTGCAGACCCTGAGAGATCTCTGAGGAACTTTCACATGTCTCGGTGTCTGCAGTGCTCTCACTTTTCTAAAAGGACTGTCCCTCTTTCTTACTCTTCTCTTACTCTTCCTTCTGAAATGCTTCAGCTCCTTTTGCCTGTGCCAGTCCCCTTTTTTCAAATGTTTTCAGAACTGGAATGATGCTAGGAAAAGAGGCTTGAATAACCCTCACTGCATTAAAATCTGTCATTTCAGTAGAAAGTATATCTACATACAGATTTTTTTCCAAAATTGCTACATCTTGGATTATTTGATCACTATCTGTAAGTGAAGGACAAAAGGTCTGACTTCATCTTTCTCCGTTACATTTCAGTTCTTAGGTCTAAGTTAATAATGCTTTCCACTGGCAGCAGGATTTGTTTAAAAATAAAGTATTTTTTGCCTATTTGAAAATTTTAAAAATGTATTTGTGAAACCTGTGTGAAACCTAGGTACAGCATATCACAGATTAAATTTGAAAATGTTATTAAATACCCTGTGTTCAACCTGATATATGTTGGTACCCAGTAATTTTACTGCTACAAACTAACTGCAGTTTCACTCTGCTTATTTATCAGAAGGGCTCTGTCATTGTCACATTCTTTACAGTGGATCCTGCTGGTCCCATGCTGACCTGCTATCAAGTCTTTCCATTCCAGGGGAAATGAGCCTCATCACCTCTGTATGTGTTGGAGAAAGGAGTGACTGCAAGGATCTGCATAACCAGGCGGTATCTCCATGAGATTTCTCCTCTGTGGCCTGTACAGGATCCAGTGTATGGAGCTCTCAAGGCCACACCAACCTGTGCAGAAATTCTGACCCCTGCCTCTGACCAGCCCGGCCGCTGCCGCAGGATCCGTGGTGAGCTGAGAGAGGAGCAGTGCTGGAATAGGAGTGGTCCTGGGGGTGTCTCTTGGCATTCTCAACTTGCCAGCCATGCTCAGAACTGATGAACATGTCCCATTTTTTCCCTCTGACTGGTTTTCTTCTCATCTATGGACACTCCAGCCCCGAAGTCTCCCTATTGAGCACTCTCTGGAAGGCTTTCTCCCTCAAGCAAGAGTCTTTAGGGTGCACACCCTCTCTCTCACACTTTCTCTGGGGAATGGAAGGAAGTCATCCCCATTCTAGGAGTGTCTGTAGGGGCTGTGTTCATGGGCTATACATTAATCACATCCCTACAGACCCCTGTTTGTGAAAGCTCAGTATTTCAAAACAGATTATGTTGGCATTCCCTTGGTTAAAATGCTTGGTTTAAATGATATTTTTTAGTTTCATATATGACAAGAAAACAAAAATCTTCTCCTAAACTAGCACCAGTAAAAATTTACTCATGATTTTAAACATAGTCCACTAGAGTGGTAAACCTGTTAAAGGTCAATGTTGTGATCAAAATGAGGCAAAACCAAATGTGGTATTTTTGCCTGACACTTTCATAACCAGTATCCTATCCTGGGACTGTTGGTTCTGAGCCACACAAGAAGGGAGATGTGGAAGTGTGTGGGGGGGGGGGGGATTCTGAGCCAGGAGAGGAGCCTCTCGTGCAGGGGATGCAAGTGAAGCAAATCAGTTTGTTCTGCTTATTCAAGCCACAGTCTCAAGCACAAACTAGTTAGGAATGGTAAAAAACAGCAATTTGAACACTGACTGGGATTTTTTTGCCTTTCAGTAAGAGATAATTTATATTTGTCCCACAAAGTAATTGATTGTGATTTTTAAAACATACCTTCTAACAACTGTTAAAATGATAACAGATGTGAAGGTGAAATGGACGTTTAGAGACTGCCACTGTTGGTATGTATGTGCACCATTGTCACATAATGATTAGAACAGAACAGACAAAACCATGTCATAATTTCACACTAACGTTCATTAAAAGTATACAGATTTATATATGCAGTAGCCTCAGATATCCGTAACATTTCTGTTCCTACACACAGAACAATTTTCTTGCTAAAAGTGTCCAAAATTCTAACAGCACGTAACTGTTTTGTTTATTTACATTGTTCCTAAACATCCAACAGCCCCTTAACTTTAACAGGGCGAGAGACTGACTCACAGTACTTTTTCTGTTTGTGCTTTGAAATATGTATTAAGCAAAGAAAAGCAAGCAAGATTATTGGTGTTTATAAATTCCCCTTTATCTTCCATGAAATATGAAAACCTGACCTTAGCTGCCCTTACTAATGCCCATTCCTACTGCTTGCAGGAGCTGCATGTAGAACATCACTTGCTCTCCCTTTGGTAGGGGTAATTCATGTCAGACATAGAAAATATTACATAATCCTGTAAGTATTATTCAAAAATAAGAGATCATAAGACTATTTTCACTTCCATTCTCCTCGAAGCATTGGCTATAAAGCTCTTTAAAATTGGCCAATAATAAATGTTCATATTATTACTGAAAATGCATCTAAATATTTGTTAACTGAAATTCTGAAAAACTCTGTCTTATGATAGAATGGGATGACATAATTATCACAGTAGTGATATTCTGATACGCACTTCAGATATGACATATTCAGCAAAGACTTCATGTTAAGGAGTAATAACAGAATTAAAACTATTGTTTATTGTTTTCTGAGTTGCAGAGGTGTGGGTCTGCTTGTCTCCATCTCCCCTGCCCTGTGTCATTACTTATAGGTGTGCAAAGTGAGCGTGTTAGAGCTGGGGGGTCAGGGCTGCCCGTGGCAGCAGTGCTGTGAGCTCACAGGGGCAGTTCAGGCCCTGCACCTGTAATGGCATTATATTCAAGTAAAGAAATAATAACCCAAACGTACATAACTGAGAGAACTGTTCCAGAAGGACTTATCTCACATCAATTGCACAATTAGGAATCTGCTCTTCAGTACTGAGGAATAAACAAAATCATTGGGAAGTATTTAGCATTTTTCTGTCCAAGTATATCAGGATAAGGCTGAGCTATTTCAAATCAAAAGGAAAAATAAGAACCAAAACTGCCACTGAAAAATAAAAGCAGCTGTAAGATGTTACATCAGTTACCACATTCTGGTGAGTGGAGCTGGATGCCTGGAGCTGGGCAACTCAGCAGCTAGGCAGAGTAATATTTACTGCAGTTAAAATATTATTCTATCTCTTGAGTGATCTGTCCAGATAACTCTTTGCCTCCATCAAGTAACATAGGATTAAAATAGCATCTCCATACAAGGGGAAAGTATTCAAAATACACACAGTAAGTATTGTAAAGGGTTTGGATACTGCCGTGAATGAGCTCACCTAATCACTTCAGATAACTTCATGCTCTTGCTTGTAACACCTCCACTGTTGCAACTGTTAGGTACTAGTTGTATCAACAGCTTATGCTAAAAACAAATTTCTAAATGCAATTTTGCTAATCCACACATCTACCTGAACACATTCAGTTTAACTAAATTTTAATAACTAGTAAGTGGAGACAGTAAAATATAAAAGGATGCTGCTCCACAAAGTAAACTACATTCCCATATTTCACACACATTCTGATCATGCTGTTGTAATTAGTAAACACAGCTAAGGGAACTGTGAGCTCCATTATGAATGGAGCTTGGGCAGGGCCTGCTGCATGCCAGCCTAAAGCAAATCTGCACCCAAGTTAGCTCAAGGTGCCCACGCATGACTGTAAAAATGTCCATGCCTCAGCATGGACAAAATTAGCAAAGTCCAAATGCACTCAGTAATCTCTGCAGGGTTTTCATAGCAACTTTACTGGGGAGTATTTAACTTCTGAGCATGTGTAGCTGATGACTAATTCTATATAAAGCAAAGACAGAAGTCACAGCTTCCAAATCTGATATCACAGATCATTAAGAATATAGTCAAATTCACTACTCATCTACCAAGTCCCCTTATTGCATGTTAGATGGCACTGCATATAGAAAGGGCACTATAGCTGTTGCCTAAATCACTAGGAACTTTACCACATGTGTTTGGGAAGTTGGAAGTACACTGGTTTCAGAATTAGAGAATCTGTTTCTCCTTATCTCCTGCCTTGTATTTTCTACTAAAACATCCTATTGATGATTTACAAAGAGCCACAATCCCTCACCAGCTGAACTGAGATCTGAGCATGCAGCAAGTGTTCCAGCTTACAGACATGCCTAATACAACACAGGGAATGTAGAAGATTTCTCACTAGTGGCAAGTGTGCACGTGTGTCTGGGAGTCCATGTGCATTTGGTATGTGAGGCACACTAACACTAATGAGGATTGTTTGGATCAGTAGTGTCAGTGAATTACCTGGTGTTCACAATGACACAAACAGAATGCCAGCATTTCTGGCTCAAAAGAATTAACAAGTGAGACATCATGAAGAGTTTTCCTTGGCAAAGAGCAAGCCTGAAACTCATATACGTGGACTTCAGTGTTCAAAAAATTACCTCTCACAGGTTAGAGATAAACCAGTTGGGCACAAAGGTTCTAAAATTAATTATTTTTTTTTTTTCGTACACCAAATTAGTTTTCAAACAAAAAGTCCAAAAGTATGGAGTGGAGAATGCTCGTAACAGACAGGAAAACTCAAGATATACAAGACTAAGTATCAGCCTGAGCCATTTTCTTGAATTGTCCCCAACAACATCACCCTCTGGGTGCAATCCTCACCACCAACTATTACCTTCCACCACTCTTTAGCTAAAGGAGCTCAGACATAAAGGAGTATTTCACTGTGAAAGTGAAAGGGGTGAAACACAAATACCAAAATTATAAAAGAAGTTTTTTGGAATTGTAAGGGTCTGCCAAAAAAAAAAAAAAAAAAAAAAAAAAAAAAGAGGAGCCACTAAGGCCCTTAAAACTGCAAGATGTGATATGCTTGAGATGGAGATAGAACCAAGGAAGAAACCGAAAGAGGAAGTGAAGTGTAATGAAAATACGGAGTCCAGTTTGGAGGACAAGGAAATACATTCTGAAAAGGAAGGAAGAAAAAGACACAACAACTTGGAAAAAAAAAGGTGGAAAGAAAGATATATTAGGTGAAAAAAGAAGACAGAGATGGAAGTCAGAGCTGGAAGTCAGAACTGGTGTGGAGTGAGGAGAGAGAACAGAGAGATGATCAAGGGAAAGATGCTTTCTAGATACTGATCTCGTTTTTTAATGCACGATGTGAAATTTCTCAATGATCTGTTACAGACCAAGCTGATATTACTGAAGTGTCTAAACTCTGAGGGTAAAATAAAGGATAAGTGTCAAAATAAGGATAGACAAATATAGTAAATTTTTTCACCCGTGTGCACGGACAAAGGTGAGCTGCCAGGAGACACACTACATCAACTGTTAGGGTGTGCACTAGTTACAGGGGAAGAATCTGTTCCACCACAAATAAGCCTGATAAAGACCAAAAAAATCCAACTCTTTGGAAGACATAGCCAAGAGAAGTAAAAAGTATGGTTTTTAATTACTGGTTTTTACTGGGAAGCCTACAAAACCTTTATTCCTCCTTCTGTCAAGTACTAACACTCTGAGGTCCAGAATCTCTCCAGTTAATTAATTTTTTTCACCGTATTTTTTGTCTAGTGCCCTACACTTGCCTAAAAATTTGTCCATGATGTTTTCTTAGAAGTCTGTCGCTGAGCCCTACCTGTCTCTCTGAAGCTCACAAACCATTTGTCTACACCTAAGACCTGCTTTAAAATTTCAGCAATAGCCTAGAACTCTGTCTCCTATTTGCCCAAATTCATCTCTAGGTGTAGTTTCTTGGATAAGTGCCCATTAAAATTGACTTATTGAAACAGAACTACAAATTAAAATAGAGCTGAATCAACTTATATTCTCACCTTTGCTTCCCATAATAGTTCAAACGGAGTGTATATCCTTGAAGCAAGAAAAATCCATCTTATAGAGCAAAAGTACCTTTAAAATGCAGTCTCCTCTCATCCTAAGTTACTACGCTATGAATAAAAATTAACTTTTATTTGTCCACCTCAGTTGTGAAAGAAAAAGTATTCATCCTTGTCCTGATAAAATAAATTAAAACTACTGATTAATTTCTTGTAAACATTCACAGTGATTTCTAAATTAAAATTTCTCTGTTTACAGGGAACACTCTAACTAAAATAGTTCACTTCATTTTACAGCAGATTTGAAGCTAAAACATGTACCAGAATGCCACAACTGTCATCACAAATTAGAACCCAAGTGATCTGCTTTTGGGAAACTGAAAAGAAATAATTTTTCTCATACTTCATCGGATTTAACCGAAGTCTCACAGAAGGTAAGAATGTCTGAGAAAAGCTTGCAAATCAGCAGTTTGTATATAAAATTGATATTTTATTTACTTCTCATGACAAACGACTGCTTTTCTTACCTGAAGAACTCTTTTGGTCAGGCCAGTTTTCTGAGCTAGCTGTTTCAAGTCCTTGGCATCAGGATTGTGGTTGATAGCAAAATATGACTTCATTGTCCTCAGCTGGTGGTGTTTGAATGATGTCCTCATCCGCTTTGTTTTTTGATTGCTGGGGTATTGCTGGTCTCTGTCCAGGTGGTCACCATCGTTTTCATTGCAACTTAAAGCTTAAGGCAATAAGGGGGAAAGGAGTGTAAATCTATGGCTCTGTGACCAACATCCTTTGCAGTTCATCTGAGTGCAGCAATTAAAATAACATAGCATGGCATGTATTGTACTGGCACAAATCCTACTTGCCTTCCCCTCCATTTCTGCATCTTCTATTTTTCCCTTACAATGAGCAGCCTGCAAGGACCCTCACCTGCCTCTTTATGGCTTTATAAGTGTCAAGTCTGTTTCATTTTTCATTCCCTCCATACCCCTACAGCCTTTCCTCCACTTTCTGCTTGTAGGACAGTAGCAGTCCTCAACTCTCTAAGTGTTTTAATGTATTTTGTATCACTATAAATTGCTTTGTAACATACAAAGAATGCTGTACAATTGAGTCCGTTTCAATCTCGATGGAACAAACCAGTTAAAATTATACTTATTTCCTTCATCAAACTAGAACCTGTAGAGTGCAAGAGAGACCATTAAATGAAACACTATAAAAGAAATAAAGTTTGTGGGTTACCAGTCAGCAAATCATGACTGTGATTTGACTAGCTAAAGAAATAAAGCTGTTAATACAATGTATCACCGGAATGGCAGATGAAAAACACCTTTTTAATTATTTATTTGTTTATATTTCCTTTTTAAATAAGGTACTTGCAAATACTAGTTGGAATGGTCATTTCTGTTGTGTGCTTTTGAAATCACTGAACGACAGTGATTGATGAATTTGCATAAATCACCCCCAAAGCCTGTAAATGAAGTCTGTGAGTGAGAAACATTATAGCAATTATCAAGTAGTATTGAATGCTGAATGCCAAGGAAAATAATCTCACAGACCATAAGTAGTTTTTCATTTATTTGTGCATACTGTAAACCATAGAAAAACTCTTAAAAGACCTTAAGGACCGAACTTAAACCCACTAAAAAATCCAGGGATATAACTGAAAGTTAGCTCTGACAGACTCCCACTAATTTGCTTTTTCTGTTCCAATATATACAACTCCCTTTTAATTTCCTATAACTTTTATGTTAAAAGCACTGAAAAATCACTACTATCTCTGTTCTATGTTGCATGCAAAAATGAGGAAAAAAGTAATTAAAGCCTGAATTATTGGCAAATTTCTTAAACATATAAACAATTCTGTTTTCAATTGTCTATTATTGCTGCTTCATTATAATTAAGCACACCTCACAGACATGTCTTTATAGTTTTACTTTAAATTCCTGCTCTATCAGAGGTTTTCAGCCCTGTTAAAAACATACAAATTCTGAAAGGCATGCATTTTGAAAGAGTTTTTAAAAATACACATAAAATGCCCATACTCATAAGTAACAATGCATGCAGACTCTGTAGACAGCAGTTTTGCAGCATGCACAGTAGATGCTTTGCAAACCAACTTTTCAAAACCTTCTAAAAGTATATGGCACAACATAGAGCAAGGACTGCAAGAATTCATCCCCAAGACAAAAAAAGTGTGTTTGCTTAATAGATGCAGAGAAACTACCCAAAGCTTCAAAGTTTTCTGTGTGTTTCTGCATTCTATATTTTTTAAAACAGCCTAAAAAAATGTACTGCATATCTAAATGTGTGTGTGTGTGTGCGTGCATGTGCATGCATTTGTATAAATCCTTTCCAGACCTCAGTATCTTGTGCCAAGTTCTACCGAGAAGAAACATTTCTGCTTGTTTTCCTGTGGTGTGGAAAGGCTGGAAGCACCTGAATTTAGAGGTGTAAGACATTCAAAAGGAGATAATAAAAATGCAGTGTTACCGGCAAAATCTTTTTTGGTTTAAGAATTGAGATAGAGTTGCCAAACTGGGGGCATCCCATGTGCTCCAATCTCCTTCACAGCTACAGTTCCTGATGGAAAGAATAGTGGGATGCATAACTGGAGCTGTCCTGCTCATAGCAAATTCTGTTATGGAAATGTAAAACCAAGCAGGTTTGGTTTTAAAATGTACTCACAGAATTTTATGTCCTAGTAATGGGAAAGACCTCTGGGTGTTATCTTACATGCTTCACAACCCTCCCAGAAATAACAGGGCAGAGACTCAGGAGGAAATTCATCAAAATATCTGCCTGAAAGACTATGGTCTGTTCATCTTCATATGCAACAAGATAAACCCTATGGCTGCAAGTAGTTGGATTCTAACCTGTTCCATAGAGAATGAGATATATGCAGGATCCAAGGAAATAAAAGTGATTCTAAACCTTCCCAGAAGGGGAGGAGGGCATCAACTTTTTGTCAAGCCCTGACAGGATAGTGAACAACTTATTTGTTAAATTTCTCATAATTTTACTTCCTCACTTACTAAGTAAAATTACTATTAAAATGGCAGTAAATATGCACCTTTTGGGACTCACAAAATATTGTCCTTTTCTGTGAAGAAAGTTACAGAACATGTTTTGAAAGTGCATGAGGGTGTCTGGTTTTCATTGTCTTATGCAAGTGCCTGGGTACCCCCAGGCATCACCCAAAATGACAAAAATATTCCTAGTGAGTGCCAATTTCCCTCTCGTATGCCTGGCACCATCTCCAAAAGTCTATTATATCAGGTCTAATGTTATCTGCATCTCTCACAGAATCTGAAACGTCTGTGGGCACAGAGATGCCGAGCGGGCCAGGCGTGTAAGCATGTGGAGATTTTAAGAGCTGAGAAGTTTCTGCAAAAGACATCATGATGTAAGACTAATACTGTACGTGCTCCTCACGCAACCCTCTGTTTTTTGGGCACTTCTTCTCTGCTCCTTTGTGTTGTCTCTGTGTATCTCCCAAAGGAATTGTTCAACTTTCCATACGTACAATTTTGATTCAATCGCAGTGTCTGGGGCTGCTGATGGGAGTTCAGAAATACAATTGGTAAAATTCCAGTAGTAGAGAGGAGTCTCAAATTAACTGATGTTTCATTCCTGTTTTGTGATAAAACAAATTCTGAAGTGGTGCCAAGTCTCTTTTTGACCCTAGAACATTTCTAAGGCCTTGGTGCCTTTCCCTCAGTCCCCACACTCCGGCCATTGCCCTCCTGTCCTGCTGCTCTCACCAGCAGCCAGCTCTGAGCCTCCTCCATTATCACCACGATACAAATGTCCATTTGGCCACAAGATGGTGATGTCCACAGAGTGCATCACTGGAAATTAGATTAAAACACTATCTTTTCATACAATGACCAAAACATCCCCTGCAGAATAATGCATGATAGAGACTCTAAAAACAGTAGCACGGGTGTAAAGCAGGATGTGTTGCTACCTCTGTAACAAACACTGTTTGGAGAAGAAAACTGGAGAGCACTGCTTCACACTCAAATTCCCAGATCTCACCATGTGTCAGGACTCAGGGCAAAGCATGTGCTTAGTCATTAGTAGGTTGCTAAGTACATGGCACATGAAGAAGAGGGGAAAGAGGAATTTCCTTTGGGGGAACTTTTGTTCTTAGTAGCTTGTGTTTGGCACGTTAAATTACCCAAAAAGAAAACAAACTAATCCTGATTCTGAAAGGATGATGAAATAAGAGACACATTTGGTGCATGCATCGGCTCTCCAAATTTAGTGGATCAACAACATACACCCCTTCCCTTCTGTAATAAGAGTCCAGGGGGTGTGTTAACCTCCTGCTGCCTGGAGAGGGAACTTGTGATTAACCAGACGAGGCAGGGATGCAGCTGGTGGGCAGGAGTGTGTACAGGACTTTGTGGTACTGGCATCCTCAAAGGGGACAAGAGTGAGACAGAGCCCTCTGAATGACAGAAACAGAAATAGCCTTTCTCCCTGGTGGATGGAGAAGACGCTTGGAGAAGGCAGACACCTGAACTCCTTATCACAGCTGGGACTGAAAGGGGTGAAGCTGTGGCACTTGGAGCAGGCAAGATGCCTGGCAGCCTGTAAAGGGGAGGACACACACACCACCGCCTTTGGAGCAAGAGCCTTAGAAAGTGCTGCCTCAACCTTGAAATTTCAAGAGGTGTTTCTGGGCAGAAGGAGATCAAGACTGCCTTAAGGAGCGACTGTCTCCCGGGCTGAGCATCCCAAGGAAGAAGAGAGTTGGGAATAGAAACCTCTTTCCTCCGGCCTTCCTCAGACGCCAGGGACAAAAGGGCTGCGTGTCCCGCTGCCTCCTGGGGCTGCCCTAGGGACCGGCCCCCCCCCCTCCTGCATCCCCGGTGCCCCCGGGGGGAGAGAGCGGCCCGGGCCGGGGCTGCAGCGGGCGGGAGAACAAAGGGTCCGGGCCGGGCGGGCGGAGCCACCGCCGAGGGTTTTTCCCCTCAATTAAGCCAATTGAATGGAGCTGAATAACCGGTGCGAGGGCGCCGTAATTCCCTCAGCGCCGCGATTAACCCGGGCAGCCCCGGCCGAGCGGGCTCCGAGCTGCCCACCGGGCCGGGAGGGTTCCGCTCCCCAACCCAGGGGCTCTGCCCACCGAGATCCTCCCGAGGAACCCCCGGGGGCCTCCTTGGAGAGAGAGGGAGAGGGAGAAGGAGACGGAGAGGGAGAGGGAGAAAGAGAGGGAGAGGGGGAGCGCGGCCGGGGCCCCGCTGGCTCTCGGGGGATTGAGCAGTGCCCGCTCCTGCCCCTGCCCCTTCCCAGCCCCTTCCCCAGCCCCTGCCCCTTCCCAGCCCCTTCCCCAGCCCCTGCCCCTTCCCAGCCCCTTCCCCAGCCCCTTCCCCAGCCCCTGCCCCATCCCCTGCCCCCCAGGGAGGGCCCAGAAGCCCCTGAGTGACCGCGTCGAGGGGCGAGGAGGGAGCGAGGAGGAGGTAGAGAAGCAGGAGGAGGGGGACAAAGGAGGGAACCCCGATTTTCCTCAGAAAATCGCTGCAAGACCTCGGCTTTTAAGTTGCGATTCCTGTTTGCCCCCTGAGAAACTGTAGTCACGGGAACGCTTATTCTGAGTTTTTAATCCCAGGGGAAATGAGGAGAGAAAGAGAAATTCGCTTCTCAGAAGTTTCCAGGCGTTTCCCCCGTTTGCTCAGAAAGAAACAAAAAACCCAAACCAAAACAAAAACCCACCAAACAACAAAAAACCACCAACCAAAACCGAACCCAACAAAAAAACAGAATAAAAAACAGACAAAACTTTTGGCGGAGCCCCTTCGGGGGGGGGGGGTCAGTTCCTAAGGGCCCCAGCGCTTTCCTGAACCATTTGGGGGTTCAGTCTGGTGCTTCCTTCCCGCACCATTTTGTGTCCTCCTGTAGTAAAAGGAGGAAAGATTTATTGATATCTCCGCTGTTGGCACAGGTTATGGGTATTTGATCAGCCCAGATGTCACTTGCGGGAGAATTTTAGTGTCTTCATGTTAAAGAGAGATTGGATCCAAATAAATAAAATCTAGCGGGCTGTGGGAGGTTTGGGGTTTAATTCACAAAGGGAGTATTCAGAATTCTTTACAGGTGCTTCTGTGTTCAGCAAGCTTTCAGCCATTGATTTACTGACCTAAAAACCTCCTCAAACTCTATTCCAACAAGTGAAAAAAGAAATTATGATCACAGGAACACACTTAAAAAAAAAAAAAAAAAGAAGAAAGGAAGAAAAAAATCTTTTTGAAGTTTCAGCATCCTTCTAAGCTATTTTCCACTTGTCAGACTCGATCCACATCTGAAGCCCATCATCATCCCCATGCAAACGAAGTCTCGTTTAATTGTGTGTAGGGGGGTAAAGTCAGTCCAATTCGTGTTGCAGATTAATATTTGCTGCAATTATGAAAAAAATTTCAGTCTTAACTCTGCTTGAGTTTACCGGTCCCCTTTTTCCCACCTCCTCTGGATGTAGATTTATTTACACAAAGTATTCCGCACAACTTATCAGCACCAGATCCCTCAGAGCACAATATTGTCACATTTCCAGTGCGTTTCTGAGTAGGAATGGACAAGTTCCGTTAAAAATAAAAAGATAAAATATCACACGTTTAGACAGTTTCGTTTTAAAAAGCACGTAAAAATGAAGGCTTTGCAATAATCTCCTCGTTTGTGAAATTTTACATCAACGGCAACCTGGACAGATTTCCAAGATCGATGTCACTTATTACTGTACAAATTAGTCGATTATTGGTTTAGTAAATAGTTAAGTAGATAAATATTTAAGCAAAGAAGCCAAAGTTTCCTCAAGGAAGACCTCTTAACCTTCCTTTTCAGGCTCTGAACAAAAATTGAAAGACAAAAAAAATCGGAGGGCAATAGTTTTGAAACGATTTTTTTAAAAATTGCAGTTAGATGTTTTATTTAGGAAGTCAGCGAGCAGTAAGGCTCAGACCGTGCTCCCAGCCAGGACAGATGCCGCTGGTTGGGTTTACAGGTCCTTTGAATCTGAACATCTGCCCTGCCCAGGGAGATAGGGGAAGGACAATTCAAGTCTAATCCCTCCGAAAATGAGACGTTTGGAAACGGGCAAGATGCACATTTTATGTATGTTTTAAAGCTCAGCTGTTCCTCGGGAGAACGCCACACACACCTTTCATCAACTTTCACCACTGGGACTACTGCTGATACTTGCACTATTTCCAAATTATTCAGTAATTAATTAAACCAATAATAGCGGCAAGTTTGTTTCCCGAGGTGCGTTTGCCGGTTAGAGATGCGCCTTTTCTCCCTGCCTTTTTCAGGGCAAACCAATCAGTTTCGTCTCTATTGTTAAGCCTGTCTTTAGGCGCAAAACACCCGCAGCCTCAGCCTCCCGCACCTCAGCCTCCCGCACCTCAGCCTCCCGCAGCCTCAGCCTCTCGCCGCAGTCTCCTCCCCGCAGCCGCAGCCCTGGGTGCCGGGGGATCACCAGGACATCTCAGACCCTCACCACCGCTTTCCCTCTGCCTCCCCAACCTCCTTCCTCCTCCCTCTGCCAGGCGGGAATCCCGCGCAACGCGGAGCTGCGGGGCCGGGGCAGTCGCGGCGCGGCTGGAACCAAACGGCAGCGAATTTGGGCTTTATTTAATGCGCTTGCCGGGAAAAAAAAAGTTGAAAATGTTGAAGGGAAAAAAGGGGGAGAGTACACCCTATGGGATATGTCAGAACTTTAGAGATGAAAAAAAGAAAACTTCTGGAAACGGCGGAGACGGCACTGGAAGAGCAGGAGGAGGGAGACGAAGGAGGTTTCGTCTCCAGGGTGCAAGGGGGCGGCCTGGGGAAACGCGGAGCTGAGGTAAACCCCACCCCTGCCTGGAATTCTAATAAAGTCAAGGTCTGAGAATTTTCTTTCGTCCAGAGACTTTTTCCTTTTGCATCCAAGGACAGTGCTGGGAGACCCAGTGAGCACAGCCGTTCCAGTCAGCACTCAGGTGGATGAAGAGCAGCGAGAGGAAAAGGGGAAGCAGGGATGGGGGTGCAGGAGGCTGCTGGAATTCCCTTGCCTGCAAAATTCCAGTGCTGTAGTGGGGAGGTTAAATGAGGAAACGTATCAGAAAGTTTGCAGCTCGATGCAGAGAACCTGGGAGAGAGTTTCTGCAGAGACTGCATAGAGGCTGGGGGCTGCTGCCAGGTTTGCTCCCTTTCTTCTCGCTGCTGTTCTCAGTTAAGAGGCTGAGGCTGCCCCTTTAGGAAGGGGATGGGTGCTGGGAGCTTCTCCACTCTTCCTCGAGTCACATCTGATGGAGAAAACTCCAACCGGACTTGTTCCCGTTTGAGAAGACTCGAGGCTGCTGCAGACACCTGCTGCCTGCAGTCCCTGCCCCAGTCTCTGGGCTCCCCAGCCCCTCACACCACTCCCTATCCCCCACCCCCACTGCAGGTCCCTGGGCAATAACCACCTTCTGACTTTCCCTCTCTCTTCCAAAACTCTGAGGTGCAAGAGCTCAGGATAAGGGCAGAATGATTCACCCATCAGTAGCCTTGGAGTGTAGCTACTACAGAAAATTCACAGCTCTCTGAAGTGCTAACTTACAATCTCTGGTTTCCAGATTTTATTTCAGGCTAGACTCCCCCTTCTCCCCCTCCTTAACCAGATGACCTTGCTTCAAAACATTTTATTTCCAGCTGAAGTGAAAAATGCTAACATATTAGCTTCTGTAATTGCAGTTTGACAGCACTTGATCTCAATAATTATGCTGCAGCTAAACTATTATTAACGGTTTAAGCTAAAATAAACAGAAATCCCCCTTTGGAGGCAAACAGAAACAAACCATTTGAGTTGCTCTGGGGGAAGATGGGGGTCTCTTACCTGCGTTGTAGGCTGCTAGATCTGCCCCAGGCCCCGGGCTCTTCCTTTTCCTGGGTCTCCCCTTCTGAACAGTCCCCACGCCGTTGTAATAAGGCAGTCCCAAAGTATTGGCAGATCCCGCTCCCAAAGCCGGGCCCTTCCCAGCGGCTACATCCGAGTGATTGAAATGCACCTGGTACTCCCCCTGGATGAGAGTCTCGAAATGGAGGCGACAGTACACCAGATTGTCCTTCATGCCAAAGTGATCGCCGGTGGTCAGCATCTTGTTGCAAGTGGTGCAAGTGAAGCAATTTAAGTGATATACCAAATCCCTGGCCCTCATGACCATCTCGGAGGCAGAAATTCCCAGGTGACATCTCGCACATCTCTGCACCGAAAACCTCCTGCAAAACAGAAGGGGCAGAGGAGATGGTGAGAGGCGCATCCCCCCCTCCCCCCTGTCACCGAGTCCGCCCGGAGGGCGCCAGAGGGAGAGAGGCTGCAGGGCCCGGGGCTGCCAGAGACACAGAGCTGGGACTCCTGCGGAGCGGCTCCGCCACCCGGGAACCCGGGGGGGCCGCCCCGTTTCCCACCTCGAAGCGCAGCTCCTGTCCCGCAAGCTCCCACTGGCTCTGCCGCCCGTCCCGCAAACTTCCCCGGGGCCGGAGGGACAGCGGGACCGGACACAGCCCAGACCCCCTGCCCGCACAGGGACGCGGGAGGGGAGGCCGAGCCCTTCCCCAGGGTGAGAGGGCCGCTCCCTGCGTGTCCAGGGCTTTGCTCCCCGGGGCCATCGCCTTTCCCTTCGCAGCCCAAGAAGCCCGGACAGGGGACTCCTGGTGGAAGCCCCCAGGTAGGGTTAGCTCTGCCCCCCTCCCGGGACCACGGGCCCATCCCCATCATGCCTGTCCCTCTCCCGTGGGAGGTTCTGGGTGCCCAGAGCCAGCCCCACGGGGACCGCGTTGCCCACGGATCCCCTCCACACTCTTTACTCAGCGGGGGGGGGGCTGCAGGTGCCCCCCAGCCGGGATGGTGGCGGAGGGCAGGTTGTACCTGTAGTAATCCTCTTTGCAGTAAATGCTGCCGTCCTTGCTGAAGCAGGTGAGCTCGGACTCCAGGTTGAGTTTACATTCACAGCACTTCAGGCAGCGCATGTGCCACTGTTTATCCACAGCCAGGAGGTAATAACGATCCGAGATTTTCCCCCCGCAGCCGGCGCACAGGGCAGCCCGGTCACTGCTGATGGAAGGCATGGTCTGCTGGGGGAAAACAATTACAGAGCGTTAGCCAGAGGGAGAAACCCCTGTGCACCGCTGGGCTCCCCCCTCCCCTGCCTGGCCTCGCCCGGGCTGCTTCTCTCCCTCGCCGGGGTTTGGCAGGAGCAGAGCAGAGAAAGCTCCGAGCGCCTCTGCCCCGACGGGACGCGGGTCCCCGGTGCCCCCCGGCCGCTTCCTTCCCGGGAGGAGCCGGGGGAAAGGAGAGCCACAGAGAAAAAGCAGTCTAGGATTTAGGGAAGGTGCCCGGATGAGATCCAGAGTTTGTTTTTTTTCGTTTCGGAGGATTTTCTCGTCCCAGCCTAAGAAATGATGCGGTTCAATAAAGAGGCGCAACAATCACAGAGCAGGGCAAATCGCAGAGAGTTAATTTCAAAATTTATTATTATGGGTATGCTGAGAGTGTCTGCATATTTAATGCTCTGTGAGTGCGTGTATGTGGAGTGTCTCTGTGTGTGGATTTTCCTAGCTATAAAATTCCGAGTGAATTACGATCAAACCTCCCAGCAGTCACAGTGCTCCAGACACAGCTCCCTGCAAGCTGGTTCCAAACAACACGCATCCAAATCTGCTGTGACCCAAAGCACGAAAGGGATCGGTAAATAAAACCGCGGAGGAGATGAGCATCACTAAATCCGAGGGGCAGAATATTTTATCGGGCGAGCGAAACAGGAGGAGAAGTGTAAGAAAGAGAGGAAAAAACAACAGAGCACTTTAGATTACGTTGGGATAGACTTGGAAGCAATAAAACTAAATGTAACCCCTATATAATTTAATAGTTTAGTGTCAAATCGCAATCCAATCGAAAGCTCGCAAAAAAAAAAAACCCAAATACATACATATTCCGTCAGCTTCTACCAAAAAAAGAAAGAGAAAAATAGCGGCACCCGTTTAAGCACGCTTATTTATTTTCGCCGGCACCTGAAGCAGGAGCCAGGAGGAGGCAGGGAGCGGGGCAGAGCTTTGGGCACAGCTCACACCGAGCCGCTCTCCACTTCTGCCCAAACTCCCCAGGATCCGCCTGGCACTAAAGCAGATTTGCTCTTGTGCAAGAGGGCTCCAAACATTTTTTTTTACAGATGTGACAAACACGCGGTTTGTTTTGCTTGGAAGGAGAGGGGGTGGGTTGGGGGAAGGAGTTGTTTGTTTACTTTTACCTCCTCTAGAGCCTTAAGTCCTTGCGCAAAGCCAAAAGAGAGGACAGCTAATAGGGGAGAAACCAAAGAAAAACCAGCTATTTTTTTCCGCCTCCTCTGAACCGGTTACTTTCATCCTGTACTTGCAGAGATCACCAAATCCCACGGCTGTGGGCACTGCTCTTTGCACTACCCCATTCCCAGCATCAGAACTACATGTAAATAAAATCCTGGCACTACACTGGTATGTTAGGACGTGACTCCACTGATAGCTCCTTTCTGTAGCTGTACCTCTGCTTAGGGATTCCTTTCAGAACCGAATCCATTCCTTGTAAATCCATTTTAACAGAAATACCATTCTTCTGCCACCCCCTCCCCCTTTTTTTTCTTTTTTTTTTTTTTCCTTCCCAATAACAAAAAATACTCTGAGATCCAGAAATGGTATTTAAGGACCCAGTACTCTATTTCACTATTTTTTATATACACGTGTGTATGTATATACATTATATATTGTTACATAAAGGTATCATGCCATAATAATTAATCCAGGAAAGGTAATTCGATATTGTTTAATTGTATGGAGAAATAAAACTTTTCCAAAGAAAACCAAAATAGTTTATATTAGAAATCAATGTTCCACCCTTTATACTATAAGGCCGATTTTCATTCAGAGTTTCAGCATTAAATATTCTCACTGTCACCTTTAAGTAAATTTCTACATAGCATTAAGGTAAATAAGACACAGTGATGAAGTTTTAAAAACCGAGAACATATAATCTTTCTTGCATATGCCTGTACCAGCTTACAAGACATCATTTAACCAAAAAACGGGATCATTTCACTTCAGAATTATAATTTCTTAACAAAAAAAGTAGTTTACATAAAATGTCAAATCAGCTAACACACTTCAGAAATGTCTTCCACTTTGCTAGTTTAACTCTGGTTAGAAGGATGCATCTTTTTATTATATAAATTTATTAAAATACAAGTACTAAGCAGCAGCAGACATAAAATAAAAAGTAATAAAGTTATAAAAATTTGCATCCATCTGAAGCAAGTCCTCTAGCTCTATTTCTGCAAACTCACTGTTCACATACATTACAATTACTTTTTAAAAAATTAGAATTTAAAGATACTCGAGTTTGGGGGTTTGTTCTTGTAAATACTGCAACGTCTGCTTCAATGTAGACACCCTACCTGAAAAAATAACACAGACCTGCCTTCTGTGGAGCTTGTGTTACCATCCCGCAGACAAAAAATTTCGCCCAAATTATCTGTATAAAAGCACACTTTGCCTCTTCCTAAAAACTTTGGGAGGCCGGGCAGGGGGGGGCAGGGAAGGCGTCCTTGGACGCTACCAAAAGCCTGCTCTGTCTTTCTCTTTTCTCACAAGATCAGTACCATTCGTTTCACCCATGTGTTACTAATATTAATATATTAATAATAATTAACAGTTTTATGCCTTTCCCCGCGGTTTTATTTAATTTTTCGTGGGGAAATTATGATTAATTTTCTCCTGATTTTGTATTTTGCTTCGTTTCCCCCCATACGTTATTTTAAGGGAAAAAGCTCTAGATTTGCGGGGTGTATTACGTTTAGGGGGTGAATTACTCCCATTCCTTTGCTTCCTACCGTTTCCGTCTCTCCCCTGTCTATAGCCGAGCTGATGGCCGGGGCTTCGCTTTTGCTTCTCCGATCCATCTCATCGATGACCCCGTGCATCTCCGAGCCGGACAGACTGTGGAAAAGCATCGCTGAGGAAGCAGAGGAGGAAGCCCCGAGTTGCTGCTGCTGCTGACAGTTGTCGGGGTCCCTGCAGGAGCCCAAAACTTGCATTAACCGGAGCCCTCCCCCATGCATCTAGCACGGCCCCGGCTCTCCTTGGGCTCCGGGCTTCTCGCCCCGTCAGAGATCTCCTGATCCGAGGTTTCGAGGGGGTTGGGTGCAGAAAAGGCGGGCGAAGGGGCTGAGGAAGAGGGGGAACTGGTGGTGTAAGCTTCGGGGCTTGGATCTAGTCTGTTGCGCGGCCCCGGCACGTCCCTCTAGGAGGCTTCTTCAGTCCAGGGCTCATCGCCCCGGGTGCCTTCCCAGGCTTTCTGCTCTTGGCCCAGCTGGAAGAAGGTTGGGCAGGTTTACGGTTGGGGGAGGGGGATTAATAAATAATAGAAATATAAAAAAATGAAACCATCTTCAGTGAGAAATAAATAAAAAAATTAATAATAATAACGACAAGCCCCCCTACATCGTACTGGGCGAAATTTGGAGGAGGAAAGCGAGGGAGAGGGAGGCTGCAGCAGGCGGGTCCCGCACCGAGGATGGGGCTGGCGCCCACCGCACGCACTCAGAGCCCAGAGGGCTGGCAGCGCGGGGGCAAAGTTTGCTCCTTCCCGCGCTCCTCCCCCAGCCCGCTGGAGATCATTGGGAAAAGAAAAAAAAAAAAAAAGCCGAGGGGATGGAGGAAGAGTTGGATGGGCACCAGATGGGACGGGCACTCGGCAGCCCCCCTCTCTCCGTAAAGCGGCGGGGCCCGGGGCGGCTGCTCTCGGAGGGGGGGGGGGGGGGATGCGGGGGGAGCGGAGCCTCCGCCCGGCGCGGTCCCTGCTGCCAGCCTGCAACCGCGCGAGGCTCCGCGCCTTTTCTACAGCCCCCGTGACATCATGTCCTGCCCCCACGCCATTGGCTGCCGCCGCCGCCGGGCCCGCTGGCATGTGCTCGGGCCGCGCAGGGGCGCGCAAGGGGCGCGCAAGGGGCGCGCATCCCGCCCGGCCCGGCCCCTGCGCCCGGGCACACGGCGAGGCCGGTGTCTGGGGATTGCTCGGGAGGGCAGGGACCGGCACCGCTCCGCGGGTTGGCGTTTGTCGCCTGTGCCAGACCGCTCCGTGCGACAAAGAGAATGCCCCCGGAGAGGGAGGAGTGGGGGGGTCAAAAGTTTGGTTACGCTCCGGAATGGCGATACGCGAAGAGTTTATTAGTAACTGACTGCACCCAACAGCACTCATTATGAACCATATTCAGCGGTAGGATCTAATCGGTTGTGTCAGGCAAGTCCCCACAGCCTCCCGCTGAGCAGGGCTGCCCGGAGTTCACGGCAGAGTGGAAGAGAACCAGGCCAGGAAGGTCTCTGAACTTGAGGAGAAGCATCAGGAAGTCTCCAGAAAAGACAAAGAGCGCAGAGAGAAACTGTTTGTGATGTCTAAATATTTATCCAGGAGGTGGGCAGTAAGGAAGGACTAATTAGTATTGAAGATGTCAAACATCTCACTTCTAATTACCTTAGAAAAGAGAGCACAAACAGAAAGTAAATCTGAATGCACACCTGAGATCATGAGGTTCTCTGCTTAATCTGAGCCAGAAATGATTCCATCAGGCAGCACATTACTGCCGGGTGGTTCCTGACCCAGTGATTTGCCTCTTGCAGGTGCACAGCTCAGCCCAGCTTTGCTAAAACAGGAATTACTCTGGTTAGAGTCAAACCTCACTGGTTTGTGTGTTGCCTTCCCACAATAATCCAAGTTTTTATTATGTTTCTGTTGGGATTGCTCTGGGTAGTTAAATATATTTGCATGTCTCAGAGGAGAACAAAGTCTTTCTTGTAGAAATGCACATGAGATGCCACAAGACCCCTCAAGAAGCCCTGCTGAACACAGGCTAATTTGGCATTTGTGGGAACTGTCCAAGGACTGCCCCGAAATCAGACCTTGGAAACAATGGAAATTCATGTTGTAATTCAGATTACAATTCTGCAACAGAATGATTGGAGCTGCGTGGTATTTTATCTTGATAAAACAAACCTATTCAATCTCTGCTAAACTGCAAGACATTTTAAATACTGTCTGTGCTGGTAGGTTTTTCTCCCATGTGGCAGGGATGTGGCCTCTTGCTCCTGGACGCCAGTTACACCCCTGCAGGACACCCCTGTGCCACTTTGAACTGAACAAACTGCTGTAGCTGAGCCTCCCTACAGCAGCGTGCTGTGCTCTCCTAGGTGTTTTAATAGCAGTGTAATTACCTACAGACAATGATTACATACATTTTGCAGTTAAGAAATGTTGCCAGTTCGCATGCTCTGTCTGACGTTGCTCATTATCAAAAAGATTTTATATATTTTATGGAACCAAAATACAATATTTTGTATAACAGTATTGCCTGAGTGGTTGGGAGCAATAATACTAACAGCTTGTTAAAAAGGTATGGCATGACCTTCAGTTCACAGGCTATCTCTGATTATCTTCCTAATGGATATACAAACACAAGAAGACATCCAACCCTTGCTACCAAAACACAAGGAGAGTAACCAAATGTAAACACAAAGCTGCTAATGTACACACTGACACATGAATGACATTTACATTGTTCTGAATAAAATTCAGGATATTCTTGAATAATGAGCAACAGAAAAATTACAATAGCAAAAGAAGCTTTAGAATCAAATGCAGACTCATGCAAATTCGGAGGTTTTTCATTTAAAAAATGGTCCAGCTAATAATAAAGTCTTTTAACCTGTATTTTGTTATAGGTGACAGGTGAACAAATCACAGGTCTTGAGTTTCTCTACCCTGCCTCTCTTGGTAACGTCATCTCCAGTACCATCTGCTACCTACCAGACAAACAGACCAACCACATAATGAGGTACCAGCTTCCACCCAGCTACCGTGACTAAATCAGAACAAAAGATTCAACGCCTCCTTCAACAAAGCGACACAAGTCTAAGCTGTCTTTGCTAATTGCTGGGTTTCAGGTTGTCTGTTACAGATTTTAAGTGAGCTGCAAACTTCCATCAAATACTTATATCTGTTGGATAAAGGTACTAAGGATAAAAGATAAATGGAAGCAAAAGGTAAGAGAGAAGAGAAGAAAGCTTAGAAAATAAGTAACTACCTATGGTGATTTAAAGGCTGTGGAATATTATAAACATGAAAGACCAGGGGGCAGAGTGATTGATATCTCATATGTTTTTGATGCCCCTACGGTTATTAGACTGCAATATATGGGTACATACAATAAACTATGAATTAAAATGTAATTGTAGCTTCAGGCATCTTCTTCATTGTCTGCTGTGGTGTTATGTCTTCATGCACCGTGATTGACAAGGTGTAATTAATCATCTTACTCAGTTGTAAATATGGGCACCCTTCACAGTAGGCATCAGGAAGTGTGTACCAGCAGAGGAAGCAATAGTTGACGCTGATACACCATTAAATCAAAATCAGAACGCTTATATGTTCAGAAATGTGTGTTTGGTGTGATGCTGTTATCGTTTATTTCTACAATACTGTACCAACAGATTTACTTGATTTGCAAGTTAACTACAACATTAACTGGTTTTATTTATTTTGTCTCTTCTTCATTTTTATAGGCAATGATGTTGTTCTCCTAAAATGTGAGACAGTTTGCTTCTTGTCAGCAAGTGGGGCTCAGCTCAGCTCTTCATCTCCCTGAGTTGCTGGAGACAGACAAGCGTGCTTCAGATTCATGTGCTCTGTGGACTGACTTGAAACGATTCAGGGAATTATTACTCCATTCAGTTATCACTTTTTGTGCTTCTTATAGACTGAGTTAGACACTTCAGGCCATTTTAAAGTGAAAGAGAAAAATGAAATAGTCTTATTAAGAACTACCCTTCAGTTTAAAACCAGGACATTTTGGGCTACAAATGCTGTCCCCTGACTGTAAATGAACACATTTTAAACATATTTTTCAGTATTCCCGGTCAAAAATAATTTGGTATCTGTTTCTTTCCCTAAATGGTTGCTATCCTTAGCCACTTAGTGCAAAACCAGTGTATGAGACACAGGAAATATAAGTGGTTTGTCTCAGAAAAATTTGGTGGTATGCATTTTTTTGACGCACATAGAGCTGCTGAATGAATAATTGGCAAGCTAGTTAATGTCCTTTGCTTTAAAGCTGTCTAGTACGTTTGCTGTTTAAAAAAATGTCTTTCAAAGCTGTTAAATATGTAACAAAAAGAGGTTGCTATAAGCATTCTGACAGGAACAAAGCCATACAGTGAGCTGCCTGAGGTACTTCCAGCGTGTTATTAATTACAAACACAATAATAAATGAAAATTTGTAAAGTTCTCAAATTCTCTTTCTTTGGAATGCCAGCTGATGAGCATTTAACAAAAGCTTGCTATAAAAACGTTAGTCCAGGAATAAACTATTAAATCTTATCTAAACCAAGTGTTTGGGGAAGAGCATGGAATCTGTTGGATCTATAATTTCACCATTTACTGCTGATTGAATAAAATCTCTGGCTGTCTCAGAAGCAAACCAAGCTTAAAACAGTAGTGCACTGGCAAGAGGATGATCGACTGAGAATGTGTTTTATTTTGATTTGAAAAACTGTCAATCACAGATAAAAAAGACCAAATAACATTATTATATAATATTAGCTAATTGTATTTGTCTGGTAAACCAGGCATCTGCAGGAAAGACAAATAATACAGTTTAAAAGGGAAATATTCAGAATGGTTTGCACAGATATGTTGAAATTGTTTGTCACTGGTACAAGCTGTAGATTTTGAATAAAAATACAAGCGTGTATCTATAGATGAGAGAGAGAAATCAGATGCCCATGGTCTTATACATCTCAGTTTATATAGCCACAGCTATTTAAACAATTCCAAAACTGCCTCTACGGGTGTCAAAGAGGGAGGGAAATCTTCAACCACATGATCTTCTCTCCAGAGTCCTGTTAAATCCACTGAACTTAAAACAGAACAAGGAGTGTGAAATATGGGTTTGAACATGTTATGTCAGAAATGTAAAGGTTGGAAGCCTTTTTAGTAACCGATATTAATATTGTATTAAATGTTATGAAAAGGTAGGTGTTGGAGAGAAGGGCTGGGCTCATGTGCAGTTTTGTCAAGGTTTTTATCTGTGATTATGATTCCAGATGTATCTATTCCCTGAGGGAAAAAATGAAGTAAAGTTGGCATGTGACATGTGTTTTAAGGTGTTTGGCACAGTTTCCCAAAGTGATGACGAAATGTTCATTTTTACTACAGTGAATTGATAAAGAAACTATGATTGTGAAGGTCAGTAGCTGTTTATTTGAGATAGCTCTGGAGTTTTATTTTGGCGAATATAAATTTTTGGTAGTGTGTTTAGATCTGATTGTCTGACTCGAGCATCTCCCATAAAATGTAATTAAAAGAAAATAATCTTTACAAAACATGAAGTCGCAATACCTGGTAATTCCGTAAATTTTATGCACAGAATATGGCAAAGATTGCAAACTTTTGCAACTAGTAGTGTAGCTGTTTTTTAATAATTTAAAAAATATATATACACCTATATACATTAATCTCTCTGCTCAAAAGCACAGATTCTTTCTAAGAACAATTTTCTAGTGTAAATGGTCAGTGGGGGCTTTAAACAAAGTGGGGAAGGCATTTTTTTGGTGAAAACTATTTTGTCTAAATGAGTATTAAGAGTTCAGATAAGTTCCTTGTGGCTATCCAGCTCCCCTTCTCTCCTCCCTCCCAACCCTTTCGGAGTGTAATAGTATCAGTAATTCCGTGCTGACAGCAGGGCACCCAGAGCTGCATTACCAGGCAAACACTCACTCATAAACATTTTACAAGTTCAATATCAACCAATCCTGGAGGTCTGGGAGACTGCCCTGATTGGGTATATCATGGATTTGGTAAACATGGCTACACAACAAAAATAAGGTCTGTAGAGAAAGTCCTGTAGTTTTGCCTCCTTTGAATTATCAGACCTGAGAGTATGATTAATTCCATATTTTATAAGTAAACTTCCACAGCTCTCTATCCATCTGCAAATATTCAGAGTGATGTGCTCAATACATTCCTTTCTGTTCTACAACCACATTTCTTTGTGAATTTAACCACATCAGAAAGCACTTCAGATTTCTAACACAAATATTAGGTGCATTTATTGTAAGGAAGCTTCCTTTATTGGAGGTGATTTGGAACATTTTGTATTTTATAGGTATATTTAAGAGGTTAGCAGTAGGGGGGAATCATCTGTGGAAAATCTGTCTACAGCTGAAATTTTTAGATGCAGAAGTGTATTCCTCATACATTCACATTCTTTTGTTAAGTAGCTTACAGAACTGTTCTCTTAGTGACCAGATACTACTTTTTTTTTTTTTTTTAATCAAGCAATATTTAGCCTTTTTTTCCTTATGTGTTATTTTTAGGAGGAAATACTTGGTTTTATATTTTTATCAGCAATTAGAAGATTTTACTTCTCAAGGGCTTTACATTTTTATTTACAGTTTTGTTGTTCTTTTCAGTAACCTTCTGCAACTTTTTTTTTCTTCAGTAGAGACATGTGAAGCATACAGCCCTGCATTTGCTAGTGAATCATTGAGAATGATTTACAAGTTTTCACAGACTAATTTTCCATGGGGTAATTTTTCTCCAGTATAGCGTAGCTCCAATTAAAGAAAAGAAAGCCAAGGGTCAAGGTATTTAATAAAACAGTTCAGAAATGCACTTTCAAAGTCCTTGTGCTTATATTTGAAATTGAGAATCCTATTTATACTTCAGTATAAGATAAATAATATGGAAAGTTTGGAAATTAGAAGTCTGGAATTTCCCAGATATTGAAATGTGCCTGCCTAATGAAGGCAGAAGACTTGCTCACTAGATTTATTTTAAAGTGGTGCTTTTAGATATTCATAAATTAAAATGACAGTTTTCAATTAGACACTTATTACTATTTTATTTGATATTTGCAAGATACCTGACCATTTAATTTTTGTCCTTTATTTCTCTGAGCTGATCTAATTGCACCTCTCTATTTTGCATTTATTTCTCTTTGCAAACACTACATTATTCACTCTCTCCTGTGCTTATTAAACAGTGCCACCTGCACCAAATGAAACAAAGCTTCTCCATCAATCTATCCCAGCTAAAGAACCCTGACTATATATTATAATTAATTGAAGCTCAATTGAACACTTGAGTCTGAACTAGATACAGTAGCCTGAAAAAACATTAAAAAAATTAGGATGTACTTTAAAGAAATCTTTTAAATGAAAATGTTCACTCCAAACTGAGAACCTAACCTTGTACCAAGCACTCTTCATCATCTCTGCACAGTACCTCAAGTAGCAATTAGCAGGTCCTCTAATTAATTAACTATTCCCTGTACATCACAGGGATTTTTGTGGCACTAACGTCATCCTTCATAAGTGAATACCAAATCCAGTCAATATTTTGTCACTAGAAACCCTTATCTGGACTACCTGAATGCCCACCGCATGTCTCTGAGAAATGATTTTGCAACACAGAAAGCAGGTATGGAAACCAGATTCAAACTTTGCACTCCTAGCCTGGGAAATTAGGAGAGATAAAGGTAGAAATGGAGAAGCAGAGGCCGGGAATCTTATATGTGAGTATTTGCAATAAGAAGAAATCAGATAAAATACAAATTGAAATAGTAGCAATGAAATCTTAAAAATATAGTTAAGTGAAATTAAAGCAATAAAAATGCTGAATGTATTTTCGACTTCCGAAATGCTGTAGACTTTGCTTACTGTGCTCCTTATCTTTACCACTGTCCACTCTCAGACAAGAACAGATTAATTAAGTGGCAGGTCAGACACAATAAGGTGAAAGGGCATTTCTAACCAATCAGTGATGTTTTGCCAATTTTATACTTTGCAAACTTTTAATCAAAGTATAAGTGCGTCTGACTATTTTCAATGTAATTTTCCTTTGGAACAACACTAAGTGATTTTAAGAGAATTAACATCCAAAAATGAGAGACAAATTGTGTATTGCTGGGTTTAATATTTATACAAGATGCAATATGTAAATTTGTTTATATAAATATGTATAAGATATACGACTCTACGAGGCTATGTGTGTGTGTGAGTGAACATATGTGTGTGTATCCATTTATCTATTTGTAGTTTCAGACACAGACATATGTTATCATTTCTTAGAGGCAAATATCTGCAGAAATAATTCTTTGTGTTCAGTAGTTTTCTTTAATGTGTAGTAAGTTTATCTTAGGAGGTTTCTGTGTTCAGGAAAGATCTTGTTCATCTATGTAATGTACAGCATAATGAAATCAAATAAAGTATGCCTCATGATTCTGCAAGAATTATACATCAGCACTCTCTTCCAACATGTAAAATTTTCAACTGTGAAACAAACTTTATAGATATTTTTAAAATAGTAAATAATATATATGATGCACTTGTAGAAACAGAAATTGTAGAAATCTCAAGAAACAAGAAAGAATTATTATTCAAATCATTTGGGAGTGTTGCCAAATGTTATTATAATTTTAAAAACCCCTCAACATTTAATTGGAACTCCTCATTGAGTAATACTTACTCAATTATCAAAGGATCGTAGCATCAACTCAGTAAGATTCTATATTTTGTAACAGTAACAAAAATTTCCACTTCACCTCGTGGATTCTCCTACAGCACTGTTACTGCCATTTCACTTACAAAAATTTTGGCATGAGCAAAATGCAAGATAAAAAGTGAAAGTCTGACAAGCCATGATTGTATCTGTTTTAGCTGCATAAATCGTCTCTTATCAATAATTTATATTTCATGTTCTACAAAGACTCTGTCTTTACATCTTTAATTAACACTTACGATTTTACAAAGATAATTTAAAAATTGAAATATTAATCCCTGTACTTGGAGTCTTTATGTCACAATTTTTTCCAACAAAATTGGCAAATGAATACTCTAGTTTGATACATCAGTCTCAAACAAAGGTGGACTCTGATGCAATTTTTCACTGTTCATTTCCCTGAATCTTTTGGGATATAAAGAATCGTGAACAAATACTTAACAGTCTGATCAATACCCATTGACCGTTTTGAGCCCCTCGTACCCTAACAAGCACAGCTTGATCATGTATATTTGATCATTGTAAAATTTCAAAGCACCTTGGTACAGCACAGCAAGTCTTTCTGTGGTATCTTTCTCTTTTTTTTCCTAAAGTAAATATTTCCCATGATTTAGCTTCACCATTAATGGAATCTTATTGCACATATATTTGATGAAGCTCAAGACTGTGAATTTCAGTGTTACGTATCCACAGTGTTTCATATCACTGGCAAATAGAAAACACTAGCCTAACATTTTAGGAGAGGAAACTCTGGATGTGTCTATGGATTCAATAGACCCCAGAGTGCAAATCTAAAAAGCCCTATCGTTATAAATCTTGCATTCCTGTTAAGTGTTGGCATGCACATTACACTGAGGTGTGTTAAGTTTATTTTAGTGGGAAAATTGTAGTAAAAACCTTTCCCTTGATATCCTTTTAAATATATGTTCACATACATATAAAATAAAAAATACGTGAGTTCACAGCTGTGGTAGCCCTCAGCCTTATTAATACAATGTAAAGAGATAAAGATCTTAGTGAAAAAATACTTGCAGTGAAATATGTCTTTGCAGAACTTTATTATTGTTTGTTATTCCTCAACCACTGTTTTTCATACAGGAATTTCAGATTATCATTAAAATAGAACGTTGATGCTACATTTGTATAGCTGCCTTTCCTGCTTATAATCATAATGTTTATTCTAACTTTCTGGGCTTATTATTTTAGACAGATATCAGTTTAATTAGCTTAAGCTGTCATACTCTAATAAATACAGACGGGTTGCCTGGTTCAGGAGGAGGAAGGTGGCTGCAGATTTCAGAAGCAGAGACAGTTAATGCTTTGTACATTATCATGTAAACAGCTAAAGGACAAAAATAATTACCTGATAAACTTTCAATTTCTGACTCTCCCCGATATGCTTTCTGACCAATTTTTCTATAGAAAATCCATTCAAATTAGGCAAGTCCTCTAAATATCTGCAGCATCTGCTGGTTCAGACACCTTCCTTTATGCAGAGTACCATTTTCATATGATAATACATGTAATATGATATAGAATGACAGAATGCATGACAGTTGCCCATAATACATAGAAAGTCACTCAAAGGACAGAAGCGACATTTGGATAATTAGCATCCATTGGGCAGTCAATCATGCGAATAGAAAAAACTGAACAAAACCCACAATGGAGTTAGAAAACAAAAGGGACCCTAGCCAGTCTCAGGATTAACTGCTCTAAAGCGATCTAAATGCTTTTGTATCTAAAGAACTGAGGCTCCCAGGGCTGCCCTGTTCCCCTCTAGATACCCAGGGAACTAATTGTGGCGATCAAAGTTAAAGCATTCTCTCTTCTTTATAGACTGCTAAATACACAGAAAAATTATTTCTCCATTCGTGTTCATTAAACTATTTTAAAGTTAAAAAACTGATGCCATGTTCTTTTGCCAAGTGAAAAGAGCTAGAGTACTGAGATTGTCCTGCTTTTATGGGAACACAACAGCCCATTTAATTTAAAGTCTGCCTTTGTTTGATTAATATTATTTTGCTGTTGTCCACTCTGCTATCTCTTTCTTTTTGGATAACAAAGCCAATTGTCATTAAAAACTCTCGTGTGAGAAAAACCTGAAAACAGCTAAGAATAATAATAACAAAGCCCATTAACAAAACTAATCAGAAAAGGTCTCACAATTTCCTAGTAACTGCCAGTCTGTAAAAGAAATAAAATATTTTCTCGCTCAATATATGCAGCTCAGAATACCTCCTTTCCCCAGATTACTTGGAAGATAGGACAGCCTCCTTTAAAGCTCCATCTAACAGATGAGAGAATGAGAAGAGATACAGAGAGAGCCCCAGGATGTGGAAAGTCATGAAAATACCTACCCTGGAGACAGTATTCCCATAGGATCCTTTTCATACAAATTCCAACTTGCCTAATGCCCTTAATGAATGAAATAAAGAGAGAATTCAGAAAGGCCCATGCTGATGGCTCCTGCTGGAAAGTGTGTGGTTTAAGGCATAGCTGCAGCAGTTCTGGGAGGGAATCGGCTCCGGTCCCCATCAGCCAAGCAGACAGGAATCACTGGGGTGAAATCTTCCCCCTCACACATTTGCAATTGACTTGAAATAACATCACGACACCTTTGGATAATTGATGCCTTCTTACCTTTCGTTGTCCTTTGTAATTAATATTTGTAGATCTAGAGGATTCTCCCAGCCACAGATAACAGGAAGGTGGAAGGGGTGGGGAGAGAGAGGGAGTGTGTGTGTGTGTGTGTGTGTGTGTGTGCGTGAGTGTGTGCGTGAGTCTGTGCGCCAGAGGCAGCCAGGAAAGGAGAGAAGCAGAGAGAGGCTTTGGTTGTGTGTCCCTGCTTGGGGAATGGTGTGTTGGTGTATTTGTCTGGAGGTGTATTCGGGGCTTTGTAAACCTCTGGAGCTCTATAGGCAAGATGGGAAGTGGAAGGTATGATGAGCTGGCTCTCCCTTGTCAGTCCTCACAGAGTTTCAGCAGCAGTGACCTTCAACCCTTCTGCTCTGGGTCAGCCTCAACTCCAGCCCCTTGCCCAGCTGCTGTGCCAGCGTCTGGATGTAGAGAGGAAAAAGGGACAGCAGAGGTAAGGAGGCAGAGAGAGATTGAGATCAGAAGGGCTTTTCACCCAGTCAATTGGGCCTCTGGTGACAAATCAATCACGGCCTGTTCAAGCCAATGATGCTGCCAGTCTCCAGCTCGCCAACCCCTCCACAGCCTCCCCCAGCTCCCTGGCTCTCCTACATGACACTCAGCTGATGGCAGGGGCTCCAGTCAGAGCAGGGCTGCTTTTTACAGGTTGATTTGGTCATTAGCATCAGTTCTTCTCCATCTCCCTCTTGCTCTGTCTTTGCCTACCATCTATTCATTTATTAAATATCGAGAAGTCATATTACAAGAGGGATTGTGACACCCAGAAGCACTTGTAAATAAGTTCATGTACTGCTTTGTTAAAAGTAACCATATGTATATGTATGCGTTTGTTTATTTTTATACACTTAGGAAGAGCTACCTGTTTTAATGCAATTAGTTGATCTGATCGATATAACCAGAGACAAAGAAAGTAGGCCTTAGAAGATCCTCATTCCACATCCTCCTTCCCTTTATTTATTTTACACTAGTAAAACTGGCCTGAATATTTTTTTTCCACTACACTCCTAGGACAGGAATTATTCTTCAATTATCTTTCTTTTGCAGGCATGTGTTAAATTATGATTTTTAAGTCTCTTTTAAAGATATGAAGCAGATCCATAGCTGAAGCAAATTGCCACCGCCACTGAAATTTTTGTATTTCAAGGAGTATACAGTAATGCAGTCCTAACAAAGGCAGAAAACAAAAAAAATTGCTACTGAATCATAAATAATGCTCCTTTCAAAAGTGGCTTTGAATTGTTGAATTGTCTTAAGAATGTTTAAAAACAGTTAAAGAGAGAAACAGTATTATAAGAAGAGTGCTTAAAAGTTTAGGAAGAAAAAAGTGCTTTCTCTCAGGTTTTGTGGTCTTAGGAATTGCATTCTGTTTCTTCCTCCTCCCCTCCCCCCCCAAATCCCTAATACAAAGACTGGAAAAAAGTCAAAATACGGTCTTAACAGAGCCTATATTACTCTTTCTTAGTCCTCTCTAACCTTAATTGCTGGAATAAAATCCTACAGACAAAAAAACATTGTATTGCACATTAAGGAAGAAGGAAAAGTCCCTCCTCCTATCCTCTCCCATCTTTAGTGCCAGTCTCTTAGTTTAGGATTTTGTTGTCTGTGTAGCCAAGGGTGTCAGTGCACATTTCTATTAACAAATTTCCATGTTGGGCAGCTCAGAGTGACTGACCAGTCTGAAGTGTGCCGGGCAGGAATGATGCTGGAGATGTGTAGAATGGAACCGAGCTTTTCCAGGCTCTGTAAAGAGAGCTTGGGTAAGATACAGCAGCATCAGAAATGTGGCAGGATATACTAAGAAATGTCTCCCCTATCTCTTTTCTAATATGACTGAACTCTGTGAAACTGAAGTGAAGTGCATTGCAGATAGCAGTGTGGGGTGCTGAGCAGCCTGTAGCTGGGGAGTGCTTCGGTCTTTATCTTCAAAGCTGTCCTGTCAAATACAAGGTCTTTTAAACATCAGAGGGATAAAGTTTCTGATTCTGAAGGGTTAGTTTTCCTCTTGGTTTTCCTCAATCAGAAGTTAAGCCCACACGACCCCCACACTAAGCTGGCTCCAGGATTGCTGCCCTGCTCCCTGCCCCATGATTTGGGGATGCTTGTATAGAGCACTCTTGATTCGCTCACTGTTTGTTGAGTTCAGTTTTCTTCATCCTAGTTCTTTCTTCCACTTTCTGTGTCTTGAGGCTTTTGCTGTGTGGCAGAGAATTGAATCTTATGAACTTAAAGGAAAATTGTGGCTGGGACTTGGAGAATATTCATCTGTTGCAGAAAACGGTCAAGTCTGAACATGTGAGAATTGAACAAATGAGTTTTTTTCCTCATTTCAATCCCTCAGTCTTTTTTTAGTCCTACTTTAATTGCAGTGTTTCCTAACAAAATAATCCTAGCTGCTAAAAAAATTTAGACATGATCCTTTGTTTCATTGCTTCTACTTCCTTCTACCAATATAACACAAGAAATTTAGATGATTTACAAAATAATGTGCCTTTCTGTCATCTTATTGTCAATAAATAAGTACTACACCTAAATCTAGCTGATTTCTAAAATGAAAATTCATTAAATTTCTGGAAACTTGAACTATCAGCTCCATGCATTTTAATTAGATTGTCTGTTTTTTCATTTATTACTAATACACTCCTCTTAACTATGATTTATTTGTTAAACAAAGTGCCATAATCCGTCACTTATTCATCTTAATTTCAGCAAAATTAAAGTAGTCGCTGCTATATTACACCTAATTGCACTTGCAAGGAAAAGAACGGAGATGTTAATCAAAATAAATTGAAGATAAACAATAAAATCATTAAATCTTTGCTGCAGTAAGTGTAACTAATCAGTTTTGACTTGAAGCGACCGAACACAAATAATGAATCTGTCAGGGAAGAGGCGCTCATTAAATACAGCCCAGTCCGCTAGGGTCCTGCCGGCAGCCGGGAACATGCAGCCCTCTGCAACCCTCTGCTGCCTCTCTGCTCTTAGGGGAGAGCCAGGGAGAAAGAGGAGATTGTACACCATTGTCAGGACCAAATGTATCTATATATTGGAGTCTGATTAAGCAAAGAAGCAAAGGCTTCAGGTGGACAGCAAGTCCTGGAAATGCTGTGCCAGGAACAGTGAAAGGCTGTCTGATGTATTGAGCAGCCAGCAGGTCAGAGATCAGAAAAAAAAAACAGAAAAACATAAATTCAGAGATGGAAAGTACTAATTTTGTAAGTTTCTGAAAGTATTAGTTTCATAGGAAATCAATGAAGTTGTTATTGTGTTAAATAATGTATTTGAAGCCATATGTTTTGCACTAGTACAAGACACTGATTCTAGACCTCTGCTGTCCCCACAGAGCAGGCACAGTGCCTGGATTCCTCACTGCAGCTCTGCCTCTACTCATTGTCTTGCCACCATTTACTACTGACCTTACGAGCTGATTCCAAGGGACAAAATGGGAACCCTGGTTATTTCCAAATATTCTTAGACTGGCAAGCAACTCTGTATCTCAGCAGCCTGGTGAGCAGAACTAGAGCAATCAACACCTTGTACTTCAGCTTTTCAATTTTTTACTTAATTATTTCAGTTTCCCCAGTGGAGCATTTGTGAGTAATGACTGGTGAACATGGCAAGGAGCAATTGTTTTCCTAATGCTTCAAGCACTGTCTTTTCATCCAATATGAGACAGCAGGTAAGCACAGTGGTGGACCCAATTCTGTGCTCTTGAGCTAAGTTTCATGAGACTCAACTATGTCTTTATCTCACTGAGCAGAATTATCAGTTTCTAAGCTGAAGATAATGTTTTGTATTTTTATGTTTTCCTCCCTGTGTTATAGCAATCATTTTACTTATTTACAAATCTTACCATCTTTGTCTTAGCCGTTTACTAAACAATGCAATTCATCTTAATGTTGATCAGCAGAAAGCATGTCTGGCTTGCTCTTGGAATCATAACAGAAGCCATCAACATTTTACAATTCTAATGCTTTCCCCTGTATTTTGAAAGCAGTTAGTGCAAATGATATAGTGAAAGTTGAACAGTTAATAGGCTCTAGCTGAAGCGTATCTGAGAATACACATATTTTTTAGTTTACTTTTTATTATCTATGGATAAGAAACAGGCAAGATAACCCAGTGCCCTCTGAGCAGGAGGCTAATTTCAGCTCCATTTTCTTCTTTCTTTCTCTTGCTCTGCGTATAGTTCATATTTGGGTCAGACCAAAAGAAAATGATCAAGGGACAAGAAGGTTTCACAGCCTGAACTCAGGGTTGGATGGCGACTAAGCAAGAATTTTCCCTCTCTGTTTTTCTCATGCTAGTGTGATTTGACTTCTGTTAATAATTAAGCTTCGGGGTTTTTTTTAATAAAAAATCTAGAGGATGGACTTCATATTTAGCTTCTGCTATGAATCTTTTCACTATGTATAATGCTTAACTTGGGACTCAACATTTCTCAAGGCACTCATTTGGAATGATTTATATGGGCTTTGCTAGTTCAGTGGCAGGTGGGTAATTCTGGAAATTAAATATTAGCTGTTTTTTACTGATGTAACTATAAGCACTTAACAAAAGTAGTAAATATTACCATTCCTAACTTATAGAATATGTAATAAAAATACAGGCTCAAAAGTGGCTAGCAGGATAGGAACCACGTAGTGATAAAAATTAACAAAAGGATGGACCTGATCCTTCATTACTTAGCCAAAACTCCTACTGACTTTGGTCACAATCTATCTGGAATGAAAATGATATAGAGCTCCAGAGCTGAATAGTGGCCTGGGTAAAGTTAAGCTGAGAATCTTATTTCAGTTGCTTTCAGCAGGTCTCTAAAAAAAATTCACTAATACAAGTGGCACTAATTGGACCTCATGTTGGGAGACTTTGCAGAGGTGCTTGCAGCTGAATGGGCCTTGGAAACCAAACTCCCTCTCCTCTCTGGGTATGGCTCCTTGAGGTCACAGGAAAAGCACACCAGGGGGGCAAGGTAGAAGAAGGCTGCTTTTTCTTTACTGGTGCTTTACCTTTCCTGTAGCTAGAGTAGTTCAGTATTCCAGTCTCTCAATGTATCACTTACTCCTTGCTCAATATCTTAACTATAGTTTTTCTTTTGTTGTTTGTTTTGTTTTGTTTTTTACTGTACAGTGTTTTGGACTTTTTTTCAAACAAAATATATTTTCAAAACAGAAGTGCTGATCATAGGTGGTTATGAACCTGAATGCTATGCAGTATGTACAGTGATTAAGGAAAGAGTGTGGACAGTGTGGAGAAGACAAAAGATGGAAGGGATTATCTTTAGCCCCATTTTGAACAACAGTTGGTGGTTAGGTATCTCTGAAGAGCTTTCAAGAAGATAGGTGAGATTTCAGTTTGAATAGAAAGAGACAGGTTTGGAATAAATAAGTGGATCTGACAGCTGGCAACATAGGGATGATAGCTGAATCTGTGTTTGACAACGAGATTACACCAAAGTAAGATATGGCTGGAAGGGGAAGAAGGCAGCAAAATATAGTTCTGCTAAATACCTTCAGAAAGTTAGAGATGTGATGTCAGGATGAAGGATAAGTGAAGAAATTATTAGCGATGCAATGAAAGAACCATGAATGGACAAGGTCAGAGAAATCAGAAAGGACAAGATGTCAAAAACTAGAACTCAGTCAACAATTCTGAATGATGAAATGTAAAGGAGGGTGAAACTGGGATAGTTCTCAGCTTTAATGGAGAAGAAGTCCGCAGCTCAGGCTAACTCCTAGGTATTCAGCCATTGTAGTGATATTCTGTATGTATGTAAAACAATTAACCATTTGATGCATCATTTCCCTTCCCACAGATGGACACACTTCCTTGTTTCTATGCATGTCTGCACGTGCATGAGAACTGAGTCCAATATTAGAAAAGAAACAGTACATTTAATGTAATGCTTGTGGCTATTTTAAAACTAAATACAGTTTGGCTGACTACTACCAGATCAGGGAATGTATTCTTTTCTTGGACATATGCTTTCTATATTCAAGTTGTTGTGATATCAAACTCCTTGTTCATCTAATTCATTTTTTATTCTCCTAATTGTTTAGAATGTATTGGTTTACTCTCCAGCCCTAGAAGCCTGATTTTTAATTAGTTTGTGCATTTGTTCCAACACATCTTTTCATTCCTGTGTTTGACAAAACCTCCTCTATATTACCTAACAGGTGGAAATTTGATATATCTATTTTGTCAAAATACTGTGCAGAAATGCTAATGCAAGTAGGTCATTTCCCTTCATTTCAGTGACTCTGGATTCTCATTAGCTCTCTTACTTTTCTACCAAATAGCCCACTGGACTTACAAAATCTCTTGCAGACTTGCTGCTTCTTAATACTTGAAAAAATCTTATTTTCATGTCAGGCTATCTGCTCCTCAAATCCTCTGTCATCCTTCTAATCTCCACTGTGTATCTTAGCCACTGTATTTTATCCCTCTTGACTTCATAAGTTAAAATTCTACCCTCAAAAAAATACATTTGTGACTGTACTAACTTCTTGAACCTTCCTGTAGCCCTGTTGCTCATTTTTGCTTGTCAGCTTCCTTTTTTGTTTAGGATTATGCATGCCTTCTGTTACGCTGTTATGGTTGCTCAAGTAGCCTCCATGCTGAGTCTAAGGATTTTAATTTCCTCACTTTTGACTTTAGGGTCTTTTTAACTAGCTTCCTCATTTTTTGTACAATCTCTCCCCTGAGGATGTTGAAGTTAATTATACTGTGGTCACTGTTACTTAGTGGTTCAGCTTTACTTACTTTATAAACTAACTCCTGTGCATTACCTGAGAGGCTTTTCTTGACTTAGTTCTTTATAGGTCTGAGATTAAAACAACAAACATATGTATCAAAACATATTTTTAACATCCTAACAAAACTAACTGGAAAGTCTAGAAGGCAGCATGTACTTCCAGGAGAACTAATAGAAAGGACCAAGAGTATGACTCTAACCTTGGTGAAATGCTGCCTAGTTTTCATCAACTCTAAGATTAGAACACATTAAATCAACTAATGATGGCTCCATTTAAAGGCAGAAGTATAGAAGCATACTGACATCCCCACCATGTAATTTTAAATTATACCACAAAATAGTCAGAAGTAGATTCAAAAGAGCATTTCCAGCAGGACGTTAACCCCATTTTAGAGAAAGGGAGCATATTTGTTGGCTTGTAATAATGTCTGCTGCAGTTCACTATTTTAAATTCCTCCACTAAAAATGGAAGAGCCTGGTATTTCCTAGCTCATGTATTACCTCATTACATCTTGATCTTGTATTGTAGTAATTACATAAATAAAATTGACTTTTTATGAAGTATACAATGAGTGACAGTGTTTGGAGACATGCACTTTGGTTTCTGTTTTAATTTGTTTTTTTTCCCCCAGTATGGAATGGAATCGTTAGCATCAGAGAACTGATCACAGTAAAATCTAAAACCAAACCAGTGCTCTTATTTTTCTTAAAACCTATGGTTCTGTTCTGTACTATGAACCTGCAGTCTGTCAAGAACAATACTGTGTATTCTAAAAACTCACATAAACAACAGGCACTAATCAATGACAGTAAGCAGACAATTCCCAGGTTACCCAGGAACCCCTAAAATCATAATGAGCTGACTTCTTCCCCAGTCAGGTAGTGGACATGAGGGACATCTTATCTGAGCTTCTCAGACAAAAAGGGGAGTACAAACAAGGATGGACAGATCTGGAACTTGCTTACCCTTGTGTCAACCAGGGGTAACATTACTGATGTCTTCTGAACATCAGTAGGAAAATCAGTAAAATAAATCTGTAGCCATCAATTTCTTTCTATATATGCAAGTTCAGAACAGCTACTGGCTGTCGAACACGAGCTGTTGGCAGCAAGGTAAGTTAGAATGTCATGCTTCAGCAATCATATGGAATTACACTAATATAAAATGAGTATAAATTACATAAAACTCAGGCTCATACTATTTAATCACTTTTATGCTGTTGAGGATTGTAGTAATTTGAATATTTGATTATTCCACACAGCAGTATGAATCAAATCTTTATTTTAATTTTTGATTGAACATGCTTCCCAATTGTTAAAACAACCAGCCTATGTTACAGAAGTGCTATTTAATGTTTTCTTAATAATAACTTAAAAGCAATAGCTTATGACATGTTGTCTGATGATATCTTAATAAGTAGCAAGCCATCAGTAGTTATCATGTTACCTCATCCTGTGGCAGAAAGGATAAACAGATTCTCCCTTAGAAGGGCAGTGAAGCTGACACTGCTAGTGGTGTTTAGTTTGTGGTGATTGTGGTGATTGCATTTGAAGCCTGGCTCAAAACATGTTTTATTTTTATATGAAAAAGTTGTGGTAATTGCTACTGAAAACCCAAGATGGACAAACCTGAAAAAAGAACTATGAGGCCATCAACAGTGTGAGATGAGAAAAACTAGAGGAAAATCATGGATCTTATACCAATAACTTCATACCAAGATTTTATTATTTTGATTTCTAGAATGAGTGCAAGAAAATATAAAATTATGTTTTAAACATTAAGTGCTACCAAGTTAAAGGCACTGTATTTTATAAACTCCTTTATTCCCTTGTTGTTCGTTCATTTGTTAGGTAGTTCACTCCTTCCTTCCTTCTTTTCTTGCCTACTTCCTTCCTTTTTTATCTCTTTCTTTTTCTTTCTCTTTCTTTCATTGTGTCTGAGTTCACCAGCTTAAGCCAGGCAGTCTACTGTGCAAGAGTTTAGTATGATATGAAGTAAGTACTTCCCCCTGCTCCAGCAACTTATGTCTTGCTGTTCTGGATTTCTCCTAAGTATCCTTGTTCTTCCAGGCTCATTAGTAACTTAGAGGGACTTGAATGCAGCAGTCTGATTTACATCAGTGATCTTATTCCTTTCAGCACAGGAGGGTTATCTTTTCTGTGACAAAGGCTATTGCAGATATGAATAACTATTTTCATACTGGGCTTTTTTTTGTCTAGCTGGAATCACACCATCATAGATTTTGCCTCATAAATCTTTGCTTTATAGAGCAATAATGGTACAGTCAGCACTCTGCCATCACAGCAAGGTGAATACAGAAGAGTAACTTAGGTCAGTTGCTTCTTTATTATTGGCAGATGAAATAGTGTCTTCCACAGCTTCAGAGCAAGAACCAGCTCGGCAGTGTTTTCACTCTGAAGGCAGTGCCATTCTGAGAAGCCATGGCAAGAGGTTTTTTGCTAGATGCAAGGCAGGACATGTAAGCCACAGAGAAGAGCAAACCACTAAGGAGCTAACCTACTGCTATTTAAAGCTGCTTGGGTGAAAATTTGGAGACTGAAATATGTATGAGACATTATCAGGTAACAAAAATACAGCAGTTCTGTCAACTGGTAGACTGTGGGAAGAGGAGGATAAGCACTGCAAAGCCAGTTTCACCCGTTTCACCCAATTGGAACTGTATTAAAAGCAAATCACCTTCCTTACCTTCTTCTCTAACTCTTCTCTTTAGTTCATCTCTGGGTATCTGTGGTAGCTACCACCTACACGGATGTTCATGGTCCAGCTTGATGTGTGGGTGTTTTAGTTTCACAATTCATATAGAAAGCTCTAGAGAGCACTTCTGACTTCAAACTTAGAAGGTTTGAATCATCTTCAGGAAATCAAAGTTCACTCGTAAAGAATATGGCACGTGGAAGATTTTGACACTTGAAAGTCACTTACAACTTAAGGAAAAAACATGGTGTCAGACTATGTAACTTCAGATTGTTTCTAAGAAGATGTAGAAACAGTCGTTTGTTGTTTCTAACATTCCTATTTATGGTTTTAGGTATTGATCATAATCACTTCTTCACAAATACCTCTTATTTTCCATTGGTCTTAGCTGAATCATTTTCAGCATTCAGACAGTGAATTTTATAGTTGTTAAAATCCAGCTCCTACTCAGGATATCCTGCACTGCTCCACAGAAGAACTCTGAATGACAAACTGTAGAGCATAAAGTGGACTTTTGGTTCAATTGGCATTGGATATCCTGAGCAACAGAAAAATGTATTGACAATAACTTCTCCTGAGATGCACGAGCATGTCTGATTTTTGGACATATGACTTAATCCATGGATCTCAGCAACTGTGGCAGGAAAGCCTAGAGATCAGCACATGAATAGTGTTCTGCAGCCCTGAGGATAAGGTGTCTTGTTCTGATTGTTCACAGGTATAAGTGGTAATTCTTGCAATGCAGAGCATCCAAAGGAATTCTGCAGCTATGAACTGAAGCACCATGTGATCTCCCACAAAGCAAAAGTTCTTCAGAGACCTCAGTGCTTCCTGGTTCCTGCAGTTCCTCAGCTTGGCTTCAGGCTGAACCATCTGTTTCTTATCTGTACTCTGCTTTCAAAAGAGATACACAGGCTAACCAGATCGATCCTGCTTTCACCTGAGCTTTAACACTGGTTACAGGTATGGAGCCATGTGAGAAGGGACACTGATTTTGTTAGTACTTGAAAATGAAGTCTAAAAAGCAAAGGAACTTTTCAAAATAATCATCCTCTGATATTAGTTTGGATGTTTGGATTAGTTCTCTTTACAAAGAAATGGAGAGGAAAAAAGGTAAACTAAAAGAAAACAAAAATATATTGTATTCTTGTGTTTCTTTTAAAATAATAATAATTTTTTATTAATTTTAACATAATGGTTTTTTGGTCACGGACTTGTGACTCTTTAAGTCTTTGTGTCAGCAATATAAAAAAAACAGTTTAAAGGTCCCAAAATGTAAAATGTTATCAGTACTGTAAGTGATACAAACAGTGGAAATAATTAAAGAGAAAAAAACCCTGGATTTTCTGACACAAAAAAATAAATGCACACTTAAAAGCAATGAACTAGAGTTCTGGTAGGTATTTTTCTAATTTCCCCACAAAACTAAATAGCCTATTTTTGTTAATCATAAGAGATTCTAATGGAGGGAAATGTCTGTTGAGAGACAGTAGCACAAGGAAATGTTTGCCATATTTAGATCTCCTTTCACTAAAAAATGAAGAGGTCATTTCAGGTCAATCATCCTGGGTGCTTTTCTTTAGGGGAATGAGTCTCCAGCGTGGGTCTTTATATTAAAGGATTTCATGGTCCTGAGTTATAGCTATTGGTATAATCACAGGTTTCAGAAATAAGAATAGTTATTTCTTATTTCTTTGTGAATGGAGAATGAGAAGGTCATTCAGTGCATGGTACTTCAAAGACTTAAAAGGAAAGGTATTTTACTGCTTACTTAGCTTTTTATGTACTATCTAGAAAGTATGCATAATGTTGCCACACTGCTATGCAGAAAGGGAAAGAAAGATCCTTTTTTATATTATGATAAAACTTGACATACATCTGCATTTCTTCTTTTGACCATAAAATCATAAGGTTTATGAAATTGTGGAAGATATGAAGAAAGTAAATAAGAAACTGCTCTTCCAATAAAATATTTGGTGAGAAGTCAAATTAAATTACTAGGGTGGGTTCAGCCCAAACAAAAGTGGGGGTCTTCACCTGCTATGTGATTAAGCTATGGAAGCTCCATGCCATAAAAGGTAGTGGAGTCTGAATTATACATGAATTTAATAGCAACTGAAAAATTAATGGAAGAAAATCCCCCTGAAAGCTATTATATAGAAAATACACTTATTTATTGGAGGCGGGGAGAGGATTCCACATGCTTCTATGTTCTTACACTCTTCCTTAAACATCTGCCAGCGTTCAATTTCAGAGACAGAATGCTCTTCATATAACTCAGTGGCTATATTCTTACAACTGGTTTTGGTGGTTTTTTCCTTTTTTTTTTTTTTTTTTTTTTTTTTAATGCATCAGTTTTTAGATTTTCCCTTGTATTTCCCAAAGATTGGTTGCACTCTGTGTAATTACAAATTATTGTTTCTCAGCTGGTAATGGAAAACAGGTAGATGAAACTACACACAAGTAGTGGGACCCACCCCAACACAAGTGGGTACACACCCTGACTTAGACATCCCTCTGGTTTCAGGGGATACATAAATTGAAAAAATACCTTTATTAAGCTTTCAATTGTCTTATAAATAGCTGTAGAGGTTTCAAGAATCTCCACACCAATTTGGAAAAACACACATGAACATTTTAATCAATATTATTCAGGTAGCAGTATATTCTCTTTCCAGGCACAACCTTTTAGATGGTGCTTAACTATTGACCTCTAAAGTCAGCATTATTTTTCTTGCCATTCCCATTGGCTGAGCCATAGCAGAGAGAATTTCTCAAGCAAATTTGGATTATAGCACATTTCAGGAGATTTTTCACTGACTGAGAAGAAAGAGTTAACTATGCTTTCATGTAATTTGTTGCTGTAGGTACATTACATATTAAAATAGAGGTTCAGCCACAATCACCCAAATTCATCCTACAGTGCACAGTATAAGACTTCTGTTTCTATGGTATTGAGCTAAAGGCTTTCTGGTCAAACTGGAAGTATCCTAAGGCTTTCACCAATCTTTTAATTCCTGGATTATTTCCTTCTGCCTGGAGTTTCCCTTCTGTTTCCCTTTTGTTTGCTATTAATACTTCATCTCTTCTGGGAGGGCAATTCACAGTTAATCAGCTCATCTATTCTGAGACATCCAAAACTGCTGCTCTATGGACAGGCCAGCAGGCATTGCCATAACCCTTGTGTAATTAAACCTTCCTTAGGGGCTTCACTGTCTCTGCTGCCCTTAACTGTTACAGTTACCAACCAAACACTTTATTTTATACAAAATAAAATTAGAGTGCATGATACTACTTCGATCTTCAGTGTCTGCTTTACCCTTTACCTAGAAGAAATTCTGGTCACTCATCCTCTCCTCACCTTCCTGGTCACCTCTGCCTCGGCATCACCAGATTTACAAGCTCACATTTGTTTTATTAGGCAGTCTTTTAAACCAGCATTTCCACAGACTTAATTTGCAGTGTTCATGTTGCCAGATCCATTAGTGTATCTTCCATAGCAAGGATGAAATCTTACAATTTTCCACACACATTCCTGTTTATTTTTATTAAACTCCTCATTATTAACTATGAGCTCAAGGCAGGTCATTGTCTTCTTGAAATACACAAATATACTGTTTTTCTGATTGATTCTCATGCTTATCACATAAACTATGTAACTGTAATACTTCCTGCTCAAAAGTTTTAGCATGCACTTGTATATTATTTATGTTGAGAAACTGTTGATGAACAGGTACCAACATGGGACTGCTGTTATAATTTCTTCCCCTAGAGGTACGAAAATATGCTCATTACAAATTACTCACCTACCAAATAGATGTTTCACTGAGACATATTTAAAGGCAATTACGAAACACTAATTTTGCAAGCAAATTTTCCTGGCATTTGTTAAATTTCAGCCTCTATCAGTTCATTCACCTACTCAGCTTTCCAGTCCTCTCAACTCTAGCTCTTGAAATCCAGTTTTCATACCTTGTTTTCTCCACACTGGGGGGAATGCATATTTTCTAATAATTAATTCACTCTGTGAGAGGATTTAAATTGCCCATTTGAATAATCCAGCATTTTATTCCTTAGTATAACCAGTCTAAAAACTATCAAATGTAAACCTGTCTACTACTCTTGTATATTACGCTGTTGCCATGAAATACTTATTAGGTGTGTTTATCTTAAGAAGTTTAGCAAATCTTTATAAAGCACACTAAACAGACCAGACTAAAACCAAAACTGTCTGTCTCTTTTTAATTTAATGCTATCCGTTTTCTAAACAGGGTGATGAAACTCAAGAAGCTGTTAGTTATTCCTAATTACCAAGGCAACGGGCCTAAGGACAGTCCAGAAAATCCAGACAATAATTCAGAGTCAGGACTGAGTTTTGGTGTATCAGCATCAGTGCTCAAGCCATGGCTGAATGCTGAGGCCTGAGCTGCCACACAGCTCATGTGGCAGAGGGGGTGGGTGGAAATACTTCATCTCAAGCACTCAAATTAGTACTAGAAACACTCCTCCTTGTCTACCCAACCATTTATTTCACTTAGTATGTCTGCAAATTAATCTTCCAGGACTTTTTGCATAAACATCTACCATATTTTGTATTACTTGAATGAGGATGGTATGATTTCTTCTACTCAGTCTCTGGGGAGCAAATAGGATAGAAAAGTACAGTATGTATTTTTTCTTTCCCACCCTTCTAGCTGACCGGACTCTTCAGGCAAGCAGTCAGCTTGAAGAGTGATCTGCAGTTTAGGGATCTTTTTGAAGCCAATTTTCACCTTTTTTATCCCTCACCACAGATCATCTCCAACTTTAAAAAGTTAGAAATTTTAAGTTATGCTAGAAATCGTCCAAACTTTCCCCCAAAACTTGCAGTTAAATATGTTTAATAACATTTTTGGGTACCTGTTTGATCCTGCTATCCAGCTCCAATAAGGCAGCCTTAAAAATCTGTCTATCTGCAATTTCTGAGGCAACGTTAGCTGTGCTTTCAGCAGACTGCATGTCATCTCTCCTTCACTTCTTTTGGGGAAGCCTTTATGACCTTACTTGGGCTTGTAATTCTTTCTAATCATCCTTTATCGACTTTTCAGCAGCTTTGGTGTCTGTGACTAGCAATGCAAAACGTCCCATCACAGCCCTGCGGCAGTACCAGCCCATGGCTCCTCTCACTGCCTCTTTTTTTTTTTTCCCCACTTCTCCTGTAGTCCCTCGCCATCAGACACTTATTTCTGCCTGGGATTCCAGCCCATTTCTTGCCACGCCGGGTACCGGCTCTCCTCCTCACAGAGCTTTCCAGGCCGGGCAGTCCCGGTCCTCACCTGCTCCGCACACCATCCCCAGGGTTCGAGTCCTGAGCCTGCTGAGGGCTGAGGGGATCAGGCTGGAACCGCCAGGACGGCAGCGCCGAGGAGGGCAGAGGGACAGCGGCTGCCGTAGGTGAGCGTTCCCCTCAGCCCCATCCCTGCCGCTCCGGCTCTGAGCCGTGGATTAGCCTCGGGTGCTGTGTCTCGGGTGCTGTGCCCCAGGAGCTGTGCCCCAGGAGCGGTGTCCCAGGAGCTGTACCCCAGGAGAGGTGTCCCAGGACCGCTATCCCATGAGCGGTGCCCCAGGAGAGGTGTCCCAGGAGCTGTGCCCCAGGAGCTGTGCCCCAGGAGCGGTGTCCCAGGACCGCTATCCCATGAGCGGTGCCCCAGGAGCTGTACCCCAGGAGCGGTGTCCCATGAGCGGTGCCCCAGGAATGGTGTCCCATGAGCGGTGTCCCAGGAGCTGTACCCCAGGAGCGGTGCCCCAGGAGCAGTGTCCCATGAGCGGTGCCCCAGGAGAGGTGTCCCAGGACCGCTATCACAGGAGCGGTGCCCCATGAGCGGTGCCCCATGATCTGTGCCCCAGGAGCGGTGTCCCAGGACCGCAGTCCCAGGATCGCTTCCCCGTCCTCTCCGGGACCCCGTCCTGAGGCGCCCCTGAGGGGAGCGGCTCCTCCCTCCTGGCGCCGCCGGGGTTCAGGGCGGGGCGGGGCGCGCGGCGCTGAGGCGGTGGCTCCGTCCCTCGGGCAGTGACCCCGCCCCTCGGCCCCGCCGCACTACAGCTCCCGGCAGCCCCCGCGCCGTGACGCGACGGAGGCGACGGCGGCGCCGGGCGGGATGGAGTGAGGGGGCGAGCGGCGGACAGAGCGCAGCCCACACCGAGCCCCGGTCCCCTTCCCCCCCACACACCTCTCCCTGGCCCGGGCTTATGCGGCCCCCCAGAGACCATGGGATCCAGGATCAAGTGAGTGCCCTCCCCGGAGCTCTCCAGCCCCTCTTGCAGGCCCTGAGGAAAGCGGGAGCGCTCTGGAGAGCGAGAAGGGCACTTCCCCGCCCTCCTTCCCGCTCCCTGTGAGGCCGCGCGGGCCAGACCCCGGCCGAGCCTGCAGGCCTCGGGGGAGGGCGAGGAAGAGGGGGAGGAAGAAGGGCGAAGAAGAGTGCTTCCCACCCTCTGGGCAGCCCCCGGGCCGGCAGGGAGGAGGTGGCGGGGAGAGGGCCCCGTGCTGCCCGAGCCCATCTCAGCCGCACGACCCCGGGGCACGGAGCTCCCCCGGCCCCCTGCCCCGAGGAGGGGAGGAACAGAGTGTTGTTTCCCGCCCTCAAACCCAAACCTGATCCGCTGTGTATTCTTGTCCTAGCAGTGCTCCGTCTGCCAGCTCTTGGGGCCAGGCTGTGAGGGCGGCTTGAGTGCTGTGGGTGCAGGCTGTGAGGAGGGTTGGGGTGCTGGCAGGGGAAAGGCTGCATTGCCAGAATGTTGACATCTGTACTGGGGCTGTGGTGGGGTCGAGGCAGCTTGAAGCCTCCTTGCCTAGGTTGGAGTATGCTGAAGGAAAGATGGATAGTCTAGGTGCCATGTCTGGAAAGTGCATTAGCAAAGGGATTGGGACACAGGAGAGTGGTGCAAGTGATTAATGTTTTGGGCCCACAGCTCCATGCCCTCAATATTTTTACTTTTCAGAAAACTGGAGGTTGATTTATTAGTTTGTATGTTCGGTATTGTCACCTTAAAGATCTCAGTTCATTTATATGCCATTCCAAGCAAATTGAGTTCCTCTGAGACAGGTAGAGGTGTAATAAAGCTATCGCCAAGCAGGGAGTGCTGACATCTTTGTGCATGAAAGGTGTGATTGAGTGGAGAGATCCAGTTAGATTGTGTTTTATTCAGCATTTTAGCAGGTGCTGTTGAACAATTGCTTTTCCTTCTTGAACAGGATGTTCTTCAAGATTACATAGGGCTTTAACTTCTCACCTCTTGTTTAACTTGATTTCGAGGCTGGAGGAGACATAGTTTGTAGTGTCTTTAGTGTGATGATGCATCTTCATGTTCCCAAGCCCAGAGGCTGGGTAGACACAGATGTGTATCTATCCAGCCAAATGTTTTAGGGCACTCAAGGCAGGTAATTAGTGCTTGTAATGATAGCACTGGGATGGTTTGTTGGTTCCAGGAAGAAATGGTCTTTCTTCAGGAGATACTCAGCTGTTAAAAGAAAATAGAAGTCTGAGAAACTGGTTGGACTCTTAGCTTACATTCCAATACAGGTAGAATCTAAAATTGTTGTTGCTATTTTGATAGCAGAGCAGATTACATCTGTAATTTCCACCTTTGGATCTTGCTGTGGTCACCCTTGCTCAGGTCACTTCAAGATTATGATCTAAAGTGACTTCTTATGATCACTTAAAATGTAGTTTCTTTTGTCTACATACTGAATCCAGAAGCTGTGTTTGTCATCTTTGGATTTTTGATAGCTTATTTGACCTGTTGTGGCTTTGCATTCACTTTGCTGAATGTGAGCATAATCACTCAGATGAGGCACAGCAACTGGAAACCTCTCTGGTACCAGTGAGGAGATGGAGCAGTTACAATTATTTCTTGCTGCCAGTGGACTTGAGGACTTTTCTGTGCAAAGTCTTAGGGAGTAAACATATATTTCAAGACTACAAAGCCCATATCTTCCTCTGTAACTGGGAGAACACAAGTGATAACCCTATCTAAGCATTACTTTTCATTCCTCTTGGAATTTGTGAGAAAGCATTTAGTCCTTTTTGTGATTGAGTAACTTTGCCTTGAGCAACAATTGATAAATTGCTTCTTTTCCACTGTGGACAGAACAATATGGCCAAATAGAGTAGGGACTGATTTTCAAAATAATCCTGTAATGTATGAAGAATGAGACAACCTGCCTGAGTAAGAGGCTTTTCTGCTCTGCTTTTCTGAGCTGGATGTTTAATCCAACAAAGATTTTCAGGTTGATAAGTGGCTTCCTTGTTTGGGGCAGATGGAAGTGTGAACAAGAAAACTGTTTTATAATTGGGCATATGGAGGTGTGCTTCCTTTGGTGGTGTCACCAGGAAGGGTTGGAGCCCTAGCAAAAATCCAGCAGTCAGATCCCTTGTTTCATGCTGTGGATTGATAATCATGAGAGATATTCAGCTCCTTGGCACATGATCACTTGAACACACTGTGATATACTTTGCATGAAAACTGGGCCCGTGTGTCAGTTGTATTTTTGATGGGTGTATAGTAATGAGTGATTTGAGTGAAAAATTGTTTAGAAAAATTATCAGTAGCTGCATCAGAATGAAGTGAAAGAAACCAAGAAGTTGCCAGCAGTGTGAGCTTTCAGTTGTGTGCAGCTGCAGGCAAGGAAAAGGTAAATTGAGCACTGGGTTAAGCTTTGTGTTGGAACATGTCACACTGGCAGCTGTGCCAGAGGGGTTGTGTCAGACAGGTAACTGGCATTTAGCACAGAAGCATTCCTGTCTTTTAGAGTTCCTTTGTAAATTTCTATTTACAAAAAAATTGCATTTCCTTCTGAAGTGATCCAGTGTTTTTGTAACTATGTTTCCTATGTATTTTTATAATTGGATCTGTATGTTCACTTGTTAGCTGACTGTGGGTCTTCAAGTAGCCACTGGGAGGAAAGAAATCTTTGTGTTTGTATTTAAGCTTATACTGCTGTGGTTGATTTTGGTGGGTTGAGGTTTCAGTACAATGCACAGGTGGCATTAGATGTCTGCAGGGTAGTTTAGCAGTCGTTAAAATGGACTACAAAATATATATGTTATGATGCGTGTTTATGGTATATTTACAAACTGTATGAAATCTCGTATGACTTGTTTCCTTAATTGCACTGAAATGTTATAAAAATATTCAGATTTCAACAATGACTTCATTCTCACACTGAGGTGTTAGCTTGTTGAATGCAGTCTTTAAAACTAAGTTTCTGACTTGGCAAAGCTACTTTAATTTCACTGTTCACAGAAATAAGTGGGCATTTGTTGTGGAATATTAAAATACAAAATGTGATGTCTTTTTGTCTGAAAGTTTTGATATATATTATGTGCTTTTTCCAGCCGTGTTGTACAGTGTTTTCACTAAAGAAATTGAGCACAGACTCTAACATAATACTATGAAGGTGTTTGTTATTTTATTTTAGCCGTAAAAATATTATAAAATTTATAAAATTTTAATTAAGGAAACAGGGTGCTAAAAATAAAGACATAAGTAAGGAGGGTAAGATAAGGCTGCACAGCAATATATACAAAAGAAAAATACATTCCTAGTGTTACTTGGGTATTATTTCATCCTCATGCTGTACCATGATTCTATCAATGCAGCTGAGAATCTCCATAGTTGAAGTGGATTTTATGCAGCAGCTCGTGAGAACGAGAAGTATGCAAATCTGTTTTATACCACCAAAAGACAGTTGATTTTCTGATTTTTGGATTTCTATTAACTTACGAATGCAGCTTTCTGAAGAATGGCTGCTTGAGACAAAGCAGTTGGGAACTGGAGGCAAATGAAATTAACATGTATTGACTGGTGAACCATTGCTGCTCCTGAGAGGTGCTCTATAAAACTGTAGATCCTGTGCTACTGAAGCCAACAGTAGCTTTTCTCTCACTTTAAATAGGTGTGGGGTTTGGCTTAGAGCCACTTGAGTTACACTAAGTGGGCCTGTGGCATGGTTAGAAATGTTTTGTTTAATCTCTTTCGGTGCTAAAGTAGGATTAAAAAATAGAAATGCTCTGGAGAGTAGGCTGAACTCCTTGACATATTTATATGTTTGGTTTGTGATGCTTGGTAAGATGAGCTTGATTATTGAAATGATTATTCAGGTAGAAATTCTAGCACATCTATGTGTTTTGTCATTATTTTCATCTTTAGCTGTAATGGCAGTACCAAAATTCACAAGTTAATTATACCTCAGCAAGTTTCTAATGTTAGCTAGTTTACATTAGCACATAGGAGACAATTTATCACTATACCAGCAGCCATAAAATTAGAGCAGGAATTATGCCATTTTGATTCTTGATTTTAACCAGAAAATCTAAGAATAAAATGCTACATGTTCAGACTCACAAAATTCTTATTTCAGTAACTAGACATTTACAATATAATGTGTGATTCTCCTTAATCTCATAAAAATTTTTGGAGTAGCTAAAATTGTTGCAGTCAGGAATTTAACTCAAAAATATGCTGTCTTATATAATCACCTGCTGCCTTTCCATGTTCCTTATGAAATGTAGTTACAGAGCTTCAGCTATAGAGTTACATTAATAAGATCTGAAATGTACGCTCAAAGTTTTGTGTTTTTTTTTTTTGTTTTGTTTTTCTTTTAATGTCCTACTACATTTTTAGTTTTATTACTGGCGTATTTGTAACTCTAGAGCTGAATAATTCTCTTTCCTGAAGCTTAATTTACATTATGTAGCTGAATTTGGTTTAATTTTTGGCTGTCACACCTATTTCCTTATTTTACGTGCATCTGCCAGCTTTCTGAATTTAAGACTGGAGTCTCTAATATTCTTCAGCATGGCTTTTTATTTCTTTCGACAAAAGGAGAGAAATATTTTGACAGAAATCAGAGAGGGGAACTGTCTTTATCCTAAATAGAGCATCTTCACGTATGCATAAAATGACTTTGTGTCTTCTTGACTGCAGCTTCTTTTTTTTTCCCCTCTGTTTTCCTAAACCAATAAGGATCGTGAAGCTGAATTCAAGGGACACAGTAATGAAAATGCAAACTGGTGTTGTTTGTCCCATGTTGAATACCATAGCTGCTTCCAGTTTGGTGAAAAGAGTATTCAGGATTATATTTTTTGTCTGAAATCCCCCTTTGGTTAGCACATAGATGATTTAGTTTCTTCTTTGAAAGTAAAGGTGAAATAAAAAGTTTCACATGTAATCAAAATTCCTGTTGTGGACAAGAACTGCAGCAAGTGGTGTCTCTCTTGAGTAATATTCAGCAAAGTGACATACCAGTCTTGGGTTTCTTTCTCAGGCAAAGGTCTGAATGAAAGTTCTGATAGAGCTGAGATATTTTAGCATCTAGAGATGCAGACTCGTCAAAATGATTGCATTGACTTTAAGGTTCTGTGTGCCTGATTTCTATTTTCTGATTCTCTTTTTTTCCTCTGTAGAAGTTTGCCTGCAGACTCCCTGTGCACCCTGGCTCAGCTGAGCTGCAGCCATCTCTTGTAACATACTAGTAAGGCAAAAAGATCTGGTGTAAAGTCATCACAGACTGTAAACCAAGAAATCTAGTTTATCAAGTTGTCATTGTAAAGTATGCATTTTTAGAGTCTCTTTTGACTGAGTAGTTGAAAGCACACTTGACAAAAATTCTCACTGTGCTAAATATCTTTTTTGTTCCTTTCAGACAAAATCCGGAAACAACCTTTGAAGTTTATGCAGAAGTGTCCTACTCAGGAAGCAGTTGCACTGGGAAAGGTACTGTTTTGCACTGTAATTCTACCTATTTATTAGCTAAAACTATTCTTAAGAACCCTGTATTGTGAAAGAATGAAGAATATTTAATATTATGCTATTTTATAAGATGTCTTAATCACTGGTTTTTCAGAATCTTTTACAGTTAGGGCTAATACTGAAAAATTCTTGCTTCTGTCCCTGATTGTGGATACTTTTCTGACTTCTTTGACTGTTTTGACTATTTTTGTCCTTTAAAATAGAAGTAACTTCATTAGCTTGAAAAATTAAATGCGTTTTCAAAAGTGTGTTTGCTTCTCATATAAGGAATAGGTAGTTTTAAAACAAAAAAACTTTCTTGTGTGCTATTTGTTTTTACTTTCTTTTTCGTACGTGTTTACAGAAGTATTTTTAACTGTATCTGGAATTTTTCCTTTGATCAAATGTGCTTATCTAGAAATAAGGCAGGAAAACAGCTTATGATTTGGTTAGCTATTTTTACCAAATATTGTTAACAAGTCATAATTACAGAATTATTTTTCTGTAGTGTTATTTCTGTGTAATAGTACTCTGGTATTTATGCTACAGAAGTCCCGTAACTGCTGAAGCCAACCTGAAAATGTATTTGATCAAATAAGCAGGAAAAGCAAAGGCTGAAATTTGTAATCCCAGAATTTAGTTAGTTTTGAGAAATCAGTCTCTAGAATGTTATGAAACGGCAGGATGTCAAAATGAAGTATTTATAATTAGTTAATATACACTGAAGTAATATTCTTTTTATGTGTTTTGAAATGATCATGTGTTTATAGTATCTGTGTTATAATGAACCCAGGGAAAGGATTTTTAATTTTATCTACTGGAAAGCCACTTATTGCCTTTTCTGTCTGTATTTGTTTGTTACACTTGGTGAAAGTCAAATAGCTGTAACTCTTCCCTTTACTGCCAAAGCCTCCATAGGAGTTGTAACTGGAATACAGTTTTGGCTTGTCCTACTGCTATGTGCCATCACCACCATTTGATGTAACTGCAGGAGCCCTTTTAATAACTGGTCTTTGTTTCTGCACATCTGACCTGGATTCTAGTGCCAGAAAATCTGAACAAATTTGACCATAAACATTACATTGTACAGTACTAGTGTCTGGGTATAATCTTCTCTTTGAAGTTTGTTTGCATCCCCCTGGAGGGATTAATTCCCTGCTGTGGGAAGGTGGGTTAAAAAGCACGGAAACTACTTTACAGGTTTTTAATTGGAGAATTTAGTATACATTTTGTTCTATAAACCAACTGAATCTGTGGGAGTTTCACTTAGTTGTATTCATTGGTTTGTTGCATGCAATTGTAGGTGAAAAATCTTCAGAAACTGTTTTTAGTAAATAAAAAAAGTTCTACTTTTTTTTACAGTTCATATATTCTGAAGTTATTAATTCTCTCTGAATATTTTTTTTTTACAAACTGTTGGGTTTTTTAATTATTATTTTTATTTGAGGTATCCTTTAGTCTCAGAAGCCTTAGATTTGTGTGTCCCCACATATTCTGTCCTGTTGTAAATAAAGGTTGATGTTTGGTTCTCCACAACATCAGCTGTATTTAACAGCTGTACTGTAACCCGAGCAAATCCCAGGCCTAGAGACCTCCATGTATTCTTTTCTACTTCTTGACTAGCTGTTCTAGGCCAGAAGACCAAGAGTATATATCAGTTTGTTTTTTGTTTGTTTTGTTTTTTTCAAGTCAGGGAGTGTACGTTAAATGACAAGAGTTATTAAGAACGTAAAATGTGTAAGAGGTGTGTAAGGACCAAATTACTAGGCATGTTTAAAGAAGCTATTTCTTCCCATGGACTGGATCCCTAAATTAGCTAAAGGACAAATGTTTTTTGAAGTTCATGTCTACTATCATTCTGACATGCCTTGAGGAGAATGAATTTCTCCAAAGCAGTAACAGTCCTCGTGTGGGAGATGGTCTGGCTTGTGGGATGGTAAAACGTGCCTGTATTTTGTTTTATTCAAAAGTTTGTGTTGTGAAGGATGTTTTCAATGTGGCTGTTAAATATTAGCTGCAATTAAAACTTTAATATATTTCATGTTTCACTTGTATCTTGCTGAAATGGGAGATACTGACTTGTGTTACTAACCACTGACAGCTGTATGTTCAAGTAGTTTTGTTGTTCACGTAATTGTTAACAATCCTGCATTAAATGTTTATTTGTGTAACAACTTTCAAAATGAATTAAAGCAGTGTTACCCATTGACTGTCTTATGGAAGGCTTCCTCTTAGTCACCAAACAGTTGACTTGCAACCTGATCTGAACTCACACCTGGCCCTTCTTTGAGAGGAGGTTGAACTAGAGACCTCCCAAGGTCCCTTCCAGCCTGAATTAGCCTATGAGCCTAAGGTTTGATTCCTAGAAATGTAAACTTCAGCAACATCTGGAGGATGTTTTGTACTCTTAATAAGGTATGAAGAGAAAACTTAATCAAAACCAAAGAAGTTGAAAAAGCAAACCTTTTATTCCAATCCAGACAGAACTTTACCAAACCACAATGAAATGTGTGAACTGAGAAAGGAAATGATCACTGGATCAGCTCAGCTGTAGTCTCTCTGGCCTAAAACTTATGTCTCAAAAATGCATTTATCTTAGCTTTGTTTCCACTCTTTTACTTTTTTATTTTATTTGGGCTGACTGGTATTAGGAACTTTTCAGCTTCATCAAATAGCACTGCTTTCTTGTTCATATGCTCTCCTGATAAAATGTTGATGCCTTCTCACCAAAAGGCCAGGGCAGCCAGTAGAATAGCAGGAATGGTGTCTGGATCTTTACAGTGACAGTGCATGGAAGTTACCCAGTGAGGAATCTGTGTTGTGTATGTCAGATACAAGTATGTCAAGCATAGGAACTTTCCAAGCTCCTTCACACCAGCTCTCACATACTTTGAGTAAGACAGGACAAAATAGTGATGGTGTTATTTAAAAATGAACATTATGCTAGGGAAAATATTGACCAAAACTTTCATTCTTTCTATTGTGGTGCTGGGTAAGTACTGGGTAATGACATTGACTCAGAGGGGAAAGTGCATTGCAGAGTTGATACAAAAGCCTGACTAATAACCTGACTTGGGCTAAATAGTCTTAACAGGTGTAACTAGGTTGGAGTAAGATGCTAGTACTGTACACATGGGCACAACAAAGTCAACTCTTCGACAGGTATGACTGGGAACTTTGGCTTTCAACCTTTCTGGTTGAGCAGAGAGATTGTTGGGATTTAAAGTTGATTACTAAGAGAAATTCCTGTTCAAATTAAGACCTCTGAAACCTATGTGTGGGGTTTATGTCTTTGTGCATTTTAGTGCTGTGTAGTTCTGACAATAGCATGGTGTCTAACTTTAATTGTCACATAGAAATAGAGGCCATCTGCCTCACTATATCCAGATGTATTGCTTTAAAAGAAAAGAAAACAAAAAAACCCAAAATGCACAATCAAACAAAAAGGTTTTAGATTTATCTAAATTGAATTTTAGAGGTTTCACTGATGTAAGTTGACCTTGCATCAGGAATTAAAGTCTCAAGAAAGAGGGGAATTATATTACAGTTTATTGCCAAACAGATACTGGTAAAATTCTGGGCCCCATGTATAATTGAGTTTTGCTTTTCTGCTCTAACACCTGAGCAGATAAGTATGACTTAGGAGAAATGCTTCAGTGTATGGTTTAGTTGACACTGAAATAGTTACTATAGCAGTTCTGAACACTACATTCTGCCATTGTTTTTGTTAGCACTCCAGCTTGTTTTACTGTTCACCCTAGTTTAAGAAAAATGCGTAAAGTGAAATTTGTTTTCAGTGCCAAAATCTTGGCAGCAGCTGATGTCCGTGCTGCTTGTGTCATCACTGATGTAGCTGGTGCTTCTCAAATTCAAGAAGCTAAAAGTGTGCCCATGTATTGTGAAGTCCTTCTAATGGAGGGCTTGTATATTTGTCAAGGCATGTCACAATAATAAAGCTTGAAATTGAAGTAGCACAGAAAGTGAAGTAGCAAATTACAAAGAACTCGTATTGTTTCTTTTACAAATTATAAATGCTTAAATTAGCTTAAGCACTTCTAAAAAGTTGGTTCTATACTATTGACATTGTGTGCTTTTGAGTAAAGTTTTAGAACTGTATATTTTTTTGAACTTCAACGGAAAGATTTCCTTTTCTTCTTTTTGAGATGGAGAAGTAGAGAGAATCTAATAGCAATTTTAGTTTAGCATTCTTTATATAGGTATTTAGTTACTTAAGAAATTTTTCTTTTAATTTTCAAAGCTCTTAATGATCTTAAAACTGCTGCAGGTCATCAAAAATATGTGACAAACGTAAGGATCTTGCTGGACCTCAGCCAAAGATCTTCTGTTAGATGGGGCTTTGAGGAGAATTGTAGTCTGTAACTGTCAAACTGTTCTTGTAGAAAAAGAGAATTTGTTAGTCTAAAGTAACCGATCAAAATAGTCTTCTAAAGTATGAACATTTGAAAGTAAATGCTCACAGGAGTAAGACACCTCCCCTACACCCCTGTCTGGGAGAACATAGCCTGCTTTTGTATGGGGTTTTTGTGTTCTCGCCAAAGCAGACAGTATAAAGTATGTCAAATCTGTAGCTTTGCCATGTGGTGTGCCAAAAGGCCTTTCTCTCCAAGGACCTCATCTTTCATCTTTTTGTGAGTGTAGCATAAATTCTTGCTGTGTGTTCAAGGAAAAAGCTAAAATGGTTTAGTATAGCTAAAGGATTTCTTTTTTTTTTTTTTTTTTTCTTTCAGTAAGTTAGAACCCTAAATGCAATAGCATAGACAAAGTGTGTGTTAGAGTTAACAAACGCTCACTGGATTAGTAAGGGAAATGTAGTTTATACTACTTCTTTTATGACAGAATTTTAAAGGTCTTGCTGTAAGACTCGCCATGTGCTTCTTTCTTTTCTCTAAAACATACCACTAAGTTGAAAAGGGAGATGAATCTTAGAAGGAAACTATTAACTCTGAGGGAGTTTATCATTGTTTGAGAGAAAGGATGAAATTTGCATTTGAATTGGCTCTGAGAGTAGCATGTACTACTAATCTTGTTCCTACTAGAAGCTTGTGAGTAGTTTAAGTACTTCCTTCTTTACTTTTCATGTTCTAGCCTTGTGTTGTAATAGCTCTTTCCTTCCCACCCCACACCCCCCCTTCCCAGTAGATCACAAATGTTATAACTTTAACTAATCGAAGTCCTTAACTCTACTGTGAGAAGTCATGATGTGCTTGGGCCCTAAAATTATTCTGCAGTTGTCACTCTGGTTTCCATGGTGGGACTTCACAGGTAGAGATAACTAGCAGGTTTCTGTATCTGAAAAACAGGCATCCTGCTGCTCCTTATAGTTTGATTTTTGTCATAGGTTGTAATTTTAAATAATAGAGCAGTACCTCCCCTAGAGGTGCAGTATATTCCTGAACAGAAGCAAAGTTATTGGAGTAGGATTAAGTGAAGATCTGGTCATTCAGAAGTTTGTAATTCTGACCCATGCACCTCTCAGATTTAGTTTTTTGAGGTAAAAACACTTCGTTGGTTGAAGTCTGCCTGTTCTGTCTCGAGAACTGAATAATATACTGAAGGTCAAGGAGGAACAAAGGAGCTGCAAAATCCAGGTCTCCATTAAATAAGGGCTTTCTGTTGAATATATGCTGAAATTCAGGTATCACAAGTTTTCCTGTCTCATCTTTATGGTTTTAACCACACCTAACTTCCTAAAGCAGAATTGGAAAAGGAACCACATCTAAGTAGATAGGTAGTATTAGGGAATTCTTATTTTCCTAAGCTGCTAGCTTGCTTTTCTTTTCCCTTTTGATCACTTTTCTTCTAGGTACCAACAAGGTGGAAGATTTTCACAAAGAACCTGTTAGGACTGCAGTGTCCAGATCCAGTCAGCAGCACTTTTTGAGGACAGTTCACAGTTTGGCTTTTACCATATAAATGAAATACATAACTCAATTTGAAGAGATATGCATGTAAAAGTACTGTATGTAAAAGTATTAGAGTCTGCCATATTGCAAGTCATCAGTTTTATCTAACACAGTTTTTAAGTCTGTTATTGAAGCTGACAGTTCTAGATTAACAAAACCCTAGAATACTGATATCAGGTCTCTCTGAATGTTCTTCCATTGCTGTAACTTATTTTGTGGGAAGAGATCTGTTTGTCCTTTTTGCTTCATGCTTTAACTACTCTGTCTAGTCTTTTATATTTCACCAGTATTTCCTAGCCTGCACTATATTGCTGCTGCTGGCACTGTTTAACTAGACAGAAGAATTCAGCACAGAAAGTCTCACTCACAAGACTTTAAACTCTTTTGTTGATTTATATTTTTTTTAAAGGAGCTTGACATCTTCATCAAGTTCACAGTGGGCCTGCTTTGTTTGCTTTCTCGAATGCTTGATAAGATTTTTCTTCTATTGTTTTGTGCAGCAAGGACAGAACTTGCCATGGCTGAGGTGGTTTTTTTGTAAATCCACAATATGGTCATTGTCTGCTGCTGAATAATTGTGACTGCTTTTTGTACAACCAGAACTAAGGCTTTGGCTGTGAACAGATTCCATCTTAGCGTGAAAAGAGACTAATCCATGTAAATACAGCCCCAAAATAAAGCTTTACAGAAAAAGGGAAAGGCTGCTAAGCAGGAGGGCAGAGGTCAGCAATTTAACCTTTAACCTAACAAATAAGAAGCATGAAAGTTCCCGAATTGGTTTACAAAGGCAAGCTCCTGTGATCTGTCAGTTTTTCTTTTCATGATAGAGTTGGGTGAGAAAACTGACTGACAGCTAGTGCCTTTTTAACTGCAGGTTGAAATTAAGTGCTAAACTGAAGCTTTTTCAGGGAGGTTTTTTTTTTAGTGATTTTAACAAATTATTTTCATTTGCTGTCCGTACTTACAGTTGAATTTATAGAGGAGTCTGAGTGGTTGTTCTTTTCGAAGTGTTCTTGAGAGACTCACTTTAGGTACCAAATACTACTGAAACATTTAATATTTCAGCATTTGAAGTATTTAAGAATTTGATGAAGATTTGTAATTAACTCTGCTAATGCACTCCTTCAAGAGTAGGGCAATTATTCCAATAATCTCAGAGACTGTACTTTGAATAAAGTAAAAAAGTTGTTCTTAAAGGGTGTGTGTTTGAGGCTTTATTTAAGGGAGTAATTATAACTTTAGTTTGTTCCCAGTCACAGATTTTTTCAAGGTAGCTTGTTTTTGTTTGTCCTTATTTAATCACAACAGATAATCTCATTAATGGGTGTTAACTTTTGCTTAAAGCTTAATGTATCTGCAATCAGCTGTAAATCTAGATACAGACATTTCTATAAAGAACTTTTAATTGGTGTCATTCAGATGAAAAAGAAACAAAGAAGCAATTACTTTTAAGTAGACTCCCTGTAGATTAAGATTAGAGATTTTCTTTTGTTTTTTGACTAATGTGGTAAGGACCTTCCCAGAAATGACTGACATTTGGTCCATCCACAGTTGTACTGAAGCTTCCTCTGCATGTCTTGGGTAGAAAAATTGGGGTTTGGAGATTGTGTCTGTGCTTAGTCTACAAGCACTTAGATCAGTAATGTTAACACTGTAAAATTTAATAATCTGAGTGGAAAGTGCCACAGTTAAAAGATGAGGAGCAGGTGTGAAGATTCTGACTTAGTGTGCCAGAAATATGTGTTCTGCCCCAGAGTTCATCAACAATTACAGCAGATACACCTAGGGAAAGAATGGAGGGGGAAAAAAAAACAACTTTCAGTGAGTACTTTTAAAGCAGTATCTTGGATATTGTAGCCAAAAGAATTTCCACATTTAGAATTAGTGCCAGGGTCTTAAATGGTGATGAAGGGAATTACACTCAGAACCCCCATATGAGATTTGTTTCTGAACTTGCTCTTCACTTGCACCTGAAGTATCTGATTTTATGTGATGCTTGCCTGTTGATCATTCACTCAGTTTTATTTGAAAAGTTTATCAAACGTGACAAAGATTCAACAGGGTAAGTAGTTCTCTACTAAAACTGTAGCATGTCCACAAATGTATTAAAATTCATACTTACAATTACTGCAGACTAATACTATGATCTCATCCCATTTTATCTAGAGGTGATACTTCCACTGGCAAAAATGTTACAGATATGTTTATTTTGCTTCATTGTGAATATTGCTAATCTACACTAAAGATGTTACTTTTGTCCTGTATATTTACTGTTTTGACTTAATGGCTTAAATGCTTTGCTAGTGTTTGTGATAATCTATCATTTTATATACAGGAGTCTTAAAAGTTGCTTTGATTATGGTTTGAGAAAATTTACTCGTAAATTATTCACTAAAAGTACAGACCCCTTCAGTGTATTGGAGGTTCTGTCATACTATGTAAAGAAATAGCTCTTAGATATTTTCTACTGGAAAGTATTTAGCTTTATGTGCACCTTGGCAGTATTGGCAAATAAAAAGAGATGTTGTTAGTAAATAGAATTACTTAACTTGTTTGGGTTTTTTATTCCTTACTGAGCTACAGATATAAATTTAGCTGAATATTTCAATTTGCCATCTCTCTTGCATAGAGACTGCAAAAAGCATGCTTTGCTGCACTGGCAAATACCAGTAGTACAGTAATTACAGTGCTTGAGATTTTGATATATTTCTTGACTGCTCTGCTTTATGCTGGGGATGGGATTAGGTCCTTCGCTCTATCATTTTGAAGCAATTCTGTACCTAGACTAAATCCTAAGAATAAAATGGGCATCACATGGACAATTAAAATTGAGAATTGACATGTTTTTAAAAGTCATACATCTCAATTTTGTTTATCTCAAAGTTTTAAAAACCTAATGACCTCATTGTAGCTTGACTATAATTACCATGTTTAAACTTCCATGCATTTTTTAGTTTAAGCAGCCTTTGTGTTTTTTTTAAACCAAAAGAAAATTAATGAGAAGAGACAAAGAGACATCAAAGAGGTTTTCCCTCTGATTGCAGTGTTAGAAGTTTTGCCTGAAAATAGGTTACATTTCTTCTGTTTTCAGCTGAATCCTCATTAACTTTACATTTTAATGATGTCCAGAGCAAATTATACGCTTATGGTAGATGCCTTAAAGGGAAGCTTAAAGGACACCTTTTTAATGTTTGTTTCTGTATTGGTGACGGTATTTGCACCAGTATTATCAACAGTGTTAGTATACTACAAGTAATCCCAAAACATATCAGAAATATCTTCATTTTTTGCAATGTATGTACTATAAGTATCTCTAATATTTAACACAAGTGGACCATGTTAGAGAGAATATGTTCATCTTTGTAGAAGAAAAACGTAAATCATGTCCTTTGAAAGAGTTTACAAATTACTTCTGCATCTTATAATCAGTTTAATTTATAATGATAAAATTAAATTGAGGCAGATGATGTAACAAAGCCTCTGAATTGTTTTAGTTTCTTGAACCTCCAATAGGGAAGATTACTGAAATATTAATAAAGTGATAGTTTGTTTCTACAATGACATTAAACAATATTGGGGAAAGTTGGTGGAATTCCAGTTTATTCCATTTAGGAGAACACTACCAGCAGCAACTATGTCTTCTAATATATACCTACTACTAAAAATTAAGGTTGCACGAGTAACTTTTTAGATGAGGAATCATGTTTCATCGTATGCAGCAACAAGAATTTGTATTCAGCACACCTTAAACTAGGCTGACTGAAACTGGCAATATTTGGAGTGGAAGTTGAACAGCTGAGAATCTAGGTAGCTCAAGATAATCTTACAAAACAAAAACCAGTCTTAAAAAATAAAATAAAAATTGCTCCCCCCAAAGTATAGCAATTCTATGTGTATGGTTTTTTTCTGCTCCCTTTCTTCTCCCTCAGACCTTTGGCCCCTGGAAGGATATTTCATTTTTGTCTGTAGCTCAATAAAATTTAGACCAAAAGGCTTACTGAAAAGCAAGGTCTTGTGTTTCCCTGTCCTGACACTTGGCATCTGTGTTTTATGAGTGGAACTTTTACTTTTCCTGCACTCTAATAACTAAACTAAATTTTTAGGAGGTGGGATTGTGCCACGCGGGTGGGACACGGAATTCAGGATTTCAGACTGGTGTTTCTAAAAAATTTATTTGCAGTGGAAACAGTCTTCAGTATTTTTTTGTTTTTAACACATTCAGTCTCCTCCTATGTTCCAGACTCCTAATTCCTGACTGTCAGTCAGCTGTAGTGTTCCCCAAAGCTTGGCATTGCTCTTCACCTGCAGGTGTGAGTACTGTAGTTGAGGGCAAATGCCACTGCACATTGTCATCTGCTATAAGATCTTTTGGGAGTTCAACCTTATAATTGTCACTACCAAAATAATCCTCTTGTTCTGAGACTTCCATCTTAAGGGTGGTACAATCTTATGATCTGCTCTTCTGCAGAAATTTTTAGAGTATTTTAGTGTCTTGGCATAGGTACACATGGCTCTTGGGTAAAGGAAATTTTCCCTTTTATTTTGAGCTGAAATAAATAAATTTTTGCTAAATAGTTCCTGATTGACTTTTACATCATTGAGTTTACACTGCTGTATCCTGGTAGAAGCATTTGGTATGTCCATTGTTAATAAATAATTGGATGGTGCAAGATTCCTTAGGTAATACCTTCCTATTCCAGTATGATTCTTACCTTATCCTTTTTATATTAATTTTCTGTAGAAACCGTTCAGAAATCTAGACTGTCATGATTGTCTGGGAGTTATGGCAGTGCCAAACACCCTAATGTGCATTAGGTGTTCTCATTAGAACAGGTGTTTAAGTCTTTCAAGGGTTTGGTGCTCTGTAAACTTGGAAACAGCTTCTGAAAGCAGTGGTTTAAGTCCCTGGTTTTACTTAAGTCTTTTAGCTTTGATTCCCACTAATGTAACCTTAGTTTGGAGATCATGTCAGGGAAGAAGAAAAAAACTGAGTGTGATGTCCTGCCTCTTTCTCACCTTTATTTTGTAATTATAAGAGAATTTACAGTACCTTAATCTTTAATTGAGGCACGTAATAAAAATGCTGCTTGATAAGATCTAGCTGACAGAAAGATATGTACGGTATTTCCGTGGCATGCAGGATTTTGTATAGAATAACATTAGCACTAAAATCCTGAAATGTTCTTCTTGGGAACTGATTCTGAAAGTATTTCCAGTGTGGCTCTTTCCAGCCAGTTCTGTGTTAATGATGGTGCATGGCTGAAACATTCCAATCGTTCATATGCCTGTCCTCCCTTTCTCATCTGTGTTTCTTTGCTCAGTGTTTTTGCCTTATTTCTTTTGCTTTGTTGTGGTCAATTCAGTCAGTATAATAGCAAAGCCATTGGCTTTTTTTATTATTATTATTAAAGAGTTATGTTAGAGATACGCTATAACAGAGATAAGAGCTATTTATGTCCTAAGCTATTGATTTTTAATTAATGTTGCCTGGGCTCGTACATGTTGGCAGAATTGCTAACAGCTTGTGGCATTTTTTAATTCACATCTTCTTTTTTGGTATTTTGACAGTGTCATTCATATCTCATGAAAAAGTACCTCGTCAGGTTAAATGTGTTAAAACACCGAGTGGAAAAAAAAAAAAAAAAAAAAAAAAGAGAGAGAGAAAGGAACATAGGGCTGCCTGGAAACCTTGATCCATTGCCAAAGTATTTAAACAATTTAGTGTTTTGGTTTTCTAGCTCCAAGCTGCTTCTCAAATCCCTTGCTAATTAATCCAGTTAATTCTTTGTAGACTAACTGTATGCAGGGCTTTTTCTTGTGCTTCTGTCACCAAGAACCCTGTTTTGTTTGAAGAAAACCTAAGCTCTGTTATAAAGGTTGTAGTAATAAAGTGAGTACTTGCAGATGTAAATACAGTGATTTGAGCCTTTTAGAAAGGAGCTGTTTGTGTGTGTAACTTCTAATTTAATCTTTCATGTTTAAAAATTACCCATATATGTTTGTATAAAAAGATGGAGAAAACTTTGTCATTTGATCATTTAAGAAAAGGCAGTAGAGCCTCAATGTAACAATCGTGGCGTGAAGTATTAGCATTATGATATTACAGCTAGTGGTATGTTTATTTTTCAGTAAGTAAATTACTGTAAATGCTGTTCATTTCTGTGCTCCAAAAGGGATGATTGGATATAGGGCAAGTAAAGAGAGTTTAACAGGGAGGGGATTTTTCAGAAATCACCTGTTGATACTTTGAATTGTCTTGATTATGAGTACAAAGGTGGTATGAATGCTGAACTGCAAAAAGCAAAAAGCAGCTAGGGTGGAGAGAGCATAGAAGCTCAATTAGACATGGCATGAGATAAAAGGAAGAGAGTATCCACTCCTCAAGGTGTGCTTGTCTCTGATAAAAGCCACCACAGCTCTTTAGTTTATTTTTAGTCTTCAAGATTTCTTGAGAACTGCTTCCCCTCATTGTCCTGGGATCAGCACCAAGCACAGGACTGTGGAATAATGCCAGTGGAGCTCTGGCTATCAGTGAGGTTTCTACTAAACCTGATGGGAAAAAGGTCTCTCTGAATGTTCTGCCCCATCAGCTTTCCCAGTTATTTTCAGAAGTTGTCTCTGAGGACTTACAGTCTGTAGGACACTGCTCTCCCTCCTCTTCTTGGGGTTCTCCCATCCTATTACTGGATGCTCTGGCAGAGCAGTGATGATGTACAGATCCTGGAGCCCAGATTTGTGCTGCCAGCTGGCCACATCCTCTTACACTCCTCGTGTCCTTGGTCATCCCCAGCAGATTTACATGTTAGCACAATGGGAGCTGATGACCTTCAGCACCTTAATATCAACCTATGGAGAAAAATTGTGCAAGTGAATTAAAGTTGCATTTTCTGAGCCCTTGAAAAAGTCTGAAAGTCGGGAATTTGTAGTGTAATAAAGCTGGGCAAGGAAAAGGGAATGGAAATGAATGCAATCTCTAGTTTTATATAGACACCTGATCTCCAGGGCTGGACATTAAACAAATATGCCAGTATTATGAAATATTCTTGCTCAGAATTAGGCTAGTCCACTGTCTTAGGAGTATCTTAATAGTGGGATATGTAGTATGATACAGCTTGGAAGTATCAAATATCTTAAAATGTTCCCAGTGTATTTCTGTTTTGCAGTTAAAATCCTTCTGATATTCAGGCATTTTCTGTAGTGATGAAAATATTATAAAACTTTTTAGTAAGATGATAGATTCCATGTCTAATTGTATTGACTATCAGTACAATTTTTTCAGTGAAGGTACTTATTAATATGCCTGTGTTAGGTGTGAATTAAGTTGAATAAAACCTCTCATTTTATCAAATGTAAATCTCTTTTTTCTGTAAAAAGCTACCTTAAAGAGATTGTTTCAGGCTACATGTGCTTGAACCTTCAGCAGAAGCAGTAATCTTGGGAAAGCAGATAGGCACACATAAGCAATTAGAATTACATGCCTTGTAAATAGTAAAGAGGGTGACTGTTTCTTGTAAAAATGTCAAAACTCTGGTTGCTTAGGTCTTATCTTGTGTAACTTGAATATTTGCATTCTGGAAATAGAAGTGAATTGGTAGATTTGCACAGTCACTTCCTCTGGTAGTTTTGCACTCTCAGTGATGCACTAACTCTGGATTAATTTTTGCTGCATGCTTGCTACATGTGATGAAGGTCTGTTTATTTTTTTTTCCTTTATTGCTTCTGAAAGTTAAGCAAAATCTTATAACTTGCCCTGTGTGGTATTGGCACTTCCAGATTGTCACATTTAAATCTTAGCATGAAATATTAGTTAATTGTTTCTTTCATATCTTCAGGACAAGGAGGGCTTGCCAGCTGCTGTTGAAGTGAAGAGGCTGTCACCAGGCAACTCTGCTGCCTCAGAATATAAATACAAAGAGGCAGGAGAGAAAAGAATTCAGTATTCATGGCCTGGGCACTTGTAACATATCTGTGTTAAATTTATCAAAGTAGTGAAAAGGTTATGAGATGAAAAAGTACTGATCAAACACAAATTTTAAAAATTATTAAAAAAACCCCAAAACCTAAACACTTAAAGTAGGTGTCCCTCTTCAACTTGTATGTTTAAACTCTTCTGGGTTGTTATTACAGGCAGCTTATAAAACGCTTCAAAACATTTCAAGTTTAATTTTGTTAAACAGGTGTTGTGCATTTCTTGAACATAGAAGTAGGATGCTACCTAACTGTATTTTTTACAAGTTTAGCTGCTATTTTGTTTGCTGACTAAAATTACGGGAGGAAAAAACAGAATTAAAAACACAATCCATTCAAAACTTCCTCCTTACAGGCTTCCTGGAGTGTGGCTTAGATTTCCAGTACTACTAAATTTCTGGGCTGGCTGAAGAACAGATGGTTATGAAGAGAAATATCCCCCTAAGTGTATAGTAAAGCAAACTCAAAAGATTCATCAATGGTGCTTTAATGTGGAGCTGAGGTATCAGCAAAGAAATTAGCCACTGGATATGAAAGATCTTTAAGACCTCAAATGGAGATGGGAGCAACATGTAACAAATGAGACTTGAAATAAACACTTGGTTTTGTCTTTTGATCTGTTATTTTAGCTTTGGCTCTTCCTTATGCATCCCCTTTTTATAGTTCTAACTTTAGTTATACCAGCATTGTCAGATTAAAAATTAATCTGGAATGTTAGTAGAAGATAAATTAATCTGTACTGTAATACAGCTGTGTTGATTTTAACCTGTTTTCTTGGAATGAATGATACAAAAGGAGTTAAGTATTTAATATGGAGGTAATTCCCTATATTGCTCCTATATTGAATGCTCAGTGCTTGCAACACAACTGTTTCACAGCTCCCATTAGAAGAATTGGTAAAGTTTTGATTAAACCTGGATCTGAGAGAGCAAATAATAGCAGCTGAAGGTGGAACATGTTACCTTATAAAAGGATCTAGCTGTCTGATTTGTAACTTTTCCAATATCCTTTTACTTACCAGTTATCAGATCTTGACTCTACCCCACACAGTTTCTTCAGTCCATTGCCTCTTGATCTGCTCCTGTGGCAGCTTAATGCTGTGGAAGGGAAGAGCTGATCTTGTTCAGTGGAAAGAGGTGACTCACTTCACACTGCAGAAGAGATGGAAAATGAAATATAATTTGAAACAACTCATCAGTTTTTGTGGTTATGTTTGCATTAACATTTATATCAGAGCTGCCTTCAGTGTGGGCTTTTTGTTTTTTTTTTTTTTTAATTCTCCAGCATCTGTTTATTTCATCGTGCTTTTGCTCTTCAAATAGTACTGAAACAAAAGAACAGATTCTATCAAAGTAGTAACTGGCAGAGAAAATTTGAAATACAATTTTTAACACTTTTCTGTAGTGGAATGTCTGTGTGATGCTAAATCTCTTCTAAGTGGCAAGCTGCAGAGTTCAACAACTTGATACGGCCCCGAGTAACTGATGAGGAACTGCTAAGAGCAGACTAACATGGCCTTTTCTGCCTGTAAAACATTACGTTTTTCCTGTCTTCTTATCCAGGGGGTGAGTGTTGTTTCTGTTTTGCACTTCCTGTACTTTAGTTTTTTAAGGAATTGTGAAAAGAATTTATCCAAGACTCCTTTAGATGGAAGTTTAGTTTGGGTGGTAGAATCAGTGAAAGTCCCATAAGTAAGGTTTGCTCTGAATAGGTCATAGAGCTGCTGCTGGAGGGACTCATGCATGTGCTGGAAAACTGATGGGAGGAGATGAGTACTTAAGGTGTACTTAAAGGCAACTTTGACACCTTTTACCAGTTCTTGTATTGTTGGGGCTATTACCTCTCCATGTGTCTCTATTCTGGAGAACTGGATGTAGCTGTAAGTAAAAATCCATGTGGAAGTTGTAGATTAGCCTGCTTTATTTTGAAAGGATTTCAAATATATGTATCATATATATGATACTACTGAACACTGCTGAGGAAAGTTTCACTCCTCACTGCCCCTCTGGTTCTTGATGTGTTAATAAAAAACAATTATGGGAATCATAGTGTTTTGCTTAATCTGTTTTGGTCTTCTCCCTTCCTGTTTCCTATGATGTATATTTTATGCTCCCTTTGCTCTAGGTCTTCCCCACTTTTGGATCATTTTACTGAACTCGGTGTGTGTGAGTTGCAAACCCTATATTCTGTTTCAAGGTTAAAGTGTTGTGAAAAGCATTTTCATGCTACCAGTGAGGTTTTTGGCACTTGCAGGGCAGGCTTCCAAATGTTTTGTTTAGAGAGAGAGGCAAAGTTGTAAGTTTGGGTTTTTTTTTAAAATGACATTTATGTCAATGTACTCATTTGAACAGCAGCTGATGTATATAGGACTGCTGGCTCACTCCTCTGGTGATCTCTGTCATTCACTAAAACTTCAGTAATTGAGAATCATAGGTCAGTGTCTGCCTATTTGTGCCTAATGTGTCACAAAGATGCAGGCTGTGTCCTGGAAATAGAGTATTTGTTTGAAGTGTGATCTGGTAGGTGAATAGTTTCCTTGTGTACTATCCTCATGGGGGTTGTGTTTTTGAATAATGAACCTGCTATGTATGCTTACTCTGCATGTTGATACTTTGGGATTTTGGTGTTTTTTTTTTTTTAATCCAGTTTCTAAGACATGGTTAGAGAGTTTTCTTTTACATGTTGGCTGTTTCCTGACTTGTATACTTTTGGAATAATGAGTACTTTAAGAGGAAAAGATTGAAGTCTTCACATCCAGAAAAATGTAATTTTTATTCAATATGTAATTTTTATTCAATATGTATTTCTACTGTAACTTGTTCTGAGGTTTCTTCTCTGTTGTCTTATGTGTGTAAGCTTTTTCTCTATATCCACCCCCCGCCACCCAGTCCCCTCTACCTTTTTCCCTCCTCCCACTTTTCCCCCACTCCAAGATGTTACCTCCATGCTAAGGCTGCAGCAGTTGAAGGCCAAGCAGAACTGTTCAGATGTACCCTGTACAGGACATGAAGGAGTGTGCAGAGATTTGGAAAGAAGTTTACGTTACTTTTTAGTTGTGCTGCATAAGTACCATAATATGTAAGTGAGTGCTGAACTTATAGTTGCTCTGAATAGAATTCCATTTCATTTTAGATGGATTACAGTTATAAACATCTTAAAGTAGTGAGTTAAATCAGTTAGAGAGGAAAAATGAAGTGATTTTCACTATTTTTCACTTTGGGATTAGTACGTCTCGACGATTTGCAGCCAGAGTGAATTAAACAGATTGATCAGAAGAAGCAGATCAGAAGGTATTGGGTTTGTGTGGGAAATATTCTCTGAAAATTTTGTGAAGAACTTCCCTAGTTCCTTGATTTCTGTACTCTTCAAATAGAAACCAGTCTGAGTTTTTCTCTTTCTAGAATAATTAAGCATGCCTCTTGCAAAACAAAACTCTTCACTTTATCTTGTAAGAAAAGTTGAGAATAAAAGAGCAGCATAGTTACACTAATATGCCATTGTACCATGTTCCCATCCTGTCATCTGGAAAATTAAATCAGGTTACAGCATGGATTAACATCTAGACTTGTGAGGAGGGGAAGGTAGTGTCTTAAATGCCATGAAATTGAACAATGGGATTATACAGTTCACAGCTAATTTCAGTGTTCTTCTGTATTTGGCTTTCTGTTGAACAAGTTTGTGTAGGGAGAGGCAGTAATAGGGTTTAGAGCTTGGAAACATTCACATATTTACTGAAATACAGTAACAGCTTGGACACGGCTGAGTAGTGGGTACAGTGCTCTGTGAAACATACATAGGTGTGAGGTAGAGTCTGCTACTAGAGGGGAAAACTAAATGTGTCAGCAATAAAACCTGCATTCACCTAGTGTGGAATTAAGGGTTTGTGCTATCCACTGAAGACACAAAATAAAAAATGGGTATTCTAAATATTTATTCGCAGTTTATGAGTAACTAAGGTCACAACTTCCAAGTGACCTCTAGGAAGGGTTCTTCAAATTCAGCATACCTGCTTCTAGTGGCACACAAACCACAGCAGCAGGGAGCTCACCCTCCCTGCCCTTCCTCCCTCTCCTGGAGGTCAGGATCCTGCCCCCAGCCCCAGGCAGCAGTGCTGGGGTGACACTGCTCCTCCTGAGGACAGGGAGGGACAGAAGGGATGGAAATGGGGCTGCTCTGACTGCAAGGATGTATCATGGTGCTTTCTGTGGCAAGAACACTCAACAAAATTTTGTTTCAGAAGCAAGAGTCTTAAGCTGTTTATAAAGGTGAGCTGATTTTTGCAGCACTGTAAAGATCTTCATAACCCATGGTCTAATCTTTCACCAGTGTGCTTCCAGCCTTAAGGGACAAAAATTCAAATATCCTCCATTACAGGCTATTGATAATAAAGAAATGTTAGAGGTATAGTTTTGAATGGTAGTGATGGTGATCGTGAGAAGTTACTGCTTGTTACTCTGTACTAGAAATTGCCATCCCTGTATTTTGATCACAGACCACACTCTGCATCACTGACAATGCCTGTGACTGAGTCAACATGGAAAATGTTGCCAAATCTTGCTCAGTGAAAGTCTGCTCAACTAATGTACAAAATGTAGTGGACATTGTAGGAGAGGAGGATAAGGGAAATCTTTTGGTTTGTTGTAAGCTGACTTATGGTGACTTTCCCCTTGAAAATATGATCCCCTGCTTTCTCTTTCTACTCTGTTGTGTTATGTAAAAGGGTTTGCTCATATACGTGTGTAAAATTTGATACATTTTGTATGTAACTGTATAGGTGTACTGGTGACCTGGAAGAAGTTAACCTAGAAAGTTTATTAAGGAACAGTCTTGCTGGATTCCTAATGTAAAAAGAGTATGCTGTAATAAGAAGTTTGCATCTGCTAGCAATTGAATCACCAATCCACAAATTTATTACTAAAGTAATGAAGGATAGAAGAATGACTATTCTGAAATAACAGTGCCATAAACCTGACTCTTCCCCTGACTCTTCCCTGGCTGCCAGGCAGTGTGGCAGTAATTGAGCAGGGGGGGTTGTGTATGCAAAGTCACTGCCTACAGAATCATCAAAATTTGTGCAAAGTGTATTGAGAGTAGAGAATCTGGTAACAGGGTGTCCAGAGGATGAGGCCTCATCCCTCCCAAACCCATGAGGACACAAAGGGTAGGAACTGTGCAGGCTATCAGCTGACTTTTCTATGCCTTACGCTTTACTCTCAGCTCTTGTGTAGTATGTGCTTTGGTTTTTGTTTTTCTAATTCAAAAAATTCTTTGTAGAATGAATCTAGTCTATTCAGCCATGTTTCTTTGAAAAATGGATGGCTTTAAAGAGTTTTGTT